>CM066031.1:606011357-607261357 GCA_033557465.1 Ichthyophis bannanicus | reverse complement strand
TTCCTACCTTGTCCTTCCTTGATGGACTGTAGCCTGGTATAATTGTAGCCTGATACACCCCTAAACAAAGGCATGGGGAGGGGTGACCTGCACGGAGCGGCAGGTGCATCTACTCTTACCACCTTGCTGGTCCATACTGGTCTCTATTTGCCGGACCATACTGATCTTTATTTGCCGTCATATACAATCTTACTATGTAACTATAGCCAAGTCATGGTTCCTTTGTGCTTTAGGCATCCTCTTCCATAACTTCCTCTAGATCTGGGACTTTATTATATACATAGCTTTTCGGATGGTGCCCTTTTATCTCATTTTTCTACAAATGTATAATGTTTTATTCTCCTGGAACAAGCAGGACGTCTGCGCTGACGGAGCCCACGCAGAGCATTTCCCCAGCTTTTAAAGAAAGCTTTTGGGACATGCTGCCATGCATGTGTGGTCCCATTCCCGCCTAAGGGTGCCATCTTGCTCAGTCTTTTTTTTTCCGTGGAGCCCAATGGACATCTGTCCTGTTTCCCAGGAAAAATCCTTGCTAATTATCCCCTTCCCACCTCGAGCTGGCATTGTTCTCGGCCCCTTTTTCCTTTTTGAACCCAGTGGGTTCAAAAAATGTGACTGCTGCAGTCAAACCATGTCAGTGACCGACACTCATGACTGCTACCTGCACTGCCTGGGACTGGACCATGACAGCCCCTCCTGTGACCTTTGCCAGGCCGTGACACCTAAGACCAACAAAAAGATATCGGAGTTGCAAGAAAATTTGTTTCCCAGGTCGGACTTGGCCCCAGCCTCCCCGACGCCAAGCTCCAAGCCCAGCACTTCCCATGAGGTCCGAGCATCCTCGGAGTTCCGCGGCGGCTGCTCCTCCGAGAAGACCTTCGACCCAGAAAAAAAGAAGAAAAAGTCCTTGAATTCTGCCGAGGTTGCACTGGAGAAACCCGGTAAAAACGCCCGAGGGACTCTGGTGGCTCTGAGAAGTGTCCTACTAAGGTCCTCAAGAAAAGTTCCTTGGCTGGCGGAGACCATGCAAGGTTCCTCGAGGTCATAGTCTTTGTCAAGGGCACACTCCCAAGAGTGCCGGCGCCGGGCCCAAGATCCTCTGTGCCCACATTGAAAGCTGCAGAGCCTTCTGGTTTGGAAACCAGAATGGTGGCCTTGTATCAGAATATCACCCCTTTCCTGCCCCTGCAGCAAGCAATGATGGCTGGTTCGTCTGCATGATCTGCCACAACAACCAGACCCCGACTGCAGGGGAGTCCTCGATTGTCGAGCCAAGCTCCGAGCACCACTGGCCTCAGGTAAGCCCTCGGCACCAGTCGAGGTCCTGGTCCCGTTCCTCAGGCATTCGATCCTCCCTGGCTAGTTTCTGCGACTCGGACCCCAGGTCCTCTGGAGGCTGCTGATCCCTTGGTGCCAGCCTCGAGACAATGAGTCGCAGGGCCTGGGACTCGTCATCACCATCCAACTCCAAGTTGGAGACCAATAATGAGGCATCCCCAGAAACTAAACGGCACCGAGATATTCCCTCGGACCCGTCTCCTCCAGCGCCTTGGCACCACTCTCCTCCAGAGGACGTGGCCTTCCATGACTTTGTCAAGGACATGGCCAGAGCCCTCTCAATGCAGACCGAGGCAGAGGAAGAACCATGCACCGAGGAGCTGGAGATCCTCCAATATGAGTCTCCACCCGAAGAAACCCTGATGGTGCCTGTAGAGCCAATCCTCTGCTTAGAATGTGAGAGACACTGGCATCTGTTCTGGTGGTGAGATGGCATCTCAATGCTATTTACCGTGTCTGGAAGGGCCTGGAGTTCCACAAACCCCAACTCCCACATAACTCCATGGTTGTCGAGTCGACCATGCAAAACCTCAAGAGCCAAAAGACCCACTCCTCCATTCCCCCTGGAAGGGAGGCCAGAACCCTCAACGCCCTCGGGCACAAGTGTTACCAGGGCTCGATACTGGGGTGCTGGATCCAGGCCAATGAATTATACATAAGCATGTACCTGAAGGTTCTAATCCAGGAGCTACCAGGGGTTTCGGCTGGTCTTGTCGGGAAACCCCTCCAACGGTTCCAGTTCCTGACTTTGGGGATCAAGGACTGCTCCAAGTTCCTCTTCTGAGCAGCCTATGATGGCTTTGAGTCAGCATCTCAAGTCGCAGCAGCTGGCATCGGTGTCCGACACCAAGCCTGGCTACAGTCTTCCAACCTCGAGCAGTGGGTTCAAGACAAGCTGTTCGACATCCCCTGCACCTGGGAGAACCTATTCGGTAAACCCATGACTGACAAGGCAGCCGAGATCGAGGCCAACGTGGTGACCCGCCAGAGGCTCTCTAAAAAGACCTCATCCCTTCCCCACAGGAAACCAGGGGGGAAAAGGTCCCTGTTCCCGAGGAAAAAGGGTCCTTTGCCACAGAGTCACTCCTACCAACCCTTCTCAGGCCAGCAATAAGATTCTCACCCTAAGAGGCAAGGGCATGGGGCTCAGAAGGCATAAGCAATGAAACCTCAGGCCCCAGCTCCCACCCAATCCGGGAGAAGCTTTTGACTCCCAGTGCAGGGCCTACCCTCCCCCAGGAGACCTTTACCAACCCACAGTGGGGGCGCCTGGCACTCTTTGCCCACAGATGAGTCAACATCACCTCGGACCAGTGAGTACTGCAAGGGGTGAGGGAAGGATACCTCCTCCACCTATAGCAGATACTACCCAGGTTCTTTCCAGGGCAGCCGGTGTGACCGCTCCTTCACCAGACTCTTCTGCTCACGGAGCTCACAAGTCTGATCAGGGACAACGCAGTAGAGCCTGTACCCAAGTGGAAAGGACTTCTACTCCAAGTACTTCCTTGTCCCTAAGAGAACTGGGGGTCTCAGCCCCATACTAGACCTGCAAAACGTAAACAAGTTTTTGGTGAGGGAGAAGTTCAAGGTGCTCTCACTTGGAACAGTGCTGCCTTACCTCCACCAGGGAGATTGGCTGTGCTCCTTGGATCTAATCCACCCCTTCCACAGGCAGTACCCAAGGTTTGTGGTAGGAGGAGGGTACTACCTTTACAGGGTGCTACCCTTTGACCTGGCCTCCTTGCCAAGGGTCTTCACCAAATGCCTGTCTGTGGTGGCCGCACACCTATGGCTGCAACCTTCATCTTCCCGTACCTAGATGACTGGCTAATTCAGGGTGGCACAGCCTCAGAGGCCAGTCAGGCAGCACAGTGTGTGTCCCTCCTTCTGCAGCACCTGGGGTTCATCATAAACTATCCCAAATCCCACCTCTCTCCAGCCCAAAATCTGGAGTTCATAGTTGCTGAGCTCGACATGCTGCAGGTCAAGGTGGTCGTCACCAGAGAGAGCTCACCAGACTGCCATTCGAGTCCTTAGCCACTTGCCACCTGCGATACTTGTCTTGGAAAGTGGCTTTTCTGGTGGCCCTCACTTCCGCTCAAAGAGTGAGCGAACTCCAGGTCCTGGTGGCGGATCTACCATATACAAGGTTCTACAAGAACAGGGTAATGCTCTGCATGCATCCCAAATTCCTCCCGAAGGTGGTATCTCCTTTCTTCCTCAACCAAGAGGTGATCCTCCCCATTTTCTTCCCGCGGCCTGACGCCAGCAGGGAGGAATTAGTACTTCATACACTGAATTGCAAATGGACCCTGTCCTATTTACAGCAGAACCAAACCCATCACAGAGCTTCTCCAGGAACAAGCAGGAAGTCAGTCCTCACATATGGGTGACGTCGGCGCCAACGGAGCCCTCGTGAGGATCAATTCCCCAGCTTTCAAAGAAAGCCTTTGGGATTGCATCACGCATGCGTGGTCCCCTTTCCGCCCAAGGGTGCTGTCTTGCTCAGTCATCTTTTTTTCCGCAGAGCCCAATGGACGTGGTCCTGTTTCCACCATGGAAAAAGTAGAAAAGTTGATTCGATTTTTTTCAGCTTCCTGGTTCAACACCGGTTCCCTTCCCACCCTCGGCTCGGTACACCGGTATCGAGTCTGGTCCTATTTTTTTTATTTTGTTCTTCGTGACTAGCGTTCGCGCTCTTTTTAGTTTTCACTGGCAGCCTGGTTGTTTGACCTCGCAGGGGCCCTTTTTCCCTCGATGGCTGCCAGCAGGTTTAAGAAATTTGATCGGTGTAAGAAGTTGATGTCTCTCACCGACACACACGACTGCTGCCTCCATTGCCTCAGCCCCGACCATGACCCGGTGGTCTGTGGGCCATGTGGTAAGATGTCTTCGAAGTCTTTGAGATGCAGGCAGCAGCAGCGTGACAAGAGTTTTACCGAGTCCGCCTCTGGCCGGGCCCACACCTCATCAGAAGCCTCGACATTTCGGGAATCGGAGCCCGAGCACCGTCGTGGGTCTTCTGAGCGGGGGGTCTCCCTCCAGGAAACACCGGAGGAAAAAGAAACTCGTGAGGGTGGCGTCGCTGGACGCCTCTGATCGGCTTGGGCCCTCGGGTTCCAGGCCACGGAGCCCAGACAGCCGCCCCGTGTCCTCGGAGTCGGAGTGGCCAGCTAAACAACCTCGCAGGGAGCTGGAGACGTTGGACAAGGTAACTTCTGTTGTCCTCGTGGACTCTCCTCTGGGAGAGCAGACGTCGGGGCCCGAGCCAGGAGAGCATGGCTGCTTTCATGGAGCAGCAGTGGGCACTGATGGCCAGTCTCGCCGGACCATCCGCCCCGACCACCGGGACATCAACATCTAAGTCGATGCCGGAGGCCGAGCCGATTCTCGAGTCAATCAGGTCTTGAGTCGATCCTTGGCCAAGGTTCCCCTCAACCTCCCGTTCGGGACCAATGTCGTCGACGCCATTGCCCTCGGCATCGGGGCAGTCAGGCCCGAAGACCTCGAGGCCAGAGCCCATCGAGTCCTCCTTGAGGACTCGGCATGGGAGACGGAGGAGGAAGATTCCCCAGACACCTTCCGGACCCGGTGTATCCCATCGGACTCACCAGCTTTGGAGCCTCGGACTAGGTCCTCCTCGGAGGACACTCGGTTCTCGGACTTCGTCAGGGACATGGCCAAGGCTTTAGCATTCCCTGCGGATGCCGAGGAGGAGCCGAAGAGCCGAAAAGCTCGATGCCCTCCGGTATGACTCTCCCCCGAAGGAGGCCCTTACTGTACCATTGCCTCCGATGTTGGAATGGCTGATGCTCCGAATGTGGGAGTCCCTGGCCTCGATGCCGGTACTCAGCAAGCGGGTCGATTCCATCTATTGAGTCTGCAAGAGTCCTGGGTTCCAGAAAGCGCAGCTGCCGCACAACTCCATGGTTGTGGAATCGGCCATGCACTGGCTGAAAAGCCAAAAAATGCACTCCTTGATGCCTCCCGGCTGGGAGGCCTGGAACTTGGATGCTCTCAGCAGAAAGTGCTACCAGGGCTCGATGCTGTCATGCCATGTCCAAACTTACCAGCTGTACATGGGCATGTACTTGTGGGACCTGGCAAAGGAGATTGCCGGGTTCTCGGCTGGCCTGTCCAAGGAACCCTTGCAGCGCTTCAAGGCCTTGTCCACGGGGATCAGAGAGTGCTCAAAGTTCATGTCTCGAGCAGCTTACAATGGCTTCGAGGCTTTGGCCCGAGTAGCCACGGCTGGCATCGGTGCATGCCATCAGGCCTGGCTCATGTCGTCAGACCTAGAGCCATGGGTTCAGGACAAGTTGGTCAATGTACCGTGCCGAGGAGAGAACCTCTTTGGCAAACCCATGACTGAGAAAGCTGCAGAACTCGAGTCCGAGTACTTGACCCAGCCAAGGTTGTCGAAGAAGACATCTGCACCTTCTCACAAAAAGGAGGCCTCAGGGAAAAAGCCTTTTTTCCCGAGGAAGGGTGCAGCTTACAGAAACTACCCCACTTACCAGGCTGCCCCAGCTCCCCAACAGGGGCAGCAGGCCAGGGGACAGGGGCATGGTCCACGTAAGCTGAAGACCCCCAAGCCTCCATCTCCGGTTCCTACCCAGCCAGGAGGGGTTTTTTGACTCCCAGTGCATAGCTCCTCTCCCACCAGTGGTTTGGCCCTGCACAGGAGGAAGGCTGGCCCTGTACGTTCACAGGTGGCCAGCCATTACTACCAACGCCTGGGTTTTGAAAGTAGTCCAGCAGGGCTATTTACTTCATTTCAACCAGGTGCCCACCTCCTTTTTCCCAGGAGAGCCTCTCAGGTCCCCTCTTCACAGGAACCTCCTCCTGCAGGAATTGACAGGTCTGCTAAAGGATCAGGCGGTGGAATCGGTGCCCCACCACCTGCAAGGGCAAGGCTTCTACTCCAGGTATTTCCTCATACCAAAAAGAAAAGGAGGCCTACGCCCCATCCTGGACTTGCGGAATCTGAACAAGTTCCTGGTGAGGGAAAAGTTCAAGATGCTTTCCCTTGGGATCCTACTGCCTTACCTCCATCAGGGAGACTGGCTATGCTCCTTAGGTTTAAAGGATGCTTATACTCGCATCCTCATACTCGCATCCTCATTCACCCAGACCACAGACAATACCTCACGTTTGTGGTCGGAGGAAACCACTTCCAGTACAAGGTGCTTCCCTTTGGCCTAGCTTCTGCTCCCAGAGTATTTATCAAATGCCTAGCAGTGGTGGCAGCCTTCCTCAGAACCCATAGAGTCTTTGTCTTTCCATACCTGGACGACTGGTTCATCAGGGGCCAGTCGGCACAGGAGGCACAGCAGACCACTGCTCGCACAGTCACCGTGCTCCAGCACCTAGGGTTTGTGATAAATCACGAAAAGTCCACTTTGCTCCCCACTCAGCACTTGGAGTTCATAGGGGCAAGACTGGAAACACTTCAGGCAAGGGCGTACCTTCCACTGGACAGGACGAGGTCATTGCTGGACTTGGTACAGCAGGTCCAGCACAAACCTCAAGTCTCCGCAAGGGTCTTCCTAAGCCTCCTGGGCCACATGGCCTCCACAGTGCATGTGACTCCATATGCTCGATTCCACATGCGCACAGCTCAATGGAGCCTCAGAGACCAGTGGATGCAAGCCACTGGCCACCTCAGAGACAGAGTAGCGATTTCCAAGCTACTGGTGACTGCCTTGCAATGGTGGCTTCACCCCCCCCCCCCCCAACTTGCTTCAGGGAGTACCATTCCAACCTCCCTTTCACACTAGAGTGCTGACGACAGATGCCTCCTTGCTGGGCTGGCGTGCCCATTGCCAGGGTTCATGCACTCAGGGTCTGTGGTCCTCACAAGAGGCCGCACTTCAGATCAATTTTCTAGAGCTTGGAGCCATCCGCCTAGCTCTTCAAGCCTTCTGTCATCTTCTTGCACATCAGTCGGTGCTGATACAGACAGACAATCAGGTAGTGATGTTCTACATCAACAAACAGGGGGGCACAGGATCTCGCATCCTATGCCAGCAAACTCTGGACCTCTTTTGCAGTGGCACATCACATGTCCCTAAGGGCAGTTTATCTGCCCGGTCAGGAGAACCTCCTGGCTGACAAGTTGAGCAGGATTCTTCAGCCTCACGAATGGCAACTGAACCGGGATGTAGCCCAGCGGATCTTCAACCGTTGGGGTCTCCCATCCATGGATCTCTTTGCCACTCCGCAAAACCATCAGTTTCCCCGGTTCTGCTCGAGGCAGCTGCATCCGCTGAGCATGGCGGCGGATTCTTTCCTTATCTCGTGGGCGCAGAGCCTTCTCTATGCATTCCCACCCACACCCCTGGTAGCAAGATGTTCAAGATTCTTCGAGACAAGGCCTCGGTCATCCTGGTAGCCCCCAGGTGGCCCAGATAGCCTTAGTTCCCTCTTCTCCTTCAACTGGCGGTCGAAACTCCACTCCCACTGGGGGGTGCAGCCTCACCTCTTGACCCAGGAACACAGTTCCTTGCCACACCCCAATCTCAGATCCATCAACTTAATAGCCTGGCTGCTGAGAGGGTAGTACTTGCTCCTCTTCTCCTTCCTAAGGAGTTTGGGGAGGTGTTTCTGGTCTCTAGGAAGCAATCTACTAGAAAATCCTATGCGTTCAAGTGGCGTAGATTTGAAGGGTGGTGTGCCCAACATAAGGAAAACCCACTCAGGTATTGCAGTACTTGCTCCACCTCTCGGAGTTAGGCCTCAAGTCTAACTCTGTCAGGGTCCACCTGAGTGCGCTATCAGCTCACCACTCTCCAGTGGACAGGCAACCTCTTTCAGCTCACCCTTTGGTATCCAGATTCCTCAGAGACCTCCTACTCTTGAAGCCTCCAATTCGCCCACCAGCTACAGAGTGGGACTTAAATGTGGTCTTGCAGCGGCTTACTTGCTCACCTTTTGAACCAATGGCCAACTGTCCTCTCCGTTTCCTTTCCTGGAAAGCACTCTTTCTGGTGGTGCTCACTTTTGCTCGATGTATGAGCGAGCTGCAAGCTTTAGTATCGGATAGACCATATACACTGTTTTACAAAAACAGAGTGGTCCTACGTACTCACCCCAAGTTCCTTCCAAAAGTGGTTTCCTTGTTTCACCTTAATCAAGAGGTGGTTCTTCCAACCTTCTTCCCCACGCTTCATATCAGCAGGGCAGAAGCGGTTCTGCATATCCTGGACTGTATAAAGGCGCTCGCCTTTTACCTGGCACGTACGCGGGGACATCGGAGAGCTTCCCAGATCTTTGTCTCTTATGATCCTAGTAAACTGGGTCTACCTGTCTCCAAGCGCACGTTATCCACCTGGGTGGCAGACTTCATAGCCTGGGCGCATAGGGCAGCTGACCTCCAGCTGAAGGGCCGAATCACGGCCCACTCGGTCAGGGCTAAGGCCGCATCAGTGGCTAACCACCGTTCTGTTCCATTGCCAGACATCTGCCGGGCTGCAACTTGGTCTTCAAGCCAGACTTTGGCAGCCCACTACTGCCTGGAGAGAGAGTCCCGGCGGGACAGTTTTTTCAGTCAGGCGGTACTCCGTAACCTATTCGAGGTTTAGGCAACTCCTACCCTCCGACCCTTTGGTGTCAGGCTACCGTGGAGGTTGTGTTCTCGCAGAAAAATCCTATCACTGCTGCTGCGGCTCTTCTAGAGGGAGCCATTTTCAGCTATGGGTTCTCGGTAGCCTATAGCTAGGGGGAGTCTCATATGTGAGGACTGACATCCTGCTTGTTCCTGGAGAAAGCGTAGTTACTCACCTGTAACAGTTGTTCTCCAGGGACAGCAAGAATCAGTCCTCATGACCCTCCCTCCTCCCCTGGAGTTGCAGTCCTTTGATTAATTTTTTCTCATTTTTGCCGTCTTTTTAGCTATGTCATCTGACTGAGCAAGATGACACCCTTGGGCGGGAAGGGGACCGCGCATGCGCAATGCAATCCCAAAGGCTTTCTTTGAAAGCTGGGGAATTGCTCCGCACAAGGGCTCTGTCGGTGCCGACGTCACCCATATGTGAGGACTGATTCCTGCTGTCCCTGGAGAACACCTGTTACAGGTGAGTAACTACGCTTTCCTGTATTCTGCTTTCCAGTGTTTTATATAATTATTTTACCAAGTCCTACATTACATTGTAAGGTACATTGTGCTGATACTTCTAGTGCACTTTAACACCCATATTTTCTGTATACATGGAAGAAGAGAATTATTTTTATACACCGGTCAAATAGCTCTGAGTCCTTGAGAAAGAATGAATGTTTATGGATAAAAGTGATTTTATGAGGACCTTACTGATCTGTAGGATAAAACTGCCCTTTACAAAATTTCCTACCAGGGTTGTGGGTTGAAGGACCGGTTCCATGTGCAGGCTGCCTGCAAGCTGAAGCTCTGAGGAAACAACTGGAGGAACTCAGAGAGGAGGTGGCGAGGCTGAGGAGCATTCAAAACAGTGAGAAGTACATTGATGAGATGCTTCTTGCAGCAACCAAGCTCTCCAGCACTGGAGAAGATGGGTGCCAACAGAATGTCGATGGTTGGACACAAGTCACCAGAGCCTACAAAATCACCGATCCAACTTCTCCATCCATTGATTTGAAGAACCATTATGCAGCCCTGGAAGTGGAGGAGGTGAAAGCATCCCTGGAAAGGGAAGATCCAGAGCTCAAGTACCCCAAAGTTGCAGAATCAGTGACCAGAAGGAAACAAAGGGTAGTGGTGGTTGGAGACTCTCTTCTGAGGGGTACTGAGGTGTCCATCTGCCGACCAGACTTGATGTCCAGAGAGGTATGCGGTCTGCCTGGTGCCAAAATCCAAGATGTTACGGAGAGTTTGCCGAGACTCATCAAGCCCACTGACTATTACCCAATGTTGCTAATCCATGTTGGAACAAATGATACTGCCAGGTATACCTCGGAATGTATCAAAAGTGACTTCATGGCTCTGGGACAGAGGGTGAAGCAGTTAGGTGCACAGGTGGTGTTCTCTTCAATCCTCCCTGTTGAGGGTAAAGGCCAAGGCAGAGAGGCTCGCATCCTGGAGATGAATGCATGGCTGCGTGGATGGTGTCATCGAGAGCGTTTTGGTTTCCTAGACCATGGGATGCTGTTCCAAGGGTTGCAGAGCTGAGATGGCATCCATCTGTCCAAGAAAGGTCAACGCGTCTTCGGTAGTAGACTGGCTAATCTACTGAAGAGGGATTTAAACTCGATTCATTGGGAATGGGTGAAGAAAGCCCCCAGGTAGGTGAAAGCCCCCAGGTACATTAAATACCTTTATGGAAATGGGTAACAGGGGTAATATATGGAAAGCAGTGTGTATAAATGCCTGTAGCATGGGAAATAAGATCCCTGATGTTGAAGCTTTGGTAGGAGTGGCTGACTTGGATTTAGTGGCAGTTACAGAAAGATGGTTCACAGAAAACCATGATTGGGATGTAACTATACCTGGCTATACTTTATTCAGAAAGGACAGGGTAGGAAGAAGGGGAGGAGGAGGAGTGGCACTATATGTAAAAACTACTATTAAAGCTTTGGAATTACAGAGCTTAAAAAGGAGAGAGGAGGCATTGTGGGTTAAACTAGAAAGAGGGAAAGAGAAATCTATTTGCATTGGTGTGATATACAGACCTCCCTCACAAGAGGAAGAGGTGGACAGAGAGTTAATTGAAGACATACGCAGCATTGCTAGGAAAGGGGAAGTGCTACTGATAGGATATTTTAATATGCCAGATGTTGATTAGCACATTCCTGCTGCAGTATCATCTAGAAGTAAGAAGATCCTGGATTCTCTACAGGGAGAACTATTCAGGCAATTGGTAACAGACCCCACATGTGAAGGGGCCATACTGGACTTGGTGCTTTACCAATGGTGAAAGTGTTTCTGATGTTGTAGTGGGAGATCATTTTGCATCCAGTGATCACCAGATAGTGTGGTTCAGTATTAGGACTAGGGCTGTTAAAATCCATTCAAAGGTGAGGATCTTAGACTTTAGGAAGACTAACTTTGCGAAGATGGGCCAATATCTCAGGGAGTTGTTAGTGGGATGGGAACAGCAGGGGGATGTAGACAAACAGTGGGCAAAACTGAAAGGGGATATTTTAAGGGCAACCAACCTTTTTGTTAAAATGGTAAATAAAGGTAAAAGGAAAAGGAGACCGCTATGGTTTTCGAAGGAAGTAGCTGAAAAAGTGAAGAAAAAGAGGGAGGCCTTCATGAAATACAAGAGATCACAGAGAGAGGAAGAAGGCATCTGTATTTGGAAAAACTTAGAGAAGCTAGCAAAGTAGTCAAGAAGGCAAAGTTTCAAAAGGAGGAGGAAATAGCCAATGCAATAAAATAGGAAGATAAGACATTTTTCAGATATATTAGTGAGAAGAGGAAGGGCAAAAGTGGTATTGTCAGACTCAAGGGTGAAGGGGAGGAATATGTAGAAGCTGATAAGGATAAAGCGGAATTGCTTAACAAATATTTTTGTTCTGTGTTCACAGATGAAGAACCAGGAGCAGGACCTCAGAAAACACCCACAAATAGGAACAGAAGCGAGGGACATCTTGAACAATTTTCAGAAGACTGTGTTCGTGAGAAACTAGCTCAACTTAAAGTCGACAAAGCGATGGGACCGGATGGGATACACCCTAGAATACTGAGGGAACTTGGGGACGTTCTAGCAGCTCCGCTGACTGACCTTTTCAGTGCCTCGTTGGAGTCGGGAGTGGTGCCAAAGGACTGGAGAGAGGCTTATGTGGTGCTTTTACACAAAAGCGGAAGTAAGGATGTGGTTGAAAACTACAGGCCGGTTAGTTTAACTTTGGTGGTGAGTAAATTATTGGAAACGCTGCTGAAAGAGAAAATAGTGAGGTTTCTGGAGTCCAGCGGATTACAGAATCTGAGGCAGCATGGATTCACCAGAGGCAGGTCTTGTCAGACAAATCTGATTGATTTTATTGACTGGGTGACCAGGGAGTTGGACCGAGGGAGAGCCCTAGATATGGTGTATTTAGATTTCAGTAAAGCCTTTGACACTGTTCCTCACAGGTGACTTATAAAGAAACTGAGCACCCTAGGGATGGACCCTAAAGTTACTGCTTGGGTTAGAAATTGGTTGGGTGGGAGGTGACAAAGAGTACAAGTAAATGGAGCTCACTCTGAGTAGAAGGATTTTACCAGTGGTGTGCCCAGGGATCTGTCCTTGGTCCGATTCTTTTTAACATCTTTTTTTAGTGATATAGCGGAAGGGCTGTCGGGTAAGGTTTGCCTCTTTGCAGATGATACCAAGATCTGCAATAGAGTAGACATCCAGGAAGGTGTAGATAACAAGAGGAGGGATCTAGCTAAGCTTGAAGAATGGTCTAGAATTTGGCAGCTGGGATTTAATGTTAAAAGATGTAAGGTCATGCATTTGGGCTGCAGCAATCCAAGGGAGCAATATAGTATAGGGGGTGAAGTACTTTTGTCCACTAAAAAAGAGCGGGACCTAGGCGTGGTTGTGTCTGATGATCTTAAAGTAGCTAAACAGGTAGAAATGGCGACGGCAAAAGCTAAAAGGATGCTTGGGTGCATACGGAGAGGAATGGCTAGCAGAAAAAAGGAGGTGATAATGCCCCTCTATAAGTCTTTGGTGCGACCTCATTTGGAGTATAGTGTGCAATTCTGGAGTCCGCACCTTCAAAAGGATGTGAACAGGATGGAGTCGGTGCAGAGGGTGGCTACTAAAATGATTAGTGGTCTTAATTATAAAGCATATGAGGACAGACTGAAGGATCTTAATATGTACACCTTAGAGGAAAGGCTGCATAGAGGTGATATGATTGAGATGTTTAAATACCTTCGTGGCATAAATGTTCAGGGAGAGAGCCTCTTTCAATTGAAAGCAATTTATGCTACGAAGGGACATGGGATGAGGGTGAAGGAAGATAGATTCAGGAGTGATATGCAGAAATATTTCTTTATGGAAAGAGTAGTGGAACCATGGAATAGTCTCCCAGTGGAAGTGATAGAGATGAAGACAGTAACTGAATTCAAAAAAGCATGGGACAAACACAGAGGATCTCTAAAGGTAAAAAGTGGACTGTTGTAGTTGATATGGAAGGACAGACTAGATAGGCCATGTGGTCTTTTTCTGTCATCATATTTCTATGTTTCTATGTGGGTAAAAATATGCATGCATATCTCATATATATATTATTTTACCCTCATGAGGCAGAAGTGTTCCCAGGGACGAGGCTAAAGAAGGTTTCCTTTACACAGATACTTCTGAAAATCAAATAAGCCTGCAGTTTTTCATGGAAAATCTATGCACACCGAACAGGAGGTGTAAATGTGTGTGCATTGTTATGGTAGGGCAATTTTTAGAGTGAAAATTCATGTGCATTTTTACTTTGAAAATTCTAGTGTTCATAATGAAAATGTAGGTATCAATTTTTATTAATTTGGAATGATAGGAGACTTGTACCAGAAGGCATATGAGAAAGACTTAAAGACCTAAATATGTATACCTTGGAAGAGAGGAGGGACAGGGGGAAGATAATGCAACCATTTAAATACTTAGGGGCTTGTTTACAAAGCCGCGGTAGCGGTTTGCGATCGTAATCGGAGCCGCGGCCCCATTGATTTCAATGGGGCCGCGGCTGCGATCGCGATCGCGAACCACTACCGCGGCTTTGTAAACAAGCCCCTTAGAGTATTAATGAACAAACAAACTTTTTTTAAAACTGTAGGACATGAATTGAAGCTGAAAGGAGATGAACATGAAGGTATATATAAATATTTAGGAGTAGAGGAAGGGGCAATAACTCAGCATAAAGTATTGAGAGAAAAGACCAGCAGCAGTTGATTCTAAAAAGTGCACTAACATCAAAGAATACGATTCAAGCCATCAATCAGCTTGCAACCCCCTTAGTCTCGTATAGCTTTGGAATTGCAAACTGGCCTCTGAAATATCTTGAGAAACTGGATATATAAACAAGAAAACTCCTCCATGCCTGTGAGGTGATTTATAAGAATCAATGTATGCCTAGATTGCACATCCTTAGAGCTGAAGAAGAAATGGGCCTCAGAGAAATTGATTATATACTATCATAGGCCTCTGGGCCTACTTAACAGCATTGACAGATCCAAATGCACAAAAAGTGTTGCAGTATGAAAGTAAATGGCCAGAGTCTGTCTCCATTATTAAATTGCTTCACTGAAGTAATGGCTTCATCTCCATAATTTATCCATCAACCTTAATAAAACAGAGCTCCTCCATCAGCCGGCGGGATTAACAGAGCCGCGAGAAAGGAAACTCTCGCGGCTCTGAAAAGAAGCCCGCGTTCGGGGATGACACCAGCCTACGATGCAGGGACTGGGCGGCTCTGCCGGGCAGGGGGGAGGCTCTGCCGGGCAGGAGGGGGGCCCCGCGGCGGCACTCTTGATGCTGCCGCAGCAGAAGCAGCTGTTTTTTTTTGTCTTTTTTGTTGTCTTTTTAAATTTGGGATGAAGAATGTTTTTTGCGCGGGGCCCCCTGAAACGCGGGGCCCTGTGCAAAAAACATTCTTGCTCAATGGACGGGCCGGCCCTGGTAGTGGGTACAACTATAGCCACTTTACTGAGCAGATTAGATGGACCATGCTTGCCTTCATCTGCCATCATTTACTGTGTTACTATGTTTGTTATGTCAGTTATAAAATTAACTTCTAAGTGTCAAATACAGCAATGTATAAAATTATGGAATGTGCATTCCTTTTTTAGTTCATGTTTATAATACTGTGTCAAATTGACAACCCTGTGAAACATTCTCAGATGTCGCCTCTACAAGTCTATAGTATCTGATACCTGGTTATATGTGGGGAAAGCTTTTAGAGGGAAATAGGGAAATTTGCTGTTCTTTTTTTTAATTTGGTAGTGATCATTCAGAGCACTCATTGTAAATGCATTTTAGAAAGTTAGTTTTAGAATTCAACTGTGCAGAAAGAATATCAAACTTGTGAAGTAATATTTTTTTCTAATCAACACCTGCCTTTTTGCACTGCAAGAATATTTATTGTTATAATTTAAAAGGCAAGATAAAAAAGCAATAAGTATCTAGTTGTTTGTTGGCAACCCATATTAGTCTTTAATAAGCAGTGTGAAACATGTATTTTGAGCACAGTAGCAAATGACTTCTGTCATATAAACTTGCTGGTAAATTCTCTGGCTATATCATATCTCTAGGAACAAACAGGAATGTAGTCTTCACATATGGGTGACGTTGGTACCAATGGAGTCCATGCAGGAACGCTCCCCAGCATCCAGTAGGAAAGCTTTTGGGAGCATCCCACAGCACCTGCGTTGCTGCCTTCACGCCTTTCCAACTCTCCCTCCTCAGTTCTTCGTTTTCTGCCGAGCTGACAAGAAGCAATTCCTGTCACCGCAGAAAATTTGCCTTTTTCTTATTTTTTGTGGTTGTGTCTGCCTTCCCGTTGACGCTGGTACCGACCTCCGTCGGTGCTTGCTCTCTTTAAAAAATAATAATAATAATTTCTGTGAGGGGAAGAATTATTTCTTTCCTTCATGCTCATCGACACCATCTTAGGCCTCCCCATTTGTCACAGACAAAATGGAAAAACCATCCAGTGTTTTAAGAAGGGTTCCAAATGTGGCAGTACCATTTCAGCCACAGACACCCATGACTGATGTCTAAAATGCTTAGGGCCGGATCATCAACTGTCAGAATGTCCTCTTTGTAGGAAGATGACAGAGAGGTCTACAGAACTGAGCTGCAAAGCTGTGCACCCTCTTTGCCTCCAAAGCAATATCTTTAGCATTGATGTCATTGAGAGCTTTATCTTCCTCCCAAGGATCTCAGATATTGAAACCTAAGTCTTTATCGAAGGCTGGCTGGCCCTCCAAGGGGGGTGTTGCCCTGGAGGTGGACACACCGGCCAAACAACCCCGGTGGGATGCTCCCAGGATGCTTCCGAGGCCTCCACCTCTGGAGAGCTTTTGGTGCCATGCTCAGGGATTATGGCCTGCAATTCCGTTACCGATACCCAAGCATCGGCAAGCTGCATGGATCAGCGTATCCTGGCCATCGAGCGGAGCTTAGCGGCCTTACTGGCGGCCTTGTTACCAGTAAAACCTTTACTGTCTAATCTGCAGTCATCGGTACCGGCTCTGGTACGACACAAGCTGCATTGACCTTTTGCCACTTACCATGCTACCGCCCATGCCGTCCCTCAAATCCATTTCTGGTACTGAGGTTCCGGCACCGCAAGCCTCAGCTACCGGTTTTGATCGGTACAGAGTATGTGCAGAGCGGGAATACCCTGCCCGTTGATACTTTGAGTCTTCGGATTCCGATTCATCGGATGATGATTGGCCAATACCCGGGACATGAGAACTATCCCGGAAGACCCATCTCCGTCTCCAAAACGTCGCATGTCCCCTCCAGAGGATATATCTTTTCAAGACTTTATTCGTGATGTTGCTAGGGGTCTGTCCATAACAGTGGCATCGGAGAAAGAGCCTAGGGTTGAAGAACTTGAAATTCTTCAATACCCTACAGCCCCGAAGGAGGCTACTACGCTCCCTATCCATCGTATACTTCACGACCTTATGCTTCATATATGGGAGACACCCCTTACCATCTCTCCCCATACCCGACGACTCAATACCATGTACTGGGTACCGGAGTGTCCCGGTTTTCAAAAGACACAATTGCCGTACCATTCCATGGTGGTGGAATCAGCAATGCGTCGAATAAAGAATGCTAAGGCACATTCCTCAAACCCTCCAGGTAGGGAATTGAGAACCCTCGACGCCTTTGGTCAATGACATTTTCAAGCCTCCATGTTCGTCCAGGATCAGTTCCTACATACTCTATATGGGTATGTTCCTTAGAGAGGTGGCTAAGGATTTGGAGTTAGTGGCTCCTCTTCTCCCCGATGACAAGAGAGCAGATTATCTCACCCTTGTAAAGCAGGCTCAGAATGTTTCGAAGTTTAACAGGGCAACTTTTGACTATTTTGAGTGCATCAGCAGAACTTCATCCATCTGCATCGGTGCACGCAGGATTGCTTGGCTCCAAGCATCGGATCTTGAACAGTGGGTTCAAGATACGTTGGATAATATACCTTGCACTGATGAAAACCTTTTTGGCAAGTATTGGCAGGACAAGGCCTCTCAGTTAGAATATGAGAACACCACTCTTAATAGGCTATCTAAATCTACTGCCAACCCAGCTAGGAAAAAAACAGCAAAGAAAGCTTTTTTCAATAATAAGAAATACTATCCTTCTTACACCCCTGCTGTACAGTGTCAACACCATGCTCCTCAAAAGGGGCAGCAACTATCAAAGCAGCAAAAGAAGGCTCAGACTCCTAAGTCACAGCCATCTCAGCAGACCCAGCCTACTCAGGGTCTTTTACTCCTTTCTAGAGAACATAGCTGTTCTGCCTCTGGAGATTCCAGATTCCGTCCACATCCCCGAAAGACTCTGTCACTTTGCCCACAGAGCGGTAGACATTGTTCATAGAACAGGAAGGGTACAAGCTTCATCTACAAAGTTTACACCCCCCCCCCCCAGACTCCTCCAAGAGAGTTCCGCTCTCAGCCCCCTCTCACTGCTCTGTCGGTACAAGAGGTCACCTCCCTTCTCTTACAGGGCGCAATAGATGAAGTTCTACCATCCCAGCAGGGAATGGACTTTTATTCTCCATACTTCCTCATTCCAAAGAAAACAGGAGGGTACAGGCCCATTCTGGACCTCAGAGAATTGAACAAGTAGCTACTGCGGGAGAATTTCAAAATGATCTCCCTAGGGGCCCTTCTCCCCTATCTCCAGAGTCAGAATTGGCTCTGTTCTTTAGATCTAAAGGAGGCATACATTCACATGCATATTCACTCACAGCACCGAAAGTTCCTGCGCTTCATGTCCCAAGGGAGACATTATCAATACAGAGTCCTGTCTTTCAGCCTCTCCTCTGCCCCAAGAGTCTTCACAAAATGCATGGTGGTAGTTGCTGCATTCCTAAGGAGACTCAGGATATTTGTCTTCCCTTAGATGACTGGCTCATTCAAGCAAACACCTCTCTAGAGGCCAGCCTTTCCCTCTTGCATACCATGCAGGTGCTGCAACACTTGGGATTTGTAATAAATCTTCCAAAGTCCAAACTCATCCCCTCACAAACTCTAGAGTTTATAGGGGCTCTTCTAGACACTCAGCAATCAAAGTCATTTCTGCCCCAACTCCGCTGCGCTCGACTCAATCAGCATCTCAGGCATGCCTCAAGAACTTTCTCACTGCTCGAGAAATGCTACAACTTCTGGGCCATATGGCATCAACGGTGCATGTTGTTCCATATGCTCATCTACATATGCGCACAGCCCAATAGACACTGGCTTCCCAGTGGTCTCAGGTATCGGGTTGCCTGGGAGACAAAATAATGCTTTCTACCCGGCTAATCTCGTCTCTTCAGTGGTGGCAGTCCTCAGAAAACCTCCTGGTAGGGTCACCTTTTCAGATGCCAACACATCAATGTACCCTGATGACAGATGGGTCCAGATTGGGCTGGGGAGCTCATCTAGCCAATCTCTCCACTCAGGGGCTCTGGTTTCATCAGGAGTCACAACTCCACATAAGTCTGCTGGAGCTCAGAGCCATTCACAATGCTCTCAAAGTGTTTCTGGACCATCTTTGATTCTGCAGAGTTCTAGTCCAGACGGTCAATCAAGTAGCCATGTTCTGTTTGAACAAGTAGGGCAGAACAGGCTCTTGGACATTCTACAGTGAAGCCTTGCATCTGTGGACTTTTGCCATACAGCATCGCATTCATCTGCATGCGGTGTATCTTCCGGGCAAACACAATGTCTTGGCGGACAAACTGAGTCGAGTCCTTTCTCGCCACAAGTGGTCTCTCCATGCAAAGTCGCTCACATTTTTCAGATCTGGGGAACCCCAGAGATAGACCTATTCGCAAGTTCTCAGAATGCCAAGCTTCCTTGCTTCTGCTCCAGGACTCCTGCACCAGACAGCCAGCAGGTGGATGCTTTTCACCTCCACTGGGGTCAAGGCTTTCTATATGCCTTCCCTCCTATTCCCCTCATTCCCAAAACTCTTTTCAAACTCCAGAGAGACAGGGGCTACATGATACTCATAGCCCCATTCTGGCCATGACAACCATGGTATCCTCTCCTTCTACGTCTGTCTCTGGCTCAACCCATAGATCTGGGGTCAGCTCCAGATGTCCTCTCTCAGGAGGAGGGGACGTTGCTCCATTCCAATCCACAGTCTCTCCATTTCACCACATGGCTGCTGAGGGATTAGCCTTCCAGGACATTAACCTTTCCCAGGAGGTTAAGGACATCCCCTTAGCTTCTAGGAAGCCATCCACCAGGCACTCCTATACCTTCAAGTGGCATAGATTCTCTCTCTCTGGTTTTCTGAGAGGGATCTTAACCCCTTCTCAGCTCCGGTGGAGTATCTCCTCCACCTATCTTCTTTTGGACTCAAAACCAATTGGGTAAGAGTACACCTAAGTGCGATTGCGGCCTCTCACATGCCAGCCCATCTCTTCTCAGCCTCTTGTAGCATGCTTCATGAGGGGTCTTCTATTAACCAAACCTCCCATTAAGCCCCCTCCAGTGGCATGGAATCTTCATGTTGTTTCAGGACAGCTTCTCAAGCCATCCTTTGAACCTCTAGCCACTATCTCACTGAGGTTTCTCACGTGGAAGGTCAGCTTCCTTATTGCCCTTACTTCAGCAAGATGCATTAGTGAGCTCCAGGCTTTGGTAGCTGACCTTCCTTATACACGATTCAACTATGATAAGGTAGTCCTTAGGACTCATCCTCACTTTATGCCGAAGGTGGTCTCGCCCTTCCATTTAAACCAGTCAGTCTACCTTCCTGTCTTTTTCCCTAGACCTCATTCCTCTAGGGCAGAGGCAACCCTTCACACTCTGGATTGCAAACGTGCCTTGGCTTTTTATCTCCAGAGAACTCGAGAGCACAGAAAAGCTTCCCAACCTTTCATCTTCTTTGACTCGAGTCACCTGGGGTTGCCAGTATCCAAATGAACTTTGTAGAACAAGGGAAAAAGTATAGAAAATACTGAGATATACAGTATTCTCCAGGAACAAGTAGGAAGTCAGTCCTCACATATAGGTGACATTGACGCTGACGGAGCCCTTGTGGAAGCATCTCCCCAGCTTTCAAAGAAAGCCTTTGGGAGATGCCACCACGCATGCGTGGTCCCCTTCCCACCCAAGGGTGCCATCTTGATCAGGCTCCCTTTTTCTGCAGAGCCCTACAGATGTATGTCTTGTCATCTCCCCCCCCCCCCCACCCCTTCGGAAAAAAGTTGATTTTTTTGTACAGTATTGTACACATTTCCTGCTTTTGCTGGTCCCTTTCCCGCCTTTGAGGCCCGCTGCCCCAGTGTCAGGTCTCACAACTTAGTTTTACTTTTGTTAGGTTCCTCCAGGGCTTTTGCTTCTTTTTCAACTGCTGGCCGCGCTGAAGATCTTCAACCTCACAGGGGTCCTTTTTGCCCCAATGGCTACCGGTTTCAAGAAATATAATTGGTGCTCCAAAAACATGTCACTCTTTTCCTCCGGTATCTGGGCGCTGACCATGACCCAGAGAAATGCCCCCTGTGCAAAAAAAATGTCCACCAAGGCAGAAGCAAGAGGACATCTTTTTTTTTTTTCTTCTTCTTTTTATTAAGTTTTGCATTCATGTACAGTTAATTATATAGCATATTTCTTAGACATCAACACTTAACAGAAACAGAAACCGATCGTAACATAACTGGCTATTGCTGATCCTGTGCAGTTTGATTTACTTTATTATGAGTAATCACAAAGTCTACTATTTAGCCTATTTGTTCATTCTAATTCCATTAGACAAGGCGACTACCTTTTGTACTATCCTTGACTAAGAGACGTGTTTAATTAGTGTATTCTTATGGTTACAGATAATTATGTATTCAACAGTTGCATATTTAGGGTATCCCATTTTTTGAGTAAATTTCGGGAGTGGGAGTTTTGAACCACATAGGCTTCTTCATATGACTGATGAATGCAAAGCAGATTCCACCAAAATTCTTCATTTAATTGTAATGAATTCTTCCAGTGTATTAGAATTGTTTTTAAGACCAAGCTTAGCATTAGATCCATGTGTATGTGACTCAGATTCGACTCTCGAAGAAGACCTCCACTCTTCCGAGGCAGAAACCTCCAGGAAAGAAGCCTCCTTTCCATAGAAAGTGCCAACCCTATCGCGTCTACCCTTCATACCTGGCTGCACAGGTCCCTCAACAGGGCCAGCAGGGCAAGGGAGCAAGTCAAGGCCCACACAAGCCCAAGAGCCCCAAGCCCCAGACTCCAGCCCCAGCCTAGCCTGGGTCAGGGTTTTGGCACCCTCAGCATAACCTCTCTCCCTCTGGAGGATCAGCTACCCACGGGGGGGTGGGGACACGCCTGGTTCACTTCACCCACAGGTGGCCTTCCATCACCACCGACTCATGGGCTCTTCAGGTGGTCAGGGAGGGTTACCTCATCCACCTGGACCAGCTGCCTCCACCCTTCTTTCTGGGGGAGCCTCCTTGGTCTCCCCTGCACCAGGCTCTGCTCATGTAAGAACTCACAGGCCTTCTAGGGGCAGGGCTGTGGAACCTGTACCACACCATCTGAAAGGAAAGGGGTTTTACTCCAGGTACTTTCTAGTCCCAAAAAGGACAGGTGGACTAAGGTCCATCCTGGACCTGAGAAACCTGAACAAATTCCTGGTGCGGGAGAAGTTCAAGATGCTCTCTCTTGGAATATTGCTGTCCTACCTGTGGCAGGGAGATTGACTGTGCTCCTTGAACCCGAAGGATGCTTATACCCATATCCTTATCCATCCCAGTCACAGGCAGTACCTAAGATTCATGGTCAGAAGTGACCACTATCTGTACAGGGTACTTACCTTTCGGCCTGGCCTCCGCCCCACGGGTCTTCACCAAATGCCTGGAAGTGGTGGTGGCCTATCTCCATCTCCAAGGGGCCTTCATCTTCCCTTACTTGGACGATTGGCTTGTAAAAGGGAACACAGCCTCAGAGGCACTTCAGGCCACACCATCAGAGTCCTGCAACACCTGGGATTTGTGATAAATCACCCAAAATCCCATCTCACCCCAACTCAGGACTTGGAGTTCATAGGGGCCCAACTGGACACCCTCCAGGCTGTGGCTTTCCTTCCCCAAGACAATGCAGATTGCCTCCTGGTCCTAGCGACCAAGGTGCAGCACCATCGCACCGTCAGCGTGGTCAATGGCCTCCACGGTCCATGTCATCCCTGACTCCCGCCTCCATATGCGGGCAGCTCAGTGGGCCCAGGCCACGGGCAAGCTCCAGGACAGAGTCTCGGTGTCCTCTCAGCTGGTGGAGTCCCTCAGTTGGTGGCAGTTTCCGTAAAACCTGTGGAGGGGCATGCCCTTCCAACCCCCGAGCCCCCAGAGGGTCCTCACATCAGATGCTTCCCTGCTGGGCTGGGGTGCCCATTGTGAGAAATTGCACACCCAGGGCGTCTAGTGCTTCGAGGAGAGCCAGCAGCAAATCAACCTGCTGGAGCTCAGGGCTGTTTTCTTTGTGCTCAAGGCTGTTGAGCACCGCCTACAACATCAGTCAGTGCTTGTTCAGATGGACAACCAGGTCAGGATGTTCTACCTGAACAAACAGGGGGGCACCGGCTCCTACTGCCTTTGCCAAGAGGCAGTAGCTCTCTGTTCATACACGACCAGACAGGGTATGCTCCTCCGGGCAGTGCACCTCCCGGGCCAGGACAGTGTCCTGGCAGACAGGCTGAGCAGGGTCCTCCAACCACACGAGTGGCCCTTGGCCCCTGGGGAGGCACAGCGGCTCTTCAGGTTATGGGGCACTTTGAGCCTCGACCTCTTTGCCAGCCTGACCAATGCTCAGCTGCTACTTTTCTGTTGCCCGCAGCTGCACCCAGCCTGGGTGGCACCAGATGCCTTCCTCATCCCGTGGTTGGAGGGCATGTTGTATGCCTTCCCTCCCACACCTCTGATAGAGTGGACTCTCTTCAAGGTCCAGCGGGGCAAGGCTTCCCTGATCCTGGTGGCCCTGCGATGGCCCAGGCAGCCTTGGTTACCTCTCCTGCTTTGTCTCACATTAGAATCCCCGGTTCCTCTCGGGAGCTCACTGGGGCACCTCACTCAGGAGGAGGACTCAATCCTCCACCCCAACTTGGGATCCTTGTCTCTCACGGCATGGCTGCTAAATGGGTTGCCCTAGCGCCCCCTCAACCTTCTCAAGGAGGTGGAGGAGATACTCCTCGTCTCCCACAAGGACTCCATGAGGAGGACCTATGCCTTCAAGTGGCGCCGGTTCTCCTTATAGTGCACGAAGAAACAGGTGAACCAGTTCTCCTGCCCGGTACAAGCGGTACTGCAGTACCTACTCCACCTCTGTCCAGGTTTAAATCCAATTCCATCAGAGTGCACCTGAGCGCACTTTCCGCGAACCACCACTCAATAGAAGGCAAGCCCCTTTCCGTGCAGCCCCTGATCACCCAATTCATGAAGGGCTTACTGCTCTCGAACCCCCCCCCCCATCCGGCTGCCCCCCGGTAGAATGGGATCTCAATGTGGTCCTGGCGTGGCTTACTAAGCCGCCCTTTGAGCCCTTGGCTACCTGCCACCTCCGATACCTATCCTGGAAAGTAGCCTTCCTGGTGGCACTCACTTTGGCATGCTGAGTCAGTGAGCTCCACGCCCTGGTGGCCAAGCCACCTTACACCAGATTCAACAAGAACAGGGTCATGGAAATCAGATACCACCAGTACGAAGGTGGTATCTGATTTCCACCTTAAATCAGGAGGTGGTACTCCCTACTTTCTTCCAAGTCCCCACACCGACAGGGCGTCAGCCGTTCTCCATACTCTGGACTGCAAAAGGGCCCTGCCCTTTTATCTACAACATACTCAAAGCCACTGCAAAGCCTCACAGCTTTTTGTCTCATATGACCCCTGTCATCTGGGGGAGGCTGTCACCAAGCAGACCCTGTCTATCTAGGTGGCGGACTGCATCACCTTCGCCCACAACTGGGCTGGGCTGCTGCTGGAGCGCCGGATCTCAGTGCATAATGTCAGAGCTATGGCAACTCGGTTCCCATGGCCGACATCTGCTGGACCACCACCTGTCTTCGATCCACACTTTTGCAGTTCATTACTGCCTGGAGAGGGAGTCCCAACAGGACATTGCCTTCAGCCAGGCTGTACTCTGTAATCTATTCAAGGTTTAGGCAACTCCTGCCCTCCAACCCTTTTTGTTCAGGCTACTGGAGCCATGGTTCTCCCTGGACACTGGGGTCCTCTGAGTCTTTCCTCAGATGCACTTGTAACTGCTCACGGCTAGGCCATGCTTTTTCTACCGGTCCTTGGTAGCCAGGAGCTAGGGAGTCCCATATGTGAGAATTGACTTCTGTTTGTTCCTGGAGAAAGCGTAGTTACTCACCCGTAACAGGTATTTTCCAGTGACAGCAGGAATCAGTCCTCCCAACCCTCCCTCCTCCCCTTGGAGTTGCTCTTCATTTTGGCTCTCTTTTCTTTATCGGCTCTAGTTATGTCATCTGACTGACCAAGATGACACCCTTTCTTTGAAAGCTGGGGAGATGCTTCTGTGAGGGCTCCATCGGCGTCTATGTCACTCATATGTGAGGACTGATTCCTGCTGTCCCTGGAGAACACCTGTTATAGGTGAGTAACTACACTTTTGCAAAATGCCATCAAGAGCCACCTCAATGAGTATTGGCACACATGGAGACTCATGGCTCTTAGCTTCAGACTTATTTCATAATTATTCAGGACATGCCATTGAGGCAATGGCGATGAGGTTCAAGAGACTACGAGAATGATCAAACAGCATACTGGCACCTTGAAAATACTCACCAGGCACACTTCTAACTAGATCTCCTCATCTAGGAGGCTGTACAGTTGGAGGGGGGAGTAGAGAGACCCAAAGGTCATACTACTCTCATAAACGTAGATCTCCAGGAACAAGCAGGAATGTAGTCTTCACATATGAGTATCATCGGTACCGACAGAGCCTGCGCGGGAACGCCCCCCAGCGTCCAATAGAAACGCCTTTGGGAGCATCCCTCAGCACATGCGCGCTGCCTTCCCGCCTTTCCAACTGTCCCTCGTCAGTTCTTCGTTTTCCGCGGCGCCGACAGGATCTATTCCCTGTCACCGCAGAAAATTCCATCTTTAAATTTCTTTTCTTGTGGTCACGTTTGCCTACCGCACGACGCTTACCAATACCGCCGGTTCTTTTCTTTTCAAAAAAAAACCTTAGGCTTAAACTGTTTCTCTTCAGAAACTTTTCTCTTTGGTGCTAGGCGCCATTTTGGGCATTAGGCCCCATATTCCTAAAACATGGAAAAGCCAACTAGTGGTTTTAAAAAATGTACTAAGTGTGGCGGTACCATTTCCGTCACTGACACCCGTGATTGGTGTCTTAAATATTTAGGGCCTGAACATTCTCCAACTGAATGTCTCTCCTGTATTGGGATGACTAAAAGAGGAAGACAGAACTGGGCTGCAAAGCTCGGTACCCTCTTTTCTTCGGATGCCAGATCCATTGCATTGACATCGTCAAGGGCCTCTTCTTCTTCCCATGGATCTCAGGTAACTAAACATAAAAGCCAAACTAAACTAAACATCAAAGAGTAGCTCTCCTGCTAAGCATCGAGAGGCCATAGGCATTGCCCTTGAGGGAACCACACCGGCAAAACAGCCCAGGCGGGAGGCTTCGGCTTCCAAAGCATCGATGGGGCTTCAGGATGTTCTCGAGGCCTCAACCTCGCAAGAACTACCTGTGCCATGCTCAGGGGTTCCAGCCGTTTTTACCGGTACTGACGCCCAGGCATCGGCAGCATCGATAGACCAGAGGTTCCTTACTATCGAATGCAGCATCGCAGCTCTTCTTTCAGCTGCGGTACCGTTGGTCCAACGGGCACCGGTACCAACATTGACACCGATGCCGGTACCGACACCAACGATGACGGTACCGGCCCCGGTGGAAACTCTTCCCATGCCATCTCTGGCTGGAATCGATAGATCTGTATCGGGTCAACTCGGTACCGACTTCGATCGGTACCGGGACCGTGCTTTGCAGGAGCATCGGAGTCAGGAATACTTCGATTCCTCCAATTCCGAAGACTGACAATTCTGCTGGCACTAGAGGTTTTCTCCCAGAAGATCCCTCTTCTCCCCAATACAGAATGTCACCTCCAGAGGACATGTCTTTTGAGAATTTTATCCATGATATGGCTAAAGATCTTTCAATCACAGTAGCTCCTGAAGAGGAACCCAGAGCAAAGGAATTGGAAATTCTCCAATATCCAAAAGCTCCTAAGGAGGCAGCCACTCTGTCTATCCATGAAATTCTGCATAACTTGATGCTCAGAATGTGGGAGACACCTCTGACTACTTCTCCTCACTCTAGAAGACTTGATACTATGTATCGAGTTCCGCCATGTCCTGGATTTCAGAAAACTCAGCTGCCACACCAGTCAATGGTAGTGGAATTATCCATGCGTAGGATGAAAAGTGCAAAGAGGCATGCATCCAATCCTCCAGGTCGTGAATGCAGGACTCTGGATGCTTTTGGGCGCCAAACTTTTCAAGCTTCCATGCTTTTTTTTATTTTTTATTTATGCAATATTTAAACAAAAAAACAAGAAAGGCCACACAGACCAATCTTGAAGAAACAGATCAAGCATTAAGAAATACATCCACAATGCAGACATACAAAGAAAAATTACCAAGAAATTGTTTCATTGCCTGATCACACTAGCCCACAAAACAGAGGGAGTTTAACATCATTAAATCTTATCCCAATATACAAAGAAAAAGCAAACAGCCCTGTAACGGAATCTCTATCTATGAGTCAACAGTAGAAGCTGCGCGCTTGGAGCTAATGAAAGCAAGCAATTGGGAGGGCTCCCAAAAAATATAAGAAATCGCCTGATACTTTATCAGACATTTACAAGGGTGTTTGAGAAAAAAGAGCCCTCCCAATTGCAAAACCCCCGGACGGAGCAGTAGAAACTCCCTGCGCTGCCGTTGAGTTTCTCTTGAGAGATCGGGATATATACGTACTAGCAAACCGCGAAATAAGATGTTACGTTTCTGAAAAAATAATCTCAATAGCCACTCCTTATCAGATATCAATGCAAATGTTATAAAAAGTGTAGCAGGAACCTGTGACCCAAGACCGGAATTCTCTAGGACATCAGTAGCATTTAAAACATCCTCCTGAAGCGACAGCAGAAACTCGCTTCGCTACTGGAAGATAATAAATTTTTACTAAGGGGGGAACTAAATCAGGGGAAACTCCCAAGGTCTCAGTCAAATATTTCACAAACATATCTCTAGGAGAGATAGATGCAACTCTCGGAAAATTAATTAGCCGCAAATTATTAGCGCGAGAAATATTATCCAATTGTTCAATTTTCGTTTGTAAAAGCTGTATATTCTTTCTATGTCCCTCGGAGTACTCCTCTAAGGACACCACTTTATTATTCACTTCACCATAATTCATCTGAAGATTAGAAACTGTTTTGTCCAAGTCATTCACCAAACTTGAGGTTACAGTCACCTTTTTAGACAAAGACGATACCTGTGGCAAGAGGGCTTCCCCCAATGAAACTATGGCATTCCAAATGGTTTCAAGGGTAAAATTCTGCGGTCTTTGCAGAGAAAAAATCACTTCAGACTCAACCGGTGAGGTAAACAGCTCCATAGGCGCCAATGTGCGCACTCCACTCGGCGAGACCAACTCCTGCTCACCTCCTGCTTCTTCCAATGGCACCAAAACATGCTGCGAGCCACGATCTCCAACCGGCTCACTCCCAGACCCAACCGAAACAGCCCGTCCTGGCCCTCGTGAGGGAAGACCCCCTGCCAAAAGCGATGGTGTCGACAACTCCAGGAAGCCCACAGGCAAGGGATGACTGCGGGCCAGTTTTGGTGCAGGACTCACGGGGGAGATAGATGTAGTCGAAACAGATGCCGGGCACTCTGACTCCGGCGAAACTGCAAGCCGACAAACTCCTCCCGATACTTCCGAAACCTGCGTTGTACGCTGAAGAAAAGGGTCGAGAGGACCCACCACCGAAGAAACAACCGGCGAAGAGGAGCCTACAGGCTGAGAGGGCAACAGCCCAGACTTCCCCTTTCGCTTCTTTCCCATGAAAGCGGACTCACGCTGAGCGGATTGTTGCTGCAGCCATCTTGGAAGCTCCTCCCCCTACAGCCCAAGCTTCCATGCTTTCAGCTAGGATCAGTTCATATATTCTGTATATGAGAATGTTCCTCAAGGAAGTCACAGGAGACTTGGAACTTATGAGCCCATTTCTCCCAGATGACAAGAGAAAATATTTTCTTGCTGTAGT
The DNA here is from genome assembly GCA_033557465.1 of Ichthyophis bannanicus. Lineage (NCBI taxonomy): Eukaryota > Metazoa > Chordata > Amphibia > Gymnophiona > Ichthyophiidae > Ichthyophis > Ichthyophis bannanicus. Next base: position 607,232,586 of record CM066031.1, on the reverse strand, counting down.
TAAGCATGCTCAAGATGTCTCCAAGTTTGTTAATCGTGCAGCCTTTGACTGCTTCGAATGCATCAGCAGAACCTCTGCTATTGCCATTGGCGCACGATGGATCGCCTGGCTAAAGGCCTCAGACTTAGAGACTTAGGTACAGGACAAGTTAGGCAACATTCCTTGCACGGGGGAGAATCTCTTCGGCAAGAACTGGCAGGAAAAGGCTAACGAGTTAGATACTGACAATACTACTTTAGATAGATTGTCAAAATCTACAGCCACTCCAGCCAAAAAGAAGCCTTATAAAAAAACCCTCTTTCAGCAAAAAGAGGAAGTTTTATCCTTCCTATACGCAGCAGAGTCAAACTCAGGATCAGGTTGCCCAAAAGGGACAAACTAGACAGCAAAAGAAGCCAAAAGGCACGAGAGCCCAACCAGCTCTCCAGGTTCAGCCCCCTCAAGGGCTTTGACTCCTTCCTAGAGAGCTTTGCCTTCCTGTCTCTAAGGGGTCCCCAACCCCCCAATATCCTGGGCAGGCTATGCCACTTTGCCACAGATGGCATAAGATAACAGCAGAAGATTGGACTTTGTCTATTGTAGGAGAGGGGTACAAGCTTCATTTTCACAGCATGCCCCCTCCTACAATTCTAAAGCAATTCAATTCTCAAACCTCTGCAGACAATCTGCTAGATCACAAGGTCTCGACACTTCTTGCCCAAGGGGCAATAGAGGAGGTACCCATTCTCCAAAGGGGTGCAGGGTTCTACTCCCCCTATTTTCTTATTCCAAAGAAAACAGGAGGACACAGACCCATTCTGGACCTCAGAGAATTGAACAAATATCTGTTTCGAGAGAAGTTCAAAATGATTTCTCTAGGAACTCTTCTGCCATACCTTCAAAGCCAGGATTGGCTTTGCTCTCTAGACTTAAAGGATGCATACACTCACATTCTCATCCATCCAGATCACAGGAAATTCTTATGTTTCCTTTTCAGGGGGAAACATTTCCAGTACAGGGTTCTTCCCTTTGGCCTGGCTTCAGCACCAAGGGTATTCACGAAATGCATGGCAGTAGTAGCTGCATTTCTACGAACCCTGGGGATTTTTGTCTTCCCTTACTTAGACGACTGGCTCATTTGAGCCCCTACAGTTGCAGAGGCCAGCACTGCACTGTTCCGTACAATGAGAATCCTCTAATACTTGGGATTGGTAATAAACTTCCCAGAATCCCAACTAGTTCCTTCCCAATGCCTGGAATTCATAGGAGCCTGTCTAGATACCAGACAGGCAAGGGCTTTCCTTCCACAGGCCCGGTGTCTTCGCATAATGCAACTAGCTTCTCAAGCAGCAGGCAAATCCTCCCTCACTGCTTGAGAGCTACTACAGTTACTGGGGCATATGGCATCCACAGTTCATGTAGTCCCATATGCTCGCCTCCACATGCAAGCAGCTCAGTGGACCCTTTCCACACAGTGGACACTTTCCACACAGTGGACACAGGCCACAGGTCATTTGTCAGACAAAATAATAAACTCTCAATGTCTAATTTTATCCCTCCAATGGTGGCAATCACTAGAAAACCTGACAGTGGGGTCTCCCTATCATCAACCCCTTTTTCAGGCCATCCTAATGACAGATGCATCACAGGTGGTTTGGGGAGCACACCTGAATCATCTCTCTACCCAGGGAACCTGGACTCCACAGGAGTCTGGTTTACACATAAACCTCCTGGAATTAAGAGCAATGTATTTAGCTCTTCGAGTATTTCACGCCCAGCTCAGCTACAAGACAGTCCTAGTCCAGACGGACAATCAAGTAGCCATGTTCTATGTGAACAAGCAGGGCGGAACAGGCTCTCTGTCATTATGCAACAAAGCTTTACGACTGTGGGCCCTCGCCAGAGAGCATCAGATTCACTTTCTAGTGGTATATCTTCCAGGCATTCAAAACCTTTGGGCAGACAGACTCAGTTGAGTACTGCTGCCTCACGAGTGGTCCCTCCACCTAGACCAGGTGGCAAAGTTATTTCATCTCTGGGGCACTCCAGACATAGACCTCTTTGCAAGTCCACTGAATGCCAAACTTCCCCGGTTCTGTTCCAGGATTCCGGCTCACAATTGTCAGGCAAGAGATGCTTCCTCCTTCACTGAGGTCAGGACTTACTTTATGCCTTCCCACCCATTCCCGTCATCCCCAAAACACTCTTCAGAGAGACACGGGTCGCATGATTCTCATAGCACCACGATGGCCACGCCAAACGTGGTATCCCCTGCGTCTACATCTCTCTCAAGCGGCACCTCTGGAGTTAGGGCATGCTCCAGATCTCCTTTTCCAAGAGAACGGGACGCTGTGGCACCCGAATCCCCAGTCCCTGCATCTCACGGCCTGGTTGCTGAAGGCTTAGACCTCCAGGATCTCAGCCTGTCCCAACAGGTAAAGGATATCCTTCAGGCTTCTAGGAAACTTTCCACAGGAAGATCTTATGCCTTCAAGTGGAAACGTTTTACTATATGGTGCTGCAAGAAGGGATTAAATCCCCTTGTCATACCCTTGGAATTGATAGTAGAGTATCTCCTTCACTTATCAAATTCTGGTCTAAAGACCAATTCAGTAAGAATCAATCTTAGTGCAATTGCAGCTTCTTATAAGCCTCTGAATGGACAACCAATTTCCTCTCATCCACTCATATCAAGATTTATGAGAGGCCTTCTATTAACCAAACCTCCCATCAAGCCACCACCAGTGGCATGGGATCTAAATCTAGTTCTCGGGCAGCTTATGAAACCGCCTTTTTTTAGCCACTACAGCCCTTAGGTTTTTGACCTGGAAAGTCATCTTCCTAATTGCAATCACCTTTGCACATCGCATTGCAAGCTTTAGTGGCTGATCCTCATTATACTAGTTTTCATCATGATAAGATTGTTCTTAGAACTCATCCACACTTTATGCCAAAGGTGGTTTCGCCTTTTCATTTGAATCAATCAATTTATCTTCCTGTATCCTTTCCGAGGCCTCATGCCTCTAATGCAGAAAGAAACCTTCATACTTTGGATTGTAAAAGGGCCTTAGCTTTTTACATACAAAAAACACAGCAACATAGAAAGTCCTCGCAACTTTTTATAGCTTTTGACCCTAGTCATTTGGGACTTCCAGTCTCCAAAAGAACTTTATCTAAATGGATTGCCCAAGGCATATCCTTTGCTTATGAGAGTAAGGGTCTTCCTCTTCAGGACCATGTCACAGTTCATAATGTGAGAGCCATGGCTACTTCCACGGCTAATCTCCACTCTGTGTCTATCGATGACATTTGTCGAGCAGCCACTTGGGCTTTGGTACACACCTTCACAGCCCACTACTGCCTGGATAAAACCTCCCGTCGGGATGCCTTCTTTGGCCAAACTGTTCTTTGCAATCTTTTTCAGACCTAATTCAACTCCTACCCACCAACCCTGTTGGAATGCCAGAGATCTATGGGAGGAAGGATGCCTATCTTTCTGGGTTGGCACCTTCCTGGGGCTATCTACCTGGCATCTCCCCTCAGCCGTCTCTTTTCCAGGTTGAAGAGCCCTAACCTTTGTAGCCTCTCTTCATAGGAGTAGCCTTCCATCCCCTTTACCATTTTGGTGGCTCTTCTCTGTACCTTTTCTAATAACGCTATATCCTTTTTAAGATACGGCGACCAGAATTGCACACAATATTCAAGGTTCGGTCGTACCATGGAACGATACAGAGACATTATAATATCCTTTGTTTTATTTTCCATTCCTTTCCTTATGATACCTAGCATTCTATTTGCTTTCTTGGCTGCCGCTGCACACTGGGCGGAGGGTTTTAACATGTTATCCACGATGACTCCTAAATCTTTTTCCTGGGTGGTGGCTCCCAATGTGGAAACTTGCTTCGTGTAACCATAGTGTGGGTTGTTCTTTCCTAGGTGCATAACTTTGCACTTGTCCACATTAAATTTCATCTGCCATTTGGATGCCCAGTCTTCCAATTTGTCCAGATCCTCCTGCAGTTTTCCACAGTCCTCTTGGGTTTTAACAACTTTAAACAGTTTTGTGTCGTCTGCAAATTTGATAACCTCACTCGTTATTCCCTTTTCCAGGTCATTTATGAATATGTCAAAAAGTAGCGGACCCAGTACAGATCCCTGGGGTACTCCACTATGCACCTTTTTCCATTGGGAAAATTGGCCATTTAGCCCTACCCTCTGTTTTCTATCTTTTAACCAGTTCCCTATCCACAATAGTACACTGCCTCTTATCCCATGACTTTTTAGTTTTGCCAAATGTCTCTGATGAGGGACCTTGTCAGAGGCTTTCTGAAAGTCCAGATATACTATATCAACCGACTCACCTTTGTCTACCTGTTTATTCACACCTTCAAAAAAACATATCAGATTAGTAAGACAAGATCTTCCTTGTCTAAAGCCATGTTGGCTGTCTCCCATTAGGCCATGACTATCTACATGCTGTGTAATTTTGTTCTTTATGATGGTTTCTACCATTTTCCCCGGTACTGATGTCAGGCTCACCGGTCTGTAATTTCCTGGATCACCCCTGGAACCCTTTTTAAAAATTGGCGTTACATTGGCGATCTTCCAATCTTCAGGTATTACAGATGATTGTAATGAAAGTTCACATATTTCTAATAGCAGGTCTGCAATCTCATATTTCAGTTCTTTCAACACTCTTGGATGTATACCATCCGGTCCAGGTGATTTGCTATTATTCAGTTTATCAAATAGTTGTACTACATCTTCCCGGTGTAGTGATATTTCTCTCAATTCCTCTGCAGTATCACCTTTAAATACCACTTCAGTCTTGGGTAACATCCCTACATCTTCCTCAGTAAAGACCGAAGCAAAGAATTCATTCAGTCTTTCCGCTATAGCCATGTCTCCTTTTACTGCCCCTTTTACCCCTCTTTCATCTAATGGTCCAATTGACTCTCTCACAGGCCTTTTGCTACGAATGTACTTGGAAAAAGTCTTTGTTTCGTGTTTTTGCTTCCGTAGCAAGTTCCTTCTCAAATTCTCGCTTTGCCTGCCTTGTCAATTCTTTGTATTTAACTTGCCAGTGCTTGTGCTGTTTCCAGTTTTCTTCATTTGGCTCTTTTTTTCCCATTTCCTGAAAGATGCTTTTTTGGCAGCAACAGCCTCTCTGACCTCACTTTAAACCATGCTGGCAGTTTTTTTGGACTTTCTTCCACTCTTCTTAATGCGTGGAATACAGCTGGTCTGAGCTTCCAGGATAGTATTTTTAAACAACACCCAAGCTTGATTTTATTTTTATTTATTTAACATTTCTTCTATACCGCGCTATTACAATCAGCGCGGTGTACATCGAACAAAACATACTACAATGCATACAAGCAACATTGAGTTTTACATAGAACAGGGAAAAAAACATAGGATAACCGGGGTAACTATTTACAGGGTAACTATTTACAGGTTAAATTAGTATTGTCACCAATATTCTAAGCCAATTTGGTATCATCTTCATTTCGTGAGGGAGGGACAGGCGTAAAAGTGGTGGGTGGGCAGTAGTATAGTCTAACCATTTTCTGGTTGTAATAAGGTGCTATGGTAGCTGAGACATGAGGGAAGTTTACCGATGTGTGGGTGTCAGGGTAGTATATTGTGAATAGGTGGTGTTTCAGAGCTTTACGGAATAGGATTAAGCTTTTGATGCCACGGATTTCATGTGGAAGGGCATTCCAATTTAGGGGAGCGAATATAGAGAAAGCCCTGTTGGAAGTGGTCTTAGTACATGACGTCATCATCTTGGGGACTATTAAGGTGTTCATTGAAGTGGATCTCCTGTCTCTGTTTTCCAGGGTGCTGTGGATTAGTTTGCTAATCGGTGTAGGTGGGTAGTTATTCAGGGCTTTGAAAGTAAGGACTAGTGACTTATATTGGAGTCTGGCGTGTAACGGCAGCCAATGCAGATTTTTCATGATTGGTGTTATGTGGTCAGTTCTTGATGATCCAGAGAGAACTCTTGCGGCGGCATTCATAGCCAGGCGGAGCGGATTTAAAGTTGATTGAGGCAGGCCGTGCAGGATGATGTTCGCAAAGTCCAGGTGTGGGAGGACTAATGCCTGAAAGGTTGTCCGGTAGTCACTGGATTCCAGTAGGGGGCGGAGGTGACGTAACGTTTTGATCTTGTGATATATAGACTTTGTAACGTTCTTCACATGTGTGGTCATATCTAGGTGTTGGTCCAATGTGATGCCAAGATATCTGATTGTAGGTTTGGACTTCAATTCTACATTGTTGACAAGTAGCGATGGGGGGGGTGTGAATTTACGGTTCTTCGTAACAAAAAGGACATCAGTTTTACTATGATTGATCCGAAGGTTTTGTGTCAGCAGCCAATCAGCTACCGCTCCGAAACAATTGATTATTGGGGAGAACATCGGTTGGTCAATTTTGAACGGCATGTAGAGGAGGATGTCGTCTGCGTAAGCCAGGCATCGTACGTTGAAAGATCGGATCAAATCACATATCGGCTGCATATATATATTGAACATTAATGCCGATAAGGACGATCCTTGAGGTACCCCCTGAGACTGCAGGAATGGTTCCGAGGATGTATGACCTGTTTTTTCTTGTTGCCACCTGTTGGATAGGTAGGATTTACACCATTTAAGTGCTGTGTCTTGAATCCCCTTTTCCTTCAGGCGTTGTAGAAGTATGTCATGATTCACAGAGTCAAAGGCAGCGGAGATGTCCAGGAAGATGAGGACAAATCCTTGTTGGATGCTGTCCATACCAGTGACCAATTCGTTGAATAGGGTTGTGAGGACTGTGTCGATGCCATGCGCTTCCCTGAAGCCGTGTTGTGACGGGTCCAGTGGAGCTTCAGTGTCAATATGGTGCTGGAGTTGTTGTTGAGCAGCTTTTTCTATGATTTTTGCAAGCTGGGGGATGCTCGAGATTGGCCTATAAGATTCGACTTTGGACGGGTCAAGTCTGCTATTTTTTAGTAGGGGCTTGATGGAGGTGTTTTTCAGGCGCTGTGGGAACGAGCCTGTTAGAAAAGACTGGTTCAATATATTGCACAGGATTTGGCTTAGGTCATGACGCAGCTCTTTGATCCAACTGGCTGGACAGGGGTCGTTGGGTGCTGTGCTGGGATTGATAGAGGCGACAATGTTCTCCATCTCTCTATTTGAGACCACAGTGAAATTACATAGTGGGGTTGCTAGGGGTGTCTTAGACGGTATGGGTGATGTACTGCTACACATGTTTATGTTGGTCTTAATCATCTTTGATTGCAAGTAGTTTGCAAAGTCCTGTGGTTGGGGCATTGAGGGTTGGGCGGAGACTGGTTCGCCTGTTATGGATTTTACTATTCTGAATAGGGCTTGTGGTTTATTGATGGAACGTTTCAATAAATCTGTGTGGTAGAGTTTCCTGCTCTGTGTTATCTTTCGACGGTGGGTTTATTAGGTAAGAGTTGTATGTATCAAGTGATTCTGAGGAGTGTGATCGTCGCCACCGTCTCTCAAGTTTGCGCAGGTGGTGGAGAGATGAGCGAAGGTCAGAAGAGAACCATGGTGCGTGTTCCCGTTTCCTTGTTCTCTTTTCAGTGTGGGATGGACAGGAGGCAGCTCGAAAGTCTTTAAAGATGTAAGTCTTTAACCTTTGCAACCGCTCCTTTTAGTTTTTTCTTAACTATATTTCTCATTTTATCATAGTCTCCCTTTCGAAAGTTAAAAGGTAGTACTGTGGATTTCTTTACTATCCCTCCTCCACTAATTAATCAAACATGATCATGCTATGATCACTATTGCCAAGTGGTCCCAACACCCTGATTTCTTGCACCAGATCTGGTGTTCCACTAAGGACTAGATCCAGTATGGCTTCCCCTCTCGTTGGTTCATGAACCAGCTGCTCCAAGAAGCAATCATTTATTTCATCTAGAAACTTTATCTCCCTAGCATGTCCTGCCATGACACTGAGCCAGTCGATACCGGGGTAATTGAAATCACCCATTATCACTACTCTGCTGTAACTTTTGTTAGCTTCCTTGATCTCTTTAAGCATTTCATCATCCATTTGTTCAGTCTGGCCAAGCGGTCGATAGTTCACCCCCACTGCCATCACCTTCCCCTTCATACATGGAATTTCAATCCATAGAGATTCTACAGCAAATTTTGTTTCCTGCAAAACTTTAATCCTTTCTGACTCAATGCCCTCTCTAACATAGAGCGCAACCCCTCCTCCAATTTGATCAGTTCTATCATTACGATATAGTTTGTATCCAGGTATCACAGTGTCCCACTGGTTGTCCTCCTTCTACCATGTCTCTGAGATTGCAATCATATCTAACCTCTCATTTAGTGCTATTTATTCTAACTCTCCCATGTTATTGTTTAGACTTCTAGCATTTGCATACAAGCATTTCAGAGACTGTATTTTATTAATATTAATCTGGCTATTGGTAGGCATGGGTAATTTGGAATCTTTACGCTCTGTCTGCACTTTACTCAAGAGCATTTGGGCTACTTTACTCTTTATTGGAACCTCACTGCTTTCGGTAGTATCCTTTAAGGATACTTTCTTCCGAACCATGCGCTCTTGGGCGACTGTCGGCTTTCCCCTATTTTCTACTTTAAAAGCTTCTCTATCTCCTTTTTAAAGGTTAATGCCAGCAGTCTGGTTCCATCCCAGTTAAGGTGAAGCCCATCCCTTCGGAAGAGCCCCTCCTTTCCCCAGAATGTTCCCCAGTTCCTAACAAATCCAAAACCCTCATCCTTGCACCATTGTCTCATCCACGCATTGAGACTCTGGAGCTCTGCCTGCCTTTTGGGTCCTGCATGTGGAACAGGAAGCATTTCGGAGAATGCTACCCTGGATGTTCTGGATTTCAACTTCCTACCTAAAAGCTTAAATTTAGCCTCCAGAACCTCCCTACCACATTTTCTTATGTCATTGGTACCGACATGTACCAAGACAGCAGACTCCTCCCCAGCACTATCTAAGATCCTATCTAGGTGGTGTATGAGGTCCACTACCTTCGCACCAGGCAGGCATGTTACCAGGCAATCCTCACGTCCACCAGCCCACCCAACTGTCTACATGCCTAATGATCGAATCACCAACTATAACAGCTGTCTTAACCCCTCCCCTCATGGGCACATGGCCCTGGAGAAACGTCCTCGGTGCGAGAGGGTTTTACATCACATGGAGGACAGGTCCTAGTTGCAGGATCACGTCCTGCCACACCAGGGTGATGCTCTCCTGTCACGTGACCTCTCTCCTCCATGGCAACAGGGATGCTGCCAGACTGGAGGTGGGACTTCAGGACTATATCCCTGTAGGTCTCGTCTATGTACTTCTCTGTCTTTCTTATGTCTTCCAGGTCTGCTACTCTAGCCTCTAGAGAACAGACTTGTTCCCTGAGAGCAAAGAGCTCCTTGCACTTAGTGCATACGTAAGACCTCTCACCAACTGGGAGAAAATCATACATGTGACACTCAGTGCAAAAGATTGGAAAGCCCCCATCTCGCTGCTGGACTGCTGTCTGCATCTTAGTTTAAAGCTTGTGTTTAGGTATTAAAATTCTGTATTCACTAAGAGTTGGTGTAGGTGCTTATACTAATAAAAGTGTATCTAATACCTCTAGTATACCTTATTCACCTGAAGCTTAATTAATCTCAGGTCCTCAATGTATGACTGATTTGGATAAAGAGCTGCACCTGAGAGCAGCCCCTTTCCTCTAAGATGTGTAAGTACCTATAAAGCAACAATTACCCCAAGGGTGGGTGGTTGTTGAGGGGAGGGTGGGAGGGAAATAAGACCTATTAAAAGAAAAGGGCTGTTACAAAGTACCCTGTCCTGTACCCTCAGCAGGGCGGGATGGGGGTAGTCCCTCAGGCTAGAGCAGGAAAAAAAAGTTTAAAACACAGCAGGTTCTGGGGACAGAGCAGGGAGAGAGATTTAATTTAAAGCAACAGTTAACCGGGCTACCACACAAAAGCCAGTTAGTTGAGAGAGGCAAGGTAAGTTATACAGCTGAGAAGCTCAAGTGCAAAACTAAAGGGAACAGGGAGGTGAAGTAGTACACCAATAAGACAATATATAAATAAATAAATAATCAAATAGACAGAACTCACAGCAAAATACAGTCTCTAAAATGCTTGTATGCAAATGATAGAAAAATCAGATTGGAGAGTTAGAAAGTATAGCACTAAATGACAAGTTAGATATGATTGCTATCTCAGAGACATGGTGGAAGGAGGACAACCAGTGGGACACTGTGATACCTGTGTAGAAACTATATTGTAATGATAGAGATGATCAAATTGGTGGAGAGGTTACGCTCTATGTTAGAGAGGGAATTGAATCACAAAGGATCAAAGTTTTGCAGGAAACAAAATTCGTTGTAGAATCTCTATGGATTGAAATTCCATGTAAAAAGGGGAAGGCAATGGCAGTGGGGTTGTACTATTGACCACCTGGCCAGAATGAACAAATGGATGATGAATTGCTCAAAGAAATGATGAAAGCTAACAAAAGTTAAAGAACAGTAAAAATAATAGGTGATTTCAGTTACCCCAGTATTGACTGGGTCAGTGTCACGGCAGGACATGCTAGAGAGATAAAGTTTCTAGATGAAATAAATGACTACTACTTGGATCAGCTGGTTCATGATCCGACCAGAGGGGAAGCAATTTTGGACTTAGTCCTTAGTGGAACACCAGATCTGGTGCAAGAGATAAGGGTGTTGGGGGCCACTTGGTAATAGTGATCATAGCATGATCACATTTGATTTAATTAATGGAGGAGGGATGGTAAGGACATCCACAGTACTACCTTTTAACTTTTCAAAGGGAGACTATGATAAAATGAGGAAAATAGTTAAGAAAAAACTAAAAGGAGCAGTTGCAGAAGCTAAAGACTTACATCAAGCTTGGGGGATGTTGGAAGCCCAGACCAGCTGTATTCCACGCTTTAAGAACAGTGGAAGGAAGTCTAAAAAACTGCCAGCATGGTTTGAAGGTGAGGTCAGAGAAGCTGCTGTTGCCAAAAAAGCATCTTTCAGGAAATGGAAAAAAGAGCCAAATGACAAAAGCTGGATACAGCACAAGCACTGGCAAGTTAAATGCAAGGCAATCATAAGGCAGGCAAAGAGAGAATTTGAGAAGAAACTTGCTGTTGAAGCAAAAACTCGTAATAAAGACTTTTTCAAGTACATTTGTAGCAAAAAAACCGTGAGAGAGTCAGTTGGAGCATTAGATGATAGAGGGGTTAAAGGAGCAGTAAGAGGGGACAAGGCTATAGTGGAGAGACTGAATGAATTCTTTGCTTCTGTCTTTACTGAGGAATATGTAGGGATGTTACCCATGACTGAAGTGGTATTTAAACGTGATACTGCGGAAGAATTGAAAGAAATATCGATACACCGGGAAGATGTATTACAACTATTTGATAAACTAAAGAGTAGCAAATCACCTGGACCAGATGGTATACATCCAAGGGTGTTGAAAGAACTGAAATATGAGATTGCAGATCTGCTATAAGTAATCTGTGAACTTATTTATTTATTTATAGTTTCTTTTATACCGCGCTATTCGACATCAGTGCGGTTTACAGTGAACATAGAAACCACACATCTCAATTAATTGATCTGTGCTTACAATAAACAGGTAAAATAAACTTGGATAAACATTAAACAGGTTTCTTGAACAGGGAAACATGATAACTATGTACAATGCCACTAAATGCAGCTATATGTAGGGTTATGTGAAAGTAGGTGCATTTCTCATGGTGAGAGGAGGTACGAAGTGGGATTACGGATCTACAGATTAAGAATGTGAAGTGCATGGGTTTAAAGTGTTGGCCTGGGGTGTGGTGGTGGGATGGTATGAGGGGTATCCGAAACATTATAGTGCTCCAGAAATAGGTGATGCTTCAGTGCCTTCCTGAACTGGGAGAGGTCACTGATGGTTCTGATGCCTGATGGTAGAGCATTCCAGCATGATGGTGCAAAGTAGGAAAAGGCTCTGGATCTAGTGACTTGAGAGCACTTCGTGATTGCCTTCAGTAATACGAGAGAATTGGAGGCAGTCGATCTCCTTGCTCGATTAGGGGGTGTAATTGATATAAGGTCAGTGATAGTAGTCGCAGACTATTTATTGATCGCTTTATGAGTCATAGTTAGGATCTTGAAAGAGATCCTAGATTGTATAGGCAGCCAATGTAACTGTTTCAGTATAGGAGTGATGTGGGTTCTCCTAGAAGCTCCGTGAAGGATTCTTGCAGCTGAATTCATTGCAAGTTGTAAGGGGTTAATCGTGCTCTTTTGTAGGCCATGTAGTATCGCATTAGCATAGTCAAGGTGAGGCATTATTAGGGCCTGAAAGACTGATCGGAAGTCATCGGGCTCTAGCAGCTGACGTAGATGACGAAGGGTACGGATTTTGTGATAGACAGATTTTGCTACCTTGCCGATATGAACCTTCATATTGAGCTGTTGATCGAGTGTAACTCCCAGGTATCTCACTGTGGTCTTGCAGAGGAGTTCTGCGTCACGCACCTTAATGGACATTGGTGAGGTGAATGCTGGGTTCCTGGTGACGAAGAGGACTTCTGTCTTTTTGAAGTTTATCTTAAGCATTTGTGCATTTAGCCAGTCTGTGACTGCGTCAAAGCACTTGATTAAAATTGTTTGTAATACATTGGCGATCCTCCAATCTTCAGGAAACGCCAATTTTTAAAAAGGGTTCCAGAGGTGATCTGAGAAACTACAGACCAGTGAGCCTGATGTCAGTACCGGGAAAAACGGTAGAAACCATCATAAAGAACAAAATTACTCAACATGTGTAGACAGTCATGGCTTAATGGGAGACAGCCAACATGGCTTTAGACAAGGAAGGTCTTACTAATCTGTTATGTTTTTTTGAAGGTGTGAATAAACAGGTAGACAAAGGTGAGTCGCCGTATCTTAAAAAAGGATATAGCGTTATTAGAAAAGGTACAGAGAAAAGCCACCAAAATGGTAAAGGGGATGGAAGGATACTCCTATGAAGAGAGGCTAAAAAGATTAGGGCTCTTCAACCTGGAAAAGAGATGGCTGAGGGGAGATATGAGATCTATAAATTAATGAACGGAGTAAAACAGATAAATGTAGATTGATTGTTTACGTCATCAGAATATCAAAAGACTAGGGGACATGCAATGAAGCTACAGGGTAACCTATTTAAAACTAATAAGAGAAAATATTTTTTCACTCGACGTGTAATCAAACTCTGGAATTTGTTACCGGAGGATGTAGTAAAAGTTGTTAGTGTAGCTGGGTTTAAAAAAGGTTTGGACAAGTTCCTGGAGGAAAGGTCAATAACCCATTATTAAAAGGGGACCCAGGATATCACTGCTTGACCCAATATAAGCAATGAGGAGCCTGTGTCTTTTGGGGAGACTGCTAGGTACCTATGACCTAGATTGGCCACTGTTGGAAACAGATAATGGGTTTGATGGACCTTGTTCTGACCCAGTATGGCATATCTTATGTTCTTAACCGTACTTTGGGTTGTTCTTTCCTAGGTGCATAACTTTGCACGTGTCCACATTAAATTTCAGCCGCAATTTGAACGTCCGGTCTTCCAATTTATCGACGTCCTCTTGCAATTTTTTACAATCCTCTTGTGTTTTAACAACTTTGAATAATTCTGTCATTTACAAATTTCATCACCTCACTCGTTATTCCCATTTCCAGGTCATTTATGAATATGTTAAAAAGCAGTGGGCCCAGCACAGATCCCTGGGGTATGCCTTCTCCATTGAGAAAATTGGCTACTTAGCCCTACCCTCTGCTTTCTATCTTTTAACCAGTTCCTGAACCACAACAGTATACTGCCTCCAGTCCCATGAGTTTTTAATTTGGCCTAGAGCCTCTCATGAGGGAGCTTGTCAAAGGCTTTCTGAAAATCCAAATACACTATATCAACCTGCTCACCTTTGTCTACCTGTTTATTCACACCTTCAAAAAATATAACAGATGTGTGTTACAGAGACAGCTGTTCCTGACATCATTTACTAATGCCGCGTCGGAGGAAGGTGCGGTTCGGGTTAGCTCCCCAGACTCCCTTTATCGATTTACCTGAGAGAGCCACAGTAGTTGGTCCTCTAGATACATTTAATCATCGGGAAGGTCAGGCACAAGTGCGGGTGAGAAGCCTTGCTGAGAGTTCGCCGGTGTGTTCAGCATCACCTTCGGGAAGTGACCTGATGCCTCCAGAAGTGAGGAGACCGCTAAAGCTAGCATGTGTTGGGGAGCGGTCAGGCAGCGACTACACTGTGGTGCCTCATTCAGGAGAACCTTCAGAGTTGCTGGGGTCGCCGCTGAGCGTGTCTGCAAGTGGGGAAGTGCCCTCGCAAGCTCTTTCTGCCCCGGAGACACTAGGATTACAGCAGCTGACGGCGGAAGTAAGGGGAGCAGTTTCTTCACTGGTATTGGCTCCTGAGATGTCATTGACTACAGTCGAGCAGTTGCCCTTTTCCTTTGAATTGCAGAGACCGGAGCAATTTACACTTGAAGCCATTTGGTCGGCTATCAAGCAACTTGGTGAGGCTATTATCCCTCAAGTTCAAAGTTTACAGGCTCAGGTGGTGGTGGCTGAGAGGAATTGCTCTTTGAATTCTGAGGCCATTGATACCTTAAAATCTACAGTTACTGAGTCTTCTGGTCAAATTGAGCGTTTGGATTCCCAGACAGAGGCTTTGATGAAGGATTTTAGTAATTTGAGAAGCCGGATGGAAGCACTGGATAATCACTCAAGATTGACTAATTTACGTATGATTAACTTTCCAAAAGTGGCGGGTATTTCTGCTAAAGAAATGTTTAAAGCTTATATGTTAGAGGTTCTCGGGGTGTCCTCTGAGCTTTGTCCACCATTGGTTAAGATATATTATATTCCTATGGGTCAAAAGGTGTCCTCAAATGCTGTTGTACCTGGTTTACAAGAGGTAGATGTTTTAAATGTTACGGCTATGTTAGAATCATCGGATATAGATGTAGCCACTCCGGCTACTTGTTTAATAACTTTTGCCTTGGCATCTGACAGGGAATTGCTTCTAAAAATGTTCTTCAAGAAGAGGAATGTTGTTTTTAAGGGATGCCTGGTCTGCATGTTTCCTGATTTGGCTGGGGAAACCCAAAGACGCAGAAAATATTTTTTAATTCTGCATCCGTGGGTCTCCCAATTGGCTGGGCTGTTCTTTTTGAAATATCCTTGTAAGTGTCTTGTGAAATTAGAAGGTAATTCATATATATTTTTTTCCATCTCAATTGATTTCCTTTTTGAATGCCCGAGGGGCTCTTACTGGTGGGTCTGTCTCCTGTTCTACTCTGTCTTGATTAAGGTGGACTGATGTGTCTCTATATACTTCCTATTAGAGTATTTTGTTGTATTAGTTTCCTATTTCTTGGATCTTTCCATAATGTTGACTGCAGCGGGAATCTCAGGTTAATGTATTTCTTCTGGATTTTTCTTATATGTTATTGTATTCTCTGACTTCCCGATTACCTTGTAAGTGTATCTATCCTTGTAATTATTGATTATTCTATAAATAAAAAGTAAAAATATATATATATAACAGATTAGTAAGACAAGACTTTCCTTGGCTAAATCCATGTTGGATTTCTCCCATTAAGCTATGACTATCTACATGTTCAGTAATTTTGTTCTTTATAATGGTTTATATCATTTTGCCCAGTACTGAGGTTTGGCTCACCAGTCTGTAGTTTTCTGTATCACCCCTGGAACCCTTTTTTAAAATTGGCTTTACATTGGTCATTCTCCAATCTTCAGGTACTACAGATGATTTTTTTTTATTTTACAATTGAATTACAAGACGATCAGAATAGCCAAATACGGGTACTGTAGTGATGAAAGCTCTCTGGAAGATATGGAACTTGAAGAAAATCCTGAATTCCCCTTTGAAGTGAATGACAGTGCACACGTGCAGGGGAATTACAAGCCAGATCAGAGGAAAAGTCAGCTCCTTGCTAAAGTCAGGCCATGCCCTAGCTCAGGGGTGGCGACAGGCTTCCCTGCTGATGGGTCACACAGGTGCAGAGAACAGGGAATGCCCAGTAGGCAGCAGTGTTTAAAACCACGAGCAGAGCAAAGCAAAACGGACACAGGAAGAGTCAAGAGAAGAAGCACTGACTCAAGGGACAGAGAGAGAGTCAAGGGAAGAAGCACTGACTCAAGGAACACAGGAGAGACAGGCACAGGAGGTACAGATACGGAGACAGCAACAGAAGGCAGAGGCACAGGTGACGGAGGAGAGGTGGACGTGGAGAAAGGAACAGGAACAGCTGTTGGAGTTGGAAAGGTGAGAGAGGAGAGAAAGAAGCTGAAGCTGTGCTTAGCTGGAGGAGAAAGCCAGAGGAAATCTCCCAAGGAAGCAGCTACCTAAGAGGGACTGGAGAAGGACATAAGGGGGCTGTATTTCCCAGGAGGAAAGAAATCAGCGTTTGTCTGAGGAAACATCCCCAATGTAAAGCCAGCAGTTTCATTATTGATAATTCAGCAGAGACAATTTGCCAGTTATAAAGGTCAGGAAGCTGAGTCCTCACCGTCTACTGTCAAGAAGTGGGTAGAGAGTTTTTCATATGAGAAAAGCCATAGCCCTGATAAAAGCACAGCCTTTGAAACTCCAAAGCTTGAAGCATTAAGAAAGCTGTTTTCTGAGGAAAAGGTTCACTCCCCTAATCTAAAGTTGCCTGTACTGGCTGAATTGCTGTGGAACCAATTTCAGGAGTTCTTGAAAGAGAGAAAGTTTGAGAAAGCTTATAATCCTGAGAGAGATACTGTTTGCCCTGATGTAATTGAAGGAATGCAAGTAGATTCTTGTTTGCCTAATTGTGAATATGACCCCATTCCAATGGACTGTTCTTTATCTTTAAGAGAAGATTCTGCAGTGTTGGATAGGAACTGAGAATCTGTGAAACCGTATAGGAAATAAGGGCAGTTCCTGCTTTGAGCTAAGGAAAGCTAAGTCTGTGTTTCACTGAGTTTTATTACTTGCTGAAGTTAAGAAGCAGTGCTGTGAAGAAGTTTGCTTTCAAAAGAAACCACAGCTGTTATAAGTTTACCTGTGTTGCTGTTAACTGACCACACGAGGCAGTCCTCGGTGTGGGGGTGTGTGAGAAGCAGAACAGCTGAACTGTGGAAAAGGTTTTGTTGCGTCATTCTCATTATCCTGATTTCATCTTTATGTTGGAGATTTATCCTTCTGCCTTGGTTGTGTGCTGAACCTTGAATGCCTTGGAAATCCCCACAATAAATTTTCTTGCTGCCTTACAACCACCGACTCAACTACATTTGTCCTTCAAGAGTAAAAAAGCACTACAAGTCCCAGAATACCCTGGTGATAACAAAGGGAACTTTATTCGAAGGAGGACACATAAGGCCGTTTCCAGCTTGTAAGCCCTTAGGCCCAAGCAGAGGCGTCGCAGTACCAAGGCAAATACATGCAACAATATTAACTACAACATCTATTTAAAGAAAAAAACGTAAACCTGCAACACAGACCACATCTCGAAAGAGTTATACCACAAAGGTGCAAAGAAATACATTATCTGTATATTCAGACTCAATCTTCCAACTGAAATCTAATAAATGAATCAGTACACAGGATATAGCCAGCCCAGGCCAGGCCCTACTTACTAGCTAAATATTTCATCAGAAGCAAGGGATCAGTATAAACATATGTTACCACTGCAAAAGTTACCAGACATTTACAAGGAAAATGGAGGAAAAAAGTCCCCCAGCAGCCAGAACTCTTGGCTTCAGCTGCAGGAAGGACTTCCTCCTCAGTTTATAACGTGATAAGTCAAAGCTCGGTTTTCATGATTAATCAGTTCGAAAAAGTCTGACTAAAACCGAAACGTATGAAAACTGAAGCAATATTTCCCATAAGAAATAATGTAAATCCAATTAATCCGTTCCAGACACCCAAAAATATTCACAAAAAATACATTTTATAGAGAATAACTATATTTTTACATACAGAAAACAATGAGAAATAAATATAAATGACTAATGAAATGGATAAATGAACATTTAACATCACACTTACCTTTATTGAAGACTCTTGTTGGCATGTGGAAGACGGCGAGGAGGGGAGAGGGAGGAGGAGAGGTTATTGTTTGGAAGGGGAATCCCCCTCCATAAGGACCTCAGGTATCAAGGCCCTATCCGGGGTTACTTCCCTTCTTTGTCTTTTACTGGCACTAGGACCAGCTTGAGAGTCACTGGATCCCTGTCGCACAAAAAATCTGTCCAGAGAGGTCTGTTTCTGGCGTCTCTTTAAGATTTGCCTAAAATGGAACAAGGCATTGTCATTGAACATGTTGCAGACACGGCTTGCAACAGCTTTGTTAGGGTGATATTTCTCCACAAAACTTTGCAATTCACTCCACTTTCCACACATGTCCTTAATCACTGAAGAAGGCACCTTCTGTCCTCTCTCTTCTTCCTCCTCCCCTGAAACAATTTCCTCAGCTACCGTCTGTTGCTGTTCCAGTTGAAGGTTTTGCAGCTCTTCAGTGGTTAGCTCTTCCTTGTGGTCCTCCACCAACTCTTCCACATCCTGGCCACTCACATCCAACCCCATGGACTTCGCCAAAGACACAATAGATTGCACAACAGGCGTAGGGTCGTCAGGGTGAGCCTCAAACCCTTGAAAATTCTTCTCGAGGACACATTCTGGCTACAATTTTCTCCAAGCAGAGTTCAACGTCCTGGAAGTTACCCCCTGCCAAGCCTTATCTATAAGGCTTATGCAATTGAGGATATTGAAGTGATCCCTCCAGAACTCTCTTAGGGTCAATTCAGTGTCCGAGGTCACTTCAAAGCACCTTTGAAACAGTGCTTTGGTGTAGAGTTTTTGAAGTTTGAAATGACCTGCTGGTCCATGGGCTGGATGAGAGGAGTGGTATTAGGGGGCAAGAACTTCACTGTGATGAAACTAAACTCCTCCAACAATTGGTCTTCCAAGCCTGGAGGATGAGCAGGAGCATTGTCCATTATCAGGAGGCACTTGAGTGGCAATTGATTTTCCAGGAGATATTTCTTCACACTCGGGCCAAACACTTCATTGACCCACTCAATGAAAATTTGCCTCGTGACCCATGCCTTATTGTTAGCCTTCCACATCACACACAATTTACTCTTGATGAGATTGTTTTTCTTGAACACTCGGGGATTTTCAGAGTGATACACCAGTAAAGGCTTCACTTTGAAATCCCCACTAGCGTTACCACACAACAAAAGAGTTAGCCTATCCTTCATAGGCTTGTGTCCTGGCAGTGCCTTTTCCTCCTGCATGATGTAGGTCCTCTTTGGCATTTTCTTCCAAAAGAGGCCTGTTTCATCACAATTGAAGACTTGTTGGGGGAGGAATCCTTCAGCCTCTACGTACTCCTTGAATTCATCAACGAATTCTGCGGCCCCAAGTTTGTCCAAACTTGCAGCCTCGCCATGCCTTACCACACTGTGTATGCCAGTTCGCTTCTTAAATTTGTCAAACCAGCCTCTGCTGGCCTTAAATTCAGTAACATCAGCACTTGTTCCAGGCATTTTCTTTGCGAGATCCGCATGCAACAGCCTTGCCTTTTCACAAATTATCGCCTCCGAAACACTATCTCCCGCTAACTGTTTTTCGTTGATCCACACCAACAACAACTTCTCAACATCTTCGATTGTTTGCGATCTCTGTTTCGTTAGAGCATTTACCCCTTTTGCAACATCAGCTTCCTTGATTTCATTTTTCTTCACCAGGATGGAACTGATTGTTGATGCGGACTTCCTGTACATCCTGGCGAGATCGGCCACGCGTACGCCACTTTCGTACTTTGCTACGAGTTCTTTCTTGAATTCTATCGTGTTTCTTGCCTTCTTTGTCAAAGGGCTGGCACTCGGAACTTTCTTTGGCCCCATGGTGGCTTATTTAGCAGTCGCACTCAATGAATGCGCGGGGTGATGCTCACTCAACGAGAAACAAAGGCAGACTGAGTCCCAGCAGGGAGTCCTAATTGAGCATCGGAAGCATTGGAAGCATCAGAACAGCTCCAGGCACTTCTCTCACCTCACCGGACAGCGCACACACAGATTCTGATCGCCGACTCTCCCCCGCAGCATCGGAAGCATCAGAACAGCTCCCGGCACTTCTCTCACCTCACCGGACAGCACACACACAGATCCCTCAAAGTTTCGCCATCAGCAGGGAGGGTCGGAAGCCACACTCTCACTGATTCTTGCTACAGTACAGTATTTTTCAAAGCTCAGGATGGCTGAAAGCAAAGAGCTCTGGATCGCAAAAACAAGACTGTACTGTACTGTGCGCCGCCCCCCCACCCCCCCCCCCCCCCCCATACGGACCTTTTTTTAAAATTATTATTATTATAAATTTGTTTTATTTATTTCTTGTATCCCTCTGCTGCTGCTCCTCCTGCCCTGGCGTTCTCTGCGCTGCTAAGGCCTTCTCTCCCACCGGATTGGTGCCAGGTGTTCTGTGCCTCTATGCACTTTGCCTTCTCCTCCTCTCACTTGTTCTCTGCCTTTACAGTATTCTATTATTGGCTCCCCCCACACAGCACCTTCAGACCGGCTCCTTTCCCCGGCTGCCGCGTTGTCTCTGCTGCCCACTGGGTCTCTGACTGCACTGGCGATGATCCCCGGCCTGCTTTTTCTGGCCAGCCCGGGGGGGTCCTCGCAGCACCCGACCTTGACGCAATCCGGTGCGGGTGCTTCTCCTGTACCCCTTCACATTGCTAGGCGCGTTTCTCTTGCCTCCGCACCTGATATCCTCACCGGCCTTTTTGCAGGGCGGCCACGTGGCTCCTCCGGCGCTCTCTTCTCTCTGCCACTGAGAAATTTTCCGGGGCTTGCACTACCCGCACTCACTCGCCGCTGTAGTCTGGGCTCTCTACTCTTTATCTCCGGCAGTCCCCTTCACCCAGCCAGCGTTTCGCACCGACTTATTGCTTGTATGGCAGGGGTTGGCGGCGGAGCTCCCCTAAATCGCCACCATTCAACCTTCTGACGTCACCGGAAGTCCGGTAAGGACCATTTTAAATTGTACAAAAACCGAGCGGATGTATGAGAACTGAGACAACATAGCAATGAAAAAAGTCATCGAAAACCGAAGCTAACGAAAACTGGGGCATACGAAAACTGAGGTTTGACTGTACATCTGGAAAGGCTACTACCTTCTGCTCACAAAAGGGAACCTCCCTCTTGCAGAAATAAGCTTTTAGAAAATAATTCTTATCTACCTCAGAGGCCAGGGATACAACCAAGGTGGCATGAGAAGATATTACCTCATTTGAAGATTCAAGGAAATTAGTTAAATCAAATTCCGATACCTCACCCTCATTAACCACCCCTGCAGCTCGGGTCTCCGAAGCAGATGATAAATATTTATTTAGTTAGTTACGCTTTATTCTATACCGCGCTATTCAAATCAGTGCGGTTTACATATAACAGAACCCTATACAAGGCAGTCGGGCTGCATTGTATTTACAATGAACAGGAACTATAACTTGGACATAACAAACGAGTAACCAGAGTCTTTTCTGGCTCAGGAACAATAAAACCTCTTTACAATATTTATGAAATAATATATATGAGATAACAGCCGACACTGTGGAAAATTTATCAATCTTATATTCTTTGCTCTAATAGCATTTTCTAATGTTTCTAAATGTTGATACATTATATGAGAATCCTTTATACCCAGTGCCCCGGCCAACCGGAGGGAGCCCATTTGCCACTCTAGCCAGTCTAAGTGCTGGGCAAACAAAGTAGATTTTAGCAGCTGCTTTAAGGTAATATTTGTTCCCTGAAATCTTGTCGCAATAAATTAGTTTTAGATACTTCCCTCCAGATGTCCACCAATGAAATCTCTGCAGCAACAGTATTTGGAATCTTAGGGGGATCTCCTGAATGACTAATCACCCTAATCCCTACTGGAGAATTAGAAAGAAGGGTCTGCGGTGGATCCAACGATGAAGCCTGTTCCACAGCCATCACAGGATCCATTAAGGGAACCTGACAGTCCCCATCCATTTCCGCCATAACAAAGCCAGGATTTGGAGGAGGCGTCTGAGTTACGGGACTTATAGATGTCCCAGATGACTCCGATGGGGATCCAGGAGCAGCAGCTCCAAGAGCTGCCACAGGACCAGGAAGCACAAAAACATGTGCATCCAACAGCCCTTACACAGCCTTGGGAGTTGATGACAAAGCTACATCATTCTTTTTCTTAGCCACCTTAATCTTCCTTTTTCTTCCACCATGGGGCATTCCTACGGCCTTAACCAGAGCCCCCAGGGCACCAAAGGGGAATACCCCTTTGGTCATGCGCCCCCTTCGGGCATGCAACCGCAAAAAGCTGCACAATCTTTTAAAGCACTGCTGATGTCTGAAATAGGGCTGCCCCGTTCCAAGAACCTTCCACCAGTGAGCATTTAGCACAGCAAGCTCCACAACAGCAAGGTAAGCTTCCCCACTACAGATGATTTTAATAATAGTTCACAGATTGCTAATAGTAGGTCTGCAATCTCATCTTTCAGTTCTTTTAACACCCTTGGATGTGTATACCATCTGATCCAGGTTATTTACTACTCTTCAGTTTATCAAATACTTATAATACATCTTCCTGATTTAGTAATATTTCTTTCAATTCTTCTGATATTCCACCTATAAATTCCATCTCAGGCATGGGTAACGTCTCTATATCTTCTTCAGTAAAGACCGAAGCAAAGAATTCATTTATTCTCTTTGCTATGGCCTTGTCCTCCCTTAGTGCCCCTTTTACCCATCTATCATCCAGTGGTCCAACTGACTTTCACAAGTTTTTTTTGCTGCAAATATACTTGAAAAAGTTTTTATTATGCATTTTTGCTTCCATGGCAAGCTTTTTTTTAAATTCTCTCTTTCCCTGCCTTATCAATCCCTTACATCTAACTTGCCAGTGCTTATGTTGTTTCCCATTTTCGTCATTTGATTCCTTTTTCCATTTCCTGAAGGATGCTTTTATGGCTACAACAGACTCTCTGACCTTACCTTTAAACCATGCTGGCAGTTTTTTGGCTTTCCTTCCACTTTTTTTTAAAGCATGGAATACATCTGGTCTGGGCTTCCAAGATAGTTTTTTAAACAATGCCCATTCTTGATGTAAATCTTTAACCTTTGCAACTGTTCCTCTTAGTTTTTTCTTAACTATTTTCCTCATTCTATCATAGTCTCCCTTTTGAAAGTTAAAAGGTAATACTGTAAATTTCCTTGCTGTCCTCCTTCCATTTATTAAATCAAACACGATCATGCTGTGATCACTATTTTCAAGTGACCCCAACACCCATATCTCCTACACCAGATCTTGTGTTCCACTATGGAGTAGGTCCTGAATAGCTTTCCCTCTTGTTGGTTCATGAATCAGTCACTCCAAGAAGCAGTCTTATTTCATCTAGAAATTTCATCTCCCTAGCATGTCCTGCATTGATGTTGACCCATTATTACTGTGTTGTAACTTTTGTTAGCTTCCCTGATTTCTCTTAGCATTTCATCATCCATCTATTCATTCTGGCCAGGCGGATGGTAATACACCTCCACTGCTATCGCCTTCTATTTTTTGAATGGGATTCCTTTCCATAGAGATTCTATAGTGTATTTTGTTTCATGCAAATCCTTAATTTTATGTGACTCAATGCCCTCTCTAACATAGAGCGCAACCCCTCCACCAATTTGATCTACCCCTATTATTGTGTTATAGTTTGTACTCGGACATCACAGTGTCCCATTGGTTATTGTCCTCCTACCAGGTCTCTGAGATGCCAATCATATCTAACCTTTCATTTAGTGCTATATATTCTAGCCCTTCCATCTTATTTTTTAGGCTTCTAGCATTTTCATACAGGCATTTTAGAGGTTGTATTTTATTCATATTAATCTAGTTATCAGTTGATAAGGGTAATTTGGAATCTTTCAGCTCTGTACTTAAGGGCATCTGGGTTACTTTTATCTTTATTGGAATCTCTCTGTCAGGTTGCCCTAACTTCCCTTATTTGCTAGTATCCTTCAATGATAAAGTACATCCTTCCGAACCATGCGCTCTTGGGCGACTGTTGGCTTTCCCCTATTATTTTGTATAAAAGCTGCTCTGTCTCCTTTTTCTAAGTTAATACCAGCAGCCTGGTACCATGCTGGTTAAGGTGGAGCCCATCCCTTCGGAAAAGCCCCTCCCTTCCCGAGAATATTGCCCAGTTCCTGATGAACCCAAAACCCTCTTCTCTGCACCATCGTTTCATCCACGTATTGAGACTCTGGAGCTCTGTCTGCCTTTTGGGTCCTGTGTGAGGAGCAGGAAGCATTTCGTAGAATGCCACTCTGGAAGTTCTGAATTTTAACTTCCTACCTAAAATCCTAAATTTGGTCCTCAGAACATCCCTCGCATAGTTTTTGATGTCATTGATAACCAACATATACCAAGACAGCAGACTCCTCCCCAGCACTATCTAAAAGCTTGTCTAGGTGGCACATGAGGTCCACCTACCTTTGTACTAGGCATACGTGGTACCAGGTGATCCTCACGACCAACAGCCACCTAGCTATCTACATGCCTAATGATCGAATCACCAACTATAACAACCATCCTAACCATTCCCTCATAGGCACATGGCCCTGGGGAAACCACCTTGCAGCAAGAAGGTTTTACATCACCTGAGGGATAGGTCCTAGCTACAGGATCACTTCCTGCCACACCAAGGTGATGCTCTCCTATCACGGGACCTCTCTCCTCTATAGCAACCGAGAGGCTGCAAGATTGGAGATGGGACTTCAGTACAAGGTCTCATCTATTTACTCCTCTGTCTTCCTTATGTCCTCCGAGTCTTTCACTCTAGCCTCCAGAGATTGGACTCGTTCCCTGAGGGTAAAGAGTTCCTTGCACCTAGTGCACACATAAGACCTCTCACCAACTGGGAGAAAATCGTACATGTGACACTCGAGGCAAAAGACTGGATAGCCCCCATCTCACTGCTGGACTGCTGTCTGCATCTTAATTTTAAGGTTTTATTTAGCTTTATTTACTTAAACTGCTAGGGATACTTGTACTGATTCAACTGTACTTGATCATCTATTCCTGGTGAGGGTAACCAGCTGAACCTGAATTGAATTTGACCACCTCTTTCCCTTTAATAGGTTTAAGAGCTTATAAAACTAAAATTATGCCTTGGGTGGGTGGGTGGGTGGGAAAGAATACCTAGAAAAAGCTGGATTGCTTCACAGTGCCCTGACCTGTGCTTCTAAGATAATCTCTTAACAATTTTCTGGGTGATTCACACTACCCTTGGTTTGAAAGAGGGAGCCTTTCAAATTAACCCTTTGACCTGTCACTTGTCTTTAACGCCTATTTAAAACAGTTGCACAGGTCTTTTGCCCCCTAACTGGAAGGCCTCTTTGTAAAGGTCTCTATAAACAATTTCTTTACCCTATTCTTCCTTCTTATGCTAAGCTATACTCTAATTTGATTTAAATGAAAGGCTCTCTGGGGCTACTGACTGAGGTTTGAATTTAAGCTAAAAGCTCTCTGGGGCTACTGACTAAGGTTTAAATGTAGATTAAAAGCTCTCTGGGGCTACTGACTATTAATTTTCACTCAAGGATTCCCAATCATATTACCAATTCATGTTTTGTGGAATGGCTTTGTTCTCTATTTTTTTATGAGTTTTTATATTGTATAATTTCTGTACTACTTTATATTGTGTTATACTAATGTACTAATTTTGCTCATTTTAAGCCTTAAAGTGGCTAAACAGGTAGAAAAGGTTAACCGCAAAAGCCAGAAGGATATTTGGGTGCATAGGGAGAGAAATTGCCAGTAGAAAGAAGATGAGTGTCTCTGTATAGAGAGTCTCTGGTGAGACACCATTTGGAGTATTGTGTGCAATCCTGGAGACCACTCCTTCAAAAGGATATAAACAGGATGGAGGCAGTGCAGAGGGTATCTACCAAAATAGTCAGCAGTCTTTGTCATAAGGCATATGGGGACAGACTTAAAGATCTCAATATTTATTTTATTTTATTTAAAAGTATTTATATACCGCTTTGTCCTGAAATCAAAGCAGTTTACACTTCAAACAATCAAAAAATCAGTGTCAGTAGTGGTAGGCATGCTGTGTTAACACTGAGTGGAGGTGATGATTTCTTGGTGTGCTATTTACAGAATGAGCTATGTACAAGTGGTTATATACGGGGAGGGTAGGGGGGTACATTGGGGTTTTTCAAACAATGACTTAATGTATACTTTGGAAGAAAGGCAGAAGGGGGAGATATGATAGAGAAGTATAAATACCTCTGTGGCATAAATGCACAGTTATAGATCTTCTTTCAATTGGAAGAAAGCTCTGTGATGAGGGGGCATAGGATGAAGGTGAAAGGGGATAGGCTCTGAAGTAATTGGCGGAAATATTTCTTTACGGAAAGAATGGTAGATGCAGTGGAGTTAGTAGAGACAAGGCCTATATTTGAATTGATGAAAGCATTTGACATACACAGAGGATTTCTAAAAGAGGGGAAAAAGGGACTGTAAAGCTTAATAGTTGATATGGAGGGGCAAATTTGATAAGCCGTTTGGTCTTTATCTGCTACGATGGACTATGACCAGTCTGAGAGCCATTATATCAAATATAAAACTAAACTAAAGAATCAGGTACAGTAGGTATTTTTCTGCCCCCAGAGGAATTGCAGTCTACGTTTGTAACTGAGCCAATAGATGGTTAAGTGATTTTTCCAAGATCACAAGTAGCAGCTGTGGAATTTGATCCCTGACTTCCTAGTTTTCAGTCCATTGCTTTTTTTTTAAACTCTGTTTATTAATTCATCGCAATACATCATATAACAATACACCAATTTTACAATGCCCAGGGCAGGGCTGGGTCTTGACCACCACCCTAGGGCTTCATAACAACACAGTTTGAGGCAAACGGCACAAATTACACAGGTACACTACCAAAAAACTGCCTCCAGTTTTGCAACTGATTCCTATAGATTTTGGGGTGCTGAATCCAGGAAAAATAGCCAAAATGTTCCATCACGTCACGTTTTCTTGCAAAATTAGATTTCTTACCCATATAAGGAATGTTCACATAATTTCTTTTAGCCGACTGCAGTTTATTTTCTTGGCCCAAAATAGAGGTTGTAATGGTTAACTAACTAGAAACACTCCCTCATGATATTTTACAGTGTTTTGTATTCATTTTATACATTAACAGGACAATTGGGAGGCGGGGGGCTAAATCCAGTACTCGCGCTGGCACATGTTCTTTCCTGTTTGCCTCGCCTCGTTCGCTCGCTCAAACACGGTGGTTGCGAGATGAACGTTCCTGTCAAATTTCAGTTTCTTGCAAGTTCATTATTACCTTTTGTTTGCTCAGTCGTAATCCAGCTTTATTCCGAAGTGGTTCACTACAGTTGTAGTTTGCAGTGCTGTGTATTTGTAATGGCTCACAGATCCAGAGGTTGCGTCAACTCTCCGGACAGTTTTTGTTTTATTTGTGGGGAATATACCGTGAAAAAGCGGCAGAGGAACATTTCTGCATTTATTAAAAAAGTATATTTCGTCTATTTCGGTTTGAAGTTAGGCGATCAAGACAAACCGTAGGCTCCTCACAAAGTGTGCAAGGCATGTGAGGAAGATCTACGCTTATGGATGAAAGGTAAAAAACAAGCATTTCGTTTCGGAATACCTATGATGTGGCGTGAACAAAGAGACCACAGCAGTGACTGCTATTTTTGCTCTTGCATTGTGAAGGGTTACAACTTAAAAAATAAGAACGTAATAAGTTACCCCAACCTTCCCTCAGCAATTAGGCCTATGCCTCATAGCAACGAAGTACCTGTGCCTGAACCACCAAAATCTTTGGATCATATTTGTGTGGACGGTTCTGATCATGATGAGACTCATCAGATGGCTTTTCCCGATGAGTCCAGTACTTCCGAGTTTGAAACTGAACCAGATCCGAAACCTGAACTTTTCTCTCAAGCTGAATTGAATGATTTAGTCCGGGATTTAGGACTCCCAAAAGATGCTGCCCAACTGCTAGGTTCTCGGCTTAAACAGAAAAATCTATTGTCACCAGGAACAACTTTTTATTGGTACCGCAACCGCGAGACACAATTTTTGAAGTATTTCAGCAAAGAGGAAGATTTGGTATTTTGCAACGATATATACGGAGTGATGGAAAAGTTTAAACTCAAGTATGATCCTGCTGAATGGCGGCTGTTCATTGATTCGTCAAAAGACAGCATAAAAGGTGTTCTTCTTCATAATGGCAACACATTCGCTTCAGTTCCTATTGCTCACTCTGTTATTCTCCAAGAAAAATACGAGAATTTGGCCCTGATTCTTCAGAAGATTCGTTATGATGAGCATAAGTAGATGATTTGTGGAGACTTTAAAATTCTATCCATGCTATTAGGGCAGCAATCCGGTTTCACCAAATATCCCTGCTTACTTTGCTTGTGGGATAGCCGGGCCCGCGACCTACACTGGGGGAAAAAAGACTGGCCAATTCGGGAGTATTTGAGACCCGGTGAGAAAAATGTTCTTCATGAGAGCTTGGTACCTCGTGATAAAATTCTATTACCACCTCTCCACATTAAGTTGGCTCTCATTAAGCAATTCATCAAGTCCCTTCCAAAAGATGGTGAGTGCTTTCGGTACCTTTGCTCAAAGTTCCCCCGACTTTCTGAAGCAAAGCTAAAGGAAGGAGTCTTTGTTGGCCCTGATATAAGGAAACTCATTTCAGATGGAGCATTCGCTGAAACGATGTCTGAGAAGGAAAAAGAAGCCTGGGATTCCTTCAAGGATGTTGTTCTCAAATTCTTGGGGAACAGGCGGGATGAGAACTGTAAGGATATTGTTGCCAGGATGCTCAATGCCTTCAAAGAACAAGGCTGTAACATGAGCCTGAAAGTCCATTTCTTGCACTCCCATGTGAACTACTTTCCCGAAAACCTGGGGGCGTACAGTGAAGAACAAGGTGAAAGGTTTCACCAGGACATCAAGGACGCAGAGAGAAGGTACCAAGGAAGATGGAACACCACTATGATGGCTGATTTCTGCTGGTTGCTGCTGCGGGAAACCCCAGATGAAAAATACGCCAAGCAGCGCACCAAGAGAAGCATTCGGGGGAAGAAGAAACGGGCCCACCAGGAGATTGATTGACCCAAGAATGACTTTAAAATCTAAAACTGTGTTGACAAATATCGTGTTTTTACTAAACTTTGAAATAAAAATTTGCTAGTTATTACCACAGTGTCGGATCTCATTTATTAGAATTTTATTTTCACACCATCGGGTGTTTGTCTTCATGTATTGCAATGGTGCAGTTTGCGTTTTCTATTCTTACATACATACCTGTACAACATTTTTTGCACATTTCTTTGCTTTGCTTTGTGTCTAACCTCGCTCTTATATGCTCAATGTTTGTGCACATGTATGTGGCTGTTTTAAGTGCAGACAATTTTGCTACCATCACAGTGTGTTTTGTTGACATTACTCTATTCTTATGTGCTGCCTTGTTACAATTTTCTTTATTCTTATTTGAATAACTACTAAACAATTAGTATAAAGAATTCATCCAAGAAACTTTTATCTCGATCGCACTCAATCTGAAACGTTCACCTCAAACTGCTAACCCAATGTAGCAAAAAATCTGTACGTGATGGAGCAAATTGGTTACCAGATTTGGATTCAGCGCACCAAAAAACGTAAAAATCAATCGAAACATTAGAGGCAGTTTAAAAAAAATGTTTTTTAGTGTACCTGTGTTATTTTAATCAATATTTTGTTCCCCCCCTGCCCCGTCCCCTACCCTCTCCTCCCCCCCTCCAACCCCTCCCCCCTCCCCCTGCAGCCTTGTACACTCACTCCCTCCCTTGGGAGCAACCCCTTCACCTACCACATACTAAATCATACCCCCTATCCTCTGTCCAACTCCCATTATCCTCATATCAGCCCCAGGCTAACCCACCCTCAGCACCTCACTGCAGGTTTTTGGTCCCAGTTTTTGAATGTAGGGCGTCCAAACCAGCAGAAAGGAGGCCCATCTCTGGACATTCCCTCTCGCACCTCTCCTTTCCAGGAGCATGAGTTGGTGTAAGCTATTATGCCACTCCCAGAAAGTAGGGGCTATAGGCTCTCTCCACCGATGAAGTATAGGACCCTTGCCCACCAGACAAGCCTTACGCACAAATATTCTCTCCCATGTCCCCTTCAGGTGGAGTGGTCCAAGTTGATCCAATACAACCAGCGGCCCCGTCCAGCAGACTCGCTGCTGTAATAAGCTGCTTATATAGGTCCCAATCCGCATCCAATGCCAGTAAATATATGGGCACCCCCACCACATGTGCCCCAAATCCGCCAAAGAACACGGGCACTTTGGGCATCCTCCATATGAAGTAAGGCAACTGCGCAACGCTCGCCTCGGGGAGAAATAGGCTCGGGTAATACATTTAAACTGTATTTCACGCCATCGAGCTCCTTCTACCAACCGTGCAATCCGACCCAATGCACTACGAACAGAGCCCGGGGCCACCTCCCGACTCAGCTCCGTCACCCATCGTGCCATCTGCCAAATAATCAGGGGGCGTACCACATCTTTCGAGCCTTCTCTTCAAGTCCGCTATAGTGGGCGGAGCGTCCGCCCCCAAGGCAAAGAATTCCAAGATCTGCGCCGAACGTTCAACCTTTAGCTCCCGTTGTGGCAGAGACAACATAGTGAGAGAGTTGCAAATACACAAAGGAGGAATTCCCAATGTTCAGCTCATATTCCGTACATAGCGTCTTCAAAGATTTATATCTCCCCTCCTGATCGACTACATGCCCAAGGTTCCGTATCCCCAACCATTCCCACCTTCGAAAAAGAGCCGAGTCCGACCCCGGAGTAAACCGAGCATTGCCCTGTATAGGCAGCCAACTCGAGACCTCAGGGGAACCACCCCAGTATTTATTCAGTTGTTGCCATGTACGCCATGCCGATAGCACCAAGACGCTACTCGTCATTCGTCCTGGCAGGGATGACCGCTCCAAGTGCAAGACTGCCGTCAATGCCTGCAGGGCCACGAAGGCGGCTTCTAACGCTCTGGGGGTATAGACTTCCGTGTTCCCTAGCCAATCCCCTATATGTCTCGCCTGACAAGCCAGGGCATATAACCACAGATCTGGAACTCCAATCCTTCCGGTTCCCCACCCTCCTCGCAATCGGTTTAGCGGTATACGCGCTCTTCCCCCTTTCCAGAGAAACCCTCGGATCTCTCTTTCCATACACTTATGCTCTCGTCGCAGTAACCACACTGGTAGGGTTTGCATCCAATAAAGCACCTGTGGTAAAATTACCATACCAATGGCTGCTGCCCTACCCAAGAGGGACAGTGGCAGGGGGTCCATGCCTGCACCTGCGCCCGAAGTTTAAGAAAAACTCAACGTTTTTTTTGTACAATGCTTTCGGGTCTCTGGTCAACAATATACCCAGGTAGACGAAAGATTCACCTGCCCATCAGAGTGGAAAGGTCCCCCGCCAGCTCCCCCGGAGCGTACCCGCCACGTCTAATGCCTCGGACTTGTCCATGTTGATGCGCAACCCTGCGAACCCTCCGTATAGGGAAAATTCGTCCAGCAGATTAGGCAACAACTGTTGGGGGGACAGCAGGTGCACCAACATATCGTCAGCAAAGGCCGCCATCTTAAACCTATGCAGCCCAATTCGCACTCCGCGGATACTCGAGGCCTCCTCTATCCTCCGTACCAAAGGATCCAAAGTCAGCACAAATAACAGGGGGGAAAGCGGGCAGCCCTGACGTGTGCCCCTCTCCAGGTCAAATTTCTCTGAAAGCACACCATTACATAGCACTCCAGCGGTAGGAGCCGCATAAAGCAGTTCTACCATATTGCACAAGGAGTCTCCCAGGCCATACTGGGGCAAGAGAAATTTCAAATAGTCCCAATTAACCTGGTCAAATGCCTTTTCCACATCAAAGCTAATTAAAATCGACTGCAAGTCCCGCTCCCGGACTCACTCTATCGATGCCAAAATTTTACGCAAATTACGCACTGCATAGCGTCCTTTCACAAAGCCCACTTGTGATTCATGTACCAAGTCCTCTAGAACCAAAGCTAGTCGGTCTGCCAATATCTTAGCCAGCAATTTCAAATCAAAATTCAATAAAGAAATGGGCCTATATGAGGCAGCCTGTGTAAGATCTTTCCCTGGCTTAGGTATTAATATAATATGTGCGTGATTCGCCCCCCCCCCCCATGTAAACCTTCCCTGTTCCACCCTTCTGTGGAACACCGCCACCAAGGCAGGGGGCACCAGGTCTCCCAGCAGCTTGTAAAATTCTGCCCCAAATCCATCCGGGCCCGGAGCTCGATAACAGCTTGCCCTCTGAATAACCCGGTGCACCTCCTCAACAGTCACCGGCTCCTCTAATTGTGCTTTCTGCTCTGCTGTTACTTTTGGTAGCCGCACCTCGCTTAAATACTTCTCCATATCAGTAAAGGACCCCTCCCTCTCCGCATACAGTTTTTGGTAGAAAGATATAAACACTCGGACTATCGCTCGGTTTCCTTGTGCAATCGCCCGTGTTCATCCCGCACCGCCACTACCGCACGAGCACCACGGCTACCCTGAAGGCAGCATGTCAAGAGCCTCCCAGGCTTATCCCCAAACCGGTATAATTGATACCGGTAATACATGAGAGCTTTCTTCGCCCTCTGATGGAGCAATTCATTAACAGTCATCTGGGTCTCCCAGAGACGCTTCTTATTTGCCACACTGGGGTCACTTGCACATCATCTCCTGTCCTTCACCGCCTGCTTCTCTAACTGCACAATCCGCGCTGCTAACCATTTTCACTTCTGCGCTACATACTCCATAATATCTCTGCACAAAACTACCTTCTCAGTCTCCCACAGCAATTTGGGTTCCTCTCTATGTCGCTCATTATGATTCATAAACTCCTGCCATTGCTGCTTAAGATATGTACTCGTGCTCCCTCCCCCCCTCCTCGGTTTGTATCCACCTGAATATCTAGCACCCCATTAAAATCTCCGGCCAGGATCAGGGGGGCATCCGGCAATTGCTCCACCCCAGAAGCCAATCGGGCATACAACGCCCTGTCTGGCACATTAGGGCTATACAAATTGCCCAAAACAATAGGCTTCCCCTCTAACATCCCATATAGCAACACATACCTACCCCCCCCCCCCCCCCCGGGTCCGCTTGTGCCTTTTCCAAATCAAATCGAATCCTCTTTTTTATCAAAATGACCACTCCACCTTTTTTTCCCTTTGCCGGG
The DNA here is from genome assembly GCA_033557465.1 of Ichthyophis bannanicus. NCBI lineage: Eukaryota > Metazoa > Chordata > Amphibia > Gymnophiona > Ichthyophiidae > Ichthyophis > Ichthyophis bannanicus. The sequence goes on along the minus strand of CM066031.1, from coordinate 607,199,218 downwards.
GCTCCCCATCCTTGCCCCACCCACTCCCTCTGTAATTTAGCATGTTCCTCAGATGTCTGGTAACATCGCAATATCACAGTTTTGCCTGGCTAAGGCTTTCAACAGCTTATATCGCTTGATAGGGTTACCTATCCCACATACATTCCAGAAATAATCTTCAGGTTGGAAAATACCAGTTAGCATCAAACCTCTCGACCCTCCATTTGGAACAAGGATAGACCTCCCCAGCCTGAGGTCTCTCCCTGATCTCTAGTATGCTCCCCCACTCTGACCCTGATACTCTGTGATGGCTGCCCCCCTCCTCCCCCTCCCATCTCCCCCTGTCCTCGTTCCCTCCCCCCCCCCTCCATCTCCTCCCAGCCCTCATCCTGTCTCCTTTACCCTCCTCGCCCCCCAAGTCACTTAAGATGTGTGCGGTTACCCGCCCCTTCTTATTCCACAGCCCTTATACATCAGAGGTTCCACTCCCCTTAACCACCTTACCTCTCTTCCCCTGGTCATCATTCAATTAACCCTCTTATCTCCATCCGCAATACCCCAGTCATGTCTCTCCCCCCTCCCCCTACAACCTTCCCCTTCCACAGACAAGCCCCTCGCAATTAATCAGCAGAACAAAACAGAACAAACATGCAACATAATGTCCAGGTTCCCATACTGGCAGGCGCACTCAACTGCAAGTCCACTCCGATACTCCAAAGCTTTGAGTAGCCAACCCTTGCATCACTCCACACTGGCCAAGTGTATTGCCACACCATGTCCCTGCAGGAACTCAAGTCCATGCTCCTCCAGTAGCACTCCACCTCTCTGTCACTCTTGTGCTTCCTGCTCATGCCACCGCCTCCTGGCTGCTTGGACTCTCTGCGGGTGGCACCACTGCCCCACGTGCCAGCTCCTCCACGAAAGGAGAGGCCTCCTCTGCAGAGTCAAAAGTCTACCTTGTTCCCTTGTGAGTGATCACCAGTTTGGCCGGATACTGCACCAGAAATTTAACACTAGCCTCGATCAATTTCTGGCATGGGGGGCATACGTCCGTCTGCACTGGCCCAGTGCTGCCGAGTAGTCCTGTGTGATTCTCAGCTTGACGTTGTCCTTTAGAACAGCTCCTTTCTTCCACGCCTCCCGGAGCACCGCTTCCTTCTGCGGAAAGCGCAAAAACCTGGCCAGGACCACCCGTGGCCTTCCATCCTTTGATTGCCGAGGTCCCACTCTATGCGCCCTCTCTATTAGGATCTGGCCACTCTCCTCAGCTCCTTCCACCAGTTGTGCTACCAGGGACTCCAAATAAGACTTCAACTCCCGATCTAATACATTTTCTGGCACACCCAGAAACCGCAAGTTGTTGCGCCGGGACCTGTTCTCCAAATCATCTAATTTAGTTGCTTGCACCTGCAGCACCGTCTTCATGTGGCCTACCTCGTGCAGCAGCTCCTCCATCTTGTCCTCAGTGTGCCCGATCCGGGTCTCGGCCTCCTGCAATCGGCTACCCAGGGCTCCCACTGAGGCCTGTAGCAGGTCCATCTTCCCATGGAGGGCCTCAAACTGTGTCAAGAGCACCCCCGCCACTGCCAGAGAGATTTCCTCCACCAGCTCTGGTGAGGCCGGGGATCAAGGTTGCAAAGGCGTCTCTGCCATCTTTGGCATTCCAACAGGCCACTCTTTTTCTTGGTGTCCTGCTTTCGCCGCCGCTTACCATGTCCCCTGCTACTGCTCGCCGAACTCAACTCCCCCTCAGCTGGCTTCCTTACAAAATATATTCCTTATCGTCCCTCTAGTCCAGTCCCGCACCTGTGGATAGTGCACCTCCTCCAGCAGCTTGGAGACTGAGAATGTCATCTTTTTGATGACACTAGTGTACATATGCAGCTGGCACCGCCCACCAGCCCCAGTAAGCTCAGTCTCCAAGCAGCTGGAGGAGGTTGTGAGCCAGGGTACTGGACTCACTGAAGAGACAACTAAGGAGATAGGTTTAGTTAGAGTTTGCTTTTATTTCCCCTGTTAAGGTGTAGGTTTCTTTGTTTGTTTTAAAGGCGGAAGTGTAAAAAAAAAAAATCAGAAGGAACAGAAAGAACCCGTGGTACAACAGGGCTGAGGGGAGGCTATTCCTTCTTCCCCCTCTCCCCCCAGGATTTCGTGGGGGATTTCTATGGCGGGGGGGAGCCTTCCTCAGTCTGAGACTTCTGGCTGCTCCCGAACCCATTATTGGGTGAGGAGCCGCTGCAGTTGCTTGACAGGAGTGAAAGCTGGCAGACCCGAGTCACCCCCCACAGCGCTGAAGCTGGGAAGGAAAGCTGAGCGCGAGGGGTAGAAAAGCCATGCGGCAAAGAGGCTCCAAGGTAAGAGTGGTGGGGGAGGGGGGAGGACAGCAGGAACCCCTAGCAACTGCCAGAACACGAGGAGATGGAGAGCGGCCTGCAGCCGCATGTTTTGGAGCCTGCAGCAGTGTGGGAAACTTCCCCTGCTGCATTTAGGTGTGATTCCTTCTTATCCAGGCCCGCAAGTGTTTAACCACCTGCTGTGTTCTGGGTGCCTACGAGAGGCAGCCACCTGAGAATAAAGCAGGAAACAGCAGCCTCTTCCTAGGGGGCCATTTGCAGTTTCTTTTTCATTTCAGCTTCAGTTAGTTAGATTTTGATTTGGTTTTATTTTATTTTAGTTCAAGCACTCTAGTGCTCTGTGCCTGAGTCTGTGGAGTTGCACTGTGCTGGGGATCCTTTTACCTACCCGGGTTCAGATTGAGAGTGTTCCTGGGGAGTGCCCCCAGCCCTTCCTACCATGTCAGCCAGACCGTAGTGCCTGGTATAGGATGGTATCAAGGGTCATGAGCCCCACTTAATCCTTAAGCATTCCTTGTGTTATACAGCTCAAAACTGATTCAGTGCACAATGACTTGATGCAGACATGTGGGAAAGGCCTAATCATAGTAACATAGTAAATGACGGCAGATAAAGACCAGTATGGTCCATCTAGTCTGCCCAATAAGATGGCAGAGGTAGGTGCACCTGCCACTCTGTTCAGGCCACCTCCCCATGTCTTTGTTTAGGGGTGAACCCACCGCTCCATGTAGGGCAATCAATAGGCCATTGTTTGTTGCTGGGCGGATTTTCAGAGGGCTGTTGTGCTAGGTCAGGTGATGAACTGGCACTTGGTAGAAACATTGTTGCTTTCTCCTGAGAAGGGTAAGATAAAAAGTCAGAGACAGAAATAAATATAAGTGTTAAAAAAAAAAAAAGAGGTACTGCATATAATGTAGGTTTGTAGCAGCTACAGCTCTGGGGAAAACAGGAACTACCCGCATACAAGAAATTTATGTAATTTGAAAGATAGTCAGTCACTGGATTGGACGCAAATGAAATCCTTCCAACTGTCTATGGTCAGTGAGTAACCTGACATGATCATCTCTTGTCATTTAGCCCAGATTATATACCTATTAAATCTGTAATATTGCTTGTAAGGGAAGTTGTACTCCCTTATAGCCATTTGTAGTATTAGAAGAAAAACGTAAACTTTACTCAGTTTATTGGATCAGGGCAAGGTCCATTTCATATCTTTAAGATACAACACTGCAGCGCAATATAAAAAGCTTAAGATATGCAGTCTCCAATGTGGTGTGGTCTTGGAGGCAGGCGTTTGCCTAAACTGCACGCAAGAGGCTGTCATGGGAGCAGGACCTGCAGGATGAGATGAGGAAGGAGAGTCCCTCCCAGTTGCAAGAGACCCTGGGGGCGGGGGGTACCATATTACCTTCAACGGATCTGGCCCCCAGTCCCTGCACGATGCCCGGACCATCTACCCCTTGAGCCCAGGGAGCAGTAGGGCACCTGGGGGAGTTCTCACCGGAGTTTTTCTTACTTTTGCAGAAGGCATTTTGCCTACCAAGTGGCTCCTCAGCCCCAGAACACAGAGCTAAGAAGATGTCAGATGCAAAAGAGCACGAGTCAGGAGCAGTGGCGTCTAAGCGGGCTAGAGGCTTAGAGGAGTGGCAGCAATCGCCGTTGTCGGAGAGGCTGGATGGGGAAGACCTTGACATGGAGCTAGATCTGCAGGAAGAGTTGGAAGAAGGAGAGAGCCTAGAACAGGAAGATCAGGCCCAGATTGTTCGTGTTTTCCGCCGGTGCTCATCTTTATGCTTATGTTTATGTTTATGCAATTTCTCGATATACTGCCCAGGCCGAAGACCATTAGGGCGGTTTACAATCACTACAAGCGGATACTGATACAATTCCTCGTCCCCAAAGGGCTCACATTCTTTGTGTACCTTGGAGACCCTCAAGGCCCTGAATATGCCTGCTAACTTCCCGGCAGAGGAAGAGGCACTGTAGGATCCGTTGTTCCAGGCGGTATGGAAATCGCAGAAAGTCTTACCAGTACATGGAGTAGTAGGACAGATGATCCAGGATGAGTGGGATGTGCCGGAGGTTGGCCTTAAAGGGGTGCAATCCATGACATGCCTATACCCGCTGCCGGAGCAAGAACGAGCTCCTTTGATCACCCAAAGTGGGCGCAGCGGTATTGGCAGCAGTCGAAGAGACCTTGACTTGTCTCCTGCAGCTGAGAGCCGTGGAACTGGTTCTGCGAGACCAGTACGTCTGCAGTCGATGTTTCATGTATTTCATGGTGCCCAAATGGAAGGTTCCTTTCGCCTAATTCTTGACTTCGAGGGCATGAACTACGGTCTCCAGGTACCGCATTTTCACAGTAATAATGACGGTAGGAAGTGGAGATTTTGGGTGACTCTCGATCTCGCAGAGGCGTATCTGCACGTTCCCATCCATCCAGAACATCGACAGTTTCTCCGCTTCGTGGTTCCAAGGGGCCATTTCAAGTTTCGAGCGACCACCCCCCATACCTTCACCAAGGTCATGGTGGTGGTGGTGGTAGCTCTCCACAAGGAAGGGGTTCTTGTCCATCCGTACCTAGATGATTGACTGGTCCAGGCAAAGTCCAGGGATAATAGCAAAAAGAGCAACAGCGCGGGTGGGAGAGTTCCTTCAAAGTCTCGGTTGGGGGTCAACCTGCCAAGAGTCCATTACGGCTGGCCCAGGAGCTAGAGTATTTGAGAGCGTGCTTTGATATCTGCGTGGGAAGGATTTTGCTGCCAGTTCGCCGGGCGCAGGAGCTACGACAGTGGATATGGCAAGTCCTGAAGATGGCAAGACCATCAGATGGCAAGACCATCAGAGTGGCAGCATCTGCAGGTTCTGGGGACCATGGCGGCCACTCTCAAGCTAGTCCCATGGGCAAGAACACACATGCAACTGCTGCAGAGGGCTCTGCTCAGTCGATGGTCCCATCAGAGTCAACCCCTGTCCCAAGTACTCCCCTGCCTGCGGAGCACCAGGAGAGCCCTCAGTTGATGGCTGCATGTGGGGAGCCTGGATGGAGTCCCCGGTGTGGGTTCCTCTGATGACTGATGCCATCTGTCAGGTTGGAGAGAGCCCATTGCGAAGGATGCTTTGTTCAGGGACAAGAGTCGGCAGGAGGCCCTGTGGTCGATCAACAGGCTCGAGATGCGAGCGGTGACATTGATGCTAGAAAGGTTCGAGCCATGGTTGCAGGGGAAGGTCATCCAAGTCCTCTTGGACAATGTGACCACGGTGGCTTACATCAACCAGCAAGGAGGCACAGGCAGTGCAGCCCTTGAAGAGGAGACCAAAAAGCTGTTTGGATGGGCAGCGATCGGCGACACATGTAGTAGGAGTTGTGACGGCAGCCTACCTCAGCCAAGTGCGCATGGACCCCGGAGAGTGGCAGCTCAATCAGGAGGTGTTTGAGCTGGTGGTCCGCCGATGGGGCACACCGGTCATGGACCTAATGGCAATGTTTGAGTCGGCCAAGACCTGCCGGTTTTTCAGCAGAAGAAGAGAAGAAGTCCAAGGGCCTGGATGCTCTAATTCAGCAGTGGCTTGAAGAGGGTCTTCTCCGTTTTTCCCCTTGGGTGTTCATAGGCCGGTTAGTGCAATGGCTAGAGGTGCACCGGGGGTTTGTAATTCTGGTGGCACCAGACTGGCCGAAATGCCAGTGGTATGCTGACCTGATTCGGATACTGGTGGATTGACTGTGGTGGCTTCTGGTTGGAAGGACCTCTTGACACAGGAGCCGCTTCGTATGCCCCAGGTGGAGCAATTATCGCTTACGGCATGGCTCTTGAAAGGGCGAAGTTAAAGAAGAAAGGATAATCAGGCTCAGGCTTAGCGACCTTGCTACAGGCCCAGAGGTGGTCTACGAACCTGGCGTGCATCTGCGTAGGGCACATAATTGAATCATGGTGCGGAGAGAGGCAGGCTCGCCCTTTCACTGCTTCCATCTCAGACATCTTGGCGTTCTTGCAATCTGGTTTTGATAAGGGTCTAGCTACCAGTTCCTTGAGGGTGCAACTGGCGGCGATTTCCAGTTATCATGGGAAAGTCCACAGGGTGCTGTTGGGTACACACCCAGACGGGCTGAGCTTTCTAGGGGTGGTGACCCACCTCTGTCTGCCAAAGAAGGTAGTGTTACCACCTTGGAATCTCAATCTGGTGCTGACGGTGCTGTCTGAGGAACCCTTTGAGCCATTGAGTTGAGCTTTCCTGAAGGATTTGACTCTGAAATGGGTATTCCTGGTGGCGATTTGCTCGGCACGCAGGATTTAGGAACTCCTGACCCTGTGATGCCAGGAGCCATTCCTTTCCTTCTCCAAGGAGAAAGTGGTCCTGCACCCGGTACTTTCATTTTTGCTCAAGGTGGTTTGAGCATTTCATGTAAATCAGGCCGTTTCCTTATCGGCTCTGGTGAGCTCGGATGTGGGCGAGAGCGGATATGGGCTCTGATATTCCACAGCTGTGCCACTTGGATGCGAAGGTATGTGAAAAGGGCTTCGTCCTTTTGAAGATCGGACCGTCTGTTGGTTCTGTTTGGCAGGTCGCGCAAACGTGAGGTGGCAGCTAAGCCTCCATTTTCAGATGGATCAGTGAGGCAATCATGCTTGCATACATCTTGAAGGGTAGAGCAGTGCCGGCGGGGTTGCAGACGCATTCAACGAGGGCTCAGGCATCCTCGTGAGCAGAGTATAGTTTAGTTCTGCCGGTGGAGATCTGTAGGGTGGCATACTTTATCTGAACATTTTCGCCTGGATGTCCAGGCAGCGGGGGACGCTCGTTTCAGCTCGGCAGTGCTTCAGGCTGGTTGCGCGGGTCCCTCCCATTAGTTTAACTGCTCTGATACATCCCACAGGTTGTGGGACTGGACTGGAGGGACAGTAAGGAAAGAGAAATTCGACCTGCTAATTGTTGTTCCTTGAGGAGCTCCAGTCCAGTCCTGGAACCCTCCGTGAGTGCTTTCTGTGATAATCTATGCACACCCTGGTCCTGAAGCTGGTTCCCTTGGTGGAGGAAGTGGCCAGGGGGGAGCCGGGGAGGGGTGTGTAATCAATGTTTGGGGGAATTGCAGACCAGAAGAGCTGTCGGTTGCTTACTTCCCACTGGTTGGAGTTGCTCAAGCGCTCAACAGGTAGGCTTCCCCATCCCAGAGAGGGGGACGGGGTATCCTTTCCAGGGGATGGAGGGAGTACTAGTTTATTTAGACATAGAAGTGTTTGTTGCATGTTTAACTACTTATTTGTTGCTCCTCTGAGTCTGCTTTGTCAGTAGGTACTGGGGCTGGTGGGTGATGCCAGCTGTATATGTATACTAGTGTCATCAAAAAGATGACATGCTCAGTCTCCAAGCTGCTGGAGGAGGTGCACTACCCACAGGTGTGGGACTGGACTGGAGTTCCTCAAGGAACAACAATTAGCAGGTACTGTAAGTCTAATTTCTCTTTTCCTGTGTTAGAGTATTTCTTTTTCCCTTTTTGGAATACTGATTTTTTTTCTTTGTTTTCTTCATATTTCTTTGTAAGAATTTACTTTTCAATTCTAGAATTATTTTTGGGCATAATCTCTCTTCGTATTCTCTTGGGATTTGTAATCAGTATTGTGCTCACTTACTTGTAGGTTCCCCGAACTGAGGGGGGGCACCTAGCTGCTATTTTCCCTGTAAATGGGCCAAGGCTTCTCTGACATCCAGAAAAGATAATACTTCAGACTGTACTCCCTTTTTTTCAGCTCCTCCTAGACTGGCTACATGCTTTTATACAGTACCCTGCTAACAGAGATTCTTTCTTGAATAACACATGTGGATGCTGAGGGGGGAGCTCTCTCTTACCCTTACCCTTAAGAAGGCACCTGTATTTTCCCTTTTCCTTCTGCTAGATTGGTGTTGTGAGACTTCCAGTTCTTATACCCCAGCCTGAGTGTTGGGACGTAGGAAAAAAATGGTTTGGTGTCAACCCCTATTTATGCTTGTCTTGGACTTAATTCAGCAACTAGAACTCCACTGACTAGGGAAGCTGCACATCTTCAGGTCAGCTTGGCAGAAAAAAGGTGAGAGAGAGACATCTCCCTCTAAAGCATTCCTTCTTATAATCTCTATGATGTCATAACTCCTCCCTTGGCTTATCTCCAGGAACAAGCAGGAATGAGTCTTCACATATGGGTATCATCTGTACCGACGGAGCCTGCGCGGGAACGCTCCCCAGCGTCCAGTAAGAAAGCTTTTGGGAGCATCCCACAGCACCTGCGTGCTGCCTTCCCGCCTTTCCCAACAGCCTCTCTCCAGTTCTTCTTTTCCGCGGAGCCAGCAGGTCGTGTTCCTGTCACCGCAGAAGAATTCTTAATTTTTTTCTTTATTTTTCTGTGTCGCGTCTGCCTTCTTCGACGTCAGACCGGTACCGCTGGTCTTTTCTTTTCTTTCTTATACAAAAAAAACCAAAACACTTTTCTTTCTTCAACTGTGCATTTGCGGTTTGGGCCTTAGGCCTGAACATTTTTCTCCTCATGGAGAAGCCCGCTTCCGGGTTTAAAAAGTGCACGAAGTGTGGCGGTACTATTTCTGTCACCGACACCCATGATTGGTGTCTAAAATGTTTGGGTCCTGACCATTCCATCACGGATTGTGTGTCCTGTACCATGATGTCTAAAAGAGGTCGGCAGAACCGAGCAGCCAAGTTCAGTACCCTGTTTCCCTCTGATGCAGCCTCGGTGGCATCGACGTCTTCCAGGGCTGCTTCTTCCTCCAATGGATCTCAGGTAACCAAACATAAATCTAGCCGGTCCTCGAAGGGCAAATCTCCCTCCAAGCATCGAGATGCCTCCGGGCTTGTCCTCGAGGAATCCGCACCGGCAAAATTACCCCGGCGGGAAGTTCCGGCTTCCAAAGCATTATCTATGGGGTCACAGGTTGACATCGATGGCTCGGCCACGACCGATCACGTGTTGCCGTGTTCTGGGGTACCGGTGGCCTCCACCGGTACCGACATCCAGACTCTGGTGGCGTCGATGGATCAGAAGATTCTGTCCATGCAGCGCACCCTAACGGCGTTTATGCAGGCTTCGACGCCTTTGGTACCGCAACAATCTCCATTGCCGGTACCGACTCTGGCACCGGCATCGTTTCTGGTGCCGGTACCGATTGCATCGGCTTCGGTGTCGACTGCAATGGTACCCTGTCCTATGATGCCCATCGGTACCGAACCGGTACCGCTTACTCCCGATGTCGATCCCACTCGGTACGCGTATCGGGCTTTACAGGAGCATCCAGACAGGCGATACTTCGATTCCTCTGAAGACTCTGATGAGTCGGAGGCTTCTGTCGAGGCACCGGTACTTCTTCCTCAGGAGTCTGATTCTCCAAAACGAAGAATGTCTCCTCCAGAAGACTTGTCTTTTCAAGACTTCATTAGGGACGTGGCTAGGGGCCTCTCCATTACAGTGGCTCCTGAGTCAGAGCCTAGAGCCAAGCAATTAGATATTTTGCAATACCCTAAGGCTCCTAAAGAAGCAGCCACCTTACCTATTCATGAGATTCTCTATGATCTCATGTTGAGCATGTGGGAGACTCCTCTTACTACCTCTCCTCATTCTCGTAGGTTAGACACCATGTACCGTGTCCCTCCTTGTCCTGGCTTTCATAAGTCTCAGCTTCCTCACCACTCTATTGTGGTAGAGTCTGCCATGAGGAAAATAAAGAGTGCAAAGAGACACTCATCTAATCCTCCAGGACGTGAATGCAGAACCCTTGATGCTTTTGGCAGAAGGGTTTTCCAAGCTAATATGCTTGCTGCCAGAATCAACTCCTATAGTCTCTATATGGGGATGTTTCTAAAAGAAGTCACAGATCATCTGCAGACTTTAGCCCCTTTTATTTCAGAAGAGGGAGTGGAGGAGTAGCCTGGTGGTTAGAACACTGGCTTGGTAACCAACCAACCAGGGTTCGATTCCCACTAGCACTCCTTGTGGCCTTGGGCAAGTCACTTAACCCTCCACTGCCTCGGAAGAAAGGCCTGGCAATCTACTTCCGGTGACACTGCCAAGAAAACCCAGGAGCTTCTGGGTCGCCAGGAGTCAGGACTGACTCGAAGGCACACATTGCATTTGCATTTCAGAAGATAAAAGGCAGGAATTTCTCACTTGGCTTAAACATGCCCAAGATGTTTCCAAATGTTCCAACCGTGCAGCCTTTGACTCTTTTGAGTGTGTAAGTAGAGCCTCGGCTATTGCCATAGGTGCACGCAGAATTGCTTGGTTACAAGCATCTGATTTGGAACTCTGGGTCCAAGATGAATTGGGAAATCTTCCTTGTACAGGTGAAAACCTTTTTGGCAGGGATTGGAAAGCAAAGGCCACTCAGATGGATGCTGAGAACTCTGCTTCGGGTCGACTTTCAAAGTCTACCTCTGCTCCTGCTAAGAAAAGATTGTTCAAAAAGACACCTTTTTCTAAAAAGGGAAGATACTATCCTGCTTATGGTCAGCAGGCATCTTCTGCAGGTCGTTTTGCTGCAAAGCGTCAGCAACCACCTAAACAGGCCAAGTCAAAGGCTGCCAGGCCTCCCACGGCCCAGCAGCCTCAGCCTCCTCAAGGCCTTTGACTTGCAACTAGAGAACTTAGCCTTTCTGGCTCTGGAAGAACCAGAGCCCCTCACCATTCCAGGAAGGTTAGCTTACTTTGCTCCCAGATGGAAGCAAATCACAGCAGAGCAATGGACCCTCTCCATTATAAAGGAAGGGTACAAGCTTCATTTCTTAAGCCTTCCTCCCCACACCATGGTGAAACAGTTCAATTCTCCAACATCTCTCCTCAACCTTCTGGGTCAGGAGATTGCTACCCTTCTTGCCCAAGGGGCAATAGAAGAAGTACCCCTTCTTCAACAAGGCTCAGGGTTCTACTCCCCTTATTTTCTTATTCCAAAGAAAACAGGGGGCTACAGACCCATTTTAGATCTCAGAGAATTGAACAAGTTTCTATTCAAAGAGAAATTCAAGATGATTTCTCTCGGTACTCTGCTGCCATACCTTCAGAGTCAGGATTGGCTTTGTTCTCTAGATCTCAAAGATGTGTACACCCATGTCCTCATCCATCCAACACACAGAAGGTTCCTTTGGTTCCTTTTTCAAGGAAAGCACTACCAATACAGGGTGCTTCCTTTCGGTCTGGCCTCTGCACCAAGGATGTTCACAAAATGCATGGCAGTAGTAGCTGCATTTCTGCGCACTCTAGGAATATTCATTTTCCTATATCTGGACGACTGGCTCATTCGAGCTCCATCCCAGTCAGAGGCCCAGATTTGTCTAACCTGCACAATGCGTATCCTTCAGTATTTGGGACTGGTAATAAACATCCCAAAATCCCATCTCACCCCTACTCAGTCCCTGGAGTTTATAGGGGCCTTGCTGGATACCACAACTGCAAGGGCCTATCTTCCTCAGGCCCGTTGCCTACGCTTGGTGCAGTTAGCCTCCCAGATACAGTTAAAGTCCCATTTAACTGCTCGAGAGATGTTACAACTATTAGGCCACATGGCATCCACCGTGCATGTGGTTCCATATGCTCGCCTTCACATGAGGGCAGCTCAATGGACTTTGTCCACCCAATGGACTCAGGCATCAGGTTGCCTGTCAGACAACATAGCAAACTCCAGTCACCTATTTTGGTCTCTCCATTGGTGGAAGTCCCCTCCAAATCTGTTGCTGGGGTCCCCTTTTCAGCAGTCGCTACCCCAAGCAACTCTGACAACAGATGCTTCTCCAATGGGTTGGGGAGCTCATCTGCAAGATCTCTCTACCCAGGGCATCTGGTCTCCACAGGAGACTTCTCTGCATATCAATCTCTTGGAACTCAGAGCAATATTCTTAGCTCTCAGAGTATTCCATTCCCTGCTCAGCTACAGGACAGTCCTCATCCATACGGACAACCAAGTAGCCATGTTCTATGTAAACAAGCAGGGTTGGACTGGCTCTCTGTCGCTTTGCAACGAAGCTTTGCGACTGTGGGCCTTCGCCAGAGAGCATCACATCCATCTTCTGGCAGTATATCTTCCAGGCATTCAAAACTCTTGGGCGGACAGACTCAGTCGAGTTCTGCTCCCACATGAGTGGTCCCTCCACATGGACCAGGTAGCCAGGATTTTTCGAATTTGGGGAACCCCGGACATAGACCTTTTTGCAAGTCCGTGGAATGCCAAACTTCCCCGGTTCTGTTCCAGAATTCCGTGTCAGGGAGTTCAGGCCAAGGATGCCTTCCTCCTTCACTGGGGTCAAGACTTCCTTTATGCCTTTCCGCCAATTCCCCTAATTCCCAAAACACTATTCAAGCTTCAGAGAGATCGAGGGACCATGATCCTCATAGCTCCACATTGGCCACGCCAAGTGTGGTACCCTCTACTTCTGCATCTCTCTCAAGCTCCTTCCCTGGACTTGGGCTCTGCACCAGACCTTCTGTCCCAGAAAGGGGGAACATTGTGGCACCCAAACCCCCAGTCGCTCCATCTCAGGGCTTGGTTGCTGAGGGCCTAGACCTTCAAGATTTTCATCCCTCTCAGCAAGTCAGAGATGTTATTCATGCCTCTAGAAAGCCTTCTACTAGGCGTTCCTATGCTTTCAAATGGAAATGATTTACCATTTGGTGTTTAGAGAAGGGTCTAAACCCTCTTGCAATACCTCTAAATTCTCTACTAGAGTATCTCCTGCATCTATCCCATGCAGGCCTGAAAACGAATTCAGTAAGAGTCCATTTGAGTGCTATTGCAGCGTCCCTCAAGCCTCTCAATGGACAACCTATTTCCTCTCTCACCCTCTTATAGCAAGATTCATGAGAGGCCTTCTTTTAACTAAACCTCCCATTAGACCACCTCCAGTGGCATGGGACTTAAACCTGGTTCTTGGCCAGCTTATGAAGCCACCCTTTGAACCTTTAGCCACCACCTCCTTGAAATTTCTCTCTTGGAAAGTTGTTTTTTCTCATTGTAGTCACCTCAGCACGCCGCATCAGTGAGTTGCAAGCTTTGGTGGCTAACCCACCTTATACAAGGTTCCATCATGATAAGGTAGTCCTCAGGACCAATCCACACTTTATGCCTAAAGTGGTCTCGCCTTTTCATCTGAACCAGGAGGTATATTTACCTGTCTTTTTTCCATGACCTCATGCATCAAATGCAGAGAAGAATCTTCATACCTTGGATTGTAAGAGAGCTCTCGCTTTCTACTTACAAAGAACACAGCAACATAGAAAGTCTTCTCAACTCTTTGTTGCTTTTGATCCTTCTCATTTAGGACTTCCAGTCTCTAAGAGAACACTGTCCAACTGGATTGCTCAGTGTATTTCTTTCGCCTACCAGAGTAGGAACATTTCTCTGGAGGGCCATGTCACAGCTCAGAATGTGAGAGCCATGGCAGCCTCAATGGCTCATCTAAACTCTGTGTCCATTGACCAAATCTGTTGAGCGGCCACCTGGGCCTCGGTTCATACCTTCACAGCCCATTACTGTTTGGACAAGGACTCCCGCTGGGATGCCTCATTTGGTCAGGCTGTCCTCAAACACCTATTCCATTCCTAATCAACTCCTACCCTCCTACCCTGGTCGGATGCCAGAGATCCATGGTGGGAAGTGGAGCCCTCTGCAAGGGCACACAACCGTGGGGTCTCTCCCTGGCATCTGCAGCTAGGGAGTCCCCATATGTGAAGACTCATTCCTGCTTGTTTCTGGAGATAGCACAGTTACTTACCTGTAACAGGTGATATCTGGGAACAGCAGGAATAAGTCTTCACAACCCACCTACCTCCCCTAGGAGTTGTATCTCTCTATCTATCTTTCCTTTCCTCTCTCCCTCTCTTTGTCTCAGCTTTAAAACTCGAACTGGGCAGCGTGTGAGGAGAGGAGGTTGCTGCTCACCACTGTGCCCCGCTTGTGTTTCTTCTTCTCGGCGTTGGAGTGCATGGTCCATCTTGGCGGCGCCTACCCCTGACGTCACCAAAGGGGGTATAAAGTCTGGAGGCTTGCTGTTTGCAGTGGGAGCGTGTGAGGAGAGGAGGTTGCTGCTCACCACTGTGCCCCGCTTGTGTTTCTTCTTCTCGGCGGTTGGAGTGCACGGTCCATCTTGGCGGCGCCTACCCCTGACGTCATCAAAGGGGGTATAAAGTTTTGACCGCTAAGCGGTACGCGGAAGCGGTCGCATTCTAAAGGGGCGCGTTCTAAAGGCACGTTATTAAGGGGCTCGCTCCTTATGCGCTCCTTGGGCGCTCGAGGAGCTCGGGAGCTGGCTTGTGGCTGTGCAGAATGGGTAGACAGCGGAAGCGACCTCTAAATGTGAGTACTGAAAACCCTACTAAAGCTGTTAGGATCTCTGGCCCTATGGATCGTCATCTGGTGGCTTTGAATGATAAGGAGGGAGAGGCTGTTGCTGCGCCTCCGATTCAGCTCCCAAGTATGGACTCCTCATTTTTGTTGGGGGTTAGTATCTCTTCCCCCTCTGCTGCTGTTGTAAATGCTGTTCCTACTACTTCCTCTCCATTGAGGAGGGTTGTGCCCTTGCAATCGGACGTAACATCGGCTTTATCTGCCTCTGGATCTGTATTGGCTACCGGGAGAGTTCCTTTACCCCGGATCCTCTTAGTTCCTGAGAGTCCTGCCTCGACGCAACGGGACGGTGTTTCTTCTATCCCTGTGGACCCTAAGGATGTTTCCCTTTTGGATGTGTGGTCTGTTCTTACTAGGATAGAGTCCTCATTGAGTTCCGTCGTTGTACAAATGTCGGACTTCACCAGAGACTCTGTAGCTAAATGTACTCAGCATGATTCTCAGATTGATGTGCTGGGGGACAGATGTCATAAGTTGGAAGCTCAATGTAATACATTACAAAGTTCTTCATTGTTGTTTATGAAAGATAGTCTTATTCTCCATTCTCAGTATGAGATTTTGGAGAATAGTCTGCGTGCTTTGAATTTGCATTGTATAAATTTTCCTCGCACACGCTTTTTATCCCCTCAGATACTGTTTGATAAGTTTTTGATAGATATTTTGGGCTATCGAGCAGATAATAAACCGTCTGTGACTAAAGTGTTTTGTGTTCCTTCTAAAGGGGCCTCCGAGGTGGGGGGCTCTGCTGAGTTAGCTCCATCTCGATTTCAGGAGTCCCTTAATATTTCAGAATTCATTGAGTCTTCTCAGGATATAATTTCCATTCGGGCAACCCTTCTGGTGTCTTTCGCCTCGGAAGTTGACAAAAATGCAGTGATGCGTTTATATTTCCTAAATAAGGCATTGCTTTTTTGTGGAGAGAGGGTTAGTATCTTCCCCGATGTCTCCAGGAAAACTCAGCTACGACGTAGGGCTTTTTTAGTTTTGAAGCCTCGCGTTTTAGCCCTTGGTGCCACTTTTTTCCTTAAATTTCCATGCAAGTGTTTAGTTACCTTTCAGGGCACCAAGTATGTTTTCCTGGAGACATCGGCATTAAAGTCCTTTCTCCTATCCCATGGTTCACTGGGTTCTTAACTATGGATTATTCCAGTAGTGGATAGGTTTAAAAAGAGTTTGTATATTTTGAGTTAGCGTCCTCTGTTTACTCACATGCTTCTCCTGATGTGGACTTTATTACGGATGCCCTGTTTAGTTTTTCTTTTGTATTTTATATGTAAATGCTTGTTGGACTATCTGTATTTTCTTTGAAGTTTCTCAATAAACGGAATTTAAACTAAAAAAAAACAAAAACCTCGAACTGGAGAGAGGCGGTTGGGAAAGGCGGGAAGGCAGCGAGCAGGCACTGTGGGATGCTCCCAAAAGCTTTCTTACTGGACGCTGGGGAGCGTTCCCGCGCAGGCTCCGTCGGTACCGACACTACCCATATGTGAAGACTTATTCCTGCTGTTCCCAGAGATCACCTGTTACAGGTAAGTAACTGTGCTTTCCTGAAGAGCCATCTGGAGCAAGTGGTAACCCTGCCAGGCTAATTTGTAAAGGATAGTTTACAGAGTATCACTGGAACACTAGAGCACTTAATGACCCTGAGGTCACATTACATCCGGGGATAAATAAGGACCTAACTCTGCAGTGAGTATGATCTCATCATTTCCCTTCATTGTACAGTGTGGAAGAGGTAGGCACCTTTGTTCTCAGTTTTTATTTTACTTTATTTTTATTCAGGAAATTATCAATGTTTATTACAGCAAAAATAAAACTGGCAGAAATCCAGTGTAAAAAAGTGGCTAATCGTTTTCAAAATAAATATCAGTTTATTTTGGTAAAGAGAAACCAAAGTAGCAGAAAAGAAAAACAAAAGAAAATTAAGCAGATTAGGATACTAGAGCAGAAATTCTCGAGATGTTTATGAAAAAAGCCATATAGGTTTACTGCTGGCGAGAACTGTGTCATTGGCTCCTGTAATTCCCTGTATCTACCTTCCAAGATGCAGTGATGGCTCTGGTCGTAGAGCCTGCTCTCAGGTGAGGTTAGCAACCTGATCCAATGCAACAGCCTGTAGGATTTTGGGGCGGAACCCTAGGCCCTAAGGTCCTATTTTGCCTGTACTCTTTGCCCCAGAGTGAGTGGGATTGGGATCAGCCCTTTGGGCTCCCTAGAGTGGAAGTGCTAATCATAACTGTGTCAAAATGTCCAATAATCCCTGTGGAGGGAGACAATGCATTCCAAGAGTCTCGGTTTAGGAGGGTTGAGGCCCTCCTTAAGAATACTTTTGCAGTCATTGCCTTTGACTCTCAAGCAATGCTTGGTACAGGCTTAGTATCGAGCCCTCTTGCTATGGATATAGCTTCTGTTGTAGAGTGTGAGATGAGAGCAGACCGCCTAATTGACTGGTGCCCTTTATGGTTTGATCAGAGTCTATTCCAGGTCCATGGAGGCAATGGTGGTAGCCAGACAATAGCCCTGGTTCTGTGCTTGGTCAGTAGATTCTGCCTTCAAGTTACTGCTGAGTAACTCCCTTAAAGGACCTCGTGAAATGATGTAAGGCCTTGAGAGGCTTGCCCACAGAGATTCCTGGAGGATAGGCCTTGAGGTGCCAGGAGTGCCTCTTGTAGGACCATATGTAGCACCTAGAGATGCCCTCGGACTACTAGGAGTTCAGATAGGGCTTCATCATCCTTTGGGTCTCAGTCTAAAAAAGGGTAGTCCTTTCAGAACTTACAGCTTGCTTGTGTTACTAGCATGGTTCCACCGGGGCTGGTAATCCTCCTCGATAGCTTCTGGCGGCCCCTCCTGAGGTACAGCCAGTTAGGGTTTGGCTCAGACTGTATTTTTTCTCTGAAAGGATCCACACCACATCAAACCAGTGGATCCTGGGAGTCCTCAGTCAAGTTTTATAATCCTAAGGTCATTAGTTCAGGCCAGCCTTAGTTTTTTTGTTTTTTTTTTTTAAGGAAAATATATATTTCCATTCATTGTGGCATTGTGTCTATGGGACATTCTTGGAGAAGTCTTCCTGTGGCTCTCTGCTGAAGTGGGTTGCATTCAAAGACCCTCTTCAATGCCTCCTGCAGTTATAGAATATTCTACCTGTGTCTTCTTCAAAGCAGGGCCAGGATAGTTATTCCATTTTACATCATGATGCCCAGGAAAGGAGTTAACTTGTGGCCAACCCTGGACCTAAAGGCAGTCAACACTGGGTCTCATTTCCAGATGAGGTCTTTCATAGCATCGGTCAAGCAGGGGGAGTACCTCACTTCCCTAGACCTTGCCAAGGCTTATTTTTGCTTTCCCATGTGGGAGCTTCATCGGCATCTTTCTGCTTTGTGGTGTTGGCTGCCCTTTCAGTTGGTGGTCCTGCTTTTTCGCATAGCCATGCTTCTTGCTCCTTTTCTAAAATGATGTTGCTGTTAGCATCATTGCTGTGCAAGCAAGGAGTCCACGTTTCCATGTTTATTTTATTTTTATTTTATTTAGCTGCATTTATATTCCGCTTTTCACCAGGTCAAAGCGGTTGGGGGATACATTTAACACGAGGGGATATGAGACACATACACTAATACTTACAGGGAACATGGGCAATGGAGGGTTAAGTGGCTTGCCCAAGACCACAAGGAGCACCTGTGAGACTAGAAACCCCAGTCCTTCTGGCCCAAGGTTGCTGTCCTCTAGTTGAATTTGAACCACTGACCTTCCGGCCTGTGGTACCTGTTCTTGGAAGATTGGCTGACCTGGTTCTACTCTTTGGGAGGTTCAGAGACAGCATAGCCTTGTGGTTTCCTGGCTGGAAAACTAGGGTCGGGGTTCAGCTGTCCTAAGACTTGGAGTACCTTGGGACTAGGTTCCATACTTTTCCTAGGTTGAGTCTCCTTATGACAGAGTAGCGCCTGTGAGCAACTGAGACAGAACTTGTGATGCTGGAAGGAAGGTGTTAGTGGTATAAAGCATGGTTACCTTCAAAGCAGTTGACTTCAGGGTTCCTGGTCCATGCATGCATTCTTTGTTTAATGTGGTTCTTGAGGTCACAGAGCTATATTGTTGGGTGGAGAAGCATTTTGTTGCCCTGTCTGCAGTACACCTTGCAGGAGTAGGCGATTTGCAGGCTGACTTCCTGACTCGAGACCCCATAGATCTGGGTGAGTGGGTGATCAGTCCTCATGCCTGTTATCTCATAATGCAGAAATGAGGCCTCGCAGTGTTCAACTTGGTCACCACTCAGGAGAATGCCAGTATCTGAAATTTTTTCAGACATGGAATGGATCCGCAGACGGCAAGTTTGAATGCCCTATCTCAGGAAGGGATGCTTTTGTTGCTCTCCCTGGCCCCTTATGAGCTGTCTTCAGTTCAGGTTTCAGGCCTATTGATCCTAGTGGCCCTAGACTGGCCTCTAAAGTTGTGCTACATGGCTCTCTTGAACTGTGGTGTGAACCCCTCTCTCTGTACCTCAAGAGAAGAGCCTACTGTAGTGTGGGCTCCTGGTAATGGAGGGCCCTGGCACTTCTTGCTTATGGCCTGGCCTTTGAGAAGCATAGGCTGTTCAGGAAGAGCTACTCGGGAGTGATAGTAGACACCCTGCTTAGAGGCCTGGAGAGCCTCTATGTCCTTAGCTTATGTGAGAGTTGTCCTTGCAGTCCGATCTGGTCTAGGGCTTGGCCCTAAACTCTCAAGGTTCAGGTGGCTTACAGGTGTTAAGCCAAAGGGATTGCATTGATAGTTTGCTCCGATGTCTCCCATGTCCTCATGTATCATAGCAGTTCTTGTCTTCCTGTGGGCCTAGTTTTACCTCAGAGTCTCTTATCTGCAGTTGAATGCACTGAAAGGGTCTCACTTTGAGTTCATTTGAATTTTAGTTGGTTGTTTATTTATTTAAACTTTTTTTATATATACCGCCCCTTCGGTTGATCGGGGCAGTTTACATTGAACAATAACTCCAAAAATGTGGTTACAGCGAACATATCAACTATGATAAACCAAACTATTTACATGTCAGCTAAGCACCTATACAGATGTATCATGGTAGCTGAGTCTGAACTATCGACAGAATATAAAGACAGAAAAACAGGTTACAAGGGTGTGTTCATGCCAAGAGGGGGAGGGGTGAGAAGATTTGGCCCTTAAGCTAGGTTTCCTGGGGGCTAAAGTTATCCACAAAGCTGCAGTTCTTGTCTTTCAGGGAACATCTCAGTGATCTCGCTCTCCTTACAGACTATGCCATCCTTTCTCCTAAAAGTGCTATCCTCATTGGATCTTATCCAGATGGTCATTCTGCCTTTCTTCTTTAAGGAGGATCTTCATAAGGACCCTTTCCTGTGTCTGATGGATGTTCGGAGGATACTGATCAGATACACGGCAATTGCTAATTTCTTCTGCTACTTGGCTCCTCCTTTCGTCTTGGCAGGCTGAGGAAAGGATTGACAGCAGCAGCCAAGTCTGCTGCTGTTTGTGGGCAAAGAGATAGATCAGTGTACTCCCGGACTGGTAGGCTTGTGCCAGAAAAAGTCAGAGCTGACTCCACTGGGTATAGACCACCTACTGGATATCATCTTTGATGTCTGCAGAGGACTTCTGTAAGGCAGCTACCTAGTCTTTGCTGAGCACCATTGTGAAGCACTGCATGTTCCTCATGGCGGTTGGTACAGATGACACCTTTGGCAGGGTAGTTTTGTCCTGAGCATCATCTTCTTCTACCCTGTGTCCTGACTGCTTGGTTACATCCCACATGTCTGGACTGGTCTAGCAGGATGAGGAGGAAGATAACATTTTACCTTGGTAATTTTCTTTCCTTGAATCCTGCTAGACCAGTCCAGGACTTGTCCTGAAAGTCTCTTCCGCAGATCCGGGAGTCTGGCTGCTATAGAATACTTACTCAATACCAAGATCTGATGCAGATTTCATTGTGACAAGAGAGCCAAATACTTGTTCAAGATATTTATTGCAAGGTTGAATTGTTGCCTAATAACATTATATGTTTCTAAGTCTTTTCCGAGTTTTTCAGTCTTGCTTACTGCTTGGGAAGTTTCATTCGTGCTTATCTCAGTGCTGCACCAGTAGATATACCAAGTGATGACATCGCTGAAAGTTGCTCAAGTCTGCCTCCTCCTGCTGACAAGGGGGCAAAACCCAAATGTCTGGTCTGCTATAGCAGGATCCAAGGAAAAAAAATAATCTAGGCAAAATGTTTCTTTTTTTCGGTACTCTCCTCCATATTTCCTTCTGTCTTCTTCCCTTCTCCCACTAGGACATAGTGCCCTATGCCTGCCTGTCTGCCTTCTCATCTGCAGTTCTACTGACAAATCTGATTGACTTTCCAGACAGCAACTCTGGGCTTCCCGGTGCAGCTCCAGCAGTGACTGAGCTCTCTCAGCCCTTTCATAGCAGTTACAGGTATAGAAGCTCTAGCATCCCTCCTCTAGTGTAACTTAGGTGGTGGAGCCAGCTTCCCTTCTCCACCAGTAACTTTCTTCTCTCAGCAGTGCAATATATGTGTTTGGCTGCATTATGAATGTGTGTGTGTGTGTTCTCAACATTTTTGCTGTACATGGAGTCTGGGCCTAGATCTTTATCTCTGCAAACCCCAGGAATGTATCAGTGAAAATCTAAACTGAAAACGAAGGAAGAAAGGCTAGCTTCTAAAATCAAAATGTATTTGTGTTCAGTGAGTCGGACTTCATTCCAGTGAAATGGAATTGGGAGAACTTAGAAATAAATTCAGCATAGTTGACCCAGCATGGGAAGAGTAACTTAAAGTTCAGAATTTGAGATCAATAGAGCAGATCATTGTGTAGGAGATGCCATGTTTTCTGAACTTCTACTTAACATTGTTGACGCCTTATGCGTTTTTTCTAGGTCTAAATTTAAATCTATATTGAGAACTGAAAATCTTATGATCACATTTCATTATTCTGGTTGAAAATGTCACCTTGCTTACATGCAATTTCCATGATATGAGATTTGTGATTGAAACTATGAACACGAACACCACAAGGTCAGCTTCTGTTTGTTAGAATTATATGAAGAGGAGCTTGAGTATCTATGGACCTAGGTGAAATTTTTTATATCATTTTTACATTCACTTTCCAAAACTTTTGTGATCCTGGAATAAAGATCTGAAGGCCCAGAAACTCCCCCCCCCCCCCTTCCGAAAATCCTTGGGAATATTTTTTCCCATTTTTCCTGTAAGTTAGAAATGGGACATTTTCTTTTTTTCACTTCTAAAGAGAGCTTTCCTGAAAAAAATTTTTGACCTTCACATTTCTAGCCAGGAGGGTGGGGCTCAGCAGGCCCAGTTCTTTTAAGGAAGCTTTCAAAGCTATCCGGACACTTGCAAAAGCTGATATTGTTTCTCTTTGAGTTGCTTATTTTTGTCATTGTGACTGAGCATATCCTCCATTTTTCCGATTTGAGTTTCTCCAGATATTAAAATTTTCCTTTGTTTGATATCATTGAGGAACCTTTTTTTTACCATTATCTCCAGTTTAAATGCCAGAATGGTTGTCCTGTTATAAATTTGGTTATTCATAAAAGAACTTGTTCTTTTTTTGTCCACTAGCACTGACATTTATTTATAAAACAATATTAAAAGTAACAAAATGAGCAGCAAGTAGCTTCTCCAGGACCAAGCAGGAAGTCAGTCCTCACATATGGGTGACGTTGGCCTTTGGGAATTGCAGCGCGCATGCGCGGTCCCCTTCCTGCCCAAGGGTGCCATCTTGCTCAGTCTTCTTTTTTCCGCAGAGCCCGACGGACGTAGTTCGTTTTTCCCTGAGGAAAAAGTTGATTTTCTCTATTTTTCTCTTTTTTCTCCGGTTCGACGCCGGATCCTTTTCCCGCTCGAACCGATATGCCGGTATCGAGTCCTTTTATCTCTTTTTCGGGTTTTGTCCTTTGTGACTGGCGTTCGCGCCTTTTTTCTTTTTTCCCTGGCAGCCCGGTCTTTTGACCTAGCAAGGGCCCTTTTTCCCCCGATGGCTACCAGCGGGTTTAAGAAGTGTGATCGGTGTAAGAAACTTATGTCTCTTACTGACACACACGACTGCTGCCTCCTTTGCCTCGGACCCGATCATGACCCGATGATCTGTGGTCCATGTGGCAAAATGTCCTCAAAGGCGTTGAGGAGTCGGCAGCACCAGAAGGATCGAATTTTTTCTGACTCCGTGTTCGGCCGGGCCCGGACCTCGTCAGAGGCATCGACGTCTCGGGACTCCGGCCCCGAGCAGCGTCGGGGTTCCTCTGAGCGGGGGTCTCCTTCGCGGGAACATCGCAGGAAGAAGAAACCCGCGAGGGCGTCGTCGGTGGACGCTCCTTGTTCTTCGAGGGCCAGGTCGCAAAGCGCCGATAGCCGCCCCGGGTCTTCGGAGTCGGAGAGGCCTGCCAAGCATCCTCGTGTCGAGATGGAGTCTCCTGGACACGTAAGTGCTGTTGTCCTCGTGGACTCTCCTCCGAGGGAGCCGACGTCGGGCCCGACGCCGTCGGGGGCTGCTGGGTCTCCTGAGCTCGGACTCAGGTTGACGGCCTTGGAGAGCAGCTTCGCTGCCTTCATGGAACAGCAGCGGGCATTGATCGCCGGTCTCACTGGTGCATCTGCCCCGACCACCGGGACCTCGACGTCTAAGTCGACCCCGGAGGCCAATCCGATCCTCGAGTCCATGCAGGCTCGAGTCGATCCTCGACCGCAGTCTCCCTCGACCTCCCGTTTGTGGCCGAGGTCATCGACGCCGATATCCTCAGCGTTGGGGCGGAGGGCATCGGTGCCCGGCCGACCGGAGCCGCTCGATTCCTCCTCCGAGGAGTCGGGCTGGGAGACGGAGGACGAAGAGTCACCCGACACCCATCAGACTCAGTGTGTCCCATCGGACTCGCCCGAGTCCGAACCTCGGAGACGATCCCCATCGGAGGATACCCGGTTCTCGGACTTCGTGCGGGATATGGCCAAGGCCTTGGCCTTCCCCCGCGGATCCCGAGGAGGAGCCTCGAGCTGAGGAGCTCGAGGCCCTCCAGTATGACTCTCCCCCGAAGGAGGCGTTTACTGTTCCAGTTCCTCTGATGCTGGAGCGGCTGCTCTTTCGCATGTGGGAGACCCCGGCCTCGACGCCGGTGTTAAGCAAGCGGGTCGATTCCATTTATCGAGTCCGCAAGAGCCCCGGGTTCCAAAAGGCACAATTACCGCACCACTCCATGGTTTGGAATCGGCCATGCATCGACTGAAAAGTCAGAAGATGCACTCCTCGGTGCCTCCCGGCCGGGAGGCCCAGAACCTGGATGCCCTCGGTAAGAAGTGCTTCCAGGGCTCTATGCTTGCTTGCCGTGTCCAGACTTACCAGCTCTACATGGGCATGTACCTCCGAGACCTGGCAAAGGAGATTGCTGGGTTCTCTGCTGGTCTCTCCGAGGAACCTTTGCAGCAGTTCCAAGCCTTGTCCACTGGTATTCAAGAGTGCTCAAAGTTTATCTCTCGAGCAGCCTACGATGACTTTGAGGCTTCGGCTCGAGTAGCCGGGGCCGGCATCGGTGCCTGCCGACAGGCTTGGTTACAGTCATCCGACCTCGAGCCATGGGTCCAGGACAAGTTGGTCGATGTCCCCTGCCGAGGTGAAAACCTCTTTGGCAAGCCCATGGCTGAAAAGGCTGCAGAACACGAGACCGAGACTCTGACCAGGACTAGGCTTTCCAGGAAAACCTCTGCCCCTTCTCAGAAGAAGAAGGGCTCGGGAAAAAAGTCCTTTTACCGTCTGCCTATAAACCATACCCTCATCAGGCCTCTGCAGCTCCCCAACAGGGTCAGCAGGCCAAGGGGCAGGGTCAAGGGCCCCATAGGCAGAAGGCCCCCAAGCCACCTACACCGGCCCCTGCTCAGCAGGGTGGGGTTTTTTGACTCAAACAGCATAGCCTCTTCTCCTCAGCTGGCTTCTCTCAGCACAGGAAGCCGGCTGGCCCACTTTGCCCACAGATGGTCAGCCGTCACATCAGATACCTGGGTTCTTCATATAGTCCAAAAGGGCTATCTTCTCCATTTTCACCAGGTACCTCCCTCCTATTTTCCAGGGGAGCCTTCAAGACCCCCTCTGCACAGGGACCTACTCCTTCAGGAGTTAGCAAGTCTGCTAAAGGATCAGGCTGTGGAACCGGTGCCCCACCACCTGAGAGGTCAAGGCTTTTATTCCAGTTACTTTCTGGTACCAAAAAGAACAGGAGGCCTCAGACCCATCCTAGACTTGTGAAACCTCAACAAGTTCCTGGAGAGGGAAAAGTTCAAGATGCTTACCCTTGGATTCCTGCTGCACTACCTCCAGCAGGGAGACTGGCTATGCTCCTTAGATATAAAGGATGTGTATACTCACATCCTTATCCATCCAGACCACAGACAATATCTCAGATTTGTTGTGGGAGGAAACCACTATCAGTACAGAGTACTACCCTTTGGCCTGTCCTCCGCTCCCAGGGTATTCACCAAGTGCCTGGTGGTGGTGGCGGCCTACCTGAGGCTTCAGGGTCTCTTTGTGTTTCTGTACCTGGACGACTGGCTCATAAGGGGCCAATCTTCCCAAGAGGCCAACCAGGCCACCCTTTGCACTGTGGCTGTGCTTCAGCACTTGGGGTTTGTCATAAACTTCGCAAAGTCCACTTTGCTCCCGTCCCAGAAGTTAGAGTTCATAGGGGTCAGACTAGACACTCTTCAAGCAAAGGCTTTTCTGCCTCTGGACAGGACCCACAGGCTAATGGATCTGGCCAGCCAGTTTCGCAGCAATTCCCTGGTCTCTGCCAGGCAATTCCTGAGACTACTCGGCCATATGGCTTCCACGGTTCATGTCACCCCCAATGCCCGCCTGCACATGCGACCTGCTCAGTGGAGCCTTCGCACTCAGTGGCATCAAGCCACAGGGGGCCTAGCGGACTCAGTGAGGATCTCCGACCTCCTGGTCTCCTCTCTGCAATGGTGGCTTCACCTTCCGAATCTGGTGCTTGGAGTGGTTTTTCAATCCCCTCCGCATACTCAGGTGCTGACAACCGATGCCTCTCTTCTCGGTTGGGTGCACATTGCCAAGGGACATGTACTCAGGGTCTCTGGACCCCTTGGGAGGCTACTCAACAGATAAACTTCCTGGAGCTACGGGCGATACGCTTAGCTCTGAGTGCCTTCTCCCACCTCGCCTTTCACCAGTCTGTACTGGTCCAGACGGACAATCAAGTTGCCATGTTCTATGTGAACAAACAGGGAGGCACAGGCTTCTTCCTTCTTTGTCAGGAGGCACAACGACTGTGCTCTTGGGCTGTCAATCACGGAATCCTTCTCAAGGCTGTCTACCTCCCAGGTCAGGAAAATTGCCTGGCAGACAGACTGAGCCGGCTCCTGCAACCACACGAATGCAGATTGAACCCATTGGTGGTTCAGCAGGTCTTTCTCAAGTGGGGGCTCCCCACCATGGACCTTTTCGCCAGTCCTCTGAACCGGCAACTCCCGAGATTTTGCTCCAGACAACTGCATCCTCTCAGAGTAGCAGCGGATGCGTTTCTGATCTCATGGTCCACAGGCCTACTGTATGCGTTTCCTCCCACACCACTAGTGTCCAGAACGCTGTTCAAAGTCCTCAGGGACGGGGCTTCATTGATTCTCATAGCCCCCAGGTGGCCGAGGCAACCGTGGTTCCCGCTTCTGCTACAACTGGCAGTGGACACACCTCTTCCTCTGGGGTTTCAACACGATCTCCTGTCTCAGGATCAGGGGACTCTCTTGCACCCCAACCTCCAGTCCCTTCATCTGATGGCCTGGCTGCTGAAAGGGTAGTCCTAGCTCCCCTACTACTACCTTGAGAGGTGGAAGATGTAGTCTTGGCCTCTCGGCGTCAATCCACCAGGAAATCCTACACTCTTAAGTGGCGTAGATTCTCCGCATGGTGTGCTCAGCACAGTGAGAATCCCTTCTCATGCTTGGTGGCAGTAGTGTTGCAATATTTGCTCTACCTCTCCAATCTGGGCCTTAAGTCTAACTCTGTCTGAGTTCACCTTAGTGCTCTCTCAGCACACCACTCGCCGGTGGACGGCAGGCCTCTTTCCAACCACCCTTTGGTGGCTCGTTTCCTCAGAGGCCGCCTTCTGCTTAAGCCTCCTTTGCTTTCACCGGCCCCTGAGTGGGATCTGAATGTGGTCTTACAGCGGCTTACTTGTCCGCCTTTTGAACCTATGGCTACCTGCCCTCTCCGTTTTCTCTCCTGGAAAACTTTATTTCTGGTAGCTCTCACCTCTGCTAGGCGAGTGAGTGAACTGCAGGCACTAGTGTCTGATCCTCCTTACACTAGGTTCTACAGGAATAGGGTAGTCCTACGGACTCACCCTAAGTTTCTTCCTAAAGTTGTCTCACCTTTTCACCTCAATCAGGAGGTGGTTCTTCCGACCTTCTTTCCCAGGCCGCATGCCAACCGGGCTGAGCTGGTCTTGCATACCCTGGACTGTAGGAGGGCATTATCCTTCTACCTTGACCGTACGCGGGAGCATCGGAAGGCTGTTCAGGTTTTCGTTTCTTTTGACCCCAATAAGTTGGGGCTCCCTGTCTCCAAGCGTACGTTGTCCATATGGGTTGCTGACTGTATCGCCTGGGCTTATGGGGCAGCTGGCCTCTCGTTGGAGGGTCGAGTCACGGCTCATCGTGTCAGGGCGAAGGCTGCGTCAGTGGCTCATCTCCGCTCTGTTCCGTTGGCAGACATCTGCCGGGCCACTACTTGGTCTTCAAGCCAGACTTTTGTGGCCCATTACTGCTTTGAGAGGGAGTCCCGCAGGGACAGTGCTTTCGGACAGGCAGTACTCCATAATCTCTTTGGGGTTTAGGCAACTCCTACCCTCCGGCCCTGGTGTTGGGCTACCGGTCGGGGGCGTTCTCAGATAAGATTCCTTCCTTCTGTGCTGACGAGCTCGAGGGAGCTCATTTTTCCGCTTGGGGTCTCCGGTAGCCTTAAGCTGGGGAGTCCCATATGTGAGGACTGAATTCCTGTTTGGTCCTGGAGAAAGAGTAGTTACTCACCTGTAACAGGTGTTCTCCAGGAGCAGCAGGAATCAGTCCTCACAACCCTCCCTCCTCCCCTTGGAGTTGCAGTCATATGATTTATTTTTGCTAATTTTTTGCTGTCTTTTAGCTATGTCATCAGACTGAGCAAGATGGCACCCTTGGGCGGGAAGGGGACCGCGCATGCGCGCTGCAATTCCCAAAGGCTTTCTTTGAAAGCTGGGGAAATGCTCCGCACGAGGGCTCCGTCGGCGCCGACGTCACCCATATGTGAGGACTGATTCCTGCTGCTCCTGGAGAACACCTGTTACAGGTGAGTAACTACTCTTTATCAATAGAATATTTATTTATTTATTTAATTCTCTTATATACCGCGCTATTCTGCATCAGTGCGGTTTACATTTCATCATCATATTTCATCATCATTGCCTTATAACCCCAAAGCATAAACAAAAACACATTTTTCTCACTTTGCAAAAGTCCAAAAGGTAATCTCATGTAAAAACATTAACTGTACAAAATCATAAGTGGAAAATATATTTTTTGCTTAGTAGTCATAAAGATAGGGTTATTCCCTTACTGTTAAGTCTTCATTGGCTGCCAATAGAAACCCATGTTTTGTTTAAGGTGGTGTGCCTGGCTTTTAAAGCTATTCATCAAATCGTTCCTATCTGTCTGTTTAATAGACTGTTTGTTTTATTGCTCATCAGCTAAATCACTAAATTCATTGACTCATTGGACATTGATATTGCCCTTTGCTTCTGCCTTCTGACAAAAGGTAATCAGGGAATGGTATTTTTCAGGTACGGTTCCAAAATTGTGGAACGATTTACCTATTATAATTAGGGACGTTGAGAATTATATACAGTTGTAAAAAGTTTTAAAGACGTGCTTATGGGCTAAATTTTTTAATCATACTTAATGTGAATTGTCTATACTTCAGTTTTGTACGTCTGTAGATTGTAAAAGCGGAATATAAGTGCTGTTATTAAATTAAATTAAATAGAAAAAAAAGGCCATAGGTTCCTCAACCACTAGAGTACAGAAAGAAAGCAAATCTTACCTTGCTCAAGATTTTGCAATTTGCTTTTTCAAGGGACTGGATTTGACCTAAAAATTCTGAAATAAACAAAATATATTACCATAGTCAGAAAGAACTCTTATAATAATGAAACAATCCTTGCACTATATTTGAAAAATCATTTATAAAAATCATTTAATATTCACTATTCACTACTGTCTGGGGAATCGAACCAGCGCCATTTGCATGGTGAAGAATGCCAATGTGTGTGCAGTGAGTGACTTGTTTAAATACCCTTTGACATGGACAGCCGCTTCAACCATAAATCAATAAAAAAAACTTGCCACTCAATTTCAGCATTTAAGCCATTGGCTTCCAGAGTCTGCCACTGAAGAATGTATTGTTGCTCTCATCTCAGCAATTTAGAAATATTACTGCCTTGCTTCTGAATGCAAATTTCCAATACAAAATTGAATTCTGTTGCTCTTGCCAGTGCTTAGTTAAAGGAGCGCTATCATTTGGTACGCTAATCGAGGAACAGTGTCCTTCCTAATCTCAGGCATTCATTATGAAAGCACCTCTCTCTTTATCTGCTGGCTTTTTGACCCAATGCTTATCATGCATCAATATATATGATGCTTGCCATTCATCATAGGTCAGAATTTGGGCCCAGTAAAATCAATAGGCAAATAATTCCATAGCTTGCAATACCTATCTCTCAAAAGCCACAATGTTAATATCACTGAGACCTGTGAGAATCCGTGAGGAGGGATGAACCATCTCCATAGATTGAGATGCTGAAGACAGATGATCCACAAAGAATAAACTTGACTTCACCCGTCAAAAAAACTGTTGCAACTGAACCTGTACTATAAAGGGATTATAAAGTTCCTTTGGAACAAATGACAGCCCCTTATTTAAAAGAGAATATTCAGCTGATATTAAAGGTATGTCAGATAGATTAAACACTAAAGATCTATTGGCATATCTTTTTTACTGCAATGTTCTACTGATGAGAAAAAAGTATAGACGTATTATTTTTGTATTCACTTTGGAAACTTTTGCCATCCAAAAATAAAGATGTGAAAGCCCATGAATAAATTACCTCCATTTGCTTTAAAACTATTTTTATATTGCTTTGCCAAACATGCCATCCAAAATAGTATACAGCAGGTAAAACAATAACATAAATTATTCTGGGTCAAACCAAGGTCCATCAAGCCAAGTATCCTGATTCCAACAGCAGCCAATCCAGGTCACAAGTGCCTGTCAGGTTCCCATAAAAGTACACAGATTCCATGCTGCTTATCCCAAAGGTAAGCAATGGATTTCCCTGGTCCTTTTTAATAATGGTTTATGAACATTTCCTCTAGGAACTTGTCCAAACCTCTTTTAGACTCAGCTACACTAACAGCTTTTACTACATGCTCTGGTAATGAATTCCAGAGTTTGATTATGCATTGAATGAAAAAATATTTTTCCAATTGGTCTTAAATGTGCTGTATTGTAGCTTCATTGCATGTCCCCTTTCATTCTACATTTTAAGGAGTAAGCAACCAATCTACGTTTACCTGTTCCACTCCATTCATCATTTTATAGACCTCTATCGTAACTCCCCTCAACCATCTTTTTTCCAAGTTGAAGAGCCCTAACCTTTTAAACTTTTCCTCGTAGGGCTATCCTTCCATCCCCTATATCATTTTGGTGGCTCTTCTCTGTACCTTTTCTAGTTCTGCTATACCCTTTTTAAGATATGGTGACCAGAACCGCACACAGTATTCAAGGTGCTGTCGCACCATGGAGCAATACAGAAGCATTATAATGTCCTTGGTTTTATTCTCCATTCCTTTCCTTATGATTCCTATTTGCTTCCTTATGATTCTCATTTGCTTTCTTGGCCACCGCTACACACCGAGCAGAGGGTTTCAATGTATTATCCACGATGACACCTAGATCCTTCTCCTGGGTGGTGGTTCCTAATGTGGAACCTTGCATCGTGTAACCATAGTTTAGGTTGTTCTTCCCTAAGTACATAACTTTGCCCTTGTCCACATTAAATTTTGTCAGCCGGCTTCAGTGAGAGATTAGAGGTGTGCTGTGTTGCAGTGAGAATGAGATGGCATACCAAGATGGTGGATGAGTGCTGGTGAGCAGAGCATCAATGGGGAAAGGTCCCCCCGCAGTCCAGCTCTTCCCCTGCTGGTATCGCTCCTTCCATTTTACCATATTTGGTTCATCAGGGTATGCAGCAATTGGACTCCGGAGCGCAGCCATTGAGGTTTAGACCCGAGGAAGGGATCCTGGGTTTGTCCTCCGACTCAAACATCTCCTTTAGCCCAGAGCAGCAGGTCCCCCCGCTAGCCATCAGCATCCCTAGTGGGTCTGGCTCAGGCAGACAAGTCATTCACCGAGTGTGTCAGCAACTTGCTGTCTCAAGGGGGGCCATTCCAACTGTGGTGGAGGCAGAACTGTTTGAACAGCATACGACTGTTTGGTGGGGTCAATGGAGCAGAACGTGGCGGCAACTGGCTCTACATTGGAGGCTGTTTCTTCTTCCCCTTTGGTTTTGGGATCACCGAGTTTCAGCACTTCGTTAGGTCAGTCTTCAGCTGTTTCCCTGCAGCCTGCTTTCTCACTGAGTCGCCCTGATGTTTTTTTCATTGCAGACTATTTGGCAGGCAATTTCTGACTTGGGTACAAGCCTTGGCTCCGACCATAGATTCCCTCTCGTCTAGAGTTTCTTCCTTAGACCAGCAGGTTGTCAAAGTGAAGGAAGACATTTGTGATCTTAAAAGACTCTCCCTGAAATATGAAAAGCAGTTGGGAAAGATTGCTAGCTCTGGGGAATTGTTGATCAAAGGCAATGCTCTTCTTCGAAGTAAAGTACAGACTTTAGAAAATGTAATGAAATAGTCTAACGTAAGAATTATAAATTTTCCTAGAGATATGTTTAAACGATATTAGGTAGAGATCTTAAGGTTTCTCCAGAGGTAATTCCTCCTGTGTCTAAGTTTTATTATTTGCCTATGGGACAGGTTCGCCAGGAGCCATTGCATCCTCAGGCAACATCTGTGGAAGTATTGGATATTTCGGGTGTTTTAGAGTCCTTAGACTCTGCTAGTGTTGTCTCAGCGACCCTTCTGGTGACCCTTGCCCTATCTGTAGATTGAGACTGCCTCATGAAGCTTTTTTTCCATTATAAAGATAAAATGTTTCTTTCCTCTAAGATCAGGATTTTTTATCCTGATGTTTCTTGTGAGACACAGCAACGCAGGAGGGAATTTCTGTTGCTTTGACCTGGTGTATTGCAACTTGGGACTTTGTACTTCCTAAAATATCCCTGTAAAAGTATTATTAAGTATAGATCTGTGCGATTTGTTCACTGATCCAATTCAGTTAAAAACCTTTGTTTGGGACCAGCGAGCCTCACTTAGTTCTCCTTAAAGTATGTTAGCTAATTACCCATTAATTCACTGGTCAACCCTGAAATCATTACTGACTTTAAAAGGCCCTAATCTGTAGTATCTTGGTGAGCTGAACACGAGTATAACATAAAAAAAATTGTATTGGCTCTCGTTTTGAAGATATTGCATGTAGTTCATTTTTGACATTTTGCAGTGTAAATTTATCCAGTAGGACATCAACAACATCCCAAATAAGCCTTGAATGATGTAATATTGCATTACATTGCATAATACCAGCATGCACACATCATCCAGAGTTGATTGCATCATTTTCTGAGGCAATGCAATACTATTGCCAGATGGCTGCTGAAGCCATCTGACGTCAGTAGTGTACTATACGCAGTCGGAAAGGTTGAGCATTTAAAATATTTCAGACTGTGTGCGAGACAGTTTGAACCTACTGTTACATGTAACTTTTATTAATCATATAATTTTAGCCATTTAGGTACAATACAGAACAGTAATGCCGTGAAAGTGCGTTAATACCGTTGACAATTTCTGCTACATTTGTGGGGAAGGGACATTCGCCAACCAGAAGAAAAGTATCACTTCTCAACTGAAGAAGGCATATCATCTTTACTTCGGATGCAAGATTGGTGACCAAGACAAACCTTGGGCCCCGCATATATGCTGCGCTACATGTTCAACACAGCTTTTCACAGTGGTTGAATTGCAAAAGACCATCAATGCCGTTTGCTGTCCCCATGGTGTGGAGAGAGCCAAGCAACCACATAAATGACTGTTACTTCTGCTTGGTTCCTCCTCTTTCCAGTGGAATAACGAAGCAAAAGAAGTCGAGCATAGTCTACCCAAA
Source organism: Ichthyophis bannanicus (assembly GCA_033557465.1). NCBI lineage: Eukaryota > Metazoa > Chordata > Amphibia > Gymnophiona > Ichthyophiidae > Ichthyophis > Ichthyophis bannanicus. The sequence goes on along the minus strand of CM066031.1, from coordinate 607,166,160 downwards.
CATTCCGTCTGCATTGAGACCAGTTCCACATGGTGAGGGACTTCCTTTTCCAGAACCTCCATCAGAATATTCTCTTGATTCATCTGATGAGGACAAGGGTGAGCCGACCTCTTCTTCTCCTGGTCTGTCAGCATGCAGTGACCCAGATTTTCACTGGGATGCATATCAACTCCACACAGAATAACACATGAAGAACTAAATGACCTGGTTCGTGATTTGGACTTATCCAAGAACAAGGCAGAATTGCTAGGATCAAGACTTCAACAATGGAATCTTCTAGAAGATGTCAACATTGCTCCATATCGAAAGCGCCACCAGCAGTTGGAGCCTTTCTTCAGAAAGGAAAGTAATCTGGTATTCTGTTCCGATATTGAAAGCCTCATGAATGCCTTAAAAATCACTCATGACCCACAAGACTGGAGACTATTTATAGACTCTTTGAAACTGAGTCTGAAGGCTGTGCTTTTGAACAATGGAAACAGTCTTCCATCTATTCCAGTAGCGCATGCTGTCCACATGAAAGAGACATACGATAACTTAAAGCATCTACTGATTTCCATTAACTATAACAAGTACAGCTGGCACCTCTGTGGTGACTTGAAGGTAGTTGCCCTTTTAATGGGACTGCAGCAGGGATATATAAAATACATGTGTTTCTTATGTGAGTGGGATAGCCGAGCAAGGGACTGGCACTACTTGTGGAAGGAATGGAATTGCAGACAAAATGTAACAGTTGGAGAGAAGAATGTCCAGCACCCAGCTCTGGTTGAGGCTCACAAAATCCTGCTACCACCCCTTCACATCAAACTAGGTTTGATGAAAAACTTTGTGAAAGCCATGGACCGCACTTCGCCAGCTTTCCGATACCTGCATGAAAAATTCCCTCGACTCAGCAAAGCAAAGATTAAAGAGGGAGTTTTTGTGGGTCCTCAGATTTGAGAGCTCTTCAAAGATGACCGGTTCAACAACTTGCTTCAGGGTGATGTGAAACAAGCATGGATGCTTTTCGCCTAGTGTCAACAAACTTTCTCGGGAATGTTAGGGCAGAAAACTACAAGGAACTAGTAGAAGACATGCTGATGCAGTATCAGAAACCTGGCTGCAATATGTCTCTAAAGATCCATTTTCTTGATTCCCATCTCGATTTCTTTCCTGACAACTGTGGTATGGTTAGTGATGAACAGGACAAACGTTTTCACCAGGATATCGCAATGATGGAGCAAAGATACCAGGGAAAATGGTCCACTACAATGCTGGCTGACTACTGCTGGACACTCCCCAGAGAAGTTCCCGAACAGCTGTATAAGAGACAGGCGAAAAAATCTAAAAAGTAGTCTATGACTTGGTTTTTTACAGGTATTAACCGAAGGCCTATTATATTTACTATTGACATGCATTTCGTGATGTAAACATTAATTCTTGTAGATTACAAAAAACTAGAGCCAACTTTGCAATTTCACTGTCATATTCGTGTTCAGCATATAAAAATTGATAAGAAATGACTATTTTTATTTCAGTAACATGACTTTTGTAAAAATTTGTTGACCAGTGTTGGTTAGGCTGCTGTCTCTGGCTCTCACCCATTTTTTTTATTTCCTGAAGATTGTTAGATTAATGATAAAGAATGTTATTTTTTGTTTGGTTAGCCTCAGATGCTGTGGGCTTGTGTCTTTCTTTGGAAAATTGCTTGTATTTTGTATGATGTATGTTTAATTCACTCAAAATGTAAGACTTTTCTGAACAAGTAGTTTACTTGTAATGGAAAACTTTTAAAGATAAAATTTAAAAAAAATGAATCTGCAATATGAACCCCAGTCTCCTGATTTTTTTAAGGTCCTCTTGCAATTTTTCACAATCCTCTTGTGTTTTAACAACTTTGAATAATTTTGTGTCACCTGCACATCTGATCACCTCACTTGTTCCCATATCCAGGTCATTTATGAATATGTTAAAAAGTAGCAGGCCCAACACAGATCACTGGGGTACTCCATACCTTTCTGCATTGAAAAAATTGGCTATTTAACCCTACTCTCTGTTTTCTATCTTTTAACCAGTTCCTAATCCACAGTAGTACACTGCCTCCTATCCCATGATTACCTAATTTCCCCAAGAGTCTCTCATGACGGACCTTGTTAAAGTCTTTCTGAAAATCCAGATGCACTATATCAACTGACTCACATTTATGTACCTGTTTTTCTCCATGACCAAACAGGAAATAAGTCCTCACATATGGGTGACGTCACTGACGGAGCCCCGCACGGAACACTCCCCAGCTTCCAAAGGAAGCTTTTGGGAGGTACACTGTGCATGTGTGCCTGCGTTCTCGCCCACAGTGGTGCCATCATAATTGGTGCTTGCAAAGCTTTGGGCCTGACCACAAGCTGCGCCCTGCGAACTCTGCTTGCAGATGACGTGTCGAGGCTGAAAAATCAGGAAAAGTAGGAGGAGTCCCTCTTCGGCTCATCTAATTCCAAGGGAAAGGAGCAGCATGCTCATTCGGAGCAGTGGGGGGAGACTCCCTGCCGAGACCCCATCAACGTTGACGGGGGAGCACAAGGAGAAGCTCCAGGTGCAGCACCATCGCAGTCCTCCTTGATGTGATGCAGAGACTGATGACTGAGAGCGGCCTACCAAGCTTCCTCAATGGGAGAACCCGACCCGAGCAGCAGAGTCCCTTCCAGTGCCCAAGAGGGCAGCCAATGTCTCCTGATGGGCCTATCATCATGGAGTCCCCACCCGCTGTGTCGATGGCGATGTCCATGGCTGCGGCTTCAGCCCCCTCATAGGTGGTGGTTCTGGAGGAACGCCTTCGAGCCATAGAAGCTCACTTGGTGGCAATGGATGCCTTGCAGGGTGCAGGTTTCATGGTGCAGAATGTGTTGTCACCACATTCCTTCCAACTTATCCTGGAGACCCTTGCCCTGCCCGCTGAGGTTGGGACTTCAGGTGGGAGATCAGTATCGGCTCTGGTTGTCTGAGCCATCTCCCTAGATCAGTATCGGCTCTGGTTGTCTGAGCCATCTCCCTCTCCAGTGTTTCAGAGTCTGAAGCCCAGGGGCATCACCATCTGCTTTCTGGGCCTCCCCTCCTTCAAGCCACCGAACTGGTGGGAGGAGGAGACCTGGCACTGTTTCAACTTCCTCTTGGAATTGGAATGGAAAACCAAGGCATCAGACCTTTGGTTCCCAGACCTCCCATCTGACGTGTTGCTTCCACCTGAATAGCGTAAGTTGCCACCACAGGACATGTCCTTGCAGGACTTCGTTAGAAGAATGGCCAATGCCATCTCCTTTCCTCTGGAGATGGAGGAGGAACCGGGGGTGGAGGAACAGGAACTGCTTCATTACTCCTCGGCCCCCTGAAGTAGCTGTTGCTGTGACTGTGCGAGGTGCCGCTCACGCTCCTGGTCATCAGCCTCTGGCTCGATTCCCTGTACTGGGTCCTGAATCCCCGGGGTTTGAGAAGCCTCAGTTGCTCCACAATTCCATTGTGGTGGAGTCAACTTTGAAGCGTGCAGAGATGCACTCCTCTGTCCCTCCGAGTCACGAGGCTCAGACCCTGGACTCCTTCGGGAGGAAGTGCTTCCAGGATTCCATGCTGATCATCAGGATTCTGGCTTACCAGACTTATATGAGCATGTTCTTCAAGGCTGTCATGTTGGACCTGAAGGACTTTGCCACCCTTGATCCCAAGGACCGTTGCAAATCCTTTTGGGGCCTCATGGCTCATGGCAAGGATTGCTCAAAGTTCATGGTGTGAGGAACATATGACACCTTTGAATTCGCAACCAGAGTGGCGGCTGTGGGCATCACCACCAGCCAGATGGTATGGCTGCAGTCTTCAGACCTGGAGCAGTGGGTCCAGGACAAGATCGCCAGTGTCCCTTGCCGGGGTGAGAACCTCTTAAGCAAACCCATGGAGGAGAAAGCCAAGGAGCTGGAAAAAGAGCAGGTGACTCTCTCCAGGCTCTCCATAAAGACAGTGGAACCAGTGCGGAAGAAACATCAGCTCAAGAAAGCAACCTATCCATGCCCACACCAATATTGCCCAGCTGCAGGCGTAGACTCCATGCCTGCAGCGGAGGACGAAGACACTGAAGATGCAACCCACCCCCCAGCTCAAACTGGGTGTGATGTTTTGATGGGTTCCTCAGAGCATAGCCAGTCGATCATTGCCCGTTGAGAAACCCCTGCAGGTCAGGGGCGGCTCGTCCACTTTGCCCACCAGTGGCCCCTTGTCACCTCTGACACCTGGTTGCTGCAGATTGTCCAAAGCAGATATCAGCTGCACTTCACCCAGTTGCCACCTCCATATGACCCTGGTGAGTATCCGATGGACCCCGTGCACCGGCATCTGCTGCAGACCAAGGTCAAGGCCCTGCTGTCTGACCTCACCATTGAGCTGGTTCATCCTGCTCAGATCAGGCAGGGTTTCTCGTCCAGGTACTTCCTGGCCCCAAAAAGACCAGCGGGTTCCATCCAATTCTGGATCTGCGAAACCTCAACTGGCTCCTGATGCACAAAAAGTTCAAAATTGTCTCATTGTGGATGCTGCTCCCATACATCTTACAGATGATTGGCTATACTCTTTTGATCTGAAAAATGCATATGTGCATATTCCGATCCACCCTCATCACAGGCAATACCTTTGATTTGTGCTGGGCGGCCGGACTATTATTACTGTGTGCTTTCCTTCAGACTGGCTGTGTCTCCTTGGGTCTTCACGAAGTATCTGGCGGTCATGTCCCAAGGGTCTTTCTATTCCCATATCTGGACGACTGGCTGATCAAGATCCGACACTATTCAGGTGCTTGAGGCCTTGACTTCCTGGTCACCTACTCAGTCCCACCTCCAACCAACACAGCAGCTGGAGTTCTTAGGGGCTCTCTTTGATACCGTGTGGGCATGGGCCTTTCAGCTGGCAGACCACCTGCAGTGCTTCATTGAGGTGGGCACGTTCGAGTACCAGTGCCAGCACCACACCATGGCCCATGGGAAGTTAAGAGCCCTCGTACACATGGCTGCCATGGTACATGTCACTCTTCAGGCCCACCTCTCTATGAGTCAGGCCCAGTGGACCTTGTGCATGCAATGGAAACAGGCATCGGGCTGTCTGCGGAACAGGATAGTGGTCACCTTACCATTGGTACAGTCCCTGGCATGGAGGCTCAAGCCGGAAGCCTGCTGTGGGTCTTCCCATTCCAGCCAGTGGCCCCCCACAAGACACTCATGACATTCACTCCCAAGCTCGGCTGGTGTGTGCAACTGGATGGTCTGAGGGGCTGTGGTTTGAGCAGGAGAGTCTTCATCAAATCAACTTCCTCAAGCTTTGGGCCATAGTGAACCCACTCCGTGCCTTTCGTGTGCACCTGGCAAATCTGGTGGTCCTGATTCAAACAACCAGGTGACGATGTTCTACGTGAACAAGCAGGGGGGCACGGGATCATCCCTCCTATGCTGGGAGGCTGTTCGCCGCTGGACTTCGCTCTGCTCCACGGCTCAGGGCGACTTATCTGCCCGGTGAACTCAACAGCCTTGCAGACTGCCTCAGCCAGGTGCTTCAACCGCAAGAATGGACCCTCAAGAGGAAGGTGGTGGATTGGATCTTCCCGGAGTGGGACACCCCAGTGGTGGACCTTTTCACCACAGCACAAAATGCCCAGGCAGCTCGGTTCTGCTCTTGGAGGCTGGCCAGTGGTTTCCTAGCCTTGGATGCCTTCCTTCACTGGGGGGAGGGCCTGGTGTATGCCTACCCACTGATACTGCTTGTGGCAAAAACTCTTCTGAAGCTCCATGCCGAGAGGGGCTCCATGATTCTTGTCACCCCGTGCTGGCCTTGGCAGCCATGCTTCGCTCTGCTGCTGCAGCTCTCGATGAGGGAGCCTATTCGCCTGGGCTCCGACCCAGACCTCATCTCACAGGAGGGTGGCTTCCTGCTGCACCCCAATGTTTGCTTCCTGGTGCTCAAGGCATGGATGTTGAGAGGGTAGTCCTCGCGGAGCTTGATCTCTCCAAGTGCATTACCTACATCCTGTTGGTGTCCCGCAAGAACTTGACATGCAAGGCCTATGCGCTGTGGTTGCTGGAGTACCTATTATACCTCTTCGACTCCGGGCTGAAGTCTAACTCTGTGCGAGTTCACTTCAGCACGACTGGGGCTTACCATTGCGGCTGTGGAAGAAAACCCATTTTGGCCCAGAAAATGGTGGCCCCGTTCATGGGGGACCTGCTCCTTTCCAAGCCTCTGCTCAAGCCCCAAACGGTCGCTTGGGACCCCAATGTGGTCCTTGGCAAGCTGATGCAAGTTCCCTTTGAGCCCTGCTTAAATTCGTAACAAGGAAGGCCCTCTTCCTGGTGGCTGTCAAGTCGACGTGACGCATCAGTGATCTCCAAGCCCTGGTCGCTCACCCTCTGTATACCAGGTTTAACCAGAACCAGGTGGTGCTCCATACACTGCTCCACTTTCTGCCGAAGTTGGTCTTGGCATTCCACCTCAATCAATCCATTCTCCTTCTGACATTCTTTCCCCAGCCTCACGTGAACTGTAGTGAAGCGGCTTTGCATATGCTGGACTGCAAGTGTGCATTGGCCTTCTGTCTGGAGTGCACGAAGGCGCATCATCGATCCATCCAGCTGTTCATCTCCTTTGACCCCAATAGGCTGTGGGGTCACTGTTTCAAAGCCTCTGGCTAGTGGACTGCATTGCTTAAGTGAATTCTGTAACAGGGTTGAGCCTTGAGGGTCATGTCATGGCTCATAATGTCCGTGCGATGGCTACATCGGTGGCCAACCTCTGTTCTGTTTCTGCAGAGGAAATCTGCAGGGCTACGGTATGGTCTTTGGTCCCTACCTTCGCAGCCCACTGCTGTCTGGGTGGGGATTACTGATGGGATAGAAATTTTGGCCAGGCTATACTCTGGCATATCTTTGGGTCTTGAGTCAACTCCTGCCCTTCTGTCCATCCAGGCTACCGGCTCAAAATCCATCAGGTCGATGTCTGCTGAGGATACTGAATTAGATGAGACCTTTGGCGGGACTGTCTCTCTGGCTTTCCTGACTTCTCCAGTTCTCATTGCCAGTTGATCTGCATATCTCCTTGGGTTCCGGTAGCCTGTAGCTTGGGAGTCCCATACATAAGGACTTATTTCCTGCTTGTTCACAAAGAAAGTGTAGTTACTGACCTGTAGTAGGTGGCCTCCCTGAACAGCAGAAATAAGTTTTTGGCTCCTGCTGTTATTATACTGGAGAGTATGGCATCGTTGCAGGTGGGAAAGAAGATGTGTATGTGCTGTGCACCTTCCCAAAGCTTTCTTTGGAAGCTGGGGAGCATTCTGTGCGGGGCCCCCTCAGTGACATCACCCATACATGAGGACTTATTCCTGCTGTTCACCGAGAACAACTACTGCAGATGGTAACTATGCAATTCACACCTTCAAAAAAATATAACAGATTAGTGAGTCAGGATTTTCCTTGGCTAAATCCATGTTGGCTTTCTCCCATTAAACCAGGGGTCTCAAACACGCGGCCCGCGGGCCACATGCGGCCCGCGAGACAACTTTGTGCGGCCCGCGACGGAGGAAAACAAAAAAACCCCAAAACCCTGGCTGAAAAGCACGCCGCTGATAGAGCAGACTCGGATCTCCGGGCACAGGGGAAGGGGCCGCAGGACAGCTGATTTTGCTGCTTGAGCAGCAGAAGCCAGGTTTTATTTTAATTTACCGGGGGGGGGGTGTAGGACTGGAAATGGGCTATTGGCAGGGGGGGGGGGGGTTTGACTGGACATGGGCGATTGGCAGGGGGGGGGTATGACTGGAAATGGGCTATTGGCAGGGGGGGGGGTTATGACTGGAGATGGGCAATTGGCAGGGGGGGTTATGACTGGAGATGGGCTAGTGGCAGGGGGGCGGGGGTTATGACTGGAAATGGGCTATTGGCATGGGGGGGGGTATGACTGGAAATGGGCTATTGGAGGGGGGGGGTATGACTGGAAATGGGCTATTGGCAGGGGGGGGTTATTACTGGAGATGGGCTATTGGCAGGGGGGGGTTAACACGGCAGATGGGCTATTGGCAGGGGGGAGGGGGTTATGACTGGAGATGGGCTATTGGCAGGGGGGTTATGACTGGTAATGGGCTATGGTGGGGGCTAGGACTGGAAATGGGCAGGTGGGGGTTAGGAAGGACTGGAGGTGGGCTGATGGGGGGAGTTAGGACTGGTAATGAGCTATGGAAGGGCTGACTGAAATGGGGTAATGGGGGTTAGGGCTGGAAGTGGGCTATTGGCAGGGGGGTTATGACTGGTAATGGGCTATGGGGAGGGGGGTAAGACTGAAAATGGGGTGATGGGGGGTAAAACTGGAAGTGCACTATGGGGAGGTTAGGACTGGTAATGGGCTATGGGGGGTCTAGGACTGGTAATGGGCTGGGGGGGGTTGCTAGGACTGGAAATGGGCTGAGTGGAAGGGGGGCTTGAACTGCAAATGGCTGATGGGGAGGGGGGCTTGGAATGGAACTGGGCGGTGAGGGGAGGGAGCTAGGATTGGAAATGGGCTGATGGGGGGCTAGGATTGGAAATGGGCTGATGGTGAGGCTAGGATAGGACTGGAAATGGACTAATGGGGGGCCTAGAAGGGAGCGGATGCTGGGTGGGGCTGGAACTAGAAGGGAGCTGATGTTGGGGGAGGATTAGAATGGGATGGAGCTGGGAAAGTGAAATGGAGAGGGGAAAAATATTTTGTCTGGGAGAGAAGACAAATCTACAATTGGCCAGGTATTGGGAGAGTAAGTGGGGATTGAGGATGGAGGGGTAAAATTTGAGTGGATGAAATAGGAATGAGGAAAGAGAAAAAGGAGAAAGATTAGTATGTTAAAGCAGATGTAGAGAGAGAATGGAAAAAAAACTAGGAGAGAAGAAAGGGCAAATGGACAGCAGACGATAGAGAGTTAGCAGAAGACATGAAGAAACCAGAAGAAAGTGGCTGGAACAATTGCAACTGAAAAAAATGCACAAAAGGTAGAAAAATATCTCTTTATTTTGAATTTATTAACTGGAATATGTCAGCTCTGGGAAATGTGCATCATTAATGTTTGCGCTTTGTTTAGTACAAGAGGAAATTAATTTATAGTTTTATTTCTACAGTGTTGTTGTACATTCCAAGTTTGGCTTTTGGGGTTCCCAGTTTAATTATTGTCTTCTTGTTTCTAAATCTTTTAGTCTTTCTTTATCCATACTCATTAAAGAGGCATGTTTACTAAAAGTTAGTGTATGGTAACATTATGCAAATATTTATGCAAATGAGGCCCCTTATGCAAATGAGGCCCCACGTCTTATGCGGCCCCCGGGTTACTTTACAAGTCCTCATTTGGCCCTCAAAGCAATTTGAGTTTGAGACCCCTGCATTAAACCATGACTATCTATATGTCAGTAATTTTATTCTTTATAATAGTTCCTACCATTTTGCCCAGTACTGACATCAGGCTCACCGGTCTGTAGTTTCCTGGATCACCTCTGGAGCCCTTTTTAGAAATTGGTTTTACATTGGCCTCTCTCCAATTTTCAGGTACTACAAATGATTTTAATGATTTTATTTATTTTATTTATTTATTACAATTTCTTATATACCGCACTATTCGATATCAGCGCGGTTTACAATATAACAAAATGACCAGAACAACAAGCTGTTCGGTTTTACAGAGAACAGGGGTACAAACTTGGATAACATGGGTGAACTATATACATAAAATATTTACAAAGAACAAGTGTAAAAGCTAAGATAACATGAGTGAAATATGTACATACATCTGCAGGCGGGGTGCTGACACTGTATCAGAATTAACATATGGTTACTTTCTTAGGTGGGGTTAACTAGGCTTCATTGCTGACTGGGTAGTATTGGAGGAAAAGGTGATGTTTGAGTGCCTTCCTGAACTGAGTTAGGTCTACAATAGCACGAATGTCGGATGGTAGAGCATTCCAGCATCTGGGGACGCAAAGATAGCTCATAGATTACTAATAGTAGATCTGCAATCTCATATTTCAGTTATTTTAGCATTCTGAGATGTATACCTTCTGGTCCCGGTGATTTGCTACTCTTTTTAGTTTATTAAATAGCTATATTATATCTTCCCAGTTTGAGGTTTATTTCAATTCCTCTGATTCATCACCTTTAAATACCATTTCTGGCCTGGATAACTTCACTATATCTTCTTCAGTAATTCATTCAGTCTTTCTGCTTTGGCTTTTCCTCCCTTAGCACTCCTTTTACTCCTCTATCATTTAATGGTCCAACTGACCCTCTCACAGGTTTTTTGCTACAAATGTACTTGGAAAAAGTTATTCTCCGGGAACAAATAGGAACTCAGTCCTCACAGCATCGATGGAGCCCGCATGGTAATCACTCCCCAGCTTTCAAAGAAAGCCTTTATGAGTTCGGTAGCACATGCATGGTCACCTTCCCACCCAAAGGAGCCCTGCAGATGTCCTGTCTGTTGTCCCCGGTAAAAGTCAATTTTTTTCTAACCCTTTCTCTTAGCACTTTTCCGCTCTTTTTGCCAGTTGGTTCCCGATCACTTTCTCACTGCCCAAGTCCGCCCTTGCCTCGGCTTCTCATTTTTCTCGGGTCCTTTTGCTTTTTTGGTGCATAGGTCTTTTCTCGTGCCCTGCTTGACTGAGACATCTGAGCTTGATCTTGCAGGTGCTATATTACCCACTGTGTCTTCAGTCAACGGATTTAAGGAATGTGGCAAATGCTCCCGCACTATGTCCATTACAGACCACCACCACAGTTGCTGCATCAAGTGCCTCGGTGCAGATCACGACGACTCCACTTGTCCACTTTGCCTGCTGATATCGAGCAAGAGCTGGAGGAATTGTGAAAAGCAGCAGGGGAGCTTTTTGGCTTGAAGGCCTCTGCCGCGGTTCCGCATAGAGTCTGGAATCACTGCCCTTAAAGACTGCATCTGATGACTCGACATTATGTGCACTTGCTCGATCCAAGCCCTGAGGTCATGGAGCCTCGGACTAGGGGTCATCCTCTGAGGGTCTACCCCTATGGGTCCAAGATATTTGTCCAAACGAAAGCTAAATTCCGATCCAAAAGCCAGAGGTAACTCCTCTGGTCCCCATCCTCAGAGTCCTCGACCCAAGTTGAGGGCAATGGCTGGAAGCGGCCCTCTAAGCTGCCCTGGTGGGAGGAGACTCCCACCGTGTCAGGGGATCAGGCTCAGTCCCTCCTCGTAATCACCATTGGTGATTCTCTATCAAAGGGGCTGGCTTCGAGCTTGAAGCAATCGAGGCCCTAACCAGTTGCTGTAGAGCCTATTGGTATCAAAGCCAGGACGTCGGCCTTGGAACGCAGCCTGGCTGTCTTACTCGAGGCGCAACGGGGCCCAATGCCCAGAGCCTCTGGGTTATCTGTACCAACATCAGGATCTTCCACTGCGAGGACCTTCCCAGAGAATGTCTACCCTATGTTGGAACAGTTGGCAACTCACTCAGAACCGTATCAGTCGGCCTCCTGCCCAAGGTGTGACTCGCCCCCAAGCACATTGTTCTCCGTCAATGCCGGCTGCTCATCACTCTGATGACCATCCTGGGCTCGAGGTCTCATCCGGCTCCAAGTCGGACTGGGAGACCGATGATGAGTGATGTGATACTAGATTGCACAGGAATGACCCCTCTGACCAGTCTCCCCCTCAGGAGCGCTGGAGGTCCCTGCCCGAGGACCTTGTATTCCTCAAATTTGTTAGAGGAATGTCAAAGGCCCTGGCCTTCATGGTGGAGTCAGAGGATAAGTCTCGTGCTGAGGACTTGAAGATCCTCCAGTGTTAAGCCCCTCCGAGGGAGGCACTGACAGTGCTGATACCTCCCATCCTTTAGTGCTTGCTGTTCAGGATGTGGGAGAGCCCGGTGATGGTGACAATAGTGAGCCGGCAACTCAATTCCCAGTATCGAGTTGGCAAGAGCCTGGTCTTTACGAAGACACAGTTGCCTCACTACTCCATGGTGGTGGAGTCAGCTATGTATCATATAAAGAGTCAGAAGATGCACTCCTCGGTGCCCCTCGGTAGGGAAACCTGCACCATGGACGGGTTTAGAAGAAAGTGCTACCAGGGCTCGATGCTTGCGGTCCACATCCAGGCTTACCAGCTGTATACAGGCATGTCCCTGAGGAACCTGGTAAAGAAGCTCCACCGGGTTCTTAGCTGGGCTGGCAGGTGAATCTCTCAAGCGCTTCAAGGCCTCATATCCTTGGTCAAGGAATGCTCCAAATTCCAGACTCGCATGGCCTATGGCAGCTTTGAGGCTGCAGTGGGATTAGTGCCTGCTGCCTAGCTTGGCTACAGTCCTCGGACTTGGAGCAATGGGTACAGGACAAACGGGCTGATGTCTCCTGCCAGGGGAAGAACCTCTTTGGCAACCCCATGACTGACAAGGCTGCCGAGTTGGAGTCAGTTGATGACCAGGACTAGGCTGTCCTGGCTTTGGCTTGAAGGCCTCTGCCATGGTTCCCCATTGAGTCTGGAATTTCTGCCCTCAGAGATTCTGTCTCAATCTGTCCCTTTGAGATGGAAGGCTTCAGGGATAAAGCCCTTTCACCCGAAGGCGAAAAAGGCTTATGGAAAATACCTACAATTTCTAGCCGATAAGGCTCCCCAACAGGGTCAGCAAGCCAAGGGCCAGGGGCATGGCCCCCATAAGCAGAAGACCCCCAAGTCCCAAACAGCTCCCCAGCTGCAGCCTAGCGGTGACTTTTGACTCCTTGAGCATAGCCCTTTTTCCCCCCGAGGACCAGGGTCAAAGGTACATGGGAGGATGTCTGGTTTACTTCTCTCATCTCTGGCCAGGCATCACCACCGATGCCTGGGTGCTGCAGGTGGTGCGGGAAGGTTACCTTCTGCACTTCGACCAGATGCCATCTCCCTTCTTCCCAGGGGAATTTCCCATAACCTTCCTGCACAGAAAGCTCCTGCAGAAGGAACTTGAATCCTTGCTCAAGGATCATGTGGTAGAGCTAGTCTCTCGGCCCCTCTGGGGCACAGGGTTCTACTCCCGAGATGGGGGACTTTCGACCCATCCTGGATCTGCGAGACCTAAACCTTTTTCTGGTCAAGATGTTATCCTTTGGACCATTGTTGCCCTACCTCCAGCAGGGAAATTGGCTATGCTCCTTGGATCTCAAAGATGCCTATACCCACATCCTGATCCATCCCCGGCACCATCAGTACTTCTGCTTTATCATCGGAGGCTCCCATTACCAGTACAGGGTGTGCTCCCCTTTGACCTCTCCTTGGCCCCCCGGGTGTTCACCAAGTCCCTGTCAGTAGTCACCACTCACCTCCACCTGCTGGGAATTTTTGTCCTCCCCTGTTTGGACGACTGGCTTCTGAAGGGCAGCTTGCCAATGAGGTCTGCCACACGGCCCTCTACACTACTGGGGTACTGCAGGGTCTGGGGTTCATGATCAACTTTCCAAAGTCAAATAAGCAGCCATCCCAATGCCTGCAGTTCATAGGAGCCCTTCTGGACTCAACCCAGGCCAGGGCCTTCCTCCCAGGCTCAGTGTCTGGTGACCCTAGCAAAAGAGGTACAGAGTCACTCAATGATGTCTGCCCATCTAATGCTGCGCCTTTTGGGGCACATGGTTTTGACAGTTCACGTAACCCATGAGGCCCATCTACACTTGCGACAGGCCCAGTGGACCCTCAGCTCTCAATGGACTCAGGTCACGGGCCAACTGGAGGATTGGGTCTGGGTCACCCAGTCCCTCACAGCCTTCCTCGTCTGTGGCAGAGCCTGCATAATCTCATGGCCGGCCTACCCTTCCAGGCCCTGCTGACCCAATACGTTCTTACCACGGTCGCGTCCAAGCTTGGCTGGGGATCCCATTGCGATGGTCTTCAGTCGCAGGGTGTCTGGACTCAGGTGGAAAGTGCCCTCCAGTTTAACCTCCTGGAACTCCAAGCTGTGACAAATGTCCTTCGGGTCTTTCAGACCCACTTGGCGAACCAGGTAGTCCTCATTCAAATGGACAACCAAGTAGCAATAGTTTACATCAACAAGCAGAAGGGAATGGGCTCATATTCTCTCTGTTGGGAGGCGGTCCACCTCTGTTCCTTCGCCACAGAGAAGAGCATGATCCTCCAGGTGGTCTTCCTGCCAGGTCAGGACAATCTGCTTGCAGATTGACTCAGCAGAGTCCTTCAGTCCCACAAGTGGTGCCTCAACCCAGCGGTAGCCATCAAACCCAGTATCCTGTTTCCAACAGTGGCCAATCCAGGTCACAAGCACCTGATGGGTTCCCAAAAGGCACACAGGTTCCACAATGCTTGTTCAGGGCAAGCAGTGGATTTCCCGGGTCCTCTTTAATAATGGTTTATGGACCTTTCCTCCAGGTACTTGTCCACAAGGGCACACACTCCTTATTTGGGAGCTTGACCCCTAGCAGTAAATACCACAAGACTACTGCTTCCAGGGATTGCTATTTTCCCCCATTAGCCATTGGGGAACCCAATTAAGATCCTAGTGTGATGGAGGGGTTTGCTGGAGATTAAGAGTTAAACCAAAAAGAGACTCTGTATATGACACATGAAAGTAAAGATGTATCGAACTCAAAACTTAATGCATTCAGTAGAGGGTACAAAAAAGCTGTTTCAAGCATATATTGAAAGCAACAAAAAGGTCTCAGACTTTAACGGGCAAACCATATACTCCAGGCAACATTTGCCGTTAGAGCACAGCAAAGCCCTTCTTGCATCAACGACCTTAAATATTATGTTGCTATAAGAATAGCTATCACTAACTCCTTTAGCATAAACTGTAGCAATGGTTTTCTTAATGAATTGATATAGGAGAGTGAATAGCGTAACTTAGCTGAGAAAGTACTGCTTGAAATGCTGCTTTGCCATCATCTCATCCCCGCTTCAACCCCAACGCTCTCAATCGCGCTGTTATTGCGTTTCACCCGAGCAGGTTTCTTCAGGGGGTGACTGGCAGAGGATGGCGAGAACAGGCAGAGTACAAAAATCCAAGCGTGACTAACTGATTAAGATTAAGAGTTTACATCAAGAGATTTCAAAATACCATCTTGAATGCCCAGAACAGATGTATTCCATGTACTGAAAAAAGTGGAAAGAAGGCTATACGAGAGCTAGCTCGATTAAAAGGTAAGATGAAAAAGGCTATTATAGCCAAAAGAACATCTGTCAAAAAATGGAAGGGGGATATAACTGATGAAAATAGGAAACTGTAAGTATTGGCAAGCTAGATAAAAAGTATTGATAAAGAAGGCAAAAAGAGAATTTGAAAAGAAGCTGCTGAAGAGGCAAAAACCCACAATAGAAACTTTTTCAGATAAATTTGAAGCAAGAAGTCTTCGAGGGTCTTAGTTGGACTATTAGACAATTGAGGGGTAAAAGGGACGTTCAGGGTAGACAAGGCACAATGGCTGAGATCCTAAATTTATTCTTTGTGTCAGTCTTTTCTGAGGAAGATCTAAGCCAGGGGAGTGTCCAGCATTTTAGCTTGCAGGGCTACATGGGCAATTTTTAAAAAAGGTTGCGGGCCAGAGCAGCACTATCACAAGTAAAACACAAAATACATTTTATTACAGCACTATTGAACTATAGTCCCTCGTGAGCTAATCACTTTAGTGTGAAATCTGACATTTTTTCTGCTTGCATAAATAGTCTGTCTCCTCCAACAGTAGAAGTCGCAACACGCAATGACTCTATCGTTCATTGCTAAGCAGAGACCTTGAGTTTGTTTTTGTGTTCTTCATTCTTGAAAAAATTGCTCACAGCAGTAGGTGCTACCAAATAGAGCAACGAATTCCTTTGCATCCTGTGACAGATTGGGATATCTGTGTGATGAAACATAACAACTGTAAAAGCTCAGCAGATCATGTTCAGTGAAAGCTCTCTTCAAGTCACTGTCATTTCGAATGTCAATAAGTTCCATTTGATATTTATCAGCAGCGCCTGTAGGATCAACTTCAAATGTATTACTCATCAGTTTTATCATGTCAGAACGTTTTCTGAAATCTTTGATTCTGTGTTTGAAGTCATCAGCTAGTTTGGCAACTATTTCAGAGTACTTCTCATGTTGTACTGTGTCTGCAGGTCTAGCAGAAAGGACTGTGAAATGTACAAATTTCTTCTCAACCAAATGAGTCTGAATTAGCTCCAACTTCTGAACAAATATAACAACATGTTCATACAGTTTTTGAACCAGCTGATCCTTTCCTTGAAATCTGACATTTAATTCAGCCATGTATTTGGTCATGTCCACCAGAAACGCCAAGTCATTTAACCATATGTTATCATCCAGAAATCTTGCATCCTTCTCTTTCTTAGTCATAAAGGACTTTATTTCATCGCATATATTCCAGAACCTGGATAAGGTGGCTACCCTGCTCGGCCACCGAACCTGGCAGAAGTATACCACATCATTGTGATCGCAGTCCACTTCTTCAAGAAATGCTTTAAACTCCCTGTGATTGAGGCCTCTTGAACGGATGGTGATTGATACAACTTTTTCCATCACGTGCTTCATTTCAAGGATCTTGGCGCATACATTTTCTTGATGAATAATACAGTGGTGTGTGATGATTTCCTGAGGCACAGATTTTGCCAATAAGGCCACAAAGCCATTCTGTTTCCCTGCCATGGCCGGTGCCCCATCAGTTGTTATGCCAACAAGTTTGATCTCCAGGAACAAGCAGGAATGTAGTCATCACATATGGGTATCGTCGGTACCGACGGAGCCTGCGCGGGAACGCTCCCCAGCATCCAATTAGAAAGCTTTTGGGAGTATCCCACAGCGCCTGCGTGCTGCCTTTCCCAACTGCCTCTCTCCAGTTCTTTGTTTTCCGCGGAGCCAGCAGGTCGTGTTCCTGTCACCGCAAAAAAATTTCCTTCTTTTTTGTGGTCACGTCGGCCTTCCTCGACGCTTTACCGGTACCGCCGGTTTTTCTTTCTTTTCTTTAAAAAAAAACCAAAAACAATTTCTTAGTACTTTTTTTCCCATTTTTTTTCCAGGTGCATGCACCATTTTGGGCCTTAGGCCCAAGATTTTTTCCACAATGGAAAAACCCTCTTCGGGTTTTAAAACGTACACCAAGTGTGGCGGTACCATGAGTGGTGTCTGAAATGTTTAGGTCCTGACCATTCCATCTCGGAATGTATGGCCTGTGCCATGATGTCCAAGAGAGGTCGACAGAACCGAGCTGCCAAGCTCAGTACCCTGTTTCCCTCTGATGCAGCTTCAGTGGCATCGACGTCTTCCAGGGCTTCATCTTCCTCCCGTGGATCTCAGGTAACTAAACACAAGTCTAGCCCGTCCTCAAACGGTAGATCTCCTTCTAAGCATTGAGATGCCTCTGGCATTTCCCTTGAGGATTCTGCACCGGCAAAATTGCCCCGGCGGGAGGCTTAGGCTTGCAAAGCATTATCGGGGCTCCAGGACGTTCTCGAGGCCTCAACCTCGGCAGAACTACTGGTGCCATGCTCTGGGGTACCGGTGATCTTCTCCGCTACCGACATCCAGGCATCGGCAGCGTCGATAGACCAGAGTCCTGGCTATTGAGCGCAGTCTGGCGGCTCTCCTTGCGGCATCGGCGCCCTCAGAACCGCGTCAGACATTTCAACCAGTACCGGCACCGACTCCGGCACCGGTATCAGTACCGGTACCGATGACATTGACATCGGTGTCCGCATTGCCAGCACCCAGTCATCCGATGCCTTCTGGTACCTATACTCCGGTACCGATTACTCCCGGTACCGACTTCGGTCGGTACGGGTATCGGGCTCTTCAAGAGCATCCAGACAGGTGGTACTTCGAGTCCTCAGAAGAATCTGAGGATTCTGATAGTTCTGTCGATGCAGGAATGCTTCTCCCAGAGGAGCCCTCCTCCACTAAGCGCAGGATTTCTCCTCCAGAGGATATTTCCTTTCAGGATTTTATCAGGGAGGTGGCTCGGGTTCTATCCATTACTGTGGCCCCTGAAACAGAGCCTAGGGCAAAGGAGTTGGAAATTTTACAATATCCCAAAACTCCTAAGGAGGCAGCTACCCTGCCCATCCATGAGATCTTGCATGATCTCATGTTGAGAATGTGGGAGACACGTCTTACCACCTTGCCTCATTCTCGTAGGCTGGATACTCTGTATCGAGTCCCTCCTTGTCCTGGTTTCCAAAAAACTCAGCTTCCTCACCACTCTATTGTAGTGGAATCAGCTATGAGAAGGATCAAGAGTGCAAAGAGACATGCCTCCAGGACGTGAGTGCAGAACTTTGGATGCTTTTGGACGTCGGGTCTTCCTGGCTTCCATGCTTTCTGCCAGGATCAGTTCCTATAAGTCTATACATGGGAATGTTCCTAAAGGAAGTTACAGGTGATTTAGAGGCTTTGAGTCCTCTTCTTCCTGAGGATAGAAGGCACGATTTTCTCACATTGGTCAAACATGCCCAAGATGTTTCTAAGTTTGTCAATCGTGCAGCTTTTGACTGTTTTGAGTGCATAAGCAGAACCTCTGCCATTGCCATAGGTGCACATAGAATTGCTTGGCTCCAGGCATCTGATCTGGAGCTCTGGGTACAAGACAAACTAGGAAATATCCCTTGTACTGGTGAGAACTTGTTTGGTAAAGATTGGCAGGAAAAAGCCAATGAGTTGGATGCTGAAAAACTCTACCTTGGACAGATTATCCAAGTCCACAGCTGATCCTGCTAGAAAGAAATCTTTCAAGAAACCATTCTTTTCTAAAAAGAAAAGATATTATCCTGCTTATTCTCAGCAGGGACGTTTTGCAGGTCAGCTTATCAGGAAAGGTCAGCAACCACCCAAACAAAGAAAAGCAAAGACTGCTAAGCCTCAGCCGCCCCAGCAGTCTCAGCCTCCACAAAGCCTTTGACTTTCAGCTAGAGAACTTAGCCTTCCTGGCTCTCGTTGGACTAGAGCCTTCCACCATTCCAGGTAGGTTGTGTCACTTCGCCCCCAGATGGGGGCAGATAACAGCTGAGCATTGGACACTCTCCATCATAAAAGAGGGGTACAAGCTTCATTTTTCAAGCATACCCCCTCCCACAATGATAAGACAGTTCAATTCTCTGACCTCTCTCATCAACCTGTTAGGTCAGGAGGTCACTATCCTTCTTGCCCAAGGGGTAATAGAAGAAGTACCCATCCATCAGCAGGGTACAGGGTTTTACTCCCCCTATTTCCTTATCCCAAAGAAAACAGGGCGATACAGACCTATTCTGGACCTCAGAGAATTGAACAAATTCCTTGTCAAAAAAATTCAAGATGATTTCTCTTGGAACTCTGCTTCCATACCTTCAGAGTCAGGATTGGCTTTGTTCTCTAGATCTCAAGGATGCATACACACATGTTCTCATCCATCCAACTCACAGAAGGTTCCTTCGGTTCCTTTTTCAAGAAAAGCACTACCAATACAGGGTACTTCCATTTGGCCTGGCCTCAGCACCAAGGGTGTTCATGAAATGCATGGCTGTGGTAGCAGCATTTCTCTGCACTCTTAGGATATTCGTCTTCCCCTACTTAGACGACTGGCTCATTCGAGCCCCAACAGAGTCAGAGGCCAGGACTTCTCTATCCTGCACGATGCGTATCCGTCAGCATTTGGGTCTGGTAATAAACATCCCAAAGTCCAGTCTAACTCCCACTCAGTCTTTAGAGTTCATAGGAGCGTTGCTGGATACCAGAAAGGCAAGGGCCTATCTCCCCCAGGCCCGTTGCCTTCGCATGGTGCAGTTAGCTTCTCAAGCAGTGCTAAAACCTTATCTCACTGCCCGAGAAATGCTACAACTACTAGGCCACATGGCATCTACTGTGCATGTGGTTCCCTATGCTCGCCTCCATATGAGGGCAGCTCAGTGGACTTTATCCACTCAATGGACCCAGGCATCTAGCAACTGTCTGATGAGAAATACTGATATTTTTCACCAGAGACTTCTTATCCGGGCAAATAACATCCGTAAAACTTTCCAAGCAATCCTTCACAAACTCCCCATCTGTGAATGGTTTTCCTCTCTTGGCTATGGATTCTGCTATTAACCTTTGAGAGGCCACTCATAGAAGCAATTGCTTCTAATACTTAATTGTTATGTATTTTAGTACACTACATGTAAATATGTCAAATATAAATTTTCAGCTAATTTGGATATGTACTTCCTAGGAAAAAAGCATGTTCCATTTGTGGAACGTTGGCCCCTCCAAGCGTCATTTTTTCAAAAATTTTAATTGCTTTTTTTATTGAATATTGTAAACTGGAAACAAACAAATACTTCAATTAAGCAATTTTTAAAAGTAATTAGACACAAACAGAGATGACTGTACAGAATAAAGCTTGAAGGGAAAATTTCAGTGAGAGTGAAAATACGGAAAACACTTCTCGTGCAGGCACTTGCCACAAAACTGGCACCATTTTTTTGTATTCTTCGAGCAGACAATGCAACGACCTTGGCTTGTAGAAGACAAATAGTGACTGGTGTTAGCTGAAGCTGTAATAGCAGAGGGAATCGAAGCTGTTGGGCCACCTTTTCGAGAACGATAGCCCTCGAGTCCAACTTTCATAGCCACCAAAGCAACCTCGCAACGGAAATCTAAGTGACTCAGGGCTTGTTTGCCCAAAAGATGACATTGCAAACGCCAGGCAGCAACAACGGCCATATTTAGACCATTGGCAAACAAATTCCACCACCATTTTTTGCTTCATAATTTAGGACGGTAGCTACCTAGCAAATGATCTAACAAGTCGACACCACCCATACTTTGGTTATAAGCTCCAATCAATTTTGGCTGCTTGATAATGATTTTTTGCTTTTGTTTGACAGAATATCAATTGGCATTTTGAAGAGGTTTTAGCTGCATCCAATTTGACATGACTGTAACCACACTGTTGTCATTCCAATGGACACACACCACATTACCATCACCACAAGCTTTTTGGCAAGCTCCTTTGAAGAAACCAAGGGGCACTTGCTGGTACGGTTTTCACGAACAGTTCCAACAGCACAAAAGCCTTTTGCTTTCAGATCAATCATGAGATCATATGAAGTGAAATAGTTGTCAAAAAACAAGCTGTGATGATTTGGATTTTCAACAACTGATTTCAAATCAAGAACAACTCTAGCGCCAAGTGGAACATTGTACTGAGGACCATCTTTTTCCATGGCACCAGTGTAAATTTGCATCGAAAATGGATACCCAGCAGGGCAGCACAACATCCACACTTTGTAACCGAATCAAATTGGCTTACCTCGAATAAACATCTTGCAACTGTGGTGCCCGTAATATGGCACCATTGATTAATCAATACTCAAGTTTTCACTGAACACTCCACCGACTTTCACAAACTGTGCTGTGAGGTGATCGTAAAATGGCTCAATTTTTGCATCTTTTCCAGGTTGCAAATTGAGATTATCAACAATGTGGAAGTAAGTTTTCAAATCCCGGAAACGTTTGCGACTCATTATCTTTGGGACAATATTATTGCTCAAATCCTCGGCAGTCGACCAATAGTGACTTTCTTTGGGCAACTGGTGGTATCCACTGAGGAGCAAAATGCCAAAAAAACGAATCAACTCGTCCCCTTTGTATCAATATTTGCCAATTTCTGCTGAGCATAAATATTGGTCATACTGGCAAGATGATCAACGTAATCATCACCAGAAATTTGCATAAAGAGGTCAAAGGGAGATTTATCAATCAAATCAATGCGAAGATCGGCTAATTTTTCGGGAGATGCTTCTGGCATTGGAGTCAAAAAGTCGTCCCTCTTCATCCATTTTGGGGTTGATTTTATCCACTTACGCTTTTTTGCTGGTTGAGCTGACTGATAATTAGATAAGAGCTCACTGTCACTGTCACTTTCTACCAGCTGATCACTTCCCTCGGATTCCACATTAGCAACTTTTTGAATATTCAGATCTAATTCACCACACACTTCGCCAGGCTCAATAGACTCCAAATTTTCTTCATCAATTTCTTCAATGTCTGAAGCAGCCATTTCATCATTGGGTGGCAAAATCAAAATGTCGGCTTTTTCTGCATCTGAATCTTCCGCAATGGATGTTACTGCTTCTTGAAGCGTCAGGCAATGGTATTTAGGCATTATAACTATATAGAATTAGTTGAATAACAATCCTGCAAAAAATATGGCAGAAATTGTAAAATGAAAAAAATGACACCCGGAAGTCCCAACGTTCCACAAGTGGAACACACGGAAAGAAGTAATCACAAAAACATGAATAGGTTACCGACATGCATAAAACCTGACCAACACACTCATAAAACATTCCAGAGTATGAATCTCACCCTAATAAGACAGACGGACATGTGAGAACAAAATTGTAGAGGGATATATTACATAAACCATAAAGTGCCAACTTTGGTCTACTTTGGCATACTGTAGAAGGGGGTATATCGCCAATTGGAAAAAAAAATTTTTATTGCTCAAGAGGGTCAATGTCTATAAACTCATTGACAAAGTTTCATCTAATGTGCTTGAAAATTGATAAAGCTATATCATTGCAAAAATATGTTCCACATGTGGAACGTTGGCGCCTAAAAGGTTAAAAAGCTTACCTTTGTTGCTGCTTTGGAACTGTTATTAGCTTCTTTGAAGAAAGACTGTTGACCAACTATGCTTTGTTTCATTGAAATTATGTGATCAGTTCATTTCTGGCCAACAAGGCTATCGAATTTACTAGCATCCTTCATAGTGTAGTGTCGCTTTATGTTGTACTGTTTGTGAACAGTGATGGTTTCTTGGCAAATCAAGCACAACATGCAACCAGAATGTTCCATCACCAAAAAATCTTCCGTCCACGAACTTTTGAATGCACGACGCGCGACACTCGACATCAACTTTACGTTTTTTCCCCGGCCTACTTTTACTCGCCGACATTCTTTGTTTACACTTTACAAATTTTCCGGTTTAGTACAGTCTCTCTAAAAACCGCAGAAGACCAAAGACGACTGCAAATGACCACAGATGAAGCACATGCAGCACATCGCAGCAAAAAGTTAGTAAAACTTACCGTATTTACTCAAATGTAATGCACACCTTTTCAGGCCCGAAAGAGGCTCTAAAACTCAGGGTGCGCATTACATTCGAGGGCACATTACATTCGGAGGCAAACACTGCTCTCTAGCCCTCTGGCAAATGTAGTGTGCACCCCCCTTAGTGCTGCTTCATCTCCCCCCCCCCTTAGTGCTGCCGGCCCAGCCTGATCCAGCCAACCTCCGCTTCCTTCTTGTACTCTGAAGTACTGTCGATCGGTGCCTGCCCTTGAAAAACCGGCTTTTCTCCCTCAGTCCGCGAACGCGATCCCCTTTTCACAGAACAGTGGTTGCAATACAGTTAAGTTTAAGAGGTAAAGAAACCTGTTAGAAGCCCTCCAGTCGTCCTAGGAAACTCCTTCTGCAGCACCCCAGGATTGATGTCAGAGGGGGCGGGTGCTGCAGAAGGGGATCGCATTCGCAGACTGAGGGAGAAAAGCCATTTTTTTGCTCTGGCCGCTCCCGATCTCATGGCCAGAGCAAAAAAACGGCTTTTCAAGGGCTGGGCACCGATCAAGAGTACTTCAGAGTACAAGAAGGAAGCGGAGGTTGGCTGAATCGGGCCAGGCCGACAGCACTAAGGGAGGGGGGGGGTGTGCACTACAATCGCCAGCAAACATTTTTTTCAGTTCCAAGCCTTTCCAAATAGTGGTGCGCATACCCTGTATGTCCGACCTAGACAAAAACTCATGAGTGCATCTCGGGCTGGATAGAAATGCCTGGCGGGCTGGACTCTGGCCCACGGGCCACATGTTGGACACCCCTGATCTAAGTGAACATTCTGTGCTAGAACTGGTATTTAATAGTGATGCTTCAGAAGAATTGAGCCAATAGATAACTAAATTACTCTGATAGCATGAACTATAATTCCAAACACAACTTAACGCTGTCTAGTGTGCTTGAATACATTCAAATGATCACTTGCATTAGTTTGTAGATTTTATCTGTCGGGTCTCAGACTCCTAGGGAGCTCCAGCATTGACATTTGCCAGCAACTGCTCCTTCTTTGCATCAATGACCCATTTTTTCAATTTTATAGAAACCTTGTACTACGTTTTTTGGTGCGCTGAATCCAAATCTGGTAACCAATTTGCTCCATCACGTACAGATTTTTTGCTACATTGGGTTAGCAGTTTGAGGTGAACGTTTCAGATTGAGTGCGATCGAGATAAAAGTTTCTTGGATGAATTCTTTATACTAATTGTTTAGTAGTTATTCAAATAAGAATAAAGAAAATTGTAACAAGGCAGCACATAAGAATAGAGTAATGTCAACAAAACACACTGTGATGGTAGCAAAATTGTCTGCACTTAAAACAGCCACATACATGTGCACAAACATTGAGCATATAAGAGCGAGGTTAGACACAAAGCAAAGCAAAGAAATGTGCAAAAAATGTTGTACAGGTATGTATGTAAGAATAGAAAACGCAAACCGCACCATTGCAATACATGAAGACAAACACCCGATGGTGTGAAAATAAAATTCTAATAAATGAGATCCGACACTGTGGTAATAACTAGCAAATTTTTATTTCAAAGTTTAGTAAAAACACGATATTTGTCAACACAGTTTAGATTTTAAAGTCATTCTTGGGTCTATCAATCTCCTGGTGGGCCCGTTTCTTCTTCCCCCGAATGCTTTTCTTGGTGCGCTGCTTGGCGTATTTTTCATCTGGGGTTTCCCGCAGCAGCAACCAGCAGAAATCAGCCATCATAGTGGTGTTCCATCTTCCTTGGTACCTTCTCTCTGCGTCCTTGATGTCCTGGTGAAACCTTTCACCTTGTTCTTCACTGTACGCCCCCAAGTTTTCAGGAAAGTAGTTCACATGGGAGTGCAAGAAATGGACTTTCAAGCTCATGTTACAGCCTTGTTCTTTGAAGGCATTGAGCATCCTGGCAACAATATCCTTATAGTTCTCATCCCGCCTGTTCCCCAAGAATTTGAGAACAACATCCTTGAAGGAATCCCAGGCTTCTTTTTCCTTCTCAGACATCGTTTCAGCGAATGCTCCATCTGAAATGAGTTTCCTTATATCAGGGCCAACAAACACTCCTTCCTTTAGCTTTGCTTCAGAAAGTCGGGGGAACTTTGAGCAAAGGTACCGAAAGCACTCACCATCTTTTGGAAGGGACTTGATGAATTGCTTAATGAGACCCAACTTAATGTGGAGAGGTGGTAATAGAATTTTATCACGAGGTACCAAGCTCTCATGAAGAACATTTTTCTCACCGGGTCTCAAATACTCCCGAATTGGCCAGTCTTTTTTCCCCCAGTGTAGGTCGCGGGCCCGGCTATCCCACAAGCAAAGGAAGCAGGGATATTTGGTGAAACCGGATTGCTGCCCTAATAGCATGGATAGAATTTTAAAGTCTCCACAAATCATCCACTTATGCTCATCATAACGAATTTTCTGAAGAATCAGGGCCAAATTCTCGTATTTTTCTTGGAGAATAACAGAGTGAGCAATAGGAACTGAAGCGAATGTGTTGCCATTATGAAGAAGAACACCTTTTATGCTGTCTTTTGATGAATCAATGAACAGCCGCCATTCAGCAGGATCATACTTGAGTTTAAACTTTTCCATCACTCCGTATATATCGTTGCAAAATACCAAATCTTCCTCTTTGCTGAAATACTTCAAAAATTGTGTCTCGCGGTTGCAGTACCAATAAAAAGTTGTTCCTGGTGACAATAGATTTTTCTGTTTAAGCCGAGAACCTAGCAGTTGGGCAGCATCTTTTGGGAGTCCTAAATCCCGGACTAAATCATTCAATTCAGCTTGAGAGAAAAGTTCAGGTTTCGGATCTGGTTCAGTTTCAAACTCGGAAGTACTGGACTCATCGGGAAAAGCCATCTGATGAGTCTCATCATGATCAGAACCGTCCACACAAATATGATCCAAAGATTTTGGTGGTTCAGGCACAGGTACTTCGTTGCTATGAGGCATAGGCCTAATTGCTGAGGGAAGGTTGGGGTAACTTATTACGTTCTTATTTTTTAAGTTGTATCCCTTCACAATGCAAGAGCAAAAATAGCAGTCACTGCTGTGGTCTCTTTGTTCACGCCACATCATAGGTATTCCGAAACGAAATGCTTGTTTTTTACCTTTCATCCATAAGCGTAGATCTTCCTCACATGTCTTGCACACTTTGTGAGGAGCCCACGGTTTGTCTTGATCGCCTAACTTCAAACCGAAATAGGCGAAATATACTTTTTTAATAAATGCAGAAATGTTCCTCTGCCGCTTTTTCACGGTATATTCCCCACAAATAAAACAAAAACTGTCCGGAGAGTTGACGCAACCTCTGGCTCTGTGAGCCATCACAAGTACGCAGCACTGCAAACTACAACTGTAGTGAACCACTTCGGAATAAAGCTGGATTACGACTGAGCAAACAAAAGGTAATAATGAACTTGCAAGAAACTGAAATTTGACAGGAACGTTCATGTCGCAACCACCGTGTTTGAGCGAGCGAGCGAACGAGGCGAGGCGAACAGGAAAGAACATGCGCCAGCGCGAGTCCTGGATTTAGCCCCCCGCCTCCCAATTGTCCTGTTAATGTATAAAATGAATACAAAACACTCTAAAATATCATGAGGGAGTGTTTCTAGTTAGTTAACCATTACAACCTCTATTTTGGGCCAAGAAAATAAACTGCAGTCGGCTAAAAAGAAATTATGTGAACATTCCTTATATGGGTAAGAAATCTAATTTTGCAAGAAAACGTGACGTGATGGAACATTTTGGCTATTTTTCCTGGATTCAGCACCCCAAAATCTATAGGAATCAGTTGCAAAACTGGAGGCAGTTTTTTGGTAGTGTACCTGTGTAATGAATAAAGTCAGGCTTATCTCAATATGGTTGTCCCAACGCCAGACTCAGCGCTGCTACGTTTCACGAACCCTTTTCGTTTCTTCAGGGGCTCTCTAGCCGACTCCAAATACTATTTTTATTCTGGAAAAATAAAGTCAACATGCTTAAAAACTATTATTTGAAAAATGATATACAAAAGATTAACATATCATTCTGCTGCGTGAAATTGGATGGAAAAAACCTCACCGCATGTGTTAACCGCAGACACACTCTCTACCGAATGTCCAAAAAACACCGCGCATGCGGCTTACAATGTGGGAGGGTACTTTTGAATGATGAAGCCAATTGAAGTATTCAATAATCTAAGTCAATGCATTAATCAAGTGCAAAGAGTCCAATCAATTTGTGTATTGAGCCCACCAGGGATAACAGTTTGCAAAACAAAAATCCAACATTGTTCCCTGAATGTGAGGGTCTGATCTAGAGACTTTCCGCCTGCCCCTCTACTAACTCGTTCTACGCAAAAACAGCGTGGATCTCTGAAATTGTGATGGTAGGTAAGACAATAATTAACATCTCGGGCCTTCCAGTACCTGAAGAATATATCCAGCTATTGGAGAGAGGCTTGTCCTTTGTGCCACAGGCTGGCTTTGACATGTTTAATTTCAGGGTCAGCTTAGAACATTTGATTAGAAAACTACATCTGAAGATCTTTTTTGCGACACAGGATTCTGGGCTGAGTAGCATTGACGATACCCCCACCAATTGGGTTAGAGCGCCTTTGAAATCGAATTGGTCCCCGCCGGGACCTTTACCAGAGGCTTTGTCCCTCTTTCGCACCATGATAATACAGGATATGCACTTATTGGTACAAGAAAAATCAATGAAATGACATGCCCTTACGAGAGCTGAACAGGACACTATGAAGGATCTACAGTCCCGTCGGGATCTCATAGTTCGACGAGCCGACAAAGGGGGAGCAATCGTGATTATGGCGAAACATAGTTATGTTCAGGAAGCCCATAATCAATTGACCGACATCAATACGTATGAGAGCCTACCAATTAATCCCACCGACGAGCTGTCTAAACAGATTAAATCAATCACGTCGGAAGCATTGAAAAATAAATTGATAACGATCAAAGAAATGGAGGTTTTTAAATCCTGTAGATCCGGTTCTGGCACGGTTTTATTTGGTCCCAAAGATTCACAAAAACCTCAACAATCCCCCGGGTAGACCTATAGTGTCCACCAGGGGGACCCTGCTGGAACCTCTTTCAGTTTATTTGGATTCCTTTTTAAGGCCACTAATACCACGGATTCCCTCATATGTGAGGGACACGATGCATTTCCTGCAGCTGCTGGAAACCCATGCTCAGATAGCGGCTGAATCTGATCTCTGGCTGGTGACATTAGATGTGAACGCTCTATACACGAATATACCACAGGAGAGAGTGTATGCAGAGGTGATGTCAGTATTGAACACCAGACCGGATCTTACCTCTGGTCAATTAACATTTTTGAATCAAGTCACTAAATTGGTGCTGTTCCATAACCATTTTCAGTTCGAAGATAAAATTTATCATCAGAAAACAGGGGTAGCCATGGGCGCTACCTGCGCCCCTTCTATTGCCAACATCTATATGGGAGCCTTTGAGGCTGAATGGTTGAAGCAATCAGACCTGTATGGTCAGGTCCGGCTCTGGTGTCGTTACATAAATGACATTTTTGTCATCTGGACAGGCTCTTTGGAATCACTCAATAATTTTGTTGGTTGGCTGAACACTCGAGAAAATTCTATCCGATTTACCAGCACTTATAGTCAAACTCAAATTGCTTTTTTAGATGTCGAAGTTAGAAGAGGAGACACCGGGTGGAAAACTAACGTTTTTTGTAAACCAACGGACCGTAATGCTTTATTGCACTATGACAGTCTTCACCCGAGAAAATTGAAGGACAGCCTTCCGTTTTCACAGTTCCTCCGATATCGGAGGAACTGTTCAGACATTCAAGAATTTAAATTCCAAGCTAACAACTTAAAACAAAAATTTTTGCAACATGGGTACCCGACGAGGACTATAGAAAAGGCTTATAAACGAGCTCTTTATAACCACCGGGAATACTTATTGGAGTCTAAGCCCCCCAGAGAGGAAGAAACATCAATCAATTTAGTGACTCAATATTCCCTCTATAGCCGGGATATATAGAAAATTCTTAAGAAACATATGAACGTGATTCACAGCATTCCGGAACTTAGAGAGAAACATATAAGATGCGTTTGGACACGGAATAGAAATCTAAAAGAACTATTGTGCCCTACTGTTTCATATTCTCCAATAACATCTGTTTCAGAAAAACCAGCTGGTCATTCCCGCTGTGGCGTGTGTTCATTTTGTGAGTTAAACCAAGAAATTTCATTTTTTGAATATCGGGGCAAAAGATATAATTTAAGACATCCAACCAACTGTCAAACCACACAGGTGGTTTATGCCATCCAAAGTCCCTGCCAGTTGTTAAACATCGGGAAGACTTTACGTTCTTTCAAGACCCATTTGGTGGAGCATCGAAGTAGATTAAGATATAAAAACTTAACAGCCCCCATGGTTGCTCATTGTCTTACCTACCATCACAATTTCAGAGATCTACGCTGTTTTTGCGTAGAAGGAGTTAGTAGAGGGGCAGGCGGAAAGTCTCTAGATCAGACCCTCACATTCAGGGAACAACGTTGGATTTTTGTTTTGCAAACTGTTATCCCTGGTGGGCTCAATACACAAATTGATTGGACTCTTTGCACTTGATTAATGCATTGACTTAGATTATTGAATACTTTAATTGGCTTCATCATTCAAAAGTACCCTCCCACATTGTAAGCCGCATGCGCGGCGTTTTTTGGACATTCGGTAGAGAGTGTGTCTGCGGTTAACACATGCGGTGAGGTTTTTTCCATCCAATTTCACGCAGCAGAATGATATGTTAATCTTTTGTATATCATTTTTCAAATAATAGTTTTTAAGCATGTTGACTTTATTTTTCCAGAGTAAAAATAGTATTTGGAGTCGGCTAGAGAGCCCCTGAAGTAACGAAAAGGGTTCATGAAACGTAGCAGCGCTGAGTCTGGCATTGGGACAACCATATTGAGATAAGCCTGACTTTATTCATTATTTTTGTCACGATTTGGAACGTTTATTTTGAATCACTTGAACTGTAGTACAAGGTTTCTATAAAATTAAAAAAATGGGTCATTGATGCAAAGAAGGAGCAGTTGCTGGCAAATGTCAATTCTGGAGCTCCCTAAGAGTCTGAGACCCAACAGATAAAATCTACGAACTAATGCAAGTGATCATTTGAACGTATTCAAGCACACTAGACAGCGTTAAGTTGTGTTTGGAATTATAGTTCATGCTATCAGAGTAATTTAGTTATCTATTGGCTCAACTGCAACATTACTCACAAGTTTCAAGACCAATTAAGATTGTTTAATCAGAAGAATTGAAACAAATCTCAATGAACCTGGAAGATGTAATATAAGACAAACTGACAAACTAAATTTAATAGCATGGTAAATGATAGCAGATAAATTCCAGCATGGCCCATCTAAAAGATGTTAAATAAATAAATAAATCTAGTCTGCCAGTAAGGTGGTTAGATTGGTAACTGCCGCTCCATGCAGTTTATCTTCTTCTCTGCCTTTGTTTAGGGTTGTAACAAATCAGCTGGACTGGATGGTATGCGCACCAAGGTATTGAAAGAACTCAAAAATAAATTTGTAGATCTGCTATTGGTAATTTATAGCCTATCATTAAAATCATCTATTGTACATGAAGATGGAAGGATGGCTAATGTAATGCCAATTTTTATAGGGTTCCAAGGATGATCTGGGAAACTACAGACCAATGAACAAAATAGTGCTGGGCAAAATGGTAGAAACCCTTAAAAAGAACGAATTGAAAGCATAGACAATCATGGTTTAAAGGAAGAAAGCCAACATAGATTTAGCTAAATGAATAACTATTGCATGACTAAATGTGGATCAGTTGATATTTAGACTTTTAGAAAGTATTTGACAAAATTGCTCATAAGAGACGGCTGAGGAAATTACAGCTGTGGTCAACATTATTGGCACCCTTGCATTTTAGATATATTGTTTACAATTTCTTGAGAAATAATTGGAATTATTCCAACTGCATGTCATCATAATATTTTAATAGTATGTTCAAAGGTATACAGCAACAAAAAAAATCTGTGCAATTTAGCCGTAGTAATTTCTGGAGAAAAAAATACATATAACCTGGACAGGATTAATAGCACTCCTTGGCAGTGATGACAGCTTTTAAATGTTTCATACATCTGTCTGCTGGTAGTTTCTCCACTCTTCAACTGTGATTTGTTCCAGCTCATGAATGTTTCCAGGATTCTTTTTACCATTGGTAGATTTTAGCTCTTTCCAAAGGTTCTCAATTGGATTGAGATCAAGACTCATTGCTGGCCAGTTTAAAACAGTCAAGTTGTACCTTTTCAACCATTCTTTTGTACTTTTGGATGAATGTTCTGGATCATTGTCCTGCTGGAGGACCCATAATCTTTGACTCAGACCTAGCTTTCTGACACTAGGTAGCGCATTTTGCCCCAAAATACCTTGATAGTCCTCTGACTTCATGATTCCTTTAATGCGTTCCAGGCCTCTAGTTCCCGAGGCAGCAAAACAGCCCCACAACATTATGGAACCTCCACCATATTTAACTGTGAGAAGGGTATTTTTTTCCTTATAAGCTTCATTTCTTCATCTATAAATGTATCGCTGGTCTGCATTGCCAAAGAGCTCAAGTTTGGTTTCATCTGTCCACAGAACATTTTCCCAGAAAGATTGTGGTTTCTCAAGGTTGGGTTGGGCAAAGATCACGCATGCCTTTTTATGTCTGTCTTTGAGCAGTGGGGTCCTCCTTGGCCTTCATCCATGAAGTCTTTATTTATTGTGCAGCATATGATACATTGAAACCACCACTCCAGATTGCTCCAGGTCAGCCTTAAGCTCTTTGGATGTTGTACGTGGTGTTTTTCCAACAGTTCACACTAACGTTTTACACTTCTTGGATTAATTTTCCTCTTCCCACCACATTCTGGGAAGTTTGTGACAGTTCTATGAACAGAAAACTTCTTAATAACATTGTGAACTGTAGACATAGGAATTTGAAGGCCTTTGGAGATGGCCTTGTACCCCTTTGAAGTTTGATGTTTGGTGATAATGGCTTTTCTGACAGTCTCAGGCAGCTCTCTTGTCTTCACCGTTATGAAAATGGAACAGGGAGTGAATGTGGCCATTTTAAACATTAGAGCCATCATTCATTGGTTGATTCAAGTTATGTGAGTAATGACAATTGATCACAGATGCATCTAATTTACTGCAATGGGAATATGATTCTTCTGTTCAAACTGATTTGAATTGTTTATAAGGGTGCCAATAATCATGTCCTTATGTTTGTGAAGTCATGATGGTTGGAAGTTGTTTATAAATATTCCCCTGAAGCAAGACTTGCTTTTACCTGAAGCATGATGTCATGTTGGGTGGTATTGTAAAGTGGTAAACTGTCTGGATATGTGGATGTTGAAAAGTGTTTATTAAGATATTGTATTTTCACTTACAGATGAGACCAGTGACTGAGAACACTGGGACCTAATATATGGGAAGATTTTCTCATTATAGTCCTAAAGCGAACATCTGAAGGTCTCGCTGTTTGTATTTTCAGCTGTATAGTTTGTTTGATGGTAATACTATTAAGAATGCAGAGTAAATGAAAGAGTGAGTTGTTTGATCTTGGATTGTTATTGCTGCTACTCTGATATTGATATTGATTTATTGAATAATCATGTCCTGGCAATATCCCAGTTTTTATACTATTTCCTACTATTTCCTTTTTTAATTGGTCTTCTTTTATTTGATTCTTTTGTGTGTCAAATATGTGTGCACTGGCCACTTTTTTAAGGAGAATAAAGGAGATTAAGGGATTGAATTACAATCGTGCCAATAATGTTGACCACAATGGTAAGTCATGCAATAGGAAGCAATGTCCTGTTGTGGACTGGGAACTGATGAAAAAACATTAAACAGAGAGTAACATTAAATGATCAATTGGAGAAAAGTGAATAGTAGAGGCTGGTGCTTTTTAACATGTTTATAGATGCAATAGGATCAAATGATCAAAATTGCAGATGACACCAAATTATTTAAAGTGGTTAACTTGCAAGTGGATTGTGAGAAATTGCAGAGGTCCTCATAACTTGAGAGGCTAGGCATCCAGTTAGCAGATGAAATTTAATGTGAACAAATACAAATTATGCACATAGAGCATAAAGTTTAGTTTTAATTTCATTTAAAATGTTTATAGTCCACTTGATTCTAAATGGTCCAGAGCAGATTTTATCAAATCTTATAATACAATGTTTAAAACCAAACTACAATTAACAAAATATTATGTACAGATTTTATTCCATTCTGATCTCAAAATATCACGTTTTAAGGGAACGATGGAAAGATACATAGTTATTTACAACACTTATATCCTCAGGCAAATGATTCCACTCTAACGTGGCCTGATAACTAAATAATTTATTACATGCTCGCTTAAATTGCACCTCCGTAGGATCAGGATAATCTAAAAGAAATCGCTCGTCAGTTCAAAGCAATCTGGGAGCTGAAATATTTAAAACTTTCTAAAGTAACATATTAGTTTAAACCTAATCCTACTTTAAATAGTAAGCCAATGTAGTTAGTGTAAAAGAGGAGAAACACTATCATATGTAAAACACCTAAATGTTAACCTTGCCTGATGTATTCTCTAATAACTGTAATCTTGTTAATTTTTTAACTGTAAAACCCATGTAGAAAACATTACAATAATCTATGTGTAGTAAAGGCTTGTACAAGTATTTTAAAGTATGAGTCATAAAAGTATGATCTTATTTGTCTTAAATGCCACAACTTATTAAAACAACTTTCTTTACTACGTTACTAATCTGAAGATCCATATCAGAACCAAACCTCAAACAACTCCCAAAATTTTCAGAGAGGCTATCAAAGGGATTCTCGCTCCTCCTGTAGTAGGGCATTCCAGAAAGAAATCTGTCTTTCTATTACTTAACCACAATAAATTTCTTTTATCACTATTCAGTTTTAATTTAGGGGAGTCCGTGCACTTTTAGACAATAGCCATTCTCTTCTCCAGTATGCTATATTCCTGCCTCACAATGTCAAGTACTGGTAATACACATTAAGAGTAAGAGTCACCACCCAGGAAAGGATCAAAGCATCTTAATGGAAAATACGTTGAGATCTTCTGTTCAGTGTTCTGTGGCAGCAGCCAAAAAGCCAAACAGAATGTTGGGAATTATTATGAATGGAATAGAGAATGAAATAAAAATATCATAATGCCTCTGTGTTGCTCCATGGTGTGATCTTGCCTTGCATATTTTGTGCAATTCTGTTTCCTAATCATCCCTCCAGTCCAGTCCAGACACATGTGGTTTATGCCCGCCTACCAGCAGATGCAGACTGAGAAACCACTGGTTTGATGATGTCACCCTATACTGTAAGGGTACTACTGTACAGAGATTCCCCAAGCCAGTATTTCTCAGTCTCCAGCAGATGGAAGGTGCCTACGCTCCTAGGCAGCCTGGACTCCACTGGACAGCTTAGTTAGGAATTAAAAAAAGGGGGGGGGGATAGAAACCCAGGTACAGGAAAAAGGAAAGTTAGGATTTACTCACTACTATTGAGGTGACCCAACATTGAGGAGGCCATACAGTGGTGTCTCCCTGTTCCTGGCTTGACTCTGCTGAAGGCCTGGGGTGGCAGGCCTTGGATGTCACACCCGGTGGACCAGGTCTTTACCCCAAAGTGTTGCCCCACCCTTTTCCTCCACCTGCTCACCAGGGAAGGACTGCTGTAATCGTGGGGGCTGCATTGGCCCTTGTTCCTTGCAGGCACTGCTTGCAGAATTTCTGGCCACGGGGCCTGAAAAGTAAAAAAAAAAAAAAAAAAAAGATTTTAACATAGGAGTGATCATGGCCACAGAGCGGCAGTAATCAGGCGACTCCAGTGCCAGTGAGTGTCACCGGGATGCAGAAGGGTGTCAGCAGCATCGCAGAAAGTACTGTTTAAGAGGGAGAGGCCTTGGACACATAATGTGTGTCATGCCCAGCCAAACGCCGGTGTATCCAGCCTGCGGCAGGTGCCAGAGTCTTTCCTCCGATTCCGATGTCTGCCGCAGTTGTATTGAAGGAGGGTGTGTTGAGGAAGAGATGTCCTGATAGCATGATCGAGGGGCTGCAGCGGAGGCAGAAGAGGTTTCCTCACAGCGGAAAGAGACAGTTTTGGTGGGAAATGCTGCCATTTTATTGGAGCTTGCCGCAGGCTGTGGAGAGTCCAGTCAGGCCCCTAGGAGCCAGTTAAGATTGTGTTTGGTATTTTCTCAGGGTTTAGCTGCTTTGACTGAAGGATCAGACCCATTAGTGAGTGCATTCACTCCAGAATTTGTGCTCGTGCTACATCAGGCTTATTATATGCAGTAGGGTCTTGGACCCACAGCTAATGAGCCCCAGATGGAGTTGGAGTCACAGGTTGGGCCAATGGCTTCTCCGGCCAAGCGATCTCTGCAGGAGCGGCAGGAGGAGCTAGACGAACAGAACTCAGAGGCTTTGGGCGGGTCAGAGGATGATTTCTGTGTGGACTGCCTCGAAGAGGGTGAGATTCAGCCAGGGGAGGACCCTTCTATGGTACATGTGTTCCATGGGGATGAACTGGCATCTTTTATTTCACATTCCATGGTGGTGATGAATATTCCGATGGATGAACCTTCAGAGGGTATGCTGGAGGACCCCTTGCTGGAGTGGATCTGAAAACCATCCCAGTTTTTTTTTTTTGGTTTTTTTTTTATTCATTTATGAAAAATTTTCAAAAAAAAAAAAACCCCACAAAAAAGCTAACAGCATTCTTGAAGAAAAAGGAAGATACATCAGTAAATAACATGATTCGTAATAAGAAATAAGGTATCTCTCAAACAAGAGAAAAAATAAGAAATATCTTCCACACTAGCCCACAATAGACAGGGGAGACTTATCATTACAAATATCAAACATACAACAATATAAGCAAATTAAGTGCAGCCGTCCAACCGTGACAGTAATATTATGTGAGATCAAGTGAGGGCATAGCAGAGGACTCCAACTGCCTAGCATTAATGAAAGCTGTAAGTTGGGAGGGGACATAAAAAATATAGGAAACCGCTTTATATTTTACCAAACACTTACAAGGATATTTAAGAAAACAGGCCCCTCCCAGCTGAAGGATTCCAGGGCGTAGCAAGAGAAACTCTCGCCGACGCCGTTGAGTATCCCTAGCCAAATCCGGGTAAATTCTTACCATTAACCCTTTAAAAGGCAGGTTTCTTTTCCTAAAAAAGAGCCTAAGCAATCACACTCTATCAGATAGCAACGCAAAGGTAACCAACAATGTAGAAGGAACAGGAGTCTCATCCACAGATTTCTCCAATAGGTCAGTTACATTCAGAGTATTACTTTATACCAAATCAATCCCTTCCTGACCCACATCAGTGGACAATTTAGCTTTAGGCAAATAGTAAGCCCTAACCAATGGAGGAATTAGCTCAGAAGATACCCCTAACACCTCAACTAAGTAACGTTTAAACATTTCTCTAGGAGGGTACAGAAAGAATTCTAGGAAAATTAATTATCCGAAGATTATTCATTCTAGCAAGCTTGTCCAAATGTTCCAACTTAGCTTGAGTGGAGGAAAAGTTCTTCCTAAAGGCATCCGACTGTTCTTCCAAGCCTTCCAGCTTTCGTTGCATTTCTACCACCTCAGGTTGCAAAGTCATGACTTTTTGTTCCAAATTCTCCACGGCCAAACAGGTATTATTCACTTTCTGCTCCAAAGAAGATACCCATGGTACTAAGGCCTCCCCAAGGGAAAGAATCGCCTGCCAGATCGATTCCAAAGTAAAACTTTCCGGCCGCTGAAGAGAAAACGGTAAACCCAGATCAGTTCTCCGTGCACCAGCTTCCAGTTCTGCTATAGGCACCTGCCCTCGAGCCACCACAGGCAACTTCTGCCCTGTGGATTCCTCCTCACTGGCACCAATGGAAAAGCAGGTTTATGCGCCACAGGAAATTCACTCCTGCAAGGCAACCGCGCCTCTAATCCTGGTCCAATCGAGCCACCAGCTTCCCCCAACTTCGAATGGGAGCCGAGCTCCAGGAACCCTTCCGGAAGGGACAGGGCACGAGAAACCTTTGGCGCTGGACTCACAGGAGAGAGAGATAGACCCGAAGCAAACGCCGAACCACCAGACTCCGGCGATATCGCAGCTCGGGATTCGTCCCCTAAATCTGTCACAGCCCGGCTTGAGCGCTGAACAAAGGAATCCATCGGACCTAAGGTAATCGGCGTAGAGGTAGGTGGAGATTGAGAGGACAAAGTCCCCCCCCTTGCCTTTGCGCTTCCGTCCCATTCAGGTAACAAGAAAAACGCTCTCACACGGGAACAACGGCTGCCACCATCTTGACCAAAGACTCCGCCCCCCCCTCAGCTCTTCTGAAACCATCCCAGTTTTTCCCGGTACATAGAGCTATTTGGAATATGATAGAAGTGGAGTGGAAGGCGCCAAAAGGAAATTTGCATACGTGCTGGTTTATGTCAAGACTTTATCTGGTCCCGCCAGAGGACAGGAAGCACTTCAGGTTCCCAACAGTGGATGTCTTAGTGACGGCGGTCACGTAGAAAACTACCATTCCATTAGAGGAGGGGATACAGCCCTCAAGGGCCCTCAGGATAGGAATCTTGAGGTGATGTTAAAGCAGTCCTTTGAGATTTCGGCTTTGTCTTTGCAAGCATCTGTTTGCAGAGCGTATGTTGCCAGTGCATGCATGCATTGGTCACAGAAGTTGCCTGAGGCAATGGAGGAGAAGGATTGCTTGTCAGAGGCAGCGCATATTGAGTCATGATCTGTGTTTCTGGCGGATGTCTTTTATGATCTGCTCCAGGCATTGACTAAGAACATGGCATCTGTAGTTACGGCCCGGAGGCTCTTGTGGTTGCATAACTGGTCCGTGGATGTCTCTTTGAAGGATCGCCTGACTAAGTTTCCCTTTTAGGGAAAGTTACTGTTTGGTGACGGGTTAGAGAAATTGGTTAGGGATTTAGAGGAGTCGAAGGCTCCGAGATTACCGAAGGATAAACCAAAGACCTTGAAGCCTGACCCCACAGCTCGAGGGTGTTTTCGGAATTTCTGTAGGTTTCATCCCACGAGATTTGGGCCCCCCCCCCCCAAAGAATATGATTCCTCCCCAGGGGAGCTTCCTTTCAGGGGGGGTGGCAAGGCGGCAGAGATGGGCCATCTGAAGGTTCCAGGGGCTCAAACCCCTCGAAATGAAGATTTGGGGGTCCAAGCGGAGTTGATACCTATAGGGGGTCATCTGCAAGAATAGTATTCTGCCTGGACCCAAATCATATTAGATCGGTGGGTTCTCAAGGTCCTATGGGAAGGATATGCACTCAAATTTGCCTGTCCCCTCTTTGACGCTTTTATAGTATTGCCTGGAGTGCTGCAAGGGAAAGCCCAGGCAATCACAGATACTATGCAGTGTCTGGTGCAGCTGTAGGGGATCATTAAGGTACCTCCTCAGGAGCACAACTATGGTCGTTATTTGATTTACTTCATGGACCCCAAGAAGAAGGGATCATTTCGACTGATATTGGATCTGAAGGGTGTCAACAGGGTCCTGCGAGTGCTGCACTTTCGAATTGGGACTCTGAAGTTCGTGATAGTGGTGGTTCATCAGGGAGAGCTCTTAACAGCATTGGATCTCACGGAGGTGATTTGACCGGAACATCAGCGCTTCCTGCAGTTTGTAGTATCTTTTGGTCATTTCCAGTTTTGGGCTCTACCCTTTGGGCACACTATAGCCCCCCAGGACTTTCACCAAGGTGATGGAGTGGTAGCCGCAATGCTGCAAAGAGAGAGGGGATTCTGGTGTATCCGTATCTGGACAACTAATTGATTAATGCAAAGATATGCCAGGAGAGCCGGCTAGCAACTTGGTGCATGATCACACTGCTATAGCAGTTGGCTGGGTGGTCAACTTTGCAAAGAGCAGAGTGGAGTCATCCCAGTCACCGGAGTATTTGGGAGCCCACTTCAGTACTGATGGGCAGGGTAGCCTGGACAACAAAGCGAATTCGGAAGCTGAAGGAGCAGATTGGGCAGCTCCTGAGGAGACCAGTGCTTCGTGCCTGGGATTACCTGCAGATGCTGATCTTCGTGCCTGAGATTACCTGCAGGTGCCTGGGATTACATGGTGGCAACTCGGAAAATGGTGCCCTGGTTCCAGAGTGCATATGTGTCCTCTCCAGAGGGCCTTTCTGATGCGGTGGTTGGCTCAGAGGCACTCCTTGAGGAAGACCTTATCATTACCGTGGAAGGCACAGGTGAGTTTTTGATGGTGGCTACAGTTGAGCAACCTCACAAGTGGGGTGCCCCTCAAAACCCCCGATGGGATAGTGGTGATGACAGACACCAGTCTTGCAGTCTCGGGGGCCCATTGTCTGAGCCAGGTAGCCCAAGGGCAGTGGTCAATCGAGGAGTGTACCAGGTCTATCAATAGGCTGGAGACCAAAATGATTTTCTGGTGCTGAATGCTTTTCTTCCCCAGATCCACCTCAGGGTGGTGCGAGTGCTGTCCGACAGTGTGACCACATTGGCCTACATCAATCACCAGGGGGACACCAAGAGTGGTCAATTGGAAAAGGAGGTAGCGCTGTTGCTCAGGTAGGTGGCGATGCACTTGTGGGCTCTGTTGGCAGCTCACATGGCAGGCAGAGAGAATGTGTGGGCCAATTTTCTCAACAGAAACCTTTTGGATCCAAGGAAGTGGTCCTTGGCGGAGTCGGTTTTTCAGCAGATTGTGCAACAATGGGGTCTGCCCATCATGGATCTGATAGCGACGGCGGACAGTGCCAAGGTGGGCAGGTTTTTCAGCTGGAGGCAAGAGAAGATGTCAGATGGCCTCGATGCTTTGGTTCAAAGGTGGCCTCAGGGAGGGCTGTTGTACGTCTTCTCTTCTTGGCCGCTCATAAGATGAGTGGTTCAGAAGGTGGAAGTTCATCAGGGTCTCGTGATTGTGGTGGGGCTTGATTAGCCTCAGAGGCCATGATACACGGACCTGGTTCATCTGGCAGTGGAGAATCCTTGGCCCTTGTTGGTGGTGGACTAGTTCCTCTCTCAATGTCCCATGTTGATGTTGGATGCAGCTTGATTCTCACTTACGACCTGGCACTTGAGAGGGCTACGTTGAGACAGAGGTTATTCTGTTCAGGTCATTGCTACTTTGTTGCGGGAATGTAAGCAGTCCACCTCCCTCGCTTATGTCCGTGTATGGAGGCTGTTTGATGCTTGGATGACAGACAGAGGCCTGCATTCGCTCACCACTTCCCTACCAGAGATCGTGGCATTTTTGTAAGCAGGCCTGGAGAAAGGGTTGGCACCCAACTCCCTGTGGGTGCAGGTAGTGGCATTGGCTTGTTTCAGAGGAAGGATCCAGGAAATCTCCTTGACCTCTCATCCGGATGTATTGCATTTCCTGAGAGGGGTTGAGCATGTCCTCCCTCCGGCGCAGGCAGTAGTTCCCCTTTGGGATCTTAATTTGGTTCTCTCCATGCTAGTGGCAGCGCCTTTTGAGCCTCTGTCGCGAGTCAAAACTAAAGGATCTTACTCTCAAGGCAGTGTTTTTGGTAGCCATTTGTTCAGCGCAGAGGATTTCAGAGTTGAAGGTATTGTTCTGTTGAGAACCTTTCTTGTCAGTGTCCTAGTAGAAGGTGGTCCTCCATCCGGTTCCATCTTTGTTGCCAAAGGTGGTGTCGGCTTTTTACCTGAATCTCCCAATCTCACTTCCGGTGCTTACTAAGGGGGTGGAATTGCTGGAGGATCGAGTGAATGGGCGTTAGGGCAGTACCTGCGAGCTACCAAGGCTTTTCGAAAATCACATCATTCCTTCGTCCTCTACGGGGGTCCACATAAGGGAGAGGCAGTGTCTAAAGCATCCATAGTTAGTGGCTGAAGGAAGCCATTGCATCGGCTTATCTCCTGGTGGGCTGCCTGATTCCACAGGGACTCAAGGCCCATTTGACTAGAACTCAGTCTTCTTCTTGGGCACAGTTTCGTTTGGTGCTATGGCTAGACATCTGTAGGGTGACAGCATGGTTGTCTTTGCATTCCTTCACTCGGCAGTACGATTGGCTGTATAGGCGAAGGAGGATGCTAGTTTTGGGGGGCATGTTCTGCAGGCAGGGCTCTCCTGTCCCCTCCTTTAGAGAACTGCTGTGTTACATCCCACACATCTGGACTGGACTATAGGGATGATTAGGAGGTAAAATTAGGTAATGCAATGCAATGCAATGTGTGCCTTCGAGTCAGTCCTGACTCCTGGCGACCCAGAAGCTTCTGGGTTTTCTTGGCTGTGTCACCGGAAGTAGATTGCCAGGCCTTTCTTCCGAGGCAGTGGAGGGTTAAGTGACTTGTCCAAGTCCACAAGGAGTGCTAGTGGGAATCGAACCCTGGTTGCTTGGTTACCAAGCCAGTGTTCTAACCACTAGGTTGTTACTCCACTCCAAAATTAGGTATTACCTGTTAATTTTCTTTCATTGAGTCCCTCCAGTTCAGACCAGAAGCCACCCTTTAGACTTAAATTTGTCTGCTTTAACGGTGATGGTCGAGCCTGGGAGAGTGCTATAGGTTATCCGTTTGGGCTCACTGGACTGACACTGGAGTGTGCTCTGCTGCCCTTGCAATGTAGGTCCAGGGGAGTGCAGGGGAGCCCCGATTCTGCTGTGTCCCCAGGCCCTGGCTAAAAGTGAGTTCATGGTTTAGAGTTATGTTGATTAGTTAAGAATCAGGTGATTTAGTCTATAGTTTTGAGCCGTTTGGGTGGAGTCTGCTTTGTTATGGAAATACTGGCTTGGGGAGTCTCTGTACAGGACCCTTATAGGGTGATAATCATCAAACCAGTGGTTCTCAGTGGGCATAAACCCCACACGTCTGGACTGGACTGGAGGGACTCAAGGGAAGAAAAATTAGCAAGTAAGACCTAATTTCACCTTCCTGCACCTCTAAAAAGATATAATGGAATTTAAAAAAGTAGAGATAGGTGACCATAATGATAAAGAGAATGGAATGATTTCTCTGTGAGGAAAGGCTAAAGACGTTAGGGCTGTTCAGCATGGAGAAGATATGACTGAGGGGAAATACTATAGAGCTCTATAAAATCTTGAGTAGAGTGGAACACATAAACATAAATCGATGGTTTACTCTTTCAAAAAATATAAAGACACGGGGACACACCATAAAGTTGCTGAGTAGTACATTTTAAACAAGTAGGAGAAAATATTTTTTCATTCAGCACACCGTTAAGCTTTGGAACTTGTTGCTAGTGGATGAGGTAAAACAGCATGGCTGTGTTTAAAGAAGGTTTGAACAAGTTCTGGAGGATGAGTCCATAAACTGTTGCTAAGATATAAGCATAGACTCTATCTACCTTTCTGGGATCTTGCCAGGTACTTGTGATCTGGATTGGCCACTGCAGGAAAAGCATATTGGGCTTGATAGACCTCTGATCTGACCCAGTATAGCAGTTCTTATCTTCTTAGGAATTGGAACTATTTGATTACAGTGAATTTGTCTTGCATCATGATCTGTTTATCCATGTATACCCATTACATCTTAGAGGGAAAGATTTTACTTCATGACTGTGCCACTTTTATTATGTCCCTTTCCATTTTACACTGACAATCCATATCTGGTATTTAAGTCACAAAGACTTGCCTTAGCAGTCTGCATCAATTTGCATTGGCTGTAAAATGACTGCAATGTTATTTTTAAGATTTGTTTCTGTAGAAAATATAAGAAATATAGGATTAATTTTTTAAGTTCAAACTCAGTAAGTGGTTTGGGACAATTAATTTCCAATTGTTTCCCAGTAGAGCAGATTTAGTTGTATATTAATGAGGCACAGGTGTTAGGCCCCTGGTGTCTGCATGCCTGGGAGGCATATTAGGTTGTTTATCTAGTCAGCATAGGTACTGCAAAGTACTCAAGCTTGCCTTTAACAGTTTATATAGTGAAGTGTTTTAATTTTTTGATGTTTTTTTAAATTTGCCAGCACCTGTTAAAATTTTAAAACTGATCATGTAGAAAGAAGTAGAAATGGTTTCAGTGGTAAATAGCACTAAAATTTAAAGAAAGTAGTCTTCTGTTATGCTTAAGTGCGTATCCTGTCATTAGGAAGAAAAGAAGGTTCATTGTAATGAAAATGCCATATACGGAACGAATAATAAACACTTGTATGCTGTGTATTTTTGGAATAGGTATATCTATAACTGAAACATGTATGTACCCATATTAATAATCTTTTTTTTTGTTTTTGCACTGAACTGCATATAGATATTATAAATTTCAGTAGCTGGCATAATTACAGTGATCTACATATTCATTAAATCCAGAGAAGAAATGTGCCCAAAAAGACCATCATGTGTTCAGAAACCGTGCAAACTAAATACAATACAGGTGTTTAAAAAAGATCCTATCTAGTTGCACTTGCCCAAAATTACCTACATTTATATAACCTTAATAGCAGTAACATGCTTTCCCCTTTACCATTCATATA
Organism: Ichthyophis bannanicus; assembly: GCA_033557465.1. NCBI lineage: Eukaryota > Metazoa > Chordata > Amphibia > Gymnophiona > Ichthyophiidae > Ichthyophis > Ichthyophis bannanicus. Next base: position 607,122,534 of record CM066031.1, on the reverse strand, counting down.
TCTTTGCTTTTTTCATGTAGTAAAGAATGGGAAGAGCTATTTGTAAACAATAATTACTTGGCAGCAATACGACTGAAGGGGATTAATGGACAACTGAGAAGCAGCAGGTTTCGCAGTGTTTGCTGGAAGGTAAGAAGAAAATATTTATTTACAGTCTTCTGGTATCAATATATCAATATATTTCTGATGCACTGGAAAATTAGGGCTATAAAGAACTGTTGAATTTTCCAAAAGATTCCATGCGTAATTTTTGTATTTGCTTTCATAGCTGTGTAAAAACATAGAACATAAAGGCAGATAAAGACTATAGGTCCATCTGCGTCTCCTCCCTATCCTGTCCTCTCCCTCTGAAATCTTCTGTGCTTCTCCCTTGCTTTATTGAATTCATCTCATTTTTACCATCTCCACTGGGGGATGTTCCCTGTACCCAGCCCTGCATCTGTAAAGGAATGTTTCCTTAGATGAGATTACTCCTGAAGCTCCTCTTTTTCACACTCATCCCGTAGAGCCTCTTTTCTTTTGAAAGAGGCCTGTTTCCTATGTACTGTATATTCCCTGCAGTTATTTATTTTCCTTATTATATCTCCTCCCTTCAGGATATACATGTTTAGGTATTTGTCTGTTCTCATATGTTTTATGACTAAGACTGTAGGCCATTTAAGTAGCTGCCCTCTGGTCTGTTTCCATTTGGTTTATATTCTTTTGGAGGTGCAGGCACCAGATTTGTACACATTACTCTAAATGAGGTCTCTTTAGAGATTTAAACAGAAGCAATATTGCTTTGTTTTTTCTGCTGGTTATTCTTCTCCCTATGGACCCAAGCATCTCTTTGACTTTTGCCATCACCTTTCCTGCCTCTTTGGCCACTTTAAGAGCATCATATATGATCATCTTCGGAATCCTGTTCTTCTTTCGTCTACTGTACTGCTTCCTTGGGTTTATGTAGCACAAATGCATTGCCCTGCATTTGTTTAGCATTAAATCTTAGGTGTCATATGCTAGATCCCCCTCCTCATGTCTGGCAGCTCCTCCTGCTCTTCTGTCTGGTTGTGTGTGGCTGCACATGTGTGCATTTATTTATTTATTTGGCTGTATTTATATACCACCTTTCAAGGATGTCAAGGCGGTTTACATGGAACAAAAGAACATGCAGTACATGGAACATTTTACAAGAAAGAAACAGTAGGTGAACTTAATAACAAGAGTACGCTTAACAGGCATGGAACAGTTGAACTTAAAGTACAGGGAACAGCGGCAAACTGTCTGAAGCAACAGTATTGAACACCGCAATTAAATAACTATATACAGGTTGCAATTTCAGAATGTTTGGGAAATTGGGTATGTATTAGAGGGGAGGGGGGAAGGGGAAAAGGAAGGGATCAAGTTGTGAAACATTAACATTTAGCATCAATACATTTTTTTTATCCAGTGAATATTGGCAGTGGGACATTGTTTTGTCTGGAGGCTTATCAAAGTGTTCCATGAATAGATATTTTTTTATTTTCTTCTGGAAATCAACCAGGTCATTTATTGTGCGGATTTCATCTGGCAGAGCATTCCAGAGATTTGGTGCAAAGAGGGAGAATGCTCTTGTTAGATGATGCTTGAGTGCTCATTCTGTTGCTATGTGGGATGACAAGTGTGGATTGGTTGCTTGCTCTTCTGGGTTGATTTTCCTCTGGTCTTTGAATCAAGGATTGCAAGAATGTTGATGAAAGTTGATGGAGTGCTTTGAATACAGTAATTACTGCTTTTATTTGGAACGGGATTTTATTGGGAGCCAGCGGAGGTTTTTGAGTATGGGTGAGATCTGTTCATGCTTTGGGGTGCCAGTTAGGACACTGGCGGCTGTATTCAGTGCCATTTGCAGAGGGTGAATTGATGTAGCTAGGAGCCCCTGGAGGACAATATTATAATAGTCCAGATATAGCAGTGTCATGGCTTGGAGTACTGTTCTGAAATCATGGGATTCTAGAAGTGGTTCTAGGGCTCGTATTGCTTTTATTTTTTGGTAGACGGCATTTGATGTAACATGTACAGTATATGCTGCTTTAGTGTGAGACCTTGATCTAAAGTGATTCCCAGTTATCGTACTTGAGATTTTACTTCAAGCTGTTCCCCTCATATGTCTATGCATGGTGGTGGTGTGAAGCTAGGCACTCTGGCGATATAGCGCTCATAAATTAGAAGGAACAGTGGATAATACCACAGCCGAAATATCCCAGTCGGCATCTGGTATATTGAAATCACGTTCAAGAGTGCCTTCCTTTTCATATCAACTCTCTTGTGCACCCCTTTCTATGTGACAATGCTGTGCTGTTTATCTATCTGTGTATTTCTGTCATAATTTGCTAATATCATTTGTTATTAAGGCCTGGTATCCCCCGTCAGTGACGCAATCCAGCCATCTTGGATACATTCCCTGGGGTTCCGGATCCCGCATCTGATGTTAGATCACGTGATCGCTGCAGAGGCCTAGTAGCTCCTTGTCAGTAACGCAATCCAACCATGTCCAGCACACTCCCTGGGGCTCCGTATACGGCATCCCACATCGGATCACATGATCACTGCAGGTGACTTCTCCAGGACCATAAATCACACAGTGGAAGCCCTCCATGCCACGGTCGCATGCCCAAGGAGCAGGTCCTTCTCCTTGGGCAGGTTCCGGCGGCCATGCGGTATCCAATGGCGCATTTCTCGAAACTCTCTATCCCAACAACACTTGTTTATCAGTGTTCCAGAAGATAACTCCCCTTCTTCAAGTTCTCAGCCTTTTTCTCTTTGTGTCTTTTGGCTTCTCCGATCCCCATCATCTGGGGCAATCACCCTGCTGCCCCCTTTATGAATCACCTATCCTTGAGACCCCAAACCTTAACCTTATGCGCAACGACCTCAGCACACCCTTCACTAATAGTCCTCTCTGCTGCCCCTTCTCTGCTCCAAGCGTGTGCCCTCATAAACTGCTGGTCAATTCAGGCAAAAACCACACTCATCAGTGATTTGCTGCACCAACATTCTCTGGGCATCCTGTTATCACAGAAACCTGGTTGAGAGACGGTGTGGAAGCAGTGCTTTCTTGATGTCTCCCTTCAGGTTTCACCTCATTTTCTACCTCACGGGCATCTCGTTCTGGCGGGGTGTCGCCCTCCTCTACAAGGAATCCCTTGGCCTAACTGAGCTTTCATCTCATTTCTTTCCGTATCCTAAGGCTTTCCTAGCCAGAATTGCTCCTCCTCACACCTGTACCCTCCTGCTACTCTTATGTTCCTCCTTCCTTGACACCTGCTCCTTGGGAGGCTTTGCTGACTACTCTCATTGAGGCCGTGACTGCTTTTTCTGACTTTGTCATCCTTGGAGACTTTAGTGTCCATGTTGATGTCCCAATGAGGCCATGTGACAATATGTTTGTCACCCATTACTGACCTCTCCCTTCATCAATATGTGTCCGGCCAACTCATACGGTAGGGGACACTTTAGACCTTGTCCTTACCACTGCTACTTCCTCTGTGCAGATTCTTCCCTTTTATGCACTACCCCTGCCCTGGTCTGATCATTTTCTTATCCCATTTCATTTCTCTCTGCCTTGTATCGCTGCCCCCAGCTCTATTGGCCCTTCTAGACCTGCCCTTCCATGGTGTCAGATTACAGATGCTACCTTAGCAGCTTTTTCATCCTCTGATGCCATTTTTCCATCTGACTTTGATAATTTGTCAGTGGATGTTCAGGCCGATAGCTGGATCACTTCTCTCCACTCGGCCCTGGATAGTCTTGCCCCTCTTTCTTATCCCTCCCACCTCCCTAGATCTCACCACAGTCTTTGGTATCATGCTGGTTTACATCCTCTTTGATATCATCTTCGAAGGGCCGAGCATATCTGGTGAAGGGTCCCTTTGCTGCTTAACACACTGTTTTCAGATGTTACCATACCTGTTACTGCAGTGCTATCACTACAGCAAAACGTCAGTATTTCTCTAACATCATTGACCGGGCTCTGAATTGTCCTAAGCAACTTGTGACGCTAGTCTCGTGCCTTCTGCACCCCTCCCCAGGATAATGTTTCCTCAGCTTAGGAATTGCCTGACAACTTTTCTTCCAAAATCGCTATGTTACAACAGTGCCTTCCACAGCCTGTGCCTTTCCAGCTGCCTGTGCTGACCCAACTGTATCCTACCACATCTAGCGTTGTGCCCATGCACTCCTGGTCAGATTTTAACCCAGTAACTATGGCTTCCCTTGCTAAGCATCAAAAGCTATATCTTCATCTCACCCCATACCCTCTTCATAGATATCTGAAGCCCCATTGGCTCTTCTTCCATGGGTTCTTTCCTTATTTAATAATAGTTTGGCTACCGGCAACTTTCCTACTGCTGGAAAGAAGCAGTGGTGCGATCCTTAGTCAAAAGTCCATCTCTCGATCCATCCACCCTATCTCATTTTCAACCAGTATCCAATCTTCCATACCTTTCAAAGCTCTTGGAAAAATTAGTGTTTATGCAGGCATCTGATCACCTTGACAAAACTAATTTCCTACATCCTAGATAATTGGTTTTTCAGGCTGGTCACTGCACTGAGACTGTCATTCTTTCTGTTCTTAACGAGATTAGGCATTCTTGGGATAGGGGGAACATCTCACTTGCTGTCTCCCTTGACTCATCTTTGCCTTTTGATCTAGTTAATCACTCCCTCCTACTTTCCTGTCTTCACTCCGCGATCTTTCAAGGCACGGTTCTCTGGTGGTTTCAATCTTTCCTTATCAATCGCTCATATCATCTTTCATTTCGGGATTCTTATCCACTTCACTCCCTTTGCCCTGTGGTGTCCCCCAAGTTTCCGTTCTTGCACCCCTCTTCAATGTCTATTTGGCCCCTCTTGCCACCTTTCTTCAGCAGCAGGGTATGTCCGCATACTACTATGCGAATGACATCCTGCTGCTAGTTCACACTCACCCTGTCTCACCTGACCTGACTTCCCTCAACAACTATTTCTCTATTGTGGCTAACTGGCTCGACAATAACTGTTTAGTGCTAAATCCATCTAAAACCTCTGCCTTGTGGTTAATCGATTCTCTATCTGCCCCCTCTCTATCCCCCGCTATCAGAAACATGTCCATTCCACTGGTCACTTCCCTCTAGTAGCTTGGTGTAATTCCAGATTCATTCCTCTCCTTTCATGAATACATTGATACGGTGGTGAAGCGCTCCTTTTACACTCTATGCCAGATACGCTCAATCTGTTCATTCCTTCCAGATACTGCTATCCTTACTCTGTTACTCACTCTAGTCATATTACGCTTAGATTATGCTAATATCATTTCTGCCGGTCTACCCCAACACCAAGTAAAATTTATTTAACAGTTTTTATGTACCGTCTTTTTTCAATTCAAGACGGTTTACAGTGAACATAACATGACAGTGTGTTTCAACTGTTTACATAGAACAGAACTTCTTAACATGAGTACATATGGATAAGACAAATAACTTTTCTACATGAGTATTTGTCATGAACAAGAACAAGAAATGACTCAAGGCCATACAAAACACTGCCCTCCGTCTTCTTCACCATGCCACTAAGTTTAATCATGTTATTCCTCTCTTTATTAAGTCCCACTGGTTACCTGTTACTTACCGGATTCAGTTCAAAATCAATACCTCACACATAAGATCCTTCACTCTGGGATTACACTCTACCTGTCATCTTTTCTGATCCATCGTGCCCCTCCCCGGGTGCTTTACTGTATTCACTGGAACCACTTACACCTTCCTGCCTCCTCACAAGCTCACCTAGAGTCAATCTGTCATGCTGTCTTCTACTTCCTCGGCCTGCACCTCTGGAATTCTCTTCCCCTGGACATCTGTTTGAAACACTCATATCCTGTATTTAAAACTGCACTGAAGAAATACCTCATAGACTCCACTGGCCCTGGCATTTCCCCGGGCCAGACCTTTGGCATTTCCCCGGGCCAGACCTTATTTTAATGTTATTTTTACTTGTGTCTCTTGTCTTTCTTTTTACTGTCACTTTCCTGTTGACAGAATGGAGTTCATCTCTGACTAACTTATTTAATTTGTTTTATTTTTATGCACTGTAAAAAGCTCTGCTGCCTCAAAGGGTGGTATATAAAGTTTTAAATAAACCATAAACCATATCAATTTTGTGAATATCTTCAAGTATATCTATATCCATTTCTTCTAACTGGAATGAAGGCTAATGTATCATTCTGTCTTTCCACAGTATTTCCTCCTGCAGTCTGTTTTATTATTATTATTATTATTATTTTGTATTTATAGTGCTTCATGTGCTCTTATTTCTTTCTACCCTATCTTTCTGTAATTGTTAGCTTCTTCCATGACTCCCTCTACAACTTGGATTTTATTTCTCATATTATAGGCATTAGGTCAACACTTGAAAATCTATGCCTACTTTTTTTTTTACATGTTTCTACTTATCTAATATATATACAGACTGAGGATTTTTCAAAGTTAAGGTGCTTAACATGCTCTAGTGTTTCTGAGTTGTTAAGATTTCTGACTTATTAAAGTATTTCTGACCTGTTAGAGCATTCTGCCTTATCTGTGAGCAGTTGAGTTGAGACTGCTGCATTTAAAAGGATGTTGATTACCTATACTGTAGACTGAGAGGATATGGAAGTAAAGTTCCATAGCTGAAAGGAGTTGCTTTGTATAAATACCTGCAGGATGAATGAACAAAGATGTTTGGTTTCAAAAATGATTTTAAATAAAAAGGCAAAAGCAGAAATAGCTGCAGTCTTCAGAAATCTGCTCACAACTGTAGGTGCAGGAGCAAGACATTTCTCAAGGGGAGAAATGAGAATTCTCACCTAGGGAAGTTTCCTGTTCCAGCAGTCACTGTTATGAGTAGAGCAGGATTCATTAAGGCCAGATTATTCATTGGTAGGGCTCTTCTTCTTTGTGGACTGTTTTGAAAATTTCAGAGTCATGGAGGAGTATTTAATGCACTCATATGAGAAGTAGCTGCTCTGCTGTGCTCCCACTGTGTTTTTACCTGATTTTATAATTTAGTCTGATAGATTCTTGTTATTTTTGCACTCTGAGATGTTGAAGAAAATGTCCAGGCGATCCCTGCCTGCTTTGTGGGCTGATCAGGTGGCTAAGTCAAAGCGGGACTGTAGGAGAGCCAAGAAGCGTGAGGCACAGGCCTTAGACAGTGAGGGACGTTTGACAAGTGGTCCAATGGGTTAGCTCAGGGGTGGGCAATTCCGGCCCTCGTGCACCACAATCCAGCCTGGTTTTCATGATGTCCCTAATGAATATTCATGAGATCTATTTGCATCCACTTCCTTCCATTGTATGGAAATAGGCCATGAATATTCATTAGGGACATCATGAAAACCAGGCTAGATTGTGGTGCACGAGGACCAGAATTGCCCACCCCTGGGTTAGCCAATACTATTAACAGTGGATGTTATCAGAGTGATTATGGAAAGTTTTTGTGCAAAGATCTCCAAGTCAGATGAACTTTCAGTTGGGAGTTGTGATTGTTCAACTTGTATCCAGGTGATTGCATGACCTGGCTGGAAGAAATAGAGTGTAAGGTTGAGAACTGGAGGACTTTCTTGAAGCATCCATTTGAAAGATTGACAAGCTGGAGGAGACCAATACATTTTTATTAGAAAAGCAGGATCCTACTGAGAAGTACTCATGTCATAAAAACATTCACATTGTCGAAATGCTGGGAGTTGCCTCCTTTACCTTTTTGTCCTTTGCCTAAGCTATGTCATCTGACTGAGCAAGATGGCACCCTTAGGCGGGAAGGGGACCATGCTTGCGCGATAGCATTCCCAAAGGCTTTCTTTGAAAGCTGGGGTAATGCTCTGTGCGGGCTCCATCGGTGCCGACATCACCCATATCTGAGTACTGATTCCTGCTGTCCCTGGAGAACACCTGTTACAGGTGAGTAACTACACTTTTCGTATTGTGAAACTGGATAATTTTGTTATAGTAAAGGAATTGGAGCCACCCAATCCTCAATCCAAGCCTCTTTATTTCATATGCCAAAGCCTTGAAGGATTTTCCTTTCCTCCCTAGCATCCGATAGGAATGCTTTTGGGAGCGTTGCTGCACGCATGCATGTCTGCCTTCCTGCCTTCCCTCCTGGTCTCCGCAGTCGTCTTTTTTTTCCATAGAGCCATTGAGACCTTGTTCCTGTTTTACCATGTCAAGAGACTTAAACTTTTTCTCTAGTACTGTCGACTACTTTATTGTTGCCTTCCCATCGACTGACTCAACTCCGCATTGATTCTGGTTTCCATTTTATTTCTTTATTCATATATTTTTCTTTTTTCTTAGTCTTCATGGGGCCTAAGGCCCACTGGGACACCATTGCCCAATTTTTTTTTGCTTCCCTCCTTTTAACAGAAATGGAAAAACCCTGCAGTGGTTTTAAATAATGCTCTGTCTGAGCACTATCTCCATCACTGACAAGCATGACTGGTGCCTCAAGTGTTAGGCCCAGACCGCGACATGGATTCCTGTCCCTCCTGTCAACACATGATTTCCAGAGGGAGGAAGAACTGGGACAAAAACAAAAGGCTAAGCTGTTTCCAACAGTTTCAGCTCCTTCGGTGCACTCCTTGGGGGCATCACATCTTTCAAAGTCATCTCATGTTTCCAGATAGTCATCACCTCTTAAACAGAAATCATTGGCTTCGGCATTGAGGGACTCTCATTCGTTGGCCAGGTCAGCATCGTCATCGGACTCCAAGTGCTGGCATCAACACCAACACTAGTCCTACTCTGATGTGGACCGTCCAGCCAAACAGCCCTGGAGGGAGATCTCACCCTCCAAAGACTTACAGGGGCTCGGGGATGCCCCCAAAGCTCAGTCCTCGTTGGAGCCCCAAATACCATGCACAGGAGTTGTAGCCCAGACCATAGTCTCTGGAGCCGCTCCTTCCCCTGCATCAATGCTCGATGATAGAGTCATCACCATTGAGAAGAGCATTGCAGTGATTCTAGCTGCAGTGGCACCAGCATCCTCGACTTTACCGCAACTGGCATCAATACCTCCGATACAGTCAGTGGTCATAGATGCGGAACCGTCCTCAAGGACAACCATTGCATTTCCACTTTGCAGCGTTCAACAAAGCAGTCGGTACCGAAGCCCTCGATACCACCTTGATCGGTGCCATCTACTTCAAAACAGCCCACATTAAAGGTATCATGGCCCCGACAGAGACTATTTTGATTTCCTGCCGGACTCTGCTTCGGGTTCCGAGGTCTCCGAACCGGAATCCATTGATTCCGATCCACACAGGGATGTACCATCACATCCATCGCCTCCATATGAACAATGCCGATCACCGCCCAAGGACATGTCCTTCCAGGACTTTATTAAAGATATGGTGACTGCTCTGGAGGTCTCGGTGACGAATGAGACAGAACCGAGGGCCAAAGAGCTTGATATTCTTCAGTATCCTTTGGCACGGAAAGAGGCCGCAACCCTCCCGGTGCAAAGTATCTTTAAGAATTTAATGACTCGGATGTGGGAGGCTCCCATGTCAACTCCTGCTATCAGCAAATGCCTGGACACCCTTTATAGGGTTCCTCCCTCTCCAGGTTTTCAGAAGCTACAGCTTCCTCACCATTCCGTGGTGGTGGAGTCAGCTATGAGGAAAATTAAGAGCCAAAAGAACCACTGTTCTGTTCCTCCAGGAAGGGAAGCAAGGACCCTTGATACATTTGGGAGGAATGCCTTCCAGGCAACAATGCTAGCCTCTAGGATTGCCTCCTACATGCTCTACATGGGCATATTCCTTAGAGATATGTCTAGGGACCTGGCTGAGTTCACTTCACTTCTGCCTACTGAGAAACAATCCTCTTATCGGGTTCTTGTGGCTCATGCCCAAAGCACATCAAAATTCCTCACAAGAGCAGCTTTTGAGGCTAACAGCAGGGCAGCTGCAACCTGCATGGGGCTAGGAGGACAGCCTGGCTTCAGGCATCTGACCTGGAACAATGGGTCCAGGATAAGTTAATCAATATCCCTTGTAATGGGGAAAACCTCTTTGGCCAGAGGTGGAGAGAAAAGGCAAGGGTGATAGAATCAGATGACCTTACTATGGAGTGGCTATCAAGGAGGACAGTAGATTCTTCCAAGAAGAAAACTACTAGTAAGAAGCCCTTCTGCCCTAAGAAAAAATGTTCTGCCCATCCTACCATTCAAATTCTACCTACTCTGGTCCACAACAACAACAGTGACAAAGCCCAAAGCAACGTCAGAAACCCAAAGTCACTAAACTACAACCTCCTCCTCCAACCCAAACCCTCTCAGAGTTTTTGACTCCTTCCAAAAGAGCATGGCCAGTTGCCCCATCAAATTTCCTATTCCTCCACTAATCTCAGGGAGATTATTGAATTTCGCAAATTGATGGACCATCATTACTCAGAACCCTGGACCTTGCAGCTAGTCAGCAAGAGCCTCCAGCTGCATTTCAAAGAAACATCACCTGCTCACTTTGTGGGCCAGCCTTACTTGGATCTTCACCACACCTCCTTACTAAAGCAGGAGATCCACTCTCTGCTTGTGCAGAGTGTGATCTAGGGCTCTACTTCCTTATCCCAAAGAAGACAGGAGGCCACAGGCCTATCTTGGATCTCCGAAAACAACAAATTTTTTATCAAAGAAAAGTTCAAGATAATTTCTTTGGGTACTCTTTTTCCATACCTCTAACCAAACAACTGGCTGTGCTCTCTGGATCTCAAGGATACATATACACACATCCTGATCCATCCAAACTACAGGAAGTTTCTTAGATTTGTATTTCAGAGCCACCATTATCAATATCGAGTCCTCCCCTTCGGACTGGCCTCAGCGCCAAGAGTCTTCACAAAGTATCTGGCTATCATCACAGCCTACCTCCAAACTTTGGAGATCTTTCTGTTCCCATACTTAGATGACTGGCTGATAAGGGCAGATACTGTTCAATCGGTCACCGTCGTCCTCCAACGAACCATCCACATCCTCCAAAACTTAGGGTTCGTCATAAACTATCCAAAGTCACACCTTGCTCCCACTCAGGATCTAGAGTTCATAGGAGCTCGGCTGGTCACAGTTCAAGCACGAGCTTTCCTCCCAGATGACAGATGTCTTTGGCTAATTGCCCTGGCCACCCAGGTTCAGGAGCAATCATCAGTAACTGCCAGGACTTTCCTTCGCTTACTAGGCCACATGACCTTAACAGTACATGTCATACCCCATGCCCGACTCAACATTCGGGTTGGGCGGTGGAACCTGTCACAGCAGTGGACACAATCCACAGGTCACCTGTCTGACCTCATCACCATTTCTTCTCAGATGAAAACCTCCCTTCAATATGGTACACACCATAGAACCTCATCATAGGGTTAGCTTCATGCCCAATATCATGGATAAAAAACACACTACCAACTCTACTATCCTATATTCTCCCAATAGTAAACCTCTCACTCACCCAAGGATACCTTCCATCCCCGCTCAAACATGCACAAATACGTCCAATTTTAAAGAACTGCAAACTAGATAAAACATTGCCAACATCATATAGGCCCATTTCTAGCATACCATTCTTGGCCAAAGTAATTGAAAAGGTAGTGCAACTACAGACACAGGAATTCATAGACTTATCTTACCCACTCGATGAACAACAATACGGTTTCCGGCCCCGCCATGGAGTAGAAACACTACTAGCAGTATTAATAGATACACTCCTAAAAGGAATTGACAATCACAAACAGGCGTTCATTCTCCTTTTCATTGACATATCAGCAGCTTTTGATAGCGTGCATCACTCAATATTGCTCAACAACCTAAGACAGTTAGGCATAAACTCCACCGTACATAAATGGTTCACATCATATTTACATAACAGAACACAAAATGTAAGAGCAGGTAATCAAACATCCAACACATACAAACAAGAAATAGGTTTACCACAAGGTTCAGCACTGTCAGCCCTACTTTTCAATATCTATATAAAACCGGTCTGCAATATCTTTAAAAAATTTGGAGTACAATATCACCTTTATGCGGATGATATCATGATGTACATACCTTTCACAATTCCTAACCTACCGATTCAACTTCTATCAGACTGCTACAATGAAATCACATACTGGCTAAAAACCCAAAACCTCCATATAAACCATGCTAAAACTGAAGTCCTAATCGTAACAAAAAACCAAACATTCACTCCTCCAACCCACATAACATTACAAAACCAAGAAATTAAAATAAAAAATGAAATAAGATATCTAGGTGTCATTTTAGATACACACCTTACTATGGAAACGCACATTAGAAATACCTTAAAGAAAATCTACTTCAAACTTAAAATCCTCAAGCAATTACGCCCCCTTGTATTTATACAAGATTTTATCAATATAATACAGGCTACCATAACTCCACACTTCGACTTCGCCAACTTAATACTTATAGGCATTTCAAAACAAAACATCAAAAGGATCCAACTTGCACAAAATGCCACAGCTAGAATTATATTAAAGATAAATTCACTCCAACACATTACACCGATACTAGCATCCCTTCACTGGTTACCAATACAAAGCAGGATAACATACAAAACAATAATAACTACATTCAAAGCCCTATATGACATGGCCCCGAAGACACTCTGTAACCTAATAAGCAAGGAACCACCTAAGCCCACTCATAGAAAAGGACAATCAAATAAACTTAAGATGCCAAAAGAATATATACGAACTCACAAATTAACAAATAATAGAGCCTTTTCACACATAGCCCCAACAATCTGGAACTCTTTACCAGAAGACTTACGATCACTAACAGAGATAATAGAATTCAGACAAAAAGTGAAAACCTACCTATTCACTAAACACTATAACACCATAGAAAACCCTCCACTCAACTTAGATAAAGGCTAAACATGAACCTGCCCAAAATCTAGATTATACTCCCTACTACAATCAATACGTACAAACATAAATGAATAATCATCCCATTCCTATGCATTGATACCCCACTTGTATATAGTTACAACTGTTTTAGGGACAGTACTTCTGTTTAAATTGTAACACAAACTGTGTTAGTTGATTTATTGAATTATTCTGCTTAGTCTTTTAAACCCTTTGTTGTACAAGTTAAGATGTTCTATGTAAAAAGTTATAATTGTTCTATGTAAAACAAGCTCTGCATTGTTAATTGTTGTTAATTGTACACCGCAACTGATCGCTGGAAGATGCGGTATATAAATAAGTGTTAAATAAATAAATAAATAAAGGTCTGTACCGCAGTGTAGCCTGACCACTGATGCATCCAAGCACCGTTGAGGGGGGCTTACCTCAATGGCCTCACAACACAAGATCTCCAAGAACAAGCAGGAATGAGGTTGGTGTGCATGAACCAGGAGAAGGACCTTGGTGTGATTATTTCTGAGGATCTCAAGGTGGAAAAACAATGCAACAAGGCAGTCACCGTCCCCGCAATGGCACATGTCCTGTCCTGAAGATATGTCTTTCCAAGAGTTTATCAAAAATATATCAAGGGGGCTATCCATTACTCCTGTATCGGAGAAAGAACTCAGAGCAGAGGAGTTGGACATTGTGCAGTATCCTACAGCTCCTAAATAGGCGACTACTCTGCCTATTTACTGTATGCTACAGGATTTTATGCTCCAGATGTGGGAAAAACCCCTCGCCTTCTCTCCCCATACTCGACAACACGATACCATGTATCAAGTGCCAGAAAGCCCCGGATTCCAGAAAACACAGCTTCCACACCACTCAATGGTAGTGAAATTGTCAAATTAAAAGTTCTAAGACATACTCCTCCAATCCCCCGGGCAGGGAATTGAGAACCCTTGATAACTTTGGGCATCAGTGTTTTCAGGCCTCCATGCTCTCAACCCAGATAAGTTCATACATACTATACATGGGTTTGTTCCTTAGGGAAGTAACTAGGGATCTGGAATCGATGTCTCCTCTTCTCCTGAATGATAAGAGGGCAGACTACCTTACACTGGACAAATATACCCAAAATGTTTCCAAATTTAACAGGGCAACCTTTGACTGTTTTGAATGCACTAGCAGAGCAACTTCTATCTGTATAGGTGCCCGTAGGATTGGTTGCTTCCAAGCATCAGATCTTGAACATTGGGTTCAAGATAAGCTGGGTAATGTTCCCTTTACAGGTGAGAACCTGTTTGGAAAGGATTGGCAAGATAAGGCCTCTCAGAGTCTGAGAATACTACCCTCAATAGACTTTCCAAAGCTACCGCCAACCCTGCCAAGAGGAAAGCAGCGGCAAAGAAGCCTTTCTATGGTAAGAAGAAGAAATTGTATCCTCCTTACCCCCCATCTTCTCAATACCAACCTCAGGGTACCCAGAGGAAGCAATAGCCTCCTAAGCAACAGAAGAAGCCACAGGCTTCTAAACCCCAACCAGCTGTGCAGACCCAATCTGCCCCTGGTTTTTTACTTCTTCCTAGAGAACATAGCCACCCTGCCTCTGGAGAACCCCCACCCCCTCCACATATCAGGCAGACTTTGCCATTATGTCCACGGGTGGCATCTTATCACCTCAGAGCAGTGGACATTAAACATATTGCGAGAGGGGTACAAGCTTCATCTGTAAAGTCCCCCCCCCCCTCCACTCTGGTGGAGGAATACTATTCTCAACCCCCACTCACTGCTCTCCTGCAGCAAGAGATCAGCTCTCCTGTCTCAGAGTGCCATATAAGAGGTTCCAACATCCCTACAGGGGATGGGATTCTATTCTCCTTACTTTCTCATACCAAAGAAAGATGGACCTCAGGAACCTAAACAAGTTTCTAGTCTGAGAGAAATTCAAAGTGGTCTCACTAAGAACCCTTCTACCTTATCTCCAGAGTCTGGACTGGCTCTGTTATCTAGATCTAAAAGAAGCGTATAGTCACATCCTCATTCATCCAGAACACAGGAGGTATCTATGCTTCATCTTCTAAGGAAATCACTACCAATACAAAGTCCTCCCTTTCGGGCTCGCCTCTGTCCAAGAGGCTTCACAAAATGTATGGCGGTCGTAGCCGCATATCTAAGGACTCTTGGAATATTCATCTTCCCTTACTTAGATGATTGATTTATTGGGGCGCCCACTTCATTGGAGGTTCATCTATCCCTCCTTTGTACATTGCAGGTACTGCAGAATCTGGGATTTGTGATAAATCTTCCAAAATCCCATCTAGTTCCCACTCAGACACTAGAATTTATAGGAGCTCTTCTAGATTCTCCGGGAACAAGCAGGAAATCAGTCCTCACATACGGATGACGTTGGCACCGACGGAACCCCTCACGAAAATATCCCACCAACTTTCAAAGAAAGCCTTTGGGAGATCCCACCACGCTCCCGGTCCCACAGTCCGAGACGTTCGTCCGAGGTATCGGAGAAGGAGCGGCCTGCAAAGGTCCCCCCGAAAGGATCTTACCGTGGATTGGTCTCTGTCCCCAGACACCATCCTTGTCGAGGATTCCCCTTCTGGGGAGTCAGCATCGTTCCCGAGTCCCTTGGTGCCCACACCGAAGGCTGCAGAGCCTTCAGGTCTAGAGTTCAAAATGGTGGCCCTGGAGCACAGTTTGTCTGCCTTCATAGACTTTATAGTCAAATCAGAAGTACTCTCTACAAATCAGAAGGTCTCAGACTTATAACGGCACCACCTTTCAGACTACTGTCTTGAATCAGTGGTGTGCCTTGTAGCATCAACGACCTTCGATTTTTTTCACCGAGGAGCTATTTTATAAAGACCAATGTGCAGATTGACTTCAACATGTGTGTAACCATAATAGAGTCAAATTGTAAACTCTGCACTTAGCTTTAAACTTTCAAGCACTAATTTCTTAGCTCCTCCGTTATCACGATCACAATACAGCTTTGATCCCGACGCCTGCCCCAGGTACCGTTCGTGCGTTTCACGATATCAGTTTCCTCAGGGGATCTTGCATTACTGTTTGTGTGCTGCTTAAAGAGAAAAACGTGATATTAAACCCCACTCCCAATTCTACATGGCTACTCCTTACACAACTAGTAAAAATTAAAATTAATAAAAACTGCTATTTGTCCTGCTTTCGATGTTGCCCGCGTTCTGTACTTATAAAACCCCAAACATACTGCAATTCCATAGCCAACTGATGTCTTCGTTAGGGCAACAGACGCCGCGCATGCGCAGTACGGAACTAAACTCCACATTTAAATTGCCCGCCAGCTCTTCCCTGATTGGATTGCTCCCTACCACACACCCCATAGTTTCCTCCCAAACCTCTCCGCCTACCTTATCACTAGCTATTGTTTGACTCTGTTGAACGCGCTGGTATCCAGTCTCACCTCCTTCACAAAGAATCAGACTCCCCCAATTATTAATTCCAATGCTCTGATTAATAATTATCTCGAGAGATAAAACACCTAAATCCACTGTTCCTACTATCAAATATTATATAAACATTACTCTCCGACATTTAACTGGGAAGCTATTTCGGGAATGTGTGATCTATTTATAAACACGCTGTCCATTCAATGCTCGCATTCAAACCTAGGGGGTGCTACAGATTGTAATCGATGAATCTGCCTCTGTTCCTTTACTATCAGTGGATGGTCCATCGATCTTCCTATCCTACCCTCCTCTACCTTATCTATACACAAACAGCGAAGCTGTTCAAACACATGTCCCTTCAAAACACAATGTCGTACTATCGGAGCTTCTTTTAACTTACATTTTAAATGGCTCCTATGTTCTCTCATACGCGCTGTAAAAAGGCGTATTGTTTTACCCACATATGCTAGCCCACAAGGACATACAATAACATAAACCACATAACATGAATCGCATGTGGTATTGAAGCGTAAAGAGAACGTTGATCCTCGATACTCAAACTTAGAGGCTACTATAGAGATATCACATATGTCACACGCTCCACAGCTTCTATGCCCTTTCTCTTGTATGGTCTGTGGTAATTCAACTACAGGGCTTAGCACTGCTGGGCTCAGCCATTCTTTCAAATTACGATCTCTTTGCCACACGCAACGTATTTTTTTTATCTACCAGGCCAGGGACGGCTGTTAAGACATTCCCATGTTTTTTAATTACCCGTTGAATATCTAAACTCAGTTGGGAATACCTCGTAATCAAGTTGACATTACCGGAGTCCAAATCTTCATTATCATTGATAGACTTCATTATTAATAGTGAATTCCTATGGTTGTACAGTACCCTAAGGTACGCTTGCTTAACTATTGTCTTGGGATAACCTCTCGCAAGGAAACTATTAAAAAGTTGTTTTGATTTATATTTATAGTCATTCCTATTTGAACAATTTCTCCTAAATCGTAGAAATTGTGAGAATGGGAGGCTCTCTTTCAGTCGTCTAGGGTGTGCACTCCTAAAATGTAGAAACCTGTTCCTATCAGTAACTTTTTTATATATGGATGTTGTCCATTCACCTAGACCCCTACTGATCTGCACATCTAGATATCACACATATCATAAGGAGATGCTCATGTATCTAGATGTGCAGATCAGCGTAATTAAAAAACATGGGAATGTCTTAACAGCCGTCCCTGGCTTACGCTTCAATACCACATGCGATTCACGTTATGTGGTTTATGATATTGTATGTCCTTGTGGGCTAGCATATGTGGGTAAAACAATACGCCCTTTTAGAACGCGTATGAGAGAACATAGGAGCCGTTTAAAATGTAAGTTAAAAGAAGCTCCGATAGTACCACATTGTGTTTTGAAAGGACATGTGTTAGAACAGCTTCGCTGTTTGTGTATAGATAAGGTAGAGGAGGGTAGGATAGGAATGTCGATGGACCATACACTGATTCTAAAGGAACAGAGGTGGATTCATCGATTACAATCTGTAGCACCCCTAGGTTTGAATGCGAGCATTGAATGGACAGCGTGTTTATAAATAGATCACACATTCCCGAAATAGCTTCCCAGTTAAATGTCGGAGAGTAATGTTTATATAATATTTGATAGTAGGAACAGTGGATTTAGGTGTTTTATCTCTCGAGATAATTATTAATCAGAGCATTGGAATTAATAATTGGGGGAGTCTGATTCTTTGTGAAGGAGGTGAGACTGGATACCAGCGTGTTCAACAGAGTCAAACAATAGCTAGTGATAAGGTAGGCGGAGAGGTTTGGGAGGAAACTATGGGGTGTGTGGTAGGGAGCAATCCAATCAAAGAAGAGCTGGCGGGCCATTTAAATGTGGAGTTTAGTTCCGTACCGCAAATGCGCAGCGTCTGTTGCCCTAACGAAGACACCGCTTTGACCCGGTGAAAAGCGGGATATAAATGCAGTTAAATAAATAAATCAGTTGGCTACGGAATTGCAGTATGTTTGGGGTTTTATAAGTACAGAATGCAGGCAGCATCGAAAGTAGGACTAATAGCAGTTTTTATTAATTTTAATTTTTACTAGTTGTGTAAGGAGTAGCCATGTGGAATTGGGAGTTGGGTTTAATATCACATTTTTCTCTTTAAGCAGCACACAAACAGTAATGCAAGATCCCCTGAGGAAATTGATATCGTGAAACGCACGAACGGTGCCTGGGGCAGGCGTCGGGATCAAAGCTGTATTGTGATCGTGATAACGGAGGAGCTAATAAATTAGTGCTTGAAAGTTTAAAGCTAAGTGCAGAGTTTACAATTTGACTCTATTATGGTTACACACATGTTGAAGTCAATCTGCACATTGGTCTTTATAAAATAGCTCCTCGGTGAAAAATCGACGGTCGTTGATGCTACAAAGCACAGCACTGATTCAAGACAGTAGTCTGAAAGGTGGTGCCGTTATAAGTCTGAGACCTTCTGATTTGTAGTGAGTACTTCTGATTTGACTATAACGCAATTTGGATTTACTCCAGGTTACATAGAGTTGATACTGAACATCACCCCAGGCTCTCCAAAAAGACTGCTGCCCCTCCCCAACGGAAGGGCTCGGGTAAAAAGTCCTTTTACCTGAGGAAGGGAACTGCTTACAGAAACTACTCACCTTTTCAGGCCTGCCCAGCTCCACGACACGGTCAGCAGGCCAAGGGACATGGGCACGGCCCTCATAAGCAGAAGGCTCCAAAACCCCAGGCACTGGCTCCTGCCCCGGCCCAGCCAGGGGGGAACTTTTGACTCCTTGAGCCTATCTACCCCAAGGAGATCAGCAGCCCACAGGGGGACATGTGGCCCTCTATGCCCAGAGGTGTTTGACCATCACCACCGACTCCTGGGCACTTTGGATAGTTATGGAGGGTTACCTCCTCCACCTGACTCGGACACCTCTTCCTTACTTTTCGGGAGAGCCCCTCAGGTCTCCCCATCACCAGGACCTTCTACTGAAGGAGTTGGCAGGTCTTCTCGAGAGCAAAGCGGTGGAACCGGTGCCCCACCATCTCAAGGGCAAGAGGTTCTTTTCCAGGTACTGTACTTCCTCGTGCCAAAAAGGACAGGGGCCCTAAGGCCCATCCTTGACCTGTGCAACCTCAACAAATTCCTGGTGAGGGAGAAATTCAAGATGCTCTCCCTTGGAATATTGCTGCCATACCTCCAGCAGGGAGATTGGCTATGCTCCTTAGACCTCAAGGATGCTTATACTCGCATCCTCATCCACTCCCACCACAGGCAGTACCTGCGGTTTGTAGTGGGAGCAGGCATTTTCAGTACAGGGTGCTTCCCTTCGGCTTGGCCCCAAGAGTCTTCACAAAATGCCTGACAGTCATGGCTGCCTTCCTCCGCCTACAGATCTTTGTCTTCCCCTACCTGAACGACTGGCTCATAAAGGGAGGCACAGCCTCAGAGGTGCAGCAGGCCACCGTACGCACCATCCAGGTCCTGCAATACTTGGGGTTTGTCATAAACTACCCCAAGTCTCACCTGCTCCCCGCACAATGCCTGTAGTTCATCGGGGAAAGCTTTACACTCTCCACTCTAAGGCCTTCTTGCCCAGGGACTGAGCTGACCATCTCAGGACTCTGGCATGGGACATACAGTGCCGTCCCTTGATGCCCGCTCGGCTTCTTCTGCACCTCCTCAGACACATGGCCTCCACGGTCCACATCACCCCAGACGCTCGCCTCCACATGAGGGCAGTGCAGTGGTCTCAGGCCACGGGTTGCCTCTGAGACAGAGTCTCCAAAATCTTCCAACTGGCAGACTCCCTGGTTTGGTGGCAGTCTCTCCAGCATCTCGAGGCAGGCATGCCTTTTCAGGCCCCAAGCCCAAGGGTCCTCACCACAGACCATTGCGGAGAGTTCCGCACCAAGGGCAACTGGTCACCAGACAAGAGCACCCAGCAGATCAAACTCCTGGAGCTCCGAGCCATACACTTAGCCCTGCAAGTCTTATGTTACCACCTCCATCACCAGCCGGTGCTGGTCCTGACGGACAATCAGGTGGCAATGTTTTGCATCAACAAACAGGGGAGCACAGAGTCTCGTACCCTTTGTCAGAAGACACTGGTCCTCTGCTCATATGCAATCCAACAGGGTATCCTCCTGCGGGTAGTGTACCTGCCAGGCCAGGACAACCTGGCCGACAGGCTGAGCAGAGTTCTCCAGCCGCATGAGTGGCAGCTGGACCCCAGAGTAGCCAGCCGGCTTTTCCAGCTCTGGGGGGAACCCGTGATGGACCTGTTCACCAGCCCGGACAACTTCCAGTTTCTCTGCTTCTGTTCCTGGCAAGCCCACCCATCCAGGATGGCAGCGGACGCGTTCCTTGTCTCATGGTCGGATGGCCTCATGTACGCCTTCCCTCCTACACCGCTGATCGCCAAGACCTTGTTCAGGACCCTCTACGACTGGGCCTCGCTCATCCTGATAGCTCCTCGATGGCCCAGGCAACCATGGTTCCTGCTGCTTCTCCAGTTGACGGTGTAGACCCCCATTCCCTTTGGAATCGCCACAGGACTCTGGTCCTGGGAGCGGGGCTCTCTTCTGCACCCCAACTTGGCAGGGTCCCTGTCGCTGACAGCCTGGCTGCTGAGAGGCCCCAGGCCCCTTTCGGTTGAAGTGGAAGACATTCTGATGGCCTCTCGCAAGGCCTCTACTAGGAAGCCTTACACCCTCAAATGGCACAGGTTCTCAGTTTGGTGCGCTGAGCATGGGGCTGACTCTTTCTCCAGCCCAGTGGCACTGGTGTTACTGTACCTTCTCCACCTCTCTCAATCCGGGCTCAAGTCTAACTCCGTTCAAGTGCACCTTATTGTCCTGGTGGCTCACCACCATCCGATGGATGGTAAGCCCCTCTCGGTGCAACCTTTTGGGGTCTGCTTTTATCGAAGCCCCTGGTTCGCCCTCCAGCAACCGAATGGGACCTCAACGTAGTGTTGGGGCAGCTCACTTGCCAACCCTTCGAGCCTCTGGTGACCTGCCACTTTCGCAACCTCTCTTGGAAGGTGGCTTTCCTGGTTGCACTCACCTCCGCTCGCAGAGTCAGCGAGCTTCAGGCCCTTGTGGTGGAGGCGCCTTACAGCAGGTTCTACAAGAGCAGAGTGGTGCTTCGCACGCATCCCAAATTCCTGAAGGTAGTATCGCACTTCCATCTCAACCAGAAAGTGGTGCTCTCTACCTTCTTTCTAAGACCTCACTCCAGTCAGGTGGAGATGGTTCTTCACACCTTGGACTGTAAGAAGGCTTTGTCCTTCTATATCCAACACGCTCAGGGCCATCAAAAAGCTTCTCGGCTTTTCATCGCCTTTGACCCCAGTAGGCTGGGGGAGGCGGTGACCAAGCGTACACTGTCTACATGGGTGGTAGACTGTATCGCCCTTGCTTATGAGCAGGCGAGGCTCCCGCTGGAAGGCTGTGTCACGGCGCACCATGTCAGGGCCATGGCAGCCTCAGTGGCAAACTTGTGCTCTGTCCCAATGGTGGACATCTGCCAGGCCGCCACCTGGTCTTCAGTCCATACCTTCGCAGCCCATTAATACCTGGAAAGAGAGTCCCAATGGGACAGTGCCTTCGGCCAGGCTGTGCTCCATAACCTTTTTGGGGTTTAGGCAACTCCTACACTCTGACATTTCTGTGTTCAGGCTACCGGAGTGCTGTTTTTATCGGACACATGGGTCCTACTGTTGTCTGTGGACACGGACTAAATTGCTGCTGCTTGTGGCTCCCCGTGAGGGAGCCCCTGTTTTTGCTATGGGCTTTCGGTAGCCTGTAGCTGTGGAGTCCTAAATGTGAGGACTGACTTCCTGCTTTTTCCCGGAGAAAGTGTAGTTACTCACCTGTAACAGGTATTCTCTGGGGACAGCAGGAATCAGTCCTCACAACCCTCCTTCCTCCCCTTGGAATTGCTTTTTTACCATCTTGTTTTTGCCGTCTTTCAGCTATGTCATCTGTCTGAGCAAGATGGCACCCTTGGGCGGGAAGGGGACCACGCATGCATTGTGGCTTCTCCCAAAGGCTTTCTTTGAAAGCTGGGGGGATGCTTCACGAGGGCTCCGTCGGTGTGAGGGCTGATTTCTGCTGTCCCTGGAGAGCACCTGTTACAGGTGAGTAACTATGCTTACTCGATGATCAAGAGCATTTCTGCCCCAGGACCGTTGTACTCTACTAGTGCAGCTAGCATCTCAAGCAAGGCTCAGGGACAATCTCTCAGCCAGCGAGATGCTCCAACTTCTAGGCCCTATGGCTTTCACAGTGCATGTAGTCCTATATACCCATTTGCACATGTGGACAGCTCAATGGATTTTGCCTCCCAGTGAGAGCAAATTTCCGGGGCCCTCAAGGATCAGATCCAAGTCACAGACAGTCTCATCAACTCCCTTCTGTGGTGGTCTACTCCAGAAAATCTTCTCGTAGGGTCACCTTTTCAGATGCCTCCACATAATGCATCCTGACGACAGATGCCTCAAATTGGGCTGGGGTGTCCACTTGGATTCTCTCTCCACTCAGGGCCACTGGACGGAGCAGGAGTCGCAGCTCCACATAAAGTTACTGGAACTTTGTGCTATATTCAGTGCCCTCAAAGTGTTTCAACAACAATTACATGGCCACAGCGTTCTTGTCCAGACAGACAATCAAGTAGCTATGTTCTATCTGAACGAGCAGGGGGGATCGGGCTCTAGGGCCCTTTGCAAGGAGGCTTCCAATCTTTGGTCATTTATTTATTTATTTACATTCTCTTATATACCGCGCTATTCTGCATCAGTGCGGTTTACATTGAACAAACTGAAATTACATTGAACAGGGCATTATAACTTGGAGATAACTATTTTACAGGGAACATGGGCTATGGAGGGTTAAGTGGCTTGCCCAAGACCACAAGGAGCACCTGTGGGACTAGAAACCCCAGTCCTTCCGGCCCAAGGTTGCTGTCCTCTAGTGGGATTTGAACCCCCGACCTTCCGGCCTGAAGAACCTTGCCCCAACCACTAGGCCACTCCTCCACTCCACTTTGCCATTGCCCATCAAATACACCTTCAAGCAGTGTATCTTTCAGAACAACAAAATGTCTTAGCAGACAGATTGAGTCGGATCCTCCTTCTACACGATGGTCCCTCCATCAGGAAACAATTTCCTATATATTTTGGACCTGGGGAACTCCAGAGATAGACCTCTTTGCCACTCTGCAAAATGACAAACCACCTCTTCTTTTGCACCAGAACCCCGATGTCCAGCCTTCCAGTAAGTGGATGCTTTACACCTTCACTGGGGTCAGGATTTCCTGTATGCATTTCCTCTCATACCTGTGATTCCCAAAATGCTTTTCAAGCTCCAAGCAGACAGGTGCCACATGATCCTCATATCCCCATGCTGGCCACATCAACTGTGGTTTCCTCTCCTACTACATCTGTCCCAGACTCACCCCCTGAGTCTTGAGTCAGTTCCCGATCTCCTCTCTCGGGAGGAAGGGACGCTACTCCATCCCAAACTGCAGTCTCTCCATCTCATGGCTTGGCTGCTGAGAGCGTAGTGTTGCAAGATCTTAACCTTCCTCAGGAAGTAAAGCAAATTTTGCTAGCCTCAAAAATAACATACACCAGACATTCCTGTGACTTTAAGCGGTGTAGATTCTCCACTTGCTGTTCTCAGACAGATTTTAATCCCTTCTCAGCTCCTGTGGAAGCTCTCCTTCAGTATCTTCTCCATCTTTTGTCCTCTGGTCTCAAAATGAACTCAGTAAGAGTTCATCTCAGTGCAATTGCTGCTTCTCACCATCCCTTGGATGGGCAGCCTATCTCCTCACAACCGCTTGTGACGTGTTTCATGAGAGGGCTCTTATTAACCAAGACTTCCATCAGGCTACCACCGGTGGCATGGGATCGTAATGTCGTCTTAGGACAACTCCTTAAGCTGCCTTTTGAACCTTTAGCTACAACCTTACTAAAGTTTCTCTCTTGGAAGGTCATCTTCCTTGTTGTTCTCACTTCCGCTAGGTCGCATCAGTGAACTTCAGACTTTGGTGGCAGACCCGCCTTACACCTGGTTCCACCATGATTCAAGTCACGAAGCTCATCAAACACCAACCAATGCAACACCATCACTGTGGAAAACAAACGGATGGCACTTTGCCTCACCTACAGAGCCCCGAATGCACCACCAGATGAACTAGCATCCACTCTAGAGGAGGTCTGTGCCTTCAACACCAGCAACAAACCCCTGCTACTACTAGGAGACTTCAACCTAGAATCCTCCAACACAAAGGACGCAGAAGCCTTCCTACAAGCTATGGGATCCTTACAGTACACCCAAATGATCAACACACCAACACACAAACACGGATCATCACCAGACCTCCTATTCGCACCCAATTTTCTAACGGACAATGGTAACATATCTACACCAGATGTCACCCCTTCCCATGGTCAGACCATCACATAATCAAAACAAAGGTCATGCCACAAGGACAAAACCATGACAAAAACCTAGACAAACCAACAGCACAAAGAAGATTTAAAAGCTTCAACAAGGACCAATTTCTCAAGGACATGAGACCGCACCTGAATACGGAAGAAGAGGATTTAGACGATCAAATCAGAAAATGGAACAGCATCATCAATGCAGCCTCCAAAGCCACCGAACACAGACCCAAGAAAGATCACCGCACCAGGGCACATCACACACCCTGGTACTCAAAAAACATACGGATCAAAAAAAGAGAACTCAGGAAGTTAGAACGACAATGGAGACACACTAAGTCTCCCAACAAGCAGACTCTATACTTAGCAAAACAAAAAGAGTACAACGATCTCATCAACCAAACAAAGAGAGGATACCACACCAACCTCATACTCAAATCAAACAACAAACCGAGAGAGCTCTTAAAAATTCTGAAAACACTCACCAAGGAGAACAAATCCGACAGCGAAGTGCAAATAGACCCACAAACATTCGCAGACCACATCCAAGACAAATTCCACTCAGCTCCCCGAAGGAATACTAACACAAGCACCAAACCAACCACCACCCCAAGAAAAACTTGGGACAAATTCATCAACCCATCCACAGAGCAGCTCTCACACATCATCACCGCCCTCAACACAAGCACGGCCCCAACAGACCCATGCCCAGTCACATGGATCAAAACGACAAAGTCAAACTTAATCCACACCATACACAACATGGTGAAAAGTTCTCTAACACAAGGTATCATGCCAGACCAGCTAAAACTTGCCACAATAAGACCAATCCTGAAGAAATCAGCACTTGACAAAAACAACCCAGCAGCCTACAGACCCATCTCAAGCATCCCACTACTGGCTAAGATTATTGAGAAGGTGGTACAACATCAACTACAAGACCACATCGACAACCACGCTCAACTTGACCACAACCAACACAGTTTCCGCCCCAACCATGGAGTTGAAACACTCCTGCTATACCTCTTTAATGACATACTACACCTCATAGACAACAGCAAGAATGGAATACTCATGATCTTCATTGACCTATCATCAGCGTTTGACACAGTCGACCATGGAACACTACTAGCAAGACTACAGAACATCGGACTACACGGAGCCACACTGAGGTGGTTCCACTCTTACCTCACGGACAGACAGATACAGGTCAAGATTGGGCCCAACACATCCCGACCCATAAAAGTCATGCAAGGCGTACCCCAAGGATCCGCACTATCAGCTCTTATTCAACATCTACATCCAACCAATATGCAACATCATAAAAGAGCACGGGATAAAATACACAATCTATGCGGACAACATAATGATATACACACCAATCACCCTCGACAACCCAGACCACACCAAGATAACAGACTGTCTCACACATATGAACACCTGGTTTCAAGACAATAACATGACCATAAACTACAGCAAGACCGAGGCGCTAATCATCACACAAAACTCCAACTTCATCCCCCCCCCTCCCCCGTGACATCAAGATAGGCACCACAACCATACCCATACAATCAGAAGTGAAATACCTTGGAGTGACAATGGACAAAGAACTTAACCTTCAGTCCCACTTCAGCAGAACCACCAAAAATGCATACCACAGGATGAGACTAGTACGACGCCTCAAGCCCCTCCTCACTCAGGAACACTTCCACACAGTTTGTCAAGCATTAATAACCCCAATCCTAGACTTCTGCAACCCAGTCTATCTAGGTCTAACGAAACAGACACTAAGACCATTGCAACTGGCACAAAACACTGCAGCACGCATAATTGCTGGCACCACAAGACAAGAACACATCACACCCACCCTAAAAGAGCTCCACTGGCTGCCTATCAGTGCCCGCATTAGATACAAGACAATCATAAACATTTTCAAAATCAAACATCAATTATCAGCTTTCAGCCTACACCCACTCATACAACCAGACAACAGCACAAGACCGAGAAGAAGAGGCACATCCAACCGTGTCAACACACCAAAAGATATCAACAGGATACGCAAGGACACCGAAAAACGAGCCTTATCAAAGGCGGCACCAACAATCTGGAATGCCCTCCCCGACTAACTGCGTTCAACAACAGACCTTAAGGAGTTCAGGAAACTACTGAAGACAACCCTCTTCATAGAACACTACGGTGACATTACTTAAACCATGCAACAGACACCTCAATTCCCCCCACATGTCACTATAATTGTAATTAAGCAAGGAACTGATACCCATAGCATTGTAAATAGCTCACGCTGTAAATAGCACCACAAGAATCAACGTCCAGACACACTCACACGCATACACTACTCACTGCATGTGCACACTATACACTGTATCTTATTGATTGTTTGCTATTCAGACCGCCTTGATTGCAGGATAAGGCGGTATAGAAATACGTTTAAATAAATAAATAAATGATAAGGTGGTTCTTAGGACTCACCCCCATTTCATGCCAAAGGTGGTGTCTCCTTTCCATATCAATCAGTTTATCTGCCTGTCTTTTTCCTTAGACCATATTCCTCTAGGGCAGAGGCCACCCTTCATACCCTTGACTGTAAACGGGCCTTAGTGTTCTATCTTCAAAGGACTGCTGAGCACCGTAAAGGCTCTAAGCTATTCATCTCCTTTGATTACAGTCACTTGGGGTTGCCAGTATCCAAACATATCCTTTCTAAATGGATAACTGATTACATTTCATTTGCTTATGATAAGGCAGGACTATCCCTTGAAGGTCATGTCACTGCCCATAACGTTCGTGCCATTGACAAAATTTGCAAAGCAGCCACATGGTCTTAGGTACATACCTTTGTGTCTTCACAAGGACTCCTGTCGGGATGCCATGTTTGGTCAGGCGATACTCCAGCACCTCTTAAAGATTTAGGGCAATTCCTACCCTCCATCCCAGAATTTTCGATGCCAGACATCCATGGAAGATCCATGCCGTCTTGAGGGCTGCTCTGAGGCAAATCTACTGATTCTGGGGGCATTTCTCTGGAATCTGGGAGCTAGGGAGTCCCGTATGTGAAGACTACATTCCTGTTTGTTCCTGGAGATAGCATAGATCTCCAGGAACAAGCAGGAATGAGTCTTCACGTATGGGTACGTCGGTACCAGCGGAGTCTGCGCGGGAACACTTCCCAGCGTCCAATCAGAACGCTTTTGGAAGCATCTCAACACGCCTGCGTGCTGCCTTCCCGCCTTTCCCAACTGCCTCTCCTCAGTTTTCGTTTTTCCACGGAGCCGGCAGGATGTCCTCCTGTCACCGCAGAAAATTCTTCTTTTATTTTTGTTTTTTCTTGTGGTCGCGTCTACCTTTCCTCGACGCACTGGTACCGCCGGTGTTTTCTTTTTTCTTTTCTCTTCAAGTATTTCCTTTTCTGGGAAATTTTTTCCTGTTTAGTGCCTGACAGGTTTCGGCCTGCCAGGCCTCTCCACTTTCCCTCATGGAAATGCTAGCCACTAGAACCTGTTTCAACTGTGGCGCCACCAAATTAGTTTTAGACACCCATAATTGGTGCCTTCCATGTTTGGGACCTGAACAACATCCGCTGGAGTGTCCCTCCTGCACTACTATTCCTGTAAGAAGTTTTCAGCATCGAGCTCAACTCGATATGCCGTTCCCCTCAGACCTGAGGGTACCAGCTACATCTTCTTTTTCGCAGGATCAGGTAACCAAACAAAAGTCTGTAAATACTAGCCAGTCCTCGGGTGGTAGATCTCATGTACATCATAGAGATGCCTCTCGGCTTGCCCCCGAGGACATATTGGCAAAACCCCGGCGGGAGGCTTCTGTCTCAAAAGCATTAACGGGGTTTCAGGTTTTCCCGGGGTTTTTACCTCGGTGAACATACCTGAGCCATGCCCGGTGGTGGTATCCGCTTTGAGCGGTGCCGGTACCCCGGCATCGGCAATGGTGCTGGATGAAACATTCCACACCGATGATCACAGTCAAGCGCTCTCGGTATCTTCGGTGCCGCTACTGACCGATCTTCCCACATCGGCCTCGGTACCGATGCTGGTATCCGTGTCGGTGCCCTCCAGATCTGCATCGATAGACTCGCTTCTTTCGATGCCTAGTCTAGAATCGATCTCTAGTCTGGATGACTGGGTACCGACTCGTCTAGGTACCGACTTCAGACAGTACCGAAGACATTCTACCGATGATCAAGGTCTGCCACATTCGGTTACCTCGGTACTGATAGTGCCGTCACAGCCTGATCTTCATATATCGGTGTCACCGACGGTACCGGTCCCGATACTGGTATTGACATCAACATCGGTGTCGGTACTTCCCATGCTCCTTTCAGCCGGCTCGCTTCCTTCCATACCGAGTTTGGAATCGATCCCTAGCATGGACGAATTGTTACCGACGAGTTGCGGTACCGGTTTTCAGCGGTACCGACAACTATCTTTCAAAGATAATCTGATGCTCCACCCCTCCAGATCTTCTATTCTACAGAATCTGAATGAACTGGTGGATGCTAGAGCTAGTTCTTCAACAGATCTAGTTCTTCCTCCTCTTCCTCGAGGACTCCCCTCTGGGGAGATTTCTTTTCAAGCTTTCCTGCTTGATATGGCCAAGTTACTTGCCATTTCTCTACCTGGTCAAGACCCTGCACCAGGGGATCCACAACCTATACAGATCCCCTGCAATCCAAAGGAAGTCATTATGTTTCCTTTGCATCAAACCTTGCAGGCTCTCCTATTTAGAACGTGGGAAACTCCTTTAACGGTATCCCCACCTTCTAGGGCAACGGATCTTCTATACAAGGTGCCTCCTCCTCCAGGTTTTCAAAAGCCTCATCTCTCTCATCATTCTCTTGTTGTAGAATCAGCAATGAGGCGTGTTAAGAGTACTAAGAAGCACTCTTCTTATCCGCCAGGTCATGAGGCTAAAACCTTAGATGCCTTTGGACGTCAAACTTTCCAGGCATCCATGTTTTCAGCAAGAATCCTGTCGTATATTTTCTACATGGGATTATCTCTTGAGGAAGTCACAAAAGATCTACTATTTTTGACCCCTTTCCTCCAAGAGCCTAAAAGAGCAGATTTTTCTATGCTAGTCAATCATGCTCAAAATATTTCTAAGTTCCTTACTCGTGCTTCCCTGGACTCTTTCGAGTCTGTTAGCAGAACTTCTGCTATAGCCATAGGGGCACGATGTAGAGCCTGGCTCCAAGCTTCAGACTTGGACAAATGCTTACAAGATAGACTGGGAAACGCTCCCTGCACTGGAGAGAATCTCTTTAATAAAGAGACTTTACTCCAGGCTGCTCAGTTAACCACTGACACTATTGCTTTCAGAGGCTTGTCTATGCCTTCCTCTATCCCAGCTTGTAGAAAATCTACCAGTAAGCTTTGTTCCCTTACGGGGAGAAGGTTTTATCCATCTTCTACCCATCATACAGATGCTCCCAGGCAGGGGAAACATCCAGCCAGGCTCAGGAAACCACAACCTCAACAGGTTCAGCAGACCCAGCAGCCGCAGGGTTGCTGATACACTCTTCCCTGAATCCTTTTTTTTCCTGTTTGAGGTTTAGATCCTGTAGTATGCTTCCTACCACTGCAAGCATCTACATCGGTTCCATCCTAAACTTTACATATGTCCCTCTTAAAGAGACATCCTGACTATTAGCTCAAAGAGCTTCTTAAGATGATTATGCTTTACAGGTAGTATAGTTACTCCTCGTCCTCTACCTACACAGAGGAGTAACAGCTGTCAATAAGGTTGCCATGCCTTTACCTTTGACTTTTTCTCCTGTATCAGCATCTCTCATATTACTTCAAGGATTTACTCCACCGTAAGTCTTCTTTTCAACTCTGCCACTCTTACTAAGACATTTGCCCTGTAAGAGTGATACCACTTACTGGGGATTTTTCCTTAAGCCCCTAAGTTTTCTTTCAGAGTTGTCTTCCCCCTGCATTCTTCGTTTTCGTGGCAGCTGCTCAGACAATAGCGGAGTCTTACCACTCCTACTTATGTCTGTACTTCTTTCCCAGTCTTGGGACCTAAGATTTCTACTGCTGTCCTATCAATAGTTAGAACTGCAGGGGCTCTTACTGGTATACCACTGACTTGCTGACCAAGCTACCAGGGCTTGTTCTCCAATTTCAATGGTTTCTGGCCTTACCACTAAGTCCCAGACGGTTTAAAAACCTTTTCTGGCTATTGTTGCAGACACATCAACTTACCTTCTATCCTCAGCCTTCCCCCATTCCTTGGGCTTGGCGGAGGAGTTGAATGATACCTACTGGCTCTTAAACACCATTTTTTCTTCTAATTAACCTGCAACATGCTCTCTGCATCTCTACGGAGCAGCTCTACACTATGGGGCCTTGTTAGAGAGCACATAATGTCAGATGGTTAGGAAGGGCTTTATCAAGTCATGCCTACTGGGTTCTCCCTGCCCTTACTATTGCCATTAAAGGCTTCTTAAATAAAGGACACAGACCTTTAATTAAAGGAAGACCTAAAGAATTATCCAATTCCCTGGATTGCTTCACATCTCCAGGGGACCCCTTCACCAGGGATGGGGGGTTTTCTTTCAGTATAGACAATCCTTGTCTTGTCTTTTCCTTCCATCCACAACTCTTCATGGCGTAATCCATGTTAACATAAGAACATAACATAAGATATGCCATACTGGGTCAGACCAAGGTCCATCAAGCCCAGTATTCTGTTTCCAACAGTGGCCAATCTAGGTCATATGTACCTAGCAGTTTCCCCAAGAGACACAAGTTCCACAATGCTTGTACTGGGTCAAGCATTGATATCTTCGGTCACTTCTTAATAATGGTTTATGGACCTTTCCTCCAGGAACTTGTCCAAACCTTTTTTAAACCCAGCTACACTAACAGCCTTTACTACATCCTCCGGTAATAAATTCCAGAGTTTGATTACACGTTGAGTGAAAAAATATTTTCTTTTATTAGTCTTAAATAGTTTACCCTGTAGCTTCATTGCATGTCCCTTAGTCTTTCTATATTTTGATAAGGTAAACAATCGATCTACGTTTACCCGTTCCACTCCGTTCATTAATTTATAGACTTCTATCATATCTCCCCTCAGCCGTCTCTTTTCCAGGTTAAAGAGCCCTAACCTTTTTAGCCTTTCTTCATAGGAGTATCCTTCCATCCCCTTTACCATTTTGGTGGCTCTTCTCTGTACTTTTTCTAAAATCGCTATATCCCTTTTAAGATACGGCGACCAGAATTGCACACAATATTCAAGGCGCGGTCTCACCATGGAATGATATAGAGGCATTATAATATCTTTTGTTTTATTTTCCATTCCTTTCCTTATCATACCTAGCATTCTATTTGCTCTCTTGGCCGCCGCTGCACACTGGGCCGAGGGTTTTAACATGGTATCCACAATGACGCCTAAATCTTTTTCCTGGGTGGTGGTTCTTAATGTGGAACCTTGCATCGTGTAACCATAGTTTGGGTTGTTCTTCCCTAGGTGCATAACCTTGCACTTGTCCACATTAAATTTCATCTGCCATTTTGATGCCCAGTCTTCCAATTTATCAAGATCCTCTTGCAATTTTTCACAATCCTCTTGGGTTTTAAAAACTTTAAATAGTTTTGTGTCATCTGCAAATTTGATAACCTCACTCGTTATTCCACTTTCCAGGTCATTTATGAATATGTCAAAAAGCAGCGGACCCAGCACAGATCCCTGGGGTACACCACTATTCACCTTTCTCCATTGGGAAAATTGGCCATTTAGCCCTACCCTCTGCTTTCTATCTTTTAACCAGTTCCTGATCCACAATAGTACATTGCCTCCTATCCCATGACTCTTTAGTTTTGCCAAAAGTCTCTGATGAGGGACCTTGTCAAAGGCTTTCTGAAAGTCCAGATACACAATATCAACCGACTCACCTTTGTCCACCTGTTTATTCACTCCTTCAAAAAACATAACAGATTAGTAAGACAAGATCTTCCTTGTCTAAAGCCATGTTGGCTGTCTCCCATTAGGTCGTGACTATCTACATGCTGAGTAATTTTATTCTTTATGATGGTTTCTACCATTTTTCCCGGTACTGACGTCAGGCTCACCGGTCTGTAGTTTCCCGGATCACCCCTGGAACCCTTTTTAAAAATTGGTGTTACATTGGCGATCTTCCAATCTTCAGATATTAGAGATGATTTTAATGATAGTTCACAGATTACCGATAGCAGTTCTGTAATCTCATATTTCAGTTCTTTGAACACCCTTGGATGTATACCATCCGGCACAGGTGATTTGCTACTCTTCAGTTTATCTAATAGTTGTAAGACATCTTCCCGATGTATCGATATTTCCTTCAATTCTTCCGCACCTTTAAATACCACTTCAGTCATGGGTAACATCCCTACATCTTCCTCAGTAAAGACCGAAGCAAAGAATTCATTCATTCTCTCCGCTATCGCCTTGTCGCCTCTTAGTGCTCCTTTAACCCCTTTATCATCTAATGGACCAACTGACTCTCTCACAGGTTTTTTGCTAAGAATGTACTTGAAAAGGTCTATCTCTAGGAACAAGCAGGAATAAGTCATCACATATGGGGTACGTCGGTACCGACGGAGCCTGTGCGGGAAAGCTCCCCAGCTTTTCAAATGAAAAGCTTTTGGGGCCTCCCACTGCACATGCGCGCTGCCTTCCCGCCTTCCTGACCAGCTCTCCTCAGTTCTTCTTTTTCCGCGGAGCCAGCAGGTCGTGTTCCTGTCACCGCTGAAGAATTTGTTACTTTGTTTGTTTCTTTAGACCGCGTACCTGCCTTCCCCATACCGATACCGGTATCGCCGGTCTTTCTTTCTTTCTATATAAAAAAAAAAAAAAAAAGACTTTTTTTATTTTTTCTTCAGCACAGCTTGGTACCCGGCGTTAGGCCTTAAGGCCTACACAATTTCTCCTCATGGAGAAGCCAGTCCCTGGTTTCAAAAAATGTACCAAATGCAGTGCTGTCATTTCTGTCACAGACACCCATGAATGGTGTCTCAAATGTTTGGGACCTGAGCACTCCATACCGGACTGCCCATCCTGCACCCAGATGTCTAAACGCGGTTTGCAGAACCGGGCTAACAAGCTCCATGTGCTGTTTCCTTCAGAAGCATCACAGTCGTCCAGGTCTTCCTCTCCGGATGGATCTCAGGTAACCAAAACTTCTGTGGGCAAATCCTCTAAAAGCAAATCTCTTTCTAAAGATCGAGAGGCTCTCAGTTCTGAGTTCGAGGATTCTGCCCAGGCCAAGAAACCCCGGCGGGAGGTTCCGGCCTCCAAAGCAATCATGGGGTCACAGGTTGACATCGATGGCACGGCCTCGACAGATCACCTGTTGGACTGCTCTGGGGTACCGGCCCATACCGGTACCGACATCCAGGCAGTAGTGGCGTCTATGGGCAGTACTGTCCAGACCATGCAGCAGGCCGTACTGGCCTTCATTAAGGCTGCGACGCCCTCGGTACCGATTTCATCGGTACCGACCCCGGTTCCGGTATCTACACCGGAACCCAGACCATCGACTTCTAAACGTCGATCGGTTTCGCATGGCGGATTCCGGCTTTCGCCCGGTACCGATCCCATGCCCGATACGCCCGATGTCGATACCGATCGATATGCGTATCGTACATTGGAAGCACAGAAAGAGTACTCAGATTCTTCTGATGAATTTAATTCCTCTGATGACTCTGCTGAGCTTACTCTTCCTGAGGAGCCCTCTTCTCCCAAGAGGAGGATGTCTCCTCCAGAGGATTTATCATTTCAGGATTTCATTCTTGATGTAGCTAAAGCACTTTCTATTACTACATCTTCTGAAAGAGAACCCAGATCAAAAAAATTGGACATTTTAGGATACTCAAAAGCTCCTAAAGAGGCAGTCACTCTGCCTGTCCATGAAATCCTTCAAGAACACTTGATGGATTTGTGGGAGACTCCTTTAACACTGTCTCCCCATTCCCGCAGGTTGGATACCATGTATCGGGTCCCTCCCTCGCCTGGGTTCCAAAAACTCAGCTGCCTCACCACTCCATTGTGGTGAAGTCTGCTATGAAGAAAATAAAGAGTCCTAAGAGGCATTCTTCTACCCCTCCAGGGCGTGAATGTAAGAACCTAGACTCTTTTGGAAGAAAGATGTTCCAGGCTAGTATGCTTATAGCCAGGATCAACTCTTATAGCCTTTATATGGGCATGTATCTTGGGCAACTTGCCCTAAAAATACAGAATTTTGCCCCCTTTATCCCTGATGATCAAAGGGCGGACTTCTTTTCTATGGTGACACAACTTTCAGAGGTCTCCAAGTTCTCCAACAGGGCAGCCTTTGATTCTTTCGAGGTTGCAAGCAGAGCTTCGGGAATTGCTATTGCAGCCCGACGTCTCGCTTGGCTCCAGGCTTCTAACCTAGAACCCTGGGTTGTAGAAGGCCTCAGGAATCTGCCCTGTACCGGTGAGAACTTATTTGGGGAAGACTGGCAGATTAAAGCTGCTCAAATGGATGCAGAAAATGCCACTCTAGATAGACTTTCCAAGTCTACTTCTACCCCTACCAAAAAGAAGCCTTTTAAAAGGCCTTACTATAAAAAGACCAGATTTCCCACAAATACTGGCCAACAATCTGCTCAGCCTCGCCTTGCGGCTAAGCGTCAACAATCTAAGCAGGTAAAGTCAAAGCCTGCAGTGTCTGCTACATCCCAGCAGGCTCAACCCCTCAGGGGTTTTGACTTCCCTCTAGAGAACTTGCCGTTTCTGGCTCTAGCACAGCCAGAGCCCCTCACCATTCCTGGAAGGCTAGCTCACTTTGCTCCCAGATGGGAGCAAATAACATCAGAGCAATGGACCCTCTCTATTATCCGAGAAGGCTACAAACTTCATTTCTCCATGCCTTCCTCCCCATACCTTGGTGAGGCAATTCAGTTCTCCCCCATCTCTTCTGACCCTGTTGGGTCAGGAAGTCTCTTCTCTTCTTGCCCAAAGGGCAATAGAGGAGGTTCCTCCTCCACAACAGGGGTTAGGTTTCTACTCCCCTTACTTTCTCATAACAAAGAAGACAGGGGGCTTCAGACCTATCCTAGATCTGAGAGAATTGAACAGGTTTCTATTCAAGGAGAAATTCAAAATGCTCTCTCTGGGCCTTCTCCTTCCATACCTTCAGAGTCAAGATTGGCTTTGTTCTCTAGATCTCAAGGATGCGTACACTCATATACTCATCCATCCATCCCACAGAAAGTATCTAAGATTTCTGTTCCAGGGAAAACATTTCCAGTACAGAGTACTACCCTTCGGTCTGGCCTCTGCTCCAAGAGTCTTCACAAAATGCATGGCAGTCGTAGCCGCATTTCTCAGAGGCCTGGGAATCTTTGTCTTCCCATATCTGGACGACTGGCTCATCCGAGCTCCATCTCAGTCAGAAGCCCAGATTTCTCTGGACCGCACAAGGCATATTCTTCAATATCTGGGACTTGTGGTAAACATTCCCAAATCCCAACTCATCCCTACTCAGTCTCTGGAATTCATAGGGGCCCAATTGGACTCCACCACTGCAAGGGCCTACCTCCCTCTGGTCCGAGGCCAAAGGCTAATAAGCTTGGCCTCCCAAGCTCAGTCCAGAAGTCACTTGTCAGCCAGAGAAATGCTGCAACTTCTGGGCCACATGGCCTCCACGGTTCATGTGGTACCCTATGCTCGTCTCCATATGAGAGCAGCTCAATGGACATTGGCCACCCAGTGGTCTCAAGCATCGGGACTGCTATCAGACCAGGTGCTCACCTCAAAACGTCTGTTTTGGTCTCTCCAGTGGTGGACATCCTCCAAAAATCTGTTGTTGGGGACCCCCTTCCAACCTTCGTTGCCCCAAGCAACCCTCACAACAGATGCCTCCCAAACAGGGTGGGGAGCTCATCTTCAACATCTCTCCACTCAGGGAATCTGGTCTCCTCAAGAGACCACCCTTCATATCAATCTTCTGGAACTGCGAGCAATCTTCCTTGCCCTCACAGTCTTCCATACCCTCCTTGCCAACCTGACTGTCCTAGTTCAGACAGACAATCAGGTGGCCATGTTTTATATCAACAAACAAGGAGGGACGGGCTCTCTGTCGCTTTGCAACGAAGCTCTCAGATTATGGGCCTTCGCCAGAGAGCACCAAATTCATCTTCTGGCAGTATATCTTCCAGGAGTTCAAAACTCTCGGGCAGACAGACTCAGTCGAGTTCTGCTCCCACACGAATGGTCCCTTCATATGGACCAGATATGCAGAATCTTTCAGGAATGGGGGACCCCGGACATAGACCTCTTTGCAAGTCCGTGGAATGCCAAACTTCCCCGGTTCTGTTCCAGGACTCCGTGTCAGGGAGCTCAGGCCAACGATGCCTTTCTCCTGCATTGGGGTCAGGAATTCCTGTACGCTTTTCCACCCATTCCTTTGATTCCCAAGACTCTGTTCAAACTTCAGAGGGATCACGGATCCATGATCCTCATTGCTCCACGCTGGCCACGCCAAGTGTGGTTCCCTCTCCTTCTACAGCTCTCCCAGGGCTCCTCCCTGGACCTGGGAGCTGCACCAGACCTTCTGTCTCAGGAGCAGGGGACTTTGTGGCATCCAAACCCCAAGTCCCTACATCTCCGAGCTTGGTTACTGAAGGCTTAAGCCTTCAAGAGTTTAATCTTTCTCAACCAGTGAAAGATATCCTTTATGCCTCTAGGAAACCCTCTACCAGGCGTTCCTATGCTTTCAAATGGAAACGTTTTTCCATTTGGTGTGCCCAACAGGGTCTTGACCCTCTGGCACTTCCATTGAATTCTCTACTAGACTATCTCCTGCATCTCTCCAATGCAGGCCTCCAGACGAATTCAGTACGAGTCCATTTAAGTGCTATTACAGCATCCTTAAAACCTATAAATGGACAATCTGTTTCCTCTCATCCTCTTATTGCAAGATTCATGAGAGGCCTAACCCTCACTAAGCCTCCAATCCGGCCTCCTCCGGTAGCATGGGACTTGAATTTAGTTCTGGGTCAACTTATGAAGCCACCTTTTGAACCATTGGTATCTACCTCCCTGAAATTTCTTTCTTGGAAGGTCCTTTTCCTTATTGCAGTCACTTCGGCCCGCCGCATCAGTGAACTGCAGGCTTTGGTGGCAAATCCACCTTATACCAGATTTCATCATGATAAGGTGGTCCTTA
Organism: Ichthyophis bannanicus; assembly: GCA_033557465.1. Lineage (NCBI taxonomy): Eukaryota > Metazoa > Chordata > Amphibia > Gymnophiona > Ichthyophiidae > Ichthyophis > Ichthyophis bannanicus. Next base: position 607,084,493 of record CM066031.1, on the reverse strand, counting down.
GGACGAATCCCAACTTTATGCCTAAAGTGGTCTCGCCTTTTCATCTTAATCAAGAGGTATATCTACCTGTCTTTTTTCCGGCTCCTCATGCATCCAGTGCAGAGAGGAACCTTCATACTCTTGACTGTAAAAGAGCTCTCGCCTTTTACCTCAATAGAACTCAGCCACATCGAAAGTCTTCTCAGCTTTTCGTGGCTTTTGATCCTTCTCATTTGGGACTTCCAGTCACCAAACGCACACTTTCCAACTGGATTGCTCAGTGTATTTCCTTTGCTTACCAGAGTAAGAACATATCTCTGGAAGGCCATGTCACAGCTCACAATGTGAGAGCCATGGCCACTTCTATGGCTCATCTCCACTCTGTATCCATAGATCAGATCTGTCGAGCAGCCACTTGGGCCTCGGTGCATACCTTCACAGCCCATTACTGCTTGGACAAGGACTCCCGCCGGGATGCCTTGTTTGGTCAGGCTGTCCTCAAACACCTGTTCCATACTTAAACAACTCCTGCCCACCTTCCCAGAATGGATGCCTGAGATCCATCCGAAGATGGTTACCCTTGGAGGGGGATCTCCCAGGCATCTCAGCTAGGGAGTCCCCATATGTGATGACTTATTCCTGCTTGTTCCTAGAGATAGCACAGTTACTTACCTGTAACAGGTGATCTCTGGGAACAGCAGGAATTAGTCATCACAACCCACCCACCTCCCCTAGGAGTTGTCTCTCTATTCCTCTATCTTCCTGTCCTCTCTCTATTGTCTCAGCTTTAAACTCGAACTGAGGAGAGCTGGTCAGGAAGGCGGGAAGGCAGCGCGCATGTGCAGTGGGAGGCCCCAAAAGCTTTTCATTTGAAAAGCTGGGGAGCTTTCCCGCGCAGGCTCCGTCGGTACCGACGTACCCCATATGTGATGACTAATTCCTGCTGTTCCCAGAGATCACCTGTTACAGGTAAGTAACTGTGCTTTATTTCGCCTTTTTGCTTCCGCAGCAAGCTTCTTCTCAAATTCTCTCTTTGCCTGCCTTATCAATGCCTTGCATTTGACTTGCCAGTGCTTGTGCTGTTTCCAGGTTTCGTCGTTTGGCTCTTTTTTCCATTTCCTGAAAGATGCTGTTTTGGCAACAACAGCCTCTCTGACCTCACCTTTAAACCATGCTGGCAGTTTTTTGGACTTCCTTCCACTTTTCTTAAAGCGTGGAATACAGCTGGTCTGGGCTTCCAAGATAGTATTTTTCAACAACACCCAAGCTTGATGTACGTCTTTAACCTTCGCAACTGCTCCTTTTAACTGTTTTCCTCATTTTATCATAGTCTCCCTTTCGAAAGTTAAAAGGTAGCACTGTGGATTTCCTTACTATCCCTCCTCCACTAATTAAATCAAAGGTGATCATGCTATGATCACTATTGCCAAGTGGCCCCAACACCCTTATCTCTTGCACTAGATCTGGTGTTCCACTAAGGACTAGGTCTAATATGGCTTCCCCTCTGGTTGGTTCATGAACCAGCTGCTCCAAGAAGCAGTCATTTATTTCATCTAGGAACTTTATCTCCCTAGCATGTCCTGACGTGACACTGACCCAGTCGATACCGGGGTAATTGAAATCACCCATTATTATTACTGCGCTGTAACTTTTGTTAGTTTCCTTGATTTCTTTGAGCATTTCATCATCCATTTGGTCATTCTGGCCAGGTGCTCTATAGTACACCCCCACTGCCATCGCCTTCCCCCTTTTATATGGAATTTCAATCCATATAGATTCTACAGCAGATTTTGTTTCCTGCAAAACTTTAATCCTTTCTGAGTCAATGCCCTCTCTAACATAGAGCGCAACCCCTCCACCAATTTGATCAGCTCTATCATTACGATATAGTTTGTACCCATGTATCACAGTGTCCCACTGGTTGTCCTCCTTCCACCATGTCTCTGATATTCCAATCATATCTAACCTTTCATTTAGTGCTATATATTCTAACTCTCCCATCTTATTCTTTAGACTTCTAGCATTTGCATACAAGCATTTTAGAGAATGTATTTTATTCATGTTAATTTGGCTATTGTTAGACATGGGTAAATTGGGATCTTTAAGCTCTGTCTGCTCCATACTTGAGGGCATTTGGGCTACTTTACTCTTTTGTGGAACCTCTCTGCTTTTGGTAGTATCCTTCAAGGATACTTTCTTCCGAACCATCCGCTCTTGGGCAACTGTCGGCTTTCCCCTAATATCTAGTTTAAAAGCTGCTCTATCTCCTTTTTAAAGGTTAATGCCAGCAGCCTGGTTCCATCCCGGTTAAGGTGAAGCCCATCCCTTCGGAAGAGCCCCTCCTTTCCCCAGAATGTTCCCCAGTTCCTAACAAATCCAAAACCCTCATCTCTGCACCATTGTCTCATCCACGCATTGAGACTCCGGAGCTCTGCCTGCCTTTTGGGTCCTGTGCGTGGAACAGGAAGCATTTCGGAGAATGCTACCCTGGAAGTTCTGGATTTCAACTTCCTACCTAAAAGCCTAAATTTTGCCTCCAGAACCTCCCTACCACATTTTCCTATGTCATTGTTACTGACATGTACCAAGACAGCAGACTCCTCCCAAGCACTATCTAAGACCTTATCTAGGTGGCGCGTGAGGTCCGCTACCTTCGCACCAGGCAGGCATGTTACCAGGCGATCCTCACGTCCACCAGCCACCCAGCTATCTATATGCCTAATGATCGAATCACCAACTATAACGGCTGCCCTAACCCTTCCCTCATGGACACATGGCCCTGGAGAAACTTCCTCGGTGCGAGATGGTTTTACATCACCTGGAGGACAGGTCCTAGTTACAGGATCACTTCCTGCCACACCAGGGTGATGCTCTCCTGTCACGTGACCTCTCTCCTCCATGGCAACAGGGGTGCTGCCAAACTTGTTGAGCACAAGAATGCTCCATACCCTTTTTACCCTCATTAGGGGTAAATATGGTATTTTTACTGCATCTTTTTCTCCAGCTACCTGCTGGAGTTATGGAAGGATTCGGACTTACTGTCTGCAGATTTAAAACATCCTCTGCATTTTCCAGGTAGGTCTCCATTCCTGGTTATTCAGGGGCTAGAGATCTTAGAGGACTCTAGACTTCTCTTGCCATAGAGAAAACTCCCTGGGCTTCCTACCCATAACCAGGAAGTAGAGATTCTCTAAATATCTTCTCAAGAAGGTACCTCCCTTCTTGTTGTTAGATAAATCTTTCCTTCTCCACATACCCTATGTCCGGACATGGGTATGTATACATATATATATATATATGTGTGTGTGTGTGTGTATATCTATCTATCTATCTATCTATCTATCTATATATATATATATATATATATATATATATATATATATATATATGTGTTACATGTATATGGATATCTGTATGTCTGTGCCCATATATATATATTCACATATATGATGGATACATCTGTATTTACCTATCTATATATAGGTATTGCAATATATGATAGTGGGTAGATATATGTCTATATACTATTTCGATCTGTCTGCCTAGATATATATATACTCATACATATATATATATTCCCCTACGGATCCGACAAATACTCTCTATCCCTTTCCATGCTGTCCCAGCATACTTAGGGTTCTCCATAATCAACCACTCCTGTGGTAGTTGAGGAGTTTTTGTACCATAACCTTCAGTTTAGGTACACCTGAAGCCCTCCATACCTTTTCCTTTTCAATTAGGAGGGACTTTCTGAATCTTCAGAAAATGAGAGGCTACAATGCCTCATTACTCCTATCCTTCTTTGTTATCGGATATAGGGATCTTTGAAACTCCCTTCTCCTATAAGAACTATGTCTCTTTAAAGTCAAAAGAGCTTCAGTTTTTATCTAATAGGGACTTCCGCGTTTCCCGCAAAGTCCTACCTCATTGAACTACCCCAGTCCACTGGGATTGTTTCTTCTCACCCTAAGGGGACTAACCTCAGCCTGTTTATTGCAGTTATTTACCTCTCCTTACATTGAGGTACTCCCTGGGGATATTCTGTTAGTTTATATTCACAAATCCACATGAACCTCCATATACCCCTTTACAATACCACCAGGTGAGGTCCATAGTGGTTTATTGCTCCCAATATTACCACTAAATATCACCTGCACAGAGACTCCTATCTAGGCAGCCTGTTTGGTGCAGCTTTTCCACAGCACATCTTTTTGGTTTAACTCCTACCCTCCATCCCTAGGATGCCTGGGGTTTCGGTAAAATAGCATGGCTCTCAGATTCGCAACATGCTGAGACTCCTCCAGGCATCTTAGCTTGGGAGTCCCCATATGTGAAGACTCATTCCTGCTTGTTCCTGGAGATAGCACAGTTACTTACCTGTAACAGGTGATCTCTGGGAACAGCAGGAATAAGTCTTCACAACCCACCCACCTCCCCTAGGAGTTGCATTTCTCTATATCTATCTTTCCCTTTCTCTCTCTCTCCTTGTCTCAGCTTTAAAACTTAACTGAGGAGAGGCAGTTGGGAAAGGCGGGAAGGCAGCACGCAGGCGTGTTGGGATGCTTCCAAAAGCGTTCTAATTGGACGCTGGGGAGCGTTCCCGCGCAGACTCCGTTGGTACCGATGTACCCATATGTGAAGACTTATTCCTGCTGTTCCCAGAGATCACCTGTTACAGGTAAGTAACTGTGCTTTACTCACATGTAACAGGTGATCTCCGGGAATAGGAGGAATTTAGTCTTCACAACTCACCCTCCTCCCCTCAGAGTTGTAGGGTTTCTTTCTATCTCTCTATCACTCTATTCTCTCCTTTTATCTCAGCTACAAACTCAACTGAAGAGGGAGATTCATAAAGGCGGGAAGCGCAGACGCACCTGTTGGACGCTGGGGAGCGTTCCCATGTGGGCTCCGTCAGTACCGACGTTACCCATATGTGAAGACTAAATTCCTGCTGTTCCCGGAAATCACCTGTTACAGGTGAGTAACTATGCTGTCTCTGGTCTTTCCTGGAGAGTGCTCTTCTCATCAATCTCCTGGAACTCAGAGTAGTTTTCAACACCATCCGTGTTTTCTGGTGGGCTGTTATTTCATCTTACATTGAGGAAGTGCACGGAAATCAATTTCTCAGCAATACTCTCAAACTCTTTATTACAAGATATCTTTTTCTCAGCATAAATTCTTCATACACAAATTCTCTAACACGGTTACTTACAGGTACAAGATAACTACTATATAGGGAATAGACAGAAGAGAAAGGTTAATGGAGTAACTCAGCACACTGTCACCTCCATGGCAGGGCTGAATTAACTCCCCATTTTCTCCTCTGTCCTGGTCCTTTTTTTATACAGTTATTTTTCTGTGAGGCTGATGCGACTATAAAGGTTATTTCTTTTCAAGCAGCTGTTTTTCAGTGATACTTTATTTTATACAATATTGGCACATTTTACATTGCCTAAGGTTCAAAGTAGCGTGGAAACACCATCTCACCTTCCCAAGACTAGTGCCTAATTAAATCTTACTCCCTGGTTCCCCCATGTCTCTTTTTGTTTCATTTGTGTTATCTGGTTTTCTTAGAAGATGTACACTAAATCAGCAACATTCCGTATTACTCTACTCCCAGAATTTTCTCATGCTATGTCAGCAGCTCATTCTTTTCTTTTCCCCTGATTCTTCTTTTGGCCTAACAGTGATCAAGAGTCCCAAGCAGGCCTGTGGCCTGTATCCAGGCCTGCTTCACAGGCCTAGCTACAAGAGCATTATCCCGGCTTGGGTCCGACTCCCTTCAATATCAAAAAAACAAGGAGGTACAGACTCTCGCCCCTTATTTACAGAGACGATAAACCTATGGAACTGAGTGATCTCTTGGGGAATCACCTTCATGCAGTGTACCTTCCAGAAGAGGAGAATCAGTTAGCTGACAGGCTAAGTTGATTTCTCCACCCACATGAGGGGGTGCCTCAAGTGGCACTCCACTTGTTCCAGCTATGGGGGATGCCACTACTCGATCTCTTTGCTTCTCCCTGCAGCGCCCAACTGCATCGGTTTTGCTTAAGGATTCTGTCTCCTCACAGAGAGAGCTTGGATGCCTTTCTCCTGCACTGGGGACAGGGTCTGCTTTATGCTTTTCCCCCTCTCCCCCTCATTGCAAAAACATTTTTCAAACTTCAGGCTGACCAGGGAACAATGATCCTCATTGCCCCTTGCTGGCCCAGGCAACTGTGGTTTAGAAACATAGAAACATGATGGCAGAAAAAGACCATATGGCCTATCTAGCCTGCCCTTCCATATCAACCACTACAACAGTCCCCATTTTTCCTTCTGTCTTCTTGTGCCATTCATACAGGGTGCTCGTGCAAGCCACAGGCGGCAGGATTATAGTCACAAACAGCACATAAGGCAAAACCTATTCCTAAGCCAGAATATCCCAACACTTCAGAGATCCTCTGTGTTTGTCCCGTGCCTTTTTGAATTCAGACACTGTCCTCATCTCTACCACCTCCACTGGAGGACTATTCCACGGATCTACCACTCTTTCCGTAAAAAAATATTTCCGCATATTACTCCTGAGTCTATCCCCATTCACCCTCATCCTATGTCCCCTCATAGCAGAACTTCCTTTCAATCGAAAGAGGCTCTCCTGTGCATTTATGCCACAGTTGTATTTAAACGTCTCAATAATATTTATTTATTTAACAGTTTTTATATACTGTCCTCCTTCGATTCAGGATGGTTTACAGAGAACTTAAGGTGACTGTGTTTCAACTGTTTACATAGAACTGAACTTTTTAACATGAGTACATATGGTTAAGGCAATATCACCTTTATCCCACCTTTCCTCTAAAGTATACATATTAAGATCCTTAAGTCTCTCCTCATATGCTTTATAATGAAGACCACTAATCATTTTAGTAACCACCCTCTGTATTGACTCCAGCCTGTTTATATCCTTTTGAAGGTGCGGTCTCCAGAATTGCACACAATACTCCAAATTAGGTCGCACCAAAGACTTATACAGAGGCACTATCACCTCCTTTCTTCTGCTGGCCACTCCTCTGCCTATGCACCCAAGCATCCTTCTTGCTTTTGCCTGTTTAGCTACTTTAAGATCATCAGACACAATCATGCCTAGGTCCCGCTCTTCTTTAGTGGTCAAAAGTACTTCACCCCCTATACTATATTGCTCCCTTGGATTGCTGCAGCCCAAATGCATGGCCTTGCATTTTTTAGCATTAAATCTCAGCTGCCAAATTCTAGACCATTCTTCAAGCTTAGCTAGATCCCTCCTCATGTTATCTACACCTTCCTGCGTGTCTACTCTATTGCAGATTTTGGTATCATCCGCAAAGAGACAAACCTTACCCAACAGCCCTTTCGCTATATCACTAACAAAAATGTTAAAAAGAATCAGACCAAGGACAGATCTCTGGGGCACACCACTGGTAACTTCCTTTTCCTCAGAGTGAGGAACCCTTTGTCACCTCCACTCAACCAGTTTCTAACCCAAGCAGTAACTTTAGGGTCCATCTCTAGGGCGCTCAGTTTGTTTATAAATTGCCTGTGAGGAACGGTGTCAAAGGCTTTACTGAAATCTAAATACACCACATCTAGGGATCTCCCTTTGTCCAACTCCCAGGTCACCAAGTCCAAGAAATCAATCATATTTGTCTGAGAAGACCTGCCTCTGGTGAATCCATGCTGCCTCGGATCCTGTAATCCGCTGGACTCCAGAAACCTCACTATTTTCTCTTTCAGCAGCGCTTCCAATAATTTACTCACCACCGATGTTAAACTAACTGGCCTGTAGTTTTCAACCACATCCTTACTTCCGCTTTTGTGTAAAGGGACCATATGTGCCTCTCTCCAGTCCTTTGACACCACTCCCAACTCCGAGGCATTAAAAAGGTCAGTCAGTAGAGCTGCTAGAATGTCCTCAAGTTCCCATCCAATCCCATCACTTTGTCTACTTTAAGTTTAGCTAGTTTCTCATGAACACAGTCTTCTGAAAATTGTTCAAGATGCCCCTCGCTTCTGTTCCTGTTTGTGGGTGTTTTCTGAGGTCCTGCTCTTGGTTCTTCATCTGTGAACACAGAACAGAAATATTTGTTAAGTAATTCCACTTTATTCTCATCAGCTTCTACATATTCCTCCCCTTCACCCTTGAGTCTTACAATACCACTTTTGCCCTTCCTCTTCTCACTAACATATCTGAAAAATGTTTTATCCCTCATTTTACTGCACTGGCTATTTCCTCCTCTTTTTGAATCTTGGCTTTCCTGACTACTTTGCTAGCTTCACTAAGTTTTTCCAAATATAGATTCCTGTCTTCCTCTCTCTGTGATCTCTTGTATTTCATGAAGGCCTCCCTTTTTTTCTTCACCTTTTCAGCTACTTCTTTTGAAAACCATAGTGGTCTCCTTTTCCTTTTACCTTTATTTACCATTTTAACAAAAGGTTGGTTGCCCTTAAAATATCCCCTTTCGGTTTTGCCCACTGTTTTTCTACATCCCCCAGATGTTTCCGTCCCGCTAATGATTCCCTGAGGTATTGGCCCATCTTGGCAAAGTTAGTTTTTCTAAAGTCTAAGTGTTTCCTCTTCTTCTTCAACTAGCTTAGGCTCCTCCCCTCAGCCTGGATTGTACACCCAACCTCCTTTCCCAGGAGCAAGGGTCCCTCCTGCACCCCATCCTCAAGACTCTCCACTTGATGACCTGGCCGCTGAATGCTTTGTCCTCTCAAACTTTTAGGACTTCAAGAGGACATTTTGCTCTACTACTACTACTCAGCATTTATATAGCGCTACCAGTTATACGCAGCACTGTACATTATAGACATGTAAGAGACAATCCCTACTCATCAGAGCTTACAATCTAGTTAAGACAGAATGCACAAACGCACAGATATGGAAGGTGTAAGCAAGGATGGAACAAGGGGGCGGAAAGGAGACTAGGTGAGTCATGATCCAAAAGCAGCAGCAAAGCGGTGGGCTTTCAACTTGGACTTGAAGAGGGTTAGAGAAGGTGCCTGGCGTACAGACACAGATAGTTTATTCCAGGCATAGGGTGTAGCAAGGTGGAAGGAGCGAAGTCTGGAGTTAGCAGTGGGAGTGCGGGGTATAGATAGAAGCAGTTTGCTGGAATACAAACCATATTGTTTGTATAGTTAGTGCAGAAAGTGAGCACTCCAAAATTGACAACGTCATCCATTTGGGTACAAATGACCTAGCTAGAAAAAGTGCCTCCCCCCAAACAAGCCCTTACGGTGTCTATTCCTTCTGTCCAGGAACTGCTGCTTTTCTGCATGTGGGAGATCCTGGCCTTGGTTTCCATTGTGAGCAGGTGGCTGGACTTGATGTACTGGGTCCGCCGGAGCCTTGGCTTCAAAAAAGTTCAATTGCCCCACATCTCCATGTTGATGGACTTGGCCATGCGGAGGCTCAGGAACCAGAAAATGCACTCCTCGGTGTCCCCGGGGAGGGAGGCTCGTGCCATGGACGTCCTGGGCAGGAAGTTCTTCCAGGACTCAATACTCATCAGCTGGATCCAAGCCTACCAGCTGAACATGGGCATGTACCTATGGGACACGGCGAGGGAACTCGCCTGGTTCTCAGCTGGTCTCTCCGAGGAATCTCTCCAGAGAGTCTGGATCCTGGTCACAGTCAGGGAGTGCTCCAAATTTATGACTCGGGCGGCCTATGACAGCTTCGAGTTGGTGGCTAGAATACCAGCAGTGGGCATTAGTGCCTGCTGCCATGCTTGGCTACAGTCCTCAGACTTGGAGTAGTCGGTACAGGACAAGTTGGTCGATGTCCCATGGAGAAAACTTCTTCAGCAAACCCATAATGGTCAAGGCCACCGAGCTGGAGTCTGAGTTCATGACCCAGACCAGGCTCTCTAAGAAGACCATTGATCCTTCCTGAAAGAAGGCTTACGGAAACTACCCTCAGTACTCGGACTTCCCAGCTCCCCAACAGAGCCAGCCGGCCAAGGGCATAACCCTCGTAAGCCAAAGGCCCCCAAGCCCCGGTCCACACCTCAGGCACTACCCTGGGGGGGGGGGAACTTTTGACTCCTGGAGCATAGCCTCTCTTCCCCCTAAAAAGTATGCCCTGCAGCATACCTGGGGGGCGTCTGGTATTCTTCGCTGACCTCTGGCCTGTCATCACTACCGACATGCAGGCCTCGTAATTGGTGAAGGAGGGGTACCTACTCCACCTCGGAACAGATGCCCCCGCCATTCTTTCCAGGAGAGCTCTCGATGCATTCCCTAAACTGGGACCTACTTCAGCAGGGCAGTGGAACCCATGCCCCTCCAACACAGGGGCAAAAGGTTCTACTCCTGCTACTTCCTGGTGCACAAAAGGACCAGGGAATTTTGGCCCATCCTAGACTTGTGAGATCTCAACCGGTTCCTGGGTCAGGAGAAATTCAAGATGCCACACCTCCAGCAGGGAGACTGGCTATGCTTCTTAGATCTAAAAGATACCTATACACATATCCTCATCCACCCTCTTCACAGGCAGTACCTCTGCTTCCTGGTGAGAGGCTGCCATTATCAGTACAGGGTTCTACCTTTCAGTCTGGCCTTCGCTCCGAATATCTTCACCACGTGATTGGCAGTGGTCGCCACCTTCCTGCATCTCCAGGGGGTGTTCATCTTCCCTTACCTGGACGATTGGCTCATAAAGGGTGGCAACGCCGCAGAGGCCCACCAGGCAACAGCCTGCACTATTCTCATTCTGGAACACTTAGGGTTCATCATAAACTATCCAAAGTCCCATCTCCATTTGACACAATGCCTGGAGTTCATAGGGGCAATGCTGGACACCATCCAGGCAAAGGCCTTCCATCCTCCGGACAGGGCCCAGCGCCTCCGCATGCTAGTGGGCACGTTCAGGGTCAACACTCTGCCTTCTGCCTGCCTCATGCTGCACCACCTGGGCCACATGGAGTCCATAGTACATGTCACCCTGGAAGCTCGCCTGCATATGCGGCCAGCGAAGTGGATTCTGAGCTCCCAGTGTTCACAAATAACGGGACGCCTATAGGACAGACTGGTCGTGACCTGCTCTTTGGCCGACTCTCTTGGCTGGTGGCAAAAGCTCCAGCACCTGCAGGCCAGGATGCCCTTCCAGGCTTCTGCCCCCAGAGGATCCTTACCATGGATACCTCCAAACTGGGCGGGGGAGCCCATTGCGACAACCTCCTTACTCAGGGAAGCTGGTCACAGGTGGAGAACTTCCAGCAGATTAACCTCCTGGAGCTCCCACCAATAGCGCTTGCCCTCCAGGCATTCCAACACCATCTTCAGCACCAAGTAGTCCTCATCCAGACAGACAACCATGTGGCGATGGTCTACATCAACAAACAGGGAGGGACAGGTTTGTCCTTCCTGTGCCAGGGATGCTCCTGCGGGCAGTTTACCTCCTGGGCCAGGACAGCGTCCTGGCAGACTGGCTCAGCCGAGTCCTCCAACCACACGAGTGGCATTTGGACCCCAGTGTGGCCAGTCGACTGTTCTGCCTCTGGGGACTTCCGCAGATGGGCCTCTTTGCCAGCCTGGCCAATGCTCAGCTAGCGTGCTTCTGCTCCAGGCAGCCACATCCCTCGCAAGTGGCAGCGGATGTGTTGCACATCCAGGGGACTGAGGGCCTCTTCTATGTCTTACCACCCACACCATTGATCGCCAAGATCCTGTTCAAGGTCCAGCTCGACGGAGCCACATTGATACTGGTGGCTCCTTGGTAGGCCCGGCGGCCGTGGTTTCCACTGCTCCTCCACCTGTCCCAGGTGCCCCCAGTTCCCCTGGGGTGTGAGCTGAGCCTGCTCTCACAGGAAGACTGCTCCCTCCTGTACCCCAACCTGAGGTCCCCTGTCTCTGATAACTTGGCTGCTGAAACGGTAGCCTTGGCCCACTTCGATCTCTCCAGCAAGGTGGAGGCAGTCCTTTTGGTTTCCCACAAGCCTCCCCCCTCCCCCCCCCCTGGAGCTTATGCCTTCAAATGGCAAAGGCTCTCAGTTTGGTGCATGGAGAGGCAGATTAATCCCTTCTCCTGTTCGATCCAGTTGGTACTCCAGTACCTGATCATCCTGTCGCAGGCAGGACTAAAGTCCAGCTCAGTCAGAGTCCACCTCTGAGCGCTTTCAGCGCACCATCACTTAGTCGAGAGCAAGTTCTCTCCGTTCAGCCCCTCGTAACTTAATTTCTGAGGTGCCTGCTCCTTCTATACCACCTGTCCGCCCGCCGGCAGCAGAATTACACCTCAACGTAGTCCTTTCGAAACTCACTGCATCACCATTTGAACCTCTCAAATATCTATCCTGGAAGGTGGTCTTTCTCTTGGCCCTCAGCTCGCAGGGTCAGCGAGCTTCAGGCCCTGGTGGCTCACCCACCTTATATGAGGTTCTATAATAACACGGTTGTGCTTCGCACCTACCCCAAGTTTCTCCCAAAGGTAGTGTCTCCATTCCACCTCAACCAGGAGGTGGTACTTCCCATATTCTTCCCGGGGCCCAATGCCAGCAGGGCAGAGGTGACACTCCAAACTCTGGCAGGCAGTACCTCTGCTTCCTGGTGGGAGGCTGCCATTATCAGTACAGGGTTCTACCTTTCAGTCTGGCCTTCGCAGGCTCTGTCCTACCTGGAGCGTACCCGGGCCCACCACCACTCCTCACAGCTCTTTGTCTCCTACGAACTGAATCGGCTGGGGACAGTAGTCTCTAAGCTTACCCTGTACACTTGAGTCGCAGACTGCATTGCCTTCACTTATGAGCAAGCTGGTCTTTTGCTGGAGTGCCTAGACACAGTGCACAGCGTGCGGGCCATGGTGGTGTCTGTGACGAACTGGCACTCTGCCAGGCCTCTGTTCATACCTTCACAGCTCATTACTGCCCAGAGAGGGAGTCCCACCGGGACAGCGCCTTCAACCAGGCAGTACTCCATCATTTGTTTGGGGTGTAAGGCAACTCTTGCCCTCCGGCCCTTCAGTGTGCTCAGGCTATCGGAGAACGGGTTCCTCACTTGACACTTGGGTCTCTCGTGGGTCTTGTGTTCCTTGACTCATTTGCTGCTTCTCATGGTTCACCTTTTTCTGGTCATCCGTGGCTTTTATAAGTTTTTTTTTCAGTAGCCTGTAGGTGGGGAGTCCCATATGTGAGGACTAGCTGCTTCTTCCTGGAGAAAGAGTATTTGCTCACCTGTACCAGGTGTTTTCCGGGTACAGCAGGAATCAGTCCTCACAACCCTCCCTCCTCCCCGTAGAGTTGCTTTTCTTTTTCTCACACAGTACAAAAACATAGGCAGGTATAATTTCTCACCAAAAATTTATTGATCCGTGATTATTAAGGGAGGCCAGACCCGACACAGGCCGTGTTTCGAACAGCTCTTCCTCAGGGGTAGGCTCACCTTATACTAAAAACACATCATAAACAGTTAAAAAATAAAACACAAATATGAGAAAACATCTCTCTTAAAATCAACCAAAACAATAAGAACGCGATAATAAATAAATATATAAAAAATATATAAAAAAGGGGAAGTAGACAATTGTAATATTCATAAACAAGAACATATTAAATAATATACCATAACCATATAAAGCCGTAAATGTGTAAATAATAAATATGTTAAATGAAGTAAAAACAAAAAGCTCCCTCTAAAAAACTGAACACAGAATGTATATATATATATATATGTGTGTGTGTATATGTGAGAAAGGAACAACATTGACATGCAGATACTAAAAAACTAATATGTGTATATAAAAACATAAATAAATAAATAAATAGCATATTATAAAAGATATTGCCACATTTATAATAAAATACAAAGCAGGAAAACAGTAATATAAAAAAAACATTCAATATGGAGAAATGCAAAAGAGATGAGGATCGTACTTAAAGACCACCAAATTGGGTGTAGGAGCAGGAGTGATAAACACTGTTACCTTGAAAACTTGATAAGTATACGTCAATGAAACTAAATGTTTCACTGGTAGTAAAACAAATTTTTATAACTGTAAAAACAATTAAAGAAAGATAATGTTAAGAACTAATCATAAAAACAAAAATCAGAATTTGTTAAGGTCAATACGGTGCTTTTTAAACCCTAAACCAACAAAATATAAAAACATGTGGCCATCATGGGCCGGAGAGGAGAAGGAACAGAGCCGCGAAAGGGAAACTCTCCCTTTGCGCTCTGAAAGCCAGCGTGTGTGACTGCAGCTGCAAAGAGGGAGCTGATGCAGGGGAGGGCAGGCTCTGCCAGGCAGGGGGGGCCCCGCGGCACACTCTATTCTGCCGCGGCGGCCGCGGCCCCGGCAGCAGCAGCAGACAGTTTTTTTTATTTTAAATTTTCCCTGGGGTGGGGGGTTAGGAGTGGTGATGGGCTATGGGGGAGCTAAGTCTGGATATGGGCTGATGGGATTAGGACTGGTAATGGGCTATGGGGGGGCTTAAACTGAAAATTGGGTGATGGGGGGGTTAGGACTGGAAATGGGATGGTGGGATTAGGACTGGGAGTGGGCTGATGGGGGCTTAGGACTGGTAATAGGCTATGGGGGCTAGGACTGGTAATGGGTTGGGGGGGTGGCTAGGACTGGAAATGGGCTGAGTGGATGGGAAGGCTTGAACTGCAAATAGCTGATGGGGAGGGGGGCTTGGAATGGAAATGGGCTGAGGGGAAGTGGGGGGCTTGAACTGAAAGCTGATGGGGAGGGGGGCTTGGAATGGAAATGGGCTGAGTGGAAGGGGGCTTGAACTGCAAATAGCCGATGGGAAGGGTGGCTTGGAATGGGCTCTTATGGGAGGGAGCTAGGACAGGAAATGGGCTGATGGAGGGGCTAGGATAGGACTGGGAATTGGCTGTTGGGGGGAGCTAAGATTGGAAATGGGCTGTGGTGGGGGCTTGGATTGAAATGGACTCATGGAGGGGCTAGAACTGGAAGTAGGCTCATGGGGGGCTTGGATTGGAAATGGGCTGAGTGGAGGGGAGCTAGGATTTGACATGGGCTGATGGTGGGGCTAGGAAAGGACTAGAAATGGGCTGATGGGAGGCTGGTATTGGGAATGAGCTGATGAAGGGACTCGTATAGGACCGGAAATGGATGGGGGAGCTAGGACTGGAAATGGGCTGATGGGGGGACTAGAAGGGAGCGAATACTGGGTGGGGCTGGAACTAGAAGGGAGCTGATGTTGGGGGAGATTAGAAGGGGATGGGGCTGGGAGAGTGAAATGGAGAGGGGAAAAATATTTTGTGTGGGAGGGAAGAAAAATCTACAATTGGCCGGGTGTTGGGAGAGTAAGTGGGGATTGAGGATGGAGGGGTAAAATTTGAGTGGATGAAATAGGAATGAGGAAAGAGCAAAAGGAGAAAGATTAGTATGTTAAAACAGATGTAGAGGTAGAATGGAAAAAAACTAGAAGAGTGAAGAAAGGACAAATGGACAGCAGACGATGGAGAGTTAGCAGAAGACACAAAGAAACCAGAAGAAAGTGGCTGGAACAATTGCAACTGAAAAAAAAATGCACAAAAGGTAAAAAGATATCTCTTTATTTTGAATTTATTAACTGGAATATGTCAGCTCTGGGAAATGGGCATCATTAACATCGGTGCTTTGTTTAGTACAAGAGGAAATTAATTTATAGTTTTATTTCTACAGTGTTGTACATTCCAAGTTTGGCTTTTTGGGTTCCCAGTTTAATTATTGTCTTCCTGTTTCTAAATTGTTATTCCTTGTTTGGTGATGGTCTATGTTCTGCATGTGTAACTGAGCTGAGGTATTCTGTTTATGTAATTCCTATTTGACATTGCCACTTGTTCTCTTTCCCCAGTAGGTCATGTATTGTTATTCTCTGAAATGTATTGGTTTAATATTTGCAGTGTTCCCTTTTGATAGGTATGGTATGGTGTTTTATGAGTCCTTGTAGTGCTGTTAGGATACGGCAGGTTTGCTATGGGTTTAAATGGGCAGTGTTTGTAGTAGTTCCTAATGTGCCTGGCGGTTGGCACTGTATTATAGTAATGTAGAAATCTTTTATTCTTTCTTTATCCATACACTCATGAAGAAGCATGTTTACTAAAAGTTAGTGTATGGTAACATTATGCAAATATTTATGCAAATGAGGCCCCTTATGCAAATGAGGCCCTGCACCGAGTCTCCGCACAAGGCCCCGCACCCCCCTTGGGCCGCCCCTGCTTGTCAGACAAAATAGCAAACACAAGTCGCCTTATTTTGTCCCTCCAATGGTGGCAGTCCACTCAGAACCTGTTGCTGGGGTCCCCATTTCAACAACCCTTACCCCAAGCAACTCTCTCAACAGATGCTTCACCAGTGGGTTGGGAAGCTCATTTGCAAGACTTCTCCACCCAAGGCACTTGGACTCCACAGGAGACTCATCTACATATCAATCTCTTGGAGCTCAGAGCAATCTTCCTTGCTCTTCGAGTGTTCCATACCCTGCTTAGCTACAAGACAGTCCTCATTCATACGGACAATCAAGTAGCCATGTTCTACATGAACAAGCAGGGGGGAACAGGCTCTCTGTCGCTTTGCAATGAAGCTTTGCGACTGTGGGCCCTCGCCAGAAAGCATCAGATTCATCTCCTGGCAGTGTATCTTCCAGGCATACAAAACTCTTGGCGGATAGACTTAGTCGAGTTCTGCTTCCACACGAATGGTCTCTACATGTAGACCAGGTGGCCAAGATTTTTCAAATTTGGGGAACCCCGGACATAGACCTCTTTGCAAGTCCGTTGAATGCCAAACTTCCCCGGTTCTGTTCCAGAATTCCGGCTCAGGGATCTCAGGCCAAGGATGCTTTCCTCCTTCACTGGGGCCAAGACTTCCTTTATGCCTTTCCACCCATTCCCCTAATTCCCAAAACCCTGTTCAAGCTTCAGAGAGACAGAGGCCGTATGATTCTCATAGCTCCACATTGGCCACGGCAAGTGTGGTACCCTCTGCTTCTACATCTCTCTCAAGCTCCCTCTCTGGAGTTAGGGTCTGCTCCAGATCTTCTATCTGAGGAGGACGGAATGTTGTGGCATCCCAATCCCCAGTCTTTGTATCTCAGGGCTTGGTTGCTGAAGGCCTAGATCTCCATGATCTTAATCTCCCTCAGCAAGTGAAGGATATTCTTCTTGCTTCCAGGAAGCCTTCCACAAGACGCTCTTATGCTTTCAAGTGGAAAAGGTTTACCATATGGTGTTCGCAGAAGGGTCTTAACCCCCTTGCAATATCTCTGGAATCTTTACTGGAGTATCTCTTTCATTTATCCAATGCAGGACTTAAGACTAACTCAGTAAGAGTCCATTTGAGTGCTATTGCAGCTTCCTTCAAGCCTCTAAATGGACAACCTATCTCCTCTCATCCTCTTATAGCAAGATTTATGAGAGGCCATCTTCTAACTAAGCCTCCCATT
Source organism: Ichthyophis bannanicus (assembly GCA_033557465.1). Classification (NCBI taxonomy): domain Eukaryota; kingdom Metazoa; phylum Chordata; class Amphibia; order Gymnophiona; family Ichthyophiidae; genus Ichthyophis; species Ichthyophis bannanicus. Next base: position 607,067,097 of record CM066031.1, on the reverse strand, counting down.
AGGCCACCGCCAGTGGCATGGGACTTAAACCTGGTTCTTGGGCAGCTCATGAAGCCACCTTTTGAACCCTTAGCTTCTACCTCCTTGAAATTCCTTTCTTGGAAGGTTATCTTTCTCATTGCAATCACATCAGCACGTCTCATTAGTGAGTTGCAAGCAATAGTAGTTCATCCACCTTTTACAAGGTTCCATCATGACAAGGTAGTCCTTAGGACTCATCCACACTTTATGCCAAAGATGGTCTCGCCTTTTCATCTAAACCAAGCGGTCTATCTACCTGTGTTCTTTCCAAGGCCTCATGCATCAAATACAGAGCGGAATCTTCAACCCTTGGACTGTAAAAGAGCTTTAGCCTTTTACTTACAAAGAACACAGCAACATAGAAAGTCCTCTCAACTCTTTGTTGCTTTTGATCCTTCTCATTTGGGACTTCCAGTCTCCAAGAGAACACTGTCTAACTGGATTACTCAGTGTATTTCCTTCACCTATCAGAGCAAGACTCTTCCTCTGGAGGGCCATGTCACAGCTCACAATGTGAGGGCCATGTCACAGCTTCAGTGGCTCATCTACACTCTGTGTCTATCGACGACATCTGTCGAGCAGCCACCTGGGCCTCGGTTCATACCTTCACAGCCCATTACTGCTTGGACAAGGACTCCCGCCGGGATGCCTTGTTTGGTCAGGCTGTTCTCCAACACCTGTTCCATACCTAATCAACTCCTACCCACCATCCCTGGTAGGATGCCAGAGATCCATGGGGGGAAGTGGAGCCCTTCTCAGGGACGCACAACTTCTGGGGTCTCTCCCTGGCATCTAAAGCTAGGGAGTCCCCATATGTGATGACTACATTCCTGCTTGTTCCTGGAGATAGCATAGTTACTGACCTGTAACAGGTGATCTCCAGGAACAGCAGGAATTTAGTCCTCACAACCCACCCACCTCCCCTAGGAGTTGTATCTCTCTATCTATCTCTTTCCCTTTCCCTCTCTCTCTCTTTGTCTCAGCTTTAAAACTCAACTGGAGAGAGTCAGTTGGGAAAGGCGGGAAGGCAGCACGCAGGCACTGTGGGATGCTCCCAAAGGCTTTCTAATTGGACCCTGGGGAGCGTTCCCGCACAGGCTCCGTCGATACTGACGATACCCATATGTGAGGACTAAATTCCTGCTGTTCCCGGAGATCACCTGTTACTGGTGAGTAACTATGCTTTATCAGGCGATCCTCACATCCACCAGCCATCCAGCTATCTACATGCCTAATGTTCGAATCACCATCTATGACTGCTGTCCTAACCCTTTCCTCATGGGCAAATGGCCCTGGAGAAACTTCCTTGGTGCGAGAGGGTTTTACATCACCTGGAGGATAGGTCCTAGCTACAGGATCACTTCCTACCACACCAGAGTGATGATCTCCTGTCATGTGACCTCTCTTCTCCATGGCAACAGGGATGCTGCCAGATTGGATGTGGAACTACAGGACTATATTTCTGTCGGTCTTATGTTCTCCAAGTCTGCTACTGTAGCCTTCAGAGATCGGACTCCTTCCCTGAGAACAAAGAGCTCCTTGCAGCTAGTGCACACATAAGACCCCTCACCAACTGCGAGAAAATCATACATGTGACACTCAATGCAAAAGACTGGAAAGCCCCCATCTCGCTGCTGAACTGCTGTCTACATTTTAGTTTTAAGGTTGTGTTTAAATATTTAAGTTCTTTACTTACTAAGTGTAGCTGGGGATACTTATACTAATAAAACTATACCTAATACATTTAATGTACTTTGTTCACCTGAAGCTTAATTAATCTCTGGTCCTTAGTGTATGTCTGATGAGGATAAACAGCTGCACCTGAGAGTGAATATGGCACCTCCTTTCCTTTTAAGAGGTTTAAGCACCTATAAAGCTACGATTATCCCAGGGGTGGGTGGGTGTTGGGGGGGGGAGGGAGGGAGGGAAAGAAGACCTATGAAAAGCTGGCTGCTACAGAGTTCCCTCTACTGTGTTTTTCAGCTAATCTGTGACCAATTTCCAGGGGTAGTCCCATAGCCCTTGCTTGGATAGAGAGAGTCTTGGGTTCTAAATTTAACCAGAAAGCTTTCTTCTGTGTTTTAAATTTAAATTGAAACACTTTGCTGCTACTAGGCTCTGACTGATTTAACAAATACACTGGGTTCACTGATTAATCAGCTTTAATCTAAAGAATTGCTTTTTCCTCAGATTTAGAAAAATTCCCTGTAGTAAATACTTACAATTGAAGATCTCTCTCCAGAAGTAGCAGTCCCCTTTAGTAGTCCTTCATGGCTATCTTTGCAGTATTAATAATCAATTCTCTATTTCTTTGGTTTGAGTTGGAGGCCTGTAGACTACACCAGTATGCCATCTCCCCTTTCCAACACAATCCACATTGCTTCTTCTTTTCCTCATGTCCCCTGCATTTCAGCAGCTTTAATATTGCTTTTGACATATAGGACTACTCCTCCTCCTTTCCTACCCTCTCTATCTCTTCTAAATAGATTATAGCCAGCTATGGCTATATCCCATTCATGTGACTCATTAAACCATGTTTCTGTAATGGCCACAATGTCCAAATCCATTGCCACCATTAGGGCTTCCAGGTCAAGAATTTTGTTGGCTATGCTTCTAGCATTTGTGCTCATTGCTTTCCAGCATTTGTTGACTGGCTTGCCTGTATTTTGCATGGATTTCGTTCTACACGCTTCTTCCCTCTTGCCACTGAGGAGTGGTTTAAAAGTTTGGCTGTTTCCAATGTTGTTATGTTTTAGCTGGAAGTGATGTCCTGAACTTAGAAACATAGAAACATGATGACAGAAAAAGACAACATGGACTATCTAGTCTGTCCTTCCATATCAACAACTACAACAGTCCACTTTTTACCTTTAGAGATCCTCTGTGTTGGTCCCATGCTTTTTTGAATTCAGTTACTGTCCTCATCTCTACCACCTCCACTGGGAGACTATTCCATGGATCCACTACTCTTTCCGTAAAGAAATATTTCCGCATATCACTCCTGAATCTATCTCCCTTCACCCTCATCCCATGTCCCCTCGTAGCAGAACTTGCTTTCAATTGAAAGAGACTCTCTCCCTGAACATTTATGCCACGGAGGTATTTAAACATCTCAATCATATCACCTCTATCCCGCCTTTCCTCTAAGGTGTACATATTAAGATCCTTAAGTCTGTCCTCATATGCTTTATAATGAAGCCCACTAATCATTTTAGTAGCCACCCTCTGCACCGACTCCATCCTGTTCACATCCTTTTGAAGGTGCGGTCTCCAGAATTTCACACTGTACTCCAAATGAGGTCTCACCAAAGACTTATACAGAGGCATTATCACCTCCTTTTTTCTGCTAGCCATTCCTCTCCGTATGCACCCAAGCATCCTTCTAGCTTTTGCCGTCGCCTTTTCTACCTGTTTAGCTACTTTAAGATCATCAGACACAACCACGCCTAGGTCCCGCTCTTCTTTAGTGGACAAAAGTACTTCACCTCCTATACTGTATTGCTCCCTTGGTTGCTGCAGCCCAAATGCATGACCTTACATTTTTTAACATTAAATCCCAGCTGCCAAATTCTAGACCATTCTTCAAGCTTAGCTAGATCCCCTCCTCATGTTATCTACACCTTCCTGGGTGTCTACTCTATTGCAGATTTTGGTATCATCTGCAAAGATGCAAACCTTACCCGACAGCCCTTCCGCTATATCACTAACAAAGATGTTAAAAAGAATCGGACCAAGGACAGATCCCTGGGGCACACCGCTGGTAACATCCTTCTCCTCAGAGTGAGCTCCATTTACTTGTACTCTTTGTCGCCTCCCACCCAACCAATTTCTAACCCAAGCAGTAACTTTAGGGTCGATCCCTAGGGTGCTCAGTTTGTTTATAAGTCGCCTGTGAGGAACAGTGTCAAAGGCTTTACTGAAATCTAAATACACCACATCTAGAGCTCTCCCTCGGTCCAACTCCCTGGTCACCCAGTCAAAGAGATCAATCAGATTTGTCTGACAAGACCTGCCTCTGGTGAATCCATGCTGCCTCGGATCCTCTATTCCGCTGGACTCCAGAAACCTCACTATTTTCTCTTTCAGAAGCATTTCCAATAATTTACTCACCACCGAAGTTAAACTAACCGGCCTGTAGTTTTCAACCACATCCTTACTTCCGCTTTTGTGTAAAGGCACCACATGAGCCTCTCTCCAGTCCTTTGGCACCACTCCCGACTCCAATGAGGCATTGAAAAGGTCAGTCAGTGGAGTTGCTAGAACGTCCCCAAGTTCCCTCAGTATTCTAGGGTGTATCCCATCCGGTCCTATAGCTTTGTCTACTTTAAGTTGAGCTAGTTTCTCACGAACACAGTCTTCTGAAAATTGTTCAAGATGTCCCTCGCTTCTGTTCCTATTTGTGGGTGTTTTCTGAGGTCCTGCTCCTGGTTCTTCATCTGTGAACACAGAACAAAAATATTTGTTAAGCAATTCCACTTTATCCTTATCAGCTTCTACATATTCCCCCCCTGCACCCTTGAGTCTGACAATGCCACTTTTGCCCTTCCTCTTCTCACTAATATATCTGAAAAATGTCTTATCCCCCCATTTTATTGCATTGGCTAGTTCCTCCTACTCTTGTATCTTTGCCTTCTTGACTACTTTGCTAGATTCTCTAAGTTTTTCCAAATACAGATGCCTGTCTTCCTCTCTCTGTGATCTCTTGTATTTCATGAAGGCCTCCCTCTTTTTCTTCACTTTTTCAGCTACTTCTTTCGAAAACCATAGTGGTCTCCTTTTCCTTTTGCCTTTATTTACCATTTTAACAAAAAGGTTGGTTGCCCTTAAAATACCCCCTTTCAGTTTTGCCCACTGTTTTTCCACATCCCCAGCTGTTCCCATCCCACTAACTACTCCCTGAGGTATTGGCCCATCTTTGCAAAGTTAGTCTTCCTAAAGTCTAAGATCCTCACCTTGGAATGGATTCTAACAGCCCTAGTCCTAATACTGAACCACACCATCTGGTGATCACCGGATGCAAAATGATCTCCCACTACAACATCAGAAACACTTTCACCATTGGTAAGCACCAAGTCCAGTATGGCCCCTTCACATGTGGGGTCTGTTACCAATTGCCTGAATAGTTCTCCCTGTAGAGAATCCAGGATCTCCTTATTTCTAGATGATACTGCAGCAGGAGTGTGCCAATCAACATCTGGCATATTGAAATCTCCTATCAGTAGCACTTCCCCTTTCCTAGCAATGCTGCGTATGTCTTCAATTAACTCTCTGTCCACCTCTTCCTCTTGTGAGGGAGGTCTGTATATCACACCAATGCAAATAGATTTCTCTTTCCCTCTTTCTAGTTTAACCCACAATGCCTCCTCTCTCCCTTTTAAGCTCTGTAATTCCAAAGCTTTAATAGTAGTTTTTACATATAGTGCCACTCCTCCTCCCCTTCTTCCTACCCTGTCCTTTCTGAATAAAGTATAGCCAGGTATAGTTACATCCCAATCATGGTTTTCTGTGAACCATGTTTCTGTAACTGCCACTAAATCCAAGTCAGCCACTCCCACCAAAGCTTCAACATCAGGGATCTTATTTCCCATGCTACGGGCATTTATACACACTGCTTTCCATATGTTACCCCTGTTACCCATTTCCATAAAGGTATTTAATGTATCACCTACCTGGGGGCTTTCACTTACCTGGGGGCTTTCTTCACCCATCCCCAACGAATCTAGTTTAAAGCCCTCTTCAGTAGATTAGCCAGTCTACTACCGAAGATGCGTTGATCTTTCTTGGACAGATGGATGCCATCTCTGCTCTGCAACCCTTGGAACAGCATCCCATGGTCTAGGAAACCAAAACGCTCTCGATGACACCATCCACGCAGCCATGCATTCATCTCCAGGATGTGAGCCTCTCTGCCTTGGCCTTTACCCTCAACAGGAAGGATTGAAGAGAACACCACCTGTGCACCTAACTGCTTCACCCTCTGTCCCAGAGCCATGAAGTCTCTTTTGATACATTCCGAGGTATTCCTGGCAGTATCATTTGTTCCAACATGGATTAGCAACATTGGGTAATAGTCAGTGGGCTTGATGAGTCTCGGCAAACTCTCCGTAACATCTTGGATTTTGGCACCAGGCAGACAGCATACCTCTCTGGACATCAAGTCTGGTCGGCAGATGGACGCCTCAGTACCCCTCAGAAGAGAGTCTCCAACCACCACTACCCTTCGTTTTCTTCTCGTCACTGATTCTGCAACTTTGGGGTACTTGAACTCTGGTTCTTCCCTTTCCAGGGATGCTTTCACCTCCTCCTCTTCCAGGGCTGCATAATGGTTCTTCAATTCAAGGGCTGGAGAAGTTGGATTGGTGATTTTGCAGGCCTTGGTGACTTGTGTCCAACCATCGACATTCTGTTGGCACCCATCTTCTCCTCTGCTGGAGAGCTTGGTTGCTGCAAGAAGGATCTCATCAATGTACTTCTCACTGTCTTGAATGCTCCTCAGCCTCGCCACCTCCTCTCTGAGTTCCTCCACTTGTTTCCTCAGAGCTTCAGCATGCAGGCACCCTGCACATGGAACTGGTCCTTCAACTGGCATTAGGACCTCTGTCTGGACCGAGGCAGAAGCTGTAACGGGGGCAACAGCTTTAGCAATACGATTTTTCCCAGCCATTGTTCTGTTCGTGGAGCTTAGGTATCTGTTAAAGCAAAAGAAAGAGATCTACCAAGTACCAGCCGGTTTCCCAGCTGTCCTTTCAGAGAAAAAGCAGTTAAATCTCTTTAATTATATTCAAAATGTGCTGGTCCAATTCTCTGTGATTTGTTAAAGGGGGAGGTGCCCTATAAAGCAAGACTGCTCACTAGGGGTGGGTGGGAGTCAGGGTGGGTAGGGAGGGAACTAACACCTGATTAGGTGTTAGCAGTTTCCCAACCTGAGGAGGTTACTAGAGTTCAGCAACCTACTGTGCTCAAGGTAAGTTCCCCTAAAGCATTAAAAAGAAAGTAACCTTGCTTTAAAAAATATACAAAAACCCTTTTAAGAGCTCCCAGTCAGAGAGCTAGCAATGTAATATAATAAAAACAAACAAACAAACAAACCTTCAAATCCTTACTGTTTGTTGATCTGTAGAGCCCTGGTTAGGAAAGCCTCAACAGGGCAGGGCACTGGAGCCTTTTATGCAGGCCTCAGCTGCACTCAGGAAATCAGGCGCACTAACTCCTGATTAGGTGTTAGCAGTTTCTAAACCTGAGGAGGTTACTAGAGTTCAGCAATCTACTGTGCTCAAGGAAAGTTCCCCTAAAGCACCAAAAAGAAAGTAACCTTGCTTTAAAATATATACAAAACCCCTTTTAAGAGCTCCCAGTCAGAGAGCTAGCAATGTAATATAATAAAAACAAACCCTCAAATCCTTACTGTTTGTTGATCTGTAGAGCCCTGGTTAGGAAACTTATTGTTCTCCATCTGTCACCCCCTTTCCATAGTTTAAATGCCTGTCCACATACTGACTGAAATTTTCACTTAGGATCCTTTTACCTGCGACAGAGAGATGTAGTCCATCAGCACAGTATAGTCTCTTCTTGGTCCATCTGTTTCCCCAGTCGCCTATATATCCAAATCCTTCTTGTTTGCACCAGGTTTGTAGCCATGTATTAAAGTTGTTTATGCGATGCAGCCTTTCTGCCCCCTTCCCAAGAACAGGTAGAATTTATGTGAATGCTATAGTGTTAACAATGGACTTGAGTTCTGGCCAGGTCATTTGTACCCAAGTGGATAACAATGTCAATTTTGGAGTGCTCACTTTCTGCACTAACTATACCAACAATTTGGTTTGTATTCCTGCTGGCTGAAGAGCCTGGGAGGCATTTGCCATCTTCTCTCCTTTGAATTGTGTTCTCAAGTTGGTGCCTCTGATGATGCAATCTCCAAGTAGTAGTAGTTTCCAGTTTGTGATTTTTTCTTCATATTTGGTTCACTATCAGTAGATTTGTCATTAAGTCTTTCATTTAAGGGCACTTTAATTTCCACAGATTGGACATTCTCATTATCCAGGGTAGAGAAGGCATTATGCAAGGATTTCTCTTGATGTAGAGGGTGCCTCTGTGTTACAGGTCGCACTCTACCAGAGCCAACTGTGATCCATTTGTTCCTGGGCTGTTTGATTCTTTGTGGAAGCGGAGGTGGATTTTGTACATTTTGTACCCTTGAGAAGGCGTGTTTTAGTGCAGCTAATTCTTCCCTTAGTAGAATCAGTTGTTTATGCATAGCAGCTAACTTGAAGTATATAGGGCAAGCTCTTAGGTTCCAAATGATTCTTCTGAGAATGAAGGCACCACATTTATTGCACTGAATACACAACATACTGAATAAGACTGCTATAAAGTTGTCCTAGGAGAAAGAGAAAAGGAAATAAAGGTGGGTTTAACACCTAATTGAAGGACAGATGTCAATGACGACGTATATGACGACTATATAGGCAATGTAACCCTGGGGTGGGTGGGGTGAGGGATAGGGTTGGCAGGAACTTACGTTTCCCTGGCCAGTAGACCTTTTATGAACTGAGGGCATACTCAGATACCTGATTTAAAGGCTATGCAAGGAATGTAGGCAGTCTGAATAATCCTAAACTTATAGCCGAAGCTGAAATTTATATTAAGATAAAAAAACAGGCACTTGTAAAATCAGAAAGCTTAGCTTTGTGTAGTCCTCTGTGCTGTGATGAGTAGAACTGGATCAGTCAACTTGGTCAAGATGCAGAGTTGATTCAATTAACCACACCCTGTGAAGTAGACTTGTAACAGAACAATGGCTGCTGAAAAGTTCAAACTGAAATCTTACTTCTATGAATCAGCCCGAATATGAAAAGGCCCCTGTAACATTAAAATGTGTAGCCTTGCTACAGAATTAAGCAGGATAAGTAAAAGACTAGGTCTCTGCAAATCTAAATCAAATGTGCACTTCATTTCAAAGTAGCTGTATATCACAAGTGTCCCTGGCCAGTAGACCTTATATGAACTAAGGGCACACTCAGATATCTGATTTAAAAGCTATGCAAGGAATGTAGGCAGTCTGAATAATCCTAAACTTATAACCTAAGCTATTTGGACTCTTGGGTACCATAGCACTCTCATAACTAATGACCGGGAAAGCCCTCCTCCTCCTCTTCTTTATCGGGTTTCGATCCCGGACTTGGTCCTATTGCAGGGCTTGTGGATTCTACCTCCTCCAGAGGTTCCACCTCCCATTCGATGCAGTGATGGTCAGGGGGCCCATTGTGGGATGTCTCCGGTGGGTGGCAGGCTGAGACATTTCTACCTGTAATGGGCCCAGGTCACTGAGGATTGCTGGGTACTGAACACCATTCAACACGGCTATGTTCTGGAATGCAGAGAACTATTCCCGGACGCCTTCATAGTTTCTCCATGTGGTTTGGCAGCTAAGAAAACCACCATTCAGATCACATTTGAAAGGCTTATCTACCGGTATCTGTGAGTGGTGGTACCCATTCCTTTGCGGAGCAGGGCAAGGGCCGAAGGAGGATGGTTCATTTTGGCCAATTCTTGACCTCACAGTTGTCAGTGCTCTATCTGCACTTACTATGCTTCCATATGGTGACTCTACTGTCCGTGATCTAGCGGTACACCGTGGGGAGTTCCTTGTGTTTCTGGATTTAGCTGAGACTTATTCCCACATCCCAATTCAAGAGGATCAACAGCGTTTTCTCCATTTCTCTGTGCTTGGCTTTCATTTTCAGTTCGCTGCTCTTCCTTTTGGCTTCTCCACCACCTCAAGGATGTTCTCAAAAGTCATGGTGGTGGTGGTCGCTGCGCTGGGGCACAAAGGGATCTGTGTTCACCCATATCTGGATGATTGGCTTATCTGAGCTAGGTCTCAATCCAAAGCATCTCAGGTTTTGTCCCGGGTGGTGCACTTCCTGTAGAGTCTTGGATGGGTGATCAGTCAAGGAAAGAACCTTTTGGAACCTTTCCAATTGCTGGAATACCTGGGAGCAAATTTCATCACTTGGATAGGCACCAAGAAGAGAGTGAAAAAGCTGTTGGACAAACTGGCAGCCTTCTAATCTCAGCAGACTCCCAGGAATTTGGATTGTTTATTTATTTGTATTTTATTTACAAGTGTTTAAACCCCATTCTGTCAAACATCAATCAATAGGGTGTACATGCAGAAAGAGAAACAACAAAACAAAATAGATTCCCGCCCCACCATCCACCACCCTCTCATAGGAGACTCTCAAACAAGGCCGTCTTCAGCACTTTTCAGAAAGCCAGCAGGTTACTCAGGGTACGCACCTCTAAGGGAAGGGCGTTTCAAAGCTCTGCTGCTGCCACCCGAAAAACCTGGGCCCTCCCCTGCACAGTCCTAACCTCCGCCCATGGAGTCTCCAGCAGCCTACTCTGTGAGGACCGCAGCATCCTTCCAGGCACATACCACCTCAGCAGGCCCTGCAGGTACGCTGGCCACCCTTCATGAAGGACACGGAAAGCAATAGCAAGAATCTTAAAGCTGCAACAATCCCAGATCGGGAGCCAATGTAGCTGACATAGAAATGGATCTGCACTGTCCCTATGCGGGGCTCCCAACAGCACCTGGACAGCTGGGATCTGGACAAACTGCAGCCTACGAACTGACTTTTTTGGCAACGCGACATAGAAAGTGTTGCAGTAGCCCAGAGTGCCTTGGATTATCTACAGCTTCTTGGCTTGATGGCAGTGACATTTGAGGTGGTGCCATGGGCACAAGCCCATATGAGACAACCTCAGAGGTCCTTACTGACTCTATCAGGGATTTGAGGTCAGGTTTCCCTCCACAACCCAAGCCAGAGATGGTGGCCAGCCTGCAGTGGTAACACCGGCCGCGGACACCAATTCTTGACCTGGAAGCCCTAATGGTGGCAATGGATTTGGACATTGTGGCCATTACAGAAACATGGTTTAATGAGTCACATGAATGGGATATAGCCATAGCTGGTAACCACCTCTGTGATTGCCCCAGCCTGGGATCAATTACACCAAAGGCTGGTCCTTCTGGATGACCCAGCTCCCTTCTTGCTTACGGCTTAAGAGGTGTCACTTAACGCATACAGGCTATCCTGCTGTGATTTCCACGTTCCTCAAGGTGAGGAGAGGTTCTACCAGTCTGGCCTACATGTGCATCTGGTATCTTTTCGAGCACTGGTACTGTGCGCAACAGACTAGACTTGATACAGCAGATTTGCCTCCCTGCTTGCCTGCAGTTAGGATGGATTGGACAAAGGTCCTTCCCTTAACTTCCTGAAAGTTCAGGCTGTAACTTATCCTGCTTTAGAGAACCAGTAGCGGGACAGTCCATAGCCTCACACTCAAATGTTTCCTGTGTCCTTCAGGGGGTTCGGCACCTGCCTCCTACCATGTATTCAGTCATTCCCTCATGGGATCTCTGCCTTTGTGCTCCAGGCCTTGATATTAGAGCGCTTGATGTTGGCTGTGCTTAAAGATGTAACTTAAGACTGTCTTCCTGGTCGAAATCTGCTTGGTGAGACGTATTTCTGTGCTGCAGACTTTATCATGCAGGGATCCTTACTTATTCTTCTAGGAGGAGGCCATATGCATTCAGCCCATTCCTTCCCTTTTTGCCCAAGGTGGTATCTTCCATCCATGTGAATCAAGTAGTTTCTCTGCCCTCCTTTTCTAAAAAGCAGTGCCATGGGAAGGAGAAGGACCTTTACCTGATGCAAGTCTGGAAGGTGCTTCTTGGTACTTGAAGGTTAGTAACTCTTTGTGCAAATCAGCCCATCTTTTTGAGATGTTTGTATAAGGGTGACATAGCACCTAAGTCTGCCTTGGGACTTTGGATCAAGGAGGTCATGGCCTCAGCATATCTGTTGCAAAACCAGCCAGTTCCAGAGGGTTTGTCAGGCGGCAAAAATGGACTTCGCTTTCCACCTTTGTCAAGCATTACCACTTGGTTTTTCATGTCTGGGTTGACATGGCTTTGGCTCAGAGGTCTCAAAAGGCTTCTGTGTCTTCTTCCCACCCAGTGGAGGCCTAGCTTTGGTATGTTCCACCTGTCTGGACTGGTCTAGCAGGACGATATGGAAGGTGACATTTTACTTATCAGATAACGTCCTGTCCTTGAGTCCTGCTAGAACAGTCCAGGACTCACCCCTGGTACCTATATTGGTCTGTGCTACTCTCAGTGGTTGACCCTGTGGGCTTATAAGCTTCAGACCAGCCTTCTGTTGAGACTGCTCCTTTACATAGTTATGCTTCCTGTTCTTTTGTACATTATTTTCGCCAAGGTTATGTGAGGTCAGAGATTCCTTGCCATATTCTTGGGTATGAATATTCAATATGCCCCTAGTGGCTGATAGTGGCACGGTGATGTCTTAAGAACCCTCTGGAATATTTTCTGTCTCCACATCTGCTGGTAAGAGGACAAATCTACTTGTCTGGACTGGTCTAGTAGGACTCGAGGAAAGGACGTTATCTGGTAAGTAAAATATCACCTTAGATTTATTTAGTTATTGCATTGCTCCATATCTGTTGTTTCAATATATGTTATGAAAGGATGACTAAGTTTTAATATATATTTCTTTCTCTTATGACAGGCTTTGTTCTTTTAGAAACATATTTCTTACACTTTTTTTTTTATTGACAGTTATTTTTAAACGTTCTACCCCAAGACAGAAGCCAATGGATAAGTAAGACGACAGAGTTAAGAATGTGCTATAAAAAGATTAAAGAAATAGTAAGTAATATTTTGCATATTGATTTGATGTTGGTGATGCACAAGACACTTCATTGTTATTCGTTTTTTAATTTTTATTAGCATATTACAAATCCTCGTAAGGCTGCTGGACAGCAAGATCTGATGATCAACAACCCACTATCACAGGATGAGGGGGTAAGGAGGTGTTTTATTACCAGTTATTTGAAATATGGTGAAAAAACTAGCAAACTATAATGCAAATATTGCAATTCAGTAAGATAAGCAAACATATCATACCATTTTAAGTTGATACAGAATTGATTACCTTATGATTAAATGTATGATGATGATCAATAAAATTTCAGTTTGTAGAGTGCTGAAAATTTAAGAGTAAATAAAAAGTCAGTAATAATTGAATAGTAAGATACATTATTGAATTTCATAGAAACAATGAAAGATGAGAAAAAGATTTTTGGTGATAAGTTTTCTAAACGGAATTGTACATGTGAGATTATAATTGTAACAAATTTCATACAGCATATAATTAATGACATATTGAAAAGTGTATGATATAAACATTGAGCAAAGGAGCATTTTGCTGAATTTTTATGTGATTGCATTTGTCAAAAATAACTGGATATAGTTTGATTGTTGTGAGGATGAGAGTCTGTTCCCCTTCCTCTTCTCTTTCCTTAGCCTCTCACCCTCCCTTCCTGTTTCTTGCTTCACTACCACCTCTGCGGGTTCAGGTCTTCAGCCAGCGGGGATTACTGGACACTGTAATCAGGCCACCATGAATTTCTTTTTGCCTCTTCTGCCATCAGGGGCATTAGAAGCCTTCTAGCACTTCCTTTGTTGCGCCACCACATGCCCTGATCTTCTAATGGGAATGGGAGTCCCACTGGCTGAGTTAAACTGCTGCAACTGGGCACCAAAATAGATGTGGATGGTTAGAGTGACAGATGGAAATAGCCTTAACAAAAGATACTACCACTTTTGTTTGAAACACACTTAAAGAAAACTGTTTGTATAGTTGCTTCCATCCGGATAAGTACTTTTAAATATCGGAGCCTGCGATTTTATGTGTTTATATTTTTATTTATTTAGTACAAGGGTAATATTCAAATAGGGGTAATCATCATTTTTTAAAATATCTACTGGTGCAGTTAACTAGAATCCAGATATTTAGAAGCAATATCTGGATATTTATTTTATTCATTTATTAGTATATAGTTTATGCCTTTCCAATGATAGTTCAAGGCGAGTTACATTCAGGTATGTAGCTAGTGGTTGCCGCTGAATATCTGGATGTAATGGTCAGCGATGGCAGTATCTAAATAGCAATATGCAGCCACTGTTAGGATAGCGAATCTTCATACCACCTAATTTGCTTTCTAAGTTATGTAAATTGTTATCTGGATAGCAACAGTGCTGAAAATCACCACTATCAGGATAAATTCTGACTCTGTCCCCAGACTTTCTCTACATTTATTCCACATATCCATCATAGCGGAGACCCTGCACAAATTTCAAAAGAGGCCCGACACAGTGATTCTCATGGGACCTCACTACTGGCCTCTTTAGAAGGGTTGTCATCTTCTAAAAAGACTCAATTCTTTCTCCTTGCAGGCTTCAAACATTTGCATTGCTAATACCCCAGGACAAGGACTCCCATCTGTATACACATCTCAAATCGCTAGTCCCAACAACATGGTTATTCAGTAGCATTTAGCCTTCACATTAGATCTTTCAACACCAATACAGTATATATTTGGTCACTGTAACAAACCAGCTACCTACATAAGAACATAAGATATGCCATACTGGGTCAGACCAAGGTCCATCAAGCCCAGTATTCTGTTTCCAACAGTGGCCAATCTAGGTCATATGTACCTAGCAGTTTCCCAAAGAGACACAAGTTCCACAATGCTTGTACTGGGTCAAGCATTGATATCTTCGGTCACTTCTTAATAATCGTTTATGGACCTTTCCTCCAGAAACTTGTCCAGACCATTTTTAAACCCAGCTACACTAACAGCCTTTACTACATCCTCCGGTAACAAATTCCAGAGTTTGATTACACGTTGAGTGAAAAAATATTTTCTTTTATTAGTCTTAAATAGTTTACTCTGTAGCTTCATTGCATGTCCCCTAGTCATTCTATATTCTGATAACGTAAACAATCGATCTACGTTTACTCGTTCCACTCCGTTCATTAATTTATAGACTTCTATCATATCTCTCCTCAGCTGTCTCTTTTCCAGGTTAAAGAGCCCTAACCTTTTTAGCCTTTCTTCATAGGAGTATCCTTCCATCCCCTTTACCATTTTGGTGGCTCTTCTCTGAACCTTTTCTAAAATCGCTATATCCTTTTTAAGATACGGCGACCAGAATTGCACAAAATATTCGAGGTGCGGTCTCACCATGGAACGATATAGAGGCATTATAATATCTTTTGTTTTATTTTTCATTCCTTTCCTTATCATACCTAGCATTCTATTTGCTCTCTTGGCCGCCGCTGCACACTGGGCCGAGGGTTTTAACATGGTATCCACAATGACGCCTAAATCTTTTTCCTGGGTGGTGGTTCCTAATGTGGAACCTTGCATCGTGTAACCATAGTTTGGGTTGTTCTTCCCTAGGTGCATAACCTTGCAGTTGTCCACATTAAATTTCATCTGCCATTTTGATGCCCAGTCTTCCAATTTATCAAGATCCTCTTGCAATTTTTCACAATCCTCTTGGGTTTTAACAACTTTAAATAGTTTTGTGTCATCTGCAAATTTGATAACCTCACTCGTTATTCCACTTTCCAGGTCATTTATGAATATGTCAAAAAGCAGTGGACCCAGCTCAGATCCCTGGGGTACACCACTATTCACCTTTCTCCATTGGGAAAATTGGCCATTTAGCCCTACCCTCTGCTTTCTATCTTTTAACCAGTTCCTGATCCACAATAGTACACTGCCTCCTATCCCATGACTCTTTAGTTTTGCCAAAAGTCTCTGATGAGGGACCTTGTCAAAGACTTTCTGAAAGTCCAGATACACAATATCAACCGACTCACCTTTGTCCACCTGTTTATTCATTCCTTCAAAAAAACATAACAGATTAGTAAGACAAGATCTTCCTTGTCTAAAGCCATATTGGCTGTCTCCCATTAGGTTGTGACTATCTATATGCTGAGTAATTTTATTCTTTATGATGGTTTCTACCATTTTTCCCGGTACTGACGTCAGGCTCACCGGTCTGTAGTTTCCCGGATCACCCCTGGAACCATTTTTAAAAATTGGTGTTACATTGGCGATCCTCCAATCTTCAGGTATTAGAGATGATTTTAATGATAGTTCACAGATTACTGATAGCAGGTCTGCAATCTCATATTTCAGTTCTTTCAACACCCTTGGATGTATACCATCCGACCCAGGTGATTTGCTACTCTTCAGTTTATCTAATAGTTGTAAGACATCTTCCCGATGTGTCGATATTTCCTTCAATTCTTCCGCACCTTTAAATACAACTTCAGTCATGGGTAACATCCCTACATCTTCCTCAGTAAAGACCGAAGCAAAGAATTCATTCAGTCTCTCCGCTATCGCCTTGTCGCCTCTTAGTGCTCCTTTAACCCCTTTATCATCTAATGGACCAACTGACTCTCTCACAGGTTTTTTGCTACGAATGTACTTGAAAAGGTCTTTATTTCACGTTTTTGCTTCCGCAGCAAGCTGCTTCTCAAATTCTCTCTTTGCCTGCCTGATCAATGCCTTGCATTTGACTTGCCAGTGCTTGTGCTGTTTCCAGGTTTCGTCGTTTGGCTCTTTTTTCCATTTCCTGAAAGATGCTTTTTTGGCAACAGCAGCCTCTCTGACCTCACCTTTAAACCATGCTGGCAGTTTTTTGGACTTCCTTCCACTTTTCTTAAAGCGTGGAATACAGCTGGTCAGGGCTTCCAAGATATTATTTTTCAACAACACCCAAGCTTGATGTACGTCTTTAACCTTTGCAACTGCTCCTTTTAGTTTTTTCTTAACTGTTTTCCTCATTTTATCATAGTCTCCCTTTCGAAAGTTAAAAGGTAGTACTGTGGATTTCCTTACTATCCCTCCTCCACTAATTAAATCAAAGGCGATCATGCTATGATCACTATTGCCAAGTGGCCCCAACACCCTTATCTCTTGCACTAGATCTGGTGTTCCACTAAGGACTAGGTCTAATATGGCTTCCCCTCTGGTTGGTTCATGAACCAGCTGCTCCAAGAAGCAGTCATTTATTTCATCTAGGAACTTTATCTCCCTTGCATGTCCTGACGTGACACTGACCCAGTCGATACCGGGGTAATTGAAATCACCCATTATTATTACTGCGCTGTAACTTTTGTTAGCTTCCTTGATTTCTTTGAGCATTTCATCATCCATTTGGTCATTCTGGCCAGGTGCTCGATAGTACACCCCCACTGCCATTGCCTTCCCCCTTTTATATGGAATTTCAATCCATATAGATTCTACAGCAGATTTTGTTTCCTGCAAAACTTTAATCCTTTCTGAGTCAATGCCCTCTCTAACATAGAGTGCAACCCCTCCACCAATTTGATCAGCTCTATCATTACGATATAGTTTGTACCCAGGTATCACAGTGTCCCACTGGTTGTCCTCCTTCCACCATGTCTCTGATATTCCAATCATATCTAACCTTTCATTTAGTGCTATATATTGTAACTCTCCCATCTTATTCTTTAGACTTCTATCATTTGCATACAAGCATTTTAGAGAATGTATTTTATTCATGTTAATTTGGCTATTGTTAGACATGGGTAAATTGGGATCTTTAAGCTCTGTCTGCTCCATACTTGAGGGCATTTGTGCTACTTTACTCTTTTGTGGAACCTCTCTGCTTTTGGTAGTATCCTTCAAGGATACATTCTTCCGAACCATCCGCTCTTGGGCGACTGTCGGCTTTCCCCTAATATCTAGTTTAAAAGCTGCTCTATCTCCTTTTTAAAGGTTAATGCCAGCAGCCTGGTTCCATCCCGGTTAAGGTGAAGCCCATCCCTTCGGAAGAGCCCCTCCTTTCCCCAGAATGTTCCCCAGTTCCTAACAAATCCAAAACCCTCACCTTTAAGAGATTCTCCTTCTGGTGCCTCACAAACGGCATGTCCTCATTAATTGTCCTCCAGATACCATGGCGGTGGCTTACCTAAACCGACAAGGAGGCACCAGCAGCTTGGTGCTGGAGACCGAAGCCGAGAGTTTGTTAGATTTTGGTCGATCTTCTAACACAGGGTCCTCTCTGCATGCTGCAAGTGGATTGATTCTCGCTTACGGCCTGGCTATTGAGCGGGTGAGGTTGAGAGCAAGGGGGTATTCGGCGGCGGTGGTTGCTACCTTATTGTTTATTGTTTATAGGGCATTTGATATACCGCCCCCCGTTACATTGGGGCGGTTTACAATATAAATAAAAACAAAAAAATCAGAAACAGAAAGAGAGAGAGTTACAATTACTTGAAGAAAAAGAGAGGAGAGAGGAGACAGAGAGCAAGACAGGATAGAGAGATAGAGTCAGGGAAGTCAGTTAGATCCAGGAAAGGCACAGGAAAACAGATGGGTTTTAAGAAGGGAGCGAAATTTAGAGTATGATTCTTCAAGACGGAGGGCAGTGGGTAGTGAGTTCCAGAGGGAAGGACCGAGAAAGAAGAATGCTGATTTGCGGGTGGATTGGAGGTGTGCACGGGAAGGGGCTGGAAGGTGAAGGCGGTTAATATGGATGGACCGGAGACTTCGAGAGGGGACATGGTAAGTGAGCAAGTCAGAAAGGTATTGAGGCCTGTGGAGATAGATGGCTCGATGGACCAGAGTGAGAACCTTGAAAGGAATCCGGATTGTAATGGCAGCCAGTGAAGGTGTTGGAGGAGGGGAGTGATGTGATCATGCGGAGAGGCATGTAGAAGCATCCGGGCAGCTGTGTTTTGAATCAACTGTAATCGATGTAACTGATACTGAGGGATACCGGCATAAATGAAATTACAGAAATCTAAACGAGTTATGACTAATGAAAGAAGAAGGGTGGTAAGTGCCTGGGGAGATAGGAAAGGTCGAATGGCACGAATTTGTTGAAGGCAGTAAAAGGAGCATTGAGAGATAGAAGAAATGTGGTCATGGAACGTAAGTGCACTGTCAAGAGTAACACCAAGATACCGAAGTTTGGGCACTGTGAGAATAGGAACACCAGAAAGAATAGGAGTAAGAGACGGAGTAGGGGAACCGTGAGTGAACCAGATAGCAGCCGTCTTAGAAATGTTCAGAGCCAAACAATTTGTGGATAGCCAGGAGGAAACCAAGGATAAACAGTCCTCCAGTGGAGTAATATCAGGATGGGATGAGGAGGTGTGGTGCAACAGGAGGATATCGTCAGCATAGTAATAGCCCGAAATACCCGATTGCTGGACAAGGAAAGAGAGGGGGGCCAGGAAAAGATTGAACAACAACGGAGCCAGAATAGAGCCCTGAGGGACACCGCAAGTGAGGGGGAAGTGATCTGAGGTGGAAGCGCCAGAAGTAACTGCAAATGTACGAGAAAACACGAAGGAATGAAACCATCGATAGATAACACCACGAATACCCGCATCCTGTAGCCGAGAGAAAAGAAGGGAGTGATCCACAAAATCGAAGGCGGCTGAGAGGTCAAGAGACACAGCGATGGTAATGTGGCCTTGATCATGGGAAGTGTGTACTTCATTGAGAACCGCTGTGAGGGTGGTTTCCACGCTATACCCAGACCGAAACCCAGATTGGCGGGAGTGCAGAAAGTGCGTAGAATCCAAGTGATGGGAGAGTTGTGAAAAAACGACTTTTTCAAAGAGCTTAGAGGCAAAAGGAAGATTGGATACTGGGCGGAAGTTAAAATACTACTGGACGGTTGCTAAAAGCGAGACAAAGATCCACTTCTCTGGCTTATGTTAGAGTGTGGCGTGTGTTTGAAGCCTGGTGTTCGGATAGGGGGTTCGTTCCCTTAAGGGCGTCGGTGCCGCATGTACTGTCTTTCTTGTAAGAGGGGTTTCAGAAGGGCTTAGCAGCGGCTTCATTGAAGGTTCAGTTAGCGGCATTGTCCTGTTATAGGGGTAAAGTAAAGGGCATCTCACTTGGGAGCCATCCAGATGTGAAGCGGTTTTTGAGGGCAGTTGCTATTCTGTGGCCTCCGCGTAGGTGAATAGTCCCGGCGTGGGATCTTCCGTTGGTCTTGGAGGCATTGGGAAAAGCGCCGTTTGAGCCTTTAGCGGAAGCATCGTTGAAGGATCTTACACTTAAGGTGGTGTTCTTGGTGACAATAGCCTCGGCGAGACGAATGTCGGAGTTGCAAGCGTTGTCCTGTAGAAAGCCCTTTCTGTCTTTCCTTGAGTCTTTATCTTTATCTTTATTCGTAAGGCTTGATAGACCACCCAAGCCATAGCGTCAGGGTGGTGTACAATACAAAAAAAAGCAAGGCTACTGAGAAATAAAGTTGGAATAAAGAAATAAAGTCTAAGGTAGTTTTGAGGCCGGTGCCATCGTTTTTGCCTAAGGTGGTGTCAGGTTTTCATATGACTTAAGTGCTGTCATTGCCTGTATTCATGACAAAACGAAAGGGGCATGTCGCGGAACGACTTCACCGGTTGGATATTCATCGGGCATTGAAGAAGTATATCGCTAGGACGGCTAGCTTCCGTAAGTCGGATAGGCTGTTTGTTCTCTTTACGGATGCTAGACAGGGAGAGGCAGCTTCTAAGGGATCGATTGCCCGCTGGTTGAAGGAGGTGATCGCATCTGTGTATCTCTTAAAAGGCTGGCTGGTTCCGGAAGGTCTGAGGGCTCATTCCACAAGGGCGCAAGCTGCGTCTTGGGCAGAATGCGGCTTGGTGCCTGTGGAAGAGATCTGTAAGGCGGCAATGTGGTCGTCGTCGCATTCTTTTGTGAAGCATTACTGGATCGATGTCCAGGCGGAAATGGACACATGTTTTGGATTGGCGGTGCTTCAGGCTGGTCTGGCATGTCCCTCCCGTTGAATATGTATTCACTGCTCTGTTACATCCCCAGAGATTCCGGGACTAGACTGAAGGAACGATCAGGAAGATTAAATTAGACTTACCTGCTAATTGTAGTTCCTGGAGGAACTCCAGTCTAGTCCTGTATCCCGCCGGCATTTTTTGGTGGACTGTGGCCTGAAGCAGAACCTAATGTGCAGGTAAGCAACACTTTTCATGGTGTTAGGGCATGGTTCACAATAGGGCAGGGTGTCACCTCGGGATGGGGGTCCGAGCGTCATTCTTCGTAGAAGGGGAACGGGGGACCTCAGGGCATAGACAGTGTGGCAAAGGTTTTGTAAATAGTTGGGCCTGGCGTCCTTTAAAGTTTCAATTGGACAGTTACTGTTGTTACTGTAATTCACTACTTACTTGTTGCTCCGGTGAGTCTGCTTTGTCATTAGGTTACTGGTGTGAGGAGGCTGTGCCAGTGCTTATATACCAGTGACATCACAAGGAGTGAAGTTTCTCAGTCTCCAAAGCTGCTAGAGGAGGTTGACAACCCCCAGAGATTCCGGGACTAGACTGGAGTTCCTCCAGGAACTACAATTAGCAGGTAAGTCTAATTTATTCTTTTATAATGGGCAAGGAGATCCTGCACCAATGCAGAGTGGGAGGAGACCTCACTTGGAGAGAAACTGGTACTGGTATAAAAACCCAGCTCAGAGGCAGTCTTTATAAGTTGCAGTGGGTAGTTGAGAGGTGACAGGGATTGCTTAGGCTTCTGCACTTCACTGAACTTGTGCTCTGGTTAACTAAGCCAGAATATCATTGCTTTGGAGGAGAGAAAGGAGTAGGAGAAGGGAGAAACCTTTGAATACTAAGAAGGAAAGGGATGCCATTGATCTGGGAAAAAAGAGAGGAAGAGGATACAGTACATGACCATGGAGCTGAGATAAGCAGTGCTGGATTCTACAGGAATTACGTGCCTGCGATCACACCTGAATCCAGACTTCAGATCCACAAGGTTTTTGTGGGAAAGTGGAGAACAGAGGGTTTCCCATACACAAGGGAGAGTTCCATCAGAAAGAAAGTGTCTGTCTGTTCTATTTTTATACATTAACGGATTGAATTTTGTTTAACACTCTTATTTAAGCTTTCTGTAAACATTTAGTTCATGCCACCCCCTGGGCTGGACTTGTAGTTTATAGAAGTGTGATGAAAGAGAGAGATAGGATCCTTGGAGCTAACATCCTTCCAACTAAGGTGATCCCGACCTGGAACCCAAAATCTTAGAGAGGTAAATCTGAGAAAAGCAGTGTCACCTCCCTGAAATTTGAGCTCCAGTCTCCTTCACAGTCAACTTCAAAAGCAGTAAGGGACTCCAGATTGTGAGGGGGTACGCAATAATCTAACCGTGTTATGATCAAGGCAGATGCTGCTAATTCTGTAGGGCCTAAAAAAGTAAGCAGACATTTGACAATAAGCTGTTTTCTAAATTTATATCTCCAGGAACAAGCAGGAATGAGTCTTCACATATGGGTATCGTCGGTACCGACAGAGCCTGCGCGGGAACGCTCCCCAGCGTCCAGAAAGAAAGCTTTTGGGAGCATCCCACAGCGCCTGCACGCTGCCTTCCCGCCTTTCCTAACCGCCTCTCTCCAGTTCTTCTTTTCCGCGGAGCCAGCAGGTCGTGTTCCTGTCACCGCTGAAGAAGTTCTTTATTTTTCTTTATTTCTTTGGTCGCGCGTCTGCCTTCTTCGACGTCGGACCGGTACCGCCAGTCTTTTCTTCTTTCTTCTTTTAAAAAAAAAAAAAAACCCTACCGTTTCCCACTTCTGTGCAATTTTTCCTTTTGGGCTTTAGGCCTAGAAAAATTTTCCTCAAGGAAAAGCCCGCTTCCGGGTTTAAAAAGTGCACAAAGTGCAGCGGTACTCTTTCTATCACCAACACCCATGACTGGTGTCTAAAATGTTTGGGTCCTGACCACTCCATCACTGATTGTGAGTCCTGTTCCATGATGTCTAAAAGAGGTTGACAGAATCGAGCAGCCATGCTCAGTACCCTGTTTCCCTCTGATGCAGCTTCGGTGGCATCGACATCTTCCAGGGCTGCTTCTTCCTCCCATGGATCTCAGGTAACCAAACATAAGTCCAGACAGTCCTTGAAGGGTAGATCTCCCTCTAAGTATCGAGATGCCTCCGGGCTTGCTCTCGAGGATCCTGTACCGGCAAAATTACCCCGGCGGGAAGCTCCGGCTTCCAAAGCTTCATCTATGGGGTCACAGGTTGACATCGATGGCGTGGCCTCGACCGATCACCTGTTGCCATGTTCTGGGGTACCGGTGATTTCCACTGGTACCAACATCCAGACATTGGTTGCGTCGATGGATCAGAATATTCTGACCATGCAGCATGCCATTACGGCATTCATACAAGCTGAGATGCCTCCGGTACCGCAACAAACTCCATTGTCGATACCGGTTCCGGCACTGGCACCGATTGCATCGACATCGGCTTCGGTGTCGACTGCAGCTGTACCCTGTTCTGTGATGCCCATCGGTACCAAATCGGTACCGATCATTCCCGATGTCGATACCACTCGGTACGCATATCGGGCTCTGCAAGAGCATCCAGACAGGCGATATTTCGATTCCTCCGAAGACTCTGATGAATCAGAGGCTTCTGTCGAAGCATCGGTACTCCTTCCTCAGGAGCCCTCTTCTCCAAAAAGAAGAATGTCTCCTCCAGAAGACTTGTCTTTTCAAGACTTCATTAGGGAAGTGGCCAGGGGCCTCTCTATTTCAGTGGCCCCTGAACCAGAGTCTACAGCCAAAAAATTGGATATTTTACAATATTCTAAGGCTCCTAAAGAGGCAGCTACTTTACCAATTCATGAGATCCTTTATGATCACATGTTGGGCATATGGGAGACACCTCTTACTACCTCACCTCATTCTCGCAGGTCGGACACCATGTACCGTGTTCCTCCTTGTCTTGGCTTTCATAAGACTCAGCTTCCTCACCACTCTATTGTGGTGGAGTCTGCTATGAAGAAGATAAAGAGTTCAAAAAGACACTCATCTAATCCTCCAGGAAGAGAATGCAGAACCTTGGATTCTTTTGGCTGGAGGATTTTCCAGGCCAATATGCTTACTGCCAGAATCAACTCCTATAGTCTCTATATGGGGATGTTTCTAAAGGAAGTTACAGATCATCTGCAAACTTTATCTCCTTTTATCTCAGAAGATAAAAGGGAGGAGTTTCTCACCTGGCTTAAACATGCCCAGGATGTTTCCAAATTCTCCAACCGTGCAGCCTTTGACTCTTTTGAGTGTGCCAGCAGAGCCTCGGCTATTGCCATAGGTGCACGCAGACTTGCAGGAATCTTAATATCTTAATATCTATCCCTAATCTAACCCTACAGTGCCAGTCCTGAAACAGTGCAAACAGATTGTACCAAAAGAACAATAACAAAAGACAAAAAGCATAACCACGGCGGTAAAGCTCCTGCTGCAGGACAGGGCAAGTACAAACAAAAGACGGTCAGGGCAAATAAACAGATGATTCTCTTTCCAGCTGCCCGGAACATCACGAAGTCCAAAACTGGGTTTCAAAAAAATATCTTATTATTGCTGCAGGAAGGATGAAAGGAAAAAAACAAAGTCATCTTTAACAACGCTAAATACAGCAATGTCAGTGACACTGATACCAAATGGTGTCCTTTGAATTTCAAAACTGCGACGTGTGCTGGCAAGAAGCACCAGAAAATCAATAAGATTCAATTGCAAAAATCATCACTACATAGACATAGCGGGAGTCACTTCATTAATTCACTCTGAATAAGAGCCCACTGGCTTACAATCAGTCGAGAAAGCTCACAAAACACACAGATAACAGAGACATCAGAAATAGCCACAAACAATTTGAATAGTTTACAATAACCATGGCACTCTTCCCAGTACATTTCTACATTTAAAACAAACCTCCCACTGTGATAATGTGGAAGCTACGCAATAACAATATTTTGAGAAATAAATTGCAGTTGAGACAGATTTAACCCTCAAACCTAACTTAGCAATAGAAGCTAATAAAGACAAGAAATCTGACCAATAACATACGTAATTTAGTCTACATTAAAAACAAATCATTCACATAATAAACTAAAGAGGAATGGTTGAGTCTTACATCAGATAATGCAGTTCTCAGGGCTTGTGCAAATATGCAGGACTAACCTTCAAAAAGAGCAGATAAAAACAAAACTGCTTTTTCTTTGCCAAGTCATACTAAAAATAAGCAGGTCGCAAATCTACAACAAAAGTCCAGGTGGCCTTTGAAAGTACCAAGGGAGAAATTTGCAAAATCACATTATTTACTGCTCACAGGTTTTGCACAAATCTATAAGTCTTACTGTCAGCCTTCCGCAGACAGTCTCGCCTTTAGCACAGGAGGAACTGAAGTCTTACATAATGAAGTGACGCTTTGTGTCTGGAGATCTTCAAGCACAAAACAACTTCTTCACCAGCGGCTGCTGGCAGTGGACACAGCTTGAGTCTAGGAAACTGAATTCCAGGTTTCACGACGATCCGCACAGGCGGGATAGAAAGGGCATCCGATATCTGATCCCAGCATTATCCATAAAGAAGAAGAAAGCTCTCCATGATGAATGAGTTCTGGAGATCTGCAGAACACAGCACTTCAGAGAGAATACAGCTGGTAATATCTTCACACTCAGCCAGAATAGAGTGCAATCAGCAGCTACCGGAGCTCTCTGACCATCAAGACTCCGATTCTGGAAACAGTCTCGCTGCAAATGCTCAGTAACAAGCTTATCTGAACTGTCTCGCTGAGGATTCCTATGACCTTCTCTTGCTCTGATCCTATCCCTCCCCCTGTTCCTGGGAGGTTACATAGAAGCAATCTGTAAGTTGAGCAATTTAGTCATTTCACATAATCAGCTTACTGTACTGAAACTTACAGCAGCTGTTCTAGCCGGCCAGTCGATCATAGAAACTTAAAAAAAATACCTTTTACTCACGGGATTTAAACCATTCACAAAAACAATTAGTGAATCCTGCCTTAAAGATGTTAATCTCAACCAATCCTTTTACAAGTTTGCATACTACTGTAAGTGATTCTAACAGAAAATCATCTTTTTTCTTTTATTAACCACTAAAACAAAATTATCTCTTTGAGTTTTCTCTTGGAAATTTATCACAGGATATGTCACAAACTGGATGAGTGATCCTATGAAAATCAGCTGGGTTATAAAACACAGTTCTAAGCAAATTATCTAAAGCAGCCCAAGTAGAACATGAACTATTATGCTGACGTAAAACAGTTTGAAGAAAACTTATAGCACCATGTAATTGAATACATTTCTCTCTATAGGTCATAAAATGCTTATTCAGACCCTTTTCAATATCATCAACAAGTTTACTAGAAATTCCCAATTCCTTTGTAGCAGAAATATCATTTCTTACTGTTCCCTTTAAGGAATCTATTATATGTACAATACATTCTATTTCACGACTAAGAAGGGCATTCATTTCTCTGAGCTGAGAAACATTGCAAGTACCAAAATTCTCAATTTGTGCATTCCCCAATATTCTTTGCTTATTCCTTATCTCTTCTCTTAATTTCGCTGCACGAGTGACCATCTCCCCCTCAGAAACTATATAACTCTCAGAACAAACAGGGGAAGACGGCGGGAATACACCTGGAACCCTTCCAGCTCCAATTGCAGCCACCTCTGCATCATACTCTGGAGAAAAAATGACTGGGACCTTCCCTGCCCGGTCATTATCAATCTCTTTCTCCTGTGGTTCACCCGTTTTACCAGCATTCTCTAATATAAACAAATCATTTTTCATAACATTTGCCATGCGCTGCCACCAACCAAACACCAGCCCTTCACGGGCATCACATACTCTGTGTTTAGCCTGCAAAGCACATTTCAGATAACAAAGCTTATCTATAGAAAATGTTCCCTCCAAAGGGAACTGTAAAAGCACATTATCATTAGTCACTGCATACCAGTGCACAACATAATTAGTAGCCATATCCCCATACTTCTCACGCATACAATAAGAAGGGCTACCTTTCTGAACAGCTAAACCCATAGCTTTAACATGCCATTCACACAATTGAGACAAATCCTGTTCACCCAACAGATTGCTCATTGCTGGCACCATATAATACTCACAAACATCTTCCGCCCTTGCCAGGAATGTTGAAATCTGTAGAAGGGTCATGGCACCAACTGTGGGCTTTCTTAGCCCTCCCCCTCACCAGCAACCTGCAGGGCTCTTGGAGCTACAGAAAACTACATTCAAAACAATGGGAAAGTAATCTAAAAGACAGCAATAAAATACTACACACTCCTATATAAATACACCAAAGCTTTGGGAGAGAAGCAAAGTGAACCAAAGTTCTCTTTGTTTACTCTAACTACTAGCCATGGTTCACTTTATTTATAAGGCTCTTTTGGACAATACAGCATAATTTCACTTTATTATTACACGTCAGACATTACGTATTTATCATATCGTAGGTCAACTTTGTCAGACGGCTGCCTGGGTGAGAATCTTCACAGTCTTGGCAAGTGCATATATCTATATGATTTGCAAGGGATTGTGGGCAATGCAGTTCATTCACACCAGACACAGCTGCTCACAATAATTAGTTGTGCTTGATGGTAAAGCCAATAAGATATTTATTTATGGGGTTATTTCTCCCAACACAGATATGCTTGGTAGCACATAAATTAGGTTACTTGCTTTCAGTGTTAAACTTGGAAAAACAAAATCAGGAAACAACATTTGAACTTGTCAGGCAATCAAAGCAAAAGAAATAAGACCTGGTTGGCAACAAACTGGTCTTTTCTGTAGGCTTTAGCTAATATTCTCTTAGCAATGTATCAAACAACAAACCAAAAGCCACAAAGAAAGAAAAAAAACCTGTTCTTTTCAGGTAAACTTCTTATATCTTTCCACATAGATTCAGAAGTGATTCTCTCAGAGCTCACAAGCAATTAGGTAAGGCTCAATTGCTAGCAGTTATCCAGCTGAAACCCCTTAGCTGGCTTGCTTTCTACTGCGTGACTAAAAATCCTACTCAGCTTTTCTGAGTAGATTAAAGAACAAGTTTGTATTTCTTTGTAATGGTTGCTGTACTTTATAACAGAAAATCACCAAAGGAGTTTAGACAGAGAGCAGTCCATGTAAACAGATTCTTCATCTGCTATTACCCCCTCTTCTTCAACAAGCATGGGTTCAATATCATGGATTGTGTCAGACGGCTGCCTGGGTGAGAATCTTCACAGTCTTGGCAAGTGCATATATCTATATGATTTGCAAGGGATTGTGGGCAATGCAGTTCATTCACACCAGACACAGCTGCTCACAATAATTAGTTGTGCTTTTGGGTAAAGCCAATAAGATATTTATTTATGGGGTTATTTCTCCCAACACAGATATGCTTGGTAGCACATAAATCAGGTTACTTGCTTCCAGTGTTTAACTTGGAAAAACAAAGTCAAAATCAGGAAAACAACCTTCAAACTTGTCAGGCATTAGCTAATGTTTTCTTAGCATATATCAAACAACAAACGAAAAGCCACAAAGAAAGAAAAAAAACTGTTCTTTTCAGGTTAACTTTTGATAACTTCCCACATAGATTCAGAAGTGATTCTCTCCTAGCTCACAAGCAATTAGGTACGGCTCAATTGCTAGTAGTTATCCTGCTGAAACCCCTTAGCTGGCTTGCTTTCTACTGTGTGGGTCAAATCCTGCTTCAGGAGCTTTTCTGAGTAGATTAAAGAACAAGTTTGTATTTCTTTGTGATGGTTGCTGTACTTTATAACATTTAGAGTTCCTCTCTATATAGCCTGGCCAGTATGTAGTCCAGTTCTTATGTCCAGCCTTCCAATCCAGATCCCTGGACACTGGATCTCTCTTCACATACCTTCTGGCACAAGTCTTAGGGTCCCTTCCACGTGCAGCCGTCTCCCTCACAGGTAGCGTCTGGTGATTCCTAGCTCTGCAGCACATTCCTCTGGCTTTCCCCAGTCCAATGGTGTATGCTGGCCCTTGAAATGCCTCCCAGTATACGTACTGCTCTGGACTCTTCTAGACCTCTCAAAGGCTTTTCTCCTCTTTCTTCCAGAGGGTTTCTTTCCTTCTCTGTCCGTCCGGTTTGGCTTCTGCTTCTGATGATCCTTCAGATGAAACTGATCAAGCTCAAGCTGATTCTCAGGATACTGAGGATAATTCTCTGTAGAATAAACTCTACCTTTATTCTGCCTAGATGAGTGCTCCCCCCTAATACAGCGCAGCTGTGCTGAATCAGGCCCTGCCCTTTGAGATGAGTGCTTAGGGATTACCTCATAGCCCTCCTGATTGAACACACGTTTCCCCACTTCAGCTCCTCTAATGGCTGTTGGAAACCTGGTGCATTCTGGGACTGGTAGTCTTTTATGGGAAAATTCTGTTTTCTTATTTCTACCAGAACTGACAGGTTGCTTGTTCAGAGTCACTTCACCTTTTCTATAGCTCCTTCCTGAGCTATGATAAGCTTCCTTATCACATACCCCCCTGCTTAAGTTATTACGGACTGGTGTAACTGGTGAAACTTCTTCTCTACAGTCCGTAATACGGGAAAGGGCATCCGCATTCTTGTGTAACTTCCCAGCACAATGGATTAGGAAATCTTCCTTGTACAGGTGAAAACCTTTTTGGCAAGGATTGGCAAGCAAAGGCCACTCAGATGGATGCTGAGAATTCTGCCTTAGATAGACTTTCAAAGTCTACTTCTGCTCCTGTTAGAATAAGGTTATTCAATAAGGCTTTATTTCCAAAAAAAGGGAAATATTATCCTGTTTATGGTCAGCAGGCATCTTCTGCAGGTCGTTTTGCTGCAAAGCGTCAGCAACAACCTAAACAAGCCAAGCCTAAGGCTGCAAGGACTGCTACGGCCCAACAGCCACAGCCTCCCCAGGGCCTTTGACTTACAACTAGAGAACTTAGCCTTTCTGGCTCTAGAAGAACCAGAGCCTCTCACCATTCCAGGAAGGTTAGCTCTCTTTGCTCTCAGATGGGAACAAATCACAGCAGAACATTGGACCCTCTCCATCATAAGAGAGGGGTACAAGCTTCATTTCTTAAACCTTCCTCCTCACACCATGGTGAGACAGTTCAATTCTCCAACATCTCTCCTCGACCTTCTGGGTCAGGAGATTGCTACCCTTCTTGCCCAAAGGGCAATAGAAGAAGTACCCCTTCTTCAACAGGGTTCAGGGTTCTACTCCCCCTATTTTCTTTTCCCAAAGAAAACAGGGGGCTACAGACCCATATTAGATCTCAGAGAATTGAACAAGTTTCTATGCAAGGAGAAATTCAAGATGATTTCTCTCGGTGCTCTCCTTCCATACCTTCAGAGTCAGGATTGGCTTTGTTCTCTAGATCTCAAGGATGCGTACACCCATGTCCTCATCCATCCAACACACAGAAGGTTCCTTCGGTTCCTTTATCAAGGAAAGCACTACCAATACAGAGTGCTTCCTTTCAGTCTGGCCTCTGCTCCAAGAGTGTTCACAAAATGCATGGCAGTAGTAGCTGCATTTCTACGCACTCTAGGAATATTTGTATTCCCATATCTGGACGACTGGCTCATCCGAGCTCCATCCCAGACAGAGGCCCAGGCTTCCCTAGCCTGCACAAGGTGTGTTCTTCAGTATCTGGGACTTGTCATAAACATCCCAAAATCACATCTCACCCCTACTCAGTCATTAGAGTTCATAGGGGCCTTGCTGGATACCAAAACTGCAAGGGCCTATCTTCCCCAAGCCCATTGCCTACGATTGGTGCAGTTAGCCTCACAAGTTCAGTTAAAGTCCCATTTAACTGCTCGAGAGATGTTACAACTGTTAGGCCACATGGCATCCACCGTGCATGTGGTTCCTTACGCTTGCCTTCACATGCGAGCAGCTCAGTGGACTCTGTCCACCCAATGGACCCAGGCATCAGGGTGCCTGTCAGACAAAATAGCAACCTCCAGTCGCCTCTTTTGGTCTCTCCAGTGGTGGAAATCCACTCAGAATCTGTTGCTGGGGTCCCCCTTTCAACAGTTGCTACCCCAAGCAACCCTCACAACAGATGCCTCTCCAAGTGGTTGGGGAGCTCATCTACAAGATCTCTCCACCCATGGCATCTGGTCTCCACAGGAGACATCTCTACATATCACGCTCTTGGAGCTCAGAGCAATTCTTCTAGCTCTCAGAGTCTTCTACACCCTGCTCAGCTACAAGACAGTCCTCATCCACACGGACAACCAAGTAGCCATGTTCTATGTGAACAAGCAGGGCGGGACTGGCTCTCTATCGCTTTGCAACAAAGCTTTGAGATTGTGGGCCTTCGCCAGAGAGCATCAAATTCATCTCATGGCAGTGTACCTTCCAAGGGTTCAAAACTCTTGGGCAGACAGACTCAGTCGAGTTCTGCTTCCACACGAATGGTCCCTCCATGGGGACCAGATAGCCAGGATCTTTCGAATTTGGGGAACCCTGGACATAGACCTGTTTGCAAGTCCGTGGAATGCCAAAATTCCCCGGTTCTGTTCCAGGATTCCGTGTCAGGGAGTTCAGGCCAGGTATGCCTTCCTCCTCCATTGGGGGCAAGACTTCCTCTATGCCTTTCCACCCATTCCTCTAATTTCCCAGACACTGTTCAAGCTTCAGAGAGACAAGGGGTCTAGGATCCTCATAGCAGCATGTTGGCCATGCCAAGTGTGGTACCCTCTACTTCTGCATCTCTCTCAAGCTCCCTCCCTGGACTTGGAATCTGCTCCAGACCTCCTGTCCCAGGAGGAGGGAACGTTGTGGCACCCAAATCCCCAGTCTCTTCATCTCAGGGCCTGGTTGCTGAAGGCCTAGACCTTCAAGATTTGCATCTTTCTCAGCATGTGAAGGATATCCTTCATGCTTCCAGAAAGCCTTCCACTAGACATTCCTATGCTTTTAAATGGAAAAGGTTTACCATTTGGTGTGCAGAGAAGGGTCTTAACCCTCTTGCAATACCTCTGAATTCTTTACTAGAGTATTTGCTGCATTTATCCCATGCAGGCCTTAAAACAAATTCAGTAAGAGTCCATTTGACTGCTATTGCAACATCCCTTAAGCCTCTCAATGGACAGCCTATTTCCTCTCATCCTCTTATTGCAAGATTCATGAGAGGCCTTCTTTTAACTAAACCTCCCATTAGACCACCTCCAGTGGCATGGGATTTGAATTTGGTTCTTGGCCAGCTTATGAAGCCACCCTTTGAACCCTTAGCCACTACCTCCTTGAAATTCCTTTCCTGGAAGGTTATTTTTCTCATTGCAGTCACCTCAGCTCGCCGTATCAGTGAGCTGCAAGCCTTGGTGGCTAATCCTCCTTATACAAGGTTCCATCATGACAAGGTAGTCCTCAGGACTAATCCACACTTTATGCCTAAAGTGGTCTCACCTTTTCATCTGAACCAGGTGGTGTATTTACCTGTCTTTTTTCCAGGACCTCATGCATCAAGTGCAGAGAGGAATCTTCATACCCTGGATTGTAAGAGAGCACTTGCTTTTTACTTACAAAGGACACAGCAACATAGAAAGTCCTCTCAACTATTTGTTGCTTTTGATCCCTCTCATTTAGGACTTCCAGTCTCTAAGAGAACTCTGTCCAATTGGATTGCTCAGTGTATTTCCTTCGCCTACCAGAGTAAGAACCTTTCTCTGGAGGGCCATGTCACAGCTCACAATGTGAGGGCCATGGCAGCCTCTATGGCTCATCTAAACTCTGTGTCCATCGAACAAAACTGTCGAGCGGCCATCTAGGCCTCGGTTCGTACCTTTACAGCCCATTACTGCTTGGACAAGGACTCCCGCCGGGATGCCTTGTTTGGTCAGGCTGTTCTCAAACACCTGTTCCATACCTAATCAACTCCTACCTCCCATCCCTGGTTGGATGCCCGAGATCCATGGGGGGAGGTAGAGCCTTCTCAGGGACTCACAACCCTGGAGATCTCCCTGGCATCTCTAGCTGGGGAGTCCCCATATGTGAAGACTCATTCCTGCTTGTTCCTGGAGATAGCACAGTTACTTACCTGTAACAGGTGATCTCTGGGAACAGCAGGAATAAGTCTTCACAACCCACCCACCTCCCCTAGGAGTTGTATCTCTCTATCTATCTTTCCTTTCCTCTCTCTCTCTCTCTCTCTCTCTCTCTCTCTTTGTCTCAGCTTAAAACTCGAACTGGAGAGAGGCGGTTGGGAAAGGCGGGAAGGCAGCGCGCAGGCGCTATGGGATGCTCACAAAAGCTTTCTTTCTGGACGCTGGGGAGCGTTCCCGCACAGGCTCCGTCGGTACCGACGATACCCATATGTGAAGACTTATTCCTGCTGTTCCCAGAGATCACCTGTTACAGGTAAGTTAACTGTGCTTTATCCAGGAATGGTAAATAGGACCTCACCCTGTAATTGCTGAGATCCTTTAATATTTGAACAGCTCTAGGACAGATAATGGCTTCCTTTAATTGTGAAGGGAAATACCTGTTATGCAGAGAATTGGTTGCTAAAAATTTTTTAAATTCACCTCAGCAAGTCCTCTGTCTCTCTAATGAATCATGCAGGCAAAATATCCTGAGGTCATGTTCTTAAGCAACTTCGGATGCTGGATAAGCATCTGTCAATTGGAAATGAAATCGTCCTCAGTCTCACATGTTGCATGACCTGCAACCTTAACAGCATCATCATCATCAACATCCACTAAGGATGGCACAAGCAGCATGGAGGCTCAAAAATTCAAAATTTTAGTTTGAAAATAGACCACCAAGTATCAGCCTTGTGGGTATCAGAGCTTTCATCCTTTACATTCAAACAGCATTCTGAGTTCCTGTTCGGTAATCCAGTTTAGTCCTCCAACATCGGGTAGTGCCCCTCCTCCTGCAGCCTGGAGACTGGACCAATCAAGTCTTCTGTAGTATATATGCAGACGGAGCTCCCAGAAGCCCCCAGTGTGTCCAGTCTCCTTGCAGCTTGCAGACTTCTTTGCCCTTTCTGGGCACACTAAGTGACACTTGAAGGAGCAACACTAGTTAGTTAGTTCTTTTGGGGTTTTATTTTGGGTCCTTTATTTACCATTTCTTTGCTAGGTAGCTGTATCTTTAAAAAAGAAAAAAGAGCATTGCCACAGGGGACATCCTGGGGGAAGACAGACCTGCATTGGGCTCCTGCCTTCCTGCCTGGGAATATCTGAAGCCTGGGTTGAGCTCTCCCCAGGACTGTTCGGGGAAGAGCCATACCTGCTACAGCATTGCCTGTCACTTGGAGGAGTTGGCTGAGTTCCTTGCTGTTCCCTGAGCTGGTAGGAATTTTCCTTGCTTTATCTTTTCAGCTCTGTTATTTTTTGCATTGTCAGAGGCTCTGTCGGCTCCCCTGGCTTCCGAATTGCACTTTTTCCTGATTTTTTTCGCTTGCCCTGTATTAGAGGGTCGTTTTCTTTCTTTTCCATATTATTTGGTTACCTTTGTATTTTCGCGCCTTTTTTTATTGTGGGTGAAAAAGTGCGGCGGCCATTTTGGATTTCTAAAGTGTGCTTTTTAAGGGCACTTTTTAACACTTGTGCACGGATTCCCCTGGCATTTTTGGGGTTTCTTTTGCTGGCGATTTTGCTCAGGGCACCCCTAGGATTCTGGGGAGTATTTTGTTTTCTGTAAAAAAAAAAAAGAAACGTTTTAATTTTAAAGCTGTACTGATTTGAATATGGTTAGTCCCTTTGCTGTGGGCTTCCCTGTTCCTGTTTCCTTCTTTCCCCCTGGAAGCAGGTTGCCTTAGCATGGCTGCCAAACCTCAAGGTGGGATTTGTGGGTCCCGCAGAGGTACAATGACTGACTCTGGCATCTGTAAGAGCTGTGCTGCAGTTTATTCAGCACTAGAATGTCTTCTCCCTCTGCTGTTTGCAGCTCTGTGGTAACTCGATTGATTTTTCTTGATTTTTCAGCGATTTTAGGCATTTCTCTCATGCCTGCAACCCTCCCACCTTCTTCTTTGACTTTTTAAGTTAATTCCTTAGCTTTTGGGGGTTTTAATTCACTCTTTTGGTGTTTTATTTTTGCTGGTGGCCATTTTGAATAGCTAATGAGCCTCGGTTTTTGGCGGGAAGCCAGATTACGTCTCTGCTGGCTTCTAAAAGCTATATTGTTGTTTCAGTTTTTTTTTTTTCTTCTTTCCACAACACTTGCTAGAGGTCAGTTGTGCAGAGGTTACTTTTTTCTCTGCCTCTGTATGAACATAATGGATAAAAAGTACAGAAGGCATGGATAGAGAACAGTATGCAATTCAGAGCCACAGTACAAGGCTGAGTCACTGATGAAGGGTGCAGGGCTCATGGCTTCTATTCCCCACTGTGCCCAACAAAGAAGGCTGGCTGAGGCATTACCTATTATGGGGAATATTGTTAAATGCCTGTTCCTGCGGGACGCAGTTATTTCTTTTTAGTTCTCCCTGTGCCTTATTCAGGTTTAAGCTGCATAGGCTGTCAGAAGAAACACAGGGACCTCAGGCATCAGCTCTGCTCTTCCCCCGCATCTTGCTTCCCCTGAGGAACTTGGGAACTCCGGAGCTTGGCTTCGGGGGAGCTCTCCATTGGCTTTACGCTGCACTGAGTCTTTACCACGAGAGTTTGAATACCTCCAGGAAGTTCAGGTATCATTTTCTGTAAGAAAACTGTGCGTACTCTGTTTTTGTTTTTTCTTCCTTGCCTCAGCTGCT
The DNA here is from genome assembly GCA_033557465.1 of Ichthyophis bannanicus. Taxonomy (NCBI): domain Eukaryota; kingdom Metazoa; phylum Chordata; class Amphibia; order Gymnophiona; family Ichthyophiidae; genus Ichthyophis; species Ichthyophis bannanicus. Next base: position 607,031,589 of record CM066031.1, on the reverse strand, counting down.
CTGGGATGCTTTCAGCTGTATCCGGACCGGCTGCCCCTGAGTTGGAAGTGCCTACTTTGACTTTTTAGTCCACAAACTGCAGCCGGGTTACTTTGTACGTCCTACTGATTATTGTACCTGTCTTATTCAATATACCATTTGGTTGAGGTTTTAAGTCAGTGTTTTGGATCCTGACTGTTTTGGGCTCGGCCTAATTAAGCATGCTCACTGTAATTTTCCTATGGCTGGATTGAGCTTCTACATCCCTCCCCAGAAACACCTTTCAGCCCCTACCATGGAGGTCTGAATGGCTGCGGAGGGATCCCACTCTAATTTCCCTACTTTCAGTCACTGTAATTGCCTTACCCTGACCTTGAAAGTTTCTCTATGCCAGCACAGTGAATGACTGACAGTTCCCTTCTCAGTTCTGCGAATACCTGACAGTTTTTCGGTGCCAGCGGCTGTTTTGTTTTTCTCTTCAGTGTTTCTTTTTAGAGGCAACAGCTCTAAACAGCAGTTTCCACACACTTAATCATGCTGTGGAGGCACGTGCAGTTTCAAAATCCTTTTCTTAAACAGTCTTGGGTTTCCCTGAGCCTTCCTTGCTTTTTGTTTTAAATGCAAAAATAAATAAATAAATAAATGAAACCCCACACAAGAAGAGGAAAGGTGGTTTAAGTCTCTACAATGCTTTTTTCTATGGCTGTATTATATGTGAAATGTAATCAGCCGAAGGGTACATTAATAGCTTGCTTGTGTTACACCTGCACGCTGCATCCCGGAGGCTTTCCCCATACCCACTGCGTTGCTAGCTGGGTCCCCCAGCACCTTATCTCCCCCCTCCTCAGAGCCCCTGCTGCAGGATCTTCCACAGCCGCTGCAGACCACATTACACATTCCCATCCGGCCGTCTCATCAACGGTTTCTCCACTTCGCTCTTCCGTGGGGCCACTTCCAATTTCCAGCCATGCCGTTTGGTCTCTCCACAGCGCCCCGCACCTTCACAAACGTGATGGTAGTGGTCGCGGAGGCCTTGTGCACAGAGGGCATCCTGGTCCATCCGTATCTCGACGACTGGTGGATTCGGGCAAAGTCCAGTCGGGAGTGTGTGCACGTCACGAGCAGGGTGGTGGCTCTGCTGCGGTCCCTCGGCTGGGTGGTGAAAGAATGCAAGAGTTGTCTGTGCCCGACTCAGGATCTCGAGTATCTGGGAGTGAGCCTCGACACAGCACGGGGCTTGGTGTGCCTGCCGGAGCGCCGCATTCGGTCTCTTGTCCGACTCTTCAGGGGGATGCCCGCTCCGTCTGCATGGTGATAGCTACAGTTCCTCGGTACGATGGCAGCGACCTTGGAGGTGGTGCCCTGGGCGCGCTTCCACATGCGCCCGGCTGCAGAGTGCCCTGCTGCGCCGTTGGTCCAACCAATTCGACTCGTTGAACAGGAGATTGACTTGCCCAAGGGCGGTTCGCCGATCCCTCCGGTGGTGGCTCTCCTCCGAGAACCTGGCGCGGGGGATGCCCTGGAGCCTCCACTTTGGGTTCCGTTCACAACGGATGCCAGCTTAACCGGCTGGGGGGCTCACTGCGAGACCCGCTTCGCTCAAGGGGAATGGTCTCCCCTGGAGACTTCTTGGTCGATCAACCTCCTCGAATGGCGGGCGGTACGGCTAGCCCTCTTGGCCTCAAAGCCCTAGTTCTCGACCGGCCGGTGCGAGTCCTTTCGGACATTGCGTCCACCGTAGCTTACATCAATCGCCAAGGGGGCATCGGCAGCATGGCCCTGGAATCAGAAGCGATGGCCTTGGTCAATTGGGTGCAGTCTCGTCTTCCGGCCATCTCGGCAGCGCCTATTGCAGGCGCAGACAATGTTCAGGCCGATTTTCTCTGCAGAGTGCGGGTGGACCCCGGAGAGTGGGAGCTAAACTCGCAAGTTTACGCGCAAATAGTTCGTCGGGGGGGGGGGGCCGCCCTTCATGGATCTCATGGCGACATTTCAATCGGCCGAGACAGGACGCTTCTTCAGCAGGCAAAGGGAGCGTATGTCCGAGGGGCTCGACGCTCTCATTCAGCCGTGGCCAACGTCCGGCCTTCTTTATGTCTTTCCTCCGTGGGTTCTGATTGGCCGGGTCGTTCAGCGCATCGAGGGCCATCGGGGTCGAGTGTTACTGGTGGACCCGGACTGGCCTGGGTGGCCCTGGTATGCCGATCTGGTCCGGCTGAGCGACGGCATTCCTTGGCTCCTATCCACGCTGCCGAATCTTCTTTTTCGGGGACCCTTGCGGATGCCCCAAGTGGGTCAATTCTCGCATACGGTTTGGCCAGGGAGAGGGCTCGGCTGAAAAAGAAGGGTTACTCCCCCCGCGGTGATTTCTACCCTACTGCGGGCGGGGAAAACGTCCACTTCTCTTACTTACGTTCGGATTTGGGGGATCTTTGAAGACTGGTGCTCCCGGCGTGGAGTCCGGGCGGCGACGGTTTTCGTTTCCGTCGTTTTAAGTTTCTTCAGGTTGCTTTTGATAAGGGCCTTGCGGCTAGTTCTCTGAAAGTCCGGTTGGCGGCTATCTCTTGTTATCGATGCAAAGTTTTAGGCCGTCTCTACGGTTCTTATCCGGACGTACGTCGTCTTCTTACGACTGTTTTTCATTTGCGGCCCTCCCGCAGGATTTTCGTTCCTCCGGGGGACTTGAATCTAGTGATGCGGGCCCTGGTTCGTGAACCTTTTGAACCCCTGAGTAGGGCGTTTCTGAAAGATTTTACGCTGAAGACTGTTTTTTCTTGTAGCCATCGGTTCGGCACGGCGTATTTCAGATCTACATGCGTTGTCCTGCCGAGAACCTTTTTTGTCTTTTACCCCGGTCCCTTCCTTTTTGCCGAAGGTGGTTTCCCCTATTCATGTGAATCAGGCAGTGTTTCTTCCAGTTCTTTCTTCCCACTCTGTCGGGTCGGCGGACAAAGGTCTTCACCGTCTCGATGTGGGTCGTGCACCTCGTCGTTCTTTGAAGGCTACCGAATCTTTCGGAAGACTGACCGGTTATTCGTGCTCTTCGGTGGTGCACGTTAAGGGGAAGCGGCGGCTAAGGCCTCCGTTGCAAGATGGCTCAAGGAAGCGTTCGCGTCTGCGTATCTGTTGCAGCAGCGGTCTGTTCCGGAGGGGCTACTGGATCATTCCACTAGGGCTCGGGCTACCGCTTGGGCGGAGTATAGCCTAGTTCCGCCAGCAGATATCTGTAAGGCGGCCACCTGGTCGTCTCTGCATGCTTTCAGTACACACTATCGTTTAGATGTGTCAGCGGCTCGGGATTCCTCTTTTGTTCGGCGGTTCTGCGCGCCGGATGGCAAGGTCCCGCCCGGTCTTAACTGCTCTGTTACATCCCGATGTTGGAGGACTAAACTGGATTACCGAACAGGAAATGGAAATTACACTAACCTGGTAATTGTAGTTCCTGGAGGGTCCAGTTTAGTCCTCCTTCCCTCCTGACTATCTGTTATAAAAATGCGGCGCGCTTTCCGAACGGTGGATCATAAGACGGTTCCTCTTGCCGTTCGAACCTTTTTTGCAGCCGCGTTTTTGGCTATGGCTCTTCCTTTCTCAGGTGTTCGGTCAGCTCCTGAGATTTCTGATACGGAGCTGTATTTTGATTTCTGGGGCGTTGGTTCCAGTGCAATACAGTGTTCTGACTTCCTTGTTTGGAGAGAAAGTTGGATATTTTTGTGGGGGGGAAACAAATTGTTCTTTAATTATGTCATTTTCATTATGTCATTTTGTATATTAATCTAATGTGTTGCTTCGTTAAGTATGCTTTGTTACTAGTACACTGGGGGCTTCTGGGAGCTCCGTCTGCATATATACTACAGAAGACTTGATTGGTCCAGTCTCCAGGCTGCAGGAGGAGGGGCACTACCCGATGTTGGAGGACTAAACTGGACCCTCCAGGAACTACAATTACCAGGTTAGTGTAATTTCCATTTAGAGTTCCTAGGAGACTGCACAATATAGAAAAGATCTCTACTATTGCAAGAATGAGTTTGGTGAACTGAGAAATGTGCTTTTCTGCCTTCCCCCAATTTTGCATGACTTTTAGAAATAAAATAATCTGCCTCTGCAATAGATTTTCACCAAATCCTTTCTAACTTCTTCAGACGTTTCATAAGATGAAGCACTTATGTAAACCATTGCACCTGTTTATTCAGTCTAACATAACGTTCTTTTAAAGGTGTGATATTATCAACAATATGCTTTAGTGAGCTCTCCAGGTAAGCAAATTATACTTCTGCAGGCCCTTCAGGCACAGACAGTGAAAAGTGAAAGTGTGTGCTATCAAGTCAATGCTGACTCTGGTAATCGGGTTTTATTGGCAAGGTGCGTCCAGAAGTAGATTGTCAGGCCTTTCGGTAAGTCTACAGCACCTGATATTCCAAGGTGATCTTCGAATTCCCTTAAGCAGGCAGGGTTAGAGATCTTTTGAGGGGGAGATGTATTAATTGCCTGTTGTCATGAAAAAGGAATCTGGCCATACAAATAAAGGCTAACCAAATAGTGAATGGACCATCCCACAGGGAGAACTTTCAGTCTCTGGATTTGGATCTTAACATTCCCCTTGTAATGAAGAAAGACTAGCAGCATTTACATGTGTAACTTGCCGTGCACATATGTATTTGGCAATCTCAGAATGCTATTATGTACACATGTAGATGGCCATGGACAGCCAAATTCAAAGAGGTGTGGTTTGGGCTGGCCAAAAAATTATGGGGGGCATTTTCAAATGTATTTACACGGTTTGAAGACATGCAAACTGTGTAAATGCTGTTCTGAGGAATATTAAGCGGCACTGATGTGGTTAGTGTCGCTGAATATCTCCGGGTGCCGCTTTTGCATGCACCGATGCTAAGCAGTAGTGATATTGAGCCACTGCCTGGTTAGTGATGCACAGTGAGGCGCAGGAAATCCTGGCCTAACTTTTGCTGTGTTAGCTCAATATTGCCGCTGCCCAGTTAGCCTCATGGCAATGCAATGAACCCGGATATTCAGTGCTGGGGCCTGATATGACCCCAGCATTGAATATCCAGGTTTAAATCTCATTGTCTGTGGCAAATATCTCCCCCATATGTGTATTTCTTATTTGGCAATGGAAATACACATATATTTTGAAAAATGTTTGCTTTTGTACCTCCGACGAGAAACTCATAAGCTTTTACAAAATGCTCATTTCAGCCAAGGTTTGATATGAGTTATTAAGGGGGCAATTGTGCTTAGCTTGCTGGTACTTTGTAATAAGCTTTAGAATGTAAAATTGTTTCTTTCTTTTGTTGCTTCTTTCTTTCTTTAGAAGCATTTGTTATACTGCCCTTTGCAATTAAAAAAACAAAACAAAACCACATCAGAGCAGTTTACAATTGGAGTGAAGTAGTAGCTTAATGGTTAGAGCAGCAGCCATGGCACTCATTGTGGCCTTGGGCAAATCACTTAACCCTTCATTAACTCAGGTACAAACTTAAATTGTAAACCCTCCGGGGATAGGGAAATGCCTACTGTACCTGTCTGTAACTTACCTTGAACTACTAGTGGAAAGGCATGAGTTAAATAAACTGATGATAAAAAAAGCTACCTGAACAGAAGAAATTGCTCACAAAAAATGTATTATACTATGTACAATATTTCATTTTCTTATCAATCTTAACAGATAAGTGTTACAGTAGGGAAAAAAATTTATTTCACAACATCCATAACCTGTAAAACAATGAAGTGGTCTGAACACAAAAGTTAATAGTAACATAGCATATGACAGCAGATAAAGACCAGTATGGTCCATCTAGTCTGCCCAGCAAAGCAGCAAGAGTAGATGCACATGCCACTCTGTGCAGGTCACTCCTCACCATGCCTTTTTTAGGGGTCTCCCTACCGCTCCATGCAAGTCACCCCTATTTGTTGAGATATAAGAGATAGTTATGTTTATTTTGATTTTATCCTGTTTCTGTAAAGGGATTCACTGTGTCTGTCACATTCCATTTTGAATTCCGTCACTGTATTTGCCCTCATCACTTCCATCAGGAGGGCATTCCAAGCATCCACCACTTTTCCAGTGAAAAAGTATTTCCTGACATTGCCTTTCAATTTACTCCCTTGCAGTTTTGTGTTATGCCCTGTAGTTTTACATCTTCCCTGTCTTTGGAAGAGGTTTGTTTGTTCATTAATACTCTTTAAGTATTTAAAAGTCTGAATCATATCTGCCCTGTCCCTCTTATCCTCTAGAATGTACATATTTAGGTCTTCAATTCTCTTCTCAAACCTCTTCTGGTGCAGGCTCCAAATCATTTTGGTTGCCTTTCTCTGCACCGTTTCCAGTCTTTTTATATCCTTTGTGAGATATGGTCTCCAAAACTGAACACAATATTCCTTAGCGTCCCTCTAGTCCAGTCCCGGAACCATAGAGTTGTCAACCTCCTCCAGCAGCTTTGGAGACTGAAATACATCATCGCTTTGCTGGCACCAGTATAAGTAGGCAAGGACCGCCCCCTCTCAACAGAACTTTCAGTCTCCAAGCAGCTGAAGGAGATTCTGAGCCTGGTTCTGGGCTTAGTTAGGGATATATGCAGAGCTAAATAGAATACATTTACCTTTCAGTTTGACTTTACTTTTATTGATTTGCCCTTCTGGGTTTGTTATTGCAGGAGCTGTGCTGGTGCAGGAGATTTCTTCCTCTGGCTCCATCTGCCCCCCCCCCCTTTTCCCCCCTCCCTCCTCTTGCCTTTCCTCTAACTTTTACTTCTTTCCTTTACCTGCCCCATTGTTTAAACGAGCACTGTGGGGTTCAGTCAGCACAAGGATATTTCTGTGCCTCCCTGCTCCCGAACCCGCTTTGAAGGGTGAGGAGCAGGTTGCAGGCTAACAGCAGTGGCCCGGAGTTGGCAGGGCAGCTGACAGACTGCTGCTAGTGTTGGAGCTGAAGCCACAGTCAGGCTGAGCTCCAGCGAGGCTGCTGCATCTCTCCCTCTCTCCTTCACCCCATCTTGCTGTGGTGAGTAGGTGTTTAATTTTCTAATTTTTGGGGGCCCCTTTGGATTTAGCAGGGGGGGTGCCTAAGTTTGATTTTCTATTTCTCTCGGGGTGGCCTGTCGCGTGGTTTTTTCGGCGGGAATCGGCTGCGGCGGCCATTTTGAAAAAATCCTGATTTGATTTTTTGCTTTTAATTTGCTTTTTCTGGGCTTTCTAACCCTCGTTTTGACTGCAGACCACCTGGGTTTGGCTGGGGGGTGTCTTAGCATCATAGTTTGTGCATAATTTAAAAAAAAACAAAACTTTACTTTTAAACGGGGGTTTTCTGGCTTCAGCCTCACAAGTTCCCTTTTTGCTGGGCTGTGCTGCGGACCCACGGACAGGGGGTGGCAGGAGAGCTTCCCTCTGAGTATGCCTGCGAAGCCACGCTGTGTGGTTTGTGGAGCTAAGCGGGGTTTGCTGACAGGGTCCAGCGTGTGTGGGTCCTGTACTCTGGCTTCCAATGTTATGGAAGCTTCAGCTCCTTCTCCGGCTGTCGCAGGTGAGGAGCTTCCGCTAGGTGAGATGCCAGCTTTACCTCCGACTCTGGATTTTCAGGGGTCGGAGTCTTCCCCTGGGGGAGGGGTCCTCGGCTTCGCAGGGTCAGACTTCGGGGGCCCTTGCTCCGGGGATTCCACCAGATTTTTTCTCTCTCATGCAACAAGCTTTTGCGCTCCTGCAACCCGGCTTAGTCTCTTCGGCTCGTGCTTCGAAGGGGCTGAAACGTCCAGGGCCCCTGCCTCGGACGGAGGACGGCGCTCCTCCTGTGAAAGTGGCCAAGGGGTCCGCGGAGGAGGATTCTCCGTCTCATCTGGGGGAAACCCTCGGGGCGGAGGACGTGGACCTGGATAACTCCTCCGGTGAGGAGCTCGAGGAGGGAGAGTTACCTGACTCGGAGCAGCATAGTCGGCTCGTCAGGGTATTTCGGAGGGAAGAGCTTCCGGCCTTGATTGCCGAGACTCTCAAAACGTTGAATATGCCGGCGGAGGCGACAGCGTCGGATGATGCTCTGGAGGATCCTCTGCTCCAGGCGGTGCGAAAGTCTCAGCGGGTCTTTCCCCTGCATAGAGTCTTTAGAGGGATGATTCAGGAGGAGTGGGACTCGCCCAAATCGTCGCTACGGGGCTCTCGGATCAGGATAGGGAGCTTTTTCGGTCTCCCAAGGTTGATGCGGCGGTGTCAGCAGTCACTAAGAAGACTACGATACCGGTTGAGGGCGCCGCGGCATTGAAAGATGTGCAGGATAGGAAGTTGGATACGCTGTTGAAGCAGGTGTTTGATGTATGTGCCCTCTCTATGCAAGCCGCCGTGGCGGGGGCTTGGGTTGCGAGAGGTTGCTTGTGCTGGTCCCAGCGATTACAGGGAGATGTCGGGACAGCGCAGGTAGAGGATGCGGCGCGTTTCGAGTCTGGGGCCGCCTATTTGTCGGACATTCATTATGATCTCATCCGTAGTGGAGCTAAGTCGATGGCCTCTGTGGTAGCGGCGCGCCGGTATTTATGGTTGCGCAATTGGGCGGCCGATAGTTCCTCCAAGGCTCGTCTCAGTAAACTTCCCTTTCGGGGTAAGTTGTTATTTGGTGAGGATTTGGAAAAGCTGGTTAAGGATCTTGGTGAGTCTAAAGGGGGTCGTCTTCCGGAGGATAAACCGAAGCTGGTCAGGGCTGCCTCTGGGTCTCGAGCTGCTCCTCGGGATTTTCGCCGTTTTCAGGCGGCTCGTTTTTGGTCTGCCCCAGCGTGGACGGTTCCCAACTAGAAGCCAGGGGTTTCGTGGCTTCAGAGGAGCCGGCAGAGGTTTCTCCGCCTTTCCTTCCGCCTCTGGTAAAAAGCCCCAATGAGATGAGGCGGGCTCAGGTGGCGGTAGTTCCCGTAGGAGGGCAGTTGCGGGAGTTCTACCCTGCCTGGGTCCAACTTACGTCAGATCAGTGGGTTCTGGAGGTAGTTCGGGAGGGCTACGCTCTCGAGCTTCATTGTCCCGTGTTAGATTCCTTTGTTCTTTCGCCCTGCAGTGCTCCGCTCAAGCGGAGGGCCGTCTGCAAAACATTGCAGTGGTTGTTGCGCCTCAGGGCCATCGTTCCGGTGCCAGAGGACCAGTGCGGTTCCGGTCGGTACTCCATCTATTTCGTGGTGCCGAAAAAGGAGGGTTCCTTTCGGCCTATCCTCGATTTAAAAAGGGTCAATCGGTGCCTCCGGGTAACTCACTTTCGCATGGAGACCCTTCGATCTGTCATAGCGGCCGTCAGGCAGGGGGAGTTTCTGACTTCGCTCGACCTCACGGAGGCTTACCTGCATATCCCGGTTCAGCGGGAGCACCAGCGCTACCTGCGCGTTGCGGTTCCCATGGGACATTTTCAGTTTCAGGCGTTGCCCTTCGGTCTGGCGACGGCGCCACGCACGTTCACAAAGGTCATGGTAGTTGTAGCGGCGGCTCTTCGCAAGGAGGGGGTGCTCGTGCATCCTTATCTAGACGATTGGTTAATTCGGGCAAAGTCTCGGGCGGAGAGTGTGGAGGCCACCGCCAAGGTGGTGCGGTTGCTACAGAGTCTGGGCTGGGTGGTCAACTTTGCAAAGAGCAGGTTGACTCCCTCGCAGTCGTTGGAATACCTGGGGGCGCGCTTCGAGACGCTTCAAGCGAGAGTGTTCTTGCCGGATCAGCAGGCGCGAGCGTTGCGGGAGCTGGTGCGGCACTTTCTCCGGCAACCTGCACCCACAGCGTGGCAGTATCTCCAGTTGCTCGGCACGATGGCAGCGACAATAGAGGTGGTGCCCTGGGCCAGAGCGCATATGCGAAAGCTTCAGAGCGCGCTCCTCCGGCGTTGGTCTCATCAGCGCGATGCGTTATCTCGGCGTTTGATCTGTCCCCAGGCGGTCCGTCGGGATCTTCGGTGGTGGTTACGTCCGGAGAATCTAGCCACGGGCATGCCCTTGGAACCCCCGTCCTGGAAGCTGCTGATCACGGATGCCAGTCTTCTGGGGTGAGGGGCGTGCTGCGGGGACGCGTATGCCCAGGGCCTGTGGTCGATGGTGGAGAAGGAATGGTCCATCAATCGGTTGGAGATGCGAGCGGTGTTTCTGGCTCTACAAGCGTTTCGGGGGACTCTTGCACGGCAGGCGGTGCGGGTTCTCTTGGACAATGCGACCACAGTCGCTTACATAAATCGGCAGGGCGGCACCGGCAGCGTGGTGCTGGAGCAGGAGGCGGCTCAGTTGCTGGCTTGGGCCAAATCGCATCTGCAGTGTCTGTCGGCACAGCACGTGGCAGGCGTAGAGAATGTAGCGGCGGATTTTCTGAGTCGCCCAAGGGTGGACCCGGGAGAGTGGGTCCTTCACCCCGAGGTCTTCGCGCTTCTGGTGAGGCGCTGGGGTGTTCCCCTAATGGATCTCATGGCGACCTTCCAATCAGCTCAGGTGGATCGCTTTTTCAGCAGACGGCGAGAACGGATGTCGGAAGGGCTCGACGCACTGGCACAGCCCTGGCCGCAGGAGGAGTTGCTCTATGTCTTCCCACCTTGGGCTCTGATAGGCCGGGTAGTGCAGCGCATAGAGCGTCATCGGGGCCTCGTGGTGCTGGTGGCGCCCGATTGGCCCAGGCGACCGTGGTACGCGGATTTGGTGCGACTGTTAGCGGATCGCCCGTGGAGGCTCCCTCAGCGGGCCGATCTCTTGAGTCAGGGCCCTTTGCGCATGCCTCAGGTAGCTCGGTTCTCGCTTACGGCATGGCTCTTGAGAGGGCTCGGATGACCACTAAGGGTTATTCGCCGGCGGTCGTTTCGACCTTGCTGAGGGCTCGTAGATGATCAACTTCTCTGGCGTACATTCGCGTCTGGCGCATCTTTGAGGCTTGGTGTTCAGAGCGTACCGTCCGTCCGTTGGGAGCTTCTGTGCCGCAGATCCTTTCCTTCTTGCAGGATGGTGTGGATAAGGGTTTGGCGGCTAGTTCGTTGCGTGTGCAGCTAGCTGCCCTTTCCTGCTACCGGGGGAAGGTGCAGGGTCAGTCTCTCGGGGCCCACGCAGATGTCCGGTGGTTTTTAAGGGCGGTGTTGCTCATGCGGCCGCCACGGCGCTGTGCTGTTCCTCCGTGGGATTTGAATCTGGTTTTGTAGGCCTTGCTGGCTCCCCCGTTTGAGCCATTGTCCACTGCTTCACTAAAAGACCTCACATTGAAGACGGTTTTCTTGGTGGCGATTTGTTCGGCTAGGAGGATCTCGGAGCTACAGGCCTTGTCTTGTAGAGAGCCCTATCTCTCTTTTACCGACCACAACGTGGTTCTCCGTACCGTTCCGGCGTTCTTACCCAAGGTGGTGTCCGCGTTTCATGTTAACCAGGTGGTCTCTCTTCCGGTGTTCTCCGATCGCGATGGGGCAGGATCGGGGGGTCGATTGCGGCTGTTGGACGCCCGCAGGGTTCTCAAGAAGTATCTCGCCCGGACGGCGTCCTTCCGGCGGTCGGATCGACTTTTTGTGGCGTTCGGGGGACCGCATAAGGGAGAAGCGGCGGCGAAGTCATCTATTTCCCGCTGGTTGAAGGAAGCTATCGCATCTGCTTACATCTTGAAGGGCAAGTTGGTTCCGCTGGGTCTTCGGGCTCATTCCACTTGGGCGCAGGTGGCGTCTTGGGCAGAGTTCAGTCTGGTTCCGGTGGGCGACATCTGTAGGGCGGCGACTTGGTCGTCCTTGTATTCCTTTGCTAAGCATTACCGCTTGGATGTTTTGTCAGCGGAGGATGGGCGTTTCGGCTCGGCGGTGCTTCAGGCTGGGCTTGCTTGTCCCTCCCGTTGATGTGCACTGCTCTGTTACATCCTCTATGGTTCCGGGACTGGACTAGAGGGACGCTAAGGAAGGGTAAATTAGACTTACCTGCTAATTGTTGTTCCTTGCGGAACTCTAGTCCAGTCCCGGATCCCTCCCTTGGTTTGAAGTGTTGCCAGCCTGATTGTTTCGGCTCCCGCTGGTACTCTGCGTTGTCTTTGCTTCCGGGGGGCGCGAGATGAAGCCATTGGAGGACCCTCTTGCGTAGCGCTCTTGCCTGTCCATCCTCCTCGGAGGGGGTCTGGTGGGGCGCTTCTGTCTTGTCAGACAATATTCTTATTCAGACACAGTCGATGAATGCAATTCATTTGTTTTACAAAAAAAAAAAAAAACCCACAAAATTTTAGGGAAGTAATATTAATTACTTGAAGTGGAACAGGGCATATTCTGTTCCGTATATATCTCTATTGCTATGTTGAATGTATTCTGGTTAATTCTCCTTATGTGGTGTTCTGCTTAGTGTGCTTTGTCAATAGGTACTGGTGAGAGGGGGCGGTCCTTGCCTACTTATACTGGTGCCAGCAAAGCGATGATGTATTTCAGTCTCCAAAGCTGCTGGAGGAGGTTGACAACTCTATGGTTCCGGGACTGGACTAGAGTTCCGCAAGGAACAACAATTAGCAGGTAAGTCTAATTTACCCTTCCAAGTGAGGCCTGTGATAAGGAAGCTTATCATAGCTCAGGAAGGAGCTATAGAAAAGGTGAAGTGACTCTGAACAAGCAACCTGTCAGTTCTGGTAGAAATAAGAAAACAGAATTTTTCCATAAAAGACTACCAGTCCCAGAATGCACCAGGTTTCCAACAGCCATTAGAAGAGCTGAAGTGGGGAAACGTGTGTTCAATCAGGAGGGCTATGAGGTAATCCCTAAGCACTCATCTCAAAGGGCAGGGCCTGATTCAGCACAGCTGCGCTGTGCTAGGGTGGAGCACTCATCTAAGCAGAATAAAGGTAGAGTTTATTCTACAGAGAATCATCCTCAGAATCATCCTCAGCTTGGAGATCTTCATGATCTTGGACAGCTTCATCATCTGGAGGATCATCAGAAGCAGAAGCCAGAGCGGACGGACAGAGAGGGCAAGAAACCCTTTGGAAGAAAGAAGAGAAAAGCATTTGGGAGGTCTAAAGGAGTCCAGAGCAGTACGTATACTGGGAGACATTCAAAAGGCCAGCATACACCATTGGACTGGGGAAAACCAGAGGAGTGGTGCTGCAGAGCTAGGAATCTCCAGACGGTACCTGTGAGGGAGACGGCTGCACGTGGAAGGGACCCTAAGACCCGTGCCAGAAGGTATGTGAAGAGAGATCCAGGGATCTGGATTGGAAGGCTGGACATAAGAACTGGACTACATACTGGCCAGGCTATTTAGAGAGGAACTCTAACAACAATGGAAGCTCAGGTATGAACACTGATCTATGCCCTAGCTATAACCTTGAAAGACAGCAGGGAAACAAGTATTCTCCTGAGAGGGCTCCATTGAGAAATTCCTCTGTGCCAAGCCATGATATTGAACCCATGATTGTTGAAGTAGGGGGAGAGGTTATAGATCCAGGCTGTGAATACATGGATTGCTCTCTGTCTAAACTCCTTTGGTAATTTACTGTTACAAAGTACAACAACTATCACAAAGAAATACAAACTTGTTCTTTAATCTACTCAGAAAAGCTCCTGAATAGGATTTGAGCCACGCAGTAGAAAGCAAGCCAGCTAAGGGGTTTCAGCTGGGTAACTGCTAGCAATTGAGCTTTACCTAATTGCTTGTGAGCTCTGAGGAAATCACTTCTGAGTCTATGTGTGAAGATATAAGAAGTTAACCTGGAAAGAACAGTTTTTCCCTACTTTGTGGGTTTTGTTTGTTGTTTGATGCACTGCTAAGAAAATATTAGCTAAAGCCTACAGAAAAGACCAGTTTGTTACCAACCAGGTCTTTATTCTTTTGATTTGATTGCCTGACAAGTTCAGCTGTTGTTTTCCTGATTTTGTTTTTCTAAGTTTAACACTGAAAGCAAGTATCCTGTTTTATGTGCTACCAAGCATATCTGTGTTGGGAGAAATAACCCCATAAATAAATATCTTATTGGCTTTACACTCAAGCACAACTAATTATTGTGAACGGCTGTGTCTGGTGTGAATGGACTACATTTCCCACAATCCCTTGCAAATCATATTAACATATGCCTTTGCCAAGACTGTGAACATTCTCACTCAGGCACCTGTCTGACAGGCCTCGCCAGCGATTTCATTAGTACCGCCTCCTTTCTGCTGGTAATTCCTCTTTGTATGCAACCTAGCATCCTTCTAGCTTTTTCCACCGCCTTGTCACACTGTTTTGCCACCTTGAGATCCTTAGAAACAATTACTGCGAGGTCCTTCTCTTGGTCCATGCACACCAACCTCTCGTCCTCTATCTCATAGAATTCCCTTGGATTTCTGTTTCCGAAGTGCATGATACTGCACTTCTTCGCATTAAATCTTAACTGCCAAGCATTAGACCATTCTTCCAGCTTTGTAGATCTTTCCACTCCCTCAGGGGAGTCCACTCTGTTGCAAATTTTCATGTCATCTGCAAAAAGACAGACTTTTCCATTCAATCCTTCAGCAATATCACTCAAATACATTGAACAGTACCTGTCCGAGGACCAGACCCTGGGTCACAGCCAAAGCCACATCAGTCAGCCAGATAAGTCTGCTCAAATGGCCAGGTTTTTAAGCCCAACTGAAATTTCTGTGCACTGTGTAGATGGTTCCAGACAGGAAAAATAAAAATATGATGTCTCAAATCTTAAAATCTGAATAGAGAGAATAACCAGCAGATTGGTCTGTTGCAGGATTGTAAGAATGTGCAGGATTATAAGGCGTAATCAAAAAATCCAAATAAAGTGGAAGCCCTGGAAATAAAACCCGATGTGTAAGCATTGGGGGGGGGGGGGGGGGGGGATTAAGCAGCAGCAGGCTGCCATCGCTGCTGAACTCTAAATCCAGACATTCAATGCGAGGTCCATATCCGTAAAAAAGAAGTCTCCAGCCTTTCTCCAATGGACTTTCCTGCCAATATTGAAATTAAAATTTCCTGCCTCTATCCCACCAATCTGGTTTCAGGACTATTTTATTTATTTAACAGGCCTAATATTTTTCTTTTCACCAGGTCAAAGCGGTTTACATAGAACAAGGGTTTAAAATACACATACATGGAACTTGTTAACTTATGTACAAAAAACAGGTAACTTATATACATGAGTTAAAGAATACATAAAATGTTTGATTGACTATTTACATTGGTGGGCTATATACACTCAAGATGAGGTTTGAGGAGGTGCTATTCTGTTTGTTTGGGTTTATGCATTTTGGATGAAGGGGGGGGGGGGTTGTGCAAGGGGCCAAAATCTTCAGTGAACAGGTGAGATTTCAGGTGTTTTTGGAAAATGTGGAGGTCTGCGTCTGGGAGCATATTCTAGATAGATGGTGTGTCCATTCAAAGAATGGTGCATATGCTTGCTGGTTGTTTTTTGTTCTTGCATGTGGGATGATAAGAGTGATCTCCAGGAACAAGCAGGAATAAGTCCTCACATATGGGTACGTCGGTACCGACGGAGCCCGTGCGGGAAAGCTCCCCAGCTTCTTAGAATAGAAGCTTTTGGGACCTCCCACTGCACATGCGCACTGCCTTCCCGCCTTCCTGAACAGCTCTCCTCAGTTTCTCTTTTTCCGCGGAGCCAGCAGGTCGTGTTCCTGTCACCGCTGAAGAAATTGTTATTTTATTTGTTTCTTTAGACCGCGTACCTGCCTTCCCCATACCGATACCGGTATCGCCGGTCTTTTCTTTCTTTCTTTAAAAAATTATAATTCTTTTTTCTTATTTTTTAGCTTTTTGGTCACTTCAGAGAGGCCTCTCGGCCTACTCAATTTCTCCTCATGGAGAAGCCAGCCCCTGGATTTAAGAAGTGTACCAAATGTAATGCTGTTATTTCAGTCACAGACACCCATGAATGGTGTCTGAAATGTTTGGGGCCTGACCATTCCATACCGGACTGCCCATCTTGCTCCCACATGTCTAAACGTGGGCTGCAGAACCGGGCCAACAAATTCCATGTGCTGTTTGCTTCAGAGAATACAGCATCACAGTCATCCAGGTCTTCTTCTCCGGATGGATCTCAGGTAACCAAACCTTCTGTGGGCAAGTCCTCAAAGAGCAAATCTCCTTCAAAGCATCGAGAGGCTCTTAGCTTAGAACTTGAGGACCCTGCCCCAGCCAAACAACCCCGGCGGGAAGTCCAACTTCCAAAAACGCCAATTCAGGGGTCTCAGGTTGATATCGATGCTACGGCCTCGACAGATCACCTGTTAGCCTGCTCTGGGGTACCGGGTCACTCCGGTACCGACATCCAGGCAGCTATGGCGTCCATGGGCGATACTGTACAGTCCATGCAGCAGGCCGTCATGGCTTTCATTAAAGCTGCAACGCCATCGGTTCCGCTTTCAGCGGTTCCGGGCCCGATACCGGTATCGTCCGCCATGCCGGTATCGAGGCCGTCCACCTCTAAACGCAAGTCGGTACCGTATGGGCTTTCGCTCCATACCGGTTCCATACCCGATACGCCCGATATCGATACCGATCGGTACGCGTATCGTGCGTTAGAGGAAAGCACCGATTCCTCTGAGGATTTTCACTCCTCTGATGATTCTGCTGAGTTTTCACTCAACTTACCTGAGGAGCCCTCTTCTCCTAAAAGGAGAATGTCCCCTCCAGAGGATTTGTCCTTCCAGGACTTTGTTTTAGATATGGCTACAGCCCTTTCTATTACCACATCCTCTGAAAAGGAACCCAGATCCAAAAAACTGGATATTTTGGGATACTCAAAGGCCCCTAAGGAGGCAGTTACCCTGCCTATCCATGAAATCCTTCAAGAACAACTGATGGATTTCTGGGAAAATCCTTTGACTTTGTCTCCTTATTCCCGTAGGTTGGACACCATGTATAGGGTCCCTCCTTCTCCTGGTTTCCAAAAGACTCAATTGCCCCACCACTCTATTGTGGTGAAGTCTGCAATGAAGAAGATTAGGAGTACCAAAAGGCACTCTTCCACCCCTCCAGGACGGGAATGTAAGACTTTGGACTCTTTTGGTAGGAAAATTTTCCAGGCTAGTATGCTTATAGCCAGGATTAATTCCTACAGTCTCTATATGGGCATGTTCCTGGAGGAACTTGCCAAAAAGGTGCGGCATTTTGCCCCCTTTATCCCTGAGGATAAAAAGCAGGGATTCCTTTCCCTAGTGAAACAACTCTTAGAGGTTTCTAAGTTCTCTAATAGGGCAGCATATGATTCCTTTGAGGGAGCCAGTAGGGCTTCGGGCATTGCTATTGCAGCCCGACGTCTTGCTTGGCTCCAGGCCTCTGATCTGGAACCTTGGGTTCTAGATGGCTTACGGAATCTGCCCTGTACAGGTGAGAACTTATTTGGGGAAGAGTGGCAAATCAAAGCCACCCAGATGGATGCTGAAAATGCCACCTTGGAAAGACTTTCAAAGTCCACTTCAATTCCTACTAAGAAAAAGTCTTTTAAAAGGCCTTACTATAAGAAGGCCAGAGTTGCTTCAAATACTGGCCAGCAGTCTTCTCAACCTCGCTATACTGCTAAGCGTCAGCAATCCAAACAAGCCCGAGCTAAGCCTGCAGCAGCTACTGTAGCTCAGCAGGCTCCAACCCCTCAGGGGTTTTGACTTGCTCCTAGGGAACTTGCCACTTCTGGTTCTAACACAACCAGAACCTCTCACCATACCCGGAAGGTTGGTTCACTTTGCTCCCAGATGGGAACAAATCACAACAGAACAATGGACCCTCTCTATCATTCGAGAGGGTTACAAACTTCATTTCTCCAGCCTTCCTCCCCATCATATGGTGAGACCATTCAATTCTCCCCCATCTCTCCTAACCCTGTTGGGTCAAGAGGTTTCCTCTCTTCTTGCCCAAGGGGCCATAGAAGAGGTTCCTCTTCCTCAACAAGGGTCCGGTTTCTACTCCCCTTATTTTCTCATTCCAAAGAAGACAGGGGGATTCAGACCAATCCTAGATCTGAGAGAATTGAACAAATTTCTCTTCAAGGAGAAATTCAAAATGCTGTCTCTCGGCATTCTCCTTCCTTACCTCCAGGGTCAGGACTGGCTTTGTTCTCTAGACCTACAGGATGCGTATACACATATACTCATCCATCCATCCCACAGAAAGTATCTTCGCTTTCTGTTTCAGGGAAAACATTTCCAATACAGAGTACTCCCCTTCGGTCTAGCCTCTGCTCCAAGAGTATTCACAAAATGCATGGCAGTCGTAGCCGCATTTCTAAGAGGCATGGGAATCTTTGTCTTCCCATATCTGGACGACTGGCTCATCCGAGCTCCAACTCAGTCACAGGCCCAGATTTCCCTGGACCACACAAGGAGCCTTTTGCAGTATCTGGGACTGGTAGTAAACCTTCCCAAGTCCCAACTCATCCCTACTCAATCTCTAGAATTCATAGGGGCCCAGTTGGACACCATCACTGCAAGGGCCTACCTTCCACATGTTCGAGGCCAGCGCCTCCTGAGTTTGGCCTCCCAAGCTCAGTCCAGCACTCACTTGACAGCCAGGGAAATGCTACGCCTACTGGGTCATATGGCCTCCACAGTGCATGTGGTGCCCTATGCTCGTCTTCATATGAGAGCAGCTCAATGGACCCTGGCCACTCAGTGGACTCAGGCGTCAGGAGCGCTCTCAGACCAAATACAAACCTCCGATCGTCTGTTTTGGTCCCTCCACTGGTGGACTTCCACCAAGAATCTGTTGTTGGGGGCTCCATTTCAACCATTGCTACCCCAAGCAACCCTCACAACAGATGCCTCCCAAACAGGGTGGGGAGCCCATCTGCAAACTCTCTCCACTCAGGGCACTTGGTCTCTACAGGAGACCACCCTTCATATCAATCTTCTGGAACTGCGAGCAATTTACCTTGCCCTCAAGGTCTTCCACTCCCTCCTAGCCAACCTCACTGTCCTAGTTTCAGACGGACAATCAGGTGGCCATGATTTACATAAACAAACAAGGAGGGACGGGCTCTCTGTCGCTTTGCAACGAAGCTCTAAGACTATGGGCCTTCGCCAGAGAGCATCAGATTCACCTGCTAGCAGTGTATCTCCCAGGAGTTCAAAACTCTCGGGCAGACAGGCTCAGTCGAGTTCTGCTGCCACACGAATGGTCCCTACATTTGGACCAAATAAACCGAATTTTTCAGGAATGGGGGACCCCGGACATAGACCTCTTTGCAAGTCCGTGGAATGCCAAACTTCCCCGGTTCTGTTCCAGAACTCCGTGTCAGGGAGCTCAGGCTACGGACGCCTTTCTCCTGAATTGGAGTCAGGCATTCCTATATGCCTTTCCACCCATTCCTTTGATTCCCAAGACTCTCTTCAAACTCCAGAGGGATCATGGAACTATGATCCTCATAGCTCCACGCTGGCCACGCCAAGTGTGGTTCCCTCTACTTCTACAGCTCTCCCAGGGATCCTACTTGGATCTGGGAGCTGCGCCAGACCTCCTGTCTCAGGAGGAGGGGACTTTGTGGCACCCAAACCCCAAATCCCTTCACCTCAGTGCTTGGTTACTGAAGGCTTAAGCCTTCAAGACTTTCATCTTTCCCAACCAGTGAAAGATATCCTTTCTGCCTCTAGGAAACCCTCTACCAGGCGTTCCTATGCTTTCAAATGGAAACGTTTTTCCATTTGGTGTGCTCAGCAGGGTCTTGACCCTCTGGCACTTCCTTTGAATTCTCTTCTTGATTATCTCCTGCATCTATCCAATGCAGGCCTCAAGACGAATTCGGTAAGAGTCCATTTAAGTGCTATTGCAGCATCCTTGCAACATATAAATGGACAACCTATCTCCTCTCATCCTCTTGTTGCAAGATTCATGAGAGGCCTGACTCTCACTAAACCTCCCATCAGACCACCCCCGGTCGCATGGGATTTGAATCTAGTGCTCGGTCAACTTATGAAGCCACCTTTTGAGCCAATGTTTTCCACCTCCTTGAAATTTCTTTCCTGGAAGGTCATCTTCCTCATTGCAGTCACTTCGGCTCGCCGCATCAGTGAGCTGCAGGCTTTAGTGGCTAATCCACCTTACACAAGATTTCATCATGATAAGGTGGTCCTTAGGACGAATCCCCACTTTATGCCTAAAGTGGTCTCGCCTTTTCATCTTAATCAAGAGGTATATCTACCTGTCTTTTTTCCAGCTCCTCATGCATCCAATGCAGAGAGGAACCTTCATACTCTGGATTGTAAAAGAGCTCTCGCTTTTTACCTTAATAGGACTCAGCCACATCGAAAGTCTTCTCAACTTTTTGTGGCCTTTGATCCTTCCCATTTGGGACTTCCAGTCTCCAAGCGTACACTTTCCAATTGGATTGCTCAGTGTATTTCTTTTGCTTACCAGAGCAAAAACATTTCTCTGGAAGGCCATGTCACTGCTCACAATGTGAGGGCCATGGCAACTTCTATGGCTCATCTGCACTCTGTTTCCATAGATCAGATCTGTCGAGCCGCTACCTGGGCCTCGGTTCATACCTTCACAGCCCATTACTGTTTGGACAAGGACTCCCGCCGGGATGCCTTGTTTGGCCAGGCTGTCCTCAAGCACCTGTTCCATTCCTAAACAACTCCTGCCCACCTTCCCAGAATGGATGCCTGAGATCCATACGAAGATGGCGAACCTTTACAGGGGATCCCATGCATCTAAGCTAGGGAGTCCCATTATGTGAGGACTTATTCCTGCTTGTTCCTGGAGATAGCACAGTTACTTACCTGTAACAGGTGATCTCTGGGAACAGCAGGAATTAGTCCTCACAACCCACCCACCTCCCCTAGGAGTTGTATCTTTTATCTATCTATCTTCCTGTCCTCTCTCTGTTGACTCAGCTATAAACTCGAAACTGAGGAGAGCTGTTCAGGAAGGCGGGAAGGCAGTGCGCATGTGCAGTGGGAGGTCCCAAAAGCTTCTATTCTAAGAAGCTGGGGAGCTTTCCCGCACGGGCTCCGTCGGTACCGACGTACCCATATGTGAGGACTAATTCCTGCTGTTCCCAGAGATCACCTGTTACAGGTAAGTAACTGTGCTTTCTTCATGGATTGTCTTCTTGGTCAGTTTTGCTGCAGAGTTTGGAGTAGGGCATGCAGGTGTGAGGTGGGATGGCAGTGAATAGCCTTGTGGGTGAGAGAGAGAATCTTGTAACTGATTTGGCTTTCGAGGGGCAGCCAGCATAGGTGCTTAAGTATGGATGTGATGTGGGCATATTTTGAATCTCCTTTCAGGATGCATGTGGTGGTGTGTAGAGCTGTCCATAGGGGGAGTAAGGTAGATTGTGGCAGACCTTGATAGATGGAGTTACAGTAGTCGAGGTATGGGAGGATCAGGGCCTGAAGAACGGATCGGAAGTCTGGTGGTTCAAGGAGGGGGCATAGACATTTAAGGTCCTGGCTTTGAGGTAGATTGTTCAGGTGGTTTTGAGTATCTGTGGAATGAAGGAGAGGATTTGATCCAGGATGAAGCCGAGGTATTTGATTTGAGTTTGTACTTTTATTTGTGTGTTGTTTAGGGTAAGGGAGGTTGGAGGATTGAAGGTATTGTCTTTTGTGATTAATAAAGCTTCTGTTTTTTTGTAGTTAATTGCCAGATTATTGGTTGTTAGCCATCATGAGATTTCATCAAAACATTGTAGGTGGTTTATGAAGGTAGATTGCATTGTGTTGATTGGGCTGCATAACATGGTGTTGTCAGTGTAGATATGGAAGTTGATTTTGTGGGATCTGATGATGGAGCAGAGTGGTTGGAGGTAGATATACACTGTTTCTCCAGGAAAAAGCAGGAAGTCAGTCCTCACATATGGGTGACATTGACGTCGATGGAGCCCTTGCGGAGCATTTCCCCAGCTTTCTATGAAAGCCTTTGGGAATGCAGGCACGCATGCGCGGTTCCCTTCCCACCTAAAGGTGCCATCTTGCCCAGTCTCTCTTTTTCCGTGAAGCCCGTCGGACGTGTGTCCTAGTCCTCATGGAAAATAGTTGGATTTTTTCGCGATTCCTTCGCTATTTTTTCTCCGGTTCGACAACAGTTCCCCTCCCGCCGGGTTCGGTACACTGGTATCGAGCCTGATCTTATTTTTTCGGTTTTTGCCCTTCGTGGCTGGCGTTCGCGCCCTTTTTTTCTTTTTCCCTGGAAGGCCGGTCCTTTGACCTCGCGGGGACTCTTTTTTCCCCGATGGCTTCCAGTGGCTTCAAGAAGTGTGATGGGTGTAAGAAACTAATGTCTCTCACCGACACACACGACTGCTGCCTTCGGTGCCTGGGTCCCGACCACAATCCTAAGATCTGTGGACCATGTGGAAAGATGTCTTCCAAGGCGCTTCGGTCATCAGCACCAAAAGGAAAGGCTTTTCTCCGACTCGGAATCCGGCCGGGCCTGGACCTCGTCTGAGGCCTCGACATCTCGGGAGTCTGATCCCAAGCACTGTCGGGGCTCCTCGGACAGGGGGTCCCCCGACCGGGAACGAAAGAGGAAGAAGCTGCTCGCAAGGGCGTCGTCGGAAGAGGTCCCTGGCTCCTCGAGAGCTAGGTCTCAGACCCCCGACCGCCGCCCCGGGCCCATGGAACAGGAGAAGCCTCCAAAAGTACCTCGAGTGGAGCCGGAGTCTGCTGGACACGTAAGTCCTGTAGTCCTCATGGACTCTCCTCCCAGAGAGGCGACATCGAGCCTGGCGCCGCCGGGGTCCGAGTCGGGAGCTGCTGAGTCTCCTGAGCTGGGTCTCAGGTTGACAGCCTTGGAGTGCAGATTGTCTGCCTTCATGGAACAGCAGCGGGCGCTGATGGCCAGCCTGTCTGGCACATCTGCCCCGACCACTGGGACATCGACATCGAAGTCGACCCCGGAGACCGAGCCAATACTCGAGACCATGAAGGCTCGAGGTTTACCTCGGTCACGATTTCCCTCGACCTCCCGCTCGGGACCGAGGGCATTAACGCTGGTGCCTTCGGCGTCGGGGCGGGTGCTCACAGGCCCCGCACGGTCGGAGCCTGATTCCTCATCGGACGAGTCCGCCTGGGAGACCGAGGGCAAGGAGTCCCCCGACACTTTCCAGAATCGGTGCGTCCTGTCGGACTCACCGCAGTCTGAGCCCCGGAGTAGATCCCCTCTGGAGGATACCCGGTTCTCGGAGTTCGTCCAGGATATGGCCACCGCGTTGGCTATCCCTGCGGATCCTGAGGAGGAGCCTCGAGCCGAGGAGCTCGAGGCCCTACAGTATGACTCTCTTCTGAAGGAGGCCTTTACTGTTTTCCGGTTCCTCCGATGCTGAAACGGCTTCTTCCGTATGTGGGAGGCACCGGCCTCGGTGCCGGTTCTAAGCAAGTGGGTCGATTCCATCTATCGATTCCGAAAGAGCCCTGGCTTTCAGAAGGCGCAGCTACCACACCATTCCATGGTGGTGGAATCAACCATGCATCGCCTGAAAAGTCAGAAGATGCACTCTGCGGTGCCCCCTGGCAGGGAGGCCCGGAACCTGGATGGCTTTGGTAGAAAGTGCTTCCAGGGCTCAATGCTTACTTGCCGTGTCCAGTCTTACCAGCTGTACATGGGCATGTACTTGCGGGGCCTGGCCAAGGAGCTGGCCGGGTTCTCTGCTGGTCTCTCTGGGGAACCCTTGCAGAGGTTCAAGTCCTTGTCCTCGGGGATACGGGAATGCTCCAAATTTATGTCTCGCGCTGCCTACGATGGCTTTGAGGCTTTGGCCCGTGTTGCGGCAGCCGGCATCGCGGCTCAACGCCAGCCATGGGTTCAGGACAAGTTGGTCGATGTCCCTTGCCGAGGTGAGAACCTTTTTGGCAAGCCCATGACCGAGAAGGCCGCACAACTCGAAACCGAGCACCTCACGAGGACAAGGCTGTCTAGAAAGACTTCTGCCCCTTCTCACAAGAAGAAGGGCTCGGGTAAAAATCCCTTTTACCCGAGGAAGGGCACTGCCTAGAAACAGTACCCACATTACCAGGCCTCACAAGCTCCCCCACAGGGTCAGCAGGCCAAGGGGCAGGGTAATGGGCCCTGTAGGCAGAGGACCCCCAAGCCTCCGGCCCCTGCTCCCACTCAGCAGGGTAGGGGTTTTTGACTCCTTAGGCATAGCCTCTCCATCCCTGCTCTCCCAACCCTGCACAGGAGGTCGACTTACCCTGTTTGCCCACAGGTGGCCACTCATCACTGGGGACAGTTGGGTGCTAAGCATCGTCCACAAGGGCTACATGCTACACTTCCAACAGCTGCCTCCCCCATACTTTCCAGGGGAGCCTCCAAGGCCTCCCCTGCACACAGATCATCTCCTTCAGGAGCTCCAAGGTCTGTTGTGGGACAAGGCAGTAGAGCCTGTGCCTCCCCATCTCCAAGGTCAAGGGTTCTACTCCAGGTACTTTCTCGTACCCAAAAGAACCGGTGGCCTCCGGCCTATTCTCGACCTCAGAAATCTCAACAAGTTCCTGGAGAAAGAGAAATTCAAGATGCTTACTCTTGGAACACTGCTGCCCTACCTCCAGCAGGGAGATTGGCTATGCTCCTTAGATTTAAAGGATGCGTACACTCACATCCTCATTCATCCAGACCACAGAAAGTACCTCAGGTTCATTGTGGGAGGAAACCATTATCAGTACAGAGTACTGCCTTTTGGCCTCACCTCCGCTCCCAGGGTCTTTACCAAATGCCTGGCAGTGGTGGCGGCCTACCTGAGAAATCAAGGTATATTTGTCTTCCCCTATCTGGACGACTGGCTCATCAGGGGTCAGACTTGCCAGAAGGCCAGACAAGCCACCCTCCGAACTATTGCTTTTCTTCTAAACCTGGGGTTTGTCATAAACTTTGCAAAGTCCACTTTGCTCCCCTCCCAGAACTTGGAGTTCATAGGGGCAAGGTTGGACTCTCTGCTGGCAAAGGCATTCTTGCTAGAAGACAGAGCCCAACGACTGATAAACTTGGCAAACCAGTTTCTCAGCAGGTCGTTGGTCTCCGCCAGACTCTGCCTGAGGCTTCTTGGCCACATGGCTTTGACAGTACATGTGAACCCCAATGCCCGGCTCCATATGAGGCCTGCACAGTGGTGCCTTCGCAATCAGTGGACACAGGCCACCGGCAGCCTCAGAGACAGAGTAAGGATGTCCAGAAAATTTCTGAACTCCCTCTGCTGGTGGCTGCACCCACCCAATCTCCTGAAAGGGGTGCCTTTTCAGATTCCTGGGTTCACAGTGGTATTGACCACGAATGCCTCCCTGCAAGGCTGGGGGGCCCATTGTCTGGACAAGTGCACCCAGGGCCTGTGGTCTCCTTGGTAGGCCACACAGCAGATCAATCTGCTGGAACTCTGGGCTATTCGTTTAGCTCTCAAGACTTTCTCTCAAACACTAGCTCATCAGTCTGTCCTAGTTCAAACAGACAACCAAGTAGCCATGTTTTATGTGAACAAGCAGGGCGGAACTGGGTCCATGCTCCTTTGTCAGGAGGCCCAGGACCTTTGCTTGTTTGCTCTCAGACACAACATGCTCCTCAAGGCAGTGTATCTCCCTGGCCAGGACAACTACCTGGCAGACAGGTTGAGCAGGATTCTGCAGCCCCACGAATGGCAGCTCCATCCCTTAGTGGTTCAGAAGATTTTCCTGAAATGGGAACTTCCAACCATAGATCTGTTTGCCAGCCCATCGAACAAACAACTGACAAGGTTCTGTTCCAGGCAACCGCATCCTCTGCGGCTGGCAGCAGATGCTTTTCTGATTTCCTAGTCCCAGGGCCTCCTGTATGCGTTTCCTCCCATGCCCCTGGTGGCCCGAACCCTGTTCAAAATTCTTCAGGACAAGGCCTCGGTCCTGCTGGTGGCTCCCAGATGGCCGAGACAGCCTTGGTTTCCACTTCTGCTTCAGTTGGCAGTGGATCCCCCACTGCCTCTGGGGTTGCAACCCAACCTTCTCTCTCAGGATCAGGGTTCCCTTCTGCACCCAAATCTCAAAGCTCTCAATTTGATGGCATGGAGGCGCAAGGGTAGTTTTGGCTCCCTGGGGCCTACCTCAGGAGGTTGAAGAGGTTGTCCTAGTCTCTCGAAAGCAGTCCACTAGGAAAACCTATGCACTAAAATGGAAAAGGTTTTCTGTGTGGTGTCAGCTACGTACAGAAGATCCCTTCTCCTGTGCTGTACCAGTAGTGCTTCAGTACCTACTGCACTTATCAAATCAGGGACTTAAGTCCAATTCTGTTCAGGTCCACCTCTCAGCTCTAGCAGCTCACCACTCACTGGTGGAAGGACATTCTCTGTTGGTTCACCCCTTGGTGTCCCGGTTTCTCAGAGGCTTGCTCTTGCTCAAGCCTCCAATCTGTCTTCCTGCTCCTGAGTGGGAGTTGAATGTGGTCCTGCAGCAACTGATTCGCCCACCTTTTGAGCCAATGGCTACTTGCCCTCTACGCTTCCTGTCCTGGAAGACACTCTTCTTGGTAGCTCTGACCTCAGCCAGGCGGGTGAGTGAGCTTCAGGCCCTGGTCTATGACAGGCCTTATACCCGCTTCTACAGGAACAGGGTAGTCCTTAGGACTCATCCAAAGTTCCTCCCAAAAGTTGTCTCCTCCTTCCACCTTAACCAAGAGGTGGTTCTTCTAACATTCTTCCCTAGGCCTCATGCAAGCCAGGCTGAAGCAGTCCTGCATACCCTGGACTGTAGGAGGGCCTTATCCTTCTACCTTGACCGTACGCAGGGACATAGAAGGGCTACTCAGCTCTTCATATCTTTTGACCCTAACAATTTGGGGTTAGTTGTGTCCAGGCATACCTTGTCCACCTGGGTGGCTGACTGTATCACCTGGGCTTACAGGGCGGCTGACCTTCCTTTCCAGGGTCGGGTCACGGCCCATCGTGTCAGGGCAATGGCTGCCTCAGTGGCTCATCTCTGCTCTGTACCGTTGGTAGACATCTGCAGGGCTGCAACTTGGTCCTCAAGCCAGACGTTTGCGGCCCATTACTGTCTGGAGAGGGAGCCCGTAGGGACAGTGCTTTTGGCCAGGCAGTACTCCGAAATCTCTTTGAGGTTTAGGCAACTCCTGCCTTCCAGCCCTCCGTTGGGCTACCGGTGGAGGTTCTGTCAGTGAAAAGCCTTTCTTTGATACTGGGACTAGAGGGAATTCTCTTGTTCAGCCTGGGTTCCTGGTAGCCCAGAGCTAGGGAGTCACCCATATGTGAGGACTGACTTCCTGTTTGGTCCTGGAGAAAGAGTAGTTACTCACCTGTAACAGGTGTTCTCCAGGAGCAGCAGGAATCAGTCCTCACAACCTTCCCTCCTCCCCTGGGAGTTGCAGTTGTACATAGTTTATGTTTACATTTTTGTGTGCTGTTTTTTAGCTATGTCATTTGACTGGGCAAGATGGCATCTTTAAGCGGGAAGGGAACCGCGCATGCGTGCCTGCATTCCCAAAGGCTTTCATAGAAAGCTGGGGAAATGCTCCGCAAGGGCTCCATCGACGTCGATGTCACCCATATGTGAGGACTGATTCCTGCTGCTCCTGGAGAACACCTGTTACAGGTGAGTAACTACTCTATATGCAGGGAGGAGTGGCCTAGTGGTTGAGGCAAGTTACCTCAGGCTGGAAGGTCGGGGGGTTCAAAGCCCACTAGAGGACAGCAACCTTGGGCCGGAAGGACTGGGGTTTCTAGTCCCACAGGTGCTCTTTGTGTTCTTGGGCAAGCCACTTAACCCTCCATTGCCCATGTTCCCTGTAAAATAGCTATCTCCAAGTTATAATGCCCTGCTCAATGTAATTTCAGTTTGTTCAATGTAAACCACCTTGATATCATGAAACGCGATATATAAGAAATGTTAAATAAATAAATAAATATTGAAGAAGAGCGATGATAGGGTGGATCCTTGGGGTACGCCTTTAGTTTGTCGGTAGGGGATGGATATACTGTATATAAGAACAGACATTCACCACTTAACCTCTTCACTCTTTAGTAAGCCGCAGTATGGTGGTGGAAACGTCGTCTCCAGTTACAAAGACACTGCAGGACTCTGAAAACTGCAAATATTGGGGGTATAACATGATCAAAAGAATTTGCCCTTAAAGGAGTGTTTGAAAAAGTAAGAGTGAAGCCAGGAGAGAGCAGTTTCTACCAGCCCAGTTTCTTTTAGGCACCTCAGTAAAAAGAGTGATCCACCAGGTCGAAAGATGCGCTCAAATGTAGCTATATCAGCAATACCCCATTTCAGAGAATCTGAGAGAGTGAAAATTTTGTTTATCATTCCTAATAAAGTTCTGTGTTTTTATCCGGCTAAAAAAAACAACAACAGACTTTCTTAGATTTATTTATTTTATTTATTTATTTACATTCTCTTCTATACCGCGCTATTCTGCATCAGTGCGGTTTACATTGAACAAACTGAAATTACATTGAACAGGACATTATAACTTGGAGATAACTATTTTACAGGGAACATGGGCTATGGAGGGTTAAGTGGCTTGCCCAAGACCACAAGGAGCACCTGTGGGACTAGAAACCCAAGTCCTTCCAGCCCAAGGTTGCTGTCCTCTAGTGGGATTTGAACCCCTGACCTTCCGGCCTGAAGTACCTTGCCCCAACCACTAGGCCACTCCTCCACTAGATGGAATATTAGTAACATTCCGAAATTTCATTAATTGTTGGGTTACAGTTTTTTTGGATCTACAATAAAGGTTTCCCTTTTAATCATAGTGTGTGACCGTGGTCTTTGCCCTCCACTGTCTCCCTCAGTTTGATGTTGTGGAAGGCGTACTTCTCCTGTTTTTTACAGTTTTTTCAGCCAACTTTGCCACAAAGGACAAATTGAAAACTGGGCAATAATTATTTGGTAGGAGAGTGGATCCAAATCTGCTTTCTTCAAACTAGAACGAATTAAGGGCGTTTCTCTACTCCTGTACCTCTCCCTACCCATCCTTATTAAAATAGGAAGGTTTTCAATCCTTTATGAAATAATAACAAATTAGAGGAACCTCCCAAATCCTCTCATAATTTATTCCTATTAATAAGTCCAGCTATTCTGAAGGTTTTGGCTCTCCATGTGGATTCCCTAATCTCTGCCGCTGTAGGGATAGCGAAAATCTTTTAGGGCTTTGTTCCTTAACTGGATGCACTCATATGCTGGACATATTTGTCTGGAATAAAGTTCTTTGTTTACTTAATGGCAGTTATACATGTAAATATTGAAAATAAACATTGGAGATCACTCGTGCTCCCTTACTCTAGACCAGTGGTGATAGTTTGAGGCAGGCCAAGAGAGGCCTATAGAGTGGGGGAGAAGACTTATTAGGATCACTTTGAACGTGGAGGACATGGACAGGAGGGGAGGGGTTATGCAGGATCTCTTTGGGGGTATTGCTGATATTTGATGGCTACTGGCCCATTTAATTTGGCGACTGGCATTATTTTTTATGTTCCCAGGCTAAAAAATAACACCAGTTCTGTGCTGGTGTTATTTTTCCAGGAATAATTGTAGCTTGCATAGTTCAATGCAATTTACACTGTAATGAGCTGTTTTACAGAGAGTCAGAAGGAGGCACAGCAGCCTGCGCACAAACCAAGATCCAACTGAAGCAAAGCAAGAAAAGACACCTCTAAAATCCAAAGCAACTTTATTGCAGACCCCTACACTTGCAGTGTTTCGCCAAGGTATGCCTTCTTCAGGGGATAAACTCACTTCCAACAGAAAGACACTAAAACACATTTAAAATGATAAGAACAAGTCATAAAAAATGGTTAAAAACATTGAACATCATATATTAATCATGCATGTTAAAAGTTAGTAATACAATAAACACATAAAAACTCAAAGATGCAACCTAAATAAAATTAATATTATACTATAATATAATCTAATAACTCAACCGGGCAAGTGGAATCCAGGCCTAGGCCATGCTGCCTGCCCCTCCCCGCTTCCCCTAGTGCCCCCCACCCCTTCCCCTAGTGCCCCCACCTCTTTTCCCCCCCTTCTGCCCTGCCCCATGTCCCTTTGCTTAAGTCATCCCTCACTGCTGACAGAATGCACAGATGACCAGGTTTGCCACAAAAATTTAGTTTATTGGATAATGTTGGCCACAACATAACTTTAAGCAAACATATAACCAAAATTCACAGTGTACAATTCTCAAACATATATACAACATTAAATTGCCCTAAACCTCTCTGACACTTATCCTCGAGACAACCCGTACTCACCCAAGGGAGGTGCCATCAGAGCCCGCCCCTTGACCTGATAACACTTCTTAACTGTTGCCGTCATAACTGATACACATTATCCATAATATGCTGTGTGGGGCAGCATGCCATTAAAGCGTGCCCTATACCCTTGGTCGCAGCAGCGTCCTCCTCCTCTTCTGTTTCTGATCCGGCCCGTCATAGGTCAGGATTGCTGCATGCTTAATATATGGCAACGAGGTGTATCCCTCTCTCCCCTCACCGTCAAAGCGTGGGGAGGCACATTACCCGCTGATCCTGCTGTGAATCCGTCGACCCTGTCAAAGAGAGGACAATTTCCTTGTGGCCACTCCCCCTATATTCAACTGTATGGCTGTGCGCTCGGTCCAGTGACCCTTAACTTCTAGCCATATCCCATCGACAGTGTCTCCTCGCTTGTTGGAGGGCCCCACCCAGTACTTGGCTGTGGCCAACAGCATATCTACCGTGTCTTGGGCTGTGCACAGGAAAACGTCCATGCTGATATCCAACATATGTATGCCTGCTGCGCGATACAGGCCAGGTCGACTTACATCGATGAGGTCATGCACAATGCAACTCCCCCTTGATTGCCTCCATGAAGCAAGCCAACCATCCGTTTGCCTTTCATCTTGTTTTCTCCACTGCCCAGTGTAACCTTTTTGCCTTTTCAGACCCTCCGTAGTACGATATGGGACCATACTACCTGAGTCCCAGAGAAAATATCGACAAGCTGCATCTTCCGGTTAATTTGACACTGCGGGTATTGGCCAATCGTTCCCCCTCCAGATGCATCACTAAGACCCAAGGGCTCCTGGCCACCCGCCTTCTGCACGTAAGGGACAGAACCAGTAGGACCCACCTCATTCCCCACACCCCATCCCCACCCCCACAATCGATACATCTGCAAGATTCAGGTCCAAATTAAAGCCCTGCGGTCTGCTCCAGTTTTTCCTTTGCACCCAGTGGATGTATGGATGGCCTCATATCCACATTTCCAGGGGAGTTGCACCTAGGGCAAACCATTGAAAGAAGAACACAAGAAAAGTCAGGTTAGTCACAGCAACATTCTTCAATCCCTAGCTTCTGGGAAAACATACAGGTTATAATGGTCAGAACACCAACCGACCACGGACATGATTTGTTCCCTTGTCATGCCAAGCCCAGCTGCCATGGTGGCCGCCACAATGTAAAAGGAATGAATGCCGTAATAGCCAACCGCAAGGTCTGCCTCTGTGATGACCAGCTTCTGCACCCTAGCAGATTGGATGCGAGACGGGGGGTGATCCGCCTGCATCGACCAACACTGCTTGCATAATCATCTGCAGTCCTCAAAATACCACACCGGACACATGTTGTCTCCTGGCAGGGGTGACCATGACAATTTGGTCCCCCCTTTCGTGAGTCCATCTTAGAGCTATAGGTCTGTGGTAAGGTGTGCAGTGACACTCTGCCGACCATCCCTTCATTATCCTTGCAATGACCGAATTTGCCAAAGGGCTCTGTTCTTTCATTGCTTTGGCAAAAGAGGTGATGGCCATTAAGCGCATTCTTACCACAGATTTACTCCTGCCCCTGTCCCTACAGCAGAATATCCAGCGAAGAATGGTGCTGGCCTTAAAGCAGTCCCCTCCCTGATGCTGTCCTGCAGACAAAAGTCCCAGAAGTGATCCCGGGCCTTCAAATATGTCAGCCTGGTACACTCTGCCAGGAAACCTATCAAGAGACTCCAAACTTCAGTGAGCCCAATGCCTAAACTGCCTTTGGAATGGATGTCTTGACTGCATCTGCCCTGGAGCACTGGCCTGGAATGCTACCATCTTAAAATGAGAAAGGATATCAGCAATCGTATTATGGAACAAGGAACATGAGGACGAAAGAAGCTCTCCTACCCTGAGTGCCCCAGGGAATGCTAAGGAGCAGACACATCTGAAAAGACGAGTCTTAAAGGTGTCCTAGCAGACAGTCATCCGTGACGGCGAGTAGCTTTCTTAACACCTTGTGGGCGATGAGGTGCCTGTGGTCTGGAGCATGGCAACGGTCAGCAGCCCCGCCCATCATCCTTTAGCAATGACAAAAACAGCCGAAGGGCTCTTTTTCCCCATTGCCCAGGTGACAAAAGTGACTGCTATCAGGTGCATCTGTACCACAGATTTCATCATGCCTCTGCCCTTGCATGGTAGAATCTAATAGGGAGTGGAGCCCGTCATGCATCAGTCACTGTCCCTGATCCTGTTAAGGCTACAGAACT
This sequence comes from Ichthyophis bannanicus, assembly GCA_033557465.1. Classification (NCBI taxonomy): domain Eukaryota; kingdom Metazoa; phylum Chordata; class Amphibia; order Gymnophiona; family Ichthyophiidae; genus Ichthyophis; species Ichthyophis bannanicus. The sequence continues at coordinate 606,999,242 of CM066031.1, read as the reverse complement.
CACAGAAATACTCCCAGGCTTCCAAAATATTCCTGGCTGGTGCGTTCGTCAAAGGAAACCCGTCGATAGCTCCCGCACTTCAGCAGGCCAAATGCCCAGACTGCTGCTGAAATGAACATTCTGAAGTCATGGAACAATGAGAAAGGGCATCAGCAATGTTATTAAAGGTGATATTATGCAGAATGCAAAGCATAACAATTTCCCGGGGCAGCACCACCACCCCTAGCATCCTGGCAAATTATCAGTGCGAAATGTAATCACCCTGTTAGCCAACTGAGGGGCCCAGATAGACAAGGCTGCCATCATGGGGAATAACTCCACGGATGTGATATCCTTGTTAGCGCTGAAGGAGTGCCACTTGCGCAGCCAAGACTCCGAGCCCCAGGCCCCCCAGAAGTGTATCCTAAAACCATCCCCCCCTCCTGATGCATCCGTGAACAGTTCCAGGTCGTAGTTTCAACAGGGGGAGTCCTGTCAGAAGGCTAAGCCATTATAGGCCTTCAGGAAATGTTCCCCAGACTCGTAGGTCTTCATGTATGCTCCTATCAACCCTGATGCGGTGGTGCCTCTGCTTGACCCCCCTTGTCACAAGAGCCAGTTGGTGACAGAAAACCCGCCTCATCGGGATCACCTTACAGGAAAAGCATAATAAATTGAGCAGAAATTTAAATTTCTATAATTTAGCTTTTTGCTCTAATCTAGCTTTTTGCAAGCCTTTCTTTTGCCCATTGGTGGTTTTAATTTCTACAACTTATCCCTGGGCAGTCTAGACACTTGGGCTTGTATATCTAGCTCAATTCTGAGGAATATGTCCTGCGGGTCCTACGGTCATATCTGCCACCAGAGGTACTCCAAACTGCTGTGCGATGGGCTTGCAGGAATCCAAGATCCTTTTGCATTTCTCGAACCCGGCCCCCACGAATAGGAAATCAAGGTAATAAACAGTTGAGCCAGGCCCGGCTAATTCTTTGACCGGCAAAAGCTGGAATGAACTGAACTGCTCAAAATATGCACAGGAATTGAGCAGCCCATGGACATACATTTGTCATAGTAGTATCTTCACCCTCGAAGGTGAAAACAGAGTAGATGAAAAAGACTCTGGATGCACCAGGAGCAGTTGGAACGCCGACCCTATCTCCGCCTTAGCCAGTTTTGCCTGTGGCCCAAATTCTGAATGATTGCTATGGCCTGGTCAGAGGCATATCTCATAGAACACAAAGAATGATCGATATGGTCATTAACCGACTCGTCCGTGGGACAGAACAGATTGCATGGCTCCTTCTTTGGTACTATTCCCCTCGGGGACAACATCAGATCCGGGAAGGGGGGGGGGGGATTTCCCAGTAGGGACCCGTCACCCTTCCCAAAACGTTTTCCTTGTCAATTTTTTTTTCCACACCACCTGAAGGTGCTGAAGGAAGGAAAGAGGAGTTGCATATGGTGCGCAAGGAAATAGGGGGCAGAGGATATAATAGGGAAACCTTCTGCAAAGCCATCCAATAATGATGCATGCCCAGTCCTGGTGAGGGAAGGACCATGGCTACGGCTGTGTGCTCTCAAGCCTGATGTGCGAGGGAGCCATATCCTTCGCTGGGTCATTGGGGCAGCGGCTTAAAAGGCTTTCCCTTACTTGCGGATCTACATGTGAAAGCTGAGTGGCTAGCTCCACAGTCCAAACAGGTGTGTCAGGACTTACATGAGTTCCATGTGCAGCTGCTGGTATTATACTGGGGGCAGTATCGCCGCCCTGGTGCCGGTCCTGAATGTCGCCTGTCTGGTCACCGGATCTTAGAAAGGATATAGTGTAATTAGAAAAGGTACGGAGAAGAGCCACCAAAATAGTAAAAGGGATGGAAGGATACCCTATGGGGAAAGACTTAAATGGTTAGGGCTCTTCAACTTGGGAAAAAAAAAGACTGAGGGGAGATATGATAGAGGCCTATAAATTAATAGCTGTTAGTATATCTGGGTAAAAAAAAGGTTTGGGAAACCATTATTAAAGAGAACCTGGGAAATCCACTGCTTACCCCCGGACAAGCATAGTGGAACCTGTGGCCTTCAGGAACCAGCCAGGTACTTGTGATCTGGATTGGCCACTGTTGGAAACAGGATTCTGGGCTTGATGGAGCTTGATCTGACCCAGTATGGCAGTTCTTAAGTTAATTTATAACCCCTAAAGCAAACAGAGCTGTATTTCTTTTCTTTTTTTAAATCAACAATGAAACCCAAGATCTCACCTCTTTCCAAGCTTTAAGTCACCAAATGATCACTATTTGCCATTAGCTTTTCCTCTAAAACAGTTGCAAAATCCAAATCCCTCATATGGTCCCAACTGGGTTACCTATTCTCTATCTGGGCCTAGGAGTCCCGCCATTAATCTTTTGCTCACCATCACCATACATATATACCACCAGCAGGTCCACTTGATAAAATGTGAAGGCCCCTTGCAATGATGTGAACTGTCCTGTAGATATATGATCCACAGCCAGGTCTCAAACCTGCAACTCTCCAGTCATATGCACACTGCCTCAGTGTGTTGAGCCATAGTGCTGACATGTGCCATTACAGCCCCTGGAGGGTAGCATCACACCAAATCATTGATAGAATTTTTTTTTAAATTAATCTATCCCAGAATTCAGTAAGATGAACATTCATAAACAAGACGATCTGAAAGCTTTCTGCGGAAGTAAGTCCACAGGGCAGCTCTGGGCTCAGTTAAATTATTCAGTCTCATTTTAAAAGGAAGATTCCTATTGAGATTGATGGGAAGGAGTCATGAGAAAAGGAAACCTGGCACGAGTTTGAAAGCAGTGTTTCATGGGTCATATATATATGGTAGTAAATCTACAACACTAAATAACCCAAGCCTGTGTGCCTCCACAAGTGCTGCCTGACCTCCATCTACAAACCAGATGGATGTTCACATTGCCCCTTTTCACTCTGGCCAGGGTGAGTTGCCTCTTACCCCCCATTCACAGCCTTGATGGAGACCACGCTGTCTGGCCGACTCCCCCCAAGGACCTCCGGTATTGCCACATGGTTCCTAGGACCATGTGGCAATACCGGAGGTCCTTGGGGGGAATTGGAGTCGGCATTGGTGTTGGCAAACAGCACTGTAAGTAAGAATGGATGCCAGCCCTATCAGCCTTCCCTGCTTTCGCCTAGCCACAGAATTGAGCATAGGATTGCAAGGACTGCATGTTCCTTCTTGATCCCTGGCCCCCCAGCTACCATCCAGCCACACAGCAGGTCATGTGCTCTCCTGCATTGTCCTTCCCCCTGGCCATAAATAACTACCGGAAGCAAGAACTCACCATCTCGGAAGCAGCAAAACCCTGCACCCACACCCCTAGCTGGACAGCCGGTAAGTAGAGTGATTCCTAGGGCAGGGGTGCCAGGCAGGAGAAAAAGGCAAAAGCATGGTCCTTCTCTGTCTGAACCAGAGGGGCAAGAGGACAGCCCATGGCCTGCAGGCCCCTCGTAAGGCTGGCCATGGCCCCGCCCCTCTGCCCCCCACTGCACATTAGCCCCTGCCTGTCGCCCCTGCCCTCTTGTGCCCAGCAGCTGATAATCCAGCCAGCCGGGTCTAAAGTGTCATAAGGACAAATCATAAAAAATAATTAAAAACATTAAACATCATGTGTGAGTCATACATATTAAAATAACACTTTCCTTATCATCCCTCCAGTCTAGTCCCCGACATCTAGTGTTTAAGCACCTCCTCCAGCAGCTATGGAGACTGAGAAAAGTCATTCTTCTGATGACACTGGTACAAATGCCTCTGGGCCCGCCTCCTCTGTCCAGTAATCTCAGTCTCCATAGCAGCTGGAGGTTGGTGAGCCTAGAGGTTGAAGGCTCACTGGAGAAACATTTAAGGAATACTAGCTTAGAGAGGATAGTGGTTATTGTTTAATTTACTGTTCAATTTATTCTTATTGAAAAAAAAAAAGGAGCTTACCCATTGAGAGGAGAAACTTTGCTAAGGGCCCCCTTCCTATCTCCCTCCTCTCTTCGGTCAGGTGGCAGGGGAGGAAGGTACTTTTTCAGAGCTCCAGGGCCAGGCTCCGGTTCCCGAACCCACTGGTGGGTGAGGAATCGGCAGTGAGCAGAAGAGCGCAGCAGCAGTCTGCAGCATATGTGAGGAGAGCGTGTGGCAAGGCCGCTGATTCCAAAAAGCTTCGGGCTTCTCAGACGGCAACTCTCTTCCGTTGCAGAAGCCGCTGTTCGGCTGAGCGCAGAGAGGTCGCGTTGGATAGCAGCACAGACTGCAGGGTGTCAGGTAAGCGGCTGTTTTCGCCGTGGGGCGCAACAGATAGCAGGCCACGGCCGCGTGACTGAAGCGCGGGAAAGCCGCACGAGTATCGGGCCTGCAGAAAGCCCCGCGGTGAGAGGGTTTTCTGTGGCAATCCAGTCACGGGGTGATTCCAGCGCTACAGAGAGATAACGGAGAGTTTCCTCAGTGATTTAGCCTTTGGATTGGAAGCAGGTGTTCTGGGGGAATGTATGCATAGATAGATGATACTGCGGTAGTGGTATCTATAGCGGGGGATATCTGTTTATAGATATAACTATAGGTAGGTAATTCTCTGGTAGTGCTGACAGTCTATATTATAGATAGAAAGCTTATTTGTTAGCTAGTGATAAGAAAACTAGATTTTTCAGTGGCTCCACAAGGTGGGGGAGAGATGCCTTCTAAGCAGCTTTGTTTGCTCTGCGGTCTTAGAAAGGGTTCGGTTTCAGAAGCAGGGGCCTGCAAGTCCTGTTCTCTGGAAGCGCTCTCTATGGAACCTATGGTAGAGGGTGCTGGAGAGGGACCGAAAGGGGTTTTGCCAGTTCCTGCATCTCCCTCTGTTCCGTTGCTGGAACCGGTAGCCGGGCCTTCCTCGGCTCCAGATAAGACTATTGCTCAGCCGACTTTGCCTAGTGGGTTAGGAGCAATTTTTCACAGGATTTCGTGGCCCTTTTGCAAAAGGTCTTAAAGTGCAGTAATAGGAGCACTGAAGCGCCTTCGCTAGAAGCGGGCATGGGCGAAAAGCGACCGGGAACTCCTCTGGGCTTGGAGCTTATGGAGGTTCCTTCAAAGAGGGCACGGAAGGAAAAGAATTTGCAGGACCACTCAGTAGCCTCGGAGGGTCATTTTTCAGAGGACAGAGATCAGGACACAGAGGTTCAGGAGGAGTTAGAGGAAGTAGAGTTAGCGGAACACGAAGATCAAGCGTGGGTGGTCAGAGTCTTTAGACGGGACGAGTTACCGGCTTTAATAGGGGAAACTCTAAAGGCACTAAATATACCCGCTGCAGGACTGGCAGAGGATACGTCCTTAGAGGACCCTTTGTTACAGGTGTTTAGAAAAACACAAAGAGCCTTCCCAGTTCATAGAATGATGCGGGAGATGGTTCAGGAAGAGTGGGACATGCCTGAAACAGGACTGAAAGGTTCCCAGATTATGGCGCGGTTATACCCGTTAGTAGATCAGGATCGCAAATTGTTTAAATCTCCGAAGGTAGATGCTGTGGTATCAGCAGTGACCAAAAAGACGACCATTCTGGTGGAAGGTAGTGCCGCCCTTAAGGATGTGCAAGATAAGAAGCTAGATACCTTGTTGAAGGAAGGTATTCGACATCTGTGCACTTACCTTACAGGAATGGGTTTGTGGGGCCTGGGTGGCACATGCCTGTCTCTGTTGGTCACAGCATGTTCAGGGAGACCAAGTGGATGAGACTGAAGGGGAGGCATCCAAATTGGAGTCCGGGACTGCTTACCTAGCGGACATTCATTATGACCTTATTTAGGAGTCTGTCTAAGAGTATGGGGTCGGTAATAGCGGCCTGGCGTTATCTGTGGTTGCGTAATTGGGCGGCTGATGGTTCCTCAAAAGCGAGATTAAGTAAGTTGCCGTTTAGGGGTAAGCTACTATTTGGAGAATATTTGGATAAGTTGGTAAAAGCGCGGGTGGTCAGAGTCTTTAGACGGGACGAGTTACCGGCTTTAATAGGGGAAACTCTAAAGGCACTAAATATACCCGTTGCAGGACCGGCAGAGGATACGTCCTTAGAGGACCCTTTGAAAGGGCGAGGCTGAGAGCGAGAGAGTATTCCTCAGCCGTCATTTCCACAATGTTGAAGGCTAGGAGAAGAACAACGTCGCTAGCATATGTACGTATCTGGTGGATTTTTGAAGAATGGTGTTCGGACAGGAAAGTTCAGGCGTTGAGTGCGGCGGTGTCGCATGTGTTGGCCCTTGTGGCGCTCCCTACTGTCTAGGCGGTTGCCTATAGGTAAGGGCGTGCCTTATAATGTCCCCTTTTTAATGGGCTCCAGAGCTGAAGCTTCTGGGTATTGTAGTTGTGTGAAATGACAAAGAGAGTTCGAGGGTTTTGAAGGCGAAAACACAGGAAATTTATTTTTGTCTTTCCCTTTGCAAAGAACCTCCTTAGAAGCTCAACACATGTCAACCAAAATAGGATGTACTCTCCAACAAAAGAAGTTTCAGTCAAACAGGATTCTGACAGTGATAAATGTTACAATTGCTTCATGCAGCTTGTTATACCAGAAGGTGTTTCTTCCAAAGTCCAACAGTCAGAAATACAGCTTAGCTGATTTCAGCTAACTTCCAGCAAAGGTATCAGCCTTTCCCAAACTGAGTAAAACTTTAAATGAAGCTTTTCTTTTGCTTCTAGCTGTTTTACATTCAGATAGCTGTTTCCCTTAATCATTCAAATCAATCTTGAATCATTTCCTCTCAGCTTTAAACAGCAGCAATTTTCCTTTTTAACATTTCCAGCGTTCAAAACATAAGACCTTCAGTTAAAGGCTTCTGGCTTTTTCCTCAGCTTTAAAACCTACAGCCTCTTCATTCTGTCTTCATACAAAAAGAACAATCCATCAAGAAATCTAAGGAGTCTTGTTCAACATCACAAGGCTCTGTCTGCATGTCTTCATAATCAGACTCTGCTGTCTCCTGGCTTAACTCGGGCTGAGGGGACGTAGGCTTAATCTCCCCTAAAAGTTTTAAGACCTTTTCCCAACAGGACTTTTCTCTGTGCTCAGGGATTTTAGAATGGCTGTAGAGACCCTTACCTCTCAACAAGCTGAACAAGGCTTCTAACTGGCTCACCTTGTTCTGCATGACCCTTCTCTTCCCAGATCTTTCCAGAGGTAAAACGTCTCCCACAGACTCTTGCAGGGCTGCTCCCATACCTTGTCTATAGTCAGCAACTCTCTCAGGACAGAGCCTCCGGTCTCCAAACCATGCTGCAATTCCTTTACAGCATGGGCTTCTCCCTGGACTGTAGTCCCCAGTATGCTGGCTGCCTTGGGAATCCCTTCTGCGGCTGTCTCTGGAAAGCCTCTCTCTTTCAATTCCCCTGAAGGATCCTTTCCCTTCAGTTTGCCACGGGAGCTCTCCTCCCTCCTTTCTCTGGGTAGGCTCCTCTCTTTCTGTTCCTTGGAGCTTAAATGTATGTAGCTGCTCTTCCCCTTCCAACTCCTCCCCCAGGTGTTTCCTATTACCTTCCTGGGTTGCCTTGGAGCTTGGGCGTGGTCTGGCCTCAGCAGCTCTGTTTGTGTGTTTTTTTTCTTTGGCTGCAGTTTGAAACACCCCCTCTCTCTGAACTATCTCTCTGCTTGCAGGTAAAAGCTTGTTTTCCAGCTATTGCCATGGGCTCTGATGCCCCTTCATCACCACACCTTCTTGCAGAATGGTTTTGACAAGGGCTTGGCGGCTGCCTCTTTGTGGGTGCAGGTCGCAGCGCTAGCGTGTTACAGGAGAAAGATAAAAGGGGAGACACTGGGAACGCATCCAGATGTTAAACGTTTTTTTGCAAGCGGTGTCTCTCCTGAGGCCGCTTTGTAGATCTCCAGTTCCACGGTGGGATCTGGTTTTGGTGTTGGACTCTTTAACACGGGAACCGTTTGAACCATTGGCAAAGGTGTCTGATAAGGATCTGACGCTCAAGACAATATTTTTGGTGGTGATTTCGTCGGCACGTAGGATTTCGGAGCTACAGGCTCTATCCAGTCGAGAGCCGTTCCTGACATTTTATGATAATAAAGTGGTTTTGAGGCCAGTGCCGTCTTTCTTACCAAAAGTAGTATCGGCTTTTCATGTTAATAAAACCATTTCGCTGTCAGTGTTTGTCGAGTCGGGAGGACAGTCGCGTTCAGGATCTTCTCATTCGCTGGACGTTCGACGAGCGCTGAAAAGGTATCTTCGCAATACGGCAAGTTTTAGAAGTACGGATAGGCTCTTTGTCCTTTGTGGTGGAGCGCGTAAGGGGGAAGTGGCGAGTAAAGCTTCCATTGTGCGATGGCTTAAAGAAGCTATAGCGTCAGCTTACATTCTGAAAGGGAAGTCAGTGCCTGAAGGCATTAGAGCTCATTCGACGAGGGCGGAAGCGGCGTCGTGGGCAGAGTACAGTCTAGTGCCAGCTATTGATATTTGTAGGGCGGCTACTTGGTCATCATTTAATATGTTTGTTAAGCATTACCGTCTTGATGTGCAGGCGGAAAGGGATACCGTCTTTGGCGCAGCGGTGCTTCAGGCTGGCCTAGCGGGTCCCTCCTGATGATAAGAGTTTTCAGTGCTCTGTTACATCCCTAGATGTCAGGACTAGACTGGAGGGATGATAAGGAAGATGAAATTAGACTTACCTGCTAATTGTAGTTCCTTGAGGAACTCCAGTCTAGTCCCGTATCCCTCCCTGATTATGCCCGCTGTGGACCTGAAGCACGCTATTTCCACAAAAGCATAAGAGGACAAAGCTAGTGGGAATGTGTGGGCCATATAGAAGCGTGGAGGTTGCAAGACAAGAGAGGGATCCGGAAGACGTCTGGATCTTTCAGGGAGCGGGGAAGTGTGGTCTTCCTTAGCACAGATTCCTATACGTAAGTACAATCATTTAGTTTAAATGGTTCGTTATGGGAGTATTGGGTCCCCGTTAGTTAGTTAATTACGTTTATATTAAGTTCCAGGAGTTATGTTTTTGCTACTTGATTGTTGCTCGGGTGAGTCTGATTTGTCATTAGATTACTGGACAGAGGAGGCGGGCCCGGAGATATTTGTACCAGTGTCATCAGAAGAATGATGTTTCTCAGTCCCCATAGCTGCTGGAGGAGGTGCTTAAACCCTAGATGTCGGGACTAGACTGGAGTTTCTCAAGGAACTACAATTAGCAGGTAAGTCTAATTTCATCATAAATACGTAAAAACAACCTCAATGAGATTAATGTTATGCTATAATAGGATCTAATAATGAAGGTATCAAGACATATTCTGAATGTTGTGCAGACTCAGTCAATAAATAAATAAATATGTAGAGACGAGGAGGCGAACTAAAAATATTACACTTCATCAAAAATAAAAATGGTGTAAAGAGAACTGTGAGGGAAGGGTAATATTGCAGTACAAGCCACCTACTTTGCTGCTTCTGGAGAAAATCACAGCAAAATCTGTAATCCAAGAATAAACAATGACACATTCAGTAAAAAAAGCCCATATTGTTTTGTAACTGCATTAACTGACTACCTTTAAATCAGAATTGTGATATCCTACGAATCTGAGGCTTTAGTTTATATTAAGTAATGTACACAAATCGTGAATAGCGTCAGGAAAATGGTGTGAACCTCGGATCCAATCTTTTAACCATAATATACAGAAGTCTCAAAAGAAAGCAGGAGCAAATACAGTGACAGAATTCAAAATGGCATGGGACAGACACAGTGGATCCCTTTATAGCAACAGGATAAAATCAAAATAAACTTATCTCTTATATCTGAACAAATAGGGGTGAGCTACACGGAGCAGTGGGTACACTCCTAAACAAAGGCATGGGGAGGGGTGACCTGCACGGAGCGGCAGGTTCACCTACTCTAGCCACCTTGCTGGGCAGACTAGATGGACCATACTGGTATATCTCCAGGAACAAGCAGGAATGAGTCCTCACATATGGGTACGTCGGTACCGACGGAGCCTGCGCGGGAAAGCTCCCCAGCTTCCCAAAAGGAAAGCTTTTGGGGCTTCCCACAGCGCATGCGCGCTGCCTTCCCGCCTTCCTGACCAACTCTCCTCAGTTCTTCTTTTTCCGCGGAGCCAGCAGGTCGTGTTCCTGTCACCGCTGAAGAATTTCTTGTTTTTAAAAGTTTTTCTGACCGCGTATCTGCCTTCCCCGATTCCGAACCGGTACCGCCGGTCTTTACTTCTTTATTTCTTTAAAAAAAAAAAAAAAAAAATTGTCTTTTTCCACACTTGGTGTATTTCTTTTTGTAAGGCCTACCGGCCTTTACAAATTCTCCCTCATGGAGAAACCATCTTCTGGTTTTAAAAAATGCACCAAGTGCTCTGGTACTATTTCAGTCACAGACACCCATGAGTGGTATCTTAAATGTTTGGGCCCTGACCATTCGGTTCCGGATTGTCCATCCTGCTCTCTGATGTCCAAACGGGGCTTACAGAACCAAGCAGCTAAATTTCATGTGCTGTTTTCTGCAGATAATCCAGCATCAGCATCATCCAGATCTTCATCTCCGGATGGATCTCAGGTAACCAAACATTCCTCGGGCAAGTCTTCAAGGGGCAAATCTCCCTCAAAGCAGAGAGAGGCCCTTGGGTTCGACCCTGAAGACCCTGCCCCAGCCAAACAACCCCGGCGGGAAGCTCCGGCTTCCAAAGCACCTCCTATGGGGTTACAGGTTGACATCGATGGCACGGCCTCGACCGATCACCTGTTAGACTGCTCTGGGGTACCGGCTCAAACCGGTACCGACATCCAGGCAGTTGTGGCGTCAATGGGTATTACAGTACAATCCATGCAGCAGGCCATAATGGCTTTTATTAATGCTGCGACGCCCTCGGTACCGCAACTGTCGGTTCCGACCCCGGTTCCGGTACCACAACCGATACCGGTACCCAGAGCATCTACTAACAGTAGAAGGCCGGTACCGGTTTTTGCTTCCCGCGATATTCTCGGTACCGACCCGGCTCCCGGTACGCCCGAGGTCGATACCGGTCGGTACCCGTATCAATCTCTGGAAGCAAGTAGGCGATACTTCGAGTCTTCTGAGGATGCCGATACCTCAGATGATTCTGATGAAGCATCCCTTATTCTTCCTGAGGAGCCTTCTTCCCCAAAGAGAAGAATGTCTCCTCCAGAGGACTTGTCCTTTCAGGACTTCATCTTGGAAGTTGCCAAAGGACTTTCCATTACAGTGTCCTCTGAAAAGGAACCTAGAGCTCAAAAATTAGACATTTTAGGATACTCTAAGGTTCCCAAAGAGGCAGTCACCTTACCCATTCATAATATTCTCCAAGAACATATGATGGATTTATGGGAGGCTCCTCTTACACTATCTCCACATTCTCGTCGGTTGGATACCATGTATCGGGTCCCTCCTTCTCCTGGTTTTCAAAAAACCCAGCTTCCTCACCATTCTATTGTGGTGAAGTCTGCTATGAAAAAGATTGAGTACCAAAAGGCACTCTTCTACCCCTCCAGGAAGAGAATGTAGAACTTTGGATGCTTTTGGCAGGAAAATCTTTCAAGCTACTATGCTTATTGCCAGAATCAACTCCTACAGCCTCTATATGGGCATGTTTCTAAAGGAGCTTGCTCTTAAAGTACAAGATTTTCTCCCCTTTATTCCAGAGGATAGAAAAGAGGAGTTCCTGCTTCTATTAAAGCATATCCAAGATGTGTCAAAGTTCTCCAATAGGGCTGCCTCTGACTCTTTTGAGGGTGCTAGTAGAGCATCTGGCATAGCCATAGCTGCTCGTCGAATTGCTTGGCTCCAGGCCTCTGACCTGGAATCCTGGGTACAAGATGGCCTAGGCAATTTACCTTGTACAGGTGAAAATCTCTTTGGCAAAGAGTGGCAAGTCAAAGCCATTCAAATGGATGCAGAGAATGCTGCTTTGGATAGACTCTCTAAGTCTACTTCACTCCCTGCCAAAAAGAAGTCTTTTAAGAAGTCTTTCTACAAAAAGCCTAGATTTGGTTCCAATGCTGGCCAGTCATCTGCTCAAGCTCGCTTTGTTCCTAAGCGACAGCAGACTAAACAGGCCAGAACAAAGCCTGCAGCAGCTGCTACGCTTCAACAGTCCCAACCTCCTCAGGGTTTTTGACTTACTTCTAGAGAACATACCCTTTCTGGCTCTGCAGCAACCAGAGCCTCTCACCATTCCAGGAAGGCTAACTCATTTTGCTCCCAGATGGGAACAGATTACATCAGAGCAGTGGACCCTCTCTATCATCAGAGAGGGATACAAACTGCATTTTTCCAGCCTTCCTATCTATCCCAGGGTGAGACATTTCATCTCTCCCCCATCTCTCCTATACCTGTTGGATCAGGAGGTGAATACCCTGCTTGCCCAAGGGGCCATAGAACAGGTTCCCCTCCTCCCACAGGGCTCAGGGTTCTACTCCCCCTATTTTCTGATACCAAAGAAAACAGGAGGACACAGACCCATCCTAGATCTGAGAGAATTAAACAAATTCCTGTACAAGGAAAAATTCAAAATGCTCTCTCTGGGTATTCTCCTTCCTTACCTTCAGAGTCAGGACTGGCTTTGTTCTCTAGACCTAAAGGATGCGTACACACATATACTCATCCATCCCTCCCACAGAAAATTCCTTTGATTTCTGTTCCAGGGAAAACATTTCCAGTACAGAGTACTCCCCTTCGGTCTAGCCCAGGGGTCTCAAACACGCGGCCCGCGAGAGACCTTTGTGCGGCCCGCGATGCATAGGGGGAAAAAAAAACACCCCGGCTTCTGCTGCTGCTGCTGCCGCCGCTGCCGTGGCCGGCAATAGCAGCAATATCGCAAGTCCCGCGGGCTCCGCTCCCCCCCCTTCCTTCCTGCTTGCCTGCCAGTTCTCCGCTTCGGCTTCGCCTTTCAGAGCCGCGAAGGGAGAGCTTCTCCCTCGCGACTCTGTTCAGCCCGCTGGGGCAGATGGGAAATTTCCCATCTGCCCCAGCGGGCTGAACAGAGTCACGAGGGAGAAGCTCTCCCTTCGCGGCTCTGAAAGCCGAAGCCGAAGCGGAGAACTGGCAGGCAAGCAGGAAGGAAGGAAGGAAGGAAGGGGGGGGGGGGGACGGAGCCCGCGGGACTTGCGATATTGCTGCTATTGCCGGCCACGGCAGCGGCGGCGGCGGCAGCAGCAGCAGAAGCTGGGTTTTTTTTAAAGTTTAATTTTCCCGGGAGGGGGGGGGGAGGGAGGGAGGGAGCAGGACTTGATGGGGGGAGCAGGACGGGGGGGAGCAGGACTTGATGTGGGGGGGGGGCAGGACTTGATGTGGGGGGGCAGGACTTGATGTGGGGGGGGGGAGCAGGACTTGATGTGTGGCTGTGGGGGGTAGTACTGAAAATGGGGTGATGGGGGTTAGGACTGGTAATGGACAGATGGGGGTTAGGACTGGAGGTGGTCTGATTGGGGGGCTAAGACTGAAATGGGGTTATGGGGGGGCTAAGAATGAAGATAGGGCGATGGAAGGGTTAGGCCTGGAAGTGGGCTGTTGGGGGGCTTAGGACCGATAATGGGCTAGGGGGGGGCTAGAACTGGTAATGGACTGGGGGGTGCTATGACTGGAAATGGGCCGAGTAGAAGGGGGAGCTTGAACTGCAAATAGCTGATGGGGACAGGGTCTTGGAATGGTAATGGGCTGAGTGGAAGGGGGCTTGGAATGGAAATGGGCTGATGGGGAGGGGGGCTTGGAAAGGAAATGGGCTGTGAGGGGAGGGAGCTAGGACTGGAAATGGGCTGATGATGCGGGGACTAGAAGGGAGCGGATGCTGGGTGGGGCAGGAGCTAGAAGGGAGTTGATGTTGGGGGACGATTAGAATGGGATGGGGCTGGGAGAGTGAAATGGAGAGGGGAAATATATTTTGTGTGGGAGGGAAGAAAAATCTACAATTGGCCGGGTATTGGGAGAGTAAGTGGGGATTGAGGATGGAGGGGTAAAATTTGAGTGGATGAAATAGGAATGAGGAAAGAGCAAAAGGAGAATGATTAGTATGTTAAAGCAGATGTAGAGAGAATGGAAAAAAACTAGGAAAGAAGAAAGGACAAATGGACAGCAGACGATGGAGAGTTAGCAGAAGACACAAAGAAACCAGAAGAAAGTGAATGGAACAATTGCAACTGAAAAAAAAAATGCACAAAAGGTAGAAAAATATCTCTTTATTTTGAATTTATTAACTGAAATATGTCAGCTCTTGGAAATGTGCATCTTTAACGTCTGCACTTTATTTAATACAAGAGGAAATCAATGTATAGTTTTATTTCTACAGTGTTGTACATTCTAAGTTTGGCTTTTGGGGTTCCCAGTTTAATTGTCTTCCTGTTTCTAAATTGTGATTCCTTGTTTGGTGATGGTGTATGTTCTGCATGTGTAACTGAGCTGAGGTATTCTGTTTATGTAATTCCTATTTGACATTGCCACTTGTTCTCTTTCCCGAGTAGGTCATGTATTGTTATTCTCTGAAATGTGTTGATTTAATATTTGCAGTGTTGCCTTTTGATAGTTAGGGTATGGTGCTTTGTGAGTCCTGGTAGTGCTGTTAGGACACGGCAGGTTTGCTATGGGTTCTAAATGAGCAGTGTTTCTAGTAGTTCCTAATGTGCCTGGCGGTTGGCACTGGTTTATAGTAATGTAGAAATCTTTTAGTCTTTCTTTATCCATACACTCATTAAGAGGCATGTTTACTAAAAGTTAGTGTATGGTAACATTATGCAAATATTTATGCAAATGATGCCCTTATGCAAATGAGGCCTGCGTCTTGTGCGGCCCCCGGGTTACTCTACAAGTCCTCATTTGGCCCTCAAAGCAATTTGAGTTTGAGACCCCTGGTCTAGCCTCTGCTCCAAGAGTGTTCACAAAATGCATGTCAGTAGTGGCTGCATTTCTACGCTCTCAGGGAATCTTTGTCTTCCCATACCTGGACGACTGGCTCATCTGAGCTCCATCTCAGTCTCAGGCTCAGACTTCCCTGGACCACACACCATCTGCATTCTGCAGTATCTGGGACTTGTCATCAATCTGCCAAAGTCTCAACTCACCCCTACTCAATCCCTAGAATTCATAGGGGCCTGGTTAGATACCACCACAGCAAAGGCCTATCTTCCCCAGGCACGTTGCCACCGGCTAGTGCACCTGGCCTCTCAGATTCAGTCCAGAACTCACTTGACTGCCCGAGAGATGTTACAATTGCTAGGCCACATGGCCTCCACAGTTCATGTGGTGCCTTATGCTCGCCTGCATATGAGAGCAGCTCAATGGACTCTGTCCACTCAGTGGACCCAAGCATCAGGAGCTCTCTCCGACCAAATAGAAACCTCCAAACGTCTCTTTGGGTCTCTCCAGTGGTGGATATCCATTCAAAACCTGTTGCTGGGGTCCCCCTTCCAACCGCTACCACCCCAGGCAACCCTCACTACAGATGCCTCCCAGACAGGCTGGGGAGCTCATCTTCAAGACCTCTCCACTCAAGACCTTTGGTCTCCACAGGAGACTTCCCTTCATATCAACCTTCTGGAGCTTCGAGCAATTTTTCTTGCTCTCAAGGTCTTTCATACCCTCCTTTACAACATGACAGTGCTTGTTCATACCGACAATCAAGTAGCCATGTTCTACATAAACAAACAAGGAGGGACTGGCTCTCTGTCGCTTTGCAACGAAGCTCTCAGACTGTGGGCCTTCGCCAGAGAGCATCAAATCCATCTCCTGGCAGTATATCTCCCAGGAATTCAAAACTCTTGGGCAGACAGACTCAGCCGAGTTCTGCTTCCACACAAGTGGTCCCTGCACATGGATCAGGTACTCAGAATCTTTCAGAAATGGGGAACCCCGGACATAGACCTCTTTGCAAGTCCGTGGAATGCCAAACTTCCCCGGTTCTGTTCCAGAACTCCATGTCGGGGGGTTCAGGCCAGGGATGCCTTCCTCCTTCATTGGGGTCAGGGCCTCCTATATGCCTTTCCACCCATTCCTTTGATTCCCAAGACTCTGTTCAAACTGCAGAAGGATCACGGATCTATGATCCTCATAGCTCCACGCTGGCCACGCCAAGTGTGGTTCCCTCTACTTCTGCATCTCTCCCAGGGTCCCTCCCTAGACCTGGGAGCTGCTCCAGACCTTCTGTCTCAGGAGGAGGGGACTTTGTGGCACCCAAACCCCAAGTCCCTCCACCTCAGAGCATGGTTACTGAAGGCCTAGACCTTCAAGACTTAAATGTCTCTCAACAAGTGAAAGATATCCTCCATGCTTCCAGAAAACCTTCCACAAGGCGTTCTTATGCTTTTAAATGGAAGAGATTTTCCATTTGGTGTGCTCAAAAGGATCTTGATCCTTTTGCTCTTCCTATCAATTCTCTATTGGAATATCTCCTGCATCTCTCCAATGCAGGCCTTAAAACCAATTCAGTAAGGGTCCATTTGAGTGCTATTGCAGCATCCCTCAAGCCTTTCAATGGACAACCTATTTCCTCTCATCCTCTTATTGCAAGATTCATGAGAGGCCTAACTTTAACTAAACCTCCCATTAGGCCTCCTCCGGTGGCATGGGACTTAAACTTGGTTCTGGGTCAGCTTATGAAGCAACCTTTTGAACCCTTAGCCACTACCTCCTTGAAATTTCTTTCCTGGAAGGTTATTTTCCTCATTGCAGTCACTTCAGCTCGTCGCATCAGTGAGCTGCAAGCCTTAGTGGCGAATCCACCCTATACAAGGTTCCATCATGATAAGGTAGTCCTTAGGACCAATCCACACTTTATGCCTAAAGTGGTCTCACCTTTTCATCTTAATCAAGAGGTATATCTACCTGTCTTCTTTCCAGCTCCTCATGCATCAAGTGCAGAGCGGAACCTTCATACTCTAGATTGTAAAAGAGCTCTTGCCTTTTACCTCCATAGGACTCAGCCACATCGAAAGTCTTCCCAACTTTTTGTTGCTTTCGATCCTTCTCATTTGGGACTTCCAGTCTCAAAACGAACACTTTCCCATTGGATTGCTCAGTGTATTTTGTTTGCTTACCAGAGTAAAAACATTTCTCTGGAGGGCCATGTCACAGCTCACAATGTGAGAGCCATGGCCACCTCTATGGCTCATCTTCACTCTGTATCCATAGATCAGATCTGTCGAGCAGCCACCTGGGCCTCGGTTCATACCTTCACTGCCCATTACTGCTTGGATAAGGACTCCCGCCGGGATGCCTTATTTGGTCAGGCTGTCCTCAAACACCTGTTCCATTCTTAAACAACTCCTGCCCACCTTCCCTTAATGGATGCCTGAGATCCATCAGAAGATGACATACCTACGTAGGGGATCTCCCAGGCATCTCAGCTAGGGAGTCCCCATATGTGAGGACTCATTCCTGCTTGTTCCTGGAGATAGCACAGTTACTTACCTGTAACAGGTGATCTCTGGGAACAGCAGGAATAGTCCTCACAACCCACCCACCTCCCCTAGGAGTTGTATCTCTTTGTCTTCCTTTCCTCTCTCTATTGTCTCAGCTTTAAACTCGAACTGAGGAGAGTTGGTCAGGAAGGCGGGAAGGCAGCAAGGCAGCGCGCATGCACTGTGGGAAGCCCCAAAAGCTTTCCTTTTGGGAAGCTGGGGAGCTTTCCCGCGCAGGCTCCGTCGGTACTGACGTACCCATATGTGAGGACTATTCCTGCTGTTCCCAGAGATCACCTGTTACAGGTAAGTAACTGTGCTTTATCTGCCGTCATATACTATGTTACTATATCTCATAACCTGTCTTTTAGACATATTGTACACAAGTTTTCAAAGCCGTCTGAAAAAGCCGGTAAGATCATGTATACATTGGCGCCGATATTTTAAACTTATTGTGCACAAGTATAAGTCTCAGAAGGAAGCTGGTAATATCGTACATTACTCAGAACCAGTCTTTTGAACTTTTTAAATAAAATGGAATAGACCCGAGGCAAAACAGTCGTTCTGCATCTTATATTACACTGTGTTTAAGTTTTATCATTGAAAAGCAGCTTATATAATTGAATCAAACCCATCTCCATGTTGGTGATCAGTAGCCTGTTCAACGCAGAAATGCAAGAATACACCGGCCAGTTAGAACCTCATTTTGACTGACAAAAAGCACAGTGAAACCGAGGGATTGCTAAGGCAACCTGATGCCACAACTTTGTTATAAAAAGTGTATTTAGCCTAAATTATTCAAAGAAGCTCTTTAATAATACCAGGTTCTTGGGAAAGCCCTGGCCATGTCTCCATCATGCCCCTGTCTAGACTTGGACGTCCACAGATCCAGCTTCTAAATAATGCCTCTGGAGATGTACTTTGGGCATCTCTATGCCCATTTTCAGAAATCCAAAGCATGAATAGGTCTTCTAAAATAACACCCCATGTATGTTGCAGTAAATTAGTGTGCATTTTTGTACATTATTCCCTTAATGCACATTAGTAACTACTCCCCCTTAGTTGTTTAACAGAGGAATAATTGCATGCTGTTAAGATTCTGTGTTAGCTGTTTAATACTGGAGAAAATCACTAAGAGTTAACACAGCTCAATAAATAGACCCCAAAATACATTCCATATCGTACTACTAGAACAGTCCATACAAGTGGGTTGTGTTCCCCTAACAGCAGAATGATGGAAACAAATAACCAATGAAAAGCCAAAGTTTCAGTGACATCACTCTTATGCCTCTATTCGCCTCAGCCTCTAGAGGTCCCTTCAGTATTTCTTTATCTCCAGCAGGTGGTGGATGGATTTTTTTTCTCTGAAGAAAAATTCTGAAGATTTGAGAGGAAAAAATTGATTTAAAACGCTCGTGAATGACGAGTTGATCTCTCACTACAAGCGCAAAGTGGGATGCTACATTAGACTGTGGTCTTTACGGTAGCCATAGAAGGAGGGGAAATTGGTTCAACTCCATGCTCTTACTACAGATAAGGGCTTGTTGAGCAGCCAGGATTTGGAAAGATCTGGAAGAATACGACTGCCTCACACAACCTCAACGCCCCCTCCCTCACCCTCTGTCCCTCCTGCTCTCTCCCGAAGATTGCAGAAGGCCCTCAGAGGGATCTGCCTGCCAGCCACCTTACACACAGTGCTGCAAAGCCAGCCAAAGAGTTCCAGTGGAGTAGAGCTGAGCCTGGCACAGATTCTCTGCCTGTGGCTCTCAGGGGGTGAGCACCAAGGCTTGAACTGGTCATTGTCCTTGTTGGGGGTTCCAGATTCTGTCTGTGGGGGGTACAATTTGGGGTAGACTGCTGGTAACCGTTGATGCTGTGTGGAGGTTTACCACCATTTTCTGCATACATTAATAGTGTTTTCTCTATTGTGCACAGTCTTTGTGTGCATTCCCAAGTGGCTCCAATGTGCACGCCTACCCTAGCACTTGCAATGCACGATATAATAAAAGTATAGTTAATGCACATTGTTTGGACTGCCGCAGCCTTAGTGCATGCTGTTGTGACACTTGCCTTAACTCTTATGTCTTCTTCCAGATGACTTTGGTTGGCCTGTGGCAAGCGTGGTGCCTCATCTCCAGCTTCTGGATACTGCTCTTTCTGCATGGCTGCTCCTGAGTTATCCCTTGAGGGCCTACTCCCCTCTCTCAGCAGGGGGATGCTGTTAGCCCAACCTTGCCTGCCTCAGGGCAAGAAGTGGCGGTTGACATTATGGGTAAGGAACTTCAGCTGGCTGGAGGATCCGGCATCTGTGCTGGGGGCCTCTCCCTGTCCTCTAGGGGATCAACGGCAACAATGCCTCCCAAATGTAGGGGGATCATTTCCGTGATGAGATCTTCGGAGTCTAGATTGTTCTCCCCGGAATTATTTCCCTTTGCAGCAGATCTGGTCATTCCAGCGTGGATGTGCAGACCCTGTGGCCTTTTGTTTCCCCCGTTTCCATCTCGTGGGGGCAGGCTGAGAGTGGAAGCCACCTTCGATTGATGCCAAAGCATCCTTGGCAGAGGCTTTTCTCCCACCCCCCAGGTCTGGGATCAGGTGTGGCTTGGATTGAGATGTTTGATGTGGATGAAGATGTACTCTCACCTTCAGAGGATTGTGAGGAAGCTGAGGTTATTTGCCTGTTCCAGGAGTAGGAAATGAAGGTTATGATCCCAGGGTCTTACCACTTTGAGCTTGGCGGTTGCTCCAGTCATGGAGCAAGAACTGAAGAGGCATCTGCTTCTGCAAGGGGTTTGAAAATCTACTACTATCTTCCTGGAGGTGCTCAAGGGCCTGTTCCAGCTGGAGTGGGATTATCCCAACTCCCCTTATAAGGGGCTAAGGATGTTTAAAAAAGATGCATGCTCTCTTGGAGAGCGAGTGCATTGTATGGTTGATATTTTCAAAGTGGATACGCAAGTCATAGTGGTTACCAGACAAACCACCATTCCTATGGAAGACACGATCCTGTGAGCAGTGAGTGAGAATCAGCTGTGCCTACTTAGTTGGGAACTGTGTGTGAGAGAAAACTGCAGCCAATCTGAGCACTTTTCAAATCATTTAGAATCCCTTCAGCAAAGGCTCCAACGATCCTGTGAGCAGTGAGTGAGAATCAGCTGTGCCTACTTAGTTGGGAACTGTGTGTGAGAGAAAACTGCAGCCAATCTGAGCACTTTTCAAATCATTTAGAATCCCTTCAGCAAAGGCTCCAACGATCCTGTGAGCAGTGAGTGAGAATCAGCTGTGCCTACTTAGTTGGGAACTGTGTGTGAGAGAAAACTGCAGCCAATCTGAGCACTTTTCAAATCATTTAGAATCCCTTCAGCAAAGGCTCCAACGATCCTGTGAGCAGTGAGTGAGAATCAGCTGTGCCTACTTAGTTGGGAACTGTGTGTGAGAGAAAACTGCAGCCAATCTGAGCACTTTTCAAATCATTTAGAATCCCTTCAGCAAAGGCTCCAACGATCCTGTGAGCAGTGAGTGAGAATCAGCTGTGCCTACTTAGTTGGGAACTGTGTGTGAGAGAAAACTGCAGCCAATCTGAGCACTTTTCAAATCATTTAAAATCCCTTCAGCAATGGCGCGCCCGTGCCTTGCGGGCCCGCGCCTGAGGGCCTCGCAAGAGGGCCCTTTGGCGTGGCCCTTAGGCGGTGGACCGTGCGAGACCCACTATCTGCTGCTATATGCTCATTCTGTTCAGCGATATGCTGTTTGTAGTTAATGTAAGGTAATGTAATGTAAGTTATGTACTGTGTTCCCTGTTTGTACTCCTAGTGTTTTGTTGTGATGTAATGATAATGCAATGTATGTTTCCCTCACCTTTGTTTAACTTTGTGCTGTATTAACCGCTTTGATTGAAGGAAAAGGCGGGATACAAAACATGTTAAATAAATAAATAAATAAATAAATAAAGGATACTCTGGACCGAAAGGTAAATTCTTCAGTTGCGCAATGTGCAGACTTGACGTCTCAAGCTCTTCTCCAGTGGATTCAGTCTCTTCCACCGGATATTTCTACCCCTCTTTTGGAGTTGGCTATATCCTTCCTTTCTGATGCCATGTATGACCTGGCACATTTGGCAGCCAGGTATGGTGCTCTGATGACAGTGTCATAGTGTTGGATTTGGTTCCGGCAGTGGATACATCTTCCAAAGCCTGGTTGGCCCCCCGGTTTTTATTTATTTATTTATTTTACCTGTTTTCTATACTGCCTTTTCCTGAAATCAAAGAGGTTTACATTGAACTCAGGACATGAATAGGGGTACATTATTGGTTAGGGGGAGAGCTATTTATAACTTTTTAACATATTTACATCTTAAACATGGGTTTAATCCGTTGGGCTGATTGGGTATTGTGTCCACATGGGTATATCAAGGAACCTTTGGTTGGGGATAGAGCAGCTGTAAGATTATAAATAAATAAATTATGTGATGTGGCCATATTGTTCTATGAACAGAAAGGTTTTGAGTATTTTTCGGAGTTTTTTTAAGTAGAAGCTTCTTTTTAGAGCCGATTTGGAGAAGCTGGTGAAGGACCTAGGCCAGGCAAAATCTTAGCGCTTTCTGTAAGACAGGTCCAAAGGGCCTGTGAAGTGGGCTGATGCCCCTTTTTTATCAGCCTTCACGCATCAACCTGGCCTGATCCCCGGAGATCTCAGGACTCTCGTCATTACCAACCTAAAAAATAAAAAACCTCTCTTCCCCTCTACTTCTGGGCTTTGGACGCATTCTCAGACCTTTCATGGAGCAGGTGGTCCCAGGGACTCGGTCCCACCCAGAGGAGGACCATCCTGGGCTGCACAATGAAGTTTTTTAGGGCCCATTCCCCGGTACCTCCGGTGGGAGGCAGGCTTCACGTTTTCTTTCAGGAATAGACCCGGGTTACCAAAGATCACTGGGTCTAGACACTGTTCAGTTAGGCTATGTCCTGGGCTGCAAAGAACCAATTTTGGATGCTTTCATCATCTCCCCTTGTGGGTTTGTGATTGAAAGTGCTGCTGTGCGGACCACCTTGGACAGGTTGCTGTGCATAAAGGCAGTGATGCCTGTCCTGCTGGACAAGGAGGACAAGGGCAGATACTCCATCTATTTTCTGCTGCCAAAAAAAGGGACTGTTCCTTCCAGCCTATTCTGAACCCCAAGGTGGTCAACAAGCACTTATGCGTCCTGCGCTTCCAGATGGAAACCTTGCACTCCATGATTCTAACAGTGCATCGAGGGGAGTTCTTGGCTTCTCTGGATCTGGCCGAGGTATAGTTTCATATCCCTGTCTGGGCTGATCAGCAAAGTATCTGAGTTTTGCTGTGCTTGGTTCATCAGTTCACCACCCTCCCTTTCAAGCTATCCACCGCTCCGAGAACATTTTGCAAGGTCATGGTGGTTGCAGCTGCAGTGCCGAGGGATCTATGTCCATCCCTATCTGGATAACTGGATCATCTCCAGGAATAAGCAGGAATGCAAGCTTCACATATAGGTGAAGTCAGTACCGATGGAGCCTGCGTGGGAACCTTCTCCAGCGTCCATTTGAAAAGCTTTTGAGAGCACTCCACTGCACCTGCGCATCTGCCTTTCCACCTTCTCAAGTTCTCTGCTCAGTTCTTCATTTTCTACAGAGCCAGCAGGTATTTCTTTCCTGGCACTGCAGAAAAATGTTATTTTTTGGTTAAATTCGTTGCTGTGTCTTTCCAGCGACACTGGTGCCTTAACCGACACTGGCCCCGATATTTTTTTCTTTCTCTTTTAAAACATTATTTATTTATTTATTTTCTTTCAATTTTGCTGGTTTCCACCACCAGCTAGACCTTGAACTACTTTTTCCTACCACAATGGTTTCAAAAAATGTACTAAATGTTCTGCTACTATATCAGTCATGGGTAAACATAAAAACATAAGATATGCCATTCTGGGTCAGACCAAGGTCCATCAAGCCCAGCATCCTGTTTCCAACAGTGGCCAATCTAGATCATAAGTACCTAGCAGTTTCCCCAAAAGACACAGGTTCCTCAGTGCTTGTATTGGATCAAGCAGTGATATCCCGTGTCCCTTTAAATAATTGTACCCAGCTACACTAACAGCTTTTACTACATCCTCCGGTAACAAATTCCAGAGTCTGATTACACGTTGAGTGAAAAAATATTTTCTTTTATTAGTCTTAAATAGGTTACCCTGTAGCTTCATTGCATGTCCCCTAGTACTTTTATATTCTGATGACGTAAACAATCGATCTACGTTTACCCGCTCCACTCCATTCATTAATTTATAGACCTCTATCATATCTCCCCTCAGCCGTCTCTTTTCCAGGTTGAAGAACCCTAACCTTTTTAGCCTTTCTTCATAGGGGTATCCTTCCATCCCCTTTACCATTTTGGTGGCTCTTCTCTGTACCTTTTCTAATAACGTTATATCTTTTTTAAGATACGGGGACCAGAATTGCACACAATATTCAAGGTGTGGTTGCAACATGGAAGGATACAGAGGCATTATAATATCCTCTGTTTTATTTTCCATTCCTTTCCTTATGATACCTAGCATTCTATTTGCTCTCTTGGCCACCGCTGCACACTGGACGGAGGGTTTTATCATGTTATCCACAATTATGCCTAAATCTTTTTCCTGGGTGGTGGTTCCCAATGTGGAACCTTGCATCGTGTAACCATAGTTTGGGTTGTTCTTTCCTAGGTGCATAACTTTGCACTTGACCACATTATATTTCATCTGCCATTTGGATGCCCAGTCTTCCAATTTATCAAGATCCTCTTGCAATTTTCCACAATCCTCTTTTGTTTTAACAACTTTAAATTGTTTTGTGTCATCTGCAAATTTGATAACCTCACTCGTTATTCCCTTTTCCAGGTCATTTATGAATATGTTAAAAAGCAGGAGACTCAGCACAGATCCCTGGGGTACTCCACTATTCACCTTTCTCCATTGGGAAAATTGGCCATATAGCCCTACCCTCTGCTTTCTATCTTTTAACCAGTTCCTGATCCACAATAGTATATCATCTCCTATCCCATGACTTTTTAGTTTTGCCAAAAGTCTCTGATGAGGGACCTTGTCAAAGGCTTTCTGAAAGTCCAGATACACTAAATCAACTGACTCACCTTTGTCTATCTGTTTATTCACACCTTCAAAAAAACAGAACAGATTAGTAAGACAAGATCTTCCTTGTCTAACGCCATGTTGGCTGTCTCCCATTAAGTCATGACTATCTACATGCTGAGTAATTTTGTTCTTTATTATGGTTTCTACCATTTTTCCCGGTACTGACGTCAGGCTCACCGGTCTGTAGTTTCCCGGATCACCCCTGGAACCCTTTTTAAAAATTGCCGTTACATTGGCAATCCTCCAATCTTCAGATATTACAGATGATTTTATTGATAGTTCACAAATTACTAATAGCAGGTCTGCAATCTTATATTTCAGTTTATGTTTATTAGCTTTATATACCGCTAAACGAACAGACATCAAAGCGGTTTACATAGTTAGAAATAGAGGCCATAAGTTGGAGAAAAAGGAAAAGAAGTTACAATAATTGATAGGAAAGCAAACCAAGTAGACTCATGCGACAAGACGTTAGGGAGGAGAAGGAGAGGAGGAAGAAAGAGAGGGTAAGGTCACACAGAGGGAGCAGGGAGGTCAAAGGCAAGGGCGAAGAGATGTGTTTTGAGACTGTTTCTGAAGGTGGTGTGTTCCTGCTCAAGTCTGATGGAGGAGGGTAGGGAATTCCATAGGGCAGGACCAATGAAGAAAAAAGCAGAGGAGCGGGTGGACTGGAGGTGAGTGCAAACAGGTGAGGGGAGACGTAGGCGGTTGAGATGGAGAGATCATAATGAGCGTGCAATGGTATGAAAATGGACGAGGTCAGCCAGGTATTGAGGAGAGTGAGTGTAAAGGACATGGGACATGGTGGAGAAGTGTGAGGATTTTGAAATGGATACGGAATTTGATGGGAAGCCAGTGAAGATGAATAAGTAGAGGTGTAATGTGATCACGTGGGGAGGAGTGGAAAATGAGTCAAGCAGCGGTGTTTTGGATACGCTGTAGGCGGTGGAACTGCGAGGAAGGGAGGCCGATAAGAACTGAATTACAGAAGTCAACACGGGACATGACCAGAGATAGAAGAAGGGTAGTGAGCGTCTGTGCGGTAAGGAAGGGCCTAATGGCATGAATCTGGCGGAGGAAAAAGAATGAGGTATTAGAGACGTGAGCAAGGTGGTCTCGTAAGGATAGGTTGGAGTCAAAGAAGATGCTGAGGTAGCGAAAAGAAGAGACTAGAGGGACAGGTAAGCCGGAAAAAGAGGGGGAAACCTGGGGGGGAGTATTATCGCGAGAGAACCAGATGGCAAGGGTTTTAGTGAGGTTAAGATGAAGGCAGTGAGTGGTTAACCAATCGGCAATGGCCGTAAGGCAGGAGTTAAGTGGGGAAAGATCAGGAGAAAGAGGGGAGGTATGATACAAAAGAACCAGGTCATTGGCATAGTAGAAGGCTGAGATCCCGTGTTGTTGAACCAGTAAAGCTAGAGGGGTGAGAAAAATGTTAAGGAGAAGGGGGGCGAGGACTGAACCTTGAGGGACACCACAGGGAAGGGGGAGAGGCTCAGAGGCGGGTGAGGGAGTAGATGAGGGGAGAACGGAATAAGTTCTAGAGGAGAGGAAGGAGTGGAACCAGTGGAGGACAGTGCTGCAGAGACCCGCTCCCCGTAGTCTGGCCAGAAATAGGGAGTGGTCGACGAGGTCAAAGGCAGCAGAAAGATCGAGAGAGACCGCCACCAAAAGATCACCGCGATCGTGAGCTGTGTGTAATTAATTAAGGAAGCCCAGTAAAACTGTTTCAACGCTGTGGCCGGGGCGGAAACCAGACTGGCAGGGGTGGAGAAAGTTTGTGGAGTCAAGGTAGGAAGATAATTGGGAGAATACGACTTTTTCCAGGATTTTGGAGAGAAAGGGGAGATTAGAGACTGGGCGATAGTGGGCAGGGATCATGGAGTCAAGTGAGGTTTTCTTTAGAATAGGGCGAACCAGAGCGTGTTTCCAGGGCTGGGGGAAGACACCTGAGGAAAGACTGTTCTTGATGAGAGTCAGTGCTGGTGGGATAAGTGCTAGGGAAGGTGTGAGGAACCAGGAGGAAGGAATGAGATCAAGGGAGCAAGAGGTTGTCTTAGAGGAGGAAAGTGTTGCAAGGAGCTCAGAAGAGGTGATCAGGTAAAAGGAATGCCAAACATGGGACAGTTGAGAGGTAGGAGGAGGGGAGTAGGGAGGGGGGCTGGAGATAGGAGGAGGACAGTGGGGCAGGGACTGCCTGAGATCAAGTATCTTTGAGCTGAAGTAGGTTGCTAGCTGTGAGGTAGTGGGTGAGGGAACAGAGGGCGAAGACGTGGTATTGGACTGAAGAGAAGTAAGAGACCGAAGGACAGAGTAGAGGTGGCGTGTCTGGTTGGGTGCGGTGGAGATGGCAGTAGAGAAATAATCCTGTTTGGCTTTGTGGACTTGATTTCGGTAGTAAGAGTGTTCATACTTGAAATTTGAAAGAGTGACTGGACAGGGGGCTTTACGCCATATGCGCTCAGCTCGGCGGAACTGTGCGCGAAGGAGTTAGAGACCGGAGTGGAACCATGGTTGGGAGGGACAGCGGGAAGAGAAGCGGGGGCAGAGAGGGACAATGTGATCAAGAGCGGCAGAAAGGGAGGAGAACCAGGTAGCGGCTTGGGAAGAGGGAGAGAGGAGGGGAAAGTTGGAGGGAAGAAGGTCAGATGCAGGGGGGAATTGGTGAGGGGTCTGAGAAGTTAGACGACGGGTATAAGAAGTGGAGGCGGGTGGAGAGGGCTGAGGAGAGGTGGAAGAGGCAGAGAGGGAAGGAGGACAGTGAAAGGTGAGGCAGTAGTGATCGGTCCAGGGTAATGTGAGGGCATGAAGAGACTGGAGAAGATAGGTGGGGGCAGAGGGAGAGAGAAGCAGGTCAAGGGTGTACCCAGCGAGATGGGTTGGGAAAGGAACAAGTTGAAGAAGAGACAAATCATGGAGGAGAGTACTAAAGGAATGGTCTCTAGTTGAGATGGGAGGATCGAGGTGCAGGTTGAAGTCACCAGTTCTTTCAACACCCTTGGATGTATACCATCCGGTTCAGTATATCAAATAGTTGTAATACATCTTCCTGGTGTAGTGATATTTCTTTCAATTCTTCTTCAGCATCACCTTTAAATACCACTTTAGTCATGGGTAACATCCCTACATCTTCCTCAGTAAAGACCGAAGCAAAGAATTCATTCAGCCTCTCCGCTATAGCCTTGTCCTCTCTTACTGCCCCTTTTACCCCTCTATCATCTAATGGTCCAACTGACTGAGTCACGGTTTTTTTGCTATGAATATACTTGAAAAAATCTTTATTATGCGTTTTTGCTTCCACAGCAAGTTTCTTCTCAAATTCTATCTTTGCCTGCCTTAACTTAATTCTATCTTTGCCTTGCATTTAACTTGCCAGTGCTTGTGTTGTTTCCAGTTTTCGTCATTTGGCTCTTTTTTCCATTTCCTGAAAGATGCTTTTTTTGGCAACAGCCTCTCTGACCTCACCTTTAAACCATGTTGGCAGTTTTTTGGACTTCCTTCCACTTTTCTTAAAGCGTGGAATATAGCTGGTCTGGACGTCCAAGATAGTATTTTTAAGCAACACCCAAGCTTGATGTAAGTCTTTAACCTTTGCAACTGCTCCTTTTAGTTTTTTCTTAACTATTTTCCTCATTTTATCATAGTCTCCCTTTCGAAAGTTAAAAGGTAGTAATGTGGATTTCCTTGCCATCCCTCCTCCATTAATTAAATCAAACGCGATCATGCTATGATCACTATTGCCAAGTGACCCCAAAACCCTTATCTCTTGCACCAGATCTGGTGTTCTACTAAGGACTAAGTCCAAAATGGCTTCCCCTCTGGTCAGTTCATGAACCAGCTGCTCCAAGAAGCAGTCATTTATTTCATCTAGAAACTTTATCTCCCTAGCATGTCCTGCCGTGACACTGACCCAGTCAATACTGGGGTAATTGAAATCACCCATTATTATTACTATTCTGTAACTTTTATTAGCTTCCCTGATTTCTTTGAGTATTTTGTCATCCATTTGTTCATTCTGGCCAGGCGGTCGATAGTACACCCCCACTGCCATCGCCTTCCCCTTTTTACATGGAATTTCAATCCATAGAGATTCTACAGCAAATTTTGTTTCCTGTAGAACTTTAATCCTTTGTGACTCAATGCCATCTCTAACATAGAGCGTAACCTCTCCACCAATTTAATCAGCTCTATCATTACGATATAGTTTTTACCCAGGTATCACAGTGTCCCACTGGTTGTCCTCCTTCCATTATGTCTCTGAGATACCAATCATATCTAACTTCTCATTTAGTGCTATATATTCTAACTCTTCTATCCTATTTTTTAGACTTCTAGCATTTGTATACAAGCATTTTAGAGACTGTATTTTATTCATATTGATCTGGTTATCCGTAGGCAGGGATAATTTGGAATCTTTAAGCTGTGTCTGCTCTGTACTCAAGGGCATTTGGGCTACCTTTGTCTTTAATGGAACCTCTCTGCTGATGTGCCCTAGCTTCATTTGTTTGATAGTAACCTTCAAACGTGAATGGTGTTTAAAATGTTTTGGCCCTGACCATGTTCCAAACTATTGTACTTGGTGTCAGCAAATGACAAAAAGAGGCCTAAAGAACATGGCCGGACAGTATGGTTCTCTGTTCACCCCGGACTTGATTTCAGTGGCTTCCACATCATCGAGGACATCGGCCTCCTCTCATGGTTCTAAGGTGTCATCAAAGCACAAAACTAAGTTTTGGTTATCGGTATCGATTCTAGATGTAAGTCCCTTCATAGTCATTGAGATTCACTGAAAGGTACATCCGATGCTGACTGACCTGCCAAACAGCCCCGGCTGGAGGGCTCCAGGATGTTCCCGAGACATCGACCTCCAGAGAGTTACTGGTTCCATTCTGTGGAACAGTGGCTGAAAGCCCCATACGGGATTCCAACCAGGCATCGGTCAGTTCCCTCGATCAGTGTATACTGACTATCGAGAGGATTTTCGCCACCCTCTTGGCAGCCTCTGCACCGACTGTATCGACAGCTCCAGCAGTGCAAGCGATGGCACCCTACGAACAACTGCTGGTTCTAAGTGCCTCCCTCTAATACCCTCTCTGGAACCGATGGCCATTGTCGATGCCCAACGGGCTCCCAATGCTGCACCATCTGATCCTCGATACCAACATCAAGCATTGACATCAGGAAAGTATCAAGATCACGCGCCAGATCATCAATACCTTGACTTTCTGTCAGACTCTGTCTCTACTTCCTCTGATTCTGATAGTACATCGGAGGACTCCAGTGAAAGTATGGACATTCCTTCAGACCCGTCCCCTCCTCATGAGTAGCGTCGATCCCTGCCAAAGGACTTGTCTTTCCAAGACTTCATTAGAGACATGGCGGCAGACCTACAGATCACTGTGGCATCAGAGACTGCCTACAGATCACTGTGGCATCAGAGACAGAACCAAGGGTGGAGGAATTGGAAATCCTCCAATACCCCTCGACACCCAAGGAGGCTGCCACTTTATTGATACACTGCATCTTGCAGGATTTGATGCTTCATGAGTGGAAGGCTTCCCTAACGGTTCTGCCTATTAGCAAACGACTCGATACCATGTACCAAATTCCAGCATGTCCACAAACAAGAGGCAAAATTACTCTCAAGTCCACAGCAACCAAAACCTGTATTGAACCTGAACAATGCAGGAAAACCAAAGAGGAGAGTAACCAACCAAAACCTTTATTGAACCTGAACAATGCAGGAAAACAAAACCAGGAACAAATCAAGATTTTGGTTGATTATTTGCCTCTTTTGGTTGGTTTGCCAAGTTCCAGCATGCTCAGGTTTTTAGAGGCCTCAACTCCCACACCATTCTATGGTGGTGGAATCGGCGATGAGCCGTATTAAGAGTTCTAAGAATCTTCCATGCTTCCAGGCAAGAATTCCAGAACTCTCAATGCTTTTGGTTGTTGATGTTTTCAGGCATGCATGCTCATTTCTAGAATTACCTCCTATATGCTCTACATGGGCATGTTCCTCAAGGATGTATTCAGGGATCTGGAGACATTTGTACCTCTCCTTCCAGATGACAAATGAAATGCATTTGAAACCCTAATCACCTAATAAGGCAGTATCAAAGTACATCCAAATTTCTCACCAGAGCATCTTTCGATGTCTTTGAGTCATCCAGCAGAGCTTCAGCAGTCTGCATTGGTGCCCACAGGATGGCCTGGCTCCAGGCATCGGGTCTTGAACAACGGGTCCAAGACAAATTGGCTAATATTCCTTGTTCTGGAGAAAACCTCTTTGGAAAGGGTTGGAGGGAAAAGGCTAGAGAAATTGAGACAGATGATCTCATCCTCAAGTGCCTTTCAAGAAAGACAGTGGACCCCTCTAAAAGGAAGACTAATCCAAAGAAGTCTTTCTATCCAAAGAAGAAGAGATATTATCCTTCTTATCCTCACACATCTGCTTACCAACCTCAATAGCAACAGCAGCGCCAACTGGGCTCTCGCCAACCCAAGAAGCCTAAGGCTCCTAAACCCCACCAGCTGCACAGCCACAACCAGCATCTGTTTTTTGACTCCTTCCTGGATAGCATAGCCACTACCTCTGCAGGGTCCCCAACCCCTACACATAGCAGTTACTCCAGGAACCCTTTGTCGATCAAGAAATGGACACATGAATGGTTAAGTAAGGGTGAACTGAAACTGAAGGATGAGAGGTTGATAGTTGCAGCCCAGGACAGCGGCTTACGGATAAGATGGTTTACAGCGAGCATTGAAAAAACTGGCAACACAGATATATGTCAATTCTGTAAGAAAGACTAGAAACTGTGATTCACCTCATAGTTGGCTGTGAAATTTTGATGTCAGAAAATTTCTATACAGAAAAACAATAAGGTTTGCGCGTCTCATCCATTGGAAACTCTGTAAGTAATACAACTTCACTACCTGAAAAGCACTGGGATCATGACCCTAAGTGAATTACAGAGAATGAGGAGGTTATGATCACCAGGAATACTCCATTCTGACCAATAAAAAGCTGGATGCGAGGAAGCCGGATATAGTGGTTAAGGAGAAAACCACCAGAATGGCATTGATAAGAGAAGTGTCAGTTCCAAGCGACTACTCTGTGAATCGCTTGGAGAAGCAGAAGATCAGAGACCAAGAAAATGTGGCAGAAAGATACAGAAATATTTCCCATCATGTTGGGTGTCACAGGTTTGATAAAGAAGAATTTCCAAGCCCATCTTGACAAACTACCCATACATGCTACATCTTATGAACTCCAGCAGGAGGCTCTCTTTGGCACTATGCAAATACTACGCCAAGCCTTAGCAGTGAATTTGAGAGACTGAGATAATACTCCCCGTGCTCTGGCTTAGAAGTGAGGTTCACGACGGTCATGGTATGCGTAAAACTAAAAAAAACCTCAATAAACAACATCCGCCTAAGGGAGAATACCTAACACAATATATCAAAAAATCCCTTAGTAATCACCCTAATTTTAACCACTTAGAACTTATAAATATTAACAAAATTCACTAAAACACATCCAGTTGGCTCAAACGGACCTCAGGCTTCACTCACCCCTACATTTGGCGAAATTCATCACCATAGGGAAATGGCAGGCACTGACATCATGGGTCCTAAAGCTCTCAAGATTTCATCTATGTTCCAATAAATATTAAACTACCTACTCCATCAAGAAGCTCTATTTCAGAGATTCACATAAAAACATGAAAACAATACAACACAAACAATACGTGAACTACTACAAACTGATACATAAGAACAGTGCTCGCTGCTTCATTTTAGTGCACAAAGGCACTCTAACTGCTTGCTTCGAAACAATTTAAATGGAAGAAAAACTCATCTCCTTCATCAATCAGGTTGTATCACTGCATCTTGAACGTCTTCCAGTAAAGACTCTGTGAAAAACAAGAGTAATACTATTCAAAAGCAAATAGTATCACATAATTCCA
Organism: Ichthyophis bannanicus; assembly: GCA_033557465.1. Classification (NCBI taxonomy): domain Eukaryota; kingdom Metazoa; phylum Chordata; class Amphibia; order Gymnophiona; family Ichthyophiidae; genus Ichthyophis; species Ichthyophis bannanicus. Next base: position 606,966,746 of record CM066031.1, on the reverse strand, counting down.
AAAGGGCAATCTGGCACTTATCTGTAGAAAGTCAAACCCCAACACCCGACATATCCATCAGCTACCAAAGCAGTACATCAGTCATCGTCCTCTGGCACTTATCTGTAGAAAGTCAAACGCCGACACCTGACATATCCATCAGCTACCAAAGCAGTACATCAGTCATCGTCCGACAAAAGCTTTTGTTTCGCCTCCTGGCTTCATTAATAAATGAAAAACTAACTCATTTGGAGAAACTGCCTCCAGACAGGCTTTGTTCCCTTCCCACAATCCATAGGGCCTCCACCTCACGGCCTAGCTCCTGAAAGTGTAATCCTTGCTGATCTTGACTTCCCAAAACAGGTCAAGAATGTCCTCCTTGTATCGCACAAACCGTCCACCAGATGTTCATATACATGTACCTTCAGATGACGAAGGTTCACTCTGGTGTTCCCCAAAGCAAATTGACCCCTTTACCTGTCCGGTGGAATTTCTTCTACAGTATCTCCTTCAAGTGTCCTCGGCAGGTCTCAAGACCAACTTGGTTAGAGTTCATCTCTGTGCCATTACGACTTATTACAAGCCGCTGGACGTGCAACCTGTTTCATCACACCCCTTGGTGTGCAACATTTCATGTTGTAATGATGTAATGCAATTGTTATTGTTTTATGTAAACTGCACTGAGAATGAATAGCGCGGTATATAAGAATAAATAAATAAATGTGAGGTCTCCTGCTCTCCAAGCCTCCTATCAAACCACTACCGGTGGCGTGGGACCTCATTGTGGTTCTGGCACAACTTCTAAAGCCTCCTTTTGAACCTTTAGCCACCACTTTATTCAAGTTTCTCATATGGAAGGTGCTCTTCCTCATCACTCTGACCTCAGCTCGCCGCATCAGTGAACTGCAACTTTGGTGGTGGATCCCGCATACACCCCAGTTCTGCCATGACAAGGTTGTCCTCTGTACCCATCTGCACTTCTTTCCATAAGTAGTTTCAGCCTTTCATCTGAACAAGTTGATAATCTTGCAGGTCTTCTTCCCAAGATCACATTCCTCTCTGGCCAAAGCAGCGCTACATACACTAGACTGTAAATGAGCAATGGCGTACTACTTGGATTGAACCAAGACTCACAGGAAATACTCACAACTATTAATTTCATTTGACCCAAGTCACCTTGGACTTGCAGTGACAAATCATACCTCATCCAAATGGATAGCGAACTGCATTTCTTTTACCTGTGCACAGGCAGGATTCTCCCTTGAGGGTCATGACACCGCTCACAACATGCAAGCCATGGCAGCCTCAGTTGCCAATCTGTTCCATCTCCATTGGCAAGATCTGTCGGGCAGCTACCTAGTCCTCCATTGATAACATTTGCTGCACACTACTGCCTAGACAGTGACTCCCATCGGGATGCTGTCTTTGACCAGGCTGTACTCCAGCACCTTTTTGGGGCTTAAATGCAATTCCTACCCTCTGTCCCTTACTTATTTCTAGCACAAGACTTCCATTAGAGGTGGTCTAGCAGACTGCAGTCGAGTCCAACATGGCAACATTGTATCCACACTCTTTGCTCTATGCTTTAGCCTTGGGGATACCAAAGCTACCACTTCCAGTCTGGTACCCAGGAGCTAGTGAGTCCCATATGTAAAGACTGCATTCCTGCTTGTTCCTGGAGATAGTGTTGTTGCTCACCTGTAACAGGTGGTCTCCGGGAACAACAGGGATCATTCTTCACAACCTGCCCTCCTTCCCTAGGAGTTGTACGGTATTCTCTTTTTTCCTATATCTCTCAGCTACAAACTCAACTGAGGAGAGGACTTGGGAAGGCAGATGCGCAGGCGCAATAGATTGCTCCTAAAAGCTTTCCAATTGAATGCTGGGGCGCGTTCCCATGTGGGCTCCGTCAGTACCGACTTCACCCATTTGTGAAGACTGATTCCTGCTGTTCCCGGAGATCACCTGTTACAGGTGATAACGATGCTTTATGAGCCCGTTCCCTTTTGAAGATGTTTTGGGTGGTGTCCCAAATGGTATCCTTTTTGGAAAGCTTCAGCTGGGTGATCAGTCAGGGAAAGAGCCAGCTATTGCTTTCCTCGTCTCTGTTGTTTCTGGGAACATGCTTCGACTCTCAAGTGGGCAGTTTTCCTGCTAGAAGAGAAAGTCAAAGGTCTGCTGGATTGTCTGGTGCTGTTCTGTGCTCAGCAGGCTCCCAGAGTCTGGAATTATCTTTGGCTCTTCGAATTGATGGTGGCGACCATAGAGATGGTGCCATGGGTACATAGAAATATGACGGCAGAAGAAGACCACATGGTCTACCCAGTCTGCTCTTCCATATCAACCATAATAACAGTCCTCGCATGCAACCTCTCCAGCAGTCCTTGCTTTCTTGGTGGTCTCCGAGCTCTCAGGATTTCAAGAGCCGGCTACCACTCTCTTTGATGGTGAAGTTAACCAGCGGTGGTGAGAGCAGTCCTGTCATCTGAGGAAGGGCATGCGGCTGGATGAGTTTTCCTGGATCCTCCTGACGGTGGCTGCCAGCCTCTCAGGCTAGAGAGCGCATTGCCAAGACATTACGGGCCAGGGCCATTTGAACCACAGGGAGATGGTGTGGTCCATCAATTGCCTTGAGGCAAGGGCCATGAGGTTAGCTCTTATGTGTTTTCAGCTCCTGCTCAAGGGGCTGGGTGGTTCAAGTGTTTTCAGACAATGCCATAGTGATGGCTTTCATCAATTGGTAAAGTGGCACGAGGAGTCCTGGGGTAGCTCTGGCAATGGTTCTCCTGTTTGCCTGGTATGAGAAGAAACTCCTATTCTTGCTGGCTCAGCACATTGCTGGGGTGGACAGTGTGGCAGTGGACTTCCTCAACCAGCACTCTCTGGATCCTGGAGAGTAGGAGTTGAGTCAGGAGGCGTTTCAGTTGATTCTGTGTTACTGGGATCGCCCTGAAATGGATCTGATGGTGACCCACCAATGCCAAAGTTTGTTGCTGCTTAAGTTGCTGCACAGAGATGGGGTTCAAGGGCATTGACGCCTTGACCCAGCCTTGGCTGTATCAGCACCTGCTGTACGTGTTTCTTCCATGGTTGGTATCTCACAGACTTGGTGGAAAGAGGACAACCAATGGGACACTGTGATACCTAGGTACAAACTATATCTCAATGATAGAGTAGATCAAATTGGTAGAGGGCTTTGAGTCGCACAGGATTAACATTTTGCAGGAAACCAAATACACTATAGAATCTCTATGGATAGAAATTTCATATTAAAAAAGGAAGGTGATAGCAGTGGGGGAGTACTATCAACTGCCTGGCCAGAATGAACAAATGGATGATGAAATGCTAAAAGAAATCAGGGAAGCTAACAAAAGTTACAACACAGTAATAATAATGGGTGATTTCAATTACACTGGTGTCGACTAGGTCAGTGTTACGGCAGGATATGCTAGGGAGATAAAAAAAAATTATGAAATAAAATAACTGCTTCTTGGAGCAGCTAGTTCTTGAACTGACAAGAGGGGAAACTATTTTGATAGCATTTGATTTAATAAATAGAGAAAGGACATCAAGGAAATCCACAGTACTACCCTTTACTTTCAAAAGGAAGACTATGATAAAATGAGGAAAATAGTTAAGAAAAAAATAAAAGGAGTGTTACAAAGGTTAAAGATTTACATCAAGCTTGGGAATTGTTTAAAAATATTATCTTGAAAACCCAAACCGAGATGTATTCCATGCTTTAAGAAAAGTAGAAGGAAGGCCAAAAAACTGCCAGTATGATTTGAAGGTGAGGTCAGAGAGGCTGTTGTAGCCAAAAAAACATATTATAGGAAATGAAAAAAGGAGCCAAATGATGAAAACAGGAAACAACATAAGCACTGGCTATTTAGATGCAAAAAAGTGAAACTTCCCAACTATTCTATTTATATCATGCTAAATACTATTGCGCTTTCCATATCTTTTGTCAGAGTAGTCAAACAAACGGAGAAGGAACAAAAGCCTTCCCCCCACTGTGACCATTCCTTTTTAATCAATCAAGCTTTTTTTACTTAACTTTATCATTGTCATTTTTCATGAGCTTAAAAGGACCGCCAAAGAAAAGATGGTAAACGACGTGGCCCTGTTTCGGATCAGAAATATTCTTGATCCTGCTTCAGGTTGAAGGCATCCCGCAGTCGTATAAGCTTGAAGCCGGTTGAATAAGGCATCCCGCAGTCATATAAGCTTGAAGCAGATCATGAAGGATCCAAGTCTGAAGTCCAAACACCCTCCTGGTAAGTCTACGACATTGAGGGAGCAATCATGTGAATGTTCCCGCTCACACCATTAGCCATCGTGGACTTCATCCGAATCCAGTCAGCTGTCCAGGCATCCCCGGCAGGAGGACTTGTCCTTCAAAGCCTCAGTGGGGATTCGAGAGGCTCCCGAAGCTTCGACCTCCGCTGAACCTCAATGCCATGCCCCAGTACGATGGCAGCCAGTCTTGCTCCATCCGGTGACCAGGCACAGGAGACTTCCCTAGACCAGAGCATGCTGGCTCTAGAATGGACCTTAGCAGCTCTGCTGGCAGCCTCGGTGCAACTAACACCCTCAGCCTCTTGAGACCCTGCCATTGACTTCGACCTCGATGCTTCCACCAGTTTTGTTTCAGCCGGCACTGACGAATATTATGTCCTCAATGCCCTCAATACTGGTTCCGATACCGACAGCATCCCCGTTGCCACCGAGCATGGATCCTTCGTGGTTCAGTCATTGCATGGAACCAGAAGACATCGATCGACATTGCCACGATACTCGACGCTGGCACCACTGCTACTCTCCGGAGTCCGATACCAATTCCTCAGACTCTGATCATCGTTCACTAGACTCCGAGGACCTCAGGGATTTTGCGCTGGAGACCTCACCTCCACAGTCCAGCACCCAGAGGATGTCCCCACCAGAGGACTTGTCATTTCAAGAATTCATATGTGACATGGCAGCAGGACTTTCCATCCCAGCAGCTTTGGAGCCCCAGAGCCCAGGGCAGAGGAGCTGGAGATATTGCAGTACCTGACCACACTGAAGGAAGCCACCATCCTTCCAGTGCATCGCATCCTCCATTACTTAATGTTGAGGATGTGGGAGACACTTTGACTATCTCCCCCATAAGTTGCCGACTTGATACAATGTATCGAGTCCCTGAATGCCCGGGCTTTCAGAAGTCGTAGCTTCCCCACCATTCCATAGTGGTGGAATCGGCAATGCATCACATTAAAAGCGGGAAAACCCACGCATCCCTTTCTCCAGGTTGTGAATCGAGAACCCTTGATTCCTTTGCTCGCTGTACTTTCCAGGCTTCCATGTTAGCTAGCATAATCAAATCCTACATCCTGTATATGGGAATATTTCTCAAGGAGCTGAATAAGGACTGGGAAAGCTTTCTATCATTCCTTCCAGAAGAAAAACATCCAGCCTTTCAAGCAGTCTTGTCTCACAGCCAGAACATGTCAAAATTTATGAACAGAGCTGCTTTTGATGCGTTTGAATTATCTAATAGAGTCTCTTCCATAGCCATCAGAGCAAGGCGACTAGCATGGCTTCAATCCTCTGACTTAGAACAGTGGGTACAAAACAAGCTAGGTAACATCCCCTGTACAGGCGAGAGCCTGTTTGGAAAGAACTGGCATGAGAAGGCCGGTGAACTGGAAACAGACGATACTGCCCTCAAAAGGCTGTTAAGGAAATCATCTGATCCCTCTAAGAAGAAGGCCCAATCTAAAAAAGCCTTCTATCCCAAGAAGAGGAGGTTTTACCATAAGAACATAAGATATGCCATACTGGGTCAGACCAAGGTCCATCAAGCCCTAAGTATCCTGTTTCCAACAGTGACCAATCTAGGTCATACGTACCTAGCAGTTTCCCCAAAAGACACAGGTTCCACAATGCTTGTATTGGGTCAAGCATTGATATCCTGGGTCCCTTTTTAATAATGGTTTATGGACCTTTCCTTCAGGAACTTGTCCAAATCTTTTTTAAACCTAGCTACACTAACAGCCCTCACTGCATCCTCTGGTAACAAATTCCAGAGTTTGATTACACGTTGAGTGAAAAAAATATTTTCTCTCTGTCTTAAATAGTTTACCCTGTAGCTTCATTGCATGTCCCCTAGTCTTTCTATATTCTGATAACGTAAACAATCGATCTACGTTTACCCGTTCCACGCCATTCATTAATTTATAGACCTCTATCATATCTCCCCTCAGCCGTGCTCTTTTCAAGGTTAAAGAGCCCTAATCTTTTTAGCCTTTCTTCATAGGGGTATCCTTCCATCCCCTTTACCATTTTGGTGGCTCTTCTGTGAACCTTTTCTAATAACGCTTTATCCTTTTTAAGATACGTCGACCAGAATTGCACACAATATTCAGGTGTGGTCGCACCATGGAACGATTCAGAGGCATTATAATATCCTTTGTTTTATTTTCCATTCCTTTCCTTATGATACATAGCATTCTATTTGCTCTCATTGCTGCCGCTGCACACTGGGCGGAGGGTTTTAACATGTTATCCACAATGACGCCTAAATCCTTTTCCCAGCTTACCTATCCTTCACAGCAGAAACAGCAGGGACCCAAGCGGGCCAAAAAGCCCAGGCTGTCAAAACAACAACCAGAGCCGCAACCACCAGCAGCTGCCACATCATCTTTTTGACTCCCACTTCGGGACATAGCCAGTCCATCCCATTTAGATGCACTGTCCATTCCTGGACGACTCTCAAAATTCCTCACGCAATGGAGAAACATCACCTCGGAGACATGGACTCTTACTATCATCCAGAATGGATACCATCTCAATTTTCAGGAGCTCTCCCCTCACCACTTCAGAGACCAAGCTCCTTCAAAGGCCTCCCTCAATGCCTTTCTACAACAGGAGGTAATCTCTCTCCTAACCCAGGGAGCCATCAAGCCGGTCCCACCTCAGGAACACCACAGAGGTTTCTACTCCCCCCTACTTCCTCATTCCAAAGAAATCAGGAGGCCTCAGGCCCATTCTGGATCTCCGAGACCTCAACAAGTTCTAGTAAAAGAAAAATTCAAGAAGATCTCACTGGGAACCCTCCTTCCTCATCTCCAACGAAACGACTGACTTTGTTCCCTGGATCTCAAAGAGTCCTACACTCACATACTCATCCACCCATCACACCGGCAATATCTCAGGTTCATATGCCAAGGAGTGCATTATCAATACAGAATTCTTCCCTTCGGCCTAGCTTCAGCGCCAAGAGTTTTCACAAAATGCATGGCCGTGATAGCAGCTCATCTGCACATCAACAAAGCTTTTGTTTTCCCTTACTTAGAAGACTGGCTCATAAAGGCATACTCCCTTCAAGAACTCTATTCAGCCCAATCCAATACCATAGGACTTCTGCAGTCTCTAGGTTTCATAATAAACTTTCCAAAATCTCACCTCATCCCCACCCAAAGACTGGAATTTATCAGAGCCGTCCTAGACACCACCCAGTGCAAGGCCTTTCTCCCACAAGACCGAATACAAAGACTCATACTCCTAGTGGACAGCATGCATCAGCGCCATTGTGCACCAGCACGCTCCTTCTTAAAGTTACAGGGACACATGGCCTCCGCTGTTCATGTAGTCCCACATGCCAGGCTACATATGCAGCAAGCACAATGGACTCTATCAACTCAGTGGTCCCAAGCCATGGGGGATCTGCATGCTTCCATTCTAATAACACCTCCTATGGCACATTCTCTTCAATTGGTGGTCCATTCCAGAAAATCTCCTCAAAGATCACCATTCCGACCCCTCCAACCTGCAGCATACCCTAATCACAGATGCTTCAAAGCAAGGTTGGGGAGCTCATCTAAGGTTCTCTCCATGCAGGGCCTTTGGACTACTCAAGAGTCCAGACAACAAATAAATCTCCTGGAACTTTGAGCAGTCTCAAGAGCTCTCCAGGTCTTCCAGGACCATCTCGCCAACAGTTCTATCCTCATACGCACAGACAATCAAATAGCAATGTTTTACATAAACAAACAAGGAGGAACGGGCTCCCTTCCCCTATGCCAGGAAGTGGAACTTTGCCACTCAACACCACATTCAGTTGAGAGCAGTCTACATTCCAGGTCAGGACAATCTGCAGGCGGACAACTCAGCCGACTGCTCCAACTTCACAAGTGGTCTCTAGACCATGCAGTGACCAACCATCTGTTCAACATCTGGAAAGCTCCATGTAGCGACCTCTTTGCTACTCAAGTAAATGCCAAACTTCCCCGCTTCTGCTTGAAGATCCCATCAAGACTCAGCTTAGCGGCTGACGCTTTCATGATTCACTGAGGTCAGGGTCTGCTTTATGCATTTTCCCCTAATCCTGAAAACGCTCTTGAAACTGAAGAAAGACAAAGGCTACATGATCCAGATGACACAAAACTATTTAAAGTTGTTAAAACCCAAGAGGATTGTGGAAAATTGCAAGAGGATCTTGATAAATTGGAAGACTGGGCATCAAAATGGCAGATGAAATTTAATGTGGACAAGTGCAAAATTATGCACCTAGAGAAGAACAACCCATACTATGGTTACACAATGCAAAGTTCCACATTAGGAACCACCACCCAGGAAAAAGATTTAGGCATCATTGTGGATAACATGTTAAAACCCTCGGCCCAGTGTGCAGCGGCGGCCAAGAGAGCAAATAGAATGCTAGGTATCATAAGGAAAGGAATGGAAAATAAAACAAAAGATATTATAATGCCTCTATATCGTTCCATGGTGAGACTGCACCTTGAATATTGTGTGCAATTCTGGTCGCCGTATCTTAAAAAGGATATAGCGTTATTAGAAAAGGTTCAGAGAAGAGCCACCAAAATGGTAAAGGGCATGGAAGGATACTCCTATGAAGAAAGGCTAAAAAGGTTAGGGCTCTTTAACCTGGAAAAGAGACGGCTGAGGGGAGATATGATAGAAGTCTATAAATTAATGAATGGAGTGGAACGGGTAAATGTAGATCAATTGTTTACATTATCAGAATATAGAAAGACTAGGGGACATGCAATGAAGCTACAGGGTAAACTATTTAAGACTAATAAAAGAAAATATTTTTTCACTCAACGTGTAATCAAACTCTGGAATTTGTTACCAGAGGATGTAGGTAAAGGCTTTTAGTGTAGCTGGGTTTAAAAAAGGTTTGGACAAGTTCCTGGAGGAAAGGTCCATATACCATTATTAAGAAGGGACCCAGGATATTAATGCTTGACCCAGTACAAGCATTGCGGAACCTGTGTCTTTTGGGGAAACTGCTAGGTACGTATGACCTAGATTGGCCACTGTTGGAAACAGGATACTGGGCTTGATGGACCTTGGTCTGACTTAGTATGGCATTTCTTATATTCTTATCCTCATAGCCCCTTACTGGGCCCGCCAACCATGGTTCCCCCTCCTCCTACAGCTCTCTCAGACCCCACCGATCCATCTAGGATCTGATCCAAGTCTCCTCTCTCAGAACGATGGAACACTCCTCCATCCCAATCTTTAGTTCCTTCTCCTGACGGCATGGCTCTTGAGAGCTTAGCTTTACGCCACCTTCCTCTGTTGGCAGAAGTCAAAAATATCCTCCTCTCCTCCAGGAAACCATCCACTAGGAAATTCTACTCCCTAAAGTGGCTCAGATAAGCCTCATGGTGTTCCAACAATGCTCACTATCCCTTTGAGGCATTTGTTCCGACACTACTACACTACCTATGGCATCTCTCCTCACAGGGACTCAAATCCAATTCGATAAGAGTGCACTTCAGCACCATCTGGTTTTTCATACCCCTGTGAATGGTAAACCAATCTCCACCGCCCCCCTAGTAGCACAGTTCATGAGGGGCCTCCTCCTAACTAAGCTACCAATCCACCCACCGCCAGTGGGTGGGATCTCAATGTAGTTCTGGCTCAACTACGCAATCTGCCCTTTGAACTGCTGGCTACAACACAGCTCTGCTATGTCTCTTGGAAAGTGCTTTTTCCTCATAGCCCTAACCTCTGCCAGACGTATAAGTGAGTTACAAGCTCTAGTGGCTCACACGCCCCTTACACCCGTTTTCACCATGACAAAGTACACACCCGCACTTCCTTACGAAAGTGGTCTCCTCTTGTCATATCAATCAGGCAGTCAACCTCCCTGTCTTCTTCACCAGACCACGTGCCTCCTGGGCGGAAGCCTCCCTGCATACCCTGGACTACAAAAGGACTTTGACTTTCTATATACAGAGGACGAAAACCATAAGGAAGTCCTCTCAACTTTTTGTATCCTATGATCCAGCTCATCTGGGACTACCAGTAACCAAACAATCCCTTTCACGCTGGATAGCAGACTGCATATCTTTCTGCTATGGAAAAGCAGGACTCTCCCTAACAGGGCACGTCACAGCTCACAACATTCAGGCAATGTCCACCCTGGTTGCAAACCTCCGAACTGTCCCCATCCCAGAAATATGCCGAGCTGCTATATGGTCCTCCATCCTCACCTTTGCGGCCCACTACTGCTTGGACAAGGACTCCTGCCAGGATGCAGCCTTTGGCCAGGCAGTCCTTCAACATCTCTTTGGGACTTAGCACAACTCCTACCCCCCCCCCCTTTCAGATCTCGGCTACAGAAGGTCGGGGCCAACGATTCACAGACATCCCCGAGATCTCTCAGCTAGGGAATCCCATATGTGAGGACTACATTCCTGCTTGTTCCTAGAGATAGCGTGGTTACTCACCTGTAACAGATGATCTCGGGGAACAGCAGGAATTTAGTCCTCACAACCCCCAAGGAGTTGTAGCTCTTTCTCTCTCTCACTCTCCCCTTCTACTCAACTTTCTTCAGCTATACACTCAACTGAGAAGAGTCAGTTAGAAGAGCAGGAAGGCACCAGCACATGCGCAGTGGACTGCTTCCAAACGCTTTCCTATTGGCAGCTGGAGAGCTTCCCATGCAGGCTCCGTCATTACCCACTGTCACCCATATGTGAGGACTAAATTACTGCTGTTCCCGGCGATCACCTGTTACAGGTAAGTAACTACGCTATCTGGCAAAGAGGTGTTACCTTCTGACAGCAGCATACCACTGGTAGGGCCATTTCCAACTATAAGGCATTGCAAGGCAGTCGCTTAGGGTAACATCTACTGAGGGGCATCACAAAACTTCTGCAATCAAAACAAAACAATAGATCTTGACAACCCCACTAACTCTAAGAACCACCAGCACATTCTGTTACCTGCTGGAAAAGTGGGCACACATATACAAACAAGAAACCCCACATTTTCACCCACAACTACCATCAAACCGAATGGCTTCACAATACCAGTAAAACATGAAGTAAAATACCTGGGAGTGACACTCGACAAGGGCCTTAACCTACAATCCCACATTGCCAAAACCACAAAGAGCGCTTACATCAAAATGAGAACCATCAGAAGGCTCAAACCCATCCTCGCTCAGGAGCACTTTTGAACAGTCTGTCAAGCCCTCATCATTCCCACACTAGACTACTGTAGCCCCATCTATCAGGGGCTACCAAAACAGACTCTCAGACCTCTACAGCTAGCACAAAACACCGCCACACGCATCATAACAGATTGCACAGGTCACGACCACATTACTCCCATAAGGTACCACCTGCACTGGCTCCCAATCAGCTCTCAATTCTGCTTCAAAATACTTATAAACATTTTCAAAATAATACACAACCTCTCAGCTAACAGCTTACAAGCACTCATTAAAACCGATCACAGCATAAGACCAAGAAGAAAAGGAACCTCGGACACCATCAGCCCACCAAAGGAATTTGCCAAAACAAATCAGGCCACATCAAGAAAGGCACTTTCCCTGGCAGCGCCCGCCCTATGGAACTCTCTCCCCAACCATCTAAGATCAACCAGAGACCTCAAGGACTTCAGAAAGCTACTTAAAACAACCCTATTTGCAGAATACTACAAGGACTTCACCTGAACTGACTCCTATGTGCAGTAACTACAACACTATGTAGGTCCTGATCCTAGACCACCTTTGTACATGGCTCTAATCTTGTATATATGTATATTGCTCACTATGTATATAGCTCACCAGAAAAATCTAGCACTCTGCACTCCACATCACTCTTCTGAATCTCCCACCGCATGCTACTGACCAAACAATTATCTCGATTGTTTGATGTGCTAAAACCGCTTTGATTTAACGATAAAAACAAAATATTTAATAGTATGATGTCCAGTTATGCATTTTTGCAAGATTGATGTGGGAGTGGTGCTGTTGGGATGATCATGATTGTTGAGTATAATTATGAAAATCTCAGGGGGGTGGGGGGAGATCACCTTGAGCATCTAGTACCTTTGTACTTGCCCTGATCATTGGTAACAACCTTATTCTCAGAGTGAACTCCATTTACCACTCCCCTTTGTTGCCTTCCGGTCAGCCAGTAGAATGCTTTGTTGCCTCCCAATCAGCAAATAGAGTGTTAGGAATCATAAGGAAAGGAATGGAGAATAAAATAAAGTATATTATAATGCCTCTGTATTGCTCCATGGTGCGACCACACATGAATATTATGTGCAATTCTGGTCGTCATATCTTAAAAAGGATATAGCAGAATTGGAAAAGGAAGAGAAGAGCAGCCAAAATGGTAAAGGGGGATGGAAGGATATCCCTTAAAAAGTTAGGGCTCTTCAACTTGGAAAAGATACAGCTGAGGGGAGATATGATAGAGATCTATAAAATAATGAATGGCTTGGAGTGTGTAAACGTAGATCGTTTTTTTTTTATTCCTTCAAAGAGTAGAAAGACTAGGGGACACTCAATGAAGCTACAGTGTAGCACATTTAAGACAAATCTGAAAAAATATTTTTTTCACTCAACACATAATCAAAGTCTAGAATTCATTACCAGAGGATTTAGTAAAAGCTGTTAGTGTAGCTGGGTTTAAAAGATGTTTGGACAAGTTTCTGGAGGAAAATTCAATAAACCATTATTAAAGTGGACTGGGGAAATCCACTTCTTACCACTGGAACAAGCAGCATGGAATCTGTACACCTTTTGGGAACCTTACAGGTGCTTGTGACATGGATTGCCACTGCTGGAAACAGTATGACATATCTTATGTTCAGTTTCTAACCCAGCCAATCACTTTAGGACCCATATCAAGTGTGCTCAGTTTATTTATGTCATCTATACAGAACTATGTGAAAGGCTTTATTGAAATCTAGGGTACACCATCGCCTGTGCATTTTTCTGTGTCATGCCGCAGTTTAGTAAATGGAACCTACATTTGAGCCATCATTCTGTGGCTTTCTTCAGAATGAAGTGGTTATGCAGTGGATGCCTGTTCTTATATAAAGTAGTTCTCAAACCAAATTGATTGGATTGAGGTGGGAAATTGAAAAACACTATATATAAGAACAAACATCCACTACATTACCACTTCACCCTGAAGAAAAGCCACAGCATGATGACTGAAATGTCGGTTCCACTTACTAAGATATGTGGCATGTCCCAGAAAACTGCAAAGATCACGATACTAGCCGTGGAAGCCTAAGAGAACATAAGTACACCATGTCTGTCACTCTTCCTCAGTCCAGCTGTTAATATTTCATCAAAGAAATTAATCAGATTTGTTTGAAAAGACCTACCTCTAGTAAAACTATGTTGCCTCAGATCCTGTAATCCATTGAGTTCCAGAAACTGCACTGTCTTCTGTTTTAGAATCGTTTCCATTAATTTACTCACCACATTAGTCAGACTAATCAGCCTGTAGTTCTCAATCTCCTCCTTAGTTTTGCTTTTGTGGAGAGGCACCATCTCCGCCCTTCTTCAGTCCTTCAGGACCATTCCTGACTTGAAAGAAACATTGAAAAATGTAGCCAACAGACCTGCTAGAACTTCTCCTAAGTTCCTTCAGTACTCTCAGATGTATCCTATCAGATCCCAATGCTTTGTCTATTTTTAGTTTACCTAGTTCCCAGCCTTCTGAAAATCATTTGTGGTCTATACCCTTCCATTTATATTTGTGTTTGTTTGTTTTCTGTGGTCCTGCTCCCAGCTCTTCACCTATGAACCCAGAACAAAAATATTTGTTAAGCAATTCCATCGTAGCCTCATTAGCTTCTGCATATTCTTCCTCTTCACCTTTGAGTCTGGAAGCACCACATTTGCACTTCCTCCTGTCACTAACATAGATGTCCCAGTCAACATCCGGCATATTGAAATCGCCTATCAATAACATGTCTTCTTTCATATCAATATTATGAATGTTTTCAACTAAATCTCTGTTCACTTCTGCCTGTTAAGGAGGTCTGTATATCATACCAATATAAATAGATGTTCTATTCCCTCTTTCCAGATTAACCTATAGTGCTGCCTCCTTACCTCATAAGCCTACAGTTCTGTTGCGTGTTATTATTTTTTGCATATAGGGAGGAGTGGTCTAGTGGTTAGGACAAGGTACTTCAGGCCGGGGGTTCAAGTCCCATCTGGGGACAGCAATCTCAGGCCGGAGGGACTGGGATTTCTAGTCCTATAGGCACTCCTTGTGGTCTTGGGCAAGCCACTTAACCCTCCATTGCCCATGTTCCCTGTAAGTATTAGCGTATGTGTCTCATATCCCCTTGTGTTAAATGTATCCCCCAATTGACCGCTTTGACCTGGTGAAAAGCGGGTGGAGTGGAGTGCATATAGGGAGGAGTGGCCTAGTGGTTGGGGCAAGGTACTTCAGGCCGGAAGGTCGGGGGTTCAAATCCCACTAGAGGACAGCAACCTTGGGCCGGAAGGACTGGGGTTTCTAGTCCCACAGGTGCTCCTTGTGGTCTTGGGCAAGCCACTTAACCCTCCATAGCCCATGTTCCCTGTAAAAATAGTTCTCTGTGTGCTGTGCTTTCCTGTCTAATCAAAGTGTTTATACCTCAAAAAAAAAAAAAAAATTTCCTGTCATGATTTGACAATTTCCAATCTGTAATCAAACCGCTGCTGATCGCTGGAAGTAGCGGTATACAAATGTTTCTCCAGGACCAAGCAGGAATCAGTCCTCACATATGGGTGACGTCGGCGCCGACGGAGCCCTCGCGGAGCAATTTTCCCCAGCTTTCAAAGAAAGCCTTTAGGAATTGCAGCGCGCATGCGCGGTCGCCTTCCCGCCCAAGGGTGCCATCTTAGCCAGTCTTCTTTTTTCCGCGGAGCCCTACAGACGTACCCGTCGTGTCCCCGCGAAAAAGTTGATTTTACTCATAATTTTCTCTTTTTTCCTTCGGTTCGACGCCGGTCTTTTTCCCGCCCGGACTCGCGACGCCGGTCACGAGTCCTCTTCTTCCTTTTCGGTTTTTCTGACTTAGTCAGTTTCGTTTTCGGTTTTTCCCTGGCAGCCCGGTCCTTTGACCTCGCAGGGGCCCTTTTTCCCCCGATGGCTGCCAGTGGTTTCAAGCGGTGTGGTCAGTGTGACCGAAATATGTCACTAACTGACACACACGACAATTGCCTCCGCTGCCTGGGCCCGGATCATGAAGAAATGATCTGTGGGGCCTGCGGCAAAATGTCCTCCAAAGCGTTGAGAAGTCGGCGGCATCAGCGGGATAGGATCTTCGCTGACCCCAGCTGTACCCGGACCTCGTCGGAGGCCTCCGCGTCCAGAGGTTCCAGCTCGGACCATCGCCGGAGTTCCTCCGACAGGGGTTCTCCCTCCGGGGACCATCGACGGAAGGTGAAAACCGTGAGGGCGGCGTCGGTGGACGCTCCTGGCTCCGCGAGGGCCAGGTCGCATAGCCCCGATAGCCGTCCCGGGTCCTTGGAGAAGGAGCATCTCTCGAAGCGACCTCGCCTGGAGTCGGAGCTGCCTGCTCGGGTAAGTCCTGTGGTCCTCCTGGACTCACCTCCGAGACCGCCGACGTCGGGCCCGACGCCGTCGGGGCCCGAGTCGGGGGCTGCTGGGTCACCTGAGCTCGGACTCAGGTTGACGGCCTTGGAGAGCAGACTGTCTGCCTTCATGGACCAGCAGCGGGCACTGCTCGCTGGCCTCGCTGGCGCCGCTGCCCCGACCGCCGGGACGTCGACGTCTAAGTCGACCCCGGAGACCGAGCCGATCCTCGAGTCCATGCGAACTCGAGTCGATCCTCGGTCGAGGTCACCCTCGGCCTCCCGTTCGGGACCGAGGACGCCGACTCCCTCGGCGTCGGGGCGGCAGGCGCCGCGCCCTGCCCGGGCCGACCCCACCGATTCCTCGTCGGAGTCGGTCTGGGAGTCTGAAGAGGAAGAGTCGCCTGATTCTTTTCGGACTCGGTGTGTCCCCTCGGACTCACCTGAGTCCGAACCTCGGAAGCAGTCCCCCCCGGAGGATGCCCGGTTCTCGGACTTCGTCAGGGATATGGCCAAGGCTTTGGCCTTCCCTGCGGATCCCGAGGAGGAGCCTCGAGCCGAAGAGCTCGACGCCCTCCAGTATGACTCTCCCGCTAGGGAACACTTTACTGTACCGGTTCCTCCCATGCTGGAACGACTACTCTTCCGCATGTGGGAGAGTCCGGCCTCCTCGCCGGTCCTGAGCAAGCGGGTCGATTCTATCTATCGAGTCCGCAAGAGCCCTGGCTTCCAAAAAGCACAGCTACCACACCATTCCATGGTAGTGGAATCGGCCATGCATCGTCTTAAGAGCCAGAAGATGCACTCCTCGGTGCCTCCTGGCAGGGAGGCCCGTAACCTGGATGGCCTTGGTAAGAAGTGTTTCCAGGGCTCTATGCTTGCGTGCCGTGTCCAGACCTACCAGCTATACATGGGCATGTATCTCCGAGACCTGGCTAAAGAGCTAGCCGGATTCTCCGCTGGTTTGTCCGAGGAACCCTTGCGGAGGTTCCTGGCCTTGTCCTCTGGCATTCGGGAATGCTCAAAATTCATATCCCGAGCAGCCTATGATGGCTTTGAAGCATCGGCTCGAGTGGCCGCAGCCGGCATCGGTGCCCGCCGACAGGCTTGGCTTCAGTCGTCTGACCTTGAGCCCTGGGTGCAGGACAAGTTGGTCGATGTCCCTGCCGAGGTGAAAACCTCTTTGGCAAACCTATGGCAGAAAAGGCTGCACAGATCGAGACGGAGACTCTCACCAGGACTAGGCTTTCTAGGAAGACCTCCGCCCCTTCCCAGAAAAAGAAGGGCTCGGGAAAGAAGTCCTTTTATCCGAGAAAGGCGGCTGCCTACAAACAATACCCCCAATATCAGGCCCCTGCAGCTCCCCAACAGGGCCAGCAGGCCAAGGGACGGGGTAACGGGTCCCGTAGGCAGCAAGCCCCCAAGCCTGCACCACCAGCCCCTGCTCAGCAGGGTGGGGGTTTTTGACTCCTTAAGCATAGCCTCTCCCCCTCCGCTGGCTCCTCCCAGCACCGGAGGCCGGCTGGTTCACTTCGCCCACAGGTGGTCCAGCATCACTTCAGATGCCTGGGTGCTTCAAGTCGTAAGAGAAGGCTACCTTCTCCACTTCCACCAGGTCCCTCCCTCCTATTTTCCGGGAGAACCTCCACGACTCCCTCTGCACAGGGAATTACTCCTTCAGGAGTTAGCAGGTCTTCTACAGGAACAGGCGGTGGAACCGGTGCCCCACCACCTGAGAGGTCAAGGCTTTTATTCCTGGTATTTTCTAGTACCAAAAAGGACGGGAGGACTCCGACCCATCCTGGACTTGCGCAACCTCAACAAGTTCCTTGTGCGGGAGAAGTTCAAAATGCTTACCCTTGGAATCCTTCTGCCCTACCTCCAGCAGGGAGATTGGCTATGCTCCTTGGATCTAAAGGATGCCTACACGCACATCCTCATCCACCCAAGCCACCGCCAATACCTAAGGTTTGTGGTGGCAGGAAATCATTACCAGTACAGAGTACTGCCCTTTGGCCTGTCCTCCGCACCGCGAGTCTTCACAAAATGTCTCGCGGTGGTGGCGGCCCATCTCCGGCTTCACGGCCTCTATGTCTTTCCGTACCTCGACGACTGGCTCATCAGAGCAGCGTCCGCTCCGGAGGTCACCAACGCCACACGCCGCACGGTGACTCTTCTGCAGTACTTGGGCTTTGTTATAAACTTCGCAAAGTCCACTTTGCTCCCCTCACAGGATCTCGAGTTCATCGGCGCAAGGCTGCACACTCCTCAGGCTCGAGCGTTCCTACCGCTCGACAGGGCTCAACGGCTCATGGACCTAGCCGACCGTTTTCGCAGCCTGCCCCTGGTCTCCGCCAGGCGCTTCCTGAGACTACTCGGCCATATGGCTTCCACCGTCCATGTTACCCCCAATGCCCGCCTGAATATGCGGCCTGCTCAATGGTGTCTCCGCAAGCAGTGGCAACAAGCCACAGGCGGCCTAGCAGACCTAGTGCGCGTCTCCGAGCCGCTGGCCTCGTCTCTCCAGTGGTGGCTTCATCGGCCGAACCTGGTACTCGGCATGCCTTTTCAGTCACCTCAGCGGACCCGGGTGCTGACGACAGATGCATCCCTCCTGGGCTGGGGAGCACATTGCCAAGGGGCACGTACTCAGGGCCTCTGGACCACGTGGGAGTCTGCTCAGCAGATCAACTTCCTGGAGCTCAGAGCGATCCGCCTGGCTCTCAAGGCCTTCTCCCACCTGACCTCTCACCAGTCCGTCCTTGTCCAGACGGACAATCAAGTTGCAATGTTCTACGTGAACAAGCAGGGGGGCACGGGCTCCTTCCTTCTCTGTCGGGAAGCACAGAAGCTCTGCTCTTGGGCCGTCAGTCACGGCGTTCTTCTCAAGGCCGTTTATCTCCCAGGCCAAGAAAATTGCCTGGCGGACAAACTCAGCAGGATCCTCCAGCCGCACGAGTGGCGCCTGGATCCCTTGGTAGTTCAGAAGCTCTTTCTAAAGTGGGGCCTCCCCACGATGGATCTCTTTGCCAGCCCTCTCAACCGGCAACTTCCTCGCTTCTGCTCTCGTCAGCCACATCCCCTTCGAGTTGCGGCAGACGCTTTTCTACTCTCATGGTCGGAGAGCCTTCCGTATGCCTTTCCTCCCATCCCGCTAGTCTCTCGGACTCTTTTCAAGGTTCTCCGAGACAAAGCTTTCATGATCCTGGTGGCCCCTCGCTGGCCCAGACAGCCGTGGTTTCCACTCCTGCTGCAATTAGCGATAGAGGATCCATTCCCTCTGGGGTTACAACCGGATCTCCTCACTCAGGATCAGGGGTCTCTGCTACACCCCAACCTCAGGTCTCTCAATCTAATGGCCTGGCTGCTGAGAGGGTAGTCCTTGCTCCCCTTCTCCTGCCGGCAGAGGTGGAAGAGGTCGTCCTAGCTTCTCGGCGACCTTCTACCCGCAAATGCTACGCCCTTAAATGGCGTCACTTTTCCGCTTGGTGTACCCAACAGTCGCAGGATCCCTTCTCCTGTCCGGTGTCGGTGATCCTGCAGTACTTGCTATACCTCTCTAATCTGGGACTTAAGTCCAACTCCGTCAAAGTTCACCTTAGTGCTCTTTCAGCACATCATGTGCCGGTGGACGGCAGGCCTCTTTCCAGTGACCCTCTTGTTGCGAGGTTTCTCCGAGGTCTCCTTCTGCTTAAACCACCTCTGCGCCCGCCAGCGCCTGACTGGGATCTGAATGTGGTTTTACAGCGGATCACCTGTCCGCCTTTTGAACCTATGGCTACCTGTTCTCTCCGTTTTCTTTCTTGGAAAACATTGTTCTTGATAGCCCTCACTTCCGCTAGACGCGTAAGTGAATTGCAGGCCCTCGTGTCTGATCCCCCTTACACTCGGTTCTACAAAAATAGGGTAGTCCTACGGACTCACCCAAAATTTCTTCCAAAAGTGGTCTCCCCTTTTCACATCAATCAGGAGGTGGTACTTCCAACCTTCTTTCCCAGACCGCACTCCAGCCGAGCTGAAACGGTCCTCCATACCCTGGACTGTAGAAGGGCATTGAACTTCTACCTTGACCGTACGCGGGAGCACCGTAAAGCTGCTCAGCTTTTTGTGTCTTTTGACCCCAATAGATTGGGGCTCCCGGTCTCCAAGCGTACTCTGTCCATCTGGGTTGCAGACTGTATCACTTGGGCTTATGGGGCAGCCGGACTCTCCTTGGAAGGTCGAGTCACGGCTCATTGCGTTCGGGCAAAGGCTACGTCAGTGGCTTACCTCCGCTCTGTTCCGCTGGCAGACATCTGCCGGGCCGCTACTTGGTCTTCGAGCCAGACTTTTGCGGTCCATTACTGTCTCGAGAGGGAGTCCCGCAGGGACAGTGCTTTCGGACAGGCAGTCCTCCGTAATCTCTTTGAGGTTTGAGCAACTCCTACCCTCCATCCCGGATGTGGGCTACCGGTGGGTAATAATTCAGCGAAGATTCCTTCCTTCTGTGCTGCTGAGCTAGAGGGAGCTCATTTTTGTGCTTAGGGTCTCCGGTAGCCTTAAGCTTGGGAGTCCCATATGTGAGGACTGACTTCCTGCTTGGTCCTGGAGAAAGCGTAGTTACTCACCTGTAACAGGTGTTCTCCAGGAGCAGCAGGAATCAGTCCTCACAACCCTCCCTCCTCCCCTTGGAGTTGCAATCATCTGCTTTAGTTTTTTTTTGCAAATTTTTATGCTGTCTTTTTTAGCTATGTCATCTGACTGGCTAAGATGGCACCCTTGGGCGGGAAGGCTACCGCGCATGCGCGCTGCAATTCCCAAAGGCTTTCTTTGAAAGCTGGGGAAAATTGCTCCGCGAGGGCTCCGTCGGCGCCGACGTCACCCATATGTGAGGACTGATTCCTGCTGCTCCTGGAGAACACCTGTTACAGGTGAGTAACTACGCTATACTAAATAAATAAATACAGCTAAATAAATAAATAAATAAATAGTTCAACTTCTCGCTTTCTTCCTACCCTGTCCTTCCTGAAAAGATTGTAGCCCAGTATAACTTTATGCCAGTCATGGTTCTTCATGAACCATTTTTCTGTGACTGCCACTAAATCCAAGTAAGCCCCTTCTATTTCAGCCTCTAGATCCTAGAATCCTATTTCCCATACTATGGGTAGTAGTACACACACACATGTCCATATGATGCCCTTTTTTCCTATTCCCATACATGCATTTCATGTTTTACTTACCTGATGACTTTTACTTAACTGAGGTCTTTGTTCACCCATCCCTGATAATATTAGTTTAAAGCTCTCTTTGATGGGAGTGGAGGAGTAACTAGTGGTTAGAGCAGTGGCCTAGTGACCAAGAGACCAGAGTTTGATTCCCACTGGCACTCCTTGTAGCCTTGGACAAGTCACTTTACCCGCCATTGCCTCAGAATAAAGGTCTGGCAGTCTACTTAGGTCACATCTTGCCAAGAAAACCCAGGGGCTGCTGGGTCACCAGGAGTCAGCATTGACTCAACGGCACACATTGCATTTTTTTAATACATTAACCAGTCTGCAGCAGCAGTTTTGGCCCTTTTTTGATAGGTGGATGCATCTCTGCTCAGCTGCCCTTGAAAGATCATTCTATGGTTGAGGAAGCCAAAGTGTTCTCGATGGTACCATCTGTGTAGCCATTCGTTAATTTTCAAGAAGCAAGCTTCTCTGCCTCAGCCTTCAGCCTTGCCAGTGAGGATTGAGGAGAGCACCACTTGCTTACCTATCTGGAACCTATAAAGGAACGCTCTTTCCTGTTAAGGACCAATGCAATTGAACCTGTTTCACCAAGTGAAAAAGGGCAGGTTTTCTAGTTCCAAGTATTTTGTGATCCCCAAGGAGTCAGGAAGACTTTGCCGTATTTTAGATCAAAGGGTCATGAATACATTTCTCGTAGGATAAAATTTCAGGATGCTTTCTCTAGGCACCAGAGCCAACTTTTTTAAAAGCACAGACTGGCCATGCTTCTTAACTTGAAGGGAACCTTGTATCCCCTTAGTGATACTGTCAAGTCACAGAAAATGTTCTGTATTCATAATCGGAAACAAGACCTCCATTATTTTGTACTCCCCTTCAACCTAGTATCCACTCCACAAGCCTTTATAAGGTGGTTAGATGTGGTAACATTGTATCTACACAAGCTGAGGATACATGTGTTTCCCTGTCTGGACCATTGATTGGTTTAGAGTACATCTCAGGTGCCTCAGAATCATTGGGATTTGTCATAAATTATCTCAAGTTGCATTTGAGCCAGTTACTTCAATTGGAATATATAGGAGTTCTGCCGGGCACTACTAAACCATAAACCTTTCTTCCACAGGAAAGGATCTCTAATCTGCTGTCCACTGTGGAAGAGGTAACCTTTAAATTTATGTGCTACTCCATTGCTTTGAACACATCATTACCTTTTAGGCTTTGACCTCCACCCCCCTAACTAAAGCTCCTACTTGTTCCCCTCTCCTGATTCTGATACCATTACGACTACAACCCTTGAGTCACTTCCGCCAGCAGATATTTTATTTAGCTCTGATTATAATACACTATTGCTTGATGATCAAGCTGACCACTGGAATACCATTCTCTCCCAAACCCTAGATTGATTAGCACCTGTGGAAGATAGCTATGTGTTTACTAGGAAAACCCATCCATGGTTCCATGCTGGCCTACACCTGCTGAAACAACAGACTAGGTCTGCAGAAGGGGCTTGGAGAAAGCATAGGCATCCATCCACATTGACCTTGTTTAAGCAATATCATTCTTACTGCCGTTCTTAAGTTCAGCTGGCTAAGAGAGATTATTTTTCTGTAATGATAAAGGCTTCATCACATTCCCCAAACACTGTTTTTATAGTAGTCTCTCAACTTTCATCTCTGAACAATAAGTCTCACGAATAATCTTCTCAGAGCCCTTCATCAGAGTCACTTGCTCTCTTCTTTTAACTTTCGCATACCTTCGCCACAGCAATCTCTAAGCTATTATACTCCAGTCAGAAAACCTGTTCGTCTGATCCTATTCCATCCAGGTGACTCACAGAACCCCAGCTAGGGCTGGAGCCTATCATCCATTCTCTGGTCAGCATCAGTCTCTCTACTGGTCAAGTCGCAGCATCCTGAAAAAATGCTTTGATTCATCCTATTGTAAAAGATCAGAAAACAGATCTCTCTGACTTAGCCAATTATTGTCCCATAGCAAATCTACCATTTCTATCTAAACTTATTGAACTCCTGGTACTCTCTCAGCTCACACACCACATAGAAAACGCTAACTTGCTCCACCCCTGTCAATCGGGATTTCATCCAAATCATAGCACGGAGACTATCTTAACATCTTTCCATACTGAAATGCATAGTTCATGGGACCATAAAAGGATGGCTTTGGCCATCTCATTGGATTTATCTTCATCACTGATTTGGTAGACCATGGTATTCTGCGTTCCTGCCTCTATGACAGCGGAATTTGCGATGCAGTACTCTCCTGGTTTACCTTCTTTCTGCAAGACCATTCCTTCCAAGTCAACACAGGTACTTAGGGTCCCCTTCTTTTCAACATCTGAGTTCACTGGCAACACTGATCAAAACCCTGGGTATCTCATGCTATATCTATGCTGATGACATTTTGCTCTTGTCCTTTAAAGACAACCTCCCCCCTGATCTATTGCCAATAAATGCTTGTCTAGACAAGATAGCTGCTTGGCTGCATGGAAACTCCTTAAAATTAAATTCAAAGAAATCAATTGCCATCTGGCTAACTGGGAACTCTTCTATTCCCACAGCCACTCCTATTTTAGAGGCATCGCCTCAATCACTGAAACTTTCTGTAAAATATTTAGGTGTTATGCTTGACTCTCCGCCAGATACTCTAACCCTACATAACAGAGTCCTGGAATATCTTTCTTTTTTTTTCTGCCTACATGCCCCAGACTTTTGTTTTCGCTTGCTTAACAGTAACTGGCTATATATTTATTTATTTATTTATTTATTTAAACGGACTTGGTATACCGCTTTATCATGAAATCAAAGCGGTTGGCACAGCAAACAATCAATGAAGGGTGAGGTTGTCATTAGCATGCAGTGTGAGAAATGATACAGTGTGCTGCGTGAGTGCGTGTGGATGATTTTGATGTGAGCTATATACAGCGTGCGCTTAAGATACATATTTACATATATACCTTCACCTTCTAAGGTGAAGTTTGAGTCAATACGTCATTATGAATATTTCTGTATAGCCCCAAACCTTTGGAATAGCCTGTGTGTCGAGTCTATTCTCTGGAAATTAAAGTCTGTTCTAAAGACCTATCTCTTTGGACAGGCATTTGAAATCATGGGTTAGGAGCATCGGCAGTATGCTGGTACTGGCCATGCCTTTCGTCGCCCCACTTTTATTCATCCTTCCCGACTTAGTCTCAATCCTACCTTGTCCCCTTATGCTTTACTTAGTCTCTCTCTTTCCTTTAAAGAATAGTGTTCCTTTCCTAATTTCTATATTTATTTTATTTTAATTTGATTGTATACTGCTGTGATTGTTCCCATAATGGTGGTATATCACTCACTCACACAGCACACTGTGACAAATCACCCACTGCATGCTACTGACAACACCTCTTTCATTGATTGTTTGCTGTGCCAACCGCTTTGATTTCATGAGAAAGCGGTATACCAAGTCCGTTTAAATAAATAAATAAATAAATATCAAAATAAATAAACCATAAAGTTAACATACCTGAGTCATATGACTTCAACAGCATATGAAATTCTACTAGGTAAAACTATGACAGTGGAGTCCATGAAACCACAAACAGTATCTACGTATCTTTTAAGACCTTTATTGCTAAAGGTAAACAGTCTTTAAAACATGAATTCATAAAATGCCTGACTTGGCCATGTTTCAGCCATTGCCTGCATCAGGTCAAAAATTTGTAACTCATTGAGGTATCTGTAAGTACAAAGTATATAGACCATAAACGACCCCAAAAAGGCATATTTGTATGCTGAAGTATATCCATAGGACATAATTCCTACAGTATCTGGTTCTAATGCAGAGGTTGCTATTAGAGTAATTTGAGAAGATATTGTAGCTTGAAAGCTTTCGAGAAAGTCTGTAAAATCCAGGCTGTCTACAACAAATATATTTCTGACACCCTGACAACCCTTGGCCCCCAGAGTTAATGTAATAGGTATGGAATAGAAAAAGTAAAGCCTTTTTTGGGACTTAAAGAATTTCAACAAGATATTTCTTTACCAGGTGTTCAGGCAATATTGACTCGAAAACTGCTGGTTCAGCTTTCAGTTTTTGTTTTCTAACACTTCCATCATATAGTGAACAGACTCCATTTTTAATAAGAGCAGTATTATAAACCTTTAAATCTGATCTGCCAATTGTTGCTCCATCTACACAAGTCTTTCCTTATATTGTGTCAAAATTCTCTTCTTTGTGTTTACTTGGCCCTAGAGCTTGTTGGAGCTCTCAATATCTTTGTCTAAGTGAGTAGTCCTGTTAATCAACCAGTAATTTTCTTTGGAGATGCCAGCAATGCCAAAGCTGACTTGCCAACAATCTCTGGCTCCTAAAGAGCATGCTGCTTCAACCACAGGATCACATACCTTGGCTAATGCTCTTCTTCCGGGTCTTTGGAGAGCCTCACGATGTTCCTGGCTTAATGAGACTCTGCACCGTCCTCTACTGCCAAACACAGCATCTGAAGCCATCACCTCTCAAGTGGGTATCACAAAGTGGATGACCAAGTGTCTTAGTCACACAGAAAAATACTCTGGCCTTGGAATTTATTGCTGTGTTCCTGTACCCAACACCATCTTGCCCTGCATTGTCTGAATAAAATTATAGATAATATTCCAGACTAAGATATCAACCAGAACCTCAGCAACCATCTGCTTGGTGTCCCATTCAAAGAAAAAGAACACCGCCAAAGTTATAGCCTGCCACCCAAGCAAAGGCAGCTTTATTTATCCATCTTCGCATAATCACTCCTCGCACAGCTGGTCAACCCAGGTCTGCCTATTAGAGACAGACTACTGCTTCAAGAAGACTTGGTTGCTTATCACCACAGATTCTTGGGTATTAAGAATAATAAACAGTGAGTATCATTTCCATTTCTCCAACACGCCCCCCCCCCCCGACTGTTCCCTCCATCTTTCACTTCACGATCATTCTCAGGCCCTAGATTTAAATATGGAGAGATTCTGTACTGAATAATCCTTCAGTAGTACCTCAAAGGGAAATGAACACAGGTTTCTTTTCAAGATAGTTCTTAATTCCAGATAAGTCAAGAAGTTTGACATTGATCTTGGATCTTGAAGATCTCTACAAATGCTCAAAGGTTTGATGACAGTCCTCATTGTGCTGGACAGGGAAGATTGGTTATATACATTGGATCTCAAGGAAGTATATGTTTACATAGTGATCCATCCCATGCACACAAAATAGGGATTCCCAAGCAATTCCAGTACTTCCATACGTCCTATCCACTGCTCTGAGAATCTTCACCAATTGCTTTACAGTAGTTGGTGCCTACCTTCAAATACAGGGCATCTTCATATTCATTCATCTCAACACCATCACTTGAAAAATAAAGCATACTGAGGAAGTGATATCATTGCAGGAAATGGCTGCCTAGCCACAGACTTCTGCTTGGATGCAGCCTTAATGTAGTATTGACAAAAATAATGAGAGCTCAGAGTTGACACTCTCCTGTGGGAAATATTGCTTATATAAGCAGAAAAGCATCAACATTTAAAGACATTTCCCAGTCTGGTACACTCTGCATGGTATGAAGTGTGTGATAAGGAAGCTTATCATAGCTCAGGAAGGAGCTATAGAAAAGATGAAGTGACTCTGAACAAGCAACCTGTCAGTTCTGGTAGAAATAAGAAAACAGAATTTTCCCATAAAAGACTACCAGTCCCAGAATGCACCAGGTTTCCAACAGCCATTAGAGGAGCTGAAGTGGGGAAACGTGTGTTCAATCAGGAGGGCTATGAGGTAATCCTTAAGCACTCATCTCAAAGGGCAGGACCTGATTCAGCACAGCTGCGCTGTATTAGGGGGGAGCACTCATCTAGGCAGAATAAAGGCAGAGTTTATTCTACAGAGAAGCAGCTTGAGCTTGATCATCTTCATCATCAGGAGGATCATCAGAAGCAGAAGCCAAACCGGACGGACAGAGAGGGAAAGAAACCCTTTGGAAGAAAGAGGAGAAAAGCCTTTGAGAGGTCTAGAAGAGTCCAGAGCAGTACGTATACTGGGAGGCATTCCAAGGGCCAGCATACACCATTGGACTGGGGAAAGCCAGAGGAAGGGTGCTGCAGAGCTAGGAATCTCAAGACGGTACCTGTGAGGGAGACGGCTGCACGTGGAAGGGACCCTAAGACCCGTGCCAGAAGGTATATGAAGAGAGATCCAGTGTCCAGGGATCTGGATTGGAAGGCTGGACATAAGAACTGGACTACATACTGGCCAGGCTATATAGAGAGGAACTCTAACAGCAATGGAAGCTCAGGTATGAACACTGATCTATGCCCTAGCTATAACCTTGAAAGACAGCAGGGAAACAAGTATTCTCCTGAAAGTGCTCCATTGGGAGATTCATCTGTGCCAATCCATGATATTGAACCCATGCTTGTTGAAGAAGAGGGGGTGATAGCAGATGAAGAATCTGTTTACATGGACTGCTCTCTGTCTAAACTCCTTTGGTGATTTTCTGTTACAAAGTACAGCAACCATCACAAAGAAATACAAACTTGTTCTTTAATCTACTCAGAAAAGCTCCTGAGTAGGATTTTAGCCACGCAGTAGAAAGCAAGCCAGCTAAGGGGTTTCAGCTGGATAACTGCTAGCAATTGAGCCTTACCTAATTGCTTGTGAGCTCTGAGAGAATCACTTCTGAATCTATGTGGAAAGATATAAGAAGTTTACCTGAAAAGAACAGGTTTTTTTTTCTTTCTTTGTGGCTTTTGGTTTGTTGTTTGATACATTGCTAAGAGAATATTAGCTAAAGCCTACAGAAAAGACCAGTTTGTTGCCAACCAGGTCTTATTTCTTTTGCTTTGATTGCCTGACAAGTTCAAATGTTGTTTCCTGATTTTGTTTTTCCAAGTTTAACACTGAAAGCAAGTAACCTGATTTATGTGCTACCAAGCATATCTGTGTTGGGAGAAATAACCCCATAAATAAATATCTTATTGGCTTTACCCAAAAGCACAACTAATTATTGTGTCAGCTGTGTCTGGTGTGAATGAACTGCATTGCCCACAATCCCTTGCAAATCATATAGATATATGCACTTGCCAAGACTGTGAAGATTCTCACCCAGGCAGCCGTCTGACAAGTGGTAAAAACATGGCAGTTGCAGCATGCTTGACAGGTTCAGATTATGAGTCAGAGAGTGCTGAAGAGAGCAGGCATCTTCTGTTTGACCATGATAAAGTCAAAACAGATATGAAAGTATGGTTCACAGATGTAAAAGCTGATATTACAGCAGTGAAGATGGCTGTGCTAGAAATGGTCACAGACGTAAATGAGGATACAGTGCCTTGTGAAAGTATTCATCCCCTAGATTTTTTTCTCTTTTTGTTGTATTACTGTATGAAAATGGCGTTTCATTTGGATGTTAGGTAATGGACTTAACAATATAGTCCAAATTGGTGAAATGAATTGACAATAAAATACCTTGTATATATAAAAAAAACAAGTAAAAACTGACAAGTTGTGAGTGTATATGTATTCATCCCTTTTGCTATGAAACCCCTAAATAAGATCTGGTCCAACCGATTAACCTCAGAAGTCACATAATTAGCTGACTAGGGTCCACCTGTGTGTAATCAGTGTCACATGGTCTGTCACAAGATGCCTGTATAAATATACCTGTTCTGAAAGGCCTCTGACTCGGCAACACCACTAAGCAAGCAACATGAAGACCAAGTAGCACTCCAAACAGGTCAGAGAGACAGTTTTGGAGAAGTATAGATCCGGCTTGGGTTATAAAAAAAAAAATCCAAATTCTGAATATCCCTCGGAGCACCATTAAATCCATTATAACAAAATAGAAAGAATATGGCACCACTACAAACCTGACAAGAGAAGGCTGCTCACCAAAACTCACAGACCGGGCAAGGAGGGCACTAATCACAGATGCCACAAAGACACCAAGAATAACACTGAAGGAGCTGCAAAGATCCACAGCAGAGATGGGAGTATCTGTCCATAGAACTACTTTAAGCCGTACACTCCACAGAGCAGGCTTTATAGAAGAGTGGACCTAGTCAGAAAACGTGGATGGCAATGGAAGGATGTTCTTTATTAGCAGTAAAAGCCTATGGCCCGACACAGGCCGTGTTTCGTTGCCTTCTTCAGGGGCAGGCTACATCAAAAAACATTAAAAATATAATAATTAAGTTTACTACAATCATATTGATAACCATAACAAACATGAAAACATGTTACACCTAAGGATAATTGCAACAATCCATAAATAAAGGGAGGAGTAGCCTAGTGGTTGGGGCAAGGTACTTCAGGCCGGAAGGTCGGGGATTCAAATCCCACTAGAGGACAGCAACCTTGGGCCGGAAGGACTGGGGTTTCTAGTCCCACAGATGCTCCTTGTGGTCTTGAGCAAGCCACTTAACCCTCCATAGCCCATGTTCCCTGTAAGTATTAGTGTATGTGTCTCATATCCCCGCGTGTTAAATGTATCCCCCAATTGTGTTGTGACCGCTTTTATTGAAGGATAAGGCGGTATACAAAAACTGTCTAAATAAATAAATAAATACCATTTCAAACATATGTAAAATATCCAAACGTAATAAATAAATACATAAATAGTTAAACAATTAAAACAATTAAAAAGATCAGCACAGCACAAATAGTTGCTAAAGGACACACCTTATGATTCATAAAAAGCTTGAATAGAACCCAACAATAATGCAAACAGAGAAACAAATAAATAAATAAATAATGAGCTAAAACATTAAAAACCATATACACATCATAGTCAGTATAAAAAACTGACATATTATTACAACATATAAAGGAATCAATGATAATAATGTTAAACAATAAAACAACATTGCATACCTTTATGAACGGTTTTATGCCTCCATGGTGCTCTACTCACTATCAGGGACAAGGAGAAAACACCATATGGATAAGCGTATCATCGTGTGATATTAAGTATATACTATAACAGGTCTTGAGAAGGAGCATAGTGGAATACATTGTGCATCTAAAGTTCGTTACCTGTGAGCACGGCGATTCTTATTCAAAACGATATCTACAAGGGTCGGCAGTGACCCAACGCTAAAGGAAAGAAGAAGCAGGACTTTTATCATTGCAAAATCTCATCCAATTCTAGTATCACCTTAAAAGTTTGGAAGTCGTAGCAACTTTAAAAGATGCTCAGATATCAAACTTAATATATATTGAAAATTGTTCTCGTGTTGGCCACTTCTCATGTAAACTACCCCACTCTTATAGAACTATGCCGATATTGCAGCTAAAAAGGAGAAGGAACGCCGTCATCTATATCATCAACTCATTAGTTCGCGGTATATAAAGAGGTTAATATATAAGTGGACTGAAGGATAATGTACCCGCACATTAATCCATTATCTAATACCGCACTCAGTATTTTATATAAAAGATTAGCATAAGGACAAACGATAACATAAGCAATTTCAGAGAAAACTCCATTGTGATTGCTTAACCGCATGTATCAGGTCAACCTCTGTCTACCTAACTATTATCTGCAATAGATGACGACGACTAAACATAAATCGTGTGAGTGGAACTACATGACTAAAACTAATAACTACACCTCTAAAACGTAATATAATTGCTTTCAAGGATCCGTTGTTGTCAATCTGAGTATGCATTACCTAGTACGTGTACCATATTCATCTTAAAAACTGTTTAACAATAACTTACTTATAGGCTGCTACCCGATTGAACGCCTTATTTTACCAGATCACTCCGAATCTGCACTCGCAAAGATAAAGACACCGGCGTCTGCATACTGAATGAAAAAATTACCCGCGGTATGTAAATGAGAGGACGCACCACTCGTTTGTTTTTCATCAACACAACCCTCAAATTGAAAGGATGCAGTGAAGGGACTGAAAAAAACTAAATTATAAATGTTACTATAGAGACATCACTATCTCATATAATATTCACTATCCAGCCATTAAACAACCCGATGCTTACTCAGATGCTGTAACATAATCTTAACATATCTAAGGTTAAAAGACCTTACATTGTACCATTGCAACTTTAAATCTTATAGGTATTAAGGTATCAGAGAGACACCTCCACCAATTTTTAGCTATCTAAAAAGGAACCATTACATCAGATACACATAAATGGACCGAATTGCTCCCAATCATCTAGAAATCTACTATTGTGTATGATAAAACCAATAGGGCGACTAGATCTAACCGAACTATAAAAAGTCCAACCGCTGTGAAACAAGGATCAGAGGAGGAACAAAGAAGAGGGAGACCTCACAGGAACACGGATAGATCTTTCTCCATATTTAAACCATTAGGTGACAAACTATCAAGGTTAAAGATATATCGCTCCTCCAAACGACGAATGGTTCTTTCGGCATCCCCTCCTCTCCCGTTAATTTTTACCTTCTTAATAATAAAATATTTCAAATCTGAAATTTTATGCGAAAACTCTTGGCAAAGGCACACAAGGGGTTTATCTACTGCTCCTCTTTTAATACAACTCCTGTGCTCAATAATCCGATTGCGAACAGGGCGGGTCGTCTTGCTTACATATAATTTCATGCAAGGACACTTAACTACATAGATGACATGACTGGTGGAACAATTTGAAAAATCATCTAAATAATACACACGACCATTCACAGGGTGGACATATTGTTTTCTAACTACAAGGACATGAGCACATATAGAACAATTACCACATTGAAAGTGACCTTTGTGTTGAGATAAAAAAGCTCTCTCAGTAAGGGCATACGGAACTAACATATTCTTCAGATTCACATTCCGTTTGTACGCTATTGTGATTTTTGAATCATGAAATGCTGGAATAGCTTGGATCAGATGCCAATACTTTTTAATTATTTTAGCTACACGATGTGACTGATAAGAGTATAACAATGGGCAGACTATGCCTACATCATTTTCTTTCTTCTGTTTACATAATAGCTCTGTACGTGAGCATTGCATTGCTCCACTACATGCCTTTTTTAAGGGGACAGATGGATAAACCCTAGCCTTAAATCTTTCAGTCATCATCATCGCTTCCTTAAGAAGAGAGAGCTTTTTTGTCTCAACATAAAGGTCACTTTCAATGTGGTAATTGTTCTGTATGTGCTCATGTCCTTGTAGTTAGAAAACAATATGTCCACCCTGTGAATGGTCGTGTGTATTATTTAGATGATTTTTCAAATTGTTCCACCAGTCATGTCATCTATGTAGTTCAGTGTCCTTGCATGAAATTATATGTTGGCAAGACGACCCGCCCTGTTCGCAATCGGATTATTGAGCACAGGAGTTGTATTAAAAGAGGAGCAGTAGATAAACCCCTTGTGTGCCATTGCCAAGAGTTTTCGCATAAAATTTCAGATTTGAAATATTTTATTATTAAGAAGGTAAAAATTAACTGGAGAGGAGGGGATGCCGAAAGAACCATTCGTCGTTTGGAGGAGCGATATATCTTTAACCTTGATAGTTTGTCACCTAATGGTTTAAATATGGAGAAAGATCTATCCGTGTTTCTGTGAAGTCTCCCTCTTCTTTGTTCCTCCTCTGATCCTTGTTTCACAGCGGTTGGACTTTTTATAGTTCGGTTGGATCCAGTCACCCTGTTGGTTTTATCATACACAATAGTAGATTTCTAGATGATTGGGAGCAATTCGGTCCATTTATGTGTATCTGATGTAATGGTTCCTTTTTAGATAGCTAAAAATTGGTGGAGGTGTCTCTCTGATACCTTAATACCTATAAGATTTAAAGTTGCAATGGTGCAATGTAAGGTCTTTTAACCTTAGATATGTTAAGATTATGTTACAGCATCTGAGTAAGCATCGGGTTGTTTAATGGCTGGATAGTGAATATTATATGAGATAGTGATGTCTCTATAGTAACAGTTATAATTTAGTTTTTTTCAGTCCCTTCACTGCATCCTTTCAATTTGAGGGTTGTGTTGATGAAAAACAAACGAGTGGTGCGATGAGCCGTCCTCCCCATGCAACGTTAGCTCATTTACATACCGCGGGTATTTTTTTCATTCAGTACGCAGACGCCGGCGTCTTTATCATTGCGAGTGCAGATTCGGCAGTGATCTGGTAAAATAAGGCGTTCAATCGTGTAGCAGCCTATAAGTAAGTTATTGTTGAACAGTTTTTAAGATGAATATGGTGCACGTACTAGGTAATGCATACTCAGATTGACAACAACGGATCCTTGAAAGCAATTATATTACGTTTTA
Organism: Ichthyophis bannanicus; assembly: GCA_033557465.1. NCBI lineage: Eukaryota > Metazoa > Chordata > Amphibia > Gymnophiona > Ichthyophiidae > Ichthyophis > Ichthyophis bannanicus. Next base: position 606,933,422 of record CM066031.1, on the reverse strand, counting down.
GAGGTGTAGTTATTAGCTTTAGTCATGTAGTCCCACTCACACGATTTATGTTTAGTCGTCGTCGTCTATTGCAGATAATAGTTAGGTAGACAGAGGTTGACCTAATACATGCGGTTAAGCAATCACAATGGAGTGTTCTCTGAAATTGCTTATGTTATCGTTTGTCCTTGTGCTAATCTTTTATATAAAATACTGAGTGTGGTATTAGATAACGGATTAATGTGCAGGTACATTATCCTTCAGTCCACTTATAAATTAACCTCTTTATATACCGCAAACTAATGAGTTGATGATATAGATGATGGCGTTCCTTCTCCTTTTTAGCTGCAATATCGGCATAGTTCTATAAGAGTGGGGTAGTTTACATGAGAAGTGGCCAGCACGAGAACAATTTTCAATATATATTAAGTTTGATATCTGAGGATCTTTTAAAGTTGCTACGACTTCCACACTTTTAAGGGGATACTAGAATTGGATGAGATTTTGCAATGATAAAGTCCCGCTTCTTCTTTCCTTTAGCGTTGGGTCACTGCCGACCCTTGTAGATATCATTTTGAATAAGAATCGCCGTGCTCACAGGTAACGAACTTTAGATGCACAATGTATTCCACTATGCTCCTTCTCAAGACCTGTTATAGTATATACTTAATATCACACGATGATACACTTATCCATATGGTGTTTTCTCCTTGTCCCTGATAGTGAGTAGAGCACCATGGAGGCATAAAACCGTTCATAAAGGTATGCAATGTTGTTTTATTGTTTAACATTATTATCATTGATTCCTTTATATGTTGTAATAATATGTCAGTTTTTTATACTGACTATGATGTGTATATAGTTTTTAATGTTTTAGCTCATTATTTATTTATTTATTTGTTTCTCTGTTTGCATCATTGTTGGGTTCTATTCAAGCTTTTTATGAATCATAAGATGTGTCCTTAAGCAACTATTTGTGCTGTGCTGATCTTTTTAATTGTTTTAATTGTTTAACTATTTATGTATTTATTTATTACGTTTGGATATTTTACATGTGTTTGAAATGGTATTTATTTATGGATTTTTGCAATCATTGTTAGGTGTAACATGTTTTCATGTTTTTTATGGTTATCAATATGATTGTAGTAAACAATTATTATATTTTTAATGTTTTTTTATGTAGCCTGCCCCTGAAGAAGGCAACGAAACACGGCCTGTGTCGGGCCATAGGCTTTTACTGCTAATAAAGAACATCCTTCCATTGCCATCCACGTTTTCTGACTGGGTCTATTGTAGCACGTGGTCTTGTGCTTTATAGAAGAGTGGCCAGAAAAAGCCATTGCTTAAAGAAAGAAAGAAGAAAACATGTTTGGAGTTTGCACAACAGTATGTGACGGACCCCCAAACACATGGAAGAAGGTTCTCTGGTCAGATGAGATGAAAATTGAACTTTTTGGCCATCATTGGAAACGCCATGTGTGGCGCAAACCCAACATTTCCCATCATCCCGAGAACAACATTTTCACAGTGAAACATGGTGGTGGCAGCATCATGCATGGGGATGTTTTTCATCGGCAGGGACAGGAAAACTGGTCAGGATTGAAGGCACGATGGATGGCATTAAATTCAGGGCAATTCTTGAGGAAAACCTGTTTCAGTCTGCCAGAGATTTGAGACTGGGACAAAGGTTCACCTTCCAGCAGGACAATGACCCTAAACATTAAAGCTGGTTTAAAGGGAAACATTTAAATGTCTTGGAATGGCTTAGTCAATTGAGGATCTGTGGCATGATGAAGATTGCTGTACACAACACAACCCATCTAACTTGAAGGAGATGGAGCAGTTTTGCCTTGAGGAATGGGTGAAAATCCCAGTGGCTAGATGTGCTAAGCTAATAGAGACATACCCCAAGAGACTTGCAACTGTAATTGCAGCATAAGGTGGCTCTACAAAGTATTGACTTTGGTGGGGGAATACCTGTGCACACTCATGATTTCTGGGGTTTTTTTTGTCTGTCTCATTGTTTGTGTCACAATAAAAGATATTTTGCACCTTCAAAGTGGTAGGCATGTTATGTAAATAGTGCTAACCCCCCAAATCTCCATTTTCATTCTATGTTGAAATGTGACAAAATAGGATGAACACTGAGGGGATGAATACTTTCACAAGGCACTGTATATCGGGCATAGGGAACTGTATTGAGGAAACTGAGAAAAAGCTAGTTGAGCAGGCTGAGAAGCTGGTAGGCCTACAAGCCTGAATATACCAATTGGAGCTGAGTTAAAAAGAGCTTTGAAAAACTGCAGGATTTGGAACGCCATACTTGAAGAAATAATATTAGGATTAGATGTGTTCCAGAGAAGCCTGAGTTACCAGTAAGATGATACTGTTAAAAAGTTTTTCAAACTATCCTGATCTCGGATTACTTATCTTCCAAACGAAGATGTCCCATAAACAGTCATTAATTTTTTTAACATTACATATATGATGATCCTTCAAATGAGGAGCAAATTGTATATCATTTGAATAAAAGTGGAATTTTACTTTGTTTCTCAATTTTCTGAGTTAGTGGGACCAAATAATTAAACAAAAAAGGAGATGACAAAGATCCATAAGGTACCCCAGAAAGAGAGCCAACTGCATCGTCATCCATAACAATCTGAGCTTTACAAATGCCACACTAAGATCTAAAAGTAGCAGCTCTACATCAATTCCTTGGTTTAAATGTATCCTCAAATCATCAATTATTGAAACCAAGACAGTTTCCATACTTTGAAACTTCCTGAGTCCTCCCTAATAAGGGTGCAGTATATTCTGTTCATTATAAGAATGTTGGAACAGGAGGGCCATGGGGACCCTGGCCTTACCAAATTTCCCCCCTCCCCAGCTGCCACCGGTATCAGACCCCTTCTCCCACCTACTTCCGAGTGCTATAGTTCCCTGAGTAAATTAATGGAAATGATTCTAAAACAGAAGACAGTGGAGTTTCTGGATCTCAATGGATTATAGGATCTGAGGCAGCATAGTTTTACTAGAGGTAGGTCTTGTCAGACAAATCTGATTAATTTCTTTGATCAAATATTAACAGCTGGACTGAGGAAGAGTGACGGACATGGTGTACTTATGAAGCAGAACAGTAGAAGTTTGTTCCTTTACTCCTGCTGCTCAACCTGCCTCTCAGTCTCTGTCCACTGGCACTGGAGGGGTGTTAAAATGAAAGAGAGTAGGAGGAATAGGAAATGGGTGAAAGACAGGGAGACTAGTAAGAAGCATAGACAAAGTGATGACAGGTAGATCATACGTTCTATCCAGTCGATCCATCCATACTAAATAGTAAATTCTACAATCTCCTCCTCTCCATTAGAGATCCTCTGTGCTTGTCCTATGCTTTCGTGAATTCATAAATCCAAATCAAAAGCCCCCATCAGGAGTAAACTAAGCTATCAATATACCAAAAGCCTGACCAAACATAAAGTGAAAAACGTTTCTTTTTGTCGGAGCTACCGTAACAAAAGCAGGCGGAAGGAAAATCGTCCTCTCACTGCGGTTGCTCCTTTTAATTCTATTTTTTTAAGAGTGAACAAAAACGTAACACTTAGCTTTTCTTCATCCGAGCTTGTGAAGCAAAGGAATCCACTGTAACAACGTGTCACATTTTGGGTCTCCAAAATGACGACCCTGCCTCAGGTTAAAGAATTCCAATAATCACCAAAAGCTTCGGTGAAACAAAAGAAACCATTCAGCAATTCTTGAAACAGCGTCAGTGAGAGGACGATTTTCCTTCTGCCTGCTTTTGTTACGGTAGCTCCAACAAAAAGAAATGTTTTTCACTTTGGTCAGGCTTTTGGTATATTGATTGCTTCGTGAATTCATATACAGTCCTTATATCTGCACCCTCTACTGGGTGGCTATTCCTTGCATTCATCACCCTTTCCATAAAGAGATATTTCCTTATGATTACCCCTTAGTCTTTCCCCTTTCACCTTCATCTATGCTCTCTCGTTCCAAAGCTTCCTTTTATTTGAAAGAGGCTCTCCTCTTGTGCTCTCTTCCTACCTTTCTTCCAAAGTATACATATTGAAATCTTTGTCCGTCCTCATATCTTTATGATGCAGACTACTGACCATTTTAGTAGCTGCCCTCTGCATCTTTTCCATCCTATTTATATTATGGAGTGGAGGAGTAGCCTAGTGGTTAGAGCACTGGCTTGATAACCAAGCAACCAGGGTTCGATTCCCGCTAGCACTCCTTGTGGCCTTGGGCAAGTCACTTAACCCTCCATTGCCTCGGAAGAAAGGCCTGGCAATCTACTTCCGGTGACACTGCCAAGAAAACGCAGGAGCTTCTGGGTCGCCAGGAGTCAGGACTGACTTGAAGGCACACATTGCATTGCAGAGGTGTGATCTCCAGAATTGTACACATTACTTCAAATGAGGCACTATCCATTTTCCTATTGCTCATTTCTCTCCCTGTGCACCCAAACATCTTTCTGGCTTTCACTGTCACCTTTTCCCACCTGTTTGGGTACCTTAGATCATCAGATACAGTCACCCTTAGGTCCCACTTTTCTTTCATGGACAGAAGTACTTCACCCCCTATACTATACTGCTCCTTGGGTTTTTGCAGTCCAAATGCATGACCCTGTATTTTTTAGCACTGAATCTCCACTGCCAAATTCTATATCATTCTTCAAGCTTTGCTAGATCTTTCCTCATGTTATCTACATCTTCCATGCTTTCTACACCCATTTGCATATTCTGGTATGTTCTGTAAAGAGGTAGACCTTACCCAGCAGTTCTTGGGCAATATCACTTCCAGAAATATTTAAAAGAACAGACGGAGGATCGATCCCTGTGGCACACCACTAGTAATGTCCTTTTCTTCAGAGTGAACTCCATTTATAGTCCCTGTACTCTATGCCGTCTCCCACTCAACCATTTTCTAACCCAGTCAGTCACTTTAGGGTCTATCTATTCCTTCCCTAACTTAGGCTCAGTTTATTTATAATTGTCCATGTTAGGGAAGGAATGTGCAACAGAATTGAGAAATAGGTGGACTAAGTGAGGTAAGACTAAGTGAGGTAAGAGAAAGCTGATAAATTGGTGAAAGATGAAAAAAGGGATACTGTGGACTGGAGGAGGAAAGAAATCTCATGATAGGCAGAAAAAAAGGCTGAACAATGCTACTGCTGCTTTCTTATAGGAACTAAACGTTCAAAAGCTTATTCATATTAAATCAAATCACTACTTGTTCCTCTAGTTCCTCTACTCCTAATCTCAATGGCAGATTCAAAATTTGAGAAAACACACACTTCAAATTTTATGTATCTTGCACAGCTTGTTCTGTTTTATTAAGCACTACTACAAAGACAGAGAAAACAAGTGGTAAATAATCTCTCTATGTCATAGGAACCAGACCCATTTGAGAGACAGAAGGTAAACAAAGAAAACATTTCTTTTCGAGAAAGATTAAATCTAAGATATATCTTTTAACATTAGTTCCATTGGACATTAGTTGAGAAAAACCCAACTCTTCCAGGGATAACAAAATAAATCACCTAGTGCCCCTTAGGAGGTTGTCCCATGGTATATTAAAATCCCCTAAAATTACTAACTTTTAATATACCAAAGAACATTTAGTTATAAAATTCAATAAATCCTGAAGTAAAATAACTGGAATATTTTATGAATCTTCACACACAAATAGAAGCCTATAGGTAGGACATTTGATACTCTTATGGGCCAGATAAGGAAGGACCCCATCCCTCATAGTTTGGTACAAGAATTTCTTGTGAGGCCAATGCTGGTCCCAGATACCCTGAAAACCTATCACTTCCAAATTCTGGTGCACACCATTTTTAGGGCCAATAAATGAGCTTTGTCAGAAGGTGATTAAATCTAACCATGGATCTGTGCTAATATCCATGACATGTATGAGAGGCCCTGCTGTGCAATGAAGGGTCGTGCATACATATGTGGTTCTGTTTATTGAGAACTTCCTAGGTTCCAGAAGAGAACTGGAGAGAGAGGCCATTTAGGGGTGAGATTGCTCTTTCGCACATTCACTGCTACCTGAGTGAATGGGGGAGGGCCTGCTCTGTGTTCTGTGCTCCTCTTGGAAATCTGGATAAGGTCTGTTTTTTTCATTCTGCCTCATTCAGATCTGACTCTTAAGAACATAAAATAAGAACATAAGAAATGTCATACTGGGTCAGACCAAGGTCCATCAAGTCCAGCATCCTGTTTCCAGCAGTAGCTAATTCAGGTCATAAGCACTGTTCCCTCTAAGCTGTGTGCGTGTGCGCGCGCACACACCTCGCTGAGCGAGCGCACATACTTTACAACAGAGCGCACAAAAATTTTGGTTCTGATTCTGATAGAAAACAACACAGATGTCTTAAAATTTAAAAGTTGTTGTGTAATTATGGTTTTCACAAGTTCTACAATATTTTCTAGTGCAATCAATGTGGTATACATACTGTATTCTGACGTGTAGTCAAATTTTAAAGTGTATAACTCCGAGTGTCGTCATGTGGCGCACAAAAATGTAACCTTCCTTCAAAAGCTGCACAGCTGATATTTTATGTGCACACAGCCTACAGAAAATTAGAGGGAACATTGGTTATAAGTACCTGGCAGGTTCCCAAAAGGTACATAGGTTCTAAAATGCTTGTCCCAGGTAAGCAATGGATTTCCAGGGTCTTCTTTAATGATCGTTTATGGACCTTTCCTCCAGGAACTTGTCCAAACCTTTTTTAAACCCACCTACACTAACAGCTTTTACTACATCCTTCGGTAACGAATTCCAGAGTTTGATTACGTGTTGAGTGAAAATATTTTCTCTTATTAGTCTTAAATGGTTTACATTGTACCTTCATTGCATATTCCCTAGTCTTTCTACTTTTTGATGGAGTAAACAACTGATCTTTGTTTACCCATCCTATTCCATTCATTAATTTATAGACCTCTATCATCTCTCTCCTCGGTCGTCTCTTTTTCAAGCTGAAGAGCCCAACCTTTTAAGCCTTTCCTCAAAGGGGGTATCCTTCTATCCCATTTACCATTTTGGTAGCTCTTCTCTGTGCCTTTTCTAATTCTGCCATATCCTTTTTAAGATATGGTGACCAGAATTGCTCACAATATTCAAGGTGCAGTCGCACCATGGAACGATACAGAGGCATTGTAATATCCTTTCTTTTATTCTCCATTCCTTTCCTAGCAATTAGTTTGCTTTCTTGGCCACTGCTGCACACTGGGCAGAGGATTTCATTGTATTATCTTGGGAAGTGGTTCCCAATGTGGAACCCTGCATCATGTAACCATAATTAGAGGGGTTCTTTCCTAGGTGCATAACCTTCCACTTGTCCACATTAAATTTCATCTGGCATTTGAACGTCCAGTCTTCCAATTTATCAAGGTCCTCTTGTAATTTTTCACCATCCTCATGTGTTTTAACAATTTTAAATAATTTTGAATCATCTGCAAATTTGATCATCTCACTCGTAATCCCCATTTCCAGGTCATTTATGAATATGTTAAAAAGCAGCGGGCCCAGCACAGATCTCTGGTGTACTCCACTATTCACCTTTTTTCCATTGAGAACATTGACCATTTAGCCCTACTCTCTGCTTTCTATTTTTTAACCAGTTCCTGATCTACAATAGTGCACTGCCTCCTATCCAATGACTTTTTAATTTTACCAAGAGTCTCTGATGAGGGACCTTGTCTCAAAGGCTTTCTGAAAATCCATATACACTATATGAATCAGCTCACCTTTATCTACCTTTTATGTGCACTTTCAAATAAAAAAAAACAGATTAGTAAGACAAGTTCTTTCTTGGCTAAATCCATGTTGGCTTTCTCCGATTAAACCGCAACTATCTACATATTTAGTAATTTTATTCTTTGTAATGGTTTCTACCATTTCGCTTAGTACTGACGTCAGGCCCACCGGTCTGTAGTTACCTGGATCACCCCTGGAACCCTTTTTAAAAATTGGCGTTACATTGTTCTTCAATCTTCATGTACTACAGATGATTTTAATGATAGTTCACAGATTAGTAATAGTAGGTCTGCGATCTCATGTTTCAGTTCTTTCAACACTCTTGGATATATACCATCCAGTTGAGGTGATTTGCTACTCTTTAGTTTATCAGATAGTTGTAATGCATCTTCCCGGTTTATTAAAATTTATTTCAATTCTTCTGATTCATCACCTTTAAATACCATTTCAGGCATAGGTAACTTCCTACATCTTCTTCAGTAAAGACTGAAGCAAAGAATTCATTCAGTCTATCCACTGTTGCCTTTCCTCCCTTAGCGCCCCATTTTAACCCTCTTACCCCTCTATCATCTAATGGTCAAACTGACTCTCTCACAGGTTGTGTTTCTACGAATGTACTTGAAAAAGATTTTATTATGCATTTTTGCTTCAATGGCAAGCAGTTTTTCAAATTCTCTCTTTGCCTGCCTTATCAATGCCTTGCATTTAACTTGCCAATGCTTATGTTGTTTCCTGTTTTCGTCATTTGGCTCCTTTTTCCATTTCCTGAAAGATGCTTTTTTGGCTACAACATCCTCTCTGAGTAAACCATGCTGTCAGTTTTTTGGCCTTCCTTCCACTTTTCTTAAATCATGGAATATATGTGTTTTGGACTTCCAAGATAGTATTTTTAAACAACGCCCGTGCTTGATGTAAACCTTTAACCTTTGTAGCTACTCCTTTTAGTTTTTTTGTAACTGTTTTATTCATTTTATCATAGTTTCCCTTTTGAAAGTTAAAAGGTATCACACTGCATTTCCTTGTCATTCTCCATTTATTAAGTCAAATGCGATCATGGTATAATTAATATTGCCAAGTGGCTCTAACACACTTATCTCTTGCACCAGATCCTTTCTTCCACTAAGGACTAGGTCCAAAAAAGCTTCCCCTCTTGTTGGTTCATGAACCAGCTGTTCCAAGAAGCAGTCATTTATTTCATCTGGAAACTTTATCTCCCTAGCATGTCCTGCTGTGACATTGAACCATTTGATACCGGGGTAAGTGAAATCACCCATTATTACTGTGTTGTAATTTTTGTTAGCTTCCATGATTTGTTTTAGCATTTTATCATCCATCTATTCATTCTGGCCAAGCATTCTGTAGTTCACCCTCACTGCCATTGCCTTCCCCTTTTTAAATGGAATTTCTTTCCATAGAGATTCTACAGAGTGTTTTGTTTCCTGCAAAACATTTATCCTGTTTGACCAAACACCCTCACTAACATAAAGCATAGCCCCTCTACCAATTTGATCTACCCTATAATTGTGATATAGTTTGTACTTAGGCATCACAGTATCCCATTGGTAGTCCTCCTTCCACCATTACTCTGAGATGCCAATTATATCTAACCTTTTATTTAGTGCTACATATTCCAGCTCCCCCATCTTATATTTTAGACTTCTAGCATTTGTATACAAGCATTTTAAAGATTGTTAATATGAAAAAAAAACCCAATCTGGTTATCAGTTGACAGGGGTAATTTGGAATCTTTCATCTCTGTCTGTTCTGTACTTAAAGGCATATAGGTTACTTTTATCTTTATTGGATCCTTCCTGTCAGGGTGCCCTAACTTCCCTTTTTTGCTGATATCCTTCAAGGATACTCCTGAACTATGCACTCTTGGGTGACTGTCTGCTTTCCCCTATTATCTAGTTTAAAAGCTTCTCTATCTCCTTTTTAAGGGTTAATGCCAGCAGCCCGGTTCTACCCTGGTTAAGGTGGAGCTCATCCTTTCAGAAAAGCCCCTTCTTTCCCCAGAATGTTGCCTAATTCCTAACAAATCCAAAACCCTCTTCCTTGCATCATCGTCTCATCCATGCATTGGGACTCCGGAACTCTGCCTGCCTTTTGGGTCCTCCGCATGGATTGGGAAGCTTTTCAGAGAATGCTACCCTGGAAGTTCTGGATTTCAACTTCATACCTAAAAGCCTAAATTTGGCCTCCAGAACCTCCCTCCCCACATTTTCCTATGTCATTGGTACCAATATGTACCAAGACAACAGGCTCTCTCTCAGCACTGTCTAAAAGCTTGTCTAGGTAGTGCGTGAGTTCTGCTACCTTCATACCAGGCAAGCATGTTATCAGGTGATCCTCACGTCTACCAGCCACCCAGTTATCTACATGCCTAATGATTGAATCGCCAACAATAACGGCCATCCTAACCCTTCCCTCGTGGGCACATGGCCCTGGAGAAACCACCTCAATTTGAGAGGATCTTACATTCCCTAGAGAACAGGTCCTAGCTGCAAGATCACTTCCTGCCACACCAAAGTGATGCCCTACGTTCATGTGACCTCTCTCCTCCATGGCAGTAGAGAGCTTCCGGACTGGAGGTGGGACTTCTTGTCTGTATATCTCTCTGTCTTCCTTAGCTCCTCCACTACTCTAGCTTCCAGAGATTGCACTTGTTCCCAGAAAGCAAAGAGCTCCTTGCACCTAGTGCACATTTAAGACCCCTTAGCAACTCAATATGATACTCGGTGCAAAAAAACTGGATAGCCCCCATCTTGCTGCTGGACTGCTGGCTGTATCTTTGTTTTAAGGATGTGTTTAGATATTTCAGTTGTTTACTTACTTAAAAGTTGCTAGGGATACTTGTACCAATACAACTATACCTAATAAGTTTAAGGGACTTTGTTCACTTCAAGATTAATTAATTTCAGGGCCTTAATTGATCTATTCCTTTTAAAAGATAACCATCTGAACCTGAAAGTGAATTTCATCACCTCTTTCTCTTTAAAAGGTTTAAGAGCCTATAAATTCAAGATTATGCCTTTGGTAGGTGGGAGGGAAAAAACCTCTTAGTAAAAGATGGCTTGCTACCTAGTGCCCTAACCTGTGCTTCTAAGATAATCTCTTAACAATTTTCTGGGTGATTCACATATCCCTTGGTTTGATATAGGGAACATTTCAAATTGCTCTTTTGATTTGACACTTGGCTTTAACACCTATTTAAAACAATTTCACAGGTCTCTTGCCTTCTAACCGGAAGGTCTCTTTGTGAAGGTCTCTAGAAACAATTTATTTATTTCTACTCAAATAATATTTATCCTATTCTATCTTCTATGCTAATCTATACTTTGATTTGGTTTAAATGAAAGCTCTCTGGTGGTAGATAGTAAGCCCTGACTGACTTAACATAAATACTGAATTCTAAAATACACAGATTTATCATCTTTAACCCAGAGTTCCCTTTTCCCTAAAATTTACAAGTGGAGATTTCTTTCCAGCAGTAGCAGTTCCTTTTGGTAGTCTTTCAAGACTCTTACTGTCTGCACATTCTGCCAACTCTCATGTCATGCCCATCCTTCATATCTGTAGTTTTGTTTACTGATAATAGTGACTGGAGCTTCTAATGGAAGATGCTGCTTTCACTGTTTAGACGGGGCTATGGGACACTACCATAAATGCCACAGTTTTGGTCTTTTTCCAAGTGCTGCATTGATCATGCATTGTACAAAATGGCCCTGCCTTTCATTCTCTTACAATCCCTCTCAGCTCTTCTAACCTAACTTTAAATGTTGCTGCCATAGTTCAAAATATGTTGATCTTATGCCCCTTTGCTCTCTGATAAGGTAGGGCAATAAGATGGTACACCAGTATCATCTTAAGGTGTGGCTCACATTCACCCTGTTATAGGGCCTTACAGGTTATACAGATACCATTGCTAAATTCATTATAAATTTAGCAATTTTCTCAGGTAATAGTTTTATATTTCCAGTGATGTATATGCTTCTTTGCAGCCCTAACTGAGATAATTTTGCAAAATAGGAAATATGTGTGATACCCCCAATTTTCTGATTCAAATGTGCGAATGGGATGCTTGCTGGCCAAAAAACCATCTTGGCACCTATTTTCTTTTTTTTGGCTTTTGTTCACCCATTGCAACTCATCTGTTTCAGTTCTTATTCTGATAGTCCATACTGAGAAATCTGGCTTTATTAAATTATATTAATTAAAGTTGATTGATACTATGGTGATATTTAAGTATGTATTTCTGTGTGTTGTTTACATGAAAGCATCTCAGGAAGCTTTCTCTTGTGTTTTTTTAAACAAAAAATTGGTACTGTACATCTGTTAATGTAGATATACTGTTTTTGTGATGCTTTATTTTTATTTTCAGAGTCTCTGGAATAAATTCTTTCAGGATAAAGAACTTCGAGCAATGATTGAACAAGATGTGACACGAACGTAAGTAAAACTTTTTTTTAAAATATCATTTAGGGGTTAATTTTATAATTATACAGACATGTTAAAAACAGGTGCACACTTTTCTCTGATAAGCTTCAGCGAATTTTCAAAACGAATGTATGCGTGTACTTTTACTTTGAAAATTACCCTAGGGAATTTCTGCACTTACATTATACCTGCTCTTTAAATGCAGAACTTTTCTATGTTAACTTATGTGCACCTGCACATTTTTTCAAAAGTTTGCGTTTAAATGCAACCCCCTTTTCCTACCTCACCCTTAGGAATGTCTTCGTACTTATATATATATATATATATATATATATATAGCCATGATTTTATAAAAAAATTATTTTTTGCGTTACCCACAGAAATGCTTTTGGAAATTCCTTATTTATGCATGCAAACAGCAAGCAATTTATGTGTATAAATTGGCTATCTGAAAATTGCCCTCTTTCAGTATGGCTAAAGCTCTGCATTGTTTAGTTCCCTTCAGAAAAGGCATTCCAGTGGTGTATTTGGATGGGATCAGAAAATATCATGTATAATTAGTATTTTCAAGTGTATGCATGTTATGTTATGTAGAAATGTGGGTTGCATGATATCAAAAGGAGGCATTGTAGCACAATGCATAATCAAGACCAGAACCTTACTATGAATGTCATAGCCGTGCTGCTGCTTGAGGGCATGTAACACACGTTCCCACAGATATCTACAGAGTTATGCCAATTAATAAAAACGTGATAAAAACATTATGGAAATCAAAGTTAAAACAATTATTTTTGTCTCATTAGCCATCCATTAATCAATAAACTTTACACATGGTCATAAATTCTATATGCAAATTCACTTCAGGGTTCAATTCCCACTAGCACTCTTTATGGCCTTGGGCAAGTCACTTAACCCCTCCATTGCCTAAAAAAAATCCAAGTTATCAATGTCCCTGTTTAATGTACATTACCAAGTTCAAGTTACAAGGTAAACCGCTTTGACTAAATGATAAAGCGGTATAGAAAACCTGCTAAATAAATAAATATCATACCCCTGTTTACAACAGATAAAAAGAGACACTTTTTTCAAGTTTAATTTTATTGTATTTTGCTTCTTTTCTCTTTCAATTGTATCTGTCAGATGATTGCACGATATCTTTGACAGTTCCTTGAAGCATTCTGAGATTTTTAAGTTACATTGGTCAAGGCTCATTTTCCAAAGAGAAGATTTCAAAATTCTATGGCTTTCACAGCAAGATATTTCAGTCAAGAAACATCAGCCCAGTCAATGTTATAGATGCTATCCCAGATGCTAGCAAAAGTACAGTTTATTCCTGTATCATGTCTCCCCTTTATAGAAGTTAATTAGATGTTCTCGTTGCACCTCTAGAATTGTATCCAGGTCATTAACTATTATGGGATTGTCTGGCCTGATAAAAATTACCCTTTCAAATTCCAGATCCTTAAATTGTTTTGGTTTGAATGTATTTAAATTAGGCTAGGAAAATCATTATTACTTTTTTGGCACAGAAATAAGATCTTGTTTATCATGAATTCAATCCCTGTTTCGTTAATCTGGTTTATGTCTGTTATATGCCCAATTTAGTAACTATTCCAAGATGATGGAGGGCGATAGTTGAGGCACTTTCTTTTGATAAAATGTGTAAAAGTGGGCTTTTTGATTATTGCTTACTGTGTAGATAGGTAAAAGTACGTGACTATGACGTTACTCTGTGGACAAGCAGGATAATATGCTCGCATATGAATGACATCCCCAATGAAGCTTCACATGGGAACATTTTCAGCTCCTTCTAGAAGCTTTTAGAATGGACCGCCTGTATGAGTACATGCCTTTCGGCCTGCCACCATGGCATTCTAATCTCCTCAGTCTTCGTTTTTCCAGGAAGTCTATAGACGTATCCCATGCTCTTCTTGTTTCTTGTTGTTGTTGTGGCTTTACTTGCTCATCAGGTTATTTTTATAGATTCTTGGCCTGCTACCATTGTCCATAATCTCTTTTTTCCCTCTGAGTGTCTGTCTGTATTTTTGGGTGTTTAAAATTTTTCTCTTTCCACAATGTCGCTTAGGCCATAATAGGCCTCAAGCATTTCCAGACAGATTCAAATATATTTTTCTTTTTTTTTAAATAGTCTTCTTTCATTTTGCAGCAGCTATTTTTTCTGGACATAATGTCCCAGAAATGGCACTGAGAAGACGGAGATCCATCAGAGTGCGATGTCTCCAGCACAAGACATCGGATGATGCCCAACACTCAAATCAGCCTTGTACGGAATACTCAACTGCCTCTGTATCAGAAGGGCCGCACCAGCCTCCATGAAGCCTAGACCAGTCAACTGATCTTCCCCTTCAGATTCCATAGACATTCACCGAATTTGCTGCTGGCCTCCCACCTTTGTCCAGGGCAGCCCTCAAGACCGAATCATGAAAGGGTTTGAACAGAAGATGACTTTGTTCTTCATCCTTCGTGAGGCTGCAGCTTTGATGGCATCAACAATGGCACAAAAGCTTGTTGAGCTGGCACTCCTTGCAGGAGAGGAATCATTGTTGATACCTAGAGGGGCCTTAACACCAGCTTCTGCCTGGTCGATCTCTCTTTCCATTGCATGAGGAGGTGATCTCTCCCCAAGGCATCAGACGTCATCCTGTATTGATGCTCCCTGAGGAGATCTGCCTCCCTTCAGAGACAAGGTGGACCCAGGCAGAGATTACAATGTCATTTGAGTACTTATCTGAGCCAGATTCTGAGTTTGATTCTGAATACTTCTTGAAAGAGAGGTCTCCAGAACTACCTTTGGATCCCATTATTCCTCACGAGCATCACAGATCTCCAATACAGGAGGTTATTTTTCTTTGTTAGGAAATGACTAAATCCATTCCATTTCCTTTAGAGACTGAGGAGAAGCCCAGGACCAAAGAATTGGATATCCTTTAGTATTCCATTGCCCCTAAGGAGGGGGTGACAGTGCCTGTGCACCGCATTCTTCTTAGGATGCAGATGAGAATGTGGGAGACCCTCCCTCTCTGTACTGCCAGTCAGCAAGAAGGTTGAGTCCATGTATAGAGTTCAGAAGTTCAGTTCAGTCTGTCTTTTTGCAGATGACACAAAAATTTACAACAGTGTAGACTCCCCTGAGGGAGTGGATAACATAAGGAAAGATCTGCAAAAGCTGGAAGAATGGTCTAATGCTTGGCAGTTAAGATTTAATGTGAGGAAGTGCAGTGTCATGGCCTTGGGATGCAGAAATCCAAGGGAATTGTATGAGATTAGGGGCAAGAGGTTAGTGTTCACGGACCAGAAGAAGGACCTCAGAGTGATTGTTTCTGAGGATCTCAAAGTGGCGAAACAGTTTGACAAGGCAGTGGCCATAGCCAGAAGGATGCTGCGTTGCATACAGAGAGGAATTACCAGCAGAAAGGAGGAGGTACTAATGCCACTGTACAAGTTGCTGGTGAGGCCTCACTTGGATCATTGTGTTCAGTTTTGGAGACTATATCTCACAAAGGATATAGAAAAACTGGAAACGGTTCAGAGGAAAGCGACCAAAATGATTTGGAGCCTGCGCCAGAAGACATATGAAAAGAGACTCCAAGACCTAAATATGTATACTCTAGAGGAGAGGAGGGGCAGGGGAGATATGATACAGACCTTTAAATACTTAAGAAGTATTAATCAACAAACAAACCTTTTTCAAAGACGGGGGAGCTGTAATACTAGAGGGCATAACACGAAGCTGCAAGGAGGTAAACTGAAAGGCAACGTCAGGAAATACTTTTTCACTGAAAGGGTGGTGGATGCTTGGAATGCCCTCTCGATGGAAGTGGTGGGGGAAAATACAGTGACAGAATTTAAAATGTCATGGGACGGACACAGTGGATCCCTTTATAGAAACAAGATAAAATCAAAATAAACTTAACTGTCTCTGATATCTTAACAAGTCAAGGTGACCTGCATGGAGCAGTAAGTACACCCCTAAACAAAGACATGGGGAGGGGTGACCTGCACGGAGCGGCGGGCGCACCTACTCTTGCCACCTTGCTGGGCAGACTAGATGGACCACACTGGTCTTTATCTGCCGTCATATAATATGTATGCATGTTAATAAATATATATAAAAGGCTCCCAGATTTGAGAAGCTTCAGCTGCTGCACCACTCTATGGTTGTCGAATCTGCCCTCAAAAGGGCTAAGAGCTCAAATTCCTCACTCTTTTGCACCCCTAGGAAGAGAGACTAGGATCTTGGACTTTTTTGGGAAGAGGTTTTTTTCAGAATTCTTTGCTAACCTCCTGCAAAGCATTCTACCAGCTCTTCATGAGCATGCACTTGCAGAACATAATGCACAACTTGGAGAAATTGTCTGACTTTATTCCTTCAGCGGTCGACCAGTATCGCTCCCTCATAGCTCAAAGTTAGAAGTTTGCAAAGTACATTATCTGAGCCACATATGATATGGTATCTTCGATATAACATTGATAGCCTCCTCAATGAGTATTGGAGCACAGAGACTTGTGGCTCCAGGCCTTAGATTTACAGCCTAGCGTGCAGGAGCAACTCATTTATGTGCCATGCTGTGAAGATGATCTCGTTGGAGAGATGGTGCAAGAAACTGGGTGACCATGATCATGCAGCATTCTGACATCTTGAGAATGCTCTTCAGACTAACTACCAATCCGCCGCCTCATCTAGGAGGTTCTATAGCGGAGGGCAATGGAGGTCCTATTTCTTTCGTAGGTGTAAGTGACCCCAACCTCCCACGCACTCCAAGTCTAAACAGCCTTCTCACTCTCATACCAGGCAGCTGAAGACCACAAATCCCCAGCCAAAACCAGGGACAGGGTTTTAACTGATTCCTAGAGGACTTAGCTGAAGTCCTTGTCCTCTTCATGGACAACCTGTCAGTCGTAGGGAGGCTCACATTCTTTGCAGACTGTTGACCCTTTATAAGCTCCAACTCTTTGGTTTTCCAAATAGTCTGAGAGGAGTACAGATTATGGCTATTTGAACTCCCACCAAACTGTCCACCGGGCATGGGTTCTTTCAGTCCTCAGCATCAGGGCATGTATTTTCAAGAACTCTCCACCCTTCAAACCACAAATGTGGTTGAACCTGTCTCCCAGGGCAGGGAGTTCAGGGATTTTTCTCCTGGGATTTCCTGGTGCAATGTTCTCTGGACTTGAAGGATGCCTACACTCACATAAAGATACACCACAATCACAGGAAGTATCTGAGATTCATCATGGGGAACACTATGCCCAGTACCACAAACTGCCCTTCGGTCTTGCCTCCGCTGCATGTGTGTTTACCAAATACCTTGCATTTGTTTCAGCATTTCTACGCAGACAGGGCATGCATGTGTTTCCCTGCTTGGAAGATTGGCTGATCAAGAGCACCACTCAGGAAGGAGCTCTAGGATTCTTAGGCTTGACAACCCAGGTGCTAGAGTTACTAGGGTTTGTTATCAATTACCAAAAATCAAACCTCAGCTCATCACACCAACTAGAATTCATCAAGATCTGCTAGACTTAACTCAAGTGAAGGCCTTTCTTCTACAAAACAGACTTACCCACTAAATGGTCATAGTGGAAGGAGTACAACAAAGTCAGCAGACATTAGTGAGCCACATGTTGAGAATGTTGGGCCACTTGACTTCCAAGGTTCATAAAGTTCCCTTGGAATGTTTCAAGATGACAAGCTCAGTGGACCCTGAGAACACAGTAGAAGCAGTCCACCCAAAGACTCTGGATTTTGTTTCTGTCACTTCTCCTCTCTGGGAGTTCCCGTCCTGGTGGAGGGATTATTTCAATTTGTCCAAACATTTTCCCCTGCAAATATCTTACTATCAAAATTTGCTGATGATGTATGTATCCAAGCTGGGCTGAGGAGCTCATGTAGATGGGTTCTATACTAAGGGTCTTTAGTCCACCCAGAAAAGCCTTCAGTAGATGCATTTCCTGGAACTGAGAACAATTGTTGGACATTCTAAAAACTTTGAGATTGGTTAGCAATTCAAATTGTCATGATCCAAATTGAGAATCAGGTAGCTATGTTCTACAGAAACAAGCAGAGAGAAATGTGTGCATATGTCCTATGCTAGGAAATGGTCAGGATGTGGAATTTTGTCATCTCTCAAGGGATGATACTCAGAATCACGTACCTATCAGGCGAGAGCAACACACACTCTGGCAGACAACCTGAGTCATATTCTTCAACTTCATTAATAGATCATGAACTAGGATGTAGCACTGTCTCGATAGATCTATTTCCTACCCCTTTGAACAGACAAGTACTTTAGTTCAGCTCCAGAGTGGGGAAACATAACAGATTAGCCTGTATACCTTTCTCCTTCACTGGAGAAGAGGGTCTTTGGTATAAATATCCTCCTATACCTCTGATACTGACTCTGATACACCCCAATATCAAATTCCACACCCTCACAGCTTGGATGCTGAGGGGGTAATTGTGTCTCATTTGATCATGGCAGTTGGTGTAGCCTCTCTCTTCTTAGCTTCCAGCAGGGATTCAATTCAGAGATCCTGTGGTTTCAAATGGAAGAGGTTTTCCATCTGGTGTGAAGGACAGACCCTAGACCAGCGGTTCTCAACCTGTGGGTCGCGACCTCCACGGGGGTCGCCACAGGATTTAGCAGGGGTCGCCTCACTCCACCGTTAAAAAGAAAAATGCGCACAAATTGCTGCCGCTACCGAGTCCGCTTCTCGGCAGCGGCAAACTCACCACCTCCCTTCTAATGCAGCCATGGCTTCCTGCCTCTTAGGGAACCGCAGCTGTGCCTGCGAAACCGTTGCAGAGCCCTTCCTGTCTCTCGACGGGCTCCGTGCAGCATTGTCCTGCCTCCAAAGGAAGTTGTTTACCCCTTCCTTTGGAGGCGGGACAATGCTACACGGAGCCCGTTGAAGGCTCCGCAGCTGTTTCACAGGCTCAGCTGCGGTTCCCTAAGAGGCAGGGAGCCGCGGCTGCAGAAGAAGAACAGGGCAGTAGTAGGCAGACAGGGAGAGGGGAGGAGGGTACAGGGAACCTGCAATGGGACTGACATGGGGGAGGGAGGGGGCTGACATGAAGGGATGGATGGAGGAAGGGAGGGGGCTGACATGGACAGGGGTCTGACATGGAGGGAGGGAGGGAGGCTGACAGGGAGGGGGCTGACGGATGGATGGAGGGAGGGAGGGAGGGAGGGCTGACAGGGACAGAGGGGGCTAATATTGAGGGAGGGAGGGAGGGAGGAGGGCTGACAATGATGGAGAGAGGGAGGGTGGCTGTCGTGGAGGGAGGGATGGATGGAGGGAGGGAGGGGGCTGACATGGAGAGAGGGGGGATGGAGGGAGGGAGGGGGCTGACATGGACAAAGGGAAGAGACAGGGGGACATACTGGACAGACGGGGATAAATGCTGGACAGAGGGGAGAGACAGTGCGGGTTAGGATTATAATGGGCGGATGGGGGGACTAGGACTGGTAATGGGTTGATTAGGGAAGGCTAGGACTGGGAATGAACTGATCAAGGGTGGGGTTGGAACTGGTAATGTGCTGATAGGGAGGTAGGATTGGTAATGGACTGATGGGGGGCTAGCATTGGAAATGAGCTGATCGGGGAGGTTAGGACTGGAAATGGGCTGATTAGAGGAGGCTAGGACTGGAAATGGGCTGATGGGGGGGTAGGACTGGAAATGGGCTGATTAGGGGAGCCTAGAACTAGTAATGGGGTTGAGGAGGGACTAGCACTGGAAATGAGCTGATTAGGGGAGGCTAGCACTGGTAATAGGGTTGAGGAGGGACTAGCACTGGAAATGAGCTGATTAGAGGAGGCTAGGACTGGTAATGAGCTGATGGGGGGGTAGGATTGGTATTGGGCTGATTAGGGGAGGCTAGCACTGGTAATAGGGTTGAGGGGGGACTAGCACTGGAACCAAGCTGATTGGGGGGCTTTGACTGGGAATGGGCTGATTGTGGGGAGGGGAGGATAGAGCTCCTGGCCCTGGAAGAACACTGGGGGCTAAGGCTACAAATGGGCTGATACGAGGGGATGGAAGAATGGAACTGGAAGGGAATGGATCTGAGAGGGGCTGCCATGGTATTTATACTAGAAAGGACTGGTCAGTGTGGAAGGAGGGGGACTAGAAGGGAATGGACACCAGTGGCAGTCATGGGAATGCAAGTTGACATTGAAAGGTACTGAGAGTGAGGTCTGGAAAGGGGCTGATACTAGGTAGGGTACTGGGACTGGAAAGAGGTGAAGAAAATGAAAGAAGAGATAAGAAATGGCAGATGGACCATAGACCACAGAAAGAGAGCTAAGAGAAGACAGGAAAGCAGAAGCCTCAGATCAGGACCAGCATGATCAGAGAATAAATTGGTCAGACGACAAAGGTAGAAAAAATAATTTTATTTCATATTAGTGATTTGACTACAAAATCATCATAATTTTGAAATCAAATATTGTTACTTGTTATTGTGATTAATTAATTGTGGTTTAAATAAGTAATATTTAATATAAATAAAACATATTGCAAAGGTCTATAATTTATTAATAATTCAACAAATGATTACAGCGACAATGCGTTAACGGTAAAGGAAGAGAGACGCATTTGATTTTATCATTGGGGGTCACCACAAGTTGACCAATGGTAAAAGGGGTCACGGTACAAAAAAGGTTGAGAACCACTGCCCTAGACCCTTTTTCGTGTCCAACACAAAAACTGCTTGAGTACGTTCTACAGTTGTTTGAGTCTGGTTTGAAGACCAGTTTCATTAATAATAAGGACTTCTGCAGACTTGAAGGACTTCAGGAGGCTGTTAAAAACGCACCTATTCCGAATGCACTTTGAGGGTGTCACATAAATACAGACTAATTACTGCACTCTTAACCCCTGTTGTAAACATGACCATCATGCCAGAAGACTCAGATCCACGTAACCCCTCCCTTCACACCCTTACGGGATTGCTATATCCTAAGTAATGGTAACTGTATTCCTAGCATTGCTGGTTACCCTGTAATCTTCTAGTTCAATATACACCAAGAATCCTTTTAATTGTTATACTCGTTTTTGTATTTTAATGTTAATGGGTTCCTTGTATTGCTTACTGTTCCTTGTAACGTTACCTTGTTCCATGTAATATTATATTACTATTATCTGTGAACCATGTTGATATTTGGAAATGCAGTATATAAACTTTTCAAATAAATTAAGGTTCACCTGAGTGCAATTTGTGCTTATCACCATCTTATAGAAAGTAAATCTGTCTCTCTACAGCCCTTAGTTGTTAGTTTCATGTGGAGCTGCTTATTATGAAGCCTCCCTACGTACCTCACAGAGTGTCTTGGGACTTCAGTGTGACTTTAATTCAGCTGATGAAAGTGCCTTTCAAGCCCCTAAGTACCTGTGGACTGAAATACCTGACTTGGAAGATCTTATTTCTGGTGGCCGTTACTTCAGCACACAAACTCTGTGAGCTTTAGGCTCTAATAAAGAATACACCCATCACAAAGTTTTCAGTAGGTGGTCTTGTGTACTCATCCAAAATTCTTTTCTGAAGTGGTGTCTGAATTCCACCTTAATCAGTCAGTAGCTTTACCATCATTTTTCCTAAAACCCCATTCTCACAGGGAGAGAGCAAGTTGGACTTGTTGGACTGCAACAGAGCCTTGGCTTTCTATTTGGCGTGGTCTAAAGCCCACAGAAAATCCACTCAGCTTTTTGCTTCCTTTGGCCTCAATAGATTGGGAACTGCCATCAACGAATGTTCTCTTTCTGTTTGGCTAGCAGATTGTCTCTCTTTCAATTATGCCCAGGCAGATATGATGCTTGAACAACATGTCATATGGCTCACAATGTCTGAGCCATGGCTGCATCGGTAGCCCTCTTGCAGTCAGCCTTCATGGAAGAAATTTGCAAGACTGTGACTTGAACTTCTGTCTACACATTCATATCTCACTACTGTTTGGAACAGGACTCCCAGTGCAAAAGCAGATTTGACCAATCTGTTCTTCAGAATTTTTTCAGGGAGGACAGCTTGTGGAGAAGCAAGATGGTGCCATAGAGAGATGACATGCTTGCAGCTCTCTCATCGTGGTGTTTCTATTTCCTATTGTCTTTCTTTCATAGATAAAAGAAATGAGAAAGTAGGGGCAAAGACTCTACCTTCCTCCCGAAACCCCAAAGGTCATCAATTTAAGTTACCAAAACTGCTTGCCGCTGATGGCCGCTTGTTTGGAGCGGGCAGGAGACCGCTGTGGCTCTGGCCCAGAAATATGATTGAGTCCTGATGGTCGGCCTTTTGTCTCCCTTCAGAGAGCCTTTGGATATCCCCAGTGAACTTGATGGGCAGGCTCTCCCAATGGGTAATCAGCCCGTCGGAAGATCCCCAGGGATTTCAGCGCAGGGCAAGACGAGAGAGGCCAGGCACCAAAACCGCAAGGACGTCTGCCATCACCAGGAATTTGGATGTGAGTGGTGAAACGACTGCACAGGTTGCTGTGGTGCAGTCTGTGGTGTCTGATATTACCAACAAGTCTCCATTAGTAAGGCCCCCAATATAACATGGAAGAGTGTTTGAAAGGCAGTAGCTTTGGTGGATAAGACTATTTCTGTGATTGCTACTTTGACTCTGGATATTTACTCAAGGTTTTTGTCTAATGATATTGAACTCACTAAATTGAAACAGAGGGTAAAGACCATTGAGACTGATTTGCATAATGTTGGAGACTCAGACTGTTATTCTTCAGGATAAGTTGGTATTTTCAAGAAAACTGGAGAATTTAGAGAATGCTACTCGTTCTCTGAATTTAAGGTTATAAATTTTCCTAGAACGCCATTATTATCTTCACAGTCTACTTTGCAGGAGTAGTTTAAAGATGTGTTGAAGCTCCCTGAGAATGCTATACCACCTCTTTCAAAAGTATATTTTTTGCGTACTAAGAAAGAGCCTCTGGGACCTGCTGTTGGTTCAGCGGTGCCCACAGTAGATGATTTGTCTGGTTCTTTGGACTTAACTGCTTTCTTGGAAGATTCCAGTTCTGTGATTCTCCAACAAGGAACTTTGCTTGCTACCTAGAGCATATCCTGAGTCTTTTCTTTAAATTTAGATCCGAGTTGTTTTTGGGGGAAAAGTTTGGCTGTTTCCTGATTTATGTAGAACTACACAGGAGAGGAGGAGGACGTTTTTCTCCATGTGTAAAGAAGTTCTGGATTTGGGAGCTGTAGTGGTTCTATGGTACCCTTGTAAGTGTGTGTTTGAGTTAAATAATGTAAAGTATGTATTTTTAGAAACCTCACAACTCAGGTTTTTTCTGGATTTGAAGAAGCTGTTAGGCCAGACATCTACTCCTGTTGGGAGCTGTATGAATAGTAATTCACTGAGATCTTCTCTCTTTTCTTAGTTTGTAATTGATACTTTGTTTTTTGTTTCCTCCTGGAAAGCAGCTTCTCCCATTTTGAGGTCTGATGTAGCGTGATGCTTTTTCCTTTTGTTTTGTTATTTTTCTTTGTTAAAGATGCCTATATGCTTTACCTTTTAAGTAACGCTACTTGTTATTTTGTTTGAATATGCAAAACGTTAAAAAAAAAAAGAATTTGTTCAGGAAATAGAATCCAACTCCATCCCCCCAGGCCCATTTCTTCCTGTTCAGGTTGCCTCTTTAAAAAAAATAAAAAAATAAAATTAAAAAAACAACAACCCTGATAAAGTTCTTAAAAGGCTTGCTGCCAACAAAAATATTAAATATGTGTGATAGGATAGCATTCAGTTGAGATATTGTGTTTATTTTCCTATTTTCTTTAGAGGCAGCCTGTTGCAATGGAATCCCATATGATCTTGGGCAAGTCAGCATAGAGGAATTTTAGAGCAGTGGGCTAAGAAGCAGGGAAGTCCAATTCAATTCCAAATGCCGCTCCTTATGATCTTGGGCAAGTCACTTAACCCTCCATTGCCTCAGGTACAAGCAGATTATAAACCCTTTGGGCACAGTACAATGCTACTGTATCTGTATGTAACTCAACTTGAAGTTATGAGAAAAGTTATGAGCTAAATCCAGTTCCCCTAATATATGTAAGGATGTTATCCTGCTTGTCCACAGAGAAAACAGGGGAGAAAACAGGGGTTCCTTTGCCCGTGGAGACGCGCCTCTTGGTGTCACGCACAGTCATTGTCCTTGAGCACCTAGGCTTCCTGATCAACTACTCCAAATCCCACCTTGAACTGGTGCAGGCACTGGAGTTCATCGGTGCATAGCTCAACATGGAACGGGCGACCACCTTCCTCCACCGAGCACGTGCGGACCGCCTCTGTGCTCTGGCTGCCGAGACCCAAAGCCGAACCAGGGTCTCGATGCAGGCCATGCTGCACCTTCTGGGGCACATGGACTTGCCCGTGTATGTTGCTCCCCACACTCGCATGCATATGCGAGTGGCTCAATAGTGCCTCAGAGCACAATGGTCCCAAGCCTCGGGCTGGCTCCTGGAATCCGTCTCGGTCTGGCGCAGCCTCTCCAGTTGCCTGGATTGGTGGCAGAATCTCTGATGCCTACTTCGGGGCATGCCCTTCCAGGCTTTGCAACATGAGCTCATCCTGACGACGGATGCCTCCTCTGTCGGGCTGGGGAGCCCACTGCGACAACCTCTGTACCCAGGGACGGTGGTCACTCGAGGAATCGCGGCAGCAGATCAATTTGATCGAACTTTGAGCAGTCTGGTTGGCCTTGAAGGTCTTTGAGCACCACTTGCGGGGCAAGTTGGTGCTTGTGCAAATCGACAACAAGTTTGCGATGTGCTACATAAACAAGGAAGGGGGCACGGGCTCCCACCTCCTCTGCCGGGAGGCAGTCCTCCTCTGCTCCTTCACAGTGCATCGGGACATGACCCTAAGAGCTGTCTACCTCCTGAGCCAGGACAATGTCCTCGTGGACAGGCTCAGCAGGCTTCTCCACCTGCATGAGTGGCGCCTGAGTCCGGAGGTGGCTCTCCACCTGTTTCACCTCTGGGGGACTCCGTCCATGGACCTGTTCGTCAGCCTGGTGAACGCTCAGCTTCCTCATTTTGCGGGCCGACACGAACCTGAGCAGGGAAGCTCCAGAAGCGTTCCTCCTGAGCTGGGCCTCTGGCCTTCTGAATGCATTCCCCCCCACTCCCCTCATAGCGAGGACCCTCCACAAAATTCAGCGGGACCAAGCATCGGCCATGCTCTTGGCCCCCTCGTGGCCTCGGCAGCCTTGGTTCCTGCTTCTTCTTCAACTCTCGTCAGAACCCTTGGCTCCCCTGGGCAGTACCCTGGAGCTGCTGACACAGGAGGAGGGGCGGGTGCTGCACCCGAACCTAGACTCACTATCACTGACAGCCTGGCAGCCGAACGGGTCTCTTTAGCCTTATTGCACCTCCTGGAGGAGATTGAGGAAGTTCTGCTTGCATTGAGGAAAGACTCGACGAGACGGGCATACGCCTGAAGTGGTGGCACTTCTCAGCCTGGTGCTCCAAGCTCCAAATCGATCCGTTCTCCTGTTCCACCCAATGGGTTCTCCAGTACCTCCTGCACCTCTCGTGAGTGGGGCTGAAATACAATTTGGTCAGGGTTCACATGATCACCATTTAAGCCAACCACCTTCCCGTCAAGGGTAAACCCCTCTGGGGCCAGCCAATGGTCCCCCACTTCATGCGGGGCCTCTTACTTTCCAAGCCCCCCGTCCAGCCTCTGCCGATCGAGTGGGATCTGAAAATCATGCTCATGCAGCTGACGCAGCCGATGGCAACGTTCTCGCTTTGGCACCTTTCATGGAAGGTAGTCTTCCTGGTGCCGCTGACCTCGGCTCGGCGAGTCAACGAACTCCAAGCCCTTATGGCCAAGGGCCCTAACACCAGGTTTTATGGAAACAGGGTGGTCCTTCGCACTCACCCCAAGTTCTTAACGAAGATTGTCTCGGATTTCCATCTCAAGCAGGAGATAGTCTTACCGACTTTATTTCCAAGACCTCACGCTGACTGGGCGTCGACGGTCCTGCATACCCTCGACTGCAAGAGGGCTCTCGCCTTCTACCTGCAACGCACCCATGGTCATCGCAAGTCTGACCGGCTTTTCGTTGCCTATGATCCGAACCGTCTGGAGCTTGCAGTCACCAAGCACACCCTCTCCATCTGGGTGGCGGACTGCATCACCTTTCCCCAGGCAAAGGCTGGGGCCCCGCTGGATTGGCAAGACCCCACGCACGGCGTCCATGCCAAGGCGGCGTCGGTGGCTTCGCTGTGCTCAGTGCCTCTGATGGACATCTGCCGGGCTGCGACCTGGTCTTCAGCGAACACCTTCGCTTCGCACTACTGCCTGGAGAGGGAGTCCCGCCAGGACAGTGCCGTCAGCCAGACTAAATATTCTCTGTAAGCTGTTCGGGGTATAAACAATTCCTGCCCTCCGATCCTTCTTATATGGCTACCAGGAGCTCGGCCTCCGAGGACGCGAGGACTCAGGCTCCTTCGGATCATCGGCATTTGCTCATGGCTTCGCAGAGGCGCTTTTGCTTACCGTTTTTGGTAGCTTGTAGCTGGGGAGTCCCATAAGTGAGGACTGACTTACTGATTGTTCCTTGAGAAAGCATAGTTACTCACCTGTAACAGGTGTTCTCCAGGGACAGCAGGAATCAGTCCTCACTACCCTCCCACCTCCCCTTAAGAATTGCCATTTCTTTTTCTTTCCTTGCCATCCGCTTAAGTCTCAATGCGTGGATGAGACGATGGTGCAAGGATGAGGGTTTTGGATTTGTTAGGAACTGGGGAAAATTCTGGGGAAAGGAGGGGCTCTTCCGAAGGGGGGGACTTCACCTTAACCGGGATGGAACCAGACTGTGGGCATTAACCTTTAAAAAGGAGATAGAGAAGCTTTTAAACTAGAAAATAGGGGAAAGCCGACAGTCGCCCAAGAGCGCATGGTTCGGAAGAAGGTATCCTTGAAGGATAACACCGAAAGCAGTGAGGTTCCAAAAAAGAGTAAAGTAGCCCAAATGCCCTTGAGTATGGTGCAGAGCGTAAAGATTCCAAATTACCCATGCCTACCAATAGCCAGATTAATATTAATAAAATACAGTCTCTGAAATGCTTGTATGCAAATGCTAGAAGTCTAAACAATAAGATGGGAGAGTTAGAATATATAGCACTAAATGAGAGGTTAGATATGATTGCAATCTCAGAGACATGGTGGAAGGAGGATAACCAGTGGGACACTGTGATACCTGGATACAAACTATATTGTAATGATAGAACTGATCAAATTGGAGGAGGGGTTGCACTCTGTTAGAGAGGGCATTGAGTCAGAAAGGATGACTCAATGCCCTATGAAGGACTGGGGTTTCTAGTCCCACAGGTGCTCCTTGAGGTCTTGGACAAGCCACTTAACGCTCCATAGCCCATGTTCCCTGTAAAATAGTTATCTCCAAGTTATAATGCCCTATTCAATGTAATTTCAGTTTGTTCAATGTAAACCGCACTGATGCAGAATACCACAGTATATAAGAGAATGTAATAAATAATAAATTAAAGTTTTGCAGGAAACAAAATTTGCTGTAGAATCTCTATGGATTGAAATTCCATGTATGAAGGGGAAGGTGATGGCAGTGGGGGGGGGGGGGGGTTGTACTATCGACCGCCTGGCCAGAATGAACAAATGGATGATGAATTGCTTAAAGAGATCAAGGAAGTAAACAAAAGTTACAGCAGAGTAGTAATAATGGGTGATTTCAGTTACCCCGGTATCGACTGGGTCAGTGTCATGGCAGGACATGCTAGGGAGATAAAGTTTCTAGATGAAATAAATGACTGCTTCTTGGAGCAGCTGGTTAATGAACCGACCAGAGGGGAAGCCATACTGGACCTAGTCCTTAGTGGAACACCAGATCTGGTGCAAGAAATAAGGGTGTTGGGACCACTTGGCAATAGTGATCATAGCATGATCATGTTTGATTTAATTAGTGGAGGAGGGATAGTAAAGAAATCCACAGTACTACCTTTTAACTTTCGAAAGGGAGATTATGATAAAATGAGGAATATAGTTAAGAAAAAACTAAAAGGAGCGGTTACAAAGGTTAAAGATTTACATCAAGCTTGGGTGTTTAAAAATACTATCCTGGAAGCCCAGACCAGCTGTATTCCACGCATTAAGAAAAGTGGAAGAAAGTCCAAAAAACTGCCAGCATGATTTAAGGGTGAGGTCAGAGAGGCTGTTGCTGCCAAAAAAGCATCTTTCAGGAAATGGAAAAAAGAGCCAAACGACGAAAACTGGAAACAGCACAAGCACTGGCAAGTTAAATGCAAAGCATTGATAAGGCAGGCAAAGCAAGAATTTGAGAAGGAACTTGCTACAGAAGTAAAAACACAAAATAAAGACTTTTTCAAGGACATTTGTAGCAAATGGCCTGTGAGAGAGTCAATTGGCCCATTAGATGATAGAGGGGTAAAAGGGGCAGTAAGAGGAGACAAGGCTATAGCGGAGAGACTGAATGAATTCTTTGCTTCGGACTTTACTGAGGAAGATGTAGTGATGTTACCCAAGACTGAAGTGGTATTTAAAGGTGATACTGCAGAGGAATTAAGAGAAATATCGCTACACCGGGAAGATGTATTACAACTATTTGATAAACTGAATAGTAGCAAATCACCTGGACCGGATGGTATACATCCAAGAGTGTTGAAAGAACTGAAATATGAGATTGCAGACCTGCTATTAGTAATCTGTTAACTTTTATTACAATCATCTGTAATACCTGAAGATTGGAGGATCGCCAATGTGACGCCAATTTTTAAAAAGGGTTCCAAGGGTGATCCGGGAAATTACAGACCAGTGAGCCTGACATCAGTACCGGGAAAATGGTAGAAACCATCATAAAGAACAAAATTACACAGCATGTAGATAGTCATGGCCTAATGGGAGACAGCCAACATGGCTTTAGACAAGGAAGATCTTGTCTTACTAATCTGATATGTTTTTTTGAAGGTGTGAATAAACAGGTAGACAAAGGTGAGTCGGTTGATATAGTGTATCTGGACTTTCAGAAAGCCTTTGACAAGGTCCCTCATTAGAGACTTTTGGCAAAACTAAAAAGTCATGGGATAGGAGGCAGTGTACTATTGTGGATCGGGAACTGGTTAAAAGATAGAAAGCAGAGGGTAGGGCTAAATGGCCAATTTTCCCAATGGAAAAAGATGAATAGTGGAGTACCTCAGGGATCTGTACTGGGTCCACTACTTTTTGACATATTCATAAATGACCTGGAAAAGGGTATAACTAGTGAGGTTATCAAATTTGCAGACGACACAAAACTGTTTAAAGTTGTTAAAACCCAAGAGGACTGTGGAAAACTGCAGGAGGATCTGAATAAATTGGAAGACTGGGCATCCAAATGGCAGATGAAATTTAATATGGACAAGTGCAAAGTTATGCTCCTAGGAAAGAACAACCCACACTATGGTTACACGATGCAAGGTTCCACATTGGGAACCACCATCCAGGAAAAAGATTTAGGAGTCATCGTGGATAACATGTTAAAACCCTCTGCCCATTGTGCAGCGGCAGCCAAGAAAGCAAATAGAATGCTAGTTATCATAAGGAAAGGAATGCAAAATAAAACAAAGGATATTATAATGTCTCTGTATCGTTCCATGGTACGACTGCACCTTGAATATTGTGTGCAATTCTGGTTGCCGTATCTTAAAAAGGATATAGCGTTATTAGAAAAGGTACAGAGAAGAGCCTCCAAAATGGTAAAGGGGATGGAAGGCTACTCCTATGAAGAGAGGCTACAAATGTTAGGGCTCTTCAACCTGGAAAAGAGATGGCCGAGGGGAGATATGATAGAGGTCTATAAATTAATGAATGGAGTGGATTGGGTAAACGTAGATCAGTTGTTTACGCTATCAGAATATAGAAAGACTAGGGGACATGTAATGAAGCTACAGGGTAAACTATTTAAGACAAATAAGAGAAAATATTTTTTCACTCCACGTGTAATCAAACTCTGGAATTTGTTTCCAGAGGATGTAGTAAGAGTTGTTAGTGTAGCTGGGTTTAAAAAAGGTTTGGACAAGTTCCTGGAGGAAAGGTCCATAAACCATTATTAAAAAGGGACCCAGGATATCAATGCTTGACCCAATACAAGCATTGTGGAACCTGTGTCTTTTGGGGATACTGCTAGGTACGTATGACCTAGATTGGCCACTGTTGGAAACAGGATACTGGGCTTGATGGGCCTTGGTCTGACCCAGTATGGCATATCTTATGTTCTTATGTTCTTAGTAGGGCTCTAGCTATGGGACCTGACTTGGCAAGAAGGCTTCCGTGGGCGGGAAGAGGACCATCCATACATGGCAGCAATCCTAAATGCTTTCTTTGAAAGCTGAGGAATTTTTCCGTGCGGGATCCGTCGGTGCCGATATCACCCATAAGTGAGGACTGATTCCTGCTATCCCTGGAGAACACCTGTTACAGGTGAGTAGTTACGCTTTATCTGATGAGGTGGGGGGTATGAGGGAGGCTGGGCTTGTGAGAGGGATTGGGCAGCAGTGGGCAGAGAGTGCAAGAGGGACAGGGACAGGGGAGGAAACATGGGAGGGGAGCTCAGGTGGGAACAGGGATAGGAGGAGCATGGGGGGGAGGAAAATGAGGCATTAGAAGCAGCAGCATAAGTGTTGGGGGTTGGGGGGGACAGCTGAGGTGGAGCGGATGGGTGTCGAGGGGTGTTGTAAGCCCTGGTGCGGTTATTAGCCGGTGCTAGCTTGGCAGTGGGCAGAATCCAGGCAGCTCAGAGCCCAGTGGGGGGGAGGTCAGTGTAGGCCCCACCCCACCCCCCTGCTGCCCCCTACCCCCCTGCTACCCCCTACCCCTTGGGGGCACCGGGAATGGCTTGGCAGGATGCAAGCCAGGGAGAGGATGTTGGTAGCAGAGCTCAGGTTGGCGGAATACGTATGCATCACTAATCCTTTGGACAGCCACGTATTGCCTGCTCAGAAAGAAAAAATCTGGGAGGGCAAGTATGTGGACATCTTTGTACTGCTCCTCTGGAAGAACGATGAAGCTTGTGAATGTGCGGGCTGCAGCAACTAGTGCAAGCTGGTATCCAAGAAGGCCGACTCTGTCCCGCAGACCATTGCAAACTGGTGCACGGCTTTCAGGTGCTGGACAGCATGGTGGGTGACAAACAGCTTGAGTAGTGCAGGTGGCTCCTTAAGTATCAGGACACCATTTGCGAGGCCTACCCAGGATGCCTGGCTGGAGTATGACGAGCAGTTTCATCAGAACATGGCGGGCGATAGGGGGCTTAGCTGAGACAGGAAGGGCATTGATCTGTGGATATGGTTGATGATGCAAGGCCAGCGGAGCAGTGAAACGAACTGGGCAATATCTGGGAGTTGGTCCGGTAGGTTTCCAGGGCTCCCACAACTGCCACGGGGAGACAGCAGACCCGGCATGGGGGACGGCAGTGGCAGAACTCTCCCCCTGCCTCCCAGCTACCCTATGTGGCGGGAGGTGTTGCAGGCTGTTCAACAGCGGAACATGCAAGTTTAATAATACCTGTAAATATAAGCATGCATGCGCCACGTGCAGGGAGGGACACGCACAGGAAGAGGCGGGGACCTCCATCGCCTGCATTGAAGCCGTCCGGCTGGGACAGGCCCTTACGCCCATCAGGGTTGGTGTGCTGGGGAGGAATTTTCAGGATTACAACCATGGAAAGGCGTGATGGTTAATTGAAGGTTTTACCATTCCGTACTGCAGCCCCCCGGGTCCACGGATGACGGGGAACTTGAAATCTGCACTGGAGCAGAGTGAAGTAGTCCGAATGAAGCTCCTCATGGAGCGGAAGCTGGGCAGGATTGCAGGCCCCTTCAAAACCAAACTCCTGCACAATCTGATCATTTCCCTGCTAGGTCTGGTACCAAAGAAGGAGCCTAGGGAGTTCCGGCTCATACACCACCTCTCCTACACGGAGGGCGCATCGGTAAACAACCACTTGGACCTGACAGCTTGTTCGGTGAAGTATCCCTCAATTGACCAGGCCCTGGACCTACTCCGGGGCCTGGGAACGGGGGCATGTCTAGCAAAGAAGGATGTGGAAGCCACCTTCCGTTGCTTCCGATACATTCAGATAGCTTCCTCCTGCTGGGGATGCAGTTTGGAGGACAGTATTACATGGACAAATGCCTTCTGATGGGCTGCTCCATATCCTGCGTCTACTTTGAGGAATTTAGCTCTGCCATCCAATGGATAGTAGAGAAGGAGATGGGCCAGGGTAGTATAGTACACTACCTGGACGATTTCCTGCTCCTGGCGGAAGACAAAATCAAAAAATACAAAAATCCCAAAAATAGGCACTGAAAATATGAAAACAGAAAAAAACTAAACCTAAACCACATGTGAGAGAAACAAAAAGCCAAACCGGTTTGGGTAAAAATAACTTCAATTATAGTGGAAAAAGGACCTCAGCC
The DNA here is from genome assembly GCA_033557465.1 of Ichthyophis bannanicus. Lineage (NCBI taxonomy): Eukaryota > Metazoa > Chordata > Amphibia > Gymnophiona > Ichthyophiidae > Ichthyophis > Ichthyophis bannanicus. The sequence continues at coordinate 606,900,742 of CM066031.1, read as the reverse complement.
AACCCTCCAATCAATAACGATCAGGAGGAAGAGTCAATCAAAGGACAGTCATGCCCAACAGTTGAAGAGACTCTACATACATCAATGGTCAAAAAAAACTCTTAGAAGAACCCAAACAGGTACAGCGTAAAGTTCACAGCAACACAGCAATGTGACAGCATGAGACATCAATACTGCAAAAAGTAGTTCAAAAAACTTATCTGGATATCAGTAAACCAACGAAGTAATGCACCGCAGCAATCATGAAGGACATCTGGGTAGTACACCTCAGAAATCAAGTATAATAGCAGGAGCCCCGACACCAGGTGTTTCGCCTGACGGCTTCCTCAGGGATCTCAAAAATGTAGCATGCTGAACAAAATCATTGAAAAGTGCTGGTCCTGAAAATACAGAAAAAACAAGAACTCTCACATGGGAAAAAAGAAAAGACCCTATCATGCAAAGACAGCGCCAAGACAGCAAAAAAAAGGAATCAAAAACTTACATAATGCTATATGCGGAAGCGGAGGAGGAGAGCTGCAACCAAGCAACACAAACGCTGAGGGTAAGTATACCAAGCATGCACGTTTGAAAAGGCATGCCTAATGACGTCAGAGGAAATCCCCCGAGCCAACCAAAGCACCGATCCGGCGACTCATAAAAGAAAACAAGAGACACATGCAAGTATACTATGTCCCGGCACAGCTCCTGTGCTCAAAAGAAAAAGAAACAAAAACCGATCGAAAAATAGCCACCCAGCCCACCCAAGCAATGAGAATGTTCAAAATGCATCTTTCCAAAAAATATATTAGAGAGAAATCAAAAACAGATCTTCCATTCAATGGATTCATTAAGACCATTCGGAGTCACTCTGTCCAGATTAAAAATCCAACGTTGTTCCAGACGGGTTCAAGTCTTAGTCCAGTCCCCACCATAGACGGAAGGTATACATTGTACAATGATTATGTATTTGAAATCTTCAAACTGATGACCAAAAGATTGGCAATGCTGAACTAAATGTGCACCTTCCACTAAATGGCGGAGTCGACTCCGATGTTCTATAAGACATACCCGCAAGGCTTGTGTGGTCTTCCCCACATATCCCAAGCCTCAAGGACATCGAAGTAAATACACTACTCCCACACTCTCACAAGTTGATGAGAGTGATTATGGTAAGTAAATGGTAAGTTCGGTGATTATGGTCAAAAGATTGACAGGAAGACCGGCAGACCTGCCAGGGGAAATTGCAAGCTTTCCAGAGGAAGGCTGCTGAACTACGGGTCCCGTTGGCAGCAAACAAAACTGAGGGGCCAGCACAGCATCTATCATTTTTGGGAATAGAAATAGACACTAAAGAAATGGTGACACGCCTCCTGACAGAAAAACAGGCAACCATGAAGGCTGCTGTGCAGCCGGCGGTAGCCGCGAGGAAAGTCACGCTTATGAAGCTGCAGTCTTTGATAGGGCATTTGAAGGTTGCCTGTCGGGTGATGCCCATGTGCCAGGCCTTCATCCGGTGCCTAGCGGTTACCACAAAGGGGGTTTGTAAGCAGCACCATTTCATTAGGGTTAATGCGCCCATGAGGGAGGACCTGGCTGTGTGGCAGCAGTTTCTCTTATGGTACAATGGCAGGAACATCTGGAGGGCGCCGGCCATTAGTAACATGGACATTGAATTGTTCACGGATGCCTCAGGAGGGGCAGCTTCGGTATTTATCTCAAGGAACAATGGAGTGACACCAAATTGGTGTGACCAAGGATATCACTTTCCTTAAGATGTTCCCGATCAAGGTGGCCATTGCCCTTTGGAGACACCAGCTTGCCAACAGGAGAATAGTATTCTGCTTGGATAATGCAGTGGTCGTGTTCACCATCAACAACAAGCAGACAGCGAAGGCGGAAAGGGTGATGAGACTGGTGAGGAGGCTAATATTGCTGAGCCTGGAAATGAAAGTGTTCATTACAGCCAAGCATGTTCTAGGAGAAAGCAATGAAATAGCTGACGCTTTGTCTCATTTTCAGCTTCAGCGCTTCTGGCATCCAGGGAGACTCACATGCAGGCGGAGATGTGGACCCTTGGATGCGGTGCGCAGGCAGACTGCTGATGGCATCATTGTCTGCTGGGACCTGGAAAGCCTACGGGAGATCCTGGGGGCGGTTGCAGAACTTCATAGTACGGAGGGGAGCCAGTCCAGGGTGCAGTGTGTCAGAGGGCCTCCTAAACGAATTCCTGATGGCACTTGAAGGTAGAGGGAGCCTCCGTAAGGCAGGCTCAGCTGATATTGGCAGGGATGGCCTTCTTCCTCAAGTTGGAGGGCTATAGAGACATGACGAGGGAGTTTGTGGTGAGGAAGGTGATGGAAGGCTGGGCAATGGAGGCTATGCCTCAGCCAGGTGGGCGATGGCTGGTCACTATACCCATGCTGTACAGGGCCATGCAACAAGCATCAACCATAACCAGAGATGGATTTGAATGCCAACTTTTCAAGTTGGCCATTCTGCTGATGTTCTCTGGGGCCTTCCGCATGAGCGAGGCTCTGCCCTGGTCCACTGTGGACATGACGGGCATTGCCATATGCTGTGGGATGCCGTGGTGGTGTGGAACAAGGGTATGCCTGTTTCTGGTCCAGTCAGAGGCAGACCGGGAAAGGGAAGATGGTATGGCTGAATGCTAAAACGGTCCGGGAGCTTTGCACGGTTGAGGCCATGTGGGAGTATTTGTGGGTGTGCCCACCAATAGGGGTCCTCTACTGCACCACGCAGATGGGTCCTGCCTCTCTCAATATCAGTTCAGGATGCTGTGGCCGAGGGCTGTAGGGAGGTGGGGTTGACACCAAGGGGCTCACGCTGCATTTCTTTAGGATAGGTGCGGTGACAGCAGCGCAGGGGTTACACCTGGGGCTGGGCCAGATCCAAGCTATCGGGAGGTGGCATCAGACCGGTACAAGCTGTATATTAGACCATAAGGCTGCCCACTGACGCTGTTTTATCTCACCCACTAAGTCACTGAACAAGGTCAGTCTGGATCATACGGTATTCTTATGTCTATTGGGCAGGACAAAGAGCAGCGAGGTGACACTTGACAGCATGCAAATACACTGGATGAGAAAATGGGACCAATTGAAGCCCACCCTCACCAGCCAGAGACAGATGGGCTGTCTGCTGGACTGGGTAGTCCTGCACCTTAGGTTAACGATTTGGTGTCCAGAAAGGGCATAGATCTTATCATCCAGATAAAGGTGGACTTAGCCTGGATTTGCAGCGAGCTCGGGCGCAGGGGTCATCTGTTCCCACATCTTCCCGTGGCAGAAGTGGAAAGGGGCACAACGACCAAAGGGCATAGAAAAAAGCAGGAGGAAACTCAACAAAGATGTCGGGACCTTCGTGTGAGGTTTAGGTGGGGTGGTTGTCAAGCTTCCAGGTGTAATTGCTGGGGAGGAGATGGTGTACTGAAGGGATGGGGTACACCTGAATGGCATCGGGATGGAGCTGTTCATTGAGGGCTTGCAATGGGCCATCGGTTAGGTACTCACAGTGCGGTGAGTTGGACTGCAGCCCCTCCTAGTGGCAGGACCTCACCAAAGAACAGGGGGAGGGGAGGGGTACCACAGAAAATTGGGGACCTGAGTACTGAGCCGGGGGTGCCGGGGCCCAGTAACATGGGGACCAGGTAGCAGGGGCCAGGGGATGCCTGGCCTCAGTTATCGGGAACAGGACACCTGGGCGCCAACACAGAGCGGTTGGCGATGGAGAAGAGGGGCAGGTCAGGGCAACTGACCAGGCAGTGTGAACGGTGGTACCCTTCCATGCCAAACTCCAATCCAGGGCCTTTATTTATTTAACAGGTTTTGTTTTCTGCCTTTTCCTTCAATCAAAGCGGTTTACATAGGAACTAAAATTACATCAAATGTTAAACTTAAAACTAGGTCAGCAGGGAAGGGGCATACGGGGGGAGGGGGATATGTGTAGGGGTAGCTATTTACAGAGGGGAGGTATAAGCTATTTACAGAGAGGTATATATACTTATGTACATTATTTACAGGCCGACGAGTTGTCTTGAGAGGCTGAGTTGATTGTTGGGTGGGAGCGGCAGAGAGGGGAGAGTACGTTAGGTAATGGCACCATAATGTTCGGTGAAGAGTTAGTTTTGAGCTTTTTGGCATCAATGGTGGCTCTGAGGTCTTGGGGGAGGGAGTTCCAGAGGCTGGGTGCAGCTAGGGACAGAGCTCTGCCTGATGTGGAGTGTGTGTGGTTTTAAGGTAGGCACTAGGAGTTTGGATGGTATCCATTGTACTACATCATTTGGCTCTCGTGCTTATGTTGATGTTGATTAGGCACTTAAGGGTGTCTGGGGCTACGTTGTGCTTGATTTTATAAATATTGAGGGCTGTTTTGAATGTGATTCTGGAGGTAGTTGGTTCAGGATAGGGGTAATGTGTTGATGTTTTGAGGAACCAATGATGATATGGGCAGCAGTGTTTTGCACCATCTGTAGGGGTCAGATAGTTGATTTAGGCAGGCCGATAAATAGGGTGTTACAGTAGTCTAGTGTGGGCATAACTATTGCTTGGCAGATTGTTCTGAAGTGATCTTGACTGAGGAAAAGCTTGAGTTTTCTTATGATGGACATCTTGTAGTATGCACTCTTGGTGGTTCTGCTTATGTGGGATTGGAAGTTTAGGTTTCGGTCCAGGACGATTCCAAAGTACTTTACTTCATCCTTGAATGGATATAGTTATGTTAGGGAGAGAGATGTGCTGTGGGGGAGAGAAGGAGCAGTTGCGTGAAATGAATAGTGCTTCTGTCTTTTTGAAGTTGATTTTGAGGTTGTTGCAAGAGAGCCATTGTGGCATATCCTGGAGACAGGTGGTTATTGTTGTGTAGTCTGTATTCTCAAGGTTGATCCGGGTGTAGATCATGATGGCGTCTGCCTATAAGGAATATTGGATTCTGTGTTGCTTGATGATATCACAGATGCATTGAATGTAGAGGTTGAAAAGAGAATGATGAGCCTTGGGGTACCCCCTATGTCAGTGGGAAAGGGGAGGAGGTGGTTATGCCATTCTTGACTTGTTGCTGTCTCCCATTGAGATATGAGGTGAGCCATGCAAGGGTGGTGGTGCTTAGTTCAATGTCTTCAAGTCTTTAAAGAAGGATTGGGTGGGAGATAGTGTTTAAGGCTGCAGTTATGTCAACAAAGATGAGGAGGAAGCCCGTTTTAAGATTGTTGATTCCCCTGATGAGGTTATCGAGGAGCATTATGGAGTAGGATTTTGCACTGTGGAGAGGTCGGAATCCATATTGGTGGGGGTCTAAGGGTGCTAAGGAGTCTACATGGTCCTGGAGTTCAAGGTATACTATCTTCTCAAGTATCTTGGTAAGAAATGGGAGGCTGGATATTGGGCAATAAGTTGCTGGGTCAGTGGGGGAGGGTATTGAGAACTTGGAGACAGGGCTAGCTTGAGGGGGGATATGTAACGTTGGGTAAGTGAGGAGAGTATGATCTTGTGTATGAAGTTGCTGAGCATGTCTTTTGTGGATTTTATCCATGGGACTGGACAGGGGTCAATAGGTGCGGTGCTGGTGTTAAGGGCAGATATAATACATGTGATTTGTTCTTTGGAGGATATGTGGAATTTGTCCCAAGTGCTTTTAGGGGGTGCAGGTGTGGGGCTTGGGGCTATGGTTTGTGTGTTCTCTGTTTGGAGGGGGATATGTTTGGTAATTAGGTATTGTGCAAAAATCTGGGGGTGGATAGTTACGTCTTCAGTGTAGTTGGGTTCCCTTGTGAGAGTGTGGGCTATATTGAAGAGTTCTCTGTGTTTGTTAGTTGATTTGAGGGTGAGGTTGTTGTGATGTTCCTGTTTAGGTTGGTTGATTAGTTTTTTGTATTCATTCTGCTTTTCTTGGTAGAGCTTTTGGATGGATTGTGTCTTGTTCTTTCTCTAGGTCCTTTTAGTTTTCCTGAGGGTTCTCTTGGCTTCCCTTATGGTGTTTGAGTACCATGGAGCTGATTGTCTTTTCTGCTCTATGCATCGGCTGGGTTCTTTTGCTGGTACTCTTGCTGCTGCTGAGATAGTGGTGTTCCAGAGGTTGATGGTGGCATCTAGGTCAGCTGCGTCTCGATCTCATTCTAGGGCTGGGAGGATATCCTGGAGGAATTGGTCTTTGTTAAATGATTTAAATCTCCTTCCTGAGTAGTGTGGGCTCTGCAGGATGGTTGTGTCAGGGTGGGCCATGTTGAACTGTATAGAGTGGTGGTCAGACCGGGGTATTGGTGTGACCAGGGGCGTGGTTATGCTATTGCTTTGTAGGATTTTATTTGGGACGAAGACCAGGTCTGGCGTGGAGCCTATGTGGTGGGTGGGTGTAGTGAGGAGTTGTGTTACGGTAAGGCCTCCGTGGCTCTGAGGAAGGAGTCTGCTTCTTTGTCAGGTATGGATTTGAGGTTGAAATCTCCCTGCACGATCAGAGATTTGTTGGGGAAGTTTGTGGCGCATACTGCTTCGAGGGTGGTGGAGAGTTCATCAGCAGGGCCATTGGGGGGCTCTGTAGGTGAGGCAGATGGCTAGGTGCTTGTTCTGTATTATAATGGAGTTGTAGTGCGTTGTGTTTTGTGTCATAACTGTTTTGAACTGAGGTGGGTTCTGGCGAGGATTAGTACACTCCACACCTCTTTTTTGTATTCTGGGGCAGTTGAAAGCTGTGTAGGAGGAGGAGGGTTAATTGGTTCAAGATGACTTGGTCAGTGCTAGTTAACCAAGTCTTGGTAATGCAGAGGATATCTGGTGGAGTTGTAGGTGGTCTATGATTGTATTTGTTTTGTTTCCTATGGATCTGGCATTGAGGAGTTCAATGCTGGCAGTAGTGTGGGGGGGCTGGTAGGTAGAGTGGGTATGTATGAGCAAAGGGATCCGCTTGTGCAGTTTTTGGTTTACTGTGTGCCTGGTTGGTTGGGAGCACAGTATGGATAGTTGGGGGGGGGAGGGTGATGGTAACAAGGATGGGGTAGGAACATGTTTGGTGTTCAAACAGGTATGGGAGTATTAGGAATATCCAGAGACAATTGTGAATGTGCATTTTGAAGTCTGATGCCTTAGGCTAACATTATTTATTTATTCAATAGTGTTTATATACCGCTTTTCGAGAATCAAAGCGGTTTACCAAGAACTTGAAAATAATGGAGAGTTACAGTTAACAATATAATAATAATTATAATTACAAAAAAACAGATGAAAGAATTACATTTAACAAGAGTGCATAAATGTGAACTGAAACAAATGTTACAAATTCTAAAATATTAAAGGCTTGGGTGATGAGTTAGCAGTACTTGTGTCTGTTGTAGTTGTCCTAGTGTGGTGGTCTTCTTGGGGTGTGGGAGCTTGGGCTCTGGGCTGTAATCCACGGGTGTGCCATCTGGGGGGGGGGGGGTCCTTTCCTGCGGGTTGCTGCTGTTTTCAGGTCTCTCTGTAGTGGTTTGGCATGGTTGTGTAGTTTGAGATGCGGTCCATGCCTAAGGGCCATGCCAAAGGGTCCTCTGGTGAGGCCCTCAGGCACAGGCCCGCCTTGGGAGGAGCTGGATTAAATGTTAAGCCCTGCAGCGTGGGAGGAGCTTACCTCCACGCTGTGGGGACGTCCGTTGGTGCTCCGGTCTACTTGCTGCTGTTCAGGATGGTATCCGGTGGTGCAGAAAACTCTGATGAGGTCAGGGAGCAGGCAGATCTCTTTTTTGGGTCCTTTTTTGTGCAGGTGTTTTTACAATGCTTACATAATGTTGTACAGAAGCTTAGAAGTTTAGATTAGTTTTGATTGTTATGGTTACTGATTGATTGTAAACAGTGCAATACCTTGTATCTGCAAGCTGTGGCCTTTAAGATCCACTAATAAAAGCAGTTTTTAAAGCAATGGATCAGGCCAGGGCCGTACTGAGCATGAATTGCGCCCTGTGCGACTTACACATTGGGCGCGCGTCCCCCCCAGTCACTTTCTGGATGGCGGTGGGAGAGAAGAGGTGCGCCCGATGTGCAAGTCGCTGGTGTGCTAAACAGATCTGTCCCTCCTTGCTCTGATGCCGCATCAGAGGAGGGAGGGACCAGACCTGCTTAGCATGCCTTGAGAAGACTTAAGGGGCACATTTCAGCTGTCTGCCGTTGCCTGCTGCTGCTGAGAGAAGAAAAAGTGGCGGCGGCAGGCAACAGCAGACAGCTGAAATGTGCCTCTTAAGCCTTTGCATCCTGTGCGGCCGCACCGCTCGTACAGGGCTAGGTACGGTCCTGGATCAGGCCATCTTTCTGTTACATGTGGGTCTGGGGGGAAAAAGGGTGGAGGAGGGGGTTAGGTGGGAAGCATGGTGGCCCGAGACCATTCCGGCTTCCCCTGAGTTATGTGTATCTTTAAAGAAAAATGTAGAGAGATTTCTCCAGAAAGTGCCTGAATATGTGCGGCTAGGATATAAACAACAGTGAATCAATTACCATACTTGTAGCTTTCTTGAAATATTTGTATGCTATGCCTCAGGAGCCCCTCTGGCAATTTATGTCCAGATCCCTATCTACGTTCTAAGATTTGATTACCAGCAACTTTTGCAACAGAGTGCAATGGTTGCTTTGATTCAGAAGATCAAGAACCTTGTAGTTCCTACATCTTTTCTATCAGATCAGGAATCTCTTTTGTTTTGTATATTTTGAGTTCTATCCAATGTCGCCTTACAACTAGTGTGAAACATTTCCAACTGGAAGAATTAATAATAATCATATATCTCTTCCCCAAATTAAAAAATACTTTGTGAATCTTTAAAAATGTTTACTCTCCAAATGTAGCCGTCCCCCCCCCCCCCCCCAACTAGATCAGAAATCTTCTTAGGTTGGCTGAGAGAAGAAGAGATTTTGGATTTAGGTCATGCCTTTTTCAGGAGCAGCTCAAGACAACATACATTTAGGGACAGGGCTTACAATCTAAGGGCATGTTTACTAACCTGCGCTACCCTTGTAGTTCTCATCTAGGCAGGACGGGGCAAGTAGTGTGAGTGCGACTAACGCCACCTCAATGGTGGTATTAGTTGCACCTGTGGCCGGTTTACCACACTCCCCTCTTCAGGTAGCATACAGCCCTGCGCTGGTAACCCAGACCACATGTGCGTTAATGTCATGGGAATTAGTAAATATGCCCTTAGGTTTGTACCTGAGATAATGCAGGGTTAAGCAACTTGCCCAGGATCACAGGAGCAGCAGTGTGTTTGGAACCAGGATTTTTTGGTTCTCAGCCAGTTGCTCTAACCATTAGGCTACTTCTCTACTCTTTTTCCACATAGCAGACCACCAGATCTCCATAATTGCTGGCAGACCTTTTCTTAGTATGTTTTTCAAAGCAAACAGGCGGTATTTTCAGGACCAGCACTACCATTAGGAAAACTAGGCAGTCACCTATAGTGCCGACCTTCCAAAGGCAGCCCCCCACGTCCATTGTCGCCACTAGTGCCCCTCTCTGGGGCCCACAGTGGCGGAAATTGCCTCTAATACCACGGCGCAGCATTTACCCTCCATCTTTGAGGCTGCATTGCGGTTTCATTCTGTTCAATCTTCCGCTTTGGTGCCCTCTCCGCCACAGACTTCCGGTTTATACAAAACCGGAAGTCTGGGGCAGAAGCAGCAGATAGAACAGAATGAAACCACGGTACAGCCTCGGAGATTTATTTTTATTTATTTATTTATTTAGTATACATTTGTATACCGCTACTTCCAGCGATCAGCAGCGGTTTGATTACAGATTGGAAATTGTCAAATCATGACAGGAAATTTTTGAGGTATAAACACATTGATTAGACAGGAAAGCACAGCACACAGAGAACTATTTTACAGGGAACATGGGCTATGGAGGGTTAAGTGGCTTGCCCAAGACCACAAGGAGCACCTGTGGGACTAGAAACCCCAGTCCTTCCGGCCCAAGGTTGCTGTCCTCCAGTGGGATTTGAACCCCCGACCTTCCGGCCCAAAGTACCTTGCCCCAACCACTAGGCCACTCCTCCCAGATGGAGGATAAATGCTGTGTCACGGTTTCAGGGGTAATTGCTGTCGCTGTTGGCCCTGGAAAGGGCTGCCAGCAGTGGAAATGGGCACGGGGGAGGAGTCGGTGGAGGGTGGCAGGATGGAGGGCCTGCCTAGGGCACCTCAAGTTCTTGTACCAGCTCTCGGTATTTTACATCTGTATAGTCATAAGAGAGCACAGTAAGTTATAACTAGTTGACTTGTCCTAAAAACATTTGATACATCACTCAGAGTGTTTAAGCTGACTATTAATTGCCTTAAGATGCATATTTCTGAGTACCTAACCTTAGAACAGATGTATAGAATAGACTTGCTGACGTGCTGTGTGAAAGACAATTGGGCCAGTATTCAAGACACCACTGTCAGATTTTCTTTTTTTTTTAAACATCAGCTACAGTGTTTATATTATCCACATCTATTCAGTGTCACTGTCTGGATAGCTAGTGGTGCCAAATATATGTGGCGAACAGTCCTCGCCACCACTCCACAGATAGCAGTGATATTCAGCTGCTGTACTTTTTAGCGAAGTGATTTAATTTCCGATATCCTTTTTAGTCAACTATCCATAGAGTTATGTGGAATGCCCATACTATGCTCCAGCACTATCTGGATAGCGTCAGGGTGGTCTTTAAGAACAGTGCTGCTGAAAATTCATAGATACTGTAGGGCATTTATCCATATTGCGGCTGCTGCTATATAGGCAAATGTTTTAGAAAAACATGCTACTTCTTTGTAGGGGCAGGGATTATCAAATGACCTGCTCCACCTCCTCCATCTTGGAAACCATGTGAGAATTTTCCCTGGAAAATATTCCATCCACCCAAGAGGCATTTCCAAAGACTTTTTCATTCTAGATGTAAAAATACTAAGCCATTGCATGCACAGGCAGGAGGGTTCTAAAACATTCACTAACATCTAGTCAAAACTGTTGTCATATTTTTGGCTGGGTCAATAGTAGCCAATCTTCCTGTCTAGATTCTAAAGAATATGCCCTTAGTGGGAAGACTGCCATGTTTGTTTTTTATAAACCATTATGTCCTTGTAACTTCAAAGCTGATTGTCAGCAAAGAATTCAGATTTCACCTTTTGAATGTTCCTCCAAATTGCCCTCTTTAAAAGACATTTATGTCAGCTGTGGGGGGTTAGCATAGTGGTTAGAGATGTGTGTTTGGGCACCCAAGGGAGCAGGTTCAATTCCCACATGTTCCTTCCCTTTTACAGAGTGGACTCCCCTGAGGGAGTGGATAACGTGAGGAAAGATCTACAAAAGCTGGAAGAATGGTATAATGCTTGGCAGTTAAGATTTAATGCGAAGAAGTGCAGTGTCATGCACTTGGGAAGCAGAAATCCAGGGGAAATGTACACGATAGGGGGCGAGAGGTTGGTGTGCACGGACCAGGAGAAGGACCTTGGTGTGATGATTTCTGAGGATCTCAAGGTGGCAAAACAGTGTGACAAGGCAGCGGCAAAAGCCAGGAGGATGTTGGGTTGCATACAGAGAGGAATTACCAGCAGAAAGGAAGAAGTACTAATGCCACTGTATAAGTCACTGGTGTGAAGCCTCACTTGGAATACTGTGTTCAGTTTTGGAGGCCATTTCTTGCAAAGGATATAAAAAGACTGGAAACTGTTCAGAGGAAGGCGACCAAAATGATTTGGAGCCTGCGTCAGAAGCCTTATGAGAAGAGACTTGAAGACCTAAATATGTACAATCTGGAGGAGAGGAGAGACAGGGGAGATATGATTCAGACCTTTAAATACTTAAAGAGAAATAATGAACAAACAATCCTCTTCCAAAGACGGGGAAGCTGTAAAACTAGAGGGCATAATATGAAGCTGCAAGGGGGTAAATTGAAAGGCAATGTCAGGAAATACTTTTTCACTGAAAGGGTGGTGGATGCTTGGAATGCCCTCCTGATGGTAGTGGTGGGGGGCAAATACAGTGACAGACTTTAAAATGGCATGGGACAGACACAGTGGATCCCTTTATAGCAACAGGATAAAATCAAAATAAACTTAACTATCTAATTTCTCAGCATACAGGGGTGTCTTACACAGAGCGGTGGGTTCACCCCTAAAATAAAGACATGGGGAGGGGTGGCCTGCACGGAGTAGCAGGTGCACCTACTCTTGCCATCTTACTGGGCAGACTAGATGGACCATACTGGTCTTTATCTGCCGTCATTTACTAGTTTACTATTCCATGATCCACTGAGGCTAGAAATCTCTCCATTAGAGTCCTATATGGTCAAATATGTGTCATACTAAGGAAAAGGCTCCAGGTTTAACTCCGATACTTCCTTTGTTCCCAGTAAAATTGATGGCTTCAGATCATTGTAGGCCTAGGAATCCTGAGTCATCCATCAATTTCTACAGGCATCATTCTTTCTGAACTAATGAAAGTGATGATAGGGAGGAGTAGCCTAGTGGTTGGGGCAAGGTACTTCAGGCCGGAAGGTCGGGGGTTCAAATCCCACTAGAGGACAGCAACCTTGGGCCGGAAGGACTGGGGTTTCTAGTCCCACAGATGCTCCTTGTGGTCTTGGGCAAGCCACTTAACCCGCCATAGCCCATGTTCCCTGTAAGTATTAGTGTATGTGTCTCATATTCCCGCATGTTAAATGTATCCCCCAATTGTGTTGTGACCGCTTTGATTGAAGGATAAGGCGGTATACAAAAAAACTGTCTAAAATAAAAATAAAAATGTATTTTCCTAAATGGGAACTTGGTTAATGAAAGGTATGTCAAAGATATAACCTCCAAACAAGACGATAGCAAAACGTGCATTGAGGATTTATTTTATTTTATTTTTCTTTAAATCTTCTTTGGAATTGATGCAAGTTTTCTAACACATATATCTTTGTCTATCCACAGTGGTAAGCATGCTCATCTTTTTGTCTGGGGTTTCTCATTTTTCTCTTTTTTAGTTAATCTTAGAGGGATATTTCCGATCTTATGTTTGCATAGTGACAGTGTTGCTAGCCAGTCTGATGTGAACCTCTTCAGAATTATTATTGATGATCTGCCTTCTTTTATCAAGATACAGCCCACTTCTATTCTCCTAATGACTTTTTTGTTTGGTTTCCAGGATTGTCTTTTTGTGCCGTGTTTGGTAGACTTTTGAAACCCAGGAGGGGGAAAAACAGTTCTTCACCCGATAAACATTTTATTTGTCGATTCTCTTTCCCCTTTTCTTAAGCAAGCTAGCTAGGCCTATGTCGGTTCCTTCATTGAAGCTGCCTGTGAAATAAAAAAGAAAATTGCTTACTTGTAATATTTGTTTCCATGGTTATGATAGTTAAGTTGATTCACACAGCCCAGCCTTTTGCTTTTGGAGAGTTGTGCTGTATCATTTTCTGTCCTTGCTATTCCTTAAACGGAGTGATTGCTGTTCTGCTATCATGCATGCCTCCATCTGCAGCATGTGTAGCTTTTTCTAGTGAAAGTGTGTGCAGTCCAGTCAATGCTGATGCCTGGCAACTAAGCTCCTGGGTTTTCTTGGCAAGGTGCGACCAGAAGTAGATTGCCAGGCTTTTTCTAGAAAAATCTTAAAATATTCTACCTATTCCACTGAGCTGTGGTAGCACTACAAATAAATATTTTTTCTATTTTTCTTATAGAATCAAAATTAACTTCTAAGTGAAATGCAAAAGTTTATTGAGATTAATTTTTAATGATTTTTTTTGACCAGTCTGAATTTTCCCTTTGCCATATAAATCCCCATCTGGGGCTGGGATTAAAACTTTAACTGATACTTACCTATGATAGACTCTCAGCTATGATAAAAATGGAAATGCAATGCAGCTTTAACCATCTAAAAAATGTTTCTCCTGTGAGGGTGAAACTTTTTAATACATACTGTAGCTATTTGATTTTTATGATAGTAATAGTATATTGGAAGTTATGCATGTTATTATATTTCCATACATTGGGAAGATTATGGTGCATCATTTCCTGTCTGTGTCCCTAAAGATAAAGGTGTCTAATGACTAAGCTGGCTGTTGTTAACAAGTGTTATTTTAGCTCAGGCCCCATGTTACTAATACATGTTAATATTAGCGCACCTTAATAACTAGACCCCAACATGTTTTTTTTTTCTCGGCATTATATTACCTTTCTTCCCTATCTTCTTTATTGTCAACATTAAATGCCTGTAGCAATTCACTGTGTATTAATATATATGTGTAATTTTTAATATAAAATCATATGGGGAGTTTAACAGATGAGGGAACCTAATTTCAGCACAACAGTTCTTCATAGACAATTACAGATGTCATAAGCATGGAATGGAATCATTGATTTCCTATATTTAGCTAGTAATATATTATATGTCCATTGCTAAGCCTGTTCCTGAATGCATTTATGCCTTTAGAGGTATAATTAAAATCTGATTAAGCTTTTGCATAAACTGTCTCACAGATGGTATTTTCTTTTTTTAAGTGGAAATAGTTCAGGATGTTCTACATTAAAATACATATATAATTGGAAACGGAAAATTCATAGTTATTTTAGCTACAGCCATTGCTAAATGAGTATGATATCTAAATTTCTCTCATTCTAGTAGAAAGAATGATTCTTTTCAATGGGGATCTGCATCCTACCTTTTAACGGAATGATGGGTTATCACTGATAGTTCTGAAAACAGTTTTCTTCCAAAATTGTGTTTAATATTTCAAAGCAAAAGGTGCATCCAAAGATAGAAGCTCCATACTGAGCATATAAGAGCAGTTTTTAAATGGATTGCCCTGAGAAATTTACCCATTGTCCATGTGGGGGGAAAAGGAGTGGTAGTAGGAGCAGGTTTAGGGCTGTCCTGGTAAAAGTGCATTTTGTTTTGAAATTCCCAGGTGGTATTTACCCAGAATACTTTGCATCTGCAAATTATAAAGGGGTAAGGAATTCCCAGAGCACTGACCACTCTAAAATTTTCAAAGGGAAGCTGTCTTTGAAAATCAGCTTGTAGGTCCATGAGTAAAAGGACTGAAATCATCATGGTATTTAAAAAAAAAAGCTTCATGTTTGTTTATCCTAAAGAAAAGTGGTGGTGCTATGCAAAAATAGTTTTTTCTCCATGGATGAACAGGAAAGTCAGTCCTCATGCATGCGGGTAACATCACGGATGGAGCCTGGGAGCAGGAGCAGCTCCCCAGCTTCAGATGTCTCCCAAAGATGTTAGAATAACTCCACCACACATGCATACCTGTTCCTGCCTGCTGATGTCTCACAGGGCTGCCCCAGTCTTTCTTTTTCCACAGAACCGAGCTGAGCAAATGCATTGCTATGCTCTCCTCACACCCATTGTGTGTTTGGTATTATATCAAACTTTTCTTCATTTCTCTCCTTATTTGTTTTCACTGTCGCTATCATGCAGTGCTGATCCTCTTTAGAATCTTAAGGTTTCTGGTCATTTTTAGGTTTCCTTTCTTTTTAATACATCACCTTAGTAGGGCTGACCAGAGCCCTGCCAGGAATAATTTTTCATGATCCAGTTGATTGATTTTGCTGTAGCTATTTTTCCTGACAATATGTTTCAAACATTCTCTAGCAGGTTTAACAGCTGAAGCAGGACCATATCCATTACCGATACAGTACTCATAACTGGTGCCTGCAGTGTCTGGCCTCTGATCATGATCCCTCTCATTGTAATTTGTGTTCAGAGTCAAAGAAAAAGGCTCAAAGCTTGCGAAGAGCGGCACAAACACATTTTTGTCACTGATAAGTCCAGTCCAGAGACATAGGAGGTGTCATCCTCAATGGTTTCAGAAGGTCTACTGGATGATGGAGATGCATCGACATCTAGAGGACATCAGTCAGCCTTGATACTGAGCATTGGTAAATTCCATCAGGAGTGGACATTATCTAATTCCCAGTTAAAGAAGGATTTGTCCTCTTCTTCAGTGGCATTGAAGGCTTTAGGGAGAGGCTGAGATGCATCATAGCCAAAACACATCAGAACATGATGTCATGAGCATCCGAGGTACTGAGAGATTTGGTGCCCTTGACGTTTCTCTGATGTGAGGACCACTCATCTTCCTTGGTTCTGTAGGAAACACAACAGACTCCATAGAGCAAAAGCTAGCCTTCCAGTATCTCTGGAATGACTCGGAGAACATGGCCACTCCAACTGCGGTTCCATCACTTTTGTTGATGGTACCTTCTCTAGAGAAACGAATGGAAGATTTCTTTGCTCAATGCAATGCTACAGCTTTGACAGCATCAAAGTCAATGAAACCCAGTATCCAACCAATCCTCAAGACTTATGTTCTGTCTGGAGGAGAGACCCTGGCATTGACTGGCCCAGTCAGTGTTACCTTCCAGTGCATCAGGGAAGGCATTTCATCAAGACATCAGAGATCCTTAGTACATCAGCACTTTCAATTGAAACCCATAGCCAAAGCAGGGGCCCACACTTTTCCACTGCAGTAATTTTCTGGGTCAGATTTAGAGCACTCTGGGATTCTGACTATGAACAAGGTATATTTTTGGAAGAGGATTCTACTGGTCTCCTTTCAGATCTCTCCCCATTTCAAGAGTGAAAAGTTGTTTCCTCAAAAGGTTTCCTTCACGGATTTTGTCCAGGAAATGGCTAAGTACATTCCATTTAAGTTAGAGGCAGAGGAGGAACCCAGGGCAGAAATTCTCCAATTCCTTGACCTGCCCAGTGAAACTGAGACAGTACCTGTTCATAGAATCCTGACGTGTGTAGATGAAGATGTGTGAAGTCCCTCTCTCTGTACAACCTGTTAATAGAAAGGCTGATTCAGTGTATTGGGTCCGGAAGGCTCCCAGTTTTGAGAAGCTGTAGCTTCCTCACTATTCCATGATAGTTGAATATCCACTCAAAAGAACTAAAAGCTCCAGAACACACTCTTCAGTGTCTCCAGGGAGAAAGGCTTGGACAATGAGGTCTTTTGGAAGAAAGTTCTTTCTGAACATTATGTTAAGCTCCCACATAGCATCCTACCAGCTCTTCATGGACATGCACTTGCAGAACATTTTGAAACAAATGCAGAAGTTAGCTAACACTCTCCTCAAGAAAACAATTCCAATCACTAGTTGACAAAGGGAAGGAGGGCAGAAAATACATGATTTGAGCAATATATTCCATTTTCTATACGGTACTGGGAGCATCATCAGTGGGTACTTGCACTTGGAGACCTTAATGGCTTCGGGCCTCAGACCTATGGACAGATATCCAGGAGAAATTTACTGATGTGTTGTGCCCTAATGTGGAAAGAATCTTTTCAGAAATAATGTGCAAGATGCTGCAACCATGATAAAGCAGCACAGTGACACCCTTAAACCCTCGCCAGACCCACTTCAGACCCAACATCCTCATCTAGGAGGCATTGGAGCAGGAGGCAAAGGAGATCCTACTACTCTCCTACAATTATAGATGTATTCCTCCTTCACACTCCTCCCAAACTAGATTAGGATCTTGCTCATATCCTCATCAGCAGAGAGCCCAGAGATCACAGCCTGCTCCTCAGTTAAAACCAGGGATGGGGTTTTGACTGCTTGCATGAGAACATAACTAGTTTGCTGGTATCCATTGTGGATGACCTTCCGATAGGAAGGAGGCTATGTATGATTTTATGCAAATCACTGGTTCTCAGAGCACTGAGCACTAAAATTAGTCTGGTTAGGATGCCAGTTCAACCTTTCAAACTTAACACCAAATTGCCCACTAGAACAACTTGCACAAACTCCAATCATCAGGAGATACTGACAAAGGAGCTTGCTTCCCTTCTAGAGGCCAATGTAGTCCCCGATGCATTTCGATCCGCTAAACCACTCAACCGATCAGCGCCCACGGCGGAAAGTACAGAATGGTTACCCTGAGCAACGTAATATCTTATTTCCAAAAAGGAGACTGCTTATGTTTTCTGGTCTTGAAGGATACTTACACCTACATTCAGATACCATTACACTAACAGGAAGTATCTCAGGTTCATAACAGGGAATCACCACTAACAATATAGTGTATTACCATTAGGCCTCATGTCTGTGCCTTGAGTATTCACAAATTACTTCACCATAGTCGCAGGAAGTCAGTCCTCACATATGGGTGACATCAGCACCAACAGACCCCATGTGGTATCCATTCCCCAGCTTTGATAGAAAGCCTTTGGCAGTTCTACCATGCATGCGTTATCACCTTCCAGCCCAAATGTGCCAGCTTACCTCAGTCTCCTTTTTTCCATGGAGCCCATCGGATATGTAGTCTGTGTCCCCAGAAAAGTTAGATTTTTGTCATGATTTTCTTTTGTGATTCTCTTTCTCTGGTCGTGTACCGTCACCTTCTTGGTTCCCTGATCTGTCGCTTCTTTTCAGGTTCCCACCTTTTCTTCTCTTCAATGCGCAGGTTTTTCTTGCGCCCTCCTGACCAAAACATTCGAGTTTGACCTCACAGGAGCTGTTTTCCCTGCTGTGTCTTTGGTCAGTGGCTTTAAGCAGTACAATCGTTGTAATTGTACCATGTCTCACACAGATGGTCATGACTGTTGCCTGCTGTTCCTTGGCACCGACCACTGTCACTCTTCTTGCCCACTCTATCTCCAGATGATGAGCAAGGGCCGGAAGAATCACAAAAGGCAGCAGGAGACACTGTTTGGGAAACGGTGCCCTCGGGAGCCGTGGATGAGGCCTCAGCCTCACATGAGGACTGTGCTCACTCTGAGCCCCAAGATTGTGGGGCATCCGACCCAGGATCAGCTGTGGAAGACCATCCCCGGAAGGATCAGACCCTGTCGAAGTTGACATCGAAGACCGATTCTGGTGCCAAGGGTAAGTCTCATGGTCACCGGCATCAGAGCCCTGAGACGATAGCAAGGGCCGGGAGTGGCCTTCCAAGCTGCCTCAGCAGGAGGAGACTCCAGCATTCCTGGTTCCAAAAAGAACAGGTTTTAGGCCTATCTTGGATCTGCGAGACCTCAATCGGTTTTTGGTGAATGAGAAGTTAAAAATGGTTTCCCTTGGAATATTGCTGCCCTAGCTCCCGCAGGGAGATAGGCTATGCTTCTTGGAGCTCAAGGATGCCTGTACCCACATCCTGATCCATCCCTTGCACCAACAGTGCCTCTGCTTCATCATCGGAGGCCAGCACTACTAGTACCGTGTTCTGCCATTCGGACTGGTGTCCACCCCCCGGGTGTTAACAAACTGCTTGGCAGTGGTTGCTGCTCACCTACATCTCCAGGAGATGGTTGTGTTCCCCTTCATGGATGACTGGCTCATCCCCTTCATGGATGACAGTCTCTAAAATGCTCTACTGATGATGTCCATCAGTTGGGACACCGCACCATCCTTGTCCTGGAGCACTTAGGGTTTGTCATCAACTACCCCAAATCCCACCTGCAGCCTGCTCAGCATCTGGAGTTCATAGGGGCCTTCCTGGACACTGTCCAGACCAAATCTTTTCATCCTGTAGATCGTGCTTGGCACCTGGCTGCCCTAGCACAGGACCTGCAGGGATGCTCAACGGCCCTGACCTGCCTGATGCTGTGCCTTTTGGGGCACATGGCCTTTACTGTGCACATCACACCTGATGCCTGCCTCCACATGCATCAGGCCCAGTGGACCCTCAACTCCCAATGGGCCCATGTGACGAGCCACCTCCATGACCAGGTCTGGGTGACCCCGTCACTGGTGACGTCCCTCAGTTGGTGGCAGAAGCCACAGCACCTCCTGGTGGGAATGCCTTTTCAGTCTCCTTCCCCTCGGGTGACCCTCATGACAGATGCCTCAAAACTGGGCTGGGGGGCCCATTGCAGCAGTCTATGGACCCAGGGCATCTGATTGGTGGAGGAGTGTCTCCACCAGATCAACTTTCTTGAACTTAGAGCCATTGCGTACAATTTGCAAGCATTCCATTTACCACTTATCAAACCAGGTAGGCCTGATTCAGATGGACAATCAAGTGGCAATGTTTTATCTCAACAAACAGGGAGGCATTGGTTCATACCTCTTGTTTGAGGTGGCGATTTGTTTCTCAAACTTCGCCCAGGAGAGGGGTGTGCTCCTTCAAGCGACATACCTTCCGGGACAGGAGAATGTTTTCACGGATCGCCTCAATCGGGTTCTCCAGCCCCATGAGTGGAGGCTGACCCCTCAAGTGGTGCACAGCCTGTTTCTAACATGAGGCTTTCCTACACTCAACCTCTTCGCCAGTCTCAGTTGCTGCGCTTCTGCTCCAGGATACTGGTCACGCATCGAGTAGCGGCCGATGCATACCTCCTGTCATGTGGTGAGGGGCTACTATACGCGTACCCTCCGACCCCTCTGGTCTCCAAGACTCTTCTCAAGATTCAACGGGATCAGACTCTGTGATCCTCATAGCCACCAAGTGGGCCTTGCAGCCATGGTTTCCCCTGCTATTCTGCCTCTCTTGGGTGCCACTGATTGCCCTGGGCTGCGCCCTGGACCTGATATTGTAGGAGGATGGCCCCCTCCTGCCATCCTCCTGTCCTGGCTGCTGAAAGGGTACCCCTTGGCCAATTTCATCTTCCCCGGGTGGTGGAAGATGTCCTCCTGGCATTCCACAAGGATTCAACAAGACGAGCATGCACCTTCAGATGGTGTTGATTCTCAGTCTGGTGTGCAGATTGGGATAGCAACCCCTTCTCCTTGTCAATTCCAATGGTGTTGCAGTACTTGCTGCACCTTTCCTAAGCTGGCTTGAAATCAAACTCTGTTCAAGTGCCCCTCAGTGCGCTGGCAGCATACCATCATTTGGTGGATGGGCAACCCCTGTCCTTCCATCTGCTCATGGGTCACTTTATGCGGGCTCTCTTGCTCATGTGGCCTCCCATTCATTGCCCGGCGACAGCCTGGGACCTGAATGTGGTTCTGGGTAAGCTTATGGCTCTTCCCTTCGAGCCGTTGGCCTCTTGTCATCTCATGTACCTCTCTTGGAAAGTGGTTTTCTGGTGGCGCTCACCACTTCCTGCAGGGTCAGTGAGCCATAGGCATTGCTGACACATGCTCCTTACACCAGGTTTCACAGGAATAGCGTGATCTTGCACACTCATCCCAGGTTTCTGCCGAAGGTGGTTTCCACCTTTCATCTGAACCAAGAGGTGGTCTTTCCTATTTTTTTTCCCTGACTTCACGCGAGTTGGGCAGAGGCCACGCTCCACACTCTTGATTGTAAGAGGGCATTTGCCTTCTATCTCGTGCGGACGAAAGCCTATCACCGCTTCTCACAGCTCTTCATCTCCTTTGACCCCAACAGGCTTGGGATCACGGTCTCTAAGCACACCCTGTCCACCTGGGTGGTAGACTGCATTTCCTTTGCCTATGCACAGACTGGTCTCTCCCTGAATGGCACATCACTGCTCACAGTGTGCAAGTGATGGCAGCCTCAGTAGCTAACTTGTGCTCAGTCTTCTTGTTCGAGATCTGCCAGGTGGCCTCCTGGTCCTTGGTCCATACCTTTGCAGCACATTACTTCTTGGAGGCAGACTCCCAGTGTGACAGTGCCCTTGGCCATGCGATACTCCATCATCTGTGTGGGGATTAATGTAACTCCTTCCCTCTGACCCATCTGTGGGTCCAGGCTACTAGAGAACTGCCTCTCTGGTCGACCCTTGGATCATGTAGGAGGTCTTGGGGCCAATCTGTGCACTCTGCTGGCATTCACGGTTCAATGTTTTGCTTGTCTGTGGCATTTTTACAGGGTTTTCTTTCAGTAGCATGTAGCTTGGGAGTCCCATATGTGAGGACTGACTTCCTGCTTGTTCCTGGGGAAAGTGTAGTTACTCACCTGTAGCAGGTGTTCTCCGGGAACAGCAAGAATCAGTCCTCACAACCCTCCTTCCTCCCTGTGGAGTTGTTTTTCATTTTATGTTTCTTTAAGCTATCTCATTATACTGAAGTAAGATATCACCTTTGGATGGGAAGGTGACCATGCATGAGTGGTAGAACTCCCAAAGGCTTTCTATGAAAGCTGGGGAGTGGATACTGCGTGGGCTGCATCGGTACTAATGTTACCCATATGTGGGGACTGAGAACACCTGCTACAGGTGAGTAATTAAACTAACTGGCTGGTCAAGAGAATGATTGACTGGTCAAGAGAATGTCAGGAAGGATCTGATGAATCCATGTTCACAGCCATCTGTGTGCTATATAGAGATAGAGCAGCTTTTAAACTAGATAATAGGAGAAAGCCGACAGTCGCCCAAGAGTGGATGGTTCAGAAGGATACTACCAAAAGCAGAGAGGTTCCAAAAAAGAGTAAAGTAGCCCAAATGCCCTCGTGTATGGAGCAGACAGAGCTTAAAGATCCCAAATTACCCATGTCTACCAACAGCCAAACTAATATGAATAAAATACAGTCTCTAAAATGCTTGTATGCAAATGCTAGAAGTCTAAAAAATAAGATGGGAGAGTTAGAATATATAGCACTAAATGAGAGGTTAGATATGATTGGAATATCAGAGACATGGTGGAAGGAGGACAACCAGTGGGACAATGTGATACCTGGATACAAACTATTGTGATAAGGAAGCTTATCATAGCTCAGGAAGGAGCTATAGAAAAGGTGAAGTGTTTCTGAACAAGCAACCTGTCATTGCTGGTAGAAATGAGAAAACAGAATTTTGCCATAAAAGACTACCAGTCCCAGAATGCACCAGGTTTCCAACAGCCATTAGAGGAGCTGAAGTGGGGAAACGTGTGTTCAATCAGGAGGGCTATGAGGTAATCCCTAAGCACTCATCTCAAAGGGCAGGGCCTGATTCAGCACAGCTGCGCTGTGTTAGGGAGGATCACTCATCTAAGCAGAATAAGAGTAGAGTTTATTCTACAGATGACCAGCTTCATGATCACCTTGGATATCCAGAGAATTGTCCTCAGTATCCTGAGAATCAGCTTGAGTTTGATCATCAGTTTCATCTGAAGAATCAGCAGAAGCAGAAGCCAAACCGGACTGATAGAGAAGGAAAGAAACCCTCTGGAAGGAAGAGGAGAAAAGCCTTTGAGAGGTCTAGAAGAGTCCAAGGCAGTACGTATACTGGGAGGTATTCCAAGGGTCAGCATAGACCATTGGATTGGGGAAAGCCAGAGGAATGGTGCTGCAGAACAAGGAATCACCAGAGGCTACCTGTGAGGGAGACGGCTGCACGTGGAAGGGACTCTAAGACCTATGCCAGAAGGTATGTGAAGAGAGATCCAGTGTCCAGGGATCAGGACTGGAAGGCTGGACATAAGAACTGGACTACATACTGGCCAGGCTATATAGAGAGGAACTATAGCAACAATGGAAGCTCAGGTATGAACACTGATCTATGCCCTAGCTATAACCTTGAAAGACAGCAGGGAAATAAGTGTTCTCCTGAAAGTACTCCATTGAAAGATTCATCTGTGCCAATTCATGATAGTCACCCTATGCTTGTTGATGAAGGGGAAATAATAGCAGATCAAGATATTGTTTATATGGACTGCTCTCTATCCAAACTCCGTTGGTAACTTTCTGTGATAAAGCACAGCAGCCATCACAAAGAAATATAAATTTGTTCTTTATTCCACTAAGAAAAGCTCCTGAAGCAGGATTTGACTCACACAGTAGGAAGCCATCCAGCTAAAGGGTTTCAGCTGGATAACTGATAGCAATTGAGCTGCACCTAATTGCTTGTGAGCTAGGAGAGAATTACTTTTGGATCTGTGTGGAAAGTAATCAGAAGTTAACCTTACAAGAACAGTTTATTTCTTTCTTTGTGGCTTTTCGTTTGTTAGAGATATGCTAAGAAAACATTAGCTAATTGCCTGACAAGTTTGAAGGTTGTTTTCCTGATTTTGATTTTTGACTTTGTTTTACCAAGTTAAACACTGCAAGCAAGTAGCCTAATTTATGTGCTACCAAGCATATCTCTGCTGGGAGAAATAACCCTATAAATAAAGAAGTATCTTATTGGCTTTAACACTTGTGCACAACTAAATTATTGTCAGCAGCTGTGTCTGGTGTGAATGAACTACATTACCCACAATACCTTGCAAAAATCATATAAATATATGCATTGTCAAGACTGTGAAGATTCTCACCCAGGCAGCCATCTGACACTATATCGTAATGATAGAGCTGATCAAATTGGTGGAGGAGTTGTGCTCTATGTTAGAGAGAGCATTGAGTCAGAAAGGATTAAGTTTTGCAGGAAACAAAATTTGCTGTACAATCTCTGTGGATTGAAATTCTATGCAAAAAGGGGAAGGCGATGGCAGTGGGGGTGTACTATCGACTGCCTGGCCAGAATGAACAAATGGATGATGAAATGCTCAAAGAAATCAAGGAAGCTAACAAACGTTATAGCGCAGTACTAATAATGGGTGATTTCAATTACCCCGGTATCGACTAGGTCAGTGTCACTGCAGGACATGCTAGGGAGAATAAAGTTCCTAGATGACATAAATGACTGCCTCTTGGAGCAGCTGGTTCATGAACCGACCAGAGGGGAAGCCATATTAGACCTAGTCCTTAGTGGAACACCAGATCTAGTGCAAGAGATAAGGGTGTTGGGGCCACATGACAATAGTGATCATAGCATGATCACCTTTGATTTAATTAGTGGAGGAGTGATAGTAAGGAAATCCACAGTACTACCTTTTAACTTTCGAAAGGGAGACTATGATAAAATGAGGAAAATAGTTAAGAAAAGACTAAAAGGAGCAGTTGCAAAGGTTAAAGACTTACATCAAGCTTGGGTGTTTTTGAAAAATACTATCTTGGAAGCCCAGACCAGCTGTATTCCACGCTTTAAGAAAAGTGTAAGGAAGTCCAAAAAACTGCCAGCATGGTTTAAAGGGGAGGTCAGAGAGGCTGTTGTTGCCAAAAAAGCATCTTTAAGGAAATGGAAAAAAGAGCCAAATGACGAAATCTGGAAACAGCACAAGCACTGGCAAGTCAAATGCAAAGCATTGATAAAGCAGGCAAAGGATGAATTTGAGAAGAAGCTTGCTGTGGAAGCAAAAACGCGAAATAAAGATTTTTTCAAGTACATTCGTAGCAAAAAACCTGTGAGAGAGTCATTTGGTCCATTAGATGATAGAGTAGTTAAAGGGGCGACAAGGCGATAGCGGAGAGACTGAATGAATTCTTTGCTTTGGTCTTTACTGAGGAAGATGTAGGGATGTTAGCCATGACTGAAGTGGTATTTAAAGGTGCGGAAGAATTGAAGGAAATAACGATACATCGGGCAGATGTATTACAACTATTAGATAAACTGAAGAGTAGCAAATCACCTGGGCCGGATGGTATACATCCAAGGGTGTTGAAAGAACTGAAATATGAGATTGCAGACCTGCTATTAGTAATCTGTGAACTATCATTAAAATCATCTCTAATACCTGAAGATTGGAGGATCGCCAGTGTAACATCAATTTTTAAAAAGGATTCCAGGGGTGATCCGGGAAACTACAGACCGGTGAGCTTCACGTCAGTACCGGGAAAAATGGTAGAAACCATCATAAAGAATAAAATTACTCAGCATGTAGATAGTCATGGCCTAAAGACAGCCAACATGGCTTTAGACAAGGAAGATCTTGTCTTACTAATCTGTTATGTTTTTTTGAAAGTGTGAATAAACAGGTGGACAAAGGTGAGTCGCTTGATATAGTGTATCTGGACTTTGAGAAAGCCTTTGATAAGGTCCCTCATCAGAGACCTTTGGCAAAACTAAAGAGTCATGGGATAGGAGGCAGTGTACTACTGTGGATCAAGAACTGGTTAAAAGAAAGAAAGCAGAGGGTCGGGCTAAATGGCCAATTTTCCCAATGGAGAAAAGTGAATAGTGGTATACCCCAGGGATCTGTGCTGGGTCAGCTGCTTTTCGACATATTCATAAATGACCTGGAAAGTGGAATAACGAGTGAGGTTATCAAATTTGCAGTTGACACAAAACTATTTAAAGTTGTTAAAACCCAAGAGGATTGTGGAAAATTGCAAGAGGATCTTGATAAATTGGAAGACTGGGCATCAAAATGGCAGATGAAATTTAATGTGGACAAGTGCAAAGTTATGCACCTAGGGAAGAACAACCCAAACTATGGTTACACGATGCAAGGTTCCACATTAGGAACCACCACCCAGGAAAAAGATTTAGGCGTCATTGTGGATAGCATGTTAAAATCCTCGGCCCAGTGTGCAGCGGCAGCCAAGAGAGCAAATAGAATGCTAGGTATCATAAGGAAAGGAATGGAAAATAAAACAAAAGATATTATAATGCCTCTATATCGTTCCATGGTGAGACCGCACCTTGATATTGTGTGCAATTCTGGTCGCCGTATCTTAAAAAGGATATAGCGTTATTAGAAAAGGTTCAGAGAAGAGCCACCAAAATGGTAAAGGGGATGGAAGGATACTCCTATGAAGAAAGGCTAAAAAGGTTAGGGCTCTTTAACCTGGAAAAAAGAAGGCTGAGGGGAGATATGATAGAAGTCTATAAATTAATGAACGGAGTGGAACGGGTAAACGTGGATCGATTGTTTACGTTATCAGAATATAGAAAGACTAGGGGACATGCAATGAAGCTACAGGGTAAACTATTTAAAACTAATAAAACCTATTTCGCTCCTAAATGTAGATATAAAGATCCTCGCGAAAATAATGGCGGATCGGTTAGCCAATTTTTTGCCGACGCTGATACATCGTGACCAGGTGGGGTTTGTTCGTGGCCGCCATGCGGCGTATAGTCTCCAGCGGATCTTGCTCTCTCTTTGTGCTGGCCAAAGGGCAAGGCAGAGCTCCTTACTTATCGCTTCGACGCTGAAAAAGCGTTCGACAGAGTGAATTGGGGTTTCTCCAGGACCAAGCAGGAAGTCAGTCCTCACATATGGGTGATGTCGGCGCCGACGAAGCCCTCGCGGAGCAATTTTCCCCAGCTTTCAAAGAAAGCCTTTGGGAATTGCAGCGCGCATGCGCGGTCTCCTTCCCGCCCAAGGGTGCCATCTTAGCCAGTCTTCTTTTTTCCGCGGAGCCCTACAGACGTACCCGTCGTGTCCCCGCTGAAAAAGTTGATTTTAGTGATTTATTTCTCTTTTTTCCTTCGGTTCGACGCCGGTCTTTTTCCTGCCCGGACTCGCGACGCCGTTGCGAGTCCTTCTCTTATTTTTCGGTTTTTCTGATTTTTGGTCAGTTTCGTTTTTCGGTTTTTCGCTGGCAGCCCGGTCCTTTGACCTTGCAGGGGCCCTTTTTCCCCCGATGGCTGCCAGTGGTTTCAAGCGGTGTGTTCAGTGTGACAGAAACATGTCACTCACTGACACACGATAATTGCCTCCGTTGCCTGGGCCCGGATCACGAAGAACTGATCAGTGGGGCCTGTGGCAAAATGTCCTCCAAAGCGTTAAGGAGTCGGCGGCACCAGCGGGAAAGAATCTTCGCTGACCCCGGCCGTACCCGGACGTCGTCGGAGGCCTCGGCGTCCAGAGGTTCCAGCTCTGACCATCGCCGAAGCTCCTCCGACAGGGGTTCTCCCTCCGGAGACCATCGACGGAAGGTAAAACCCGCGAGGGCGTCGTCGGTGGACGCTCCTGGCTCCGCGAGGGCCAGGTCGCATAGCCCCGATAGCCGTCCCGGGTCTTTGGAGAAGGAGCACCTCCCGAAGCGACCTCGTCTGGAGTCGGAGTTGCCTGCTCGGGTAAGTCCTGTAGTCCTCCTGGACTCGCCTCCGAGAGGTCCGACGTCGGGCCCGATGCCGTCGGGGCCCGAGTCGGGGACTGCTGGGTCACCTGAGGTCGGACTCAGGTTGACGGCCTTGGAGAGCAGACTATCTGCCTTCATGGACCAGCAGCGGGCACTGATCGCTAGCCTCGCTGGCGCCACTGCCCCGACCGCCGGGACGTCGACGTCTAAGTCGACCCCGGAGACCGAGCCGATCCTCGAGTCCATGCGAACTCGAGTCGATCCTCGGTCGAGGTCACCCTCGGCCTCCCGTTCGGGACCGAGGTCGTCGACGCCGACTCCCTCGGTGTCGGGGCGGCCGACGCCTCCGCCTGCCCGAGCCGACCCCACCGATTCCTCCTCGGAGTCGGCCTGGGAGTCGGAAGAGGAAGAGTCACCTGATTCGTTTCGGACTCGGTGTGTCCCCTCGGACTCACCTGAGTCCGAACCTCGGAAGCAGTCCCCTCCGGAGGATGCCCGGTTCTCGGACTTCGTCAGGGATATGGCCAAGGCTTTGGCCTTCCCTGCGGATCCCGAGGAGGAGCCTCGAGCCGAAGAGCTCGACGCCCTTCAGTATGACTCTCCCGCCAGGGAACACTTTACTGTACCGGTTCCTCCCATGCTGGAATGACTACTCTTCCGCATGTGGGAGAGTCCGGCCTCGTCGCCGGTATTAAGCAAGCGGGTCGATTCCATCTATCGAGTCCGCAAGAGTGCTGGCTTCCAAAAAGCACAGCTGCCGCACCATTCCATGGTAGTGGAATCGGCCATGCATAGGCTTAAGAGCCAAAAGATGCACTCCTCGGTGCCTCCTGGCAGGGAGGCCCGTAACCTGGATGGCCTTGGTAAGAAGTGCTTCCAGGGCTCTATGCTTGCTTGTCGTGTCCAGACCTACCAGCTCTACATGGGCATGTATCTCCGAGACCTGGCTAAAGAGATAGCCG
This sequence comes from Ichthyophis bannanicus, assembly GCA_033557465.1. Taxonomy (NCBI): domain Eukaryota; kingdom Metazoa; phylum Chordata; class Amphibia; order Gymnophiona; family Ichthyophiidae; genus Ichthyophis; species Ichthyophis bannanicus. The sequence goes on along the minus strand of CM066031.1, from coordinate 606,872,126 downwards.
GATTCTCCGCTGGACTATCCGAGGAACCTTTGCGGAGGTTCCTTGCCTTGACAACTGGTATTCGGGAATGCTCCAAATTCATGTCCCGAGCAGCCTATGATGGCTTTGAAGCATCGGCTCGAGTGGCCGCAGCCGGCATCGGTGCCCGCCGACAGGCTTGGCTTCAGTCGTCTGACCTTGAACCCTGGGTGCAGGACAAGTTGGTCGATGTCCCCTGCCGAGGTGAGAACCTCTTTGGCAAGCCCATGGCTGAAAAGGCTGCACAAATCGAGACGGAGACTCTCACCAGGACTAGGCTTTCTAGGAAGACCTCCGCCCCTTCCCAGAAAAAGAAGGGCTCGGGAAAGAAGTCCTTTTACCCGAGAAAGGCGGCTGCCTATAAACACTACCCTCAATATCAGGCCTCCGCAGCTCCCCAACAGGGCCAGCAGGCCAAGGGATGGGGTAACGGGTCCCGTAGGCAGCAAGCCCCCAAGCCTGCACCACCAGCCCCTGCTCAGCAGGGTGGGGGGTTTTGACTTCATCAGCATAGCCTCTCCCCCTCAGCTGGCTCCTCCCAGCACCGGAGGCCGGCTGGTTCACTTCGCCCACAGGTGGTCCAACATCACTTCAGATGCCTGGGTGCTTCAAGTCGTAAGAGAAGGCTATCTTCTCCACTTCCACCAGGTCCCTCCCTCTTATTTCCCGGGAGAACCTCCATGACTCCCTCTGCACAGAGACTTACTCCTTCAGGAGTTAGCAAGTCTTCTTCAGGAGCAGGCTGTGGAACCGGTGCCCCACCACCTGAGAGGTCAAGGCTTTTATTCCAGGTATTTCCTAATACCAAAAAGGACAGGAGGCCTCAGACCCATCCTGGACTTGCGCAACCTCAACAAGTTCCTCGTGCGGGAAAAGTTCAAGATGCTTACCCTTGGAATCCTTCTGCCCTACCTCCAGCAGGGAGATTGGCTATGCTCCTTGGATCTAAAGGATGCCTACACGCACATCCTCATCCACCCAAGCCACCGCCAATACCTAAGGTTTGTGGTGGCAGGAAATCATTACCAGTACAGAGTACTGCCCTTTGGCCTATCCTCCACACCGCGAGTCTTCACAAAATGTCTCGCGGTGGTGGCGGCCTATCTCCGGCTTCACGGCCTCTGTCTTTCCGTACCTCGACGACTGGCTCATCAGAGCATCGTCCTCTCCGGAAGTCACCAATGCCACACACCGCACGGTGACTCTTCTGCAGTACTTGGGCTTTGTCATAAACTTCGCAAAGTCCACTTTGCTCCCCTCACAGGATCTCGAGTTCATCGGCGCAAGACTGCACACTCCTCAGGCGCGAGCTTTCCTGCCTCTCGACAGGGCTCAACGGCTCATGGACCTAGCCGGCCGTTTTCGCAGCCAGTCCCTGGTCTCCGCCAGGCGCTTCCTGAGACTACTCGGCCATATGGCTTCCACCGTCCACGTGACCCCCAATGCCCGCCTGAATATGCGGCCTGCTCAATGGTGCCTTCGCAAGCAGTGGCAACAAGCCACCGGCGGACTAGCCGACTTAGTGCGCATCTCCGGGCCGCTGGCCTCTTCTCTACAGTGGTGGCTTCATCGGCCGAACCTGGTGCTCGGAATGCCTTTTCAGTCACCTCAGCCGACTCAAGTGCTGACGACCGATGCTTCCCTCCTGGGTTGGGGAGCACATTGCCAAGGGGCATGTACTCAAGGTCTCTGGACCGCGTGGGAGTCTGCTCAGCAGATCAACTTCCTGGAGCTCAGAGCAATCCGTCTGGCGCTCAAGGCTTTCTCCCACCTGACTTCTCACCAGTCCGTCCTTGTCCAGACGGACAATTAAGTTGCCATGTTCTACGTGAACAAACAGGGGGGCACGGGCTCCTTCCTTCTCTGCCGAGAAGCTCAGAAGCTCTGCTCTTGGGCCGTCAGTCACGGCATTCTTCTCAAGGCAGTTTATCTCCCAGGCCAAGAAAATTGCCTGGCGGACAAACTCAGCAGGATACTCCAGCCGCACGAGTGGCGTCTGGATCCCTTGGTAGTTCAGAAACTTTTCTGAAGTGGGGACTCCCCACGATGGATCTCTTTGCCAGTCCTCTCAACCGGCAACTTCCTCGCTTCTGCTCTCGTCAGCCACATCCCCTTCGAGTAGCGGCAGATGCTTTTGTACTCTCATGGTCGGAGAGCCTTCTGTATGCTTTTCCTCCCATCCCGCTAGTCTCTCGAACTCTTTTCAAGGTTCTCCGAGACAAAGCTTCCATGATCCTGGTGGCCCCTCGCTGGCCCAGACAGCCGTGGTTTCCACTCCTGCTGCAATTAGCGGTAGAGGATCCGTTCCCTCTGGGGTTTCAACTGGATCTCCTAACACAGGATCAGGGGTCCCTGCTACACCCCAACCTCAGATCTCTCAATCTAATGGCCTGGCTGCTGAAAGGGTAGTCCTTGCTCCCCTTCTCCTGCCGGCAGAGGTGGAAGAGGTCGTCCTAGCTTCTCGGCGACCTTCTACCCGCAAATGCTACGCCCTTAAATGGCGTCGCTTTTCCGTTTGGTGTGCCCAGCAGTCTCAGGATCCCTTCTCCTGCTCGGTGTCGGTGATCTTGCAGTACTTGCTCTACCTCTCTAATCTGGGACTTAAGTCCAACTCCATCAAAGTTCACCTCAGTGCTCTTTCAGCACATCATGTGCCGGTGGACGGCAGACCTCTTTCCAGCGACCCTCTCGTAGCGAGGTTTCTCCGAGGTCTCCTTCTACTTAAACCACCTCTGCGCCCGTCAGCTCCTGACTGGGATCTGAATGTGGTTTTACAGCGGATCACCTGTCCGCCTTTTGAACCTATGGCTACCTGTTCTCTCCGTTTCCTTTCTTGGAAAACTTTATTCCTGATAGCCCTCACTTCCGCTAGACGCGTAAGTGAATTGCAGGCCCTCGTGTCTGATCCCCCTTACACTCGGTTCTACAAAAATAGGGTAGTCCTACGGACTCACCCAAAATTTCTTCCAAAAGTGGTCTCCCCTTTTCACATCAATCAGGAGGTGGTACTTCCGACCTTCTTTCCCAGGCCACACTCCAGCCGAGCTGAAATGGTCCTACATACCCTGGACTGTAGAAGGGCATTGAACTTCTACCTTGACCGTACGCGGGAGCACCGTAAAGCTGCTCAGCTTTTTGTGTCTTTTGACCCCAATAAATTGGGTCTCCCGGTCTCCAAGCGTACTCTGTCCATCTGGGTTGCTGACTGTATCGCTTGGGCTTATGGGGCAGCCGGACTCTCGTTAGAAAGTCGAGTCACGGCTCATTGTGTTCGGGCGAAGGCTACGTCAGTGGCTTACCTCCGCTCTGTTCCGCTGGCAGACATCTGCCGGGCCGCTACTTGGTCTTCGAGCCAGACATTTGCGGTCCATTACTGTCTCGAGAGGGAGTCCCGCAGGGACAGTGCTTTCGGACAGGCAGTCCTCCGAAATCTCTTCGAGGTTTGAGCAACTCCTACCCTCCATCCCGGATGGGGGCTACCGGTGGGTAATAATTCAGTGACGATTCCTTCCTTCTGTGCCGCTGAGCTAGAGGGAGCTCATTTTTGTGCTTAGGCTCTCCGGTAGCCTTAAGCTTGGGAGTCCCATATGTGAGGACTGACTTCCTGCTTGGTCCTGGAGAAAGCGTAGTTACTCACCTGTAACAGGTGTTCTCCAGGAGCAGCAGGAATCAGTCCTCACAACCCTCCCTCCTCCCCTTGGAGTTGCAATCATCTGCTTAAGTTTTTTTTGCAAATTTTTATGCTGTCTTTTAGCTATGTCATCAGACTGGCTAAGATGGCACCCTTGGGCGGGAAGGAGACCGCGCATGCGCGCTGCAATTCCCAAAGGCTTTCTTTGAAAGCTGGGGAAAATTGCTCCGCGAGGGCTCCGTCGGCGCCGATGTCACCCATATGTGAGGACTGATTCCTGCTGCTCCTGGAGAACACCTGTTACAGGTGAGTAACTACGCTTTCATGTATCAAGTCTTGGACGCGATGGGTTTTACGGGGTTCTTTGTGGAGGTGGTCAGACTCTTGTATGCTGACCCGCTCGGAGCCCTTCTGATTAATGGAGTGATGACTGCCGACTTTGCGATCCAGAAGGGGACTCGTCAGGGATGCCCGCTGTCGCCTCTTCTTTTTGTTCTGACTTTGGAACCGCTTTTAATTCGAATTCGATCCGATGCACGATTTCATGGTGTTTCAGTGGGGAGGGAAGAATTTCGCGTTGCGGCATTCGCGGATGATCTCCTGGTTCATCTGGGCGACCCCCACAAGGGGCTTCCCACTCTGTTACAGCTCATTCGGGAATATGGGGTTCCCTCGAGGCTCCGCCTTAATCTTGACAAGTCCGAAGCTATGTTGATCGGCGATGGCGGGCATCAGGGGTGGTCGGGAGCATTTCCTTTGAAGTGGGCGAGTGGACATTTCAAATACTTAGGTATCTACCTACCGGAGAGCGCGGGGGAGCTGTATCGTCTGAATGTCTCCAAGGTATTGCAGGCGGTAGAAACCTGTGTTGACAAATGGCGGGATCTGCCACTCTCCTTGGGAGGGCGGGTGGCCCTATGCAAAATGGTCATTTTCCCTAAGATTTTATATATGCTGCAGACTCTCCCGTTGCTGCTCCAACGACTAGATCTCCGACGCTTAAGGCGCCTGCTGACTAGGTTTTTGTGGCAGGGGCGGAGACCTAGAGTTCGCCTTGAAGTCCTAAGTCAGCCTCGCAGTCTGGGTGGGATGGGTTTTCCAGATATTAGGAAATATAACATTGCCTGTTTGCTACGCTTTGCTCGTGACTGGTTGTGGGACCTGGCAGATTATTCCCCCTTGGCGATGCTCCGGGGCACAGCGTATCCCTTTCATCTGCGCTTTCTTTTACACGCCACTCCGGTTAAAGGGCTCGAGAGCACCTTCTCGAAGGTTGTACTCGCTCCCGTGCGGACAGCATGGAGGTTTTTCTGTCAGGAGCGGGGGATATGTGCGACTTCCTCTCCGTATCTTCCCATCAAGGGTAATCCTGACTTCGCCCCCGGTATGGGGGGTTCGCAGTTTACACGATGGGAGCAATTGGGGATAGTGAATCTCCAGCATGTGGTCACCCCAGAGGGCGAGATGGTGGGTTTCCCCGTGCTCTGCCAACACTACTCTTTAGGGGACCGTGATCTTTTCCAGTATGCCCAACTTCGCAGCTCTGTTCGGCGGATCCCAGCGCCAACGCTGCGGACGGAGATTTGCTCGGCGGTTGAGCTGGCGTTATTGGGGGGTGAGTCTGGGGCGGGGGTGTCTGGGCTACACCAAATGTTATGGGAGGCAGCCTCGCCCCTGGGCATAGAATCTCTGGCAGGGGCGTGGACTGAGGAGTTGGGAGAGGAGGTCAGGGGTGATGAGTTGCTCCACAGCATGGCTGGTATCACCTCACTGACTGTGTCGGTGCTATATAGGGATATCCAATACAAAATTTTGCGTCGCCTGTATTTTGCCCCTTTGCGGGCTTGGCGCACCGGAGTGGGGACTACTCATTGTTGCCCACGCTGCGCGGAGCCTCGAGCGTCTCTGGGCCACATGTTTTGGAGATGCCCCCGGATTCGGGTCTATTGGGGGCGCATCATGGGGTATTTGACGTCGTCCCTCCAGCGCCCGGTAGTTTTGTCTGCAGGGAATGCGGTTTTGGATGTTTGGGAAGATTCGTGGGGGGGAGAGATGGGGCCTGCGACTCTGCGCTGGTTACGTTTGGTGCTGGTGTCTGCTCGCCAGGTTATACTGCAACAGTGGCTAGAGGCCAAGGGTCCAACGTATGGCCTTTGGAGGATACAGCTCCATGGGCTCATGCTTTTGGAAATGTTGCGTGCCCGTGGGGCAGCGCGACGGTGGCAATGCTTCCTGGACAGCTGGGGACCTCATATGCATTCCCTACCTTGGAGGGTGCATAGCAGGATTCTGAGTATGCCTTGAACTCTTCCTTTTTTCTTCTTTGTCCTTTCTCCTTTTCTCTCTTTTCCCTTTTCCTTTCTCCATCTCCCTTCCTCCTCTCCTATGTCATGGGCCCCTTTCCTTTACTGCCTCCTTTACTGCTTCTTTGGATTTTGCCCACTCAACTTTTCTCTTGTCCTTGTCCTGCTTTCCTTTGCCCACTTTTTCGGATGGATGTGCCTGTTTGTTGATAGCGGCGGACCCTGATAGTTCAGCAGCTTGGTCAGTTTTTCTGGGGGGGGGGGGGGAGGGGGGCCCCAGGGGGGTGGACAAAGGGGATGAGTTGGGTTACTGGGGAGGGTGGAACAGGGGGTGTGGGATAGGATTGGGAGGGGGGGGAACCTAGTGGGACTTTGGGGGGGGGGATCGCTGCCTCGATGGGGACGGGCCTGGGAGCAGAGATCACCCTGGGCTTGTCCAAGCTCTCTGTACTGTTCCGTGTTGGGAATACCGGACAGTATAAGCCTGTTTGTATCTGTAAGGAGGGGGAAAGGGGGGGGGTTGGTTGGTTGGGTGGGGGTTCTCTCTGCCAAGAAAGTGCACTCCTACCTGGATACTATGGTGAGTGTGGTGGTTCAATAGTATCTGTGGTTGGTTATGAGTGATTATTTTGCACTACATCAGTAGTCTTCCTGTCCCAACTTTCCTTTTGTATGAAGCTGGACTGGTGTGGTGTACGTTATTATTCATTGTTTCTTGCATTGTTACTGTGTCGATGTTACTGTACTGATGCACTGCGATGTACTGTGCTGTTTGTTGTGGGTTAATTATGATAATAAAAATTGTTTCAACATAAAACTAATAAAAGAAAATATTTCTTCACTCAACGTGTAATCAAATTCTGGAATTTGTTACCGGAAGATGTAGTAAAGGCTGTTAGTGTAGCTGGGTTTAAAAAAGGTCCATAAACCATTATTAAGAAGGGACCCAGGATATCAATGCTTGACCCGGTACAAGCATTGAGGAATCTGTGTCTTTTGGGGAAACTGCTAGGTACGTATGACCTAGATTGGCCACTGTTGGAAACAGGATACTGGGCTTGATGGACCTTGGTCTGACCCAGTATGGCATATCTTATGTTCTCCAGGACCAAGCAGGAAGCAGTACTCACATATGGGTGTCATCAGCGCCGATGAAGGCCCAGCGGAGCATTTCCCCAGCTTTCTATGAAAGTCTTTGGGAATGCAGGCACGCATGCACGGTTCCCTTCCTGCCTAAAGGTGCCATCTTACCTCAGTCTCTTTTTTTCCGTGAAGCTCACCGGACGTGTGTCCTGTTCTCCTGGTTAAAATTAGATTTTTTCGGCGATTTTCGCTATTTTTTCTCCCGGTTCGACGCCGGTTCCCCTCCCGCCGGGTTCGGTACATCGGTATCGAGCCCGATTCTTCTTTTTCGGTTTTTGCCCTTCGTGGCTGGCGTTCGCGCCCTTTTTTCCATTTTTCCCTGGAAAGGCCGGTCCTTTGACCTCGCGGGGACTCTTTTTTCCCCGATGGCTTCCAGCGGTTTTAAAAAGTGTGATCGGTGTAAGAAACTGATGTCTCTCACCGACACACACGACTGCTGCCTTTGGTGCCTCGGCCCCGACCACGACCCTAAGTCGTGCGGGCCATGTGGAAAGATGTCTTCCAAGGCACTCCGAAGTCGCCAGCAGCAAAAAGAAAGGCTTTTCTCGGACTCAGCCTCCGGCCGGGCCTGGACCTCGTCTGAGGTCTCGACATCTCGGGATTCCGATACCGAGCACAGTCGAAGCTCCTTGGACAGGGGGTCCCCCGACCGGGAACGCAAGAGGAAGAAGCGGCTCGCGAGGGCGTCGTCGGAGGAGGTCCCTGGCTCCTCAAGGGCCAGGTCTAAGACCCCCGACCATCGCCCCGGGCCCGTGGAACTCGAGAAGCCTGCAAAGGTTCCTTGCGTTGAGCCGGAGTCTGCTGGACACGTAAGCCCCGTAGTCCTCGAGGACTCTCCTCCCAGGAGCCAACGTTGGGCCCGGCGCTGCCGGGGCCCGGGTCGGTGGCTTCTGCGTCTCCCGAGCTGAGTCTCAGGATGACAGCCTTGGAGAGCAGGTTGTCTGCCTTCATGGAGCAGCAGCGGGCACTGATGGCCAGCCTGTCTGGCGCATCTGCCACGACCACCGGGACATCGACTTCGAAGTCGACCCCGGAGATCGAGCTGATACTCGAGTCCATCGTGGCTCGGAGTCGACCTCAGTCGCGATCTCCCTCGACCTCCCGTTCGGGACCGAGGGTGTCGACGCCGGTGCCTCCGGCGTCGGGGCGGGTGCTCCAGGGCCCCGTGGAGTCGGACCCTGACTCATCCTCGGACGAGTCAGCTTGGGAGACGGAGGACGAGGAGTCTCCTGATACCTTCAAGACTCGGTGCGTCCCTTCGGACTCGCCGCAGTCTGAGCCCCGGAGTAGGTCCCCCCCGGAGGATACTCGGTTCTCGGAGTTCGTCCGAGATATGGCCGCTGCCTTGGCTATCCCGACAGACCCCGAGGAGGAGCCTCGAGCTGAAGAGCTTGAGGCCCTACAGTATGACTCTCCTCCGAAGGAGGCCTTTACTGTTCCGGTTCCAGAACGGCTCCTCTTCCGTATGTGGGAGGCACCGGCCTCGGCGCCGGTTCTCAGCAAGCAAGTCGATTCGATCTATCGACTCCGGAAGAGCCCTGACTTTCAAAAGGCACAGCTACCACACCATGCTATGGTTGTGGAATCGGCCATGCATCGTCTGAAGAGCCAGAAGATGCACTCTGCGGTGCCCCCTGGCAGGTAGGCCCGGAACCTCGATGGCGTCGGTAGAAAGTGCTTCCAGGGCTCGATGCTTGCTTGCCATGTTCAGTCCTACCAGCTGTACATAGGCATGTACTTGCGGGATCTGGCCAAGGAATTGGCCGGGTTCTCTTCTGGTCTCTCCGGGGAACACTTGCAGAGATTTAAGTCCTTGTCCTCGGGGATTCGGGACTGCTCGAAGTTCATGTTCTGCGCCGCCTACGATGGCTTCGAGGCTTCGGCCCGAATTGCGGCAGCCGGCATCGCGGCTCAATGCCAGGCATGGCTGCAGTCATCGGACCTCGAGCCATGGGTTCAAGACAAGTTGGTCGATGTCCCTTGCTGAGGTGAGTCCTTTTTGGCAAGCCCATGACCGAGAAGGCCGCTCAGCTCGAAACCGAGCACCTCAAACAGACAAGGCTGTCGAGGAAGACCTCTGCCCCTTCTCATAAAAAGAAGGGCTCGGGTAAAAAGCCCTTTTACCCGAGGAAGGGCACTGCCTACAAACAGTACCCGCAATATCAGGCTGCCCAAGCTGCCTCCCAGGGTCAGCAAGCCAAAGGCCAGGGTAATGGGCCCCGTAGGCAGAGGACCCCCAAGCCTCAGGCCCCTGCTACCACTCAGCAGGGTGGGGGTTTTTGACTCCTTGAGCGTAGCCTCTCCTCCACTGCTCTCCCAACCCTGCATAGGAAGTCGCCTCGCCCTCTTTGCCCACCAGTGGCCCCTTGTCACCGAGGACAGTTGGGTGCTGGAGATAGTCCACAAGGGCTATGCCCTCCATTTTCACCAACTGCCTCCACCATATTTTCCAGGGGAGCCTCCAAGGCCTCCCTGCACACAGACCACCTTCTGCAAGAGCTTCATGGTCTGTTGGTGGACAGGCGGTGGAGCCTGTGCCTCCCCACTTACAAGGTCAAGGGTTCTACTCCAGGTATTTCCTGGTGCCCAAGAGAACCGGTGGCCTTCGACCCATTCTGGACCTCAGGAACCTCAACAAGTTCCTAGTGAAGGAAAAGTTCAAGATGCTTACTCTTGGGACTCTTCTGCCCTACCTCCAGCAGGGAGATTGGCTATGCTCCTTAGATCTAAAGGATGCGTACACTCACATCCTCATTCATCCAGACCACAGAAAGTACCTCAGGTTCATTGTGGGAGGAAACCATTATCAGTACAGAGTGCTGCCTTTCGGCCTCACCTCCGTCCCCAGAGTCTTTACAAAGTGCCTAGCAGTGGTGGCGGCCTACCTGAGAAATCAGGGAATCTTTGTCTTCCCCTATCTAGACGACTGGCTCATCAGGGGTCAGACGTGCCAAGAGGCCAATCAAGCCACCCTCAGGACTATTGCTCTTCTACAAAGCCTGGGGTTTGTCATAAACTTCGCAAAGTCCACTTTGCTCCCCTCCCAGAACTTAGAGTTCATAGGAGCAAGGCTGGAGACTCTGCTGGCAAAGGCTTTCTTGCCAGCAGACAGAGCCCAAAGGTTGATGGCCTTGGCAAATCAGTTTCTCAGCAAGTCCCTGGTCTCCGCCAGACTCTGCCTGAGGCTTCTAGGCCACATGGCTTTGACAGTACATGTGACCCCCAATGCCAGGCTCCATATGAGGCCTGCACAGTGGTGCCTTCGGGCTTAGTGGTCACAGGCCACAGGCAGCCTCAGTGACAGGATAAGGGTGTCCAGACCATTTCTGCACTCCCTCAACTCGTGGCTGCACCCACCCAATCTACTGAAAGGGATGCCTTTTCAGATTCCAAGGTACACAGTAGTGATGACAACAGATGCCAGGACATGGGATGAGGGTGAAGGGAGATAGATTCAGGAGTGATATGCGGAAATATTTCTTTACGGAAAGAGTAGTGGATCCATGGAATAGTCTCCCAGTGGAGGTGGTAGAGATGAGGACAGTAACTGAATTCAAAAAAGCATGGGACCAACACAGAGGATCTCTAAAGGTAAAAAGTGGACTGTTGTAGTTGTTGTTATGGAAGGACAGACTAGATAGGCCATGTGGTCTTTTTCTGTCGTCATGTTTCTATGTTTCTATGCCTCCCTGCAAGGCTGGGGAGCTCATTGTCTGAGCAAGTGCACCCAGGGCCTCTGGTCTCCCTGGAAAGCTGCACAGCAGATCAATCTCCTCGAACTCAGAGCTATTCGATTAGCACTCAAAGCTTTCACTCCTACCCTGGCTCACTAGTCTATCCTGGTTCAAACAGACAATCAAGTTGCCATGTTTTATGTGAACAAACAGGGCGGAACTGGGTCCAGGATCCTTTGTCGGGAGGCTCAGGACCTATGTTCTTTTGCCCTCAAGCACAACATGCTCCTCAAGGCTGTGTACCTTCCAGGCCAGGACAACTACCTGGCAGACAGATTAAGCAGAATACTGCAGCCCCACGAGTGGCAGCTGCATCCTTCAGTAGTTCAGAAGATCTTCCTGAAATGGGGTCGCCCTTTGATGGATCTCTTTGCCAGCCCCATCAACAAGCAACTGCCACAGTTCTGCTCCAGGCAACCGCATCCTCTGCGGATAGCAGTGGATGCTTTTCTGATATCTTGGTCTCAGGGCCTCCTGTATGCGTTTCCTCCCACGCCCTTGGTGGCCCAAACTCTCTTCAAGATTCTTCAGGACAAGGCCTCGGTCCTGCTGGTGGCTCCCAGGTGGCCGAGACAGCCTTGGTTTCCTCTTCTGCTTCAACTGGCGGTGGATCCTCCACTACCTCTGGGGTTGCAACCCGACCTCCTCTCTCAGGAGCAGGGTTCCCTTCTGCACCCCAATCTCAAGGCTCTCAATTTGATGGCTTGGAGGCTGCAAGGGTAGTCTTGGCTCCCTGGGGCTTGCCTCAGGAGGTTGAGGAGGTTGTCCTAGCCTCTAGGAAACAGTCCACTAGGAAAACCTATGCTCTCAAATGGAAGAGGTTTTCTGTGTGGTGTCAGCTACGTACAGAAGATCCTTTCTCCTGTACTGTGCCAGTAGTCCTTCAGTACTTGCTGCGCTTGTCAAATCAAGGTCTTAAATCCAATTCTGTTCGAGTCCACCTCTCAGCTCTAGCAGCTCACCACTCTCTGGTGGAGGGACATTCTCTGTCTGGTCACCCCTTGGTGTCTCGCTTTCTTAGGGGCTTGCTTTTGCTCAAGCCTCCTGTCCGTCGTCCTGCCCCTGAGTGGGAGCTGAATGTGGTCTTGCAGCAACTGACTCGCCCACCTTTTGAGCCGATGGCTACTTGTCCACTGCGCTTCCTCTCCTGGAAGACACTCTTCCTGATAGCCCTTACCTCGGCTAGGCGAGTAAGTGAGCTTCAGGCCCTGGTCTTTGATAGGCCTTACATCAGGATATATAGGAACAGGGTAGTCCTTAGGACTCATCCAAAGTTCCTCCCTAAGGTTGTCTCCTCTTTCCACCTCAACCAGGAGGTGGTTCTTCCAACATTCTTCCCTAGGCCTCATGCAAGCCAGGCTGAAGCAGTCCTGCATACCCTGGACTGTAGGAGGGCCTTATCCTTCAACCTTGACCGTACGCAGGGGCATAGAAGGGCTACTCAGCTCTTCGTCTCCTTTGACCCCAATAAGTTGGGGTTGGCTGTGTCCAAGCGTACCTTGTCCATCTGGGTGGCTGACTGTATCACCTGGGCTTACAAGGCAGTTGACCTTCCTTTGCAGGGTAGGGTTACGGCCCACCGAGTCAGGGCAATGGCTGCCTCAGTGGCTCATCTCCGCTCTGTGCCCTTGGTAGACATCTGCAGGGCTGCAACTTGGTCTTCAAGCCAGACTTTTGCGGCCCATTACTGCCTGGAGAGGGAGTCCCGTAGGGACAGTGCTTTTGGCCAAGCAGTGCTCCGGAATCTCTTTGAGGTTTAGGCAACTCCTGCCCTCTGTTGGGCTACCGGTGGAGGTTGTGTCCTTGAAAAGCCTTTCTTTGCAGCTGGGACTAGAGGGAGTCCTCTTGTTCAGCCTGGGTTCCTTGGTAGCCCAGAGCTAGGGAGTCACCCATATGTGAGGACTGCTTCCTGCTTGGTCCTGGAGAAATAGTAGTTACTCACCTGTAACAGGTGTTCTCCAGGAGCAGCAGGAATCAGTCCTCACAACCCTCCCTCCTCCCCTTGGAGTTGCAGTTGTACATATTTTGTTTTTCATTTTTGTGTGCTATTCTTAGCTATGTCATTTGACTGAGGTAAGATGGCACCTTTAGGCGGGAAGGGAACCGCCCATGCGTGTCTGCATTCCCAAAGGCTTTCATAGAAAGCTGGGGAAATGCTCCGCTGGGGCTTCATCGGCGCCGATGACACCCATATGTGAGGACTGATTCCTGCTGCTCCTGGAGAACACCTGTTACAGGTGAGTAACTACTCTTTCTTATGTTCTTATAGTTACTGGGGTTCATAATAAACTATCCCAAGTCCAATTTAAGGCTGTCAACTCAATTGGAATTTGTAGGAGCTCTGCTGTACACAACTCGGGCAAAAACCTTTCTAATCTAGTGTGTGTTATGGAAGAGGTTCAAAAGAGTCAGCAGAGATGAGCATGGAACATATTGAGAATGTTGAACTACATGGCCTAAGCAGTAGCACGTTTCAAAGTAAGACAAGCTCGATGGACCTTGAGAACGCAGTGGACTCAATCCACTCAAGGATCCAGGATGTCATATCCGTAACTATACCCCAATCAAACCATGGGGCCCCGGATATTTTATGATTCATCCTAGAGCAATGCTTACGTAAACACTGGATCATTGTCCTCCTCGTGCGACTTACATAAATCATCCAACAGGGACATTCTATAATGTAGACTAGAAAAGATGTTAGGCAATTTGTGGAAGAACGTGCTTTGATGATCTTATTTGAGGGACTCGCAGTCCAGCTATCACCCACAATAGTAGAGCAATAAAACTCGCACTGATTGCACGGGTAATGACCCAAAGATATCTCCTCTCTCTCCAAGCGCTGTTTCCAGATAACTGATTTACAAACATAATTTGCAATATTTTTGCCCCTTCGATAAGCTACCACTGGTTTCTCTGCAAAATACGCATGCAATTGCAGAACTGTCCAATGATTAAATATCAATGAGGCTATAGTAGAAGCCCACACTGAAAATGGTAAAATGCAATCTGCACTGATCCAGCCACTAACAGCTCCAATTGTGCATATAAACCCCTTAGAAAGGCACGTCTCATTAATTTGCCTAGGAAAACCCCATTGTAAATACCGTTGCATTAATAATAAAGCCTGTCATTTGTATTCATTGACATCAAAACAAATTCTCCGCAATCGCAGGAACAGACTGACTGGCAGTCCCACTTTCAATTTATAGGGAAGACGACTTGTGAAGTAAAATAAATTATTTTCTGCCACTTCCTTTTGACATAATGTTGTAAGTAAAGTTCTCCCATGTTTCATTATCTTAATGTCCAAAAAAGGGATCCTTTGAAGGTCACTCATACCCGCAAATTGCACATTGCTTTCACAGATATTTATCCACTGCAAAAACTCAGACAACTTTCTCTGAGGGCCACTCCACAAACAGAAAACATCATCCAGGCACCTCCTCCATATCTTTATATACTGCATCCGTCAGAAGCATAAAGAAAGTTTTCCTCAAAAGCAGCCACGTGGTGTATTGCAACATACCATTCTTTCTTCTTCATTAGTTATTAGTATTTAGTTCACACCTTTCCAGGAGAAGATCAAGGTGAGTTACATTCAGGTACAGTATGCACTTCCCACGGTCTAAGTTTTAGCTGAGACAATGGTGGGTTAAGTGGCTTGCCCAAGGCCACAATAGGTGCCAGTGGGATTTGAACCCTGGTCTTTCTGGCTCTAGGCTGCTGCCCACTCTCTATGTACAGATTTCGCTCATAGGTGTACTTTGTTCACAATTCTAGCAGAATACCCATGTGACAAATATCAGCTAAACAATTTACTCCTTTTCAAAGAAAGACTTAGAGCAAATTCTCTTACAGTGCAAAAACGTATTTATCGGCAAACTTGCCTTCAGTTTGATAGGATGACAGCTTAAAAACTGCAGAAAAGAATTTCTCTCCACTAGTTTTCTGTACTGCATTGTATATAGGGACCAATGCTCTTTCAGAATTTCCACATCCAGAAAATTAATCTGATTGATGACACTCCATATTAAAGGATAAATTGCTATCCAAAGTATTCAACAAGCTTACAAACAAAAGGAGGTGCTCCCTAGTACTTTTCCAAAGAAAAAAAATATGTTGCTCAGATATTGTTTCCAGAGAAGAACGTCCAAAAAAAAATCTGAACGATACAAAACATTCTCCTCTACTGTAGCAACATATAAAGTATCTAACGATGAAGCTAACGTAGCTCCCATTGCAACACGATGAAGTTGTTTATAAAATGTTCCTGAAACACTAACAGACTAACTGGGCTAATTCCATTAATAAAGTGTTTCAATATGACTTTGTTCTGGACACCTGCCAAAACCTCTTTAATTGATCTTGCGGTATGCAGGTTTATAATTTTATTTATTTATTAAGAACATAAGAAGATAAGATATGCCATACTGGGTCAGACCAAGGTCCATCAAGCCCAGTATCCTGTTTCCAACAGTGGCCAATCTAGGTCATACGTACCTAGCAGTTTCCCCAAAAGACACAGGTTCCACAATACTTATTAAAAGAGGGCTGCTACACAGTACCCTGTCCTGTGCTGCTGAGGTAAGCTATATTCTGATTTGATTTAAATTATAGCTCTTTGCGCTGCTAGGCTCTAACTTATTATGAAATTTAAACTACAAGCTCTCTGATGTAAAGGTCTCTAGAAGACTTTATTTGTTGCTCAAAGAGTACTGACCCTGTTTTGCCTTTTGTGCTAAGCTATATTCGGATTTGATTTAAATTATAGCTTTTTGCTACTGCTGCTGTTGCTAGGCTCTAACTTATTATGAAATTTAAACTACAAGCTCTCTGATGGGTTCTAAATTTAACCAGAAAGCTCTCTTCTGTGTTCTAAATTTAAACTCAAAGGACTTTGCTGATTCTAGGCCTTGAGTGACTATTAAATTTAAACTACAAACTCTCTGCTTGGTTCCAAATTTAACCAGAAAGCTCTCTTCTGTGTTCTAAATTTAAACTAAAAGTACTTTGCTGATACTAGGCCCCGAGTGTCTATTAAATTTAAACTACAAGCTCTCTGCTGGGTATGAAATGTAACCAGGACATTCTCTTCTGTGTTTTAAATTTAAACTTAAACTGCTGCTACTAGGCCCTGACTGATTTAACAAAAAAATAGTGGGTTCACAGAATAATTAGCTTTAATAGAAATAATGCCTTTCAGAAAATTCCCAGAAGTATATACTCACAATTGCAGATCTCTCTCCAGAAGTAGCAGTTCCCTTTTCTAGTCCTTCAAGACTGAGGATCACAGAGCTCTGGTTGAGCTATTTATGCCTGTGCTGCTGAGGTAAGCTGTGACCAACTTCCTGGGTGATTAACAGTCCTTGCTTGGATAGAAGGAGTCTTTCAAAATGACCTTTTGACCTGTCACCTGGTGTTAACACCTATTGAAAACGTTTCACAGGTCTCTTGCCCCCTAGGTAGAAGGCCTCGTTGTAAAGGTCTCTAGAAGACTTTATTTGTTGCTCAAAGAGTACTGACCCTGTTTTGCCTTTTGTGCTAAGCTATATTCTGATTTGATTTAAATTATAGCTCTTTGCTGCTGCTGCTGCTAGGCTCTAACTTATTATGAAATTTAAACTACAAGCTCTCTGCTCGGTTCCAAATTTAACCAGAAAGCTCTCTTCTATGTTTTAAATTTAAACTGAAAGGACTTTGCTGATGCAAGGCCCTGAGTGACTATTAAATTTAAACTACAAGCTCTCTGCTGGGTTCTAAATTTAACCAGAAAGCACAGTTACTTACCTTTAACAGGTGATCTCTGGGAACAGCAGGAATAAGTCTTCACATATGGGTTTCGTCAGTACCGACGGAGCCTGCGCGGGAACGCTCCCCAGCATCCAATCAGAAAGCCTTTGGGAGCATCCAACAGCGCCTGCGTGCTGCCTTCCCACCTTTCCCAACTGTCTCTCCTCAGTTGAGTTTTAGAGCTGAGACAAAGAGAGAGAGAGAGGGAAAGGAAAGAGAGAGAGAGAGAGACAACTCCTAGGGGAGGTGGGTGGGTTGTGAAGACTTATTCCTGCTGTTCCCAGAGATCACCTGTTACAGGTAAGTAACTGTGCTATCTCCAGGAACAAGCAGGAATGGGTCTTCACATATGGGGACTCCCTAGCTTTAGATGCCAGGGAGAGATCCCAGAAGTTGTGTGTCCCTGGGACAGGGCTGCACTTCCCCACATGGATCTCTGGCATCCCATGAGGGATGGTGGGTAGGAGTTGGTTAAGTATGGAACAGGTGTTTAAGAACAGCCTGACCAAACAAGGCATCCCGGCGGAAGTCCTTGTCCAACAGTAATGGGCTGTGAAGGTATGAACCGAGGCCCAAGTGGCTGCTCGACAGATGTCGTCAATAGACACAGAGTTCAGATGAGCCATTGAGGCTGCCATGGCTCTCACATTGTGAGCTGTGAAATGGCCCTCCAGAGAAAGGTTCTTACTCTGATAGGCGAAGGAAATACACTGGGCAATCCAGTTGGATAATGTTCTCTTGGAGACTGGTAGTCCCAAGTGAGAAGGATCAAAGGCAACAAAGAGCTGGGAGGACTTTCTATGTTGCTGTGTCCTTTGTAAGTAAAAAGCCAGAGCTCTTTTACAGTCCAGGGTATGAAGATTCCTCTCTGCACTTGATGCACGAGGTCCTGGAAAAAAGACAGGTAGGTAGACCTCTTGGTTGAGGTGAAAAGGCGAGACCACCTTAGGCATAAAGTGTGGATGAGTCATAAGGACCACCTTGTCATGATGGAACCTTGTATAAGGTGGATTAGCTACGAGTGCTTGCAATTCACTAATACAACGTGCTGATGTGATTGCAATGAGAAAGATGACCTTCCAAGAAAGGTATTTCAAGGAGGTGGTAGCCAAAGGTTCAAAAGGCGGCTTCATAAGCTGCCCAAGAACCAAGTTTAAGTCCCATGCCACCGGGGTGGTCTAACGGGAGGCTTTGTTAAAAGGAGGCCTCTCATGAATCTTGCTACAAGAGGATGAGAGGAAATAGGTTGTCCATTTAGAGGCTTAAGGGAAGCTGCAATAGCACTCAAATGGACCCTTACTGAATTTGTCTTAAGGCCTGCATTAGACAGATGGAGGAGATACTCCAGCAAAGATTCCAGAGGTATGGCAAGGGGGTTAAGACCCTTCCCAGAACACCAGATAGTAAACCTCTTCCACTTGAAAGCATAAGAACGTCTAGTGGAAGGTTTCCTTGAAGCATAAAGCACATCTTTCACTTGTTGAGAAAGATGAAGATCCTGGAGATCTAGGCCTTCAGCAACCAAGCCCTGAGATGCAGAGACTGGGTGTTGGGATGCCATAACTTTCTGTCCTCTTGAGAGAGGAGGTCTGGAGCAGACCCTAACTCCAGGGAGGGAGCTTGAGAGAGATGTAGAAGCAGAGGATACCACACTTGCCGTGGCCAATGTGGAGCTATGAGAATCATGTGGCCTCTGTCTCTCTGAAGCTTGAACAGGGTTTTGGGAATTAGGGGAATGGGTGGAAAGGCATAGAGGAAGTCTTGACCCCAGTGAAAGAGGAAAGCATCCCTTGCCTGAGCTCCCTGAGCCAGAGTTCTGGAACAGAACCGGGGAAGTTTGGCATTCCACGAACTTGCAAAGAGGTCTATGTCCGGGGTTCCCCAAATTTGAAGAATCTTGGCCACCTGGTCCACATGTAGGGACCACTCGTGTGGAAGCAGAACTCGACTGAGCCTGTCTGCCCAAGAGTTTTGAACGCCTGGAAGATAAACTGCCAGAAGATGAATGTGATGCTCTCTGGCGAGGGCCCACAGTCGCAAAGCTTCGTTGCAAAGCGACAGAGAGCCAGTTCCTCCCTGCTTGTTCACATAGAACATGGCTACCTGATTGTCCGTGTGGATAAGGACTGTCTTGTAGCTGAGCAGGGAGTGGAACACCCACAGGGCAAGGAAGATTGCTCTGAGTTCCAAGAGATTGATATGTAGACAACTCTCCTGTGGGGACCAGATGCCTTGGGTGGAGAGGTCTTGCAGATGAGCTCCCCACCCCTGTATTTATTTACAGACTTTTTTATACCACGCTATTCGACATCAGTGCGGTTTACATAAAACAGAAACTTATACGGTGCAGGGGACTGTTCCGTATTTACAATAAAAAGGTGCTTAAAACTTGGATAAACTGGGGTAACTATTTACATATAGGCTTCATATCAGGTCCTATTGTAGATTAATGATGGTGTGTTGGGTATGTGAGATGGTTGTTTGTACACCTACGTCTAGGTAGTGTTTGAGGAAGAGGTGGTGTTTTAAAGCCTTCCTGAATTGTATTAGGTCAGGGATTGCCCGGATGTCAGGTGGTAGGGCATTCCAGTATCTGGGTGCGCAGAATTTAAATGCCCTGTTTACTGTTGCCTGGGTGCATTGAGTTACTATTTTAGGGATTAACAGTGTGTTTATTGCTGCAGATCTTCTGGCCCTGTTGGGGGGAGTCATGTGGGTGAGCTATGTGAGTGAGGCGGAGGAGAGCCCGTTGATGGCCTTGAAGGTCAGCAGTAGGGTCTTGAAGGTGAGTCTGCTGTGGATAGGGAGCAAATGGAGCTGTTTCAAGATGGGCGTCACATGGTCACGCCTGGAGGTGCCATGTAGCACTCTGGCTGCGGTATTCATTGCTAGCTGGAGTGGACACAGCGTGGCTCGTGGAAGCCCTTGTAGGATCGCATTGGCGTAATCGAAATGTGGGATGATCAGCGCTTGATAGATTGTCCGGAAGTCGTCTGGTTCTAGCAGGGAGCGTAAGTGTCTGAGAGTCCGGATCTTATGATAGACTGCTTTTACCATGTTGCTAATGTGCGCTTTCTTGTCTAAGCGTTGGTCTAAGGTGACCCCAAGGTATCGAATTGTGGACTTGGTTTGTAGCTCTGCTTCCTTGACTTTTAGGCAGGCTGGAGGGATGAAGTCTTGGTTCTTCATGACAAACAGAACTTCTGTTTTCTTGTGCTGTATTCGGAGGTTTGGGGTCTGGAGCCAGTTGGCCACTGCATCGAAGCAGTCTGTCAGTGGGGAAAAGTCTGGATGGTCAGTTAAGAAAGGCATGTAGAGTAGTACATCATCGGCATATATCAGGCAGTTAACCTTGAAAGATTGGATGAGGTTACAGATTGGCTGCATGTAAAGGTTGAACATCTGGGCGGAGAGGGAGGAACCCTGTGGGATGCCCTGCTTCTGGTGGAAGGGTTCTGATGTTGAGGTTTCCGAGTGTACGTGCTGCCATCTGTCAGACAGGTATGATTTGCACTAGTTTAATGCTGTGTCACAGATACCCTTCTCTTCAAGCCGCTTCAGGAGGATCTCATGGCTTACCGAGTCGAATGCAGCGGCTATATCCAAGAAGACGAGGACAAACCCTTGGCGGGCGTTATCAATTCCGGTAATTATGTTGCTGAAGAGGGTAGTGAGTAGGATTTCCACACTGTGGGATTCCCTGAATCCATGTTGGCAGGGGTCCAGCGGGGCGGTGTCGTCAATGTGGCGTTGTATCTGGCGTTGGGTTTCTTTTTCAATTATTTTGGCTAGTAGTGGTATGCTCAATATAAGTCTGTACGATTCAACCTTCTGAGGGTCGAGCTTGTTATTTTTCAGCAATGGCCTGATGGATGTGTGTTTGAGGCTTTGGGGGAACGAGCCGGTTGCGAAAGACAGGTCCGTGAGTCTGGCTATGAACGGACTGAATTCGCTACGTAGCTCTTTTATCCAGAAGGCAGGACAGCGATTGTGTCTTCGATGTGCTTCTTGGACGGGGTGGAGAAGGTGGTCAGTTGTGATATTATGTCTAAAGTCAACCATCCAGGTCACCTCAGATACATGATCCAATTTAGCTAACTAATTCAAAAAGTGAGTAGTATCTTGCAAAAAGGATTGTACTTGTTGAGCTTCTATTTTCAAAAACATATCCAGAAACACAGAGAGTGGCTTCAGGATGGAAAGTTTTGTAGAAACTATCGAGCGTCCTGGAGGGTTCCTTAAAGCTTTATGCACTTCAGGTAGAAAATAGACATATGGAATCTACAGGTGTTTTTCTATCAGGAACTCCACCTCCTTCTTAGTCAGCATTTCCCGATCACCAACCAACTGTACTAAAACCTCATTTCGAGACTGAAGATCCCGTGTAGCGTAACCGGGGTACGGCGGACGCGGTGCGCCTGTCTCCGGCTTGCCCCCCCCCCCAACCACCTCTCCCCTCCCCCCCTTTAAATAACAACATTACAAACACTTTGGGAATTAAACTGGTTGCAGCTTTATCAACCATATAACATTATCCAATAACAAACTACCAACAACAAAACCTTCATCATTCGGGTTGCGGCAGCGGAACGATACCTCACCAGCCGTGTGAGTAGCAAGGTGACTTCATTCCCGCTTCCGCTTTGAACCGGCCCCGTACCCCTTTGATCCGTCTTGGACCTTGCCAACCGTATTCGTAACTCCCCCTTGGACACCTTTACATGCTGCATAAGTATGGCACCTCCCCCATTGGCCGCGCTGGACGCAGCTACCAATTCCCCCACCCGGAAGGCTCCAAAAAAGGCCACACAATACACTGCCTTAAAAAGCGTGGCTTCGTAAGACAACGCTGCCACCTGAGGTAACACTGCGCACAATCTCCCAAGCAATTCATGTGTGATAGGCCGCCGCCTGTCACCCTGCGAGGGGTGAGCCTGCTCCCAACCCTGCAGTAGCCTACGAGCCAGGAACCCCCTGCTAGATGCTTCCCAACCCACAGCCCTCGTGAAAAAGGCAAACCCCGCCAAGTGCGCCCGCACAGTTGATCTCGCTGCTCCTGCCGCCTTTGCCGCCATGACATACTGGCCTATGAGTTGGTCTGAGACTGGACCTTGATGCCATCCCCGCGCCACCAGGAAGTCCACCACGCTGTCGCAGCCTCGCCGATAAGCCTGCCACATCGCCAATGACACCGAACTCCATAGCAGGTTCAGCATGTCTTCAGGCCAATTTGCCATAAGTGTTCCGGGACCAGCACTCCCGCGGCGTCTGCCTCTGGTGCCAATCTCCGGAACAGGTTCCACTTGAAACGTGAAAGAGCATCAGCAATCTTATTAGTACTCCCTGGTAGATGACGGGCCCTCACTAAAACATTCAACCATAAGCAGGCTAGGACCACCTCCCTCATTACTGCCGCTACCCGCAGGCAGCGTGGAGCATAATGATTAATCACACTAAACACTGCTTCATTGTCGCACCACCAAAGTACCCTGTGATTGCGAAGCCTGTCTGGCCACAGTTCCAAAACCACAAATATTGGAAACAACTCTAAGAAGGCTATATTGTCAGTTAGGCCCGCCTCATGCCAGGCTTGCGGCCAGCCCTCCGCACACCAGGAGCCCCCAAAATATATACCCAATCCCAAACCACCCGCCGCATCAGTAAATAGTTGCAGATCGAAAGTGGAAATTTCCGCCTCCATCAGTACTGATATTCCATTAAAGCCTTTCAGGAACTCATCCCAAACCCCTAAATCAGCCCTCATACTCCTTAACACCCTAATAAGGTGATGCGGCTTAAGGACACCCAATGTCGCCACCGAGAATCTGCGCAGGAACACCTGCCCCATCGGAATGATCCAGCACGCAAAATTCAGGGAGCCTATCAAGGCCTGCATTTCTTTCAGCATTACTTTAGTCGATCCCATCACGTTTGCCACCAGAACCCGCAACCGCGATAGTTTCTCCAGCGGCAGCGCACCACCATATCCACAGTATCCAATTCCACACCCAAAAATGTGATGCGTGTCACTGGGCCCTCCATCTTCCCCACAGCCAACGGGACACCCCATACCCGGGCCAGTCACACGAATCCGTCCAATAGCTCCTGGCACCGCACCGACTGAGCCTCGCCAATGAAAAGGAAGTCATCCAGATAGTGCACCACATTCGCACATCCCACTGTCACCTCCAAAACCAAATGCATGAACGTACTGAACTTTTCAAAATACGAACAGGAAACTGAGCAACCCCTCGGCATGCATTTATTGAAATAGTAATTTCCTTCAAAACGAAGCCCTAGCAAATGAAATGTGGAGGGATGCACTGGCAACAATCAAAATGCGGATTCGATATCCACCTTCGCCATCAAACTCCCTGACCCACATCTCCTCAACAAAGCTACCGCTTTGTCGAAGGATGCATAGCGCACCGCACACAATTCCCTTGGGATGTGATCGTTGACAGACGATCCCACGGGGAAAGACAAGTTGTGAATCAGGTGGTACTTTCCGGGTTCCTTCTTTAGTTCAATTCCCAACGGGGAAACCACGAAGTGCACTAACGGACGCTTGGCAAAGGGGCTGGCTATCCTGCCCAATTCCAGTTCTGCGTTAAGTTTATCTCGCACAATCTGAACAAAACGCTTAACCGATAGCCACTTCTGATCCAACTTCCCCTTCTACTGGTATAGTAAATCCATACTAAAATCCCCTCTCAAGCACCTCCCTATCCCTTCGCCTCCTGTACTACCTAAGCCAGGGCCTAAGGGCTTTGATCCGTATTGGCGTCGAAGCTAGGCCCAATAAGTCCCTACTGTTTTGGGACCGGCAGGGGGCCAGCCGGAGCCCCTTTTTGACAGATTTGATCGCAGAATGCCCCCCACCACATATGGAACAGCTATGCCGGAACTTGCAATCTGGAAAAGGACATGGTGACTTGTTAAACCGCCAGCATATGTCCCCTGCTCCTCCGTCTACTGTTCTCTGCGGTGCGGGAGCCCCTCCCGCCCGAAAGGGCCACCCCATCCCTGCCGTAGACGCCACTCCCCCTTTTGGTCCACCTGCTCCCACCAAGCCCGCTCTGGCTGCCATCTGCGTCAACCATAAGTTGATATCTTGCGTTCCCCAGGACAATAACTTATTCTCCTCCATTTTATCCCGGAATTTCTCATCATAGTTGAGCCACGCCCAACCTTCATGAGTCTGTGCCACTTCTAAGATAGAGTCCGCATAAGCTAACAACATCCCATAGTGCCCTGGGTAATAATGCCCCCAAACGCTATCTAGCCGCAAGAAGGCTCTTGTCCAATTAATGACGTTGCGTGAAACCTTCTGGACCCTCCCTGTCTTCTCATCCTCCTTTCTCTTCTTTTTACTGTCTCCCGACCGCTTCCTACCCTCCAGGAGCCTAAAAATGTCTATATAGCGCCTCTTCCGGATCTTGAGACACAACTTCCGTGGCACCCCCTCCCATAATTCCGAAAATGATGCAAGCGTGGCTGTAACACTGCCCGGTACAGCCCCTCCCGCACCCAAGCTGCCCCCTGCTCGCTCCCCCTTGTCCGCGTCCGACGAAGATGACGAAAAATCATATGATGAAGACGAAGAGGACCCAGACCTGCAGCGGCGCCTACGGGAGTGTCTTCATTTCTTCTTTGCCTTGCCCCCAGCCCTTTCTTGCACTTCCCCCTCTTTATCCAGCTCCCCTTGTCCCACAGGTAACTTAGCCGCTACAGCGATCCTGGGCCTTGCCACCCGTGCACTGCCGTCCTGCGCCAGCCGCCCGCTGTCCGTCTGAAGCACCTCCTCCTGATCCCCCGTCATCTCCACAGCTAGATCGCTTCGCGCTACTTCCGTGTCCAATTCGTCCCTTCTCACCGCACCTCTTCCACGCTGCCCAGCCACATGTAGCCCTCCAGGTGGCATCTGTGAAGATAATGCAGAGAACACCAAGGGGGAACCTGCCATGACCCAGGGAGATTGCCACGCCCCCAACCATTCTACCCTGGAGGATCCTTGTCCCCCTCCGCGCCAATGATCCCAGGCCGCTGGATAATAGCCACTGGCCTGCTAAACCTTGCCCCTCCTGACTGGCCTGCCCAACCCCCCCCCCCTCCCCGCCCCCTGATGGATAGGCCCTAACCCAGCTGGCCCCATATCCTCCCTCCCATCTTGGAAAGGCCCCCCACTCTCTGTCGCAACAACCGCACCCCTGAATTCCTCGGCACCCCTACTATCCTCCCCCCCACCGGAGTCACCGCCCCGTGTACCCCGAGTGCTCCCCCTGCCCCTTAACAGTGCCCGTGCAGACTCCGCACCCCCTTTCCTGATTCTCCTCGATCGGCCCGTTCCCTACCCCACACCCCCACCTTTCTCCGCCCTGTCCCCGCCCCCCCTGCCTTAGCGCCCTGAGCCTGTCCGAATGCCCCCTTCTTGCTGTAGCAGCCCGCCTACCCGCTCCCCTTCCCCCCCGGGACCCCCGGCCCTCACGTGCCGGCATGTTAAATCACTATCCTAATGTAGATAGTTTTTAAATTCACTGTTAACTGCTAGGAATTCAATTGAGTAAAGCTTTAAAAAAAATATATTTTTTTTTTTACTCGCCTGCTCGACCCAGATGTTCAACTCCAACTCCCCCGGCATTTCACAGGCCCGAAAAACCATCCTTTCAGAGCTGCCTCTCCCCTGCGTGGCAGGGACTGCAGAACCGGACTGGCAGCCTTCTCCTCGCCTGCCACTCCAGTGTTCTGCAGGCTGTCCTGCCCTCCGCTGCTGCAACGGAACCTCTCCAAAATGCCAGCCACTGAGCCTCGCCGAAACGCCAGCCACCTTTCCCCTGCTATCCCGGCGACTGCCGTCCTGCTGGCTCGCTCCTCCCCGGACCGCCTCCTGCCTGCCTCATCACACCCCATTGGCTCCCGCGCTCCTCCCTCACCCACAGGAGCCAATGGGTTGAAACCACGCCGCTCCCGTCACGCTAGCCTCCCTCTTTCCCTCCTCGAGGGCCGGGACCACGCACCACGCCGCCCCCCCCCCCAGTTAGAAGTGGCCTGCAGGCACGTGGCCCTGCGGCCTTTTTGTTATCCTCCTGTTGCTTATATACATTGGTGTCAAGAGGTTGCCACTCAGCTTCCTGAGTATATTTTTCTTTATCCATTAGGATAATGGCATCCTGATTACTTCTTTGTTGCCGTAGCACTTCATTCGCGTCATATGTCAAATTAGATCAACACCTTATTTGTAACTACGCAATTCTGGAACACTCTTACCTTGTGGATGATCCATTACAAACTGGCAAAAGAAATTCCTTTTCAGATTCCATCTTACCAAAAAGTACCCATGACTGATGCCTCCAAGTTGGGCTTTAAAGCCTGTGTAAATTGGCTTCACATCTAAGGATTGTGGTCCACCCAGGAAAAAATTCACTAAATCAATTTCCTGGAATTGAAGACTATATTAAATGCTCTAAAAATGTTCAAAGATTGGTTATGCAATCAAATTGTTCTGATTCAGACAGTCAGGTACCTATGCTCGATGTCAACAGTCTTGGTGGGGAGGGGGAGAATAGAGAAATTGTCAGGATGTGAAACTGCCATTCCTCAAAGAATGGACTCAGAGCCGCATAACCTGACAGGAGAGGACGCTGTCCTGGCAGACAAATTGGGTCATGTATTCTGATCACCTGAGTGGTCTGTCGACACTGGGTTAGCACAGAAAATCTTTCAAGAGATGACACTCCCTGCATCTGTTTGCACCATCTAAGAACCAAAAAGTACTCCCGTTCTGTTCTTAGGGACCGAGGCTGGGGACTAGTACTGAAAATGGGCTGATATTAGGCTGGTGGGACTGGAAAAGGGGTGATACATGGGCTGCGTGGCTGACTGATACTGGCAATGGACTGTAATTGGCAGAAGATTGGTTGGCTCAAACCCTATAGGCTCTATTGAAACTGGGTTCAAAATAGCTTTTGGCTGGTCAGTAGTTACATAAGAACATAAGATATGCCATACTGGGTCAGACCAAGGTCCATCAAGCCCAGTATCCTGTTTCCAACAGTGGCCAATCTAGGTCATACATACCTAGCAGTTTCCCCAAAAGACACAGGTTCCACAATGCTTGTACTGGGTCAAGCATTGATATCCTGGGTCCCTTCTTAATAATGGTTTATGGACCTTTCCTCCAGGAACTTGTCCAAACCTTTGTTAAACCCAGCTACACTAACAGCCTTTACTACATCCTCCGGTAACAAATTCCAGAGTTTGATTACACGTTGAGTGAAAAAATATTTTCTTTTATTAGTCTTAAATAGTTTACCCTGTAGCTTCATTGCATGTCCCCTAGTCTTTCTATATTCTGATAACGTAAACAATCGATCTACGTTTACCCGTTCCACTCTGTTCATTAATTTATAGACTTCAATCATATCTCCCCTCGAGCCGTCTCTTTTCCAGCTTAAAGAGCCCTAACATTTCTTCATAGGAGTATCCTTTCATCCCCTTTACCATTTTGGTGGCTCTTCTCTGAACCTTTTCTAATAATGCTATATCCTTTTTAAGATACGGCGACCAGAATTGCACACAATATTCAAGGTGCGGTCTCACCATGGAACGATATAAAGGCATTATAATATCTTTTGTTTTATTTTCCATTCCTTTCTTTATGATACCTAGCATTCTATTTGCTGTCGTGGCTGCCGCTGCACATTGGGCCGAGGGTTTTAACATGTTATCCACAATGACGCCTAAATCTTTTTCCTGGGTGGGGGTTCCTAATGTGGAACCTTGCATCTTGTAACCATAGTTTGGGTTGTTCTTCCCTAGGTGCATAACTTTGCACTTGGCCCCATTAAATTTAATCTGCCATTTTGATGCCCAGTCTTCCAATTTATCAAGATCCTCTTGCAATTTTCCACAATCCTCTTGGGTTTTAACAACTTTAAATAGTTTTGTGTCATCTGCAAATTTGATAACCTCACTCGTTATTCCCTTTTCCAGGTAATTTATGAATATGTCAAAAAGCAGCGGACCCAGCACAGATCCCTGGGGTACACCACTATTCACCTTTCTCCATTGGGAAAATTGGTCGTTTAGGCCTACCCTCTGCTTTCTATCTTCTAACCAGTTCCTGATCCACAATAGTACACTGCCTCCTATTCCATGACTCTTTAGTTTTGCCAAAAGTCTTTGATGAGGTACCTTGTCAAAGGCTTTCTGAAAGTCCAGATACACTATATCAGCCAACTCACCTTTGTCCACCTGTTTATTCACACCTCAAAAAAACACAAGAGATTAGTAAGACAAGATCTTCCTTGTCTAAAGCCATGTTGGCTGTCTCCCATTAAGCCATGACTATCTACATCCGGGGTCTCAAACACCCGGCCCGCAGGCCACATGCGGCCCACGAGAGAGCTTTGTGCGGCCCGTGACGGAGGGAAACCAAAAAAAAAACCCCTGGCTTCTGCTGCTGCTGCTGCCGCTGCCGCCGTGGCAGTGTCAGAATCAACTGTCAATTTAAAAAAATAAACTTGCTTCTGCTGCTGCTGCAGCCATGGCAGCAGCAGCAGAATCAGCTGTCCCGCGGCCCCTTCCCCTCTGTCCGGAAGAGCCCTGAGTCTGCTCCATCAGCAGCGGGCTTTTCAAGCCACGAAGAGAGTGTTTCCCTCTCGCGCGGCTTGAAAACGCTTAAGCCGCACGAGAGGGAAATACTCTCTTCGCGGCTTGAAAAGCCCGCCGCTGATGGAGCAGACTCAGGGCTCTTCCGGGCAGAGGGGAAGGGGCCGAGGGACAGCTGATTCTGCTGCTGCCACGGCTTCAGAAGCCAGTTTTTTTTTTTAAATTGACAGTTGATTCTGCCGCTGCCACGGTGGCAGCAGCAGAAGCCAGGGTTTTTTTAAAATTTTATTTACTTGGGCTGATGGGGGGGGGGGTTAGGACTGGATATGGGCTGATGGGGGTTAGGAAGGACTGGAGGTGGACTGATGGGGGGGAGTTAGGACTGCTAATGAGCTACGGAGGGGCTAAGACTGAAATGGGGTAATGGGGGGTTAGGTCTGGAAGCGGGCTAATGGCATCGGGGGGGGTTAGGACTGGTAATGGGCTATTGTGGGACTAAGAATGAAAATGGGGTGATGGGAGGGTTAGGACTGGTAATGGACTATGGGGGGGCTAGAAATGGTAATGGACTGGGGGGGTTGCTAGGACTGGAAATGGGCTTAGTGGGGGGGAGCTAGGACAGGAAATGGGCTGATGGTGGGGCTAGGATAGGACTGGAAATGGGCTGATGCGGGGACTAGAAGGGAGTGGATGCTGGGTGGGGCTGGAACTAGAAGGGAGCCGATGTTGGGGGAGGTTTAGAATGGGATGGGGCTGAGAGAGTGAAATGGAGAGGGGAAAAATATTTTGTCTGGGAGGGAAGAAAAATCTACAATTGGCCGGGTATTGGGAGAGTAAGTGGTGATTGAGGTTGGAGGGGTAAAATTTGAGTGGATGAAATAGGAATGAAGAAGGAGCAAAAGGAGAAAGATTAGTATGTTAAAGCAGATGTAGAGAGAGAATGGAAAAAAAACTAGAAGACAGAAGAAAGGACAAATGGACAGCAGACGATGGAGAGTTAGCAGAAGACACGAAGAAACCAGAAGAAAGTGGCTGGAACAATTGCAACTGAAAAAAATGCACAAAAGGTAGAAAAATATCTATTTTGAATTTATTAACTGGAATATGTCAGCTCTGGGAAATGTGCATCATTAACGTCTGCGCTTTGTATGGTAACATTATGCAAATATTTATGCAAATGAGGCCCCGCGTCTTACTTTACAAGTCCTCATTTGGCCCTCAAAGCAATTTGAGTTTGAGACCCCTGATCTACATGCTGAGTAATTTTGTTCTTTATGATGTTTTCTACCATTTTTCCCGGTGCTGACGTAAGGCTCACCGGTCTGTAGTTTCCCAGATCACCCCTGGAACCCTTTTTAAAAATTGGCGTTACATTGGCGATCCTCCAGTCTTCGGGTATTACAGATTATTTTAATGAAAATTCACAGATTACTAATAGCAGTTCTGCAGTCTCATATTTCAGTTCTTTCAACACCCTTGGATGCATACCATCCGGCCCAGGTGATTTGCTACTCTTCAGTTTATCTAATAGTTGTAATACATCTTCCCAATGTATCAATATTTCCTTCAATTCTTTCACACCTTTAAATACCACTTCAGTCATGGGTAACATCTCTACATTTTCCTCAGTAAAGACCGAAGCAAAGAATTCATTCTTTCTCTCCGCTATCGCCTTGTCGCCTCTTAGTGCCCCTTTAACCCCTCTATCATCTAATGGACCAACTGACTCTCTCACAGGTTTTTTGCTACGAATGTACTTGAAAAAATCTTTATTTCTTGTGTTTGCTTCCGCAGCAAGCTTCTTCTCAATTTCTCCCTTTGCCTGCCTTATCAATGCCATGCATTTGACTTGCCAGTGCCTGTGCTGTTTCCAGGTTTCGTCATTTGGCTCTTTTTTCTATTTCCTGAAGGATGCTTTTTTGGTAACAACAGCCTCTCTGACCTCACCTTTAAACCATGCTGGCAGTTTTTTGGACTTCCTTCCATTTTTCTTAAAGCTTGGAATACAGCTGGTCTGAGCTTCCAAAATAGTATTTTTCAACAACACCCAAGCTTGATGTAAGTCTTTAACCTTTGCAACTGCTCCTTTTAGTTTTTTCTTAACTATTTTCCTCATTTTATCATAGTCTCCCATTCGAAAGTTAAAAGGTAGTACTGTGGATTTCCTTACTATCCATCTTCCACTAATTAAATCAAACGCGATCATGCTATGATCACTATTGCCAAGTGGCCCCAACACCCTTATTTCTTGCACAAGATCTGGTGTTCCACTAAGGACTAGGTCTAATATGGCTTCCCCTCTGATCGGTTCATGAACCAGCTGCTCCAAGAAGCAGTCTTTTATTTCATCTAGGAACTTTGTCTTCCTAGCATGTCCTGCCGTGACACTGACCCAGTCAATACTGGGGTAATTGAAATCACCCATTATTATTACTATTCTGTAACTTTTGTTAGCTTCCTTGATTTCTTTAAGCATTTCATCATCCATGTGTTCATTCTGGCCAGGCGGTCAATAGTACACCCCCACTGCCATCGCCTTCCCCTTTTTACATGGAATTTCAATCCATAGAGATTCTACAGCAAATTTTGTTTCCTGCAAAACTTTAATCCTTTCTGACTCAGTGCCCTCTCTAACATAGAGCGCAACCCCTCCACCAATTTGATCAGCTCTATCATTACGATATAGTAACAATATAGTTTGTACCCAGTATTGTTTAGTTTATGTATTTGTCTTGTTAAGTGTTATTATTTTATATTTTGGTTCTGTAAACTGCTTTGCTGTCTCTGGCTAAAGGCAGTATGTCAAATTTTAATAAACAAACCCACTGTGCCCTCTTCAGTCTTGGCATTCACTGTTTTCATGAAGGAGCTGGACAGAAGGATCACTGAGAAAATCATTTAATGCCTTGCTCGAGACAATGCTTCCACAATGTATTTAGATTTCAGTAAAGCCTTTGACACTGTTCCTCACAGGCGACTTATAAACAAACTGAGCACCCTAGGGATGGACCCTAAAGTTACTGCTTGGGTTAGAAATTGGTTGGGTGGGAGGCGACAAAGAGTACAAGTAAATGGAGCTCACTCTGAGGAGAAGGATGTTACCAGTGGTGTGCCCCAGGGATCTGTCCTTGGTCTGATTCTTTTTAACATCTTTGTTAGTGATATAGCGGAAGGGCTGTCGGGTAAGGTTTGCCTCTTTGCGGATGATACCAAAATCTGCAATAAAGTAGACACCCAGGAAGGTGTAGATAACATGAGGAGGGATCTAGCTAAGCTTGAAGAATGGTCTAGAATTTGGCAGCTGGGATTTAATGTTAAAAAATGTAAGGTCATGCATTTGGGCTGCAGCAATCCAAGGGAGCAATACAGCATAGGAGGTGAAGTACTTTTGTCCACTAAAGAAGAGCGGGACCTAGGCGTAGTTGTGTCCGATGATCTTAAAGTAGCTAAACAGGTAGAAAAGGCGACGGCAAAAGCTAGAAGGATGCTTGGGTGCATACGGAGAGGAATGGCTAGCAGAAAAAAGGAGGTGATAATGCCTCTGTATAAGTCTTTGGTGCGACCTCATTTGGAGTATGGTGTGCAATTCTGGAGACCGCACCTTCAAAAGGATGTGAACAGGATGGAGTCGGTGCAGAGGGTTGCTACTAAGATGATTAGTAGTCTTCATTATAAAGCATATGAGGACAGACTTAAGGATTTTAATATGTACACCTTAGAGGAAAGGCGGGATAGAGGTGATATGATTGAGATGTTTAAATACCTCCGTGGCATAAATGTTCAGGGAGAGAGCCTCTTTCAATTGAAAGCAAGTTCTGCGACGAGGGGACATGGGATGAGGGTGAAGGGAGATAGATTCAGGAGTGATATGCGGAAATATTTCTTTACGGAAAGAGTAGTGGATCCGTGGAATAGTCTCCCAGTGGAGGTGGTAGAGATGAGGACAGTAACTGAATTCAAAAAAGCATGGGACCAACACAGAGGATCTCTAAAGGTAAAAAGTGGACTGTTGTAGTTGTTGTTATGGAAGGACAGACTAGATGGGCCTTGTGGTCTTTTTCTGTCATCATGTTTCTATGTTTCTATGATGTTGACAAAACGTTTCCTGCAGCCTGTCCTTGACATCCATGCTTTGTCTGTCTCAATAGCAATCTTCAGCGTAACAGGGAAGAAGCTTCAATGATGCATTGATCAACATCAAGTTCTAGATGCCTACAGTACAATGCTACCCTCACTGAAGCCTTGACTACTAGACAAGCACAGAATGAAATTCCTACTCTGGAGTACTAATATGGATCAGAGTCAGAACATTCCTAGGGTTCAGATTGTCAATCAGCAAAATAGTCAGAAAAGGAGGGCTCCACTGATTTCAAGTTCAGATCCCTATTCTGTATAGAAAAGAAGAAAATTGACTCAAGAAGACCCCTCTTTCCTGATTTTATTAAGGAAATGTTCTTTCTTTGAAGGAAAGGGCTGAATATAAAAGCTGATATTAAAATTAAATTATTCCATTTACATTAGATATAGTGGAGGAACCCAGGGCCGAAATTTTGGATATGTTTCAGTTCTATAATCCCCTAAAGCTCGTTCACACAATACTGAGAGAGACAAAGGAGAGTGTGGGAGATCCCCCTCTCTCTGCATCCTGTTAATAAGGAAGTGTACTCCATGTATAGAACCCAGAAGGCTTCCATTTTTGAGAAGCATCAGCTTCCTCTCAACGCCATGAATCCTTCCTCTTAAATATCTTGAAAAACTGGATGTGCAAACAAGAAAACTCCATGCCAACGAAGTAATTTACAAGAATTTCTTTATGCCAAGTCTGTACGTTCCTAGATATGAAGGAGGACTAGGCCTCATAGAGATTGATTATACCTACAGAGCTACTATCATACACCTCCAGGCCAACCTGACAGCATCGTCAGATATAAATATGCAAAAATGGCTGAAATATGAAAATAAACATCCAGAATTTGTCTCCATTATCAAACTTGGACAAGCGTTCTGACAACTAAAGGGAATGAGTGAGAATCCACAAGCATGCGCTTAAAGGAAGCAACAGAATTTGCAAAATGAGAAAAATCTTTTCAAAGAATTAGATCAGCAAACTAGATAAAACAAGTGGCAAATGCACAAATACAGTGGGAAATACTAAGTGTTACTCCAGGAACCATTTGTCAATCAAGAACGGACACATGAATGGTTAAGGAGAGGGGAAGGATTAGAGATTGATAGTTGCACTCCAGGACAGTGGATTACGGATGAGATGGTTTACAGCGAGCATTGAAAAAACTGGCAAAACAGACATGTCAATTCTGTAAGAAAGACCTGGAAAAAATGACTCACCTAATAGCTGGCTGTGAAGTTCTGATGACAGAAAATTTCTGTACAGAAAGGCACAACAAAGTAACATGCTTTATCCATAGGAAATTCTATAAACACTACAATATCACTATGCCTGAAAAGCACTGGGATCATGACCTTCAGAGACCTACAAAGAATGAAGAGGTTATGATCACTTGGGACATTCCCATTACAATGGATAAGAAACTGGATGCAAGGAAATCTGACATAATGGTAAAGGAGAAAAACGCCAGAATGGCATTAATAATAGAAGTGTTGATTCCAAGTGATTATTCTGTGAATCATATGGAGAGGTAGAAGATCCTGAAGTACCAAGAAGTGCAGTGAAAGATCAAGAAAATGTGGCAGAAAGATACAGAAATATTTCCCATTTTAGTGGGAGCTACGGACTTGATAAAGAAGAATTTCCAAGCACATCTTGACAAATTACCCATACCTGTTATATCTTACAAACTTCAGAAGGAAGCTCTCTTTGGGACAATGCAATTACTACTATGAGCATTAGCAGTAAATTTGAGAGGCTGAGATCATATTCCACATACCCTGGCTTAGAAGTGAGGTTCATGACTGTCATGCTATGCTCAAAACTAACCCATTTGGAGAAACTGCCCCGAGTGAAGCTACTCTAAAAGAAAAAAAAAATTACCCCCCCCCCCCCCCCCAAAAAAAAAAAACCCTAATAGTATCAGGACCCACTGTTCGGTATCCCTCGGGAGAAATTCTTTTATTTTGGATTCTTTTGGGAAAAAATGTTTCAAAATGCTATATTCTTTTCCTGCATAGCTTCTTACTAGCTTTTCATAAACCAATAAATATGCAACATTTTATGTCAGATTTAAGAGTTTGCATATTTTCTTACTTAAGGTAGAGCCGAGATCACTAGTGGAAAAAGGAAAGTGTGTTGATAGCACATGGCTAGGTTCATTTTTAATGCTTTTGAAATAACGTTGACAGCTTCTGCAATGGCAATTAGAACTCACAGACTCTCATAGTTGTGCACTTCAGACGTTCATAACAAGCTGTAGGTAATGCTCACTGACATACCTTGTTGAGGAGAGAATCTTTTTGAAGGTGAGATCAATGTGGCAGTTTCTCTTATAAAAAAAACCCCACTGAGAAATACTCGTCCCTTTTCAAGATCACCTCCAATTCATCCTTCTCCTCTTCTAAGGAAGGCTTTGAGCAGGGATCCAAGAGGACCTTACTAATCTCAAAGGTGTAGATCTCCTCCAACTCCTTGGTCTGTTAGGCTCAACAGAGACCTTGCTTTTGCCCCTAGAGAGCAGAGGGCACAGAAGCTGCACCCTGCTGTCCAGCATAAACCAGGGATGGGGATTTTTACTGGCTCCATGAGAACATAACCAGAAAGACTTTCAGTAGGGGGGGAGGGTAAGGCATATGTAAACCATTGGCCCATTTTAACCTATGATTGCTAGGATCTACATATTATATCTTATGGTTACAAATATTGTCTATTATAAATACCACCAAATTATCTTCCAAGAAATCTTGCTCAATCTCAGCATTGAGAAATCCTTACTAAAAAAGTTCTCCTCCTCATTACAAATGAATGTGATAAAATCTGTTCTACCAAGGATTAAGAGGGTGTATATTTTTCTCCAAGTATTTATTTCCTGATCAAAAAGAAAAAGGGGGATTTAATACCATCTTAGACCTACAAGCCTTGAACATTTCTGGTTCAAGAAAAGTTCAAGATGTTTTCCCTGGATACCTTGATCCCCTTTCTTCAAAAAGGAGACTAGTTATGTACTCTGGACCTCAAAGAAATGTTCAACCACACAGAGACCAGTATAGAGCGAGGTGTAGACCAAATTGAATGTATTAGTAAGTTGAGCACAAGAAGAACTAAGAGAACCAACCCAACACAGTTATGTTTCAGCATTGCCTTTGTCAGGGGTTTAGCCTCTAAAAAATAAATTAAAAACAATAAAAACAGATAAATAGACAATTAAATTTGGAATTTAATTTAATTGTCTATTTATCTGTTTTTATTGTTTTCAATTTATTTTTTAGAGGCTAAACCCCTGATGAAAACAGTGCCGAAACACAGCCATGTCGAGTTGGTTCCCTTAGTTCTTCTTGTGTTCAACTTACTAATAAATACAATTTAATCTATACCTCACTCTATACTAGTTGCTGTTTTCTTGTGCGTGTTTGTTTTGCCTCCTGGTTGGACTTCAACCACATAGAGGTACATTCTAGTTGCTATAAGTACTGCAGATTTGTAATAGGGAACCACCACTACCAGTATAGAGTCAAAGAAGATAGTTTTGAAATAAGGCGTGGCCATAATTTTAAAGAAATGCACATTTCTTAGTCAAGGTAATAGAAAAAATAATGGGGCCCTACCGGACCAGCTAAGGAACATCACAGACCTCACCACTTTCAGATAACACCTGAAGACATTTGCAGAGCATTTCAGCCCCACCACATAACCTCTACCCAGAAGAAAACCACCAAAAAGATGACCTCTGTAAATTGTCCGCATCTATATTCGAGTATAGTTATGACCCCATGAGTTATGAGTTACATGTTGTACATAGTTTAAACACCTAATTTACTATTCTACCCATTGTTATAATGTACATTCACTCAATGTTCTTTGTAAATACAGCAAAATAAATAAAATAAATTTAAAGGGATTAACGCAATTAGCAGACCTGCTAACCGCGTTAATCCCTCTTACTGGGATATTCAGTGGGACTAACATCGCTAGCCCTGCTGAATATCCATGGATGCCACAGCAGCAGGCCCCAGTGTTAACCGGCTAGCATTGAAGCATTCTGGGGGAGGAGCAGAGTTGCATTTTTGGTAACCAGGTAGTGGCAGTATTGAGCCATTTCTCGGTTATTGCAACGTGGCAAAAGTTAGAAAATTTAAATGCTGTCCTAACGTTCGTCGCAGAAGCTATCCAGGCAGCGGCTGAATATCACAACTGACTGCTTAGCTTCAACGCTATCTAGCCGAACTGGATATTCAATGCCGGATATGGCTCTGGCATTCAATATCTGGGTCTATAGTTCAGTGGTGGCGGCTAGCTGTTTTAGCAGCGCTAGTCACTGCCGCTGAATATTGGGTCCAACAAGTTTACTTGGTTGAAGAAAAAAGCATAAAGAGATTGAGAGGAAAAAAGTACTCAATAAAAAGTTGATTCTTGGAGGATAACCAGTATTAATATTGTTTAATATACTCTTTTAAAGTGCCAAGAAACTTGTTCACCTGCATAGAGTAAATCTACAACTCTTGAGACGTCTGCACATTTATCCCATGGTGCAGTTACCCAGAACTCTTAATAATAGTGAACTGAAGTTATAGATAGTTTAGATAGCCTAGGTTTATCTAGGAGTACCAAACTGTTATGATTACAACACTGCAGGAATTATAAAATGTCTTAAGTAATCTTTTTCCGTTAAACTATGATAATTATAATAGAGTGTTTTTGTCTTTCAGGTTTCCCGAAATGCAGTATTTCCAGCAAGAGAATGTGAGAAAAATTCTTACAGATGTTCTCTTCTGTTATGCTAGAGAAAATGAGCAATTGCTTTATAAACAGGTAACAAAAATATCATACATGTGGCATTGATTGATTCAACCATTTCCATACAGCTTGTGAAATGATTGAGCATTAATATAGGTGCATTGTATTCAAGTATTATCAAAATGCTAGAGCAATCAAAGGGCTGTGCTTAGCTGCATGAGAAGTGTTGTGAAATACATATGCTTTTTTTTCTCTTTATAACACTTTCCCTCCGAATTGTCCAATTGCAAGTCATCTAAATCTTCCTGTAAGTTGTTCTTTAGAAAATGAGATGATGAATATAGTTTTTGTTGCCAGTCTAAATATAATATATAATATTTCTTTAGAAATAGATCATTTTACCTAGCGGAGTGAATTGGAAGAGTAGCAAAGTGATTAGAGCAGTAGGCTGAAAACCAGGGAAGCCAGGGTTCATATTTTGTTGACCCGTCTTGTAAGTGTGTCCAAGTCACTTCACTCTGTTTTCTCAGGTAAAAGCTTAGGATTAGACTTATTAACTTGTATTAATGCTTTAAAGCACATTATTTAATTTAGACTTTGTTATTATTAATGAGACCTATATATGAATTACATGCATTAACTAACAGTAACGTGCCTTATTGTATTAACGCAGGTTAGTAAATCTAGCCCTCAGATTGTGGGAGGGCCTCACTAAAATCAAGGCTCCAGCCTTCCTGTATATGTAACAGTTGACTGATGAAGACGTACTGCCTTTCAGAGGTTTCTGCCATTAAGGACACATGAAAGCTTGTTACAAGCTTTGGAAATTACAACCCTGAGCATACAGAATGCTAACAGCAAACCCTAAAGTGAATTAAAATGTGCACACTTTTAAAATTGCCAGAAAGTGCTGAACTAACTTTTTAGTCTGCAACAGGGAGCGTTTGGCTCTTGTATCAGATTGCAGCCCTCTATTCGTAGTTGAAACATACGGCTGTTTTTTGAATCAAGGTAGTTGGTTGCTGGCCAGCTTCTAGCTAAGAAGCATCAAGAGGCTGCTCTAGCTTCTGGGAGAAAAAACCCTGGGAGTTGGGCTTCAACTCTCCTCCAAAGTTCCAAGCCTTGGACTAAAACTTAAAAAAAAAACAGTAAGGATTTATTCTAACCTAGCTCTGGATCAGAGTTCAGAAGGAAAATATTCTGCAGTTCCCTGTCAGAAGGTTGAGCCTTGCAATTGCCAGAGCCCAGATTGAACTGCCATCCAAACGGTAAGTTCTAACCATAAATTAATTAAATAAAGGACATATTGTTTTCCTAGCAGTCAAAGGCACCAAGGATTTAGATGAGACTGGGCTTGTATCCAGATCCAAACCAAATTTAAAGTACTTGAGCAACATTCACAAAAATAATTGGGTTTCAATTACCAAATTGACTACTTTAGCTGTGTTAAAAAAAACTGCCTTGGTTTCTTTTGTCAGCCATCAATGCAAACTTTTCATTTACATATTCTACCAGTACCTTAATTGCTAATTTATTTTGGAAGTTATTGTTATTTAATGATTCTATTTCTGTCTTTGATTTGCTTTGGTAAATATCTGTATTGTTTTTTGATTTGTGAGCTGTTTCGTGTTCATGAACGTAAAAGAAAAGGTTTTGTTCAAGTATTTTTTTTATCTGCTTTTATTCTGAACACAGTACATTTTACCACAGGTCTCAATACCCACTATTTCATTTAGAGTTAACCAATCTCACTACATCTGATACAAGTCCCTAGAACCCTATAAATTTTCCAGGAGCTGGAGTGCATATCTAAGCACCAAAATTCTCCAGCCTCCTAAGTTTTCTCAGGGCTTGTCTCCTGTAGGTTTTAAGAAACTGCAGAGCAGAAAAGGCACCCCTGGGTTACAATTCTAAGCCCTCTGGGGATAGGAAAATACCTATTGTACAAAATTGTAATTCACCTTGAGGTAAATATAAATAAAATTTATAGAAAGAGTGTGTGTATATGTATATCAAGTTGTTGCTCTGCTCCCAAGTAAGCTAAATGTCTTGCATCAAGTTTTGCATCACCACTGTTCTTTTATTCTGTGTACCTTTTCTGCTTTTTAACTTTCCTTTGTTTTTCTTTTTATCTAGCTACTCCTGCATTTTACTTAATTTCAATTCCCTTCTTTCCCTTGCCCTCTTTAAATATTCTTTTTCTGTTCTTTATTCACTGTTCTATCCTTTATTCTCAAGTTACCCTATTTTGTCCCTGTTTCATTAACATCTAAGGGTGCCCTACACGGAGCAGTAGGTATAATCTTAAACAAAGGCATGGGGAGGCGTGACCTGCACAGAGTGGCAGGTTCACCTACTCTGGCCACCTTGCTGGGCAGACTAGATGGACCATACTGGTCTTTATCTGCCGTCATATACTATGTTACTATCTTCATTTTCCAATATTTTTTTCTGGTACATCAAAATGGCTCTGAAGAAATTGGCTGCTTATTCTGAGTTCACTACCATATACTTCAGAAGTTTTAGAATGGCTGACAGCAGCATATTAATGGAATAAATTCTGTTCTGGCTAATAAGTGCCTTACTGAAGGCTGATTATCTTCAAAGTTGAGATAGTTGTAAAGCCTAGTGATGCTAGTGATTTTCAGCACTTTGTACATTCATGCTTTTAAATTAGATTTCTTAGTAGAATTATTTTAGTATTTTAGTAGCTGATTTTTCCTTTATATTTATTGAACTTTAACTATTACCATGGGGGCATGACAGTTACCACACATTGATTCGCACACTGCCATTCGCACATTGGGGTGCTGAATAGACTGGGTAGGTTTGGAGAACACATTATAGTTAGCGCAAGGGGACATATTGTGCACTGTTAATGTTACTATTAGTGCGAGTGCACCTAATACCACCGCAGTAGGAGAATTTAGGAGCACCCACACTACTTTCACTCTTCGTTAAGGTTCACATTCTTGCATTAACTGTTGGGAACATATTGGTCACACTCTTGACAATAGGTTTCTGCAGTAAACACGTCTTACGTGCAAAAACCTAGCACATTTTAGTAAAAGGACCCTTAAGAGTAAATAGTGAAAGTGGAACTGGATTTTGAACAATCTTAGTACTTAGGAAAGGAATTAGCTAAGACAGTTTGTAAAATATGTATCTTTCATGATAAATTAAGCCAAAATAGCCATCTCTCCCATTGTAGAGCCATAGTTCATAATAACAAAACCTACTTAGCACCATTGGCAATAATGCTATCTAGGTAGATGCAGTCTTTGGATATAACAAGGAGATCACAACTGAAGTGGATTGTGACTTTTTCTATTTCTCCACCCCTGCTATGCTCCTCCTTTTATTTTATTTTTTTAGTGCTGTCAAGTCACTGCTGACTCCTGGCAATCCAGCTGCCTCTGGGTTTTCTTGGCAATATATCACCATAAGTAGATTACCAGGCCTTTTCTTCCAGGGCAGTGAAGAGTAAAGTGACTTGCCTAAGGTCACAAGGCATGCCAGTAGGAATCAAATTCTTGATCTTCTGGGTACTAGGCAGTTGCTCTAACCACTAAGCTATTCCTCCACATTAAATTCCTCATTAAATTCAAGAATTCAGACTCGGCTACTCCTCCACATTGACCCTCATTAAATTCAAGACATTGTAAATTGTTCTGCACTTGAGATTGAGCCCCTTCATCTTAACATAGGGGAGAACATAATAGACCTGTAAGACAGGGAGAAGGGACTAATGAGTAATCTTCACATTTTCAGCAAAAAATATTTTAAATATTTATTTTGATGATATAGGAATACTTATTAAACTCAAAGTGCAACATTTAATGGCATCCTCTAACCCAGTGTTCTCAACCTTTTTTGTACCGTGACCCCTTTTACCATTGGTCAACTTGTGGTGACCCCCAAAGATAAAATCAAATGCGTCTCTCTTCCTTTACCATTAACACATTGTCGCTGTAATCATTTGTTGAATTATTAATATATTATAGGCCTTTGCAATATGTTTTTATTTATAAAATGTACTTATATAAACCACAATAATTAATCGCAATAACAAGTAACAATATTTAGAAACATAGAAATATGATGACAGAAAAAGACCACATGGCCTATCTAGTCTGTCCTTCCATATCAACAACTACAACAGTCCCCTTTTTATCTTTAGAGATTCTCTGTGTTTGTCCCATGCTTTTTTGAAATCAGTTACTGTCCTCATCTGTACCACCTCCACTGGGAGACTATTCCATGGATCAACTACTCTTTCCGTAAAGAAATATTTCCGCATATCACTCCTGAATCTATCTCCCTTCACCCTCATCCCATGTCCCCTCATAACAGAACTTGCTTTCAATTGAAAGAGGCTCTCTCCCTGAACATTTATGCCACGGAGGTTTTTAAACATCTCAGTCATATCACCTCTATCCCGCCTTTCCTCTAAGCTGTACATATTAAGATCCTTCAGTCTGTCCTCATATGCTTTATAATGAAGACCACTAATCATTTTAGTAGCCACCCTCTGCACCAACTCCATCCTGTTCACATCCTTTTGAAGGTGCGGTCTCCAGAATTGCACACTATACTCCAAATGAGGTCGCACCAAAGACTTATACAGAGGCATTATCACCTCCTTTTTTCTGCTAGCCATTCCTCTCCGTATGCACCCAAGCATCCTTCTACCTTTTGCCGTCGCCTTTTCTACCTGTTTAGCTACTTTAAGATCATCAGACACAACCATGCCTAGGTCCCGCTCTTCTTTAGTGGACAAAAGTACTTTACCCCCTATACTATATTGCTCCCTTGGATTGCTGCAGCCCAAATGCATGACCTTACATTTTTTAACATTAAATCCCTGCTGCCAAATTCTAGACCATTCCTCAAGCTTACCTAGAACCCTCCTCATGTTATCTAGACCTTCCTGGGTGTCTATTCTATTGCAGATTTTGGTATCATCCGCAAAGAGGCAAACCTTACCCGACAGCCCTTCCGCTATATCACTAACAAAGATGTTAAAAAGAATCTGACCAAGGACAGATCCCTGGGGCACACCAATGGTAACATCCTTCTCCTCAGAGTGCGCTCTATTTACTTGTACTCTTTGTCGCCTCCAACCCAACCAATTTCTAACCCAAGCAGTAACTTTAGGGTCCATCCCTAGGGTGCTCAGTTTGTTTATAAGTTGCCTGTGAGGAACAGTGTCAAAGGCTTTACTGAAATCTAAATATACTACATCTAGAGCTCTCCCTCTGTCCAACTCTGTCCAACTCCCTGGTCACCCAGTCAAAGAAATCAATCATATTTGTCTGACCAGACCTGCCTCTGGTGAATCCATGCTGCCTCGGATCCTGTAATCCTTTGGACTCCAGAAACTTCACTATTTTCTCTTTCAGCAGCGTTTACAATAATTTACTCACCACCAAAGTTAAACTAACCGGCCTGTAGTTTTCAACCACATCCTTACTTCCGCTTTTGTGTGGCGTGGTTGTGTCTGGTGATTTTAAAGTAGCTAAACAAGTAGAAAAGGCGACGGCAAAAGCTAGAAGGATGCTTGGGGTGCATACAGAGAGGAATGTCTAGCAGAAAAAAGGAGGTGATAATGCCTCTGTATAAGTCTTTGGTGCGACCTCATTTGGAGTATAGTGTGCAATTCTGGAGACCGCACCTTCAAAAGGATGTGAACAGGATGGAGTCGATGCAGAGGGTGGCTACTAAAATGATTAGTGGTCTTCATTATAAAGCATATGAGGACAGACTGAAGGATCTTAATATGTACACCTTAGAGGAAAGACGGGATAGAGGTGATATGATTGAGATGTTTAAATACCTCCGTGGCATAAATGTTCAGGGAGAGAGCCTCTTTCAATTGAAAGCAAGTTCTGCTACGAGGGGACATGGGATGAGGGTGAAGGGAGATAGATTCAGGAGTGATATGCGGAAATATTTCTTTACAGAAAGAGTAGTGGATCCATGGAATAGTCTCCCAGTAGAGGTGGTAGAGATGAGGACAGTAATTGAATTCAAAAAAGCATGGGACAAACACAGAGGATCTCTAAAGGTAAAAAGGGGACTGTTGTAGTTGTTGATATGGAAGGACAGACTAGATGGGCCATGTGATCTTTTTCTGTCATCATATTTCTATGTTTCTATGATCTGCTCCCGTGTCATGCCAAGCTCCACCGTGGTCATAGTCGCCCCTCTTCTGAAGGAGTGTGTGCCATGTTCCTTTCAACCCTATGCTAAAAATAGACATTTTCAGGACTCTGGGAAACTGGAACCACAAGAGGGGCGTTCAATTCTTGTGCACCAGGAGCTGCTCCCTTCTTTGTGGCCGGATTCTGGTATACTTCCAGACATTCCACAGTGGACAAGTATCGTCCCCTGGCAGAGGGGCTAAGGACACTCGAACGCCCTTACTCACCGGGTTAGTCTTAGATTTGCAGATGCATATCTCAAGCGCCTCACACCCCACTGTGATGTCCCCCAACTGAATTCCCCCACTTCCTGGTGCATGCTTTAAGGGAGCCACCAAATTGCGCGCACTCATTGCACCGAAGAATGCCAACACAAAGGCACATTGGAAGAGCCATGCCTCAAACGCATCATGACAGACCGTGTCCATGGCCCTTAGCATCCCTCTCAACAATTCACCTGTAATTGGGGGTCGGCGATCTGATATTCGGCTGTGCTCGGCAGACCATCCCCTCACCACCCTAGCAATGACAAAGTTGGATGACAGACTCCATTCGCCCATCGCTCTGGCAAAGAAAGTGATGGCTGCCAGGCGCATCAGGACGCCGACCACCTCAGTCCATCCACCTTGCAGGAGAGTAGCCATTGGACGATAGTGCTGGTCCGAAACCAGTCACTGTACCAGATTCCCTTCTTCTGACAGAAATCCTAGAACTGGTCCTATGCTCTCAGGTATCTATTTCTGGCCAGCCTGCAGAGGGAGTCCATCAGGAGGCTCCATACGTTGGCAGGCCAAAGGCCCAGACCGTCACTGGGATGAGGGTCTTATCCACTTCTGCGCCTGGAATGCTGTTCCGAAAAGTCACCATCTTAAAATAAGAGAGGGACATCAGCCAGGATGTTGTGATAACCAGGGACATGTTCTTCTCTGAAGGTGGTGATGTGTACCAGGCATAGCATGAATCACAGACCAGATAGTACTTGTATTCAAACGGTACTGCCTCAAGATGTACTTTACTGTAAATAGACTGGCCAATATGTAAATAAACTACCAATATTGTAACTGTAAAATATGCATAGTTTCCCCCAGTTCAAATCTATGTTACGTTCCCTGTTATATGTAAACTTAGGACAGATCTGCCACTGTCTGAGAGTCATATTGTTGAATGTAAACCGCACTGATAACAAAGAGCACGGTATAGAAGAGCTGTTAAATAAAAAAAATAAATAAATAAATATTTGGCGCAGAAATGCCACCACTCCTCGCGTTCTTGCATACATC
This sequence comes from Ichthyophis bannanicus, assembly GCA_033557465.1. NCBI lineage: Eukaryota > Metazoa > Chordata > Amphibia > Gymnophiona > Ichthyophiidae > Ichthyophis > Ichthyophis bannanicus. The sequence goes on along the minus strand of CM066031.1, from coordinate 606,827,548 downwards.
CCATTAACCACTTGGGCCACTGCCATATTGTCCGTGCGGAATGTGATTGCCTTGGTCGCTAATTGGTGGGCCATAAAAATAGGGCCGCCATTATTGGGAACAGCTCCAGGAAGGTGATATCTTTTGTATCACCACGCGCATGCCAGTCGCTTGGCCACAGTTCAGAACACAAGGCTCCTCGAAAGTATATCCCAAATCCCAGTCCGCCGGAGGCATCGGTGTAGAGTTCTAGGTCCGAGCTGAAAAATGGAGGGTCCTGTCAGAAGGCCATACCATTGAATATTCACAGAAACACCTCCCAAATACCTAAATCGTTCTTTGTCTTTTGACACCCTGATATGGTGATGCTGTTTGCTCACCCCTTTGGTTGCCATGGCCAACCGCCTGCAAAAAAAACACTCCCCATGGGAAGGACTCTAGTCGCAAAGCAGAGCAGGTCAATCAGTGACTGGAACTGCTCTAGAGTTGCCTTCCACGAGCTCTTCATCTGTCTGATAGCTGTTCTCAACTTGTCAAGCTTATCCTGTGGCAGATGCGAGACCTGCATCCGCACATCCAGTTCAATACCCAAAAAGGTGATCACCATTACCAGGCCCAAGGTTTTGTCTTCCACCAGGGGTATGCTGAAGTGCTAGGTAACATACTGGAAGGATGTCAAAACTTGCTTGCACCACTCGTATCCCAAGCCCACAAACAGGAAATTGTCCAAATAGTGAACCACCGTTCCAGGCCCCATGATTTCTTTGATTACCCAGTGCACAAATGAGCTGAAGAGCTCGAAGTAGGTGCATAAGATTGAATAGCCCATTGGTATGCATTTGTCATAATAAAAAAACCCCATCAAAACAAAAACTGAGCAAATTAAATGAGTCATGATGAACTGGTAATGGGCAAAAGGCCAACTCAATGTCCACCTTCTCTAGATATGCCTGAGCGCCCATTCGCCATGTCATGACTATGGCTTGGTTGACAGATGCATATTGCACTGAACACAACTGCGAGTCAATATAATTGTTAACCGAGTCACCCTCCGGGTTATGACAGGGTTATGTATTAATCAGAATTTACCTGGTTCTTTTTTTGGTATTATGCCCAATGGGGATACCACTAGGTTAATGAACGGAGGCTCGGGAGAGGGGCCGGTTATTCTCCCCAAGGCAATCTTCTTATCAAACGTATACCTCACCACTGTGATGTTTCGGAAAATGGGTGGTGTGTAGCGCCTCGGGGGTATAGAAATGCACCTGGGCTTAGCCGATGGAATGCAAAAGCCCTGCACAAACCCATCCCCAACGCTGCAGGCTTTCACATGTGCAGGGTAAGCCCACAGCCATGAGCGCATGTTCTCAAGGTTGATGGGCAACGGGGCCACTACTGTCGCTCCCCCAGAGACCAGTCTGGGCCCTATGCAGCCTTCCATCCTTATTGAATCTGCAGTTTGTGACTGGATGTCCCACCCCACAGCTGGAACAGATGTGCAGGAACTTACAAGGATTCCAGGTGCACTGCCCATTGTTGTATTGGCAGCAGTACCGATGCCCTCCCCCTGCCCCACTGCCCATGCGGAGTATATCTGTTTGAATGCCCACATGTTGCGTGCCAGAAAAGGCTGGTACCCCTCCTTCATGATATAATGACCTGTTCTGTGCCACCTAGTCGAGCCATAGGTCTACAACCTGATGATGCCATGTCAGGGAGGGGTTGACCGCCATGTGCTGTCTGAGGCTGACATCATAGTTCAACCATACCCAACCCCCAAAACGCCTGTGTACGCGAGTGATCATGTTGAGGTGCTTGATCAAGAAAGGACCAAGTTCCGGCTCCTTCTCAATCCCCACACTCATAGATGTGAAATGCTGAAACTCAGTTATAGATAGACTTAGCTACGAAGGCAAACTCCCCGTCACTATCTGACGAGGAGCTTTCTGATGTCATGGTGGACATTGCCCTTAACTCAGAAAATGACTTACTCCAGAGGGAGCCAGTCGCCTAGAATCACGGCGCGGTGCACTTTGTCCACTGGGTGCGCTGTGATTGTTGAGGTCCTCTATTGCACTAGGGGGAGCCTCTAGTTGCTGGCGGACCGCCCTGGGGCTGAGCTGACTGACTTGCTCTCTGAGGACCCTCTTCGGCTTCTCCATCTCGTCACTCGCAACCCTCATTTCTGTAACTTTCTTCGCAGTCACTCACCGTTTACTGCATGTGTAGGGGCCACAGCCATATCTTATGTCCTTTTCCTTTTGGCTGATGCTGTGGCTGCCTTGGCGGTGCCTGATGCTGGGTTCTGCTTCACTGATCCTCTCTTGTGCTCTGTGGTTCACAGTTGTCATTGCGTCCCACTCTGTCTGCTGCTGTTCTTGTGAGGTATGTCTATATGAGAAAAAATGCTCATTTCCCTCTTGATTTGGACCCTGGTCTCAGCTGCTTTGCACTAGCCTGTGACGTGTGGCTATAAGGGCTATTTCATCTAGCCCCATCGCGGGACATGGGGAAACGAAAAAAAGGTTTTTTTTAAATCATTCCTGTGTGGGCTGTGGTCCTTGCCCTCCGCTTCTCCTCCACGACTTTTCTAATGGAGTCAGACAAAGACTTGGTCTTAAAGCTCTATTTTTTAAAAAAGCAGGTGAAATATCTTGGGCAGACTATACAGATTTTTCCTGATGTATCACAGGTTACTCAGAAGCGTAGGAAGGCCTTCCTGGAGCTGTGACCTCGGGTCCTGGCTCTGGGGGCCTCTTTTTATTTAAAGTTTCCCTGTAAATGTAATTTGGATTATAAAGGTGTGAGGTATGTCTTTTTTGAGCCTTCTCAATTGATAATTTTCTTGCAGGTAAGGGTTGAAATATCATAATTTGTTTCTTTCTTTTGGATTTTATTTCCTTTGCTGTTCAGGATATGATAAAATGAGTTAAGTACTTTGTTTCGGAGTGATTCTGGTTTTTTGGGGCTCACCGTTGATGTGGACTATTTATTATGTACAAATGTATTATGGCATTTGTATATTTTTTTCCTTCTTTTATTGTAAAAGCATAAAAATTTTAAAAAAAAAATGCCCATTTGCCTAAGCTCTCTCCGTGCTCCACCCGATGGAAACCCCGCTGCAGTGGCAAAAACAGCTCCAAGAGGTAAGCTGTCCTACTGTCCACATCCGGAGGGGCAAGACGATCCCGGACTTGCAGGCCCTTCAAATAGCCTCCCCCGGGACTGCCCTCTCAACCCTCCTCCCCCATTTCCCTTAACTCTATCCTGCCCGCCTGGTGCCCTCTGCCCCCATGCACCCTGTAGCTGCTATTCACCGCCATGGGGGTCTAATGCAATAGAATGTGGGGATAAGACATTTTTCAGATATGTTAGTGAAAGCAGGAAGGGCAAAAGTGGTATTGTCAGACTCAAGGGTGAAGGGGAAGAATATGCAGAAACTGATGAGAATAAAGCAGAATTGCTTAAGAAATATTTCTGTTCTGTGTTCTTGCAGCAGGACCTCAGAAAACACCCATAAATAGCAACAGAAGCGACTGGAATCTCGAACGATTTTCAGAAGACTGTTTTCGAGAGGAACTAACTAAACTAAAAGTAGATAAAGCCATGGATCCAAATGGGATACATCAAAGAATACTGAGGGAACTTGGGGACGTTCTAGCAGCTCCACTGTCTGACCTTTTCAATGCCTCTTTTGAGTCGGGAGTGGTGCCAGAGGACTGGAGAAAGCACATGTGGTCCCTTTACACAAAGCGGACGTAAGGATGACATTGAGATCTACAGGCTGGTTAATCTAACCTCTGCGGTTAATAAATTATTGGAAAGGCTACTAAAGGAGAGAATAGTGAGGTTTGTGGAGTCCAATGGGTTGCAGGATCCGAGGCAGCATGGATTCACCAGAGACAGATCTTGTCAGACAAATCTGATAGATTTCTTTGACTGGGTGACCAGGGAGTTGGACTGAGGAAGAGCCCTAGATATGGTGTATTTAGATTTCAGTTAAGCCTTTCATACCCTTCTGCACAGGTGACTTATAAACAAACTGAGCGCCCTAAGGATGGACTCTAAAGTTACTGATTGGGTTAGAAATGAGTTGAGTGGGAGGAGACAAAGGATGCAGGTAAATGGAGCTCACTCTGAGGAGAAGGAAATTACCAGTGGTGTGCTGCAGAGATCTGTCCTTGGTCCGATTCTGTTTAACATTTTTTTTTAATGATATTACTGAAGGACTGTCGGGTGAGGTTTGCTTGTTTGCAGACAGTACCAAAATCTGCAATAGAGTAGACACACAGGAAGGAGTCAACAACACGAGGGGGGATCTAACTAAACTTGAAGAATGATTTAGAATATAGTAGCTGCAATGTAATACTAAAAAATGCAGGGTGCGTTTATGCTGCAAAACTCTAGAGGAGCTGTAAAGTGCAGAGTGTGAGGTACTTCTGTCCACAAAGAAAAGAGCGGGACCTGGGCGTAATTCTGTCTGACAATCTTAAAGTAGCTAAACTGGTAGAAAAGGCGACGGCAAAAGCCAGAAAGATGCTTGGGTGTATAGGGAGATGCATGACCAGCAGAAAAAAGGAAATGATAATGCTTCTGTATAAGTCTCTGTGGCAACCTCATTTGGAGTACTGTGTGCAATTCTGGCGACCACACCTTCAGAAGGATATAGGCGGGTTTGAGTCGGTGCAGAGAGTGTCTACTAAAATGGTTAGTGGTCTTAAAGATCTTAATATGTTTACTTTAGAAGAAAGGCGGGATAGGGTCAATATGATAGAGACATTTAAATGCCTCTGTGGCATAAATGCACAGGAGGGTCTCTTTCAATTGAAGGCAAGATCTGCTACAAGGGGACATAGGATGAGAGTGAAAGGGGATAGACTCAGAAGTAATATGCAGAAATATTTCTTTACAGAAAGAGTGGTAGATGCGTGGCATACTCTCACAGTGGAGTTGGTGGACCTGAGAAGCAAAGGGAGGTGCCTCCCCTGCAAAATCACAGAAGCAAAAAGAGCAGGAGAAAACTGCCACTGGAGGACTAGAGCTTTATTAGGTGTCACCAGGTCAGCCCTACATGCGTTTTGACCTTGTGGCTTTTTTCAGGGGACTTTGACCCCTTATCTGCAGACACTAAGTTATGTATTTAATTGCAAACTCCTTCAACAAATCTCACTTCAAGATTGAGAATGTGAATATTCTCAGTTAAATTTCCTTCTATTCTGCTTGTTGGGAGGGGATGTCTGTATATTGTAATAGATTTTCCATTTTTTCTTTCAGTACTAATCCACAGTGCCTCCTCTTTCCCTCATAAACCCTGATGTTCTGTGGCTTTAATTTTATTTTGTACATATAACGTCACTCCTCTTCCTTTTCTTCCTACCCTGTCTTTCCTGAATAAATCATAGCCTTGTATAACTACATCCCAGTCATTGTTTTCCATGTACCATGTGTCTATGGGCTGCCACTATAGCCATAACAACAAAAGAGTGCCCACACCTTACTTGAATAATAAAAAAAATAAAAATCAATAAAATGTGTCCAAAACAAATTATATCATAGCTACTCATATACAGGCTTCAATCAATAATATCTTTAAAAAAATAATTTCACTTTTCAATGACATAGGAGAGTGTGGAAGGGAGGTTCTGGAGGCCAAATTTAGGCTTTTAGTAAGAAAGTTGAAATACAGAACTTCCAGAGTAGCATTCTCAGAACTGCTTCCCGTTCCATACGTAGGACCCAGAAGGCAGGCAAAGCTCTGGAGTCTCAATGCAAGGATGAGATGTTGGTGCATGGAAGAGGGTTTTGGATTTTTTAGGAACTGGACAGCATTCTGGGGAAAGGAGGGTCTTTTTCTAATTCTTTATTTATAACATTTCACAATAATAATGCCAAGAAAAACAACATCATACAATACATTGATATTGCCTAATACTAGGTACAAAAAGAAACCATAGTCCACATCAAGGAGGAGCTACATCCAATAAGTAAGGAAAAACAAACAAACCCAATTGAAGGCTCTAAAAAAAATACTTAAGCTCAATTTATATACTCAAGAGAACGAATAATAAATCTAGGTAGTTTTAGCTTTTAAGAAATTTTCTAATGATTCCACTTCAGAAAAAAACAAATCGTGTACTTTGAAAAACTACATGGCATTTACATGGAAACTTAAGGTAAAATAAAGCTCCCAGAGCTAACACCTGTGGGCGCAATTGCAAAAAAGCCTTGCGACGCACCTGTGTGGCCCTAGAGACATCCGGAAATATCTGTATTGGTTGTTCACAAAATTTTTCAGATTTATGCTGAAAATAAGAACGCATTACCCTATCCTTATGCACATTCATAACAAAAGTAACTAACAATGTAGCTCTCGAAACAATCTCATCATTAGAGGACTCCAGGAAACCAGAAATATCCAGTGTTGAGGAAGCTAACTGATCTTGCTGTAATAACCCTCTCTGCTCTGAATCTATAATCAATTTCCTCTTAGGTTCATAATATAATTGAGAAAGCAAAATATGTTCCACATCATTAAACAACAAAATTTCTTTAAGGTATTTTTGAAACAAAATCAAAGGGGACAAATAATGAGTTCTCGGAAAATTCAATAACCGCAAGTTCTTAGACCGGAAAGAATTCTCCAAATGTTCATCCTGATGATGAAGCAAGGATGAATCTTGAGAAAGCTTAGCCAAAATAGACTGATGAGAGGAAAACTGACTCTTATGAGATTCAAGAGCATTCTCCACTTGCAATAAACGAGAGTCATGATCAGACAGCTTTGCAATCGTTTCCCTCGTAAATGTAGCTACTTTCTGTAGGGACACAGCCAACGCAGATTCCATACGGGAAAGAATTGCCCAAATATCTTTTAGGGAAACCTCGGCAGGAGGTGTCAAGGATTCCCCAAAAGAGACAAAAGAAAATGCTGAGGGAAGAGGAGGCAATAACTTTTGAGAAACAGAATCCAACTTTAAAAATGAATCAGGAAGTAAACCGGTACCGGCCTTCTCCATCTCTACCTCAACAGAGAGGGAGGTTTCGCCGAGACCTAATGCAATGAACTCTTGAGCGGACTGAGCAGCACCCAAAACAACAGCAGAGGATGAAGATGATGCAGTACTCACAGTTGATGTATTTACCGAATCAGTGACCGACAATCCCCCAAGAGGCACAGAATTCTCCACTCGAATATGGGCGTCCATAGGACCTATCACCTTGACTGCCTTCACCTGCTCGGATTATGGGTAGTGCTTCCTCCTTTTCCCCATCCCGGGGATTCGACCTCATGCACCGAAGGGGCACCCAAGGGGCGGGACCTGCCCCTTCGGTCACGCGCCCATGGGCACGCGCCCGCTACCGCGTCCCGCAGTGGGGCCAAGATCTTAAGGAGGGTCTTTTTCGAAGGGATGTGCTCCGTCTTAACAGAGATGGAACCAGGCTGCTGGCATTAATCTTTGAAAAGGAGATAGAGCAGCTTTTAAACTAGATAATAGAGGAAAGTCGACAGTTGCCCAAGTGCGCATGGTTCAGAAGGATGTATCCTTGAAGGATACTAGCAAAAGACAGAAGTTAGGGCATATCAACAGAGAGGTTCCAATAAAGACAAAAGTAACCCAAAAGCCCTTAAGTACAGAGCTTAAAGATTCCAAATTACCCCTCTCTACCGATAAGAAAATGAATGTAAAATAAAATATGACCTCTATGCAAATGCTAGAAGTCTAAAAAATAAGATGGGAGAGTTAGAATATATAGCATTAAATGAGAGGTTAGATATGGTTGGTATCTCACAGACCTGGTGGGAGGAGGACAACCAATGGGACCCTGGTGATACCTGGATACAAATTATATCGCAATGATAGAGTAGATCAAATTGGTGGAGGGGTTGCGCTATTAGAGAAGGCATTGAGTCACTCAGGATTAAAGTTTTACAGGAAACCAAATATACTTAGAATCTTTATGGATTGAAATTCCATGTAAAAATGGAAAGGTGATGGTTGTGGGGGTGTACTATCAACCGCCTTTTCAGAATGAACAAATTGATGATGAAATGCTCAAAGAAATCAGGGAAGCTAACAAAAGTTACAACACAGTAATAATAATAGGTGATTGCAATTACCCTGGTATCGACTGGGTCAGTGTCACGGTAGGACATGCTAGGGAGATAAAGTTTCTAGATGAAATAAATGACTGCTTCTTGGAGCACCTGGTTCATGAACCAACAAGAGGAGAAGCTAGTTTGGACCTCTTCCTTAGTGGAACACCAGATCTGGTGCAAGAGATAAGCACGTTGGGGTCACTTGCCAGTAGTGATTATAGCATGATCGTGTTTGATGTAGTAAAATGGAAGAAGTATGGCAAGGAAATCCACAGTACTACCTTTTAACTTTCAAAAGGGAGACTATGATAAAATGAGGAAAATAGTTAAGAAAAGACTAAAAGAAGCAGCTGCAAAGTTTAGATTTACATCAGACATGGGCGTTGTTTAAAAATACTATCTTAGAAGCCTAGACCAACTATATTCCATGCTTTAAGAAAAGTGGAAGGAAGGCCAAAAAAATGCCAGGATGGTTTAAAGGTGGGGTCAGAGAGGCTGTTGTATTCAAAAAAGCATCTTTCAGGAAATATGAAAAGGCATCAAATGACGAAAATTGGAAACAACACAGGCACTGGCAAGTTAGATGCAAGGCATTGATAAGGCAGGCAAAGAGAGAATTTGAAAAAAAGCTTGCTGTGGAAGCAAAAACACATAATAAAAACTTTTTCAAGTAAATACTAGCAAAAAACCTGTGAGAGAATCAGTTGGACCATTAGATGATAGAGGGGGCAAGGCCATAGTGGAGAGACTGAATTCTTTGCTTTGGTCTTTACTGAAGAAGATAGGGAAGTTACCCATGACTGAACTGGTATTTAAAAGTGATGCATTGAAGGAATTGAAAGAAATATTGATAAACTGGGAAGATGTATTACAACTAATTGATAAACTAAAGAGCAGCAAATCATCTGGACCAGATGGTGTATTGCCTCACCACAATATTAAATTCAAGATCAAAGGCTAACACATTGTGTAATAAAGACAAGCAGTTTATTTATAAAACAACGGAAAGATAACTTAAAAGCAGGTAAGTCACTTATTTACCTATAATTAGTTAGAAAAGATAACTAGAAAGCAAGTAAATACAGGAGAATGATACATCACCGATGAACTTCTTCTCATGCCACACTTCGACTAAATGGATCCCTGATTCAGTCAGGCACTTCTCAATCTGGAGATTTTCCAGGCAACACACGTGTTCGCTCCATGGAAGAGATCCCTTCACCTCTCTCTGTTCTGGATTTTCTATCTCTTTTTATAGGCTGTAACAAATGTGTTGCAGTTGGACCTCATGACTCCTCACATGAGCTTTTCCCTACAGATCTTCTCCACCCCATACACCTTTGCTAAACAGTAATTTTGCCAGTCCTTCTCCAGCCTTTGTTTGTTCTCCGAGTTAATAAACAATTCTGGTCAGTCATTCCCTACACCTTTGGTCTCTGGGCTAGTAAACAGCTGGCTCAGCATGATTTCTCACATACGGGATGGTTCAAAAGTTCAATATTCCTTGCTGAGTCAAATAAATCTTTAATTAGTAATACAGATGGTATACATCAAATGGTGTTGAAAGTAATCTGTAAACTATCATTAAATAATCTGTAATACCTGAAGATTGGCGAATGACCAATGTAACAGCAATTTTTAAAAAGGGTTCCAGGGATTATCAGGGAAACTATAGACCAGTAAGCCTGATGTCAGTACTGAGCAAAACGGTAGAAACCATTATAAAGAACACATTTATTGGTCATGTAGATTTTCAAGGTTTAATGGGAGAAAGCCAACATGGATTTAGCCAAGGAAGGTCTTGTCTTACTAATCTGTTATATTTTTTTGAAGATATGAATAAACAGGTAGACAAAGGTGAGCCACTCGATATAGTGTACATGGATTTTCAGAAAGCTTTTGACAAAGTCCCTTTTGAGAGATACTTGGCAAAATTAAAAAGTCATGGGATAGGAGGCAGTGTACTGTTGTGGATTAGGGACTGGTTAAAAGATAGAAAGCAGAACATAGGGCTAAATGGCTAATTTTCCCAATGGAAAAAGGTGAATAGTGGAGTACCCCGGGGATTTGTGCTTGGTCCGGTGCTTTTTAACATATTTATAAATGACTTGGAAATGGGAATAACAAGTGAGGTAATCAGATTTGCAGATGACACAAAATTATTCAAGCTTGTTAAAATCCAAGAGGATTGTGAAAAATTGCAAGAGGACCTTGAAAAATAGGAAGACTGGACATTCAAATGGCAAATGAAATTTAACGTGGATAAGTGCACAGTTATACACTTAGGAAAGAACAACCCAATCTATGGTTACACAATGCAAGGTTCCACATTAGGAACCACCACCCAGGAAAATAATTTAGGCGTCATTGTAGAAAACATGTTGAAACCCTCTGCCCAATGTGCAGCAGCAGCCAAGAAGGCAAATAGAATGCTAGGAATCATAAGGAGAAAGGTATGGAGAATAAAACTAAGGATATTATAGTGCCTCTGTATCTATCCATGATGCGACCTCACCTTGAATATTGTGTGCAGTTCTAGTCGTTTTATCTTAAAAAGGATATAGCAGAATTAGAAAAGGTACAGACACGAGCCACCAAATGGTAAAGATAATGGAAGGATACCCCTTTGAGGAGAGGTTTAAATGGTTAGGGCTTTTCAACCTGGAATAGAGACTGCTGAGGGGAGATGATAAAGAGGTCTATAAATTAATGAATAGAGTGGAATGGGTAAATGTAGATAGATTGTTTACGCCATCAAAAAGTGAAAAGACTAGAGGATATGCAATGAAGCTACAGTGTAACCCATTTAAGACTAATAAGAGAAAATATTTTTCAACTCAAAGCGTAATCAAACTGTAGAATTCATTACTAGTGGATGTAATAAAAGCTATTGGTGTAGCTGGGTTTAAAAAATGTATGGACAAGTTCCTGGAGGAAAGGTTCTTAGACCATTATTAAAGAGGACCCGGGAAATCCACTGCTTGCCCCAATACAAGCATTGTGGAACCTGTGTGTCCCTTTGGGAACCTGCCAGGTACTTGTGGCCTAGATTGGCCACTGTTCGAAACAGGATATTGGGGTTGAAGGACCTTGGAATGACCCAGTATGGCATCCCTTATGTTCTTTATTTATGGCAATGTCTTGGTGGTATCAAGCTGTTTCCATTTTACAATGATGGGCTTAAACTGCCCATGGAAATTTTCTTACAGCGTACTTCCACTCTGTATCTTTTGAATAACTTTATTCCAGAGTTCTTTCAGCAGCTCCATGTGTAGGCATGTTTACTGTTTTCTTCAAATTCGCTCCCATACATCAGAAATAGGATGATTCTTCATCTAGGGGTATTTGAATCAGCTCATGTACTGTGATTAAATACAGATTCCTGTTCGGTAATCCAGTTTAGTCCTCCAACATCGGGTAGTGTCCCTCCTCCTGCAGCCGGGAGACTGGACCAATCAAATCTTCTGTAGTATATATACAGCCGGAGCTCCCAGAAGTCCCCAGTGTGTCCAGTCTCCCTGCAGCTGGAGGACTTCTGTGCCCCTGCTGGGCACGCTAAGTGACACTTGAAGGAGCAACACTAGTTAGTTAGTTCTTTTGGGGTTTATTTCTGGTCCTTTATGTTCTATTTCCTTTGCTAGGTAGCTGTATCTTTAAAAAAAAAAAAAAGACACAGGGGACTTTCTGGGGAAAGCCAGACCTGCCTTGGGCTCCTGCCTTCCTGCCTGGGAATCTCTGAAGCCTGGGTTGAACTCTCCCCAAGGCTGTTCGGGGAAGAGCCATACCGGCTGCAACATTGCCTGTCACTTGGAGAAGTGGGCTGAGTTCCTTGCTGTTCCCAGAGCTGGTAGGAATTTTCCTTGTTTTAAGCTTTCAGCTCTCTGTTCTTTGCTTGGGCAGAGGCTCTGTCGGCTCCCCTGGCTTCCAAATTGCACTTTTTCCTGCCTTTTTTCGCTTGCCCTTTATTAGAGGGTCGTTTTCTTTCTTTTCCATATTATTTGGGTACCTTTGTATTTTCGCGCCGTTTTTTACCGCGGGTGAAAAAGTGCGGCGGCCATTTTGGATTTCTAAAGTGTGCTTTTTAAGGGCACTTTTTAACACTTGCGCACGGGTTCCCCTGGTGTTTTTGGGGTTTCTTTTGCTGGCGATTTTGCTCAGGGCACCCCTAGGATTCTGGGGAGTATTTTGTTTACTGTAAAAAAAAAAAAAAAAAAAAAAAAAGGGTTTTAAATTTAATACTGTGCTGAATTGAATAAGGTTAGTCCCCTTGGTGTGGGCTTCCCTGTTCCTGTTGCCTTATTTTTCCCTGAGGGCAGGTGGCCTTGGCATGGCTGCCAAACCTCAGTGTGTAATTTGTGGCTCCCGCAGAGGTACAATGACTGACTCTGGAATCTGTAAGAGCTGTGCTGCAGTTTCTTCAGAACTGGAGCTGCCTATTGAAATTAAGGAACAGCATGTGCCCGGGGACCCTTCTCTTTCGGGGGACAGTGTCCCTTCACCGAGCATCCTTCCTTCTGGTCTGGGCCCGGCGTCTAATACGTCGGTCCCTGAGCTCCAGCAGGCGGCTATGGTGGCGTCGCCTATAGACTTTTCCCCGGATTTTGTTCTTCTCATGCATCAGGCCTTCCGCTTAAGCCGGTCTGGTCATTTGCCGGAGGCTTGGCCCGCCTCTCTTCCCCCAGCTTCCGCAGGGGGGGTTCAGCGGTCTTCCCAACCCGCTGTCAAGCGGCCCAGGTTGGGGGACCAGGATCAGGACGTCCTTTGCCTCCCGGATTCCGAGGCTGAGGGGGATCCGGATATTGAGGCGGAGGAATTAGAAGACGGAGAGCTTCCAGAACCGGAAGATCAGGCTCGCATCATTCGGGTGTTTCGAAGGGACGAGCTGGTACCTTTGGTCACGGAGTCTCTCCAAGCACTTAACCTCTCTGCGGTGCGGCCGCTGGAGGAGGAGGGTCTCGAGGATCCTCTCATTCAGGCGGTCAGGGATGCCCAGGTAGTTTTTCCTGTGCACCGAGTAGTTAAGCAGATGATCCATGCGGAATGGGAGCAACCGGAATCCGCTTTGAAAGGGATTCGGACCATGAATCGTCTTTACCCCCTTGCCGACAAGGACAGGGACGTGTTTAAGTCTCCACGGGTGGATGCTGCCGTTTCGGCAGTGACTAAGGAAACCACCATCCCGGTTGAAGGGGCCGCGGCCCTGAGGGATGTTCTGGACAAAAAGGTTGATAATTTGTTGAAGCAAGCCTTCGAGACCAACGCCTTATCGTTACAAGCTTCTATATGTGGGGCGTGGGTAGCTCGAGCTTGTTTGCGATGGTCGCAGCACCTGCGCTCGGGGTCCGGTATGGACCAACAGGGGCTGTTGGACGTTACCCGCGTGGAGTCGGGATCGGCCTACTTGGCGGATCTGTGTTATGATTTAATACGCTCCCTAGCTAATAGTATGGCCTCCATGGTAGCGGCACGACGGTCCATCTGGTTGCGCAATTGGGCGGCCGACGATTCTTCCAAGTCTCGCCTCAGTAAACTACCCTTTAAGGGCAGGTTGTTATTTGGTGAGGCTCTGGATAAGTTGGTGAAGGATCTCGGTGAGTCGAAGGGTGGTCGGCTTCCAGAGGATAAGCCTAAGCTTAATAGGTCGTCCACCTCAGCGCGCGGCCAGTTTCGGGATGCGCGCAGATTTCGTTCTTCCCGGCTGTGGACTTCGCAGCGCGGCCGTTTTGGAACCCGTCATCAAGGGTTTCGTGGTTTCAGAGGAGCGGGAAGGGGCTTCTCCGGAGCCGCCTCTTCCTCGGCCTCTTCCTTTAATCGCAAGCCACAATGAAACGAGGCGGGCTCTAGAGGAAGACCCGGTCATCGGGGGTCGTTTGCGCGACTTTCTTCCTTCTTGGGCCCAAATTACGTCAGATCGGTGGGTGCTGCAGATTATAGAAGAAGGTTATGCCCTAGAGTTTGCGCACCCACTTCCGGATTCGTTTGTTCTGTCTCCCAGCAAGGGAGCTCAAAAGGCGCGGGACATCCGCGTGACCCTGGATCGGCTTCTCTCTCTGGGGGCCGTGGTTCCGGTCCCGCCTTTGGAAAGAGGCGCAGGTCGCTACTCCATCTATTTTGTGGTTCCCAAAAAGGGCGGTTCCCTTCGTCCGATCTTGGATCTCAAAGGCGTGAATCGCGCTCTCAGAGTACCGCACTTTCGCATGGAGACCCTGCGGTCAGTCATCGTAGCGGTGCGTCAAGGGGAATTTTTGACATCCCTCGATCTTACAGAGGCCTATTTACACATTCCCATCCGGCCCTCCCATCAACGGTTTCTCCGCTTTGCGCTCCCGTGGGGCCATTTTCAATTCCGGGCCATGCCGTTCGGACTCGCCACGGCTCCCCGCACCTTCACAAAGGTAATGGTTGTAGTCGCGGCGGCGTTGCGCAAGGAGGGCATCCTGGTCCATCCATATCTCGACGACTGGTTGATTCGAGCGAAGTCCAGTCGGGAGTGTGTGCAAGTCACGAGCAGGGTGGTGGATCTCCTTCGGTCCCTCGGATGGGTGGTGAACGAATGCAAGAGTTGTCTGTCTCCGACACAGGATCTCGAGTATCTGGGAGTCCGCTTCGACACAGCAAGGGGCTTGGTGTGCCTTCCGGAGCGACGCGTGCTGGCGTTGCGGGCTCTGGTCCGTCTCTTCCGGGGGATGCCAGCTCCGTCGGCGTGGTGGTACCTGCGGCTCCTCGGCACGATGGCGGCAACCTTGGAGGGGGTGCCTTGGGCGCGCTTCCACATGCATCCGCTGCAGAGTGCTCTTCTGCGACGTTGGTCCAACCAGTTCGACTCGTTGAACAAGAGATTGCCTTGCCCAAAGACGGTTCGCCGATCCCTCCGGTGGTGGCTCTCCGCCGAGAACCTGTCGCGAGGGATTCCCTTGGAGCCTCCTCTGTGGGTTCCGTTCACGACGGATGCGAGCTTAACCGGCTGGGGGGCTCACTGCGAGTTCCGCTTTGCTCAGGGGGAATGGTCTCCCCTGGAGGCCTCTTGGTCGATCAACCGTCTCGAATTGCAGGCAGTCCGGCTAGCCCTGGTGGACCTGGAGACCCTGGTTCTCGGACGGCCGGTGAGAGTCCTGTCGGACAATGCGTCCACTGTAGCTTACATCAATCGCCAAGGGGGTACCGGCAGCGTGGCCCTGGAGGCAGAAGCGGCGGCCTTGTTCAACTGGGTGCAAACTCGCCTTCCAGCGATCTCGGCGGCTCACATTGCGGGCGTAGACAATGTCCAGGCCGATTTTCTCAGCAGAGTGCGGGTGGACCCCGGAGAATGGGAGCTAAACCCACAGGTTTACGCACAAATCGTCCGGCGGTGGGGTCCACCCATCATGGATCTCATGGCGACCTTTCAATCAGCCAAGACAGGGCGCTTCTTCAGCAGGCGAAGGGAGCGCATGTCCGAGGGGCTCGACGCTCTCATTCAGCCGTGGCCCACGTCCGGTCTTCTTTATGTCTTTCCTCCGTGGGCTCTGATCGGCCGGGTCGTACAACGTATCGAGAGCCACCGGGGTCGCGTGTTACTGGTGGCCCCGGATTGGCCCCGGAGGCCCTGGTATGCCGATCTGGTCCGGTTGCGCGACGGCGTTCCTTGGCTCCTGCCCGCTCTACCGGATCTTCTTCTTCAGGGTCCCTTGCGGATGCCCCAAGTGGATCGATTCTCGCTTACGGTTTGGCCATTGAGAGGGCTCGGCTGAAAAGGAAGGGCTACTCCCCCGCGGTGATTTCTACCCTTCTGCGGGCGAGGAAAACGTCCACTTCTCTTACTTACGTTCGGATTTGGAGGATTTTTGAAGACTGGTGCTCCCGGCGGGGAGTCCGGGCGGCGACGGTTTCCGTGCCCGTCGTTTTAAGTTTTCTTCAGGATGGTTTCGATAAGGGCCTTGCGGCTAGTTCCCTAAAAGTCCAGCTGGCGGCTATCTCGTGTTACCGCGGCAAGGTTTTGGGTCGTCTGCTCGGGGCTCATCCGGATGTACGCCGATTCCTTACGGCTGTTTTTCATTTGCGGCCCTCCCGCAGAGTTTTCGTTCCTCCTTGGGACTTGAATTTAGTTCTGAGGGCCCTGGTTCGTGAACCTTTTGAGCCCCTGCGCAGGGCGTCTCTGAAAGATCTCACGCTGAAGGCGGTTTTTCTTGTAGCCATCTGTTCGGCACGGCGCATTTCAGATCTGCATGCATTGTCCTGTCGAGAGCCTTTCTTGTCTTTTTCCGCGGATCGGATCGTTCTCCGTCCGGTTCCTTCCTTTCTGCCAAAGGTGGTGTCTCCCTTTCACATGAATCAGGCAGTGTTTCTTCCAGTGCTTTCTTCGCAATCTGTCGGGTCAACGGACAAAGGTCTTCTCCGGCTCGATGTGGGTCGTACGCTCCATCGTTATTTAAAGGTTACCGAGTCTTTTCGGAAATCTGACCGGCTTTTCGTGCTCTTCGGGGGTGCGCGTAAAGGGGAAGCGGCAGCTAAAGCCTCCATTGCTAGATGGCTCAAAGAGGCGATCGCGTCCGCGTATCTGTTGCAACAGCGGTCTGTTCCGGAGGGTCTGAGGGCTCATTCCACTAGGGCTCGGGCGACCTCTTGGGCGGAGTATAGCCTGGTTCCGCCGGCAGATATCTGTAGGGCGGCCACTTGGTCGTCTCTGCATGCTTTCAGTAGACACTATCGCTTCGATGTGTCAGCGGCTCGGGATTCCTGTTTTGGTTCGGTGGTTCTGCGCGCCGGATGGCAAGGTCCCGCCCGGTCTTAACTGCTCTGTTACATCCCGATGTTGGAGGACTAAACTGGATTACCGAACAGGAAATGGAAATTACACTAACCTGGTAATTGTAGTTCCTGGAGGGTCCAGTTTAGTCCTCCTTCCCTCCCGACTATCTGCTAATGTGGTGCGGCGCGCCTTTCCGAACGGTTGATATTAAGACGGTTCCTCTTGCCGTTCGGTCCCTCTGTGGCAGCCGCGTTTTTTGCAGAGGCTCTTCCCTGTCTCGGGGGTTCAGGCAGCTCCTGAACTTCTGGTGGGGAGCGGTGTTTTGATTCCTGAGGCGTCGGTGCCGGCGCAATGCAGTGTTCTGACTTCCTCGTTTGGGGAGGCGGTTGGATATTCCTTGGGGGGGAACAAATTGTTCTTTAATTAGGTCATTTTGTATATTAATCTAATGTGTTGCTTCGTTAAGTATGCTTTGTTACTAGTACACTGGGGACTTCTGGGAGCTCCGGCTGTATATATACTACAGAAGATTTGATTGGTCCAGTCTCCCGGCTGCAGGAGGAGGGACACTACCCGATGTTGGAGGACTAAACTGGACCCTCCAGGAACTACAATTACCAGGTTAGTGTAATTTCCATTTGGTTCTGTTTAATTTATTGTGGGCCTTATTTAGGCAGTTTCTTTAAATGCTGCCAATTTAGTTTTCATATGACAAAAGGTATGAAGACTTTTTGATTTCTTATTCTTAATTACTTTTTGAATAGTTCTATAATTTTTTTTTAACATTGGAAGTAGACATTGTGTAGAAGATCAATGAAAAAAACTACTTAATGCACTTTGAATTATATCTTTTAGACATCAGAATGTGAAAAGAATGCAAGGGTGTGAAAACTTTCACAAGGCATTATATGCTTCAGTCTAATACATATGAAATTCCTTTAACACATGTGGCACATGTTTCAAGAGTGTGAAGGATTTTACAAAGCACTGTGGAAGCTAGCAAACGTTAACCAAGCTTTGTACTCTTTGGCTGTTAAAACATATTTTACAAATTTGTGGGCGAGTAATCAGCATGATTGTGAATTTTTATAAAAATGAAGGGGAAAAAACAAGAAAGAGATGATTTCATTTAAATTTTATTTTGTCTGCAACAATTAGAAAAGTATATCAGACATTTTGCCTCCTCTTTCAGTTGAGTTTTTATAATTTTCATGTGTTGCCTCTTAAGCAGAGTACTTGAAGTATGATATTTCTGTTAAATATATTTACTGTTATTTGAGCTGTTATATTGATTAAAACAGCACTATACCATTTAAAATTAGGTCAGGAGTTACATTTTAAGGGTGCTGATAAATTAAATTATTCAGTGGTAGCAATTCCCACTGTTTTAAGTGAAAAGAAACACTAATGTTCAGGAATATAATGAAAGTCGAGAACATCACTCTGTTCCATTTAAACAAAGTATATCATTTATTGAACTAGAAAGTAATATAATTCCTCTTGGTACAATTTGAAAAGACCTAATTGCCCCCTGCTTGTGTTTGGTATGATGTAGATTCCCTCCATAGAGCTAACACCTTGATGCATAAAGAACAACTATTTAGCCAGATAGCATTAAAAAAGAAAAGGGAAAAGTTTAGTTTCATTACAAGCTGTTAAAGCTATTATTTTGTACTAGGTGACACCATGTTTAACATCGACCATATTGTTAATAGTTATGAGATCTTATTGAATTAATGAGACTAGTATCATAGTAGAATGTCTTGCTGAGTTAATTGAAACTGCACAGATTACATAAATGGTATTAATGAACTCTGCCTGCCTGATGTCTCAACTTTAATAAAGACTGCTTGGTGGGCTAAATGATCATAGGCAGATAAAGAGCAGGTTCAAGTTTATGAGCCTACAGGCTGTTGACAAAGAAAACTTTTTTACCTCGCTTTTTTGGCTGTTATCAGTTCATTTGGCACAATGATTGCTTAAAGAAATTTCTAGTAAAACAAGTAAATTGGATGTTAAAGAGCATACTTAAAAGAACATACTTAAAACTTATTTTTTGTTATATGAAATGAGACCAGAATTGTTTGAGATTGTAGAGCAGGGTTCTGAAACTCAGTTATTATGAAGGGCCGCTCATGATGTGGAGTTACGTTGAGGACCACATTGTAAATTTTCTAGTCGGTTACAGTATACATTTTTTTACAACTTTGTTTTTTAAGAAAGTAAAAATATATAGTTGATAAAGGCTATAAATAAAATAAAAATAGATAATTTTCAATCTGTTTAATAGCACATCAGATATACAATTTATTAACAACATATTGTAATTTACATGTTGCTGAGCATCTGTAATTCATAGTTACCAACAAGCAACAACAAATAGGGGTATGTTTACTAATTGGCAGTAGCAACTTCCGTGTAATATTCTGATATCTCAAGGAAGCCGCTACCGCCGATTAGTAAACATACCCCATAGAGGGTTTTTAAAAGTCGATGAGCATCCTTCCTTGGCCATAAGTGGCTATTGTTCCCTGATAACTCTTAGTCCAACAAACAATGAAAATATTATGCTCAACATTTACAAGATGAACTTTAGAAATGTTATTTATTTATTTTATTTTAGTTAACAGATTTTTTTATACCACTTTATAATTTCAGTCAAAGCGGTTTACATTGTAACTTCAACTTGGTAATGTACCTTAAAGAGGGACATTGATAACTTGGATTTTTCTGAGGCAATGGAGGGTTACGTGACCGTCCCAAGGCCACGGGGAGTGATAATAGGAATCGAGCCCTGGTCTCTTGGTTCCCAAGCCAGTGCTCTAACCATTATGTTTATTTTGCTGTATGATGGCAAAACCACATTTTAAAGTTTTTTAAATTAATGTATTCTGAACTTTAGTATGTAAATATCTGTAGCACCGTTAATATCAATTTTTTTCATTTTAATATTGCAATATTTTGTACAATATTTATGTAAGGAAGAAATTGAAACTTAAAAAAAGGGAACGCATTTCTTACAGCTATAAAGATGTTGTTCATGAAGTGCCAAGCAAAGAGCAAACACTTCATTCTGTGCCAAACTACACAAGTCTGTGTTGAGCTGGCAAAATGAGTACAAGAGAACTCATGGGGAAGTTGTGTGTTGCACGGCTTATTTTCCTTCAGTGTCGCTATGCTTATGTCACCCCTCTTCTCAAGTCACTTCACTGGCTCCCTATCAGTTTCAGCATTCAATTCAAACTTCTCCTTCTGACCTATAAGTACATTCATTCTGCGACTCCTCACTAACTTTCCTCTCTTATCTCACTCTACACCCCTCCTCTGGAGCTCCGCTGTTCTGGCAGATCCTTTTCTGCCACTGCCAACTCCAGACTTCGTTCCTTCCATCTCGCTGCTCCATATGCCTGGAACATGCTACCTGAGTCTGTGCATCGGGCCCCTTTTCTAGCCCTATTCAAATCCAGGCTAAAAACCCACTTTTAGATCTTGATGCTCCTTACTCTCTTGTCCACTACTTATATGTATCTTATTATGCTCTAGTCTCTAGTTTAAATATGTGTTTTGTCTTGATTAGATTGTAAGCTCCGATGAGCAGGGACTGTGTCTTACATCTATATGTGCAGCGCTGCGTACACCTTGCTTTACAAATTATTATTAGTAGTAGTAGTTGCAATGGTGAAACGAAAGTTAATTACTATTGTCCGGAATGTGATCTGTGTCCTTCCAAGGATCACAGCGGTCTATTGTTGATGCATACACCAATCCTCTCACCTTGCTAGTGAAAGACAAATTCACCAAAACACAGGTCGTGTCCCGATAATTTATATTCTAAAAATATGTGAATGTTGCGCACATCTGCTAGAATTGTTCAAACCATTTAGATGTGCAAATCTATGATTGCAAGCTTTAGTTTCATATAAACATGTCACTATACATTGATCCATTGAAAATATTCAGGATCCCAGTCAAGCATTTAATTAAAAAATATATAGTCACCTTGATGTGTTAAAGGAGAAGAATGGGCCAAACTGACGCATGGTAGTTGTAGACTTTGACCCTGAAGGTATGAGATGACAATCTGCAGATTTTCCGCAACTCTACTAAAGCAAGCACACAAAGGGGTAGTTTTATAAAAACGTTTTCTGCATGAAAAGAATGTTTTACATGTGGAGACAGGCTCTTATAAAATTGTGCATAGGTGTGTGTGTGTGTGTATATATATACATGCATATACACACATATACACTGAATGTGTATATGTAGTTCCTTATCGTCCCTCTAGTCCAGTCCCGAACCTCTGGGGTTGTGTACCTCTCACAGCAGCTTGGAGACTGAGAAACTTCACTTTTGTGATGTCACTGGTATATATCCACAGGAAGCTCTACTTCACACCAGTTATCTCAGTCTCCAAGCATCTGGAGGACTAGTGAGCCCAGAGGTTTAGGGCTCACTTGAGGAACCATTAAGGAAGAGATAGGATAGGGAGAAGTAGATTGGTTTATTTTTGGCTGTTGAAAAAAAAGAAAACAGAAACCAAATTGGTGGGGGGGAAAAAAAGGAGGGAACCGGTTCTCCCTCGCCCCCCCCCCCCTGCCTCCGAGCTCACCTTCAGTTTCGGGGACTTCTCGGCCAGCTGAGGGAGCAACAGCGATCGGCAGTTGGGCTCCGGTTGCAGCAGGGAGCCTCCGGTGCCAGTCCCAAGTCTGCGGGCAGGGACCGGCTGCATCGGCACTCAGATGCGTGCAGAGGGTTTGCCTGCTATTGCGCTGAGGCTGAGGGCAGAAAGAGAGAGAGAGAGAGCTGGGCTTCTCTGCGGCGACAGCAATTTGGGGCTTCTCGGCGATCCAATGCTGTAGCCGGTATTGGGAGCAGCCACGGCAGAGCGAGGAGGCTCTCCCGACGGTAAGGAGGCAGTGTGGTTACCCGGAGTTGGGGGGGGGGGGGAAATGATCAGAGGCTCCACGTAGAGCGAGTAGGCCACGCAGGAAACAGCCCGTGCTGCAGATTAGACTTCCTAAGGGGCTGTAGCAAGAACAAAGCTTTGTTTTCGGGTCCTTTCTTCACAGTGGGCAGGGGGACCTCTTTGGGAAGCTTATTTGCTGTTTTGGTTTGTTTTGTTTAAAAAAAAGAAAATAAACCAGAGGTGCCTGCAGTGAGGGGCTCAGACCATTTGGTTTTATTGGAACTGGCCTGGACTGGAGTCCTGTGGGGGACGCCAGTGGAATGCCTGCCAAACAGTTATGCCTAGTCTATGGTGCTCGCAGGGGGTCAGTCTCAGAGACCAAGGTAATGGTGTTGGTGGCAGCGGGACTCCGGCAAGAGGGGATTCTGATGCATCCCTACCTAGATAGTTGGCTCTTCAGGGCAAAGTCAAATGAAGAAAGCGCACGTGCCATGGCGCTACTTATAGCCTACCTGCAGAGCCTGGGCTGCATCGTCATTTTTGCCAAGAGCCATCTCCAGCGATCTGGGAACTCGGTTCCAGATAGACAAGGGGAGAGTGTCCCTGCCACAGGACAGGATGGTATCTCTGCAAACATAGATCCATCAATTTATCCACTTGACCATTCCCACAGCATGGCTTTACCTGCAGGTGCTGAGATCGATGGCCATGTCGATCGAGATGGTGCCCTGGGCTTGAGCCACATGAGACCATTGCAGAGGGCGCTGTTGTGAATATGGTCAGCTCAGCACCACCAGCTCACTCACCCGTTGCCATGCCTGCAGTCAGTACAAGTGGCACTGCGCTGGTGGCTACAGCTGGACAAGCTTTTGATGAAGATGCCATTAGACAGTCTGGAGTGGATCCCTCTGACATCTGTCTGGATGAGGGGGGGCATTGTGAGGCCCAGTTAGCCCAGGGGCTGTGGTCACCACCAAAAAGAAGGTGGCCAATCAATCGGTTGGCCATCACTGAGAGTGGTATTCTTTGCATTGCAGCGGTTCCCAGCCCTTCCTGCAGGGGGAAAGTGGTGAGAGTGTTTTTGAGCAATGCCACCGCAGTGGCATACATCAATCAACAAGGGAGCACAAGCAGCATACAGCTGGAAGAGGAAGTAGGCCTGTTGTTGGAATGTACAGAGGCCAATCTACAGGCACTGTCTGCGGCTCATGTAGCCAGCAAGGAAAATGTGGCAGCCGACTACTTCAGTCTGCTCCGGTTGGATCCATGGGAGTAGACCCCCAACAAGACAGTTTTTGCTCAGCATGTATGCCGCTGGGGACACCCAATCATGGATCTGATGGCAAACTTCGAGTCTGCCAAGGTGGAGTGTTTTTACAGCAGGAAAAGGGAGCTCATGTCAGAGGGGCTCGATGTGTTGGTGCAATGGCAAACGGAGGGTCTGCTCTGTCTTAACTCTGTGGGTGCTCATAGGTCGGGTTGTGCAAAGAATCGAGGCGCATCTGGGGTCTGGTACTTCTAATAGCTTCCGATTGGCTGAGGTGGCCGTGATATGCCAATGTGATCTGTCTGGTGGCCGATCACCCATGGCATCTGCCAGTATGGGACGATCTACTATTGCAGGGCCCGATTCTAATACCTCAAGTGGCTCGATTCTCACTTACGGCTTGGCTCTTGAGAGGGCTCGGTTGAGGAGCTGAGGTTATTTGGCCTCAGTCTTCTCTACCTTGCTAAAAGCCTGGAAGTGCTCCATTAACAATAAAACCTCCGGCTCCTGGACGTCCCTTATCCACCCCACACCCTCATCCAGAGCAAGAAAGTCCTTTGCCACCAACACACAAATTAACCCCCAGTGAAGTAACAAAATGCACTCAGGCAACAAAAAACAGAGCGTTCATGTTCTATGCACCTACCTGCTGGAACAAGCTCCCAGTGTCCATCCGCACAATCACCGACCTTGCACAATTCAGAAAAGCACTAAAGCACCATTTTTTTCTCCTGCACTATGCCCAGGCTAACAACACATCCCCACCCGATACAACCTTACGACCCAACTTACACCCCTGTACATAGCTGCAAGGACAACCATGTAACCATAGCCGCGCAGCGACGTCCTGCCCACACTGTATATAGCCTGTATTTACCTCCCCATGGTTATTAACCCAAGTTGTATTTCCTGTTCAATGTAAGTGCGAAGCAGGCTCTTCCTGCTCTGCACAATATGTTATCTGTAAACCAAACTGATTTTAAAAAGTGCGGTATATAAAAGCATTAAATAAAATAAATAAAATTAATTCTCTCGTGTATATTCGAGTGTGGAGGGTCTTCGAGGGCTGGTGCTCAGAGCATGGCTGTCACCTTCTCTCAGCCTCAGTTCTGCACATTCTCACCTTCTTGCAGGCGGGGTTGGACAAAGTTTTGGCTTGCAGCTCACTTTGCATACAGGTGGCAGCTATCACCTGTTGTCACGGTTGGGTCCAGGGGGGTTTCCCTGGTGATGCATCCAGATGTCACCCATTTCCTTTGGGTGGTAAAGCATGTTTGTCCCCCGGTCCGAGTGGTGGACCCTTCTTGGGACCTCAATCTGGCATTGACAGAGGAGCTTTTTGAGTCTGTGAGTGTTTGCTCATTCAAAGATCTAATGTTGAAGACCATCTTTTTGGTGGCTATCTGCTCGGCCAGGCAAATTTCAGAACTACAGCTGCTTTCCTGTCGTGCCCCTTTTCTGTGCATTTCTAAGGAGAAGGTAATGCTATAGGATTGCTACCTTCCTTTCTTCCCAAGGTACAGTCGGCCTTTTATCTTAATCAGCTGGTGGCTCTTCCAGTGTTTTCGGAAGTGGAAGATCCTCTGTTGCGACGTCTGGATGTGCGTCGGGTGTTGCAACAATATCTGAAGCAGGTGAGATTGCCTCTTCGTACTGTTCTGAGGTCCGCGTAAGGGGGAAGCTGCTTCAAAGGCTTCCATCTCATGGTGGATGAAGGAGGTTATCTCCTCGGCGTACTTGCTGAGGCAGAAGGAATTGCCCAAGTTGTTAAAAGCTCATTCCTTATCATCCCTCCAGTCCAGTCTCACACCTTAGGGTAGTGCACCTCTTCCAGCAGCATGGAGACTGAGCACCTCACAACTTTGATGACATCAGGCTACATATACGACTGGCACCACCCACCAGCCTCCAGTAAGCACAGTCTCCAAGCATCTGGAGCAGGTGATCCCAGGGAGTGGACTCACTGAAGGGACAACTAGGAAGCCAGTAGGTTGCTTTTTACCTTTATTTTACTTTTATTTTTCCTTGATTTCTTTCATATTTGACTTATTATTTTCCTTGTTGAAACTCTCCTCCTTACCTCCCTCTCCGGACCGGGAGCCGATCAGGCAGGGTTCTTTCTTGCCGGAGTCCCCCTTGCTTATCTAACTTGAATGCCTGGTGTTAAAAAAAAAAAAAAACGGCAGCAGTGGCTGCTCCTGAACCCGTTGTGGCTGGGTGAGGAGCGCTGATGAAGGAGAAGAGCAGCACATTCGGGAGGCCTGGACTGACAGAGAGACTCTCTACTATTAAGATTAGTCCCGGTGCCGAAGCCGCGATCCGGCTGAGCACTGCGGGACGGTACGGTCAGTGACACGGAGGGGTGAGTAACCCGGCAGAGTTTCGGGGAATAGTGTGATTTCTTTTAGCAGTGAGCAATTTGGCTGGGGCGTCGGGGAAGCTGAGCAGACCGCGTGGCAGAAGGCTACGGTGCAACGCAACAGCTAGACGTGCCTTTTTTTTTTTTAGGGCACGGGAAGAAGGCCTTGCAAGCTCTATCTGGTACTCGGCTAGTTTTTGAATTTTAGAGGGAGAGATTTTCAGGCGGAGGATAGCCCAGGAGCTCACTGCCAGGGTTTATTTTGGTTTTGTAAAAAAAAAAGAAAACGAGTGATAGCAGGTGACACAAGTATGCCTGGGAAGTCACAGTGTCTGACCTGCGGGGCGCGTAGAGGCTCAGTCACAGCGGAAGGTGTTTGCTGTGGATGCGCAATGGGGTCTTTTACTTAATAAAGCACCTGTGACCTCCACGTACCACTCACCCTCTGTGTGTTCCTTCTAACACCCCCAAAGCCTCCTCCAGGGCATGCCATTCCAGACTCAGCAGCACGAGCTCGTCTTGACAGCAGACGCCTTGCTGTTGGGTTGGGGTGCCCAATGTGGCAGCCTACGCACCTGGGACAGTGGTCGCCAGAGGAATCCCTGCAGCAGATCAACCTGCTCGAGCTCCGAGCATTCAGATTGGCCCAGAAGGTCTTCGGGTACCACCTGAAGGGCAGGTCGGTGCTTGTGCAGACCGACAACAAAGTTGCGATGTTCTACATAAACAAGGAAGAGGGCACTGGCTCCCGCCTCCTTTGTCAGGAGGCAGTCCTCCTCTGCTCCTTTGCGGTACGCTGGGGCATGACCTTCAGGGCTGCCTACCTCCCGGGCCAGGACAACTTCCTCGCGGCCAGGCTCAGCAGGCTCCTTCGCCCACACGAGTGGTGCCTGAGTCCACAGGTGGCTGTCCACCTATTCCGCCACTGGGGGACTCCATCCATAGACCTGTTTGCCAGCCCGATGAACACGCAGCTTCCCCGCTTTTGCAGACCGATGCCGCACCACAGCATGGTGGCTCCAAATGCGTTCCTCCTGGATTGGACCTCCGGGCTTCTATATGCATTCTCTCCCACTCCTCTCATTGTGAGGATCCTGCACAAGATTCAGCAGGACCGAGCTTAGGCGATCCTCGTGGCCCTGACAGCCCTGGTTCCCACTTCTACTCTGACTCTCGGTGGAGCCTCTGGTTCCCCTGGGCAGTGCCCCAGGCCTGCTGACACAGGAGGAGGGACGGGTGCTCCACCCGAACTTGACCTCACTATCCCTGGCGGCTGAACAGGTTTCCTTAGCCTCGCTGCATCTCCCGGAGGAGAATGAAGAAGTCCTCCTCGCATCGAGGAAGGACTCAACGAGGTGGGACTACGCCCTGAAGTGGCAGCGCTTCTCAACCTGGTGCTCCGAACTCCAGATCAACCCATTCTCCTGCTCCACCCGGTGGGTTCTCCAGTACCTCTTCCACATCTCGCGAGTGGGGCTGAAATCCAACTCTCAGGGTTCACCTGAGTGCCATTTCAGCCAACCATTTCCCTGTTGGGGGTAAACCCCTCTCAGGCCAGCCTCTGGTCTCCCACTTCATGCGGGGCCTCTCTTGCATTCCAAGCCCCCCGTCCGGCCCCTGACGGCAGAGTGGGACCTGAACATCATGCTCATGCAGTTGACCTGGCCACTTTCGAGCCAATGGCGATGTGCTCGCTCTGCCATCTCTCCTGGAAGGTGGTCTTCCTGGTGGCGCTGACCTCGGCGCGGTGAGTCAGCGAAATTCAAGCCCTCATGGCAGAGGCCCCCTACACCAGGTTCTACGGGAATAGGGTGATCCTTCGTTGCCACCACAAGTTCCTTCCGAAAGTGGTCTTGGATTTCCATCTTAATCAGGAGATAGTCTTGCCGACTTTCTTTCTGAGACCTCATGCCGACCGGGCATACTCTCGACTGCAAGAGGACTCTCGCCTTCTATCTGCAGCGCACCCAGGATCATCACAAGTCCGACCTGTGCTTCCTCACCTACGGTCCCAACCGCTTGGGGCTGCCAGTTACCAAGCACACCCTCTCCATCTGGGTGGCAGACTGCATTGCCTTTGCCCAGGCAAAGGCTGGGGCCCCGCTGGACTGACTGGTCATCATGCATGGTATCGGTACCAAGGTGGCATTGGTGGCCTCGCTGTGCTCAGTGCCTCTGGCGGACATCTGCCAGACTGCGACCTGGTCTTCAGCGAACACTTTCGCTTCACATTACTACTTGGAGAGGGAGTCCTGCCGGGACAGCACCTTCGGCCAGGCTGTACTCTGTAATCTGTTCGGGGTATAAGCAACTCCTGCCCTCCGACCCTTCTTCTGCGGCTACTGAGGTAGATATTAAATAAAATAGGTGACCGTGAACAGGAATCAACAGACTGTTAATGAGGTCTTATGTAAGACCTCATATTAGACCTAGTCCTTAGTGGAACACCAGATCTAGTGCAAGAGATAAGGGTGTTGGGGCCACTTGGCAATAGTGATCATAGCATGATTGCCTTTGATTTAATCAGTGGAGGAGGGATAGTAAGGAAATCCACAGTACTACCTTTTAACTTTCGAAAGGGAGACTATGATAAAATGAGGAAAATAGTTAAGAAAAAGCTAAAAGGAGCAGTTGCAAAGGTTAAAGACTTACATCAAGCTTGGGTGTTGTTGAAAAATACTATCTTGGAAGCCCAGACCAGCTGTATTCCACGCTTTAAGAAAAGTGGAAGGAAGTCCAAAAAACTGCCAGCATGGTTTAAAGGTGAAGTCAGAGAGGCTGTTGCCAAAAAAGCATCTTTCAGGAAATGGAAAAAAGAGCCAAACGACGAAACCTGGAAACAGCACAAGCAATGGCAAGTCAAATGCAAGGCATTGATAAGGCAGGCAAAGGGAGAATTTGAGAAGAAACTTGCTGCGGAAGCAAAAACGCGAAATAAAAGCTTTTTCAAGTACATTCGTAGCAAAAAACCTGTGAGAGAGTCAGTTGGTCCATTAGATGATAGAGGGGTTAAAGGGGCACTAAGAGGCGACAAGGCGATAGCAGAGAGACTGAATGAATTCTATACTTCGGTCTTTACTGAGGAAGATGTAGGGATGTTACCCATGACTGACGTGGTCTTTAAAGGTGCGGAAGAATTGAAGGAAATATCGATACATCGGGAAGATGTATTACAACTATTAGATAAACTGAAGAGTAGCAAATCACCTGGGCCGGATGGTATACATCCAAGGGTGTTGAAGGAACTGAAATATGAGATTGCAGACCTGCTATTAGTAATCTGTGAACTATCATTAAAATCATCTCTAATACCTGAGGATTGGAAGATCGCCAATGTAACACCAATTTTTAAAAAGGGTTCCAGGAGTGATCCAGGAAACTACAGACTGGTGAGCCTGACGTAGAAACCATCATAAAGAATAAAATTACTCAGCATGTAGATAGTCATGGCCTAATGGGAGACAGCCAACATGGCTTTAGACAAGGAAGATCTTGTCTTATTAATCTGTTATGTTTTTTTGAAGGTGTGAATAAACAGGTGGACCAAGGTGAGTCGGTTGATATAGTGTATCTGGACTTTCAGAAAGCCTTTGACAAAGTCCCTCATCAGAGACTTTTGGCAAAACTAAAGAGTCATGGGATGGGAGGCAGTGTACTACTATGGATCAGGAACTGGTTAAAAGATAGAAAGCAGAGGGTAGGGCTAAATGGCCAATTTTCCCAATGGAGAAAGGTGAATAGTGGTGTACCCCAGGGATCTGTGCTGGGTCCGCTGCTTTTTGACATATTCATAAACGACCTGGAAAGTGGAATAATGAGTGAGGTTATCAAATTTGCAGATGACACAAAACTATTTAAGGCTGTTAAAACCCAAGAGGATTGTGGAAAAATTGCAAGAGGATCTTGATAAATTGGAAGACTGGGCATCAAAATGGCAGATGAAATTTAATGTGGACAAGTGCAAAGTTATGCACCTAGGGAAGAACAACCCAAACTATGGTTACACGATGCAAGGTTCCACATTAGGAACCACCACCCAGGAAAAAGATTTAGGCTTCATTGTGGATACCATGTTAAAACCCTCGGCCCAGTGTGCAGTGGCGGCCAAGAGAGCAAATAGAATGCTAGGTATCATAAGGAAAGGAATGGAAAATAAAACAAAAGATATTATAATGCCTCTATATCATTCCATGGTGAGACCGCACCTTGAATATTGTGTGCAATTCTGGTCACCGTATCTTAAAAAGGTATTAGAAAAGGTTCAGAGAAGAGCCACCAAAATGGTAACGGGATGGAAGGATACTCCTATGAAGAAAGGCTAAAAAGGTTAGGGCTCTTTAACCTGTAAAAGAGACAGCTGAGGGGAGATATGATAGAAGTCTATAAATTAATGAACAGAGTGGAACAGGTAAACGTAGATCGATTGTTTACTTTATCAGAATATAGAAAGACTAGGGGACATGCAATGAAGCTACAGGGTAAACTATTTAAGACTAATAAAAGAAAATATTTTTTCACTCAACGTGTAATCAAACTCTGGAATTTGTTACCGGAGGATGTAGTAACGGCTGTTAGTGTAGCTGGGTTTAAAAAAGGTTTGGACAAGTTCCTGGAGGAAAGGTCCATAAACCATTATTAAGAAGGGACCCAGGATATCAATGCTTGACCCAGTACAAGCATTGTGGAACCTGTGTCTTTTGGGAAAACTGCTAGGTACGTATGACCTAGATTGGCCTCTGTTGGAAACAGGATACTGGGCTTGATGGACCTTGGTCTGACCCAGTATGGCATATCTTATGTTCTTATATGTTCTTAAGGTAGGAGTGAATTACTGAGGTATGACTTTGGGGATATAGGGGTAGAACAGAGGTTTTATAATTGGAAGGGGGAATTTTTTATGTTTATATGTATTGTGGTATGTCCATGTTTTTATTTCTGTTATTGAGCTGTAATCTGCTTCAAAATGCTGTTAATAGTAGCATATAAATGTCTTAAAACAAAATCATTTTAGTATCCACCAGCTGGACCATCTTTATGCAGTTTCTGAGATGTGTTCTCCAGAATTGCACACTATATTCCAACTGAGATCTCACCAGACACAGAGTAACTATTACTTCCTCTCCTAATGCACTCAAGCCACCTCCTGGCCTTTTGTCCCAGATTGGCCATCATAGGATCATCAGTTATGATGACTATCAAGTCTTGCTTTTCTTTTTATACAGAACTTCACTGACTATACTGTACCTCATCCTTGAGTTTTTAAAGCCCAAATATTTGATCCTGCATTTTTTTTAACATTAAATCTTAGCTGCCAAAGTCTATGCCTTTTCTCCAGCTTCATTAGGTCATGTTTTCCACATATTCCTGGTTGTTGCGTATTTTGGTATCGCCCACAAAAAGGCAAATCTTTCCTGACTTTGCGCAAGTGTTCTAACAAACAGAAGGAACATAAAATACGCAATACTGGGTTAGACCAAAGTCCATCAAGACCAGTATTTTGTTTCCAACAGTGGTCAATCCAGGCCACAAGTACCTGTCAGTTTCCCAGAAAGGTACACAGATTGCATGTTGCTTTTCCTGGGGTAAGCAGTGGATTTCCTTGGTCCTCCTTAATAATGCTTTATGGACATTTCCTCTAGGAACTTGTCGAAACCTTTCTTAAACCCAGGCACACTAACAGCTTTTATTACATCCTCCAGTAACGAATTCCAGAGTTTGATTATGTGTTGAGTGAAAAAATATTTTCTCCTCTTAGTCTTAAATGGGCTATATTTGTAGCTTGATTGCATGTCCCCCTAGTCTTTCTATTTTTTGAAGGAATAAACAACCGATCAATGTTTACCCGTTCCACTTCATTCATTATTTTATAGACTGTCATATCACCCCTCAATCATCTTTTTTCCAAGTTGAAGAGCCCTAACCTTTTCAGCCTTTCCTCAAAGGGGTATCCTTCCCTCCTCTTTATCATTTTGGTGTCTCTTGTCTGTACCTTTTGTAATTTTGCTATATTTATTTATTTATTTATTATTTATTTGCATTTCTTATATACCGCGCTATGATAATCAGTGTGGTTTACATTTAAACAAAATATACAACAATGTAACAGGTTACACTGAGTTTACAATAAACAGGGGATACAAACCTGGATGAACAGGGGGATGAACTTTGTACAGTGCTATGTAAGTAAAATTTTAAAGATCATACAAGGGACAAGGTTAGGCATTGTAATGTGTAAAGCGGGTATGTAAAAGGAGGAGTGTCGAGCTAACCATTTTCTAGAAGGGGTTGTGTTACATATGGGTTTTGGTGATGATGTCTAGTATGTTGAGATTGACTGGGGGGAATGGGATTGGGGTAGTATTTTAGGAACAGATGATGTTTGATAGCCTTTCTGAACGCAATGATATTTGTAATGGAACGAATTTCTGGGGGGAGAGCATTCCAAGCTCCTGGTACAAATAGTGAGAAGGCTTTACTGGATGTTGTCTTTGAACATTTCGTGAGTGTTTTTGGCACCTGAAGTTTGTTCAAACATGATGAGCATCTGTTTCTGTTGGGTGGCATAGGTTGGATGAGCTTGGTGAGAGGAGTGGGGGGCTGATTTTTTGACGCCTTGAATGTTAGGACGAGGGCTTTGTATAGGATTCTAGCGTGTAGAGGCAGCCAGTGTAGGCTCATTAGTACTGGAGTTATGTGGTCTGATCTAGATGTTCCAGTGAGTATTCTTGCTGCTGAATTCATGGCTAGCCTAAGCGGGTTCAGTGTTGCTTGTGGGAGCCCAAGAAGGATAATGTTGGCAAAATCAAGGTGAGGGGTAACCAGTGCTTGGAATATGGAGCGATAGTCAGGGGGGTCAAGTAGTGGGCGGAGGTGGTGTAGAGACCGTATCTTGTGGTAGATGGATTTAGTGATATTCTTGATATGCGGTGACATATCCAGCTTTTGATCAAGGATGATGCCCAAATACCGGATGGTAGGTTTGACTGTGAGGTCGTAGTTGTTGACTCGAATGAATGGCGGTGGTATGAAATTCTGATTTCGTGAGACAAATAGGACATCGGTCTTGCTGTGATTAATGCGTAAGTTTTGGGTGAGGAGCCATTCAGATACTGCTTCAAAGCATTTTGTTATTGCTGAGAAATCCGGTTGGTCAAGCTTGAAGGATGTGTACATCAGGATATCATCTGCGTATGCTAAGCACTGGATGTTGAACGAGCAGATCAGGTTGCAGATGGGTTGCATATATATATTAAACATGAGTGATGAGAGGGATGAACCTTGGGGGACTCCTTGTTTGAGTGTGAATGGATCAGATGTAGTGGAGCCTACTCTGACTTGTTGTAGCCTGTCGCTCAAATATGACCTGCACCATGCTAAGGCCAGACCTTGTATACCTTTGTCTTTGAGGCGGAGTAAGAGTGTCTCGTGGTTCACAGAATCGAATGCGGCTGCAATGTCCATGAATATTAGGATGAATCCTTGGTGTAAATCGTCAATTCCCAAGACTAGGTTGTTGAATAGGGTAGTAAGGATGGTTTCTATACCATGAGCTTCTCTGAATCCGTGTTGTGAAGGGTCCAATGGTGCTTCAGTGTCGATGTGGTATTGAATTTGTAGTTGAACTACTTTTTCTGTAATTTTTGCCAGAAGAGGGATGCTTGCAATGGGTCTAAATGACTCGACTTTGGATGGGTCAAGTTTGCAGTTGTTTAGCAGTGGGCGGATTGATGTGAATTTGAGGCTTTGTGGGAAGGAGCCTGTTGCAAAGAATTGGTTGAGGATCCTACTTATGGTTGGGCTGAGGGTAGATCTCAACTCTTTAATCCAGCTGGAGGGACAAGGGTCATTGGGTGCTGTGGTAAGGTTAATGGAAGAGATGGTTTCTTCGATTTGTTTGCTGGAGACTTCATGGAATTGTGATAGCACAGTTGGTTGCGGGATGAAGTCTGCGGGGATGGGGGGTGTGGGAGAGGCGTTAATGTTGGTTTGGATTATTTTGGATTGAAGGTAATTTGAGTAGGTTTGTGGATGAGGCATTTGGTCTTGGGAAAAGGGTAGGGTCGCCTGTGAGGGTCTTAACAATGGAGAATAGATCGCGGGGCTTGTTCATGGATCGTTTCAGAGTTTCAGAATGGTGGTGTTTTCTCTTTTCCATTGTCATCTGCCTGTGAGCTTGTAAGAGTGCAGAGTATGCGCAAATAGCCTCAGGTGTCCGTGAGCGGTGCCAGTGTCTTTCAAGTTTGCGGAGGTGGAGTAGAGACTTTCGTAAATCTTGGGAGTACCAAGGTGCGTGTTCGCGCTTTGATTGTCTCTCGGTGTTGGATAGTGGGTATGCAGCATCCTTGAGCGTGTCGTTCCATTTCGATACTATCTCATCAGGGTCTGTAGAGGGTTATATATCCTTTTAAAGATATGGCGACCAGACTTGAACACAATATTCAAGGTATGGTCGCATCATGGAATGATACAGAGGTATTATAATATCCATTGTTTTATTCTCCATTCCTTTCCTTATGATTCCTAGCATTCTATTTACTTTCTTGGCCGTCGCTGAACACTGGGCAGAGGATTTTAACGTATTATCCACAATGATACCTAAATCCTTTTCCTGGGTGGTGGTTCCTAATGTGGAACCTTGCATCACGTAGCCATAATTTGGGTGGTTGTTTCCTAAGAGCCTCATTCCGATCAGGATGTCCATGCCCCTGTGCGCCTGATCAGAATCGGACACACAGGGGCAGATGCAATTCTGATCCCGCGGGGCATGTCTAGCCCCGCAGGATCAGAACCACGACCAGGCCTGTACGTGCAGGCCGGGACCTGATTCTGGTCAGCCTTCATGTACAGGCCTCTACCCAGCTAACTCGGTCAAGGCTCCTGAATGGAGAGCAGCGCCATGGCATCCGGTTGCCATGGCACCGTGACACCATTCAGGAGCCGCGATCCCTGGTTGCCACCCTGTTCTGAAATTCCCCGCAGCCTGAGCCCCAATCTGGCCTTCCAAGACCAGGGTCGGGCTGCGGGGAATCGCCTGCATCCCCTCCGACCCCTTCCGCTGCCCGGGCTCACCATCCCCTGCCATCTAGGGGAACTTATTCCACCTCAGAGGTGGAATATGTTCCCCGTTAAGTCTGGTGACTCCGGACGTACAGGGCCGACATCGGAATCGGCCCTGTATGTCCGGGGCCGCAGACTGCTCACTGCCTGCCCTAACTCCGCCTGCGCACTGCCTCTGTCCTGCCCCCATCTAGCCTCCCCGTACAAACACCTTGTTCATACGGGGAGGTTAGCCGGGAATGCAGAGGGGGCCGAATAGCGGGGATGGAATTACCCATAAGTGTCTAACCTTGCATTTGTCCACATTACATTTCATCTGCCATTTGGATGCCAAGTCTTCCAGTTCATTAAGGTCTTCTTGCAATTTTTCACAGTCCTTTTGCATCTTAACTGCTTTGATAATTTTGTGTGATCTGCAAATTTGATCACTTGTTTCCATATCCAGGTCAGTTTATGAATATGTTAAAAAGCAGTGGAGCCTGCACAGATCCCTGGGGTGTTCCACTATTCATCTTTCTCCACTGAGAAAACTGGCCATTTAGCCCTACTCTGTTTTCTGTCTTTTAACCAATTCCTAATCCACAATAGTACACTGCTTCCTATCCCATGACCTTTCAATTTGGCCAAGAGTCTCTCATGAGGGACCTTGTCAAAAGCTTTCTGAAAATTCAGATTCACTGTATCAATCGGCTCATCTTTATCTACCTGTTTATTTGCGCCTTCAAACAAATATGACCGATTAATAAGACAATATGTCAAATTAGTAAGGAATGGAGGAGCTGGGGCAGGAAAGGAACTTTCAAAACAAGAGAAAAAAAATATTTAAAGAACCAGATCAGTAAGCAACTAAAAACAATTGGCTAAAGCACAAAATGCAGCAGGAAATTTAGAGTTACTTCAGAAACCACAAGTGGACAAAACCCAACACAGGAATGGTTAAGAGGAGATACATTTAAACGTAAAGATAAGAGACTGATTGTTATAGTACAGGACAGCAAACTATAGGCAAGATAGTTCACAGCTAGCATAGGGAAAAAATGAAAGAACAGACAAATGCACAGAATTGGAAATGATGAAACATCTCATCACAAGGTGTGATGTGCTGATATCAGAAGGCCTGTATACAGAAAGCAAACACAGATATTATGTCTCATCCATTGGAAACTGTAAACACTAGAAGCAGTTTTGAAATAGTATGCATATGCATTAAGTCTGTGGCTACTCTTTAGCTGCACACTTTACATCAAATTTTAAAGCCAAAAATTTCCCTTTCAGAAATGACTTGGGAAAAATACACCAACAAATTTGCAGCTGCTATTAATATTGGTGGTTTTTCCATAAAAACATAACCGTATATTTATGGAAGGCCTAATTGTGTGCACTAGGGATATGTATTTTGGGCACGTTTGGTCATTTTGTTTGGTTGCCTAGAAATTAAAAGTGTGCATGTATACCTACAAAATGAATGCACATGCAAACAATTTGCATGCATAAAAATGCTGTTGTGTGCTTATAAGATATACATTTGCAAAAACACAAAAAGAAAAATGAAAATCACTAAAACTTCTAAGCGAAGACTAAACAAACTTTCTTTGACTCTTCAGATCCTGCAATAGCACTATTAATGTGTGTTATGTGCTACAGGTTCTATTGAATAAAATGGGCCCTGTGGCAAATAACACATATTGATGGTGTTCAAGTGTGTTGTTAGCAAATGTCCCTCTAAGTGGAGTACTAATAAATACAGACGGTGTACTCCCCAATAAATTTTAAAAGTGGCATGATTAACTTAGATGGACAAATCCAGGACACACATGGAAAACTGGACTTTAGTCAGTAATACAACAACCTCTTCAACAGTGAGCAAAAGGAAGTCATCCTAGAAAGCAGAAAGGGAAGCAGCCTCCACACCAACTGCTCTACAGGAGACGGTGGACCCAAATCAAATTTCAAGTCTGCTTTGACATTTTTGTGTTTCCTAAGATTTGTATTGAAATGATTCAGAAAGTCAGAGCAGTGAAATGAAATATGAGAGGTAGTAAGATAATATGAGGTAGGAAAGATCAAATTTTTAACAACCGTAAAAAGCTCAAGCATTCTATTTATAGCTTCATTTATTTTAGCCTGGAACTGTTTGCTTAGTCTTGGAAATAGGTGGGTCAGAAAATTGATTTATTGCTCTTATTCTCAGTTTTATCCATGCCCTAACTAGGCATATATTTAAAGCTTTCATCTTCCTGAATTCTTCATTATACCAGAGAGAGGTTTCCATTTTCTGCATTAAACATTTTCTCTGAAACCAAAATAGTACAGATTGAAATAAATTGAAATTCTGAATCAAATCAATTAAAGGGCCAGCTAAATCAAATGCTAGACCCGTGAGCTTGTCTTAAAATCTTAGAGGATCTATCTTCTTCCTGTATTTAACACTTCAAGTGTTCCTAGATCCATCAGTCAGAAACATCTATCCCTTTAATGTGAAGCAAAATTGATCATCTGCCTTTAGGTATGTCTTAGAGAGAGGGTACTTGAGATGAACAGGTCAGCATCTCTTCAATTTCCACTCTACTTTACAAAAGGTTCTGCAAACATGGAGCCTTTTATAAAGTTCCTAGAAGAACATAAGATATGCCATACTGGGTCAGACCAAGGTCCATCATCCCAGTATCCTGTTTCCAACAGTGGCCAATCTAGGTCATACGTACCTAGCAGTTTCCCCAAAAGACACAAGTTCCACAATGCTTGTACTGGATCAAGCATTGATATTCTGGGTCCCTTCTTAACAATGGTTTATGGACTTTTCTTACAGGAACTTGTCCAAACCTTTTTTAAACCCAGCTACACTAACAGCCTTTACTACATCCTCTGGTAACAAATTCCAGAGTTTGATTAAACGTTGAGTGAAAAACTATTTTCTTTTATTAGTCTTAAATAGTTTACCCTGTAGCTTCATTGCATGTCCTCTAGTCTTTCTATATTCTGATAACATAAACAATCGATCTACGTTTACCCGTTCCACTCAGTTCATTAATTTATAGACTTCTATCATATCTCCCCTCAGTCGTCTCTTTTCCAGGTTAAAGAGCCCTAACCTTTTTAGCCTTTCTTCATAGGAGTATCCTTCCATCCCCTTTACTATTTTGGTGGCTCTTTTCTGAATCTTTTCTAATAACGCTATATCCTTTTCCTGATCATCTCTCCAGTCTAGTTCCGGACCTCTGGGTTGTCCACCTTATTCAGCAACTTGGAGACTGAGGAACTCCCTCTTTTGTGATGTCATCTGTATATCCTCCTGGGAGCCGCCTTCCTCCACTAGTTACCTCAGTCTCCAAGTAGCTGAATGGGTCGGTGAGCCTGGGGGTCCAGGCTCACTGGAGGAACAATTAAGGACAGTTTGTAGATATAGTGTTAGTATAGTGTCTAGGACTTGGATAGTGAAAATAAAAAAAAAAAGAGAGGAAAAGTACAATCAAGCTCTGTACCTTTAAATTTGGCAGGTGCTTTTACTTTAAATGTGCAAGAGGCTCTCCTCCAATCTGGCCAGTTCGCTGCCCTTGGTGGGTATTTAGCCCCTAAGAGAGCTGAATGTGCTCTGGGTCAGAACTGGAGAGGTGCACAGCTGGGCGCTCAACAGAAGATTTGCCTGTGAACGAGCTTTGGCTGGCTGCAGCGATCGCCCGGGGACGGGCGTTCATGCAGTGCACAGTTTTCAGCCTCAAGCCAGGATTGGAGTCCAGGCGGGGAGACGGTGGAGGCAAGCAGTACCCTTGCGGTGGAGGCCGGTAAAGGTAAAAAGACCGCGGGACAACCTTTTCCCTTCAGCGCAGCTGAGCACAAATTGAGGGGCAGGTCTAGCCATGTGGCGTCAGCGCAGGAAGCGCACGCACAGCATCGGAACTTACAGAGATGAGCTCTGTCGGGGGCAGTGGAGCTTCGTTTGATGGTCTACAGAAGGGCTCTTCACTCTGCAGTAGGTAGCTTTTGAAGTTTTTTGGGAAAAAAAAAGGGCGCGTTTTTCTTTGTTTTTCCCTCTCTTTGGCCTTTTCGGTCTTCTGATTGCTTTCGCCATTAATTGTGACAGGGAACAGGAAGGGTTGCCCCGAGCCCTGCACAGTGCTGGGATGCCTTCTAGACCCCAATGTTTTGTCTGTGGGGCTAGGAGGGGCACAGTGGCTGATTCGGGGGGGTGTAAGCTGTACGAAGGAAGCCTCGGCCGGGGAGCACGCCAGAGAGGACAAGGAAGAGTGACTGGAAGCCGAACAGGTCCTACGGTCGCGCAGCCAGCGAGCATACCCCTTGGGGAACCGGTAGCAGGATCGTCGTCCGCTCCAGACATCCCGCCGCCACCTGTGGCCTGGCCCAAGGGGCTGGAGTCCATCTTCTCCACAGAATTTGCGGCTCTCCTGCAACTAGCAGTAGGAGCCTTCCCACAAATTCAGGCGAAGGGTAACCCCGAGGGTCGCGGTTTGAAGAGACTCGCGGCCGCACTCACTACAGAGGTTCCGGAAGGGGTCAAGAGACCGCATATAGACGGAGATCTCAGAGACCAGTCAGTTGCCTCAGAGGGGCAGCTATCTGAGGAGGAAGGCAGAAGTGTGGACCTCGAGGAGGAGTTAGAAGAAGGAGAGCTTGCTGATAAGGAAGATCAGGCGAGAGTGGTGCGGGTCTTCCGCAGGGACGAGCTGCCGATGCTCATTGCAGAAAGGCTACATGCACTAAACATGCCAGTCCCGGGGTCAGCGGAGGATGAGACCCTGGAAGATCCGTTGTTGCAGGTCTTTAGAAAGACTCAAAGGGCATTTCCGTTTCACAGGGCGTTTCAGGAAATGATTCAGGAAGAGTGGAATGTACCGGAGGCCCCTCTGAAGGGTTCAAGAGTGATGAGCCGACTTTATCCTTTGGTGGACCAGGATAAGGAGATTTTTAAGGCTCCAAAGGTGGACGCGGCTGTGATAAAGAAGAACACTATACTGGTAGAGGGCAGTGCAGCCCTTAAGGATACTCAGGACAGGAAGTTGGATGCTTTGCTATGACAGATTTTTTATGTGAATGCCCTATCTGTGGAGCATGGGTGGCCATGGCCTGTCCACAGCGGGTCTGAGGTGGACAGGAGGATGACATGGCCGGGGACGCTTCAAGGCTGGAGTTCGGAGCGGCCTATCTAGCGGACATTCACTACGATATGATGCGTGGTTTGTCAAAGAGCATGGCATCGGCGGTAGCAGCAAGGCGTTATCTGTGGCTCTGCAATTGGGCGGCGGATAACTCCTCGAAAACAAGGCTAAGTAAGATTCCATTTAAAGGGAGGCTATTGTTTGGTGAAGAGCTGGAGAAGTTGATCAAGGATCTGGGTGAATCTAAGGGCAGTAGATTACCCGAAGATGAGCCTAAACAAGGGAGAGTGTTTCCCGCCGGCAAAGGGCAGCAGCGGGATTTCCGCCGGTTTCGTTTTCAAAGGTATAGTTCAGGTCAACGAGGCAGATTCCCCAATAGAAGCTAGGGTTTTCGAGGATTTTGAGGAGCAGGAAGAGGGTTTGGGGCCCCTCCTCTTCCTCCAGTCTTAGAAAGTCGCAATGAAGTCAGGAGGACTCAGGTGCCCCTAGTTCCCATAGGAGGGTGGTTGCAGGAGTTCTATGCCACCTGGGTCCAAATCACCGCCGACAAGTGGGTTCTAGAGGTCATCCAAGAGGGGTATGCACTGCAGTTGCAATGGACGGTGCGCGACGCTTTCGTACTGTCCCCCAGCAAGTCGTCGGCCAATTCTGCGGCGGTGAGGGAGACAGTACATAGGCTTCTAGACCTCAGGGCGATAGAGCCGGTGCCTCTCGACCTATGCGGCTGCGGTAGGTACTCCATCTATTTCGTGGTGCCGAAGAAGGACGGCGGATTTCGTCCAATTCTGGATCTCAAGGGAGTGAATCATTGTCTTCGAGTCTCTCACTTTCATATGGAGACTCTGCGATCAGTAATAGTGGCAGTGCAAAGAGGAGAATTCCTCACGTCCCTAGATCTGTCAGAGGCGTACCTTCACATCCCCATACAGCTGGATCATCAGAGGTATCTTTGCTTCGCAGTTCCTTTCGGACAGTTTCAGTTCCGAGCATTGCCTTTTGGACTGGCGACGGCGCCGCGCACATTCACCAAGGTCATGGTGGTGGTAGCGGCGGCATTGCGAAGGGACGGAATTCTGGTGCACCTGTACCTAGACGATTGGTTGATACGAGCGAGAGCGAGAGGGCTACGGCCAAGGTAGTGGCTTTTCTGGAGAGTCTCGGTTGGGTAGTCAATTTGACCAAGAGCCAAATTGGTTCCCTCGCAGTGCCTCGAGTACTTAGGGGCTCGGTTCGACACAAAGGCGGGACAGGTGTTTCTACCTCTGCAGAGGGCGCAGGGGCTGCGGAGTCGGGTCCGAAGCTTTTTAAGCAGCACAGCACCCACAGCTTGGCAGTACCTGCAGCTGTTGGGCACAATGGCAGCAACGATAGAGTTCGTGCCCTGGGCGAGAGCCCACATGAGACCATTGCAGAGAGCGTTGCTCAGGCGCTGGTCACACCGGCGGGACCCCCTGTCGTGGAGACTCCCCTGTCTGGCAGAGACGTGGGCTGCCTTTCGTTGGTGGTTGCTTCCCGGGTCGTTGGAGAGCGGGAAGCCATTGGACGCACCCGACTGGGTGCCATTAATGATGGACGCCAGCCTCCTAGGATGGGGGGCCCACTTCCAAGGGTGGTTTGCGCAGGGAGAGTGGTCTGCCCAAGAGAAGACTTGGTTGATCAACAGGCTAGAGTTGCGAGCCTTGACGCTGGCCTTGCGGAGTTTCCGAGCTTGCCTCAGCGGGTCGGCAGTTCGAGTGTTTTCTGACAATGTGACAGCGGTGGCTTATGTCAATCGGCAAGGGGGAACCAGCAGTGTGGCTCTGGAAGACGAGGCATAGGTCCTGTGCGGCTGGGCAGAGAAGAACCTCTTAGCATTGTCGGCTGCGCACGTGGCAAGGGTGGACAATGTGGAGGCTGATTTCCTGAGTCGGGTGAAGGTGGACCCAGGTGAGTGGGTCCTTCATCAGGAGGTGTTCGACATGCTAGTGCACCGCTGGGGCATGCCGGTTATGGACCGCATGGCAACTTTCCAATCGGCAAAGGCCAGTCGCTTCTACAGCAGACGAAGAGAAAGAATGTCGGAGGGCCTGGATGCACTCATTCAAACCTGGCCGGAGGAGCAGCTTCTGTTCGTCTTCCCTCCGTGGGTTTTGATAGGCAGAGTGGTTCAACGGATAGAGAGATTCAGGGGGCAGGTGATTTTGATCGCCCCGTATTGGCCCCGGCAGCCTTGGTATGCAGATCTGATAAGGCTCCTGGTAGCGAAGCTGTTGCGCCTTCCAGCCCGAGCGGATCTGTTATCGCAGGGTCCTCTGCTCATGCCTCACGTAGATCGGTTCTCGCTTACGGCTTGGCTATTGAGAGAGCTCGGTTGAAGATGAGAGGTTATTCTACAGTGGTAATTACCACGTTGTTGAAGGCCAGGAAAAGGTCACCATCCTTGGCGTATGTGCGAGTCTGGAGAGTTTTTGAAGTGTGGTGCAGCGACAGGAAGTCAGAAGCATTAAGAGCGACCATTCCACAGAGTTTGGAGTTTCTGCAGGATGGGTTTGAAAAGGGGTTAGCTGCCGCTTCCCTTAAGGTGCAGGTGGCTGCCTTGTCATGTTACAGAGGTAGAATAGCTGGTCATATGCTCGGGGGGCATGTGGACATTAAGCGGTTCTTACGAGCAGTGTCTCTGTTGAGACCACCAGGTAGGCAGATGGTACCTAAGTGGCACCTGCCGTTCATGCTAGCGGCGCTGGAACGGGAGCCGTTTGAACCCCTGGACCGAGCGTCAGTTAAAGATCTCACATTGAAGGTTGTCGTCTTGGTGGCAATCTGTTCAGCCAGAAGGATTTCGGAATTGCAAGTGTTATCCTGTAAGGAACCTTATCTTTCGTTTTCTGAGTCTAAAGTAGTGTTACGTCCAGTACCAGCCTTTTTACCCAAAGTGGTATCGGCTTTTCACTTGAATCAGGTCATCTCCTTACCGGTGTTCAGGGGGGACACGGGGGGCCCAGGCCAAGGAAATTGGATGTCCGATGGGCGTTAAAAAAAGGTATTTGCGTCGGACAGCAAATTTTCGCAGATCGGAGAGACTTTTTTGTCCTCTTCGCAGGACCTCGAAGGGGAGAAGCGGCGTCAAAGGCCTCCATCGCTAGATAGATTAAGGAGGCAATTGTGTCAGCGTACGTGTTGAAGGGTAAGCCGGTACCGGAGGGGCTAAAGGCCCATTCCACTAGAGCTCAAGCAGCATCCTGGGCGGAGTTTCATTTAGTGCCGCCGGCGGAGATTTATAAGGCGGCAATTTGGTCGTCATTGAATTCTTTTGTAAAGCATTACCGACTAGATGTTCAGTCGGAACAGGACGCGTGTTTCGGATCGGCTGTACTTCCCTCCCGTTAATTTACTGCTCTGGTACATACCCAGAGGACCAGGACTAGACTGGAGAGACGATCAGGAAGGTGAAATTAGACTTACCTGCTAATTGTTGTTCCTGAAGTAAATCCAGTCTAGTCCCGAGTCCCTTCCCAGTGTGAGGTTTCTATGGATTGACACCTGAAGTTCTTCAGGTTGACAGGTAAGAAGAATTTCAATAGTGATTGTCAGTTCCCTGGGGATGGCGGGGTCATTCTATCAGGTGTGGGGATAGCCTCAGCACGTTTGAAGTTTAAAGTTATTAGTAGGCAAGTAAATGCCCGTAGTTCAATGTTAAGGTTAATGTTCGAGTTAGGGACAGAATTTTACAGTTGATACTTACCGTATGTAAGAGAAGTTGATATTCTCTGGATACTTCTTGCTCTGGTGAGTCTGCTTTGTCAATAGCAAACTGGTGGAGGAAGGCGGCTCCCAGGAGGATATACAGATGACATCACAAAAGAAGGAGTTCCTCGGTCTCCAAGCTGCTGAATAAGATGGACAACCCAGAGGTCCGGGACTAGACTGGATTTACTCCAGGAACAACAATTAGCAGGTAAGTCTAATTTCACCTTTAAGATACGGCGAACAAAATTGCACACAATATTCAAGGTACGGTCTCACCATGGAACGATATAGAGGCATTATAATATCTTTTGTTTTATTTTCCATTCCTTTCCTTATGATACCTAGCATTCTATTTGCTCTCTTGGCAGCCGTTGCACACTAGGCCAAGGGTTTTAAAATGTTTATCCACAATGACACCTAAATCCTTTTTCCTGGGTGGTGGTTCCTAATGTGGAACCTTGCATTGTGGAACCATAGTTTGGGTTGTTCTTCCCTAGGTGCATAACTTTGCACTTGTCCACATTAAATTTCATCTGCCATTTTGATGCCCAGTCTTCCAATTTATCAAGATCCTCTTACACTTTTCCACAATCCTCTTGGGTTTTAACAACTGTAAATAGTTTTGTGTCATCTGCAAATTTGATAACCTCAATCGTTATTCCACTTTCCAGGTCATTTATGAATATGTCAAAAAGCAGCGGACCCAGCACAGATCCCTGGGGTACACCACTATTCACCTTTCTCCATTGGGAAAATTGGCCATTTAGCCCAACCCTCTGCTTTCTATCTTTTAACCAGTTCCTGATCCACAATAGTACACTGCCTCCTATCCCATGACTCTTTAGTTTTGCCAAAAGTCTCTGATGAGGGACCTTGTCAAAGGCTTTCTGAAAGTCCAGATACACTATATCAACCGATTCACCTTGGTCCACCTGTTTATTCACACCTTCAAAAAAACATAACAGATTAGTAAGACAAGATCTTCCTTGTCTAAAACCATGTTGGCTGTCTCCCATTAGGCCATGACTATCTACATGCTGAGTAATTTTATTCTTTATGATGGTTTCTACCATTTTTCCCGGTACTGCTGTGAGGCTCACCGGTCTGTAGTTTCCCGGATCACCCCTGGAACCCTTTTTAAAAATTGGTGTTACATTGGCGATCCACCAATCTTCAGGTATTAGAGACGATTTTAATGATAGTTCACAGATTACTAATAGCAGTCTGCAATCTCATATATCAGTTCTTTCAACACCCTTGGATGTATACCATCTGGCCCAGGTGATTTTCTACTCTTCAGTTTATCTAATAGTTGTAATACATCTTCCCGATGTATCAATATTTCCTTCAATTCTTCCGCACCTTTAAATACCACTTCAGTCATGGGTAACATCCCTACATCTTCCTCAGTAAAGACCGAAGCAAAGAATTCATTCAGTCTCTCCACTATCGCCTTGTCACCTCTTAGTGCCCCTTTAACTCCTCTATCATCTAATGGACCAACTGACTCTCTCACAGGTTTTTTGCTACGAATGTACTTGAAAAAATCTTTATTTC
The DNA here is from genome assembly GCA_033557465.1 of Ichthyophis bannanicus. Taxonomy (NCBI): domain Eukaryota; kingdom Metazoa; phylum Chordata; class Amphibia; order Gymnophiona; family Ichthyophiidae; genus Ichthyophis; species Ichthyophis bannanicus. Next base: position 606,782,757 of record CM066031.1, on the reverse strand, counting down.
GTGTTTTTGCTTCTGCATCAAGCTTCTTCTCAAATTCTCCCTTTGCCTGCTTTATCAATGCCTTGCATTTGACTTGCCAGTGCTTGTGCTGTTTCCAGGTTTCGTCGTTTGACTCTTTTTTCCATTTCCTGAAAGATGCTTTTTTGGCAACAACAGCCTCTCTGACCTCCCCTTTAAACCATGCTGGCAGTTTTTTGGACTTCCTTCCACTTTTCTTAAAGCGTGGAATAAAGCTGGTTTGGGCTTCCAAAATAGTATTTTTCAACAACACCCAAGCTTGATGTAAGTCTTTAAACTTTGCAACTGCTCCTTTTAGTTTTTTCTTAACTATTTTCCTCATTTTATCATAGTCTCCCTTTCGAAAGTTAAAAGGTAGTACTGTGGATTTCCTTACTATCCCTCCTCCACTAATGAAATCAAAGGCGATCATGCTATGATCACTATTGCCAAGTGGCCCCAACACCCTTATCTCTTGCACTAGATCTGGTGTTCCACTAAGGACTAGGTCTAATATTGCTTCCCCTCTGGTCGGTTCATGAACCAGCTGCTCCAAGAAGCAGTCATTTATTTCATCTAGGAACTTTATCTCCCTAGCATGTCCTGCTGTGACACTTACCCAGTCGATACCGGGGTAATTGAAATCACCCATTATTATTACTGTGCTGTAACTTTTGTTAGCTTCCTTGATTTCTTTGAGCATTTGATCATCCATTTGTTCATTATGGCCAGGCGGTTGATAGTACACCCCCACTGCCATCGCTTTCCCCTTTTTACATGGAATTTCAATCCATAGAGATTCTACAGCAAATTTTGTTTCCTGCAAAACTTTAATCCTTTCTGACTCAATGCCCTCTTTAACATAGAGCGCAACCCCTCCACCAATTTGATCAGCTCTATCATTACGATATAGTTTGTACCCAGATGTCACAGTGTCCCACTGGTTGTCCTCCTTCCACCATGTCTCTGATATTCCAATCATATCTCTTTAAAAATCGGCAACACAGAACTGAAAACCAAACCCACAATCCGCTACCTTGGCGTTACACTGGATCAACATCTGGATCTGAAAACCCACATAAAAAACACAGTAAAAACAGTATACATGAAAATAAAGACCTTAAAACATCTACGACCGCTACTCGACTTCAGCGACTACCGATCAATCTATCAGGCATTAATATTACCTCATTTCGACTATGCCAACGTAATTCTACACGGTCTCCCTCAAGCAACGCTAGCTCCTCTCCAGCTTGCAATGAACACTGCTGCAAGAGTACTAACAGGGGCTTCACGGAGAGAGCACATAACGCCAGTACTGATGAACCTCCATTGGTTACCGGTTCAAGCAAGAACCCTCCACAAAGTTCTAACCTTAACTTTCAAAGCCGCAAACACTATGACCCCCACAGCCCTCAGCAAGATGATACATAAAGTACCACAGAACAGTAATAGAAGACCCATGATGCAAAACACCCTAGAGGTCCCAAAAGTAATAACAAAATGCACAAGAGCAACAACAAATAGGGCCTTTACGATTTACGCTCCCAGAGCATGGAATGCTCTCCCCACCTCTATTCGAAACATCACTTACCTAACCCACTTCAGGAAGGCAATAAAGCAGCACCTGTTCACTACATACTACCCTGAATCTAGCCTTAGTAACCATACATATGGCCCCTCAGACGATCACTCATTAAAATTAAACAATCAGACTCAGCATGAAAAAGGATAATCAACTGATCGCTCAGAATGTACCCACTGAAATAGAATTAAGACCCCAGTGTAAATAAGATGTAGATATGTTCTGCCTGAAATCAGGTACCAGTGTAATACAATGTATAGAGTTATAGAATGTACATAGTTTCCCCCAGTTACTTCCAAGTTGATCTCCCTGTTTATTGTAAATACAACTCAAAGTTCCCTGTGTTGTATAGTTGATGTTAAATGTAAACCGCTCTGATCTAAAATAGAGCGGTATAGAAGAACTGTTAAATAAATAAATAAATATCTAACCTCTCAATTAGTGCTATACATTCTAATTCTCCCATCTTGTTTTTTAGACTTCTAGCCTTTGCATACAAGCATTTTAGAGACTGTATTTTATTCATATTAATTTGGCTATTGGTAGGCATGGGTAATTTGGGATCTTTAAGCTCTGTCTGCTCCATACTCGAGGGCATTTGGGCTACTTTACTCTTTTTTGGAACCTCTCTGCTTTTGGTATTATCCTTCAAGGATACATTCTTCCGAACCATCCGCTCTTGGGCGACTGTTGGCTTTCCCCTATTATCTGATATGGAAGGACAGACTAGATAGGCCATGTGGTCTTTTTCTGTCATCATGTTTCTATGTTTCTATCTAGTTTAAAAGCTGCTCTATCTCCTTTTTAAAGGTTAATGCCAGCAGCCTGGTTCCATCCCTTCGGAAGAGCCCATCCTTTCCCCAGAATATTCCCCAGTTCTTAACAAATCCAAACCCCTCATCTCTGCACCATTGTCTCATCCACACATTGAGACTCCGGAGCTCTGCCTGCCTTTTGGGTCCTGCGCATGGAACGGGAAGCATTTCGGAGAACGCTACCCTGGAAGTTCTGGATTTGAACTTCCTACCTAAAAGCCCAAATTTAGCCTCCAGAACCTCCCTACCACATTTTCCTATGTCATTGGTACCAACATGTACCAAGACAGCAGACTCCTCCCCAGCACTATCTAAGACCTTATCTAGGTGGCGCGTGAGGTCCGCTACCTTCGAACCAGGCAGGCAAGTTACCAGGCAATCCTCACGTCTACCAGCCACCCAGCTATCTACATGCCTAATGATCGAATCACTAACTATAACGGCTGTCCTAACCCTTCCCTCATGGGCACATAGCCCTGGAGAAACCTCCTCGGTGCGAGAGGGTTTTACATCACCTGGAGGACAGGTCCTAGTTACAGGATCACTTCCTGCCACACCAGGGTGATTCTCTCCTGTCACGTGACCTATCTCCTTCATGGCAACAGGGATGCTGCCAGACTGGAGGTGGGACTTCAGGACTATATTCCTGTAGGTCTCGTCTATGTACCTCTCTGTCTTTCTTATGTTTTCCAAGGCTGCTGCTCTAGCCTCTAGAGAATGGACTCGTTCCCTGAGAGCAAAGAGGTCCTTGCACCTAGTGCACACGTAGGATATGCAGGAGTGCTTATCCATTTGCATGTACATCCAGAAACAGCAGTGATTTTTAAAACAAGGAGAGGCTGAAAAAAGAGGATCCTTACCTCACACCTTTGCTTTGCTGCAACCAGGAACATTGTTTGTTTATTTATTTATTATACTGCTTTATCCTTCGGTCAAAGCGGTTTTCACTGAAACAGACCATTTACAATGAGCAGGGAAGTCAATTTTATATAAGGGGATATGAGGCAGTGGAGATTGAGGATGTTTAGGAAGGGGGAATTTGAGGGGAGAGGAAGGAACATGGCTTCCTATCTGCAGCAACCCAGATAGCGGGCCACAAGTCTGACCTGCTATCAGATAAGAACATGCCATATTAGGTCAGACCAAGGGTCCATCAAGCCCAGTATCCTCTTTCCAACAGCGGCCAGTCCAGGTCCAGGTACCTGTCAGGTTCCTAAAAAGGTACACAGATTCTATGCTGCTTATCCCAGGGATAAGCAGTGGATTTCCCTAGTCCTCTTTAATAATGGTTATGGACTTTTATTCAGGAGCTTGCCCAAATGTCTTTTAAACCCAGCTACACTAACAGCTTTTCCTACATTCTCTGGTAATGAATTCCAGAGTTTGATTATGCGGTGATTGAAAAAATATTTTCTCTCATTAGTCTTAAATGTGCTACATCATAGCTTCATTGCGGGTCCCCCAGTCTTTCAACTTTTTGAAGGAGTAAACAACTAATCTACATTTACCCATTCCATTCCATTTGTTATTTTATGAACCTCTATCATATCTCTCTTCAGCTGTTTTTTTTCCAAGTTGAAGAGCTCTAGCCATTTCAGCCTTACATTGTAGGGGTATAGTTTCATTCCCTTTACTATTTTGGTGGCTGTCTCTGTACCTTTTCCAAATCTGCAATATTCTTTTTAAGATATAGTGAAGAATTGCATGCAATATTCAAGGTGCAGTTGCACCATGGAGTGATACAGAGGCATTATAAAATCCTTGTGTTTTATTCTCAACTCCTTTCCTTATGTTTCCTCCATTCTATTTGCTTTTTTGGCCGCTGCTATATACTGGGCAGAGGGTTTCAACATAATATCGATGATAAGGCCTAGATCCTTTTCCCGGATGTTGCTTCCTAATGTGGAACCTTGCATCGAATAACTAGTTTGAGTTGTTCTTCCCTAAGTGCATAACTTTGCACTTGTCCACATTAAATTTCATCTGCCATTTGGATACCTAATCTCCCAATTTATCAAGGTTCCCTTGTAAGTTTTCACAATCCTTTTGTGTTTTAACAACATAAAAACATAAGAAATGCCATACTGGATCAGACCAAGGTTCTTCAAGCCCAATATTCTGTTTCTAACATTGGCCAATCCAGTCACAAGTACCTGGCAGGTTCCCAAAGGCAACAGGTTCCACAATGCTATGGATTTCCCGGGTCCTCTCTAATAATGGTTTATGGACCTTTCCTCCAGGAACCTGTCCAAACCTTTTTTAAACCCAGCTACACTAACAGCTTTTACTGCATCCTCTGGTAACGAATTCCAGAGTTTAATTAAGCATTGAGTGAAAAAATATTTTCTCTTATTAGTCTTAAATGGGTTACATTGTAGCTTCATTGTGTGTCCTCTAGTCTTTCTACTTTTTGATGTTATAAACAACCCAACTACGTTAACCCGTTCCACTCCATTCATTAATTTATAGACCTCTATCATATCTCCCGTCATCTTTCTCTTTTCCAAGTTGAAGAGCCCTAACATTTTAAGACTTTCCTCATAGGCGTATCCTTCCATCCCCTTTACCATTTTGGTGGCTCTTCTCTGTACCTTTTCTAATTCCGCTATATCCTTTTTAAGATGTGGTGACCAGAATTGCACATAATAATATTCAAGATGCGGTCGAACCATGGAACGATAGAGGCATTATAATATACTTTATTTTATTCTCTATTCCTTTCCTTATGATTCCTAGCATTCTATTTGCCTTTTTGGCCACCACAGCACCCTGGGCGGAGGGTTTCAACACGATGATGCCTAAATCTTTTTCCTGGGTGGTGGTTTCTAATGTGGAACCTTGAATCGTGTAACCAAGGTTTGGGCTATTCTTTCCTAGGTGCATAACTTTGCACTTGTCCACATTAAATTTCATCTGCTATTAGGACACCCAGTCTTTCAACTTATCAAGGTCCTCTTTCAGTTTTTCACAATTCTCCTTTTCACTTTGAATAATTTTGTGTCATCTGCAAATTTGATCTTCTCACTCATTATTCCTTTTTCCGGTCATTTATATTTTTATTTTTTATTTTTTGCATTTGTTTACAAATAAATCACAAGACAGAAAATGAGATCCCCCACCGTTACATAACCGAAAAGAAAAAGAAAACATTTATCTCACAAGTCCACATCTAGAGGAGAATGGTACCCTATTATGCACAGAAAAAAAACACATAAAATGCACTGCTTGCCGAAGAATGTAACTATATAAACTCACATTAACTATGCAGATTAGCAAAACGTGCAATTAGATGCCAGGGCTATTTTGTACATTAGAATGATTTTGCGCAATAGAATGAGATTTCAAAAATTACTCCAGTTGTGATACTTCCAAGAACACATAACTAATCCCCCCCCCCCCCCTCCTAGTACTGATGACGTCGTCAGGCATTTGCAAGGAAATTTTAAGAAAAATGTAGCACCCATTTCAGGCACAGGCGGCTTCAAAGATAAAAAATAAGCCTTGCGCCTAGCCTGAGCTTGCCTGGAGACATCAGGAAAGGTATTAGTCTTTTGCCCACAAAAGCACGCATCTTTTTTTTTTTAAATATATTGGAAGAATCATATTTTTATCTATCTCAGAATTAAAGGATACAAGCAAGGTAGCCTGAATTGACACCTAATCCTGTGATGGCTCAATAAAATCAGGAATATTCAGACTTTCTATCGGGGACAAATTATGGCCTCCATCCTCCACCTTAGTAACCTTTGCATCCCAAGGCAGATAATACAAATTATTAAGAGAAAATTTAACAACATCCTGATAACCTAACACTTCACTGAAATATTTCTGAAAAAGAGTTAACGGTTGATAAATAGCAAGTAATAGGAAAGTTAAGACATCTGTGGTTCTTACAGTAGCTTGGTAGGCTTTTAACAACTCCTGTTGTCAGTGGAAGGCGAGGCTATTCTTCATAAAAGATATAGCAGCAGTCCCTTGCAAATTGAAAGCTTGAGTTTGTTTTCTTAAGATGAGAGTCCAAAGCTGAAAACTGAAAATCATGTTGACCTAACTTCGCCATCATTTCCTTAGTAACTTCAGAGAACTGAGAAATAGTGCCACCCAAGGAGGCATCGATTCGAAAGAGAACTTGCCAAATATCAATTAAGGAAACATCTGAGCACTTGTTCCCAGTAGTAGAAATGCAGGGAAAACCATGCGAACAATTGGACACCCTCTGGGACCTGCACTACACGGGGCAAAGGAATTGCACTGAGCGCAGGCAGGTCAGCAGAGGATCCAGCTGCACTAAGAATACCATGGGAATGCGACTGACTCTCAACAACCAGAGAGGAAATCACAGGGCCTAGTACCCCATTGCTAGCCTGCAGGGTTGGGTTAACCCTCATTGTGGAAAAGGAACCATCCAAAGATCTCAGGAACCTGAAAAAGGACGACGATAGCCTTCTATCTCTTTTGCATGCAGCAATACGGGCCTGTCCATAGGGCCAAAAATCTTCACAGGTCATTTATGAATATTTTAAAAACAGCAGGCCCAGCACAGATCCCTGGGGTACTCCATTATTCACCTTTCTCTATTAAAAAAAATTGTCCATTCCAAATCTTCCTGCTAGACCAGTTCAGACACGTGGTCCTCTATCAGCAACCTGCTGGTAGGGGAACACAACCCACTTTTTTGGACTGGTCTAGCAGGACTCAAGGAAAGGACATTATCCAGTAAGTAAAATGTCACCTTTAGCTCTACTCTGTCTTCCATCTTTTAACCAGTTCCTAATTCACAGTAGTACACTGCTTCCTATCCCATGACTTAATTTCCCCAAGAGCCTCACATGAGGGACCTTATCAAAGGCTTTTTGAAAATCCAGATATACTGTATAAACTGGCTCACCTTTATCGACCTGCTTATCCACATCTTCAAAGAAATATAATGGATTAATGAGACAAGACTTTCCTTGGCTAAATCCCGTCCAGTGGTTCTCAACCCAGTCTTCTGGAACCCCTCGTCTAGTTGCGTTTTCAGGATATCCACTATGAATATGCATGAGATAGATCTGCATACAATGGAAGCAGTGCATCCAGATCTATCTCATGCATATTTATTGTGGATATCCTGAAAACCCGACTGGCCTGTGGGTCCCAGAGGACTGGGTTGAGAACCACTGCATTGAACCATGACTACATGTTTAGTAATTTTATTATTTATAGTGGTTTCTACCATTTTGCCCAGTACTGATGACAGGCTCACGCATCTGTAGTTTCCCGGATCACCCCTGGAACCTTTTTAAAAATTGGCATTTCATTAGCCATTCTCCAATCTTCAGGTACTATAGATGATTTTAATGATTGCTCACAGGTTGCTAATAGTAGGTCTGCAATCTCAGTTCTTTCAGCACCCTGGGATGTATTCCAACTGGTGCAGGTGATATGCTACTTTATTTATTTAGCTGCATTTATATCCCGCTTTTCACCGGGTCAAAGCGGTTGGGGGATACATTTAACACGAGGGGATATGAGACACATACTCTAATACTTACAGGGGACATGGGCAATGGAGGGTTAAGTGGCTTGCCCAAGACCACAAGGAGCACTGTGGGACTAGAAACCCCAGTCCTTCCAGTCCAAGATTGCTGTCCTCTAGTGGGATTTGATCTACCGACCTTCCTACCTTGCCCCAACCACTAGGCCACTCTTTCATTTATCAGATAACTGAATTACATCTTTCCGGTTCATCGATACTTGTTTTAGTTCCTCCGATATATCACCTTTAAATGTCCTTTCAGGAACAGGTAACTTCCTTATATCTTCAGTTAAGGCCCAAGCAAAGAATTAATTTAGTCTCGCCACTGTGGCCCTGTCTTCCCTTTGCGCTCGTATTACCTCTCTGTCATCCAGTGGTCCAACTGACTCTCACAGGTTTCCTTCTATGAATGTACTTGAAAAAGGTTTTTTTATGTGTTTTTGCTTCCAAGGCAAGCTTCTTTTCAAATTCTGTCTTTGCCTGCCTTATCAATGCCTTGCATCTAACTTGCCATTTCTTATGTTGTTTCCTGTTTTCATCATTTGGCTCCTTTTCTCATTTCTTTAAAGATGCTTTCTTTGCTGTAACAGTCTCTCTGACCTCACCTTTAAACCATGCCGGCAGTCTTTTGTCCTTCCTTCCACCTTGCTTAAAGTGTGGAATACATCTGGTTGGGGCTACCAAGATAGTATTTTTAAACAGTGCCCATGCTTGATGTAAATCTTTTACCTTTGCAGCTGCTCCTTATATTTTTTTTTCTTAACCATTTTCCTCATTTTATCATAGGCTTCCTTTTGAAAGTTAAATGCCATTGTTGTGGATTTCCTTGCTGTCCTCCTTCCAAAATGAAATGTGAACATGTTATGATCACTATTGCCAGGTGGCCCCAACACCGTTATCGCTCACATCAGGTCCTATCTTCGATTAAGGACTAGGTCTAAAATAGCTTCCTCTCATGTTGGTCCATGAACCTGATGCTCCATGAAGCAGTCATTTAATTCTTCTAGAAACTTTTTATCTCCTTAGCATGTCCTGCTGTGACATTGACCCAGTTGATGCTGATGTAATTGAAATTACCCATTACTGTGTTGTAACTTTTGTTAGTTTCCCTGATTTCTTTTAGCATTTCAGGGGTTGAGAGAAGCATCATGAAATGATTTTTAGCGCTTCTAAGTCCAATCCCTCGACATTAGTGACGTTGGTCTTGATGGCTTCCCAGGCTGTACTTAGACACTGGTGGTGCATCAGTATGAAGGAGTTCTCCATCTACCACGGAACTGAACACCTATAGATCTCCTGAGCATCAGTTATCCACCGATGTTCCCCCAAAGTCGAGGAAGGATTCCGAAGGCTGTTGAAAAAGGATTGAAAGTGCTTTTTGCCATACAGGAACTTGAGGCCTTGATGACTACTAACATTGCACAACAATGCATTGCGCTTTTCCTCGACAGACATGTTCTGCCTGACCAGCCGATATTGCTGTCTAGCACATCAGGGACTGATGCACCCTCGAAACCTAGAAAGTCATCGGTGCATGGATGCTCCCAAAGGAGAGTCAACGAGGCAAAGGCTCAGAAATAATTTGAATTTCTGAGTCAGAAGGCTGGATCACAGATCAGGAGTCTGAAATCCTCCAAATCCCCTCCTGAGAATATTACTTTCCATTATTTTGTAAGGGATATGACTAAGGCCATATCATTTTTGTTGGAGAAGGAGGAAACATCTAGGGGAGAAGTATTGGAAAACCTCTAATACTCCACAACCCTCAAGAAAACTGTGATAGTGATTGCACCATATCCTTCAGAGGTTACAGATGAGGATGTGGTAGACCCCCCTCTTTGTAAGATAGACTCCATATAGAGAGTTCAAATAACACCCAAATTAGAGAAGCTCTAGCTTCCGCACCATTCTTTGGGTGTCAGAGCTGCTCTCAAGAGCTTCAGGAACTCCAGATCATACTCCTTGGTGCTCCCAGAGAGAGGGATGCTTAGAATGTGGATTCTTTTGGCAGAAAAGCTTTTCAGAATACCATGCTTGCTTCTCAATTGGCTTTATACCAGCACTATATGGTCATGTTTTTACAGGACAACAAACACAGCCTAGATGATATGTCTGGGTTTTTTCCTTCAGAGAAACTATAACACTTTCATTCCCTAGTGAGCCACAGCAAGGACTGCTTGAAATACATTGGTCCTGGTGACTTTTAATGTTTTCAATATGGTATCCAGAGCTTCTGCCATCAGCATAGGCTCTTGGAGACTTTTGTTGCTCTGGGTTTTAGACTGTGATTAACAACAAAATGTAGGTCACTTATAGGAGTGAAAAATCTAGTGATAATATGACACTCCACCATACCAAAATTAATCTTCATAAAACTGCTTTCAAAGGAGAAGACAAAAATCACTTCTATTTATCACTTTGCAGCACATCTATACGCAATCTATACGCAATCGATCTCCATATGAAACAAGCTCAATGGACCTTGAGATTCAGTGGACTCAGGTCACTGGGAAACTACTACTACTACTGAGCATTTCTATAGTGCTGCAAGTCGTATGCAGCGCTGTACAGACAAATAAGAAACAGTCCCTGCTCATCAGAGCTTACAATCTAGTCAAGACAAACACAGAAGGAGCTTACAATCAAGTTAGGACAAACACAAAGGTGTAGGTAGGGGTAAATAGGGGGGAAAGGAGATTAGGTGAGTCAAGAATCGAAGGCAGCCGTAAAGAGGTGAGTTTTCAGAGGGTTAGAGAGGGTGCCTGGCGTACAGATAGAGGTAGTATGTTCCAGGCGTAAGGCACAGCCAGGTGAAAGGAGCGTAGTCTGGAGTTGGCAGTTCGAGAGGGGGGCATAAATAGAAGCAGTTGGTTAGAAGAGCGGAGTTCCCGAGAGGGGTTGTAAGGAGAGATAAGGGAAGAAAGGTACTGAGGAGCTGCAGAGTGAATGCATTTATAGGTCAGCAGGAGAAGTTTGAACTGGATACGGAAACGGATAGGGAGCCAGTGGAGTGACTTGAGAAGGGGAGTAACATGGGCATGACGAGGCTGGTGGAAGATTAGTCGTGCAGCAGAGTATTAAACAGATTGAAGGTGGGAGAGAGATGGTTCAAGGGGAGACCAGCAGGGAGTAGGTTGCAGTAGTCGAAACGGGAGGTGACTAGGGAGTGGACAAGCGTTTTAGTGGTGTGTTCAGAAAGGAAAGGGCGGATTTTGTTAATGTTGTAGAGACAGAAATGGCAGGTCTTAGCTATGAGATGGATGTGTTTGGAGGAGGAGAAAGAGGAGTCGAAGATAACCCCCAGATTGCGGGCCGAGGAGACAGGAGTGAGAACAGCGTTGTCCGCCGAGACTGAGAAAAGAGGAGGAGGGGAGGTTTTAGGGGAAAAGATAAGGAGTTCAGTCTTGGCCATGTTCAGTTTCAAGCGGCGGTGGGACATCCAGGCAGCAATGTCAGAAAGGCAGGCAGAGATCCGGGTCTGGATTGCTGGAGAGAGTTCGGGCATAGAGAAGTAGATTTGGGAGTCATCTGCATACAGATGGTACTGAAAGCCATGGGAAGAGATAAGCATGCCAAGGGACTGGGTATAGAGAGAGAAGAGGAGTGGCCCCAAGACAGAACCTTGCGTTACCCCAACTGGGAGCGGGTGGAGGAGGAGGAGGAGCCACCAGAACACTCACTGAAGGAGCGATGGGAGAGATAGGAGGAGAATCAAGATAGTACAGAGCCCTAAAGCCAAGTGAGGACAGAGTGCAAGGAGAGGGTTGTGGTCAACGGTGTTGAAAGCAGCAGAGATGTCAAGGAGTATGAGGACAGAGTACAGGCCCTTAGATTTCACCAGGAACAAGTCACTGGAGACTTTGACAAGGGCCATTTCCGTAGAGTGTAAAGGACGAAAGCCAGCAACATTCTGTTACTCAGCAGCATTCTGTTACTCATCCATTCAAGGAATCTTTAACCTGGTGGACTTCCCACATAAATTTGGCCAAAGGTCTACCCTTCCTAATTTCTACTTATCATGACCGATGAATCCAAACTGGAATGGAAAACTCACCTTGATGGGTTCTACACTCAGGGGATTTGGTCCTTGCAAGAGAGTTTACTTCAAATCAACTTCTTAGAACAAAGAGCAATAGCAAACGTTCTTTCAAATTGTTATACTCCAGATCAACAATCAAATCATCATGTTTTACATCAATAAGCAGGGAAGAAAAGGAAAGAAAAGTACCTTCTGTGTTGGGAAGCAGTCAGATTGTGGAACTTTGCCATCTCTCAGGGGATGGAATTGAGGGCCACTTATCTAACTAGCAAACAGAATTCTTGGTCGATAGGATGAGTCGAGCCCTTCAATTTCACAAATGGACCCTGGACAGGGGGAAGGTAGCTCTCTATATTTTCAGGCGTGAGGCACCATCTTGATAGATCTCTTTGCCACTCCTCATAACGCCCAGGTGCCTTAGTTCTGCTCCAGAGTAGGGACACACTGCAAACTAGCCTCAAATGTTACCTCTTCAGTTGGGGGGAGGGCCTTCTGTACATGTATTTTCCAATACCACTCATTGCCAGAATGCTCCTGAAACTCAAAAGTGACTGAGGTACGATGATTCCTTATTGACCCCGAGAACCATGGTTCCCCTCTACTTCTGGAACTTTCCTTCCAGGAGCCAATTCTTCTGGGCTGTGCATCAACTCTGATTTTGCAGGAGAACAGAGAGATTTTGCTTCTCAACATCAAGTTCCTAGCCCTTACCAATTGGATTTTGAGAGGTTAACTTTGTCCCGTCTCAACCTGCCTCTTGGTGTTACCAGTGTTCTTTTGGTGTCCAGGAGGGCTTTGATGAGAAGATCTTATGCTTTCAAATGGAGAAGGTTTACTCTTTGGTGTGGGAAACATCCCGTAGATCCTTTCGCTTGTCCCACACACACTACTACACCTTTCAGAGTTTGAACTTGAGTCCAACTCTGTAAGGGTTCACTTTGGTGTAACTGAGCTTACCATCATGGTGTAGAAGGTAAACCCATCTCTTTACAGCCCTTAATTGTTCGCTTCATGTGGAGCTTGCTTCTTAAACCCCTCAATAAACTACCCCACAGTGTCTTGGGATCTCAATGTGATTCTCACACAACAGAAGAAAGTTCTGTTTTTGCTGCTGAATTCCTGTCCTCTGATGTTCCTGACGTGGAAGGTCTTATTCTTGTTGATCATTTCAGCACACAGAGTGAGCAAGCTCCGAGCTCTAGTAGTTCATCTATCTTACACAGAATTCTTCCACAATAGAGTGATACTTCATACTCATATCAGTTCCTTCCAAAAGTGGTTATGGATTTTCATCTTAAATAGTCAATCGTCCTTCCAACATTTTTCCCAAAATTGCATTCTCACAAAGCGGAAACTGTACTGCACAAACTGGACTATAAAAAAAAGCCTTAGCTTTCTACTTGGAGCAGATGAAAGTCCATAGAAAGTCCATCCACCTTTTTGTTTCTTTTGACCCCAGCAAGCTAGTGGTCTCCAAACATACTTGGTCAATTTGGCTCGCAGACTGCATCTCTTTCACTTATGCCCAAACAGGCCTAAGTCTTGTGCGTCATCTCATGGCCCATAATATCAGAGCCATGGCTATGTCGATGGCCCACTCGTGCTCTCTCTCCATGGAAGGGATATGCAAAGCTGCAAGGTAGACTTTGGAACACACCTTCGCTTCTCACTACTGTTTGGAAGAGATTCCCTATGTTGTATGGCAGACAGAAGTCACAACACTCCATGAGCAATGCAGTCCTTCAGTCTCTACACTTGAGAATAAATTAGAGGGGTCTTTAAGTGGGACCAGTATACACTGAGAAGCCTTGGCACTTAAAATTCCACTCAGTCCTCTCCCCATCTCAAAATAACTGAGTCCAGGCCAGAATGTGCATCCTGAACCAAACATTTACTTGAAGGTCTTTGGGGTCACTGATAAAAATAACAAAAAAAAAATACAACTGGTGGAAACAAGAAGAATAGAACTAGATTACAAGCAATTAATTCCTTTTCTTTCTTTTTTTTTGTCAAAAATACGTTACAAGCAGATCAATTCTTTATTCAGGTATGAATTTTGTAATACATCAAGTACTATTTCCCTGGTACTGGCACTTAACTCCAAGCTTCTCCACCTCTCCACTGTTAATAGTTTTGGCGGTTATTCTTTGTGGGAATTCCCTTCCTTTTGCTCTTTTAATCTTTCTCAGTGTACCTTGAACTTGTAGCTGCGCAGATACAAGTCTCTGATACTGTCCTGTGTTCACTCTTGGCTTTGGGTCATTGATTACCGATGAACTCTTGTGGTTCCTAGTCTCCTTAGAGCTGGTAGCTTCTCTAGATTCAGATCCCTGATACTGCACTGTAGGTGCTTCTGGCTCTGGTGTACCTGGGTTAGAGAAATGTATTTCTCAGAACCTCCTCTCCTTCACTCTTGAAGTATGTGGCTCCCATATTCCTGTTTCTTGACTCCTTCTCTTTGCTCAGGCAGAGCTGTATTCCTGCTTAGCCAGTGGTGGGGCTGGCAGGGTTTGCATAGTCACTAAATTTATTGTAAGTTATAGGCTTCAGCCCAAGATACCATTCTTCCAATCTACTCTCTACTCTGATGCTCTTGGGCCTGTGAGGAACAGTGTCAAAGGCTTTACTGAAATATAAGTACACCACATCTAGAGCTCTCCCTTGGTCCAACTTTCTGGTCACCCAGTCAAAGAAATCAATCCGCTTTGTCTTATAAGACCTGTCTGTAGTAAAACCATGTTGCCTCAGATCCTGTAATCCACTGTATTCCAGAAACCTCACTATCCTCTGATCCACTGTATTCCAGAAACCTCACTATCCTCTGTTTTAGCAGCATTTCTATTTGTTTGCTCATCACAGAGGTCAGATTAACCAGTCTGTAATTCCCAACCTTATCCTTATTTCCACCTTTATGTAAAGGGACCACATGCGCCTTTCTCCAGTACTCTGGGATCATTCCCCATTCTAAAGAACCATTGAAAAGGTCAAATATTGGAGCTGCTAGAACTTCCCTAAATTTCTTCAGTACTCTTGTGTGTATTCCATCTGGCCCCATGAGGTAAATGATTAAATCATTGTGGATCTAGCTAAGGTTATGGTTGCATTTCTATATTCATGTGATATCGCATTCCATTTTTCAAAATTTAAAAAAATATATATATTTTTTGTATTTTCAGTGTTTTTCAATTTTAGGTGATATTTAAAAAATATTGAGCTCCTTGGTATTGGTTGAGATAATAATGCAGAACATTCTTCAACAAAGACCTCATCCTTCTTTGTCAATGGAAGTATGACAATTGAAGATTCTGGGTGTAGGAATCTAAAAAAGGTGCTTAGCGAAGTGTAACAAGCCCTGGAAAAGGCTAAAGATTGTCTGAAGAGATATACAGATAAACAGTGATGAGAGCCTCCAAATCTACAGTATAAGATTGTTTTTTGGATTGCTTGCTAACAGCATTAGGCTTTATCTGTTTGTTTTTTGTCATCTCTACATGAAGAAATATCACATGACTTATTTTTGGAACTTTTTCTCAAACTAGAAGAGGGCAGATCTCAAAATTACCCTTGTAAATAGCTATGTACACAGAGAAAATATGTTGTCTGAAAATTGCCCAGTTTGTATTGCCCACCATGTATACTTTTACATGCATTGTTGTGTAGGTTTTCCTGGGGCAGGATTAAGTTGGGGGAGATAAGAATGAAAGTAGTTTTGTATTTTCAAAACTTCATGGGGTTTTTTTGGCTGGAAGAGCTATCTGCAGGAAAATCAGGTGTAAATCTCTACAGCCACTTTTTCTTCCAGCAGTTTTCAAAGGAAAAGTATACGCAAGCTTTCCCTGCACTAATACAAAATCCTTAGGGAAAAGTAAGAAACTTCGCACCTGCCTGCACAGTTTTGTGAAAAATTACTGAACACAATGGAGGAAGGGGGGTGTTGGGATTGTTTAAATGACTACAGCAGTCCCTCGATATCCAAATCTAATCCATTCCAGAAAGTCAATCGGATACTGAAATTTCAGATATCAAAAGCATATTTACCATTATTTCAAATGGGGAAAATAATAATGCATTTCTGTTGTTGTTGTTAAGTGCCGTCGAGTCGGAGTCGACTCATGGCGACCCTCTGGATAGCTATCCTAAATTGTGTTCGGTCTTCAGTCAGGCGGCTCATTGTTGACAGACTGGTACCCGTAGCTGCTGTTATTGTATCGATCCATCTCATTGCTGGCCTTCCTCTTTTGCGTTGACCTTCTATCTTGCCAAGCATGATGTCTTTCTCTAATGATCTCTCTCTTCGCATGATGTGTCCAAAGTATGAAAGTCAAAGTCTTCTCATCTGAGCTTCTAAAGAAAGCTTAGGTTTGATCTCCTCTAGTACCGACTGTTTTGTTCTTCGGGCAGTCCATGGTGTACACAG
Source organism: Ichthyophis bannanicus (assembly GCA_033557465.1). Taxonomy (NCBI): domain Eukaryota; kingdom Metazoa; phylum Chordata; class Amphibia; order Gymnophiona; family Ichthyophiidae; genus Ichthyophis; species Ichthyophis bannanicus. The sequence continues at coordinate 606,766,386 of CM066031.1, read as the reverse complement.
TATTCGCCGCCAGCACCATAATTCAAAGACATCAATTTTCTTCCTGTCTGTTTTTTTCACTGTCCAGCTTTCACATCCATATGATGTTATTGAAAATACCATGGCTTGAACAAGTCGAATCTTTGTATAGATAGAGACATCTCTGCTCTTGAGAATCTTATCTAGGTCTTTCATAGCCATTCTACCAAGAGCAATGCGTCGTCTGATTTCTTGACTGCTTGTTCCTTCTTTATTGATAGTTGATCCAAGTAGGTTAAAGTTGTTCACGATTTGAATTTCTTCTCCTTCAATGATGAACCTGTTGATTATGCCAGTTGTCATGATCTTTGTCTTCTTTACATTAAGGTTCAGGCCCATTTTGAGACTATGTTCTTTGATTGTGAGAAGCAGATGTTTCAGATCATCTTCACTTTCAGCCAGTAATGTAGTATCATCAGCATAGCGAAGGTTGTTGATGAGTCTTCCACCAATCTTCACACCTCTGTTGTCTTCATACAATCCTGCTTCTCTGATGATTTGTTCTGCATATAAATTAAACAGGTAGGGGGAAAGTATGCAGCCTTGTCTTACACCTTTGCTTATTTTAAACCATTCTGTTTCTCCTTGTTCCGTTCAAACTGTTGCTTCTTGATCAATGTACAGATTGCACAAGAGAACAATCAGGTGTTCTGGTATACCCATGCTTCTTAATGTGGCCCAGAGTTTCTCATGGTTTACACAGTCAAAAGCTTTGCTATAGTCGATAAAGCACAAATAGATATCCTTTTGGTATTCTTTAGTCTTTTCAAGGATCCATCTCACATCCGCAATGATGTCTCTCGTTCCTCGCCCTTTCCTGAACCCTGCTTGCACTTCAGGTAGTTCTTGTTCCAGGTATGGTTGTAGTCTCTTTTGAATAATCTTCAGTAGAATCTTGCTGGCATGTGGGATCAGAGTGATTGTTCGATAATTTCCACAGTCAGTTGGATCACCTTTCTTTAGTATTGGTATAAACACAGATCTTTTCCAGTCAGTTGGCCATGATGTTGTCTTCCATATTTCTTGGCAGAGCCTTGTAAGTATGGTAACAGCTGCATCAGATTGCTGCAATACTTCTGTAGGAATGCCATCAATGCCTGGTGCTTTGTTCTTTGATAAGGCTTTCAATGCTGCTTCAACTTCGTCTTTCATCACCAATGGTTCCCGATCATAAGGTACAGGTTGAAACAGCTGTTGGTCCACTTGATCTTTATCATATAAAAACTCTGTATATTCCTTCCACCTTTTCTTGATCTTCTCAGCATCATTCAACATAGAACCTTGAGCATCTTGTAACATTCCAATTCGAGGCTGGAACTTTTTCTTTAACTCTCGTAGCTTTAGGAAAGCCGATCTTGTTCTTCCTCTAATAGTTTCTGTTTCTATTTCCTTGCATGCGTCGTCGTAGTACTTTTCCTTGTCCTGTCTTGCTGCACGTTGGAAATCTCTGTTGAGTTCTGCAATTGTCTTTCTTTCTCCTCTGGCTTTAGCTTCTCTGCGTTTCTGGGCAATTTTCAGAGTTTCTTCCGTTATCCATTTTGGCCATTTTTTCTTTTTCACCTTTTGTAGAGACTTCTCGCTTTCTTCCAACACAACCTTCTTGATGTTATTCCATAACTCTTCCGGAGCTCTGTCATTTGTATCTAAAGCAGCAAATCGATTTTGCAGGCAGTCTTTAAATTCCAGTGGTATATTCTCAAGGTCATATTTTGCTGCATTCATGAGTGGTTTGCTCTTTTTCAACTTTAGCTTGAGTTTGCATACTAGTAGTTGATGATCTGTACCACATTCAGCTCCAGGTTTTGTCTTTGTTGATGTTATAGAGCTTTTCCATCGTTGACTTCCACAGATGTAGTCAATTTGATTTTTATACAATCCATTGGGTGAAGTCCATGTGTACAGTCGCCGCTTGTGTTGCTGGACGAAGGTGTTTGAGATGAATAGATCATTGGTCTTGCAGAATTCTATCAGTCTTTCTCCAGCTTCATTTCTGTTGCCAAGTCCATATTTTCCAACTACTTTGCCTTCTTCTTTGTTGCCAACTTTTGCATTCCAGTCACCCATGACTATCAGGATATCCTGTTTGCATGTTCTGTCAATTTCAGCTTGTACTTGTTCATAGAACTCTTCAATTTCATTCTCTTCTGCAGCTGTTGTTGGGGCATATACTTGAATTATAGTTGTGTTGATAGGCAATCCTCGTAGACGAATAGAGATTAAGCGTTCGCTGACTGCACTGTATTTCATTACAGTTCTTGCAAGTTTCTTCTTTATTATAAATGCAACACCATTTCTTCTTTGTCTTTCATTTCCAGCATAGTAGACCATGTGATCATCTGATGCAAAGTGCCCGATGCCAGTCCATTTCAGTTCGCTGACACCCAACAGATCAAGTTGTACACGTTCCATTTCATTCTTGACCACCTCCAACTTCCCTTGGTTCATGCTTCGTACGTTCCTTGTTCCAATGTGTAAGACATAAGACATCTTTACAGCTTCTGACTCTCATTTCATGAGCAGCTATATCAGCAGTCAGACTTCCCGAGGGCTTTGATCCAACCACATCATAAATGCTGGTTTTACTCTGAAAAGTCTTCAGCTCTTCCCCAGTCGCTAGTTGAGTGCCTTCCAACCTGAGGGTCTCATCTTCCAGCACCATAGCACAATTTGTTTTGTTGTAACTATCCATTGGGTTTTCATGGCAAGATACAGAAGTAGATTGCCAGGCCTTTCTTCCGCGCAGTTTAAGTTTGGTTTTGTTGCCATTGTCACAAAAATGTGATCCTCCACCGTCAACACTATCCCATTCTGCTGCTGCCCAGATGGGTGGTTTGTCTTGGTCTGGCACCTCAGCTGAGACCTGTCCATCTTGGGAGACCCTGCCAGTAGTTAAACTACCGATAGTTTAGCTCTCAGCATCACTGATGCACGCAAGCCCTCACAGCACGACAAGCTGCAAACCAAGTGAGAGATGCATTTCTAGCCCATCCAAAAACCCCAATCAGTATCCCCAAACATCACTAAAACAGTGCAAAACAACCATATAACTATCAGACACTTAATGAAGTAACTGGTGAAATATTTGGTAGTTTTATTGGGTACTCACTGAGTTAAGTAGAGCGGCTTTGCTTTACTGTATGGTGGAGGAAGTGGGCTTTGTAGTCAGTCTTCGTCATCAATGCTGGTTGAAATAGGAGGAGAGTGAGGTGATGAAGCATGTCTTGTTTTTTGGGAAAGGGAGACTCCTGAAGTAGAAGGCTGTGATGAATCTGGAGAAGTGGCGGCTGTAGTTGGACAAAAAAAATCTCAAAATAGAGCTCTGTGTTCCTTCTCCTAATTTGGGTTCGTAGATCTCCTTATAACATGAGATAGCGGTTTCAATTGTGTTTTTGAAAGCGATGCTTTTTATCATGCCCACTAATAAGTGAAGTCATTCTTTTTGAACACTCTAAAACGTCTCATAAAGTTTTACTGTCTAGTTTGCCCATGTTTTTCGGTTCTTTTTCTTCCACCTCTTCCTCTGACAATCCATGGGCATCCAGCTGAATGAGTTCTTCAGTTGTAAACTCTTCTCCCTGTGATTTCAAAAGCTCCTCAACATTTTATCAACTTCAGTGAAGCCAACTTCCCTAGCAAGATCCACTATCTTAGCCTTTGCAGGCATCATTTCCTGAAATCCTTCAATGCTCTTAACAAATTGCAGCAGAAGCTTCCTCCATACACTGTTCGTTTGTGGAGGCACTTTCTTCCATGCCAAGTCAATGAATTCCAAGGCCTTTTTAATGTTAAAGTTTTTCCACAGTTCTTTGAAGCTTCTTTGTTTTCGTCAGATGCCTGGGCTGCAGAATAGACATTGTGTTTGGAGGAAGAAAAACCACTTGGATATTGTCATAGTACTCAAGAACACTTGAGGGATGTTCTGGGGTATTGTTTATAATAAGTAGAGCCTTGTTCGCAAGGTTCTCCCGATGCATGTAATTTTTTATGAATGGCAACAAGTAGTGTTTCACATAATCAGCAAACACTTCCTTTATCATCCAGGCTTTTCTGTTAGACCTCCACAACATGGGCAACGCACTCTTCATCATCCCCTTAAGGGCCTGGGGGTTTTCAGAATGATACACTAACAATGGCTTAAGTTTTACGTCACCATTACAATTGCCACCAAGAAGTAATGATTAGTGGGCTTCATTATAAAGCATATGAGGACAGACTTAAGGATCTTAATATGTACACCTTAGAGGAAAGGCAGGATAGAGGTGATATTATTGAGTTGTTTAAATACCTCCGTGGCATAAATGTTCAGGGAGAGAGCCTCTTTCAATTGAAAGCAAGTTCTGCTACGAGGGGACATGGGATGAGGGTGAAGGGAAATAGATTCAGGAGTGATATGCGGAAATATTTCTTTACGGAAAGAGTAGTGGATCCATGGAATAGTCTCCCAGTGGAGGTGGTAGAGATGAGGACAGTAACTGAATTCAAAAAAGCATGGGACCAACACAGAGGATCTCTAAAGGTAAAAAGTGGACTGTTGTAGTTGTTGTTATGGAAGGACAGACTAGATAGGCCATGTGGTCTTTTTCTGTCATCATGTTTCTATGTAATGTCAGCCTATCTTTTGATGCTTTATGCCCGAGCACTTTCTTTTCAGCACGAGAAATGAAGGTACAAGAAGACATTTGTTTCCAAAATAGACCTGTCTCATCCACATTGGAAATTTGTTTAGCAGTATAACTGCCGCCTTCAATAATTTCTTGTAGTTGCGAAGGGAAAAATGCTGCCACCTCATCTGCTGAAGCCGCTTCACCAGTGATTTTTATGTTGCGAAGCATTGCACGGTTCTTGAAGTGCTTGAACCATCCAGAACTTGCCTTAAAAGTCAAGTTCCTCACTGCATCATCTCCCTCCTCCACAGCCTTTTTCTTGTCTTCAAACATGGTGATTGCTCTGTGCTTGAGCTATTGTCGTGCTTAAAGGAATGCCACGGTCAGTTTGGCCCTCCATCCATTGCACAAGAAATTTTTCAAGTTTGATAGACACTTGATGATAAGATTTCATAACACGATGCATTTTACCTGAACCAATGCCTTTCACCTTTTTCCATTCTTTTTATGACTTCCATTTTCTCCTCCAGCATATGGTCCTTTCTAGGATTCTTACCTTCTTTCTTTTCCATCTTGTTTTTTTAAATGTAAAGACACTGCGCAACACAAGACTGAAAGACCATACCAACTAGCTTCTGGAAACAGCGGAATGTCGCACCAGGGCCTACATTTATATTTGCGTTTCAAATTTTCTCGGAGCACGCTTCAAGAAATTTCATTATATTGAATAATTATTCAGGATAATGAAATTTTAGTATGGCTGGCTGTGAGCCGTTATATTGTAAATTCGGATAGCGACAGTTCAGATATTGAGAGATTGCTGTATATTTATCTGGTAAAAGCTGATTTTTCCCTGCATAAAATATTTTGATATGGACCTTTGTTTTATTTTCCTGCATGTATACACAGACAAAATTATAAACTATTCATTCAACTTAGTTTATTTTAAAAAAGTAATTTTAACTGCAGTTTTGTATAATTATGTTCTGAGTACTCTACTAAAGTAACTTGCTACATATAAAAAGGTAATTTTATAGAAAATAATGTCAGTTGTAATTTTGTAATACACTATGCAATTAATACATAGAAAGATGGGTGCTTAGACCATTTAAAACAACTTAATAGAGCCATCCCATTACATTTGTAGCATCTTTTTCTGTCGCAAAAGTTTCCTCTGTATACGGTTGTTGTAAAGTGACATCGAGTTGGTGTCAACTAATGGCGACCCTCTGGATAGTTGACCTAAACTGTGTTCGGTCTTCAGTCAGACGGTTTATTGTTGATAGAGTGGCATCCATCCTCTGAATACATTTGATTAAACAGTGATATGGACTGATATTTTCAGATGTACAGAGTGAGAGAAGAGCCCACATTTTCCTGCAGCAAAATTTAGAAAATTGTGCAGCAATTTGTTTGGGCATATTTGTATAAATTTGCATTATGGTTTTTTTTATATACAATCAATATTACATTATAAAAATAAAGCAGTTTTCCAACTTGTTTGTGTAGATATTTTATTTGGCCTTTGTTTAGGGTTTTTTAAATTCTCTTTTTCCTTTTTAGTTTATACCTGTTCGTATTCTGGTTTTCATCTCTTGCTTATGTCTTTTCTCCTCTCCTCTTATACCATCTATTATTACAACCTGTTTTCTTCCCTAGCAAAATGTCTTTTGCTTGCTTGCTTCCATCCTTCTACTACTTTTTCTCATCTTGTGTGAGCCCTCCTGCAGTTTTTCCTCCTTTTAGTTTGTCATCCCTCTCTTTGCCAGTTCCATCCTTACCTTTCCTCTTATTCAGCCTTACCCATTTAACTTCTCCCATCCTTACCATTCTAGTTTCTCATCTTTATCCCTCTGCTTTTCCAGATATTCCCTTTTTGATTTCCTCCCTTTTTTTCCCATCTTCAGATTTCTTCCTCTGCCTTCTCTGTCCCCCATATCGCTGGTCTTCACTACATCTGTGGTATTTTTCCATCTCCTACTTACTGTCTCTCCCTACTCTCTCTATCTAGCTTCCCCATTCCACCCTTCCATCTCTCTTTCTTTATCTTCTGAGCCAATTCTTCCCTTCCTCTCACTTACCCTTGGTCAGCCCATCTGAGGAGGAGAATGGCATCTGTGGCCTCCTGACACTTGCACCACACTCTGAGTTGTGATGTCCTCCCTTAGTAGTTTGTCCTTCACTGCACTTATACACTGCTTTGCTGTCTCTGTTGAAAAGCAATCGATAATAATTTGCAGTTTGACTTACACAGGCCATTATAACTCTCTACAGTGTACTTGTATGGTCAAAATACAGATCTGTCTCAGGCTCATAGGGAGGCAAATATGGAATGAAGTGCTACTCTGTTTTTCTGCCAGCTAGAAATGGGCAGGTGATGACTGGCTGGCTGGTGATTGGTAGGTAGTAAAGGGGGAAATTGTTGAGAGGGCTGCAGAGGGAAGCGGGTCATGTCCAGAGACAGATTGCGGGGCCTCATTTGTATCAGTCAGTAGTGGTTAAATAGTGGGGCTGAAAAGCAGAGCCATGTGGAAAGAACACAGTTACTCAATGGTAGGGTCGGCCCTGATTGTCAGCTATCTAAGGATCAGCAGATGGGGGAGAAAATGTGTTTGTATGCCTTGCTGGTTTCATAATTCTATGGGGATTGCTAAAGCTTGCAGTTAGAATAACAATTTGCAGCATTTGCCATAGCATTGAAAGAAAACAGGGGATACGGACATAAAAATGAAAAAATGTGATTGAGATCCATAAATCAAGAATTTTTTGCTTTGTGAATTAGAGTAATCCACCATGGTACCCATATTTTTGAATTTGCTACAGTTGTGTTAGGTCTCACCTTAGTACTTGTATGTTGTTCTGCTATACATCTTTTTCTTCATTTTTTTTTCTCTTTTGTTTTAGGGAATGCATGAGCTGTTAGCACCTATAATCTTTATTCTACATTGTGATCACCAAGCTTTTCTACATGCCAGTGAAGCTGCACACCCAAGGCAAGCATTGGTATTTCTTCAGATGTCTTCTTGCATAATTGAAGATGAATTTATGCAATAGTAGTATAGTGGTGCTATAAATCTCTAAAACATATTTGTATAGATACTGTAGGTTTGCTTTACTTTTAGATATTTTTAAGTGCAAGGTTATTTCTTTGTGGAAAAGCAGGATAAGCGCTCAGATATGGGCGATGGCACCGATGGAACCTGGTATGTGAACCTCTCCCAGCCTCTTCTAGAAACTTTTGGATTGATCCCATGGTGCATACACATGCATTTCTGCCTGCCATGGCCGTGCCTCACCCCCTTAGTCTTTAGTTTATAATGGAGCCCCACAGACCAGTTTGTCGATCCGTGCTTCTCTTCAGCTTTTCTTGCAATTTATTTCTCAATTTTCAAATTTCTCCTCACTTTGTGAGTTCCCTTCTCTGCCCTCGCTGTTGTTTCTGCTTCCAAACCTTTGTCTAAATTTTGTAATATGAGAATGAGGTGCATCAGCATTGAGGTTCATCGAAGCAACAATGTATTGGAGAAGCCTTGACACTCAAAGCGGCCCCAACGTGAGGACGGCTCATCCTCTTTGCTGTCAGGTGGGCCATGCCAGACTATAAAAGGCTGAGGCCAGCCTGCTGATAATCCCTAATAGATTCCAGCAAAATCTGCTGAATCTGCTGCAGGCCCTTTGCCAATGGCAGCTTTCTAAGAATGTCTCATGAGAGAACTTGAGGAGAACATGACATTGGCACAAGAATGGCACATTGGCGCATTGAACCCATGCTTACAACCTGCCTGCAGGTGAGGAATCAACATCAAAACCTCGAAAGGCTTTGACACCACTTCCTGCTAGGCCAATATCTTTCTCAAAAGCATAAGAACATCAGGGGTGATTGATCCCCAAACCATTGGAGGTCAGTGATTCATCAACACTTCCAGGGTAGATCTGCCTCCCAAGAGAGGTAGAGGTTGGTCCAGGCAGAGAATCGTATATCACTGGAGTTCCTCTGGTCTGCATCTGAATGCTCCTGGGATTCTGAATATGACTCTGAACAGCGCCCTAGATGAACCTCATCCCTTGCACCCTCCCCTCCAGTGGCCATTGCCACTGGTGCAGCAGCGACAATGGGCACAAACAACACTGCGCTTACCATTAAACTTCAGCACCGTGGGGCTGTTTGCTTCCACCCCCCACCCATTAATGTTCAATATAGACTTCCTTTTTGCTGCAGGAAGTCAGCATTGGGCATCGGGTGGTTGGAAGCCAGCAGCCCTGCGGCATCGAACTTTAAAGGTAAGCACCACGGGGCTGTTTGTGCCCATTGTCGCCACTGCCTATCCCAGGAGGCGTGACAGTCATGGCCCAATCTGAGTGCCAGCTCTCTAGGTAACCACTTAGTTTGCCTAATGGTAGAGCTGGCCTTGACTGAATACTTCTTGGAAGAGCTTTCCTCAGAGCATCCTTCAGATTCTACACCACCTCAGAAATGATTAAATTCCCTGCCTGAGGAATAGCAATAAAAGGTGATGGTAGATAAAGATTAGTATGGTCCACCCAGTAAGGTGACCAGAATGGTTGTATCTGCCGCTCCGTGCAGGTTCCCCCTTTATGCCTTTGTCTAGGGTTGTAACTGCTCCGTGCAGGGCATCCCCTCAATTTATTAAAGTTTAAAAGATATTTAGTTTTGTTTTAATTCCATCCTATTGCTCTATAGGGATCCTCTGTGTCTGTCCGATGCCGTTTTGAATTCTTTCACTGGTTTTGCCCTTAACACATCCGTCGGGAGGGCATTCCAGGCATCCACTACCCTGTAAGTGAAAACGTATTACCTGACATTGCTTTTAAGTTGATGTCCTTGCAGCTCATTTTATGCCCAAACACAGAGTATCTCTAAAGGAAAAAAGGGGAATGTTATAGTGGTTGATATGGAAGGGCAGACTAGATAGGCCATGTGGTCTTTTTTGTCATGTTTCTATTTTTCTACAACTTCCCCTTAGAAAAAGGGTTGTTTGTTCCATGATTTTGTGAGGGAAATGGCTCCTAATGTCACCCTAGTTATACTTTTTGAAGGAGTAAACAACTGATCTACATTTACCAATTCCACGCCACTCATTTTCAAGGCCAACCCAACAATTAGGCAGACTAGGTGGCTGGCTAGGGCAGCAGCCTCTGGGAGAGTGGCAAAGGGCAGGGCATTGAAAGCTATACAATAGATTCTGACAGCCAATGGGGGGGGGGGTTAAGGCTTCAGGTATGCCTAGAGCACCAACACTTTGAACCATCACTGGGGCTGGCCCTGCTTATTTAAAGACCTCAATGTATCTCCCCTCAGCTGTCTCTTTTCCAGACTGAAGAGCCCTAACCTTTTAAGCCTTTCCTCATAGGGGTATCCTTCCATCTCCTTTATCATTTTGGTCACTCTTCTCTGTACCTTTTCTAATTCCACTATATCCTGTTTTAGATATGGCAACTAGAACTACACACTATATTCAAGGTACATTCGCACCATAGAATGATAGAGAGGCACTGTAATATTCGTGATTTTATTCTTCATTCCTTTCCTTATGATTCCTAGCATTCTATTTGCTTTCTTGGCAACCGCTACACACTGAACAGAAGGTTTCAAGGTATTATCCATGATGGCACCTGGATCCTTTTCCTGGGTGGTGATTTTCTAGTGTGAAACCTCACATTATGTAACTATAATTTGGGTTGTTCTTCCCTAAGTGCATAACTTTGCATTTGTCCATATTAAATTTCTTCTGCCATAGGCACACCCTCAAAACTTTTTTCAGGCCCACTTCCTACCTGTTCTCCACATCATCCCAGAGGTTTCACATTGGAGGGTAGTGAAGGGTTCTGCTACTCTCATAGACATGGATATCTCCCTCTTCCTCACTCCATCCAAAGCAGGCAGCCTTCTTGCTCTTGCCCTTGGCAGCAGAAGGCCCAGGCGGTGTCCCAAGCAGAATCAGGGACAGGATTTTGACTGGCATCCCCAAAAGGTTATTCACCCTTCTAAATATGCATGCATGTTTTGCTCTACTTAGATGATTGACTGGTCAAGAACAACACTCATGAAGGGGTTCAAGAACTAGTTTGCATTACCATCCTGGTGCTGGAACTACTAGGGTTTGTCATCAATTACCCCCAAGTCAAACTTGAGCATATCACACCAATTGGAATTCACTATTACTCTGCTAGGCATGACTCTGGCGAAGGCCTTTCTTCCACAAGACAGGATTACTTGCTTGATGATGATTGTGGTGGAAGTAAAACAGAGTCAACAGACATCAACAAGAAACATGTTGAGAATATTGGCCCACATGGCCTCAAAAGTTCAAGTTACTCCCTTGGCACATCACATATAAGGTGCTTTCTATGGATCCTGAGCACACATTGAACGTGGGCCACTGAAAGACTCAGAGATGTTATTTCTGTCATTCCTCCTCTCTGTGACACTCAGTACTGGTGGATATATCATTCAAATCTTGCAAAAGCCTTTCTCCAGGAACAAGCAGGAAGTCAGTCCTCACTTATGGGTGACGACGGCACCGACGGAGCCTGCGCGGAGCAATTCCCCAGCTTTCAAAGAAACATAGAAACATGATGACAGAAAAAGACCACAAGGCCCATCTAGTCTGTCCTTCCATAACAACTACAACAGTCCACTTTTTACCTTTAGAGATCCTCTGTGTTGGTCCCATGCTTTTTTGAATTCAGTTACTGTCTTCATCTCTACCACCTCCACTGGGAGACTATTCCACGGATCGACTACTCTTTCCGTAAAGAAATATTTCCGCATATCACTCCTGAATCTATCTCCCTTCACCCTCATCCCATGTCCCCTCGTAGCAGAACTTGCTTTCAATTGAAAGAGGCTCTCTCCCTGAACATTTATGCCACGGAGGTATTTAAACATCTCAATCATATCACCTCTATCCCGCCTTTCCTCTAAGGTGTACATATTAAGATCCTTAAGTCTGTCCTCATATTCTTTATAATGAAGCCCATTAATCATTTTAGTAGCAACCCTCTGCACCGACTCCATCCTGTTCACATCCTTTTGAAGGTGCGGTCTCCAGAATTGCACACCATACTCCAAATGAGGTCGCACCAAAGACTTATACAGAGGCATTATCACCTCCTTTTTTCTGCTAGCCATTCCTCTCCGTATGCACCCAAGCATCCTTCTAGCTTTTGCCGTCGCCTTTTCTACCTGTTTAGCTACTTTAAGATCATCAGACACAACCACGCCTAGGTCCCGCTCTTCTTTAGTGGACAAAAGTACTTCACCTCCTATACTGTATTGCTCCCTTGGATTGCTGCAGCCCAAATGCAGGACCTTACATTTTTTAACATTAAATCCCAGCTGCCAAATTCTAGACCATTCTTCAAGCTTAGCTAGATCCCTCCTCATGTTATCTACACCTTCCTGGGTGTCTACTCTATTGCAGATTTGGTATCATCCGCAAAGAGGCAAACCTTACCCGACAGCCCTTCCGCTATATCACTAACAAAGATGTTAAAAAGAATCGGACCAAGGACAGATCCCTGGGGCACACCACTGGTAGCATCCTTCTCCTCAGAGTGAGCTCCATTTACTTGTACTCTTTGTCGCCTCCCACCCAACCAATTTCTAGCCCAAGCAGTAACTTTAGGGTCCATCCCTAGGGTGCTCAGTTTGTTTATAAGTCGCCTGTGAGGAACAGTGTCAAAGGCTTTACTGAAATCTAAATACACCACATCTAGAGCTCTCCCTCGGTCCAACTCCCTGGTCACCCAGTCAAAGAAATCAATCAGATTGCCTTTGGGATTGCTACCACGCATGCGTGGTCCTCTTCCCGCCCAAGGGTGCCATCTTGCTCAGTCTCCCTTTTTCCACAGAACCCTTCAACACACGTCCTCGTCCCTAGGAAAAAGATTTTGTTTTCTTCGCCTTAACAGGCTATATCTCTCTTTTTTCCGGTTGCACCGGTCCTCTACCCGTCCTCCCCTTGCTCCCTTTTGGAGCTTGCGGGGATACCTTTCCTAAATTTTTTCTTCCTGGGCTTTGCGCCCTTTTTTTCTTTCAACCGCTGGCCACGTGGGTCTTCGACCTCGCAGGGGCCGTTTTCGCCCCATGGCCACTGGGTTTAAAAAATGCGATAGATGCTCTAGGAACATGTCGCTTACAGACACTCTTGACTGCTGTCTAAGGTGTCTGGGAGCCGACCATGACCCAGAGCTCTGTTCGCTCTGTAAGAAAATGTCCTCTAAGGCCCTGCTCAGCCGTAAGCAGAAGTCCGAAGACATTTTTCAAAAGGCTGCCTCGGAGTCTCCGGTAGCACCCTTGGTTGTCTCACCTCCAGTGGGATCTCCCCTTGCAGCACCACGTTCCAGGCGGCATTCGGACCAGGGGTCCCCTGAGGTGGAATGGCGCAAAAAGAAGGCGGCCTCAAAGTCACTGTCTGGGGCCCCCGGCGAGCGCTCCCGCGCCCGGTCGCTTAGCCTCATTCGGCGTTCCCGAGAGTTGGACAAGGAGCGGCCCCGCAAGCTACCTTGCAGAGAAACAGAAGCCTTGGGCGAAGGCGCCCAGTCTCCTGAGGGCCATCCTGGTGAGGACCCCCTCTCCTTCTCGACGCCCGATCCAGTGACCCCGGTATCGGCATCCCAGGGCCCCACGCCTGCATAGGAGTCTTGTATGCTGGTGCTAGAACGCAGCGTTTCTGCGTTCATTGCTTCCCAGCAGGTGCTCACGGCCAGCTTCGCTGACTTGCACCCAGAGACTGCAGGTCCCTCGCGTGGGACACCCCAATCCGTCCAAGAAACCCCCGAGAGCCATGGTCCTTGTGAGGGCGACATCGTCCAGGGCCTCCAGCTCCAGGCCGCCGGCCATTGGACAGGGCAAACCGCCCGGCTCGGATCCCTCGACCGATTTCTCGGACTGGGAAACCGATGGGGACACATCCCCAGAGACCTGCACCCACCGGGATCTTCCATCGGAACCCTCGCCACCTGGTCTCCAGCGGTGTTCACCTCCTTTCTTGATATTCTTCAGTATGAGGCCCCACCCAGGGAATCCCTTACCATGCTGGTGCCACTGATCCTCTCCCAGTTATTGCTCCGCATGTGGGAGGCCCCGGCCTCGGTCCCCATTGTGAGCAAGTGCCTTGACACAAGTACAGGGTGCAGCGGGGGCCAGGCTTCCGTAAGACTCAACTTCCACATGCCTCGATGGTGGTGGAATCAGCCATGAGGTAGCAGAAAAGCCTGAAGTCCCACTCCTCGGTCCCACCCGGCCGAGAGTCTAGAGCCCTTCATGCCCTGGGCCGCAAGGCCTATCAAGGTTCCATACTCTCTTGTCGCATCCAGGCATACCAGTTATATTTGGGTATGTTCCTCCGTGACTTGGAAAAAGAACTTGGAGGCTACTCCGCGGGCCTCGAGGGCGAGCCCCTTGATAGGTTCCGCACACTGTTGAAATCAGTAGCTGATTGCTCTAAGTATATCTCTCGAGCCTCCTACGATGGCTTTGAGAGTTCGGCTCAGGTGGCGGCCATGGGCATCGGAGCCCGCTGCCAGGCTTGGCTGCAATCTTCGGATTTGGAACAGTGGGTGCAGGAGAAGCTCCTGGACGTGCCCTGCCTCGGCAAGCAAACTTTTGGTAAGCCGATGGAGGAGAAGGCGGCTGAGATCGATACGGACTATGTCACTAGGACCCGTCTCTCCCGCAAGACCTCTATGCTACCTCGGAAGAAGCAGCCTACCAAGAAACCCTTCTTCCCCAGGAAAGGCCTCCAGTACCGCGGCTACCCGCCATACCCGGCTACCCCCACGCCGACCACTCCAGCGCAAAGGAAGCCTGGCCAGTGTCACCAGAAACCAAAAGAACCGAAGGCCCAGATGCCGGCTCCCCCACAACCCCCTCTGGGGTTTTGACGCTAGCGGCATAGCCCCTCCCCTCCAGCGATACAGCAGCCTGTGTGGGGACGCCTGTCCAGCTTCGCCCCGTCGTGGGCGTTTATCACCTCGGACACCTAGGTCCTCCAGGTCATTCGGGAGGGCTATCGCCTCCACTTCGACAGGCTCCCACCCCCTTTCTCCCCAGCAGAGCCTCCTCGACTCCACGCACACCAGCCTTTGCTGCAGCGGGAATTACACTCTCTCCTTGCCCAACGGGCAGTCGAGAAAGTCCCTCCACACCTTTGAGGTTGGTGCTTTTATTCCTGGTATGTCCTCGTCCCAAAAAAGATATTGGGGGGGGGGGGCGTCTGCGGCCCATCCTCGACCTCTGCAGGCTAAACAAGTTCCTGGTGCGGGAGAAATTCAAGATATTATCTCTTGGCGTGCTGCTGCCTTCCTCTGGCTATGCTCCTTGGATCTAAAGGATGCTTACGCCCATATTCTAATCCACCCTCAACAGAGGCAGTACCTGTGTTTCAGGGAGAGCACTTCCAGTACAGGGTGCTCCCCTTCGGCCTTGCATCCGCCCCTCGGGTCTTCACGAAGTGCCACGTCGTGGCCGCCGCTCACTTTCAGTGTCGGGGCGTGTCGGTGTTTCCCTACCTCGACGACTGGCTTGTTACGGGCTCCTCCGTCGAGGAGGCCCAGCAAGCAATGTTGCACACTGTCCTCCTCTTGGACACATAGGCTCTCGAGTTCATCGGGGCACACCTCGTGGGTGCAGGATCGCTCTACCCGCCTCCGGGCTCTGGCGGCTTGTGTCCATAGTGTTTGCCAGGTCACCGCTCGGTCCATGTTACATCTCCTGGGACACATGGCCTTGACCGTGCATGTGGTTTCTCACTCCCGCTTGCACATGTGGATGGCTCAGTGGTGTCTCAGTACCCAATGGAGCCAGTCCCTCGGACACCTCAGGGTAATTCCCGACCTCCGGGTGTCCCTGAAATGGTGGCAAAACCCCCGCAACCTCCTGCGGGGATCGCCCTTCCAGTCCCCACAGCACAATGTGGTACTGACCACAGATGCTTCCCTGTTAGTGTGGGGAGCCCATTGTGGGTCTCTGCACACAGGGGCAATGGTCGCCGGTGGAGGCCCAACAGCAGATAAACCTGCTCGATCTCCGGGCCATTCGGTGGGCCCTGAGGGCCTTCAAGAATGTCCTCCACGGGAAGTCGGTTCTGGTGCAGACCGACAACCGGGTAGCGATGTTCTATATCAACAAAGAGGGGGGCACGGGGTCGCGCTCCCTCTGCAGGGAAGCAGTCCTCATCTGCTCTTTTGCCGCCTGATGATGGATGTCCCTCAAGGTGACGTACCTCCCGGGTCAAGAGAAGGGCCTGGCAGACAGGCTCAGCAGAATCCTTCACACTCGCGAGTGGCGCCTCAATCCCAGAGTGGCAGGCTGGCTATTTCTATGCTGGGGCATTCCAGCGATGGACCTCTTCGCCAGCCCTCAGAACACACAACTCCCTCGCTTCTGCGGCCCAGTGCTGCACCCAGGCAAGGAGGGCCCCGATGCATTTCTCTTCGACTGATCCTCCAGTCTTCTCTATGCATTCGCTCCTTTCCCCCTCATTGCGAGAACTCGGTTCAAGGCTCAACGGGACAGGGCATCACTGATTCTCGTGGCCCCCCCCTTGTGGCCTCGGCAGCCTTGGTTCCCACTCCTGCTCCGATCCCCCTGGGCTCTGCCAGGACTTGCTGACACAGGAGGAGGGTCGGGTACTACACCCGAATCTACCCTCCCTATCCCTCACTGCCTGGCAGCTGAATGGGTCTCTCTAGCCTCTCTGGCCCTTCCGGAGGAGGTCGAGGAAATCCTCCTTGCCTCGAGGAAGGACTCCACTAGGTGAGCTTACACCTTTAAGTGGAAACGTTTCTCCATCTGGTGCTCAGAGCACCAGATTGGCTCCTCCTCATGCCCGGTTCGGTGGGTTCTCAAATACCTTCTCCACCTCTCGAGGGAAGGGCTGAAGTCGAACTCTGTTAGAGTTCATCTGAGCGCCATATCGGCGAATCATCTCCCTATCGAGGGAAAGCCTCTCTCGCGGTAACCACTAGTCTCCCGCTTCATGCGGGGCCTTCTGTTATCCAAGTCACTCATCTGTTCCCCTCCGGCGGAATGAGACTTGAACATGGTGCTCACGCAGCTCACTTGCCCACCCTTCAAGCCGATGGCAACGTGTTCGCTCCGGCATTTGTCCTGGAAGCTAACGCTGACTTCAGCTCGCCAAGTCAGTGAGCTCCAGGCACTCATGGCTGGTGCCCCTTACACCAGGTTTTCTCAGAACAGGGTGGTCCTCCGGACACATCCTAAGTTCTTACCCAAGGTCATCTCTTTACAGCCTTTATTTGCTGCTTTATGCAGAGCTTACTTCTTGTGAAGCTGCTACTTAAGCCTCCCGCAGTGTTTCAGGATCTCAATTAATCCAAGATGCCTTGATGCTCCTGTCCAGTAAATCAAAGCAGTAAACTATGCCAAAACACTGGCCTGCATCAAGGTCTAGATCACCAACAGACAACAGATATCTTCATAGAGGGCTTTCCTACTGGCTAGATCCAGACTTGGACCTCTCCTACAGAATTCTCTGGCATGGAATCTAAGCATTAATATGGGTTCTCTTATATATCAGCAGACTTCTCTGAACAGGAGGCGTCAATTAGTTTCCTCTTTAATCTCTCTACTCCCCAGCAAGGGGACGAATCCTCACCTGAAGATCTCTTCTTCACCAATTTTGTATGGGAAAGGGCTAAGAGCATTAAATTGCTTTTAGAGAAAGAGGATGAACCCAGGGCAGAGATGTTGCACACCCTTGAGTTTTTCAAGCACCCTAAAAAAGGCGTGACACTGTTCATGCACAAGATCAGTAAGGATGTACAGATGAGAATGTGAGAAAACCCTCTCTGTACAGCCAGATAACAAGAAGGCAGACTCCTTACATAGAATTCAGAAATCTCCAGGATTTAAAATGCAACAGTTACCACACCAATCAGCCATAGTCTGTTGACATTTTCAGTCAGTATTGTTTATGGTTTATTTAAAATTTGCTATACTGCCTTTCAAAACAAATCAAGGCAGTTTACATACTAAAAGCATAAAAACAAAAGGGAAGGTAGAAAAGAAATCCATATGATATACTAATACAAGAATTGCATCCATGCCTTCACATTTTCAAACAATAAAGAAGAAAACAATTTAACATAAAATTCTCTATATAAAGCGTAAACTACCCACAAACATAAGGGGAGGGGGAGAAAGTGAAGAATAAAATAAAGAAACCAATATATGAAGAAAAATGAAACAATAAATAGCTACCAATTAGTCAGTAATCAACATAGGCTCCCTTAATACCATCTCAGAAACATAGGTTACGGCAAAACCACATCACACTCCTTATCTAAATGCATTATATCATAGAAGACATATCTGTTACCAGTCTAATCTACTCTTAAGGCCAAGAGAATGAGAACCTACCTTTCAGTGACCCCAGAGAAGGAACACCCATATCTTGGACCTTTTTTGGAGAAAAGTATATAAGAATTGCTTCTTACCAGCTCTTCCTGAGCCAAACTATATATTCTTGGCTCTTGCCAGCTGGGGCCACTATGGGCCTCTGGAACTAGCTGTTAGTCCTCTTAAGCTTTATGATCCAGGCTTCCTGCTAGTGGCCATCATGCTCCCTGCCTGGGAGGTATAGATTTCCCATTCTTCAGCCTGAAAGTTGCCAGAGCTCAGTTGCTGCCTATGTCCTCGGTGTTAAGAGTCCTGCTTGACTGATATTTGATGAAATCATTTCCAGTTCCCTGCAGTTCCTCCTCTGTGAAAATTGCTCAGCACCCTACATCCCCAGAGTCTTCAAGTTAGATCTTTTGATAAGTCTTGCTATGCACCAATACCTGTGTGCCCTAACAGAGGAAGGCGGCCTGTGCAGGTGAAAGGCCTGCATCTTCTCCAGTTTGAGCCTGCTTCAACAGTTTGAGCCTGCTTTTTTAGTCTGCTTTTCTCTGATCAGAGAAGAGCAGTGCTTTTTACAGTGCTCTGCTAAAGAAGTGGATATTGCCTCCTGTGACACCTTGCTGTGAGTTCTAGCTGTTTATTAATTATTGATTGTTTGTCTAACTGTTTATTTAATTATTTATTGTTTGTCTTAGTGGTGTGCTAGTTCAGCCTTCTCAGTTATAACTTACCTTGCCTCTCTCAACTAACTGGGCTTTGTGTGGTACCCCCCTCCCCCCTGCTGAGGGTTCAGGACAGGGTACCTTGTAACTGCCCTCTTTAATAGGACTTATCTCCCTCCCTCCCTCCCCAGCACCCACCCACCCCTGGGGTAATTGTAGTTTTATAGGTACTTGCACATCATTGAGGAAAGGGGCTGCTCTCAGGTGCAGCTCGTTATCCAAATCAGTCATACACAGAGGACCTGAGATTAATTACTTAAGCTTCAGGTACACAAGGTGTATTAGGGGTATTAGATACACTTTTATTGGTATAAGCATCTACACCAATCCTTATTATATACAGAATTTAAAAGACCTAAACACAAGCTTTAAACTAAGATGCAGACAGAAGTCCAGCAACAAGATGGGGGTTCTCCGGTCTTTTGCATTGAGTGTCACATGTATGATTTTCTCCCAGTTGGTGAGAGGTCTTACGTATGCACTAAGTGCAGAGAACTCTTTGCTCTCAGGGAACGAGTCTGTTCTCTAGAGGCTAGAGTAGCAGACCTGGAAGACGTAAGAAAGACAGAGAAGTACATGGACGAGACCTACAGGGATACAGTCCTGAAGTTCCACCTCCAGTCTGGCAGCATCCTTGTTGCCATGGAGGAGAGAGGTCACGTGACAGGAGAGCATCACCCTGGTGTGGCAGGAAGTGATCCTGTAACTAGGACCTGTCCTCCAAGTGATGTAAAACCCTCTCGCACCGAGGACGTTTCTCCAGGGCCATGTCCCCACGAGGGGAGGGTCAGGACAGCTGTTATAGTTGGTGATTCAATCATTAGGAATGTAGATAGCTGGGTGGCTGGTGGACGTGAGGATCGCCTGGTAACATGCCTGCCTGGTGCAAAGGTAGCGGACCTCACGCACCGCCTAGATAGGATCATAGATAGTGCTGGGGAGGAGTCTGCTGTCTTGGTACATGTTGGTACCAATGACATAGGAAAATGTGGTAGGGAAGTTCTGGAGGCTAAATTTAAGCTTTTAGGTAGGAAGTTGAAATCCAGAACTTCCAGGATAGCGTTCTCCGAAATGCTTCCTGTTCCACGTGCAGGACCCAAAAGACAAGCAGAGCTCCGGAGTCTCAATGCGTGGATGAGACAATGGTGCAAGGATGAGGGTTTTGGATTTGTTAGGAACTGGGGAACATTTTGGGGAAAGGAGGGGCTCTTCCGAAGGGATGGGCTTCACCTTAATCAGGATGGGACCAGACTGCTGGCATTAACCTTTAAAAAAGAGATAGAGAAGCTTTTAAACTAGAAAAGTAAGGGAAAGCCGACAGTCACCCAGGAGTGCATGGTTCGGACGAAGGTATCCTTGAAGGATACTACCAAAAGCAGTGAGGTTCCAAAAGGGAGTATAGTAGCCCAAATGCCCTTGAGTAAGGAGCAGACAGAGCATAAAGATTCCAAATTACCCCTGCCTACCAATAGCCAGATTAATATGAATAAAATACAGTCTCTAAAATGCTTGTATGCCAATGCTAGAAGTCTAAACAATAAGATGGGAGAGTTAGAATATATAGCACTAAATGAGAGGTTAGATATGATTGCACTCTGAGACATGGTGGAAGGAGGATAACCAGTGGGACACTGTGATACCTGGATACAAACTATATCGTAATGATAGAGCTGATCAAATTGGTGGAGGGGTTGCGCTCTATGTTAGAGAGGGCATTGAGTCAGAAAGGATTAAAGTTTTGCAGGGAACAAAATTTGCTGTAGAATCTCTATGGATTGAAATTCCATTTATGAAGGGGAAGGTGATGGCAGTGGGAGTATACTATTGACCACCTGGCCAGAATGAACAAATGGATGATGAAATGCTCAAAGAAATCAAGGAAGCTAACAAAAGTCACAACAGAGTCGTAATAATGGGTGATTTCAATTACCCCGGTATCGACTGGGTCAGTGTCACAGCAGGACAAGCTAAAGAGATAAAGTTTCTAGATGGAATAAATGACTGCTTCTTGGAGCAGCTGGTTCATGAACCGACCAGAGGGGAAGCCATACTGGACCTAGTCCTTAGTGGAACGCCAGATCTGGTGCAAGAAATAAGGGTGTTGGGACCACTTGGCAATAGTGATCATAGTATGATCATGTTTGATTTAATTAGTGGAGGACAGATAGTAAAGGCATCCACAGTACTACCTTTTAACTTTCAAAAGGGAGACTATGATAGAATGAGGAATATAGTTAGGAAAAAACTAAAAGGAGTGGTTCCAAAGGTTAAAGACTTACAGCAAGCTTGGGTGTTATTTAAAAATACTATCCTCGAAGCCCAGACCAGCTGTATTCCACGCATTAAGAAAAGTGGAAGAAAGTCCAAAAAACTGCCAGCATGGTTTAAAGGTGAGGTCAGAGAGGCTGTTGCTGCCAAAAAAGCAACCTTCAGGAAATGGAAAAAAGAGCCAAATGATGAAAACTGGAAACAGCACAAGCACTGGCAAGTTAAATGCAAAGCATTGATAAGGCAGGCAAAACGGGAATTTGAGAAGAAACTTGCTATGGAAGCAAAAACACGAAATAAAGACTTTTTCAAGTACATTCGTAGCAAAAGGCCTGTGAGAGAGTCAATTGGACCATTAGACGATAGAGGGGTAAAAGGGGCAGTAAGAGGAAACAAGGCTATAGCAGAGAGACTGAATGAATTCTTTGCTTCGGTCTTTACTGAGGAAGATGTAGGGATGTTACCCAAGACTGAAGTGGCATTTAAAGGTGATACTGCAGAGGAATTGAGAGAAATATCGCTACACCGGGAAGATATATTACAACTATTTGATAAACTGAATAGTAGCAAATCACCTGGACCGGATGGTATACATCCCAGAGTGTTGAAAGAACTGAAATATGAGATTGCAGACCTGCTATTGGTAATCTGTGAACGTTCATTAAAATAATCTGTAATACCTGAAGATTGGAGGGTTGCCAACGTAACACCAATTTTTAAAAAGAGTTCCAGGGGTGACCCAGGAAATTACAGACCGGTGAGCCTGACGTCAGTACCAGGGAAAATGGTAGAAACCATCATAAAGAACAAAATTATGCAGCATGTAGATAGTCATGGCCTAATGGGAGACAGCCAACATGGCTTTAGACAAGGAAGATCTTGTCTTACTAATCTGATATGTTTTTTTGAAGGTGTGCATAAACAGGTAGACAAAGGTGAGTCGGTTGATATAGTGTATCTGGACTATCAGAAAGCTTTTGACAAAGTCCCCCATCAGAGACTTTTGGCGAAGCTAAAAAGTCATGGGATAGGAGGCAGTGTACTATTGTGGATCGGGAACTGGTTAAAAGATAGAAAGCAGAGGGTAGGGCTAAATGGCCAATATTCCCAATGGAAAATGGTGAATAGTGGAGTACCCCAGGGATCTGTACTGGGTCCGCTGCTTTTTGACATATTCATAAATGACCTGGAAAAGGGAATAACTAGTGAGGTTTTCAAATTTGCAGATGACACAAAACTGTTTAAAGTTGTTAAAACCCAAGAGGATTGTGGAAAACTGCAGGAGGATCTGGATAAATTGGAAGACTGGGCATCCAAATGGCAGATGAAATTTAATGTGGACAAGTGCAAAGTTATGCACCTAGGAAAGAACAACCCACACTATAGTTACACAATGCAAGGCTCCACATTAGAAACCACCACCCAGGAAAAAGATTTAGGAGTCATTGTGAATAACATGTTAAAACCCTCCGCCCAGTGTGCAGCGGCGGCCAAGAAAGCAAATAGAATGCTAGGTATCATAAGGAAAGGGATGGAGAACAAAACAAAAGATATTATAATGCCTCTGTATCGCTCCATGGTACGACCGCACCTTGAATATTGTGTGCAATTCTGGTCACCGTATCTTAAAAAGGACATAGCATTATTAGAAAAAGTACAGAGAAGAGCCACCAAATTGGTGAAGGGGATGGAAGGCTACTCCTATGAAGAGAGGCTAAGAAGGTTAGGGCTCTTTAGCCTGGAGAAGAGACGTCTGAGGGGAGATATGATAGAGGTCTATAAATTAATGAATGGAGTGGAACGGATAAACGTGGATCAATTGTTTACGCTATCAGAGTATAGAAAGACTAGGGGACATGTAATGTTCGTAACAATGTTCGTAACAAGAAAGCCAGACGCCGATTACAATTACCCAGCAACAATCTCAATCAGCAACACACCTATACCTGTTAAAAAGGAGGTAAATACCTGGGACTAATATTGGACCACTCCCTCACCATGATTCCCCACATAAAACAGACAGTAAAAACGATATTCTATAAACTCAAGACAATACAACACCTAAGACCCCTACTTGACACACATGATTTTAGATCAGTAGTCAATACCCTCATCACCCCCCACTTTGACTATTGTAATAGTCTCCTAATTGGTTTACCACTAAAGAGCATCTACCTACTACAAAGAGCCCAAAACATATGCGCCAAGATGATCACAAAAGCTAAAATAACAGACCATGTCACCCCAATACTGTTAGACTTGCATTGGCTCCCAATAAGTAGCCGAATAAAATACAAAATCCTCCTAACTACCTTTAAACTCCTTAATAACATCTCTCCCTCACATTTGTCTACCCTAATACACCCCCCATCAGAAACTAGAATGCGCAGACAAAACGCAATCCATTCCCTCAACATAAAAACAACCATCAGAAAAACTAAAGCAACTACAAGTGATAGGGCCTTCTCCTTCGCTACCCCCACTCTCTGGAACGATCTACCACTAACCATTCGCATGATAAAAGACCTTTACCAATTCAAAAAAGAACTTAAAACCTACCTTTTCACAAACCATTTTGAAATCCCCTATCAACAGAGAGCCTCTCCCCAACAATCACAAAAACACATCCACAGCACCCAAGATAGGACAAACGACTAACACAAGAAAACCTTACACTACATTACTTACACACTTTACCCAACACGCAAAAGTCTTACCCAATCTGTTGTTTTTACTGCTCTTGTAAATAACCTTTTGTAATTTAGTTCTGTTATGTTTTATGTATTATTACCTGTATATAGTTAAAACCATGTTCCATATAGTTAATGCCATGTTCCATGTAAAGTATACAAAAGTATACAAAATTTGTTAACTGTTCAATGTAAACCGCCCTTGATCTCTGGAAGGGGCGGTATAGAAGAAACTATTAAATAAATAAATAAATACATGTAATGAAGCTACAGGGTAAACTATTTAAGACAAATATGAGAAAATATTTTTTCACACAACGTGTAATCAAACTCTGGAATCTGTTACCGGAGGATGTAGTAAGGGCTGTTAGTATAGCTGGGTTTAAAAAAGGTTTGGACAAGTTCCTGGAGGTAAGGTCCATAAACCACTATTAAAAAGGGACCCAGGATATCAATGCTTGACCCAGTACAAGCATTGTGGAACCTGTCTTTTGGGGATATTGCTAGGTACGTATAACCTAGATTGGCCACTGTTGGAAACAGGATACTGGGCTTGATGGACCTCGGTCTGACCCAGTATGGCATGTCTTATGTTCTTATGTTCTTATAGTTTTTCACACTATTACAGCTACATGCCATGACAGTGTGGCAATCCTTTTAATAGAGCCTGTCCAGACAAGAGGAGTGTTCACATCCTGGATTGACAATGCACCTGAGAGGGCTGGGCCCCAGAAATTGTAGACTGGCGTTAGAAAAAGGAGTCTTATCTTTATCTTTATTGTCATTTGATATACTGCCCTAGGCAGCAAGGCATGAGAGCAGTTTACAAAAATCTAAATTAAAAATAAGGAAAAGGAAAAGAATGCCAATCATATATAGGACAGGACAGAAAAGAAAGAAAATGAAGAAGAGAGCAGTGGGCAGACGAGGAGGAGAGGAGAATAATTTAGACTGAGAAGGGAGCGAGCTAAGGGGGAGACTTCTCATGAGAAGGGGAGGGAAGGTCATAAGCCAACTGAAACAGGTGTGCTTTGAGCTGCGATTTGAACTGGAGAAAGGCGATCTCTTTATGTAGTGAGGCAAGTAGGGAATTCCATAAGGCAGAAGCAAGGAAAAAGAAAGTGGAATGACACGTTTGTTCCAAATGCGCATGGGAAACTGAGGGGAGGGCCAAGCAGTGAATGCGGGGGGAGTGAAAATGAAGAAGGTCAGCCAAATATTGCGGTATGCCTGTGTGGACTGCCTGGTGAGCGGATATGAGAATTTTGTAATTTATGGGAAGCCAGTGAAGTCGGATCAGGGTGGGAGTGATGTATTCACGGTGCGAGGTGTAAGTGTTAATCCGGGCTGCTGTATTTTGGAGAAGTTGCAATCGACGAAGTTGTTAGTTGGGAAGACCGACAAGAACACTGTTGCAATAATCTATTCTAGAAATTACTAGTGATAGAAGGAGGGTAATAAGGGAGTGCTGGTCAAGAGAAGAATGGAGAGCAAATACTGGAGTAAACAGGTGCAGTTCAGGAACAAACAAGAACCACAACCAAGAATAATCATGAACAGAAAGTATATGTAAGGCCAGAAAAACAGCAAATTGGTAAGACAAGGCCACTGGAAACTGCTGATCCAACTTGGGTGTGTCTTCCTGATTTTGTTTATATATAGTCTTTAGTAAGGCCATATTCTATACTGGCCGAATGGGAACCTCTGGGGCATGTTTCTACATCTGTTGTCCAGAAGTCAATATTTCCGTAGCTTTTATCTTGGCTGTGTGGATTTCTTGGTAACATGAGATCAGGCAATGCGTAAAAATTGATTACACAGTATCAAGAACATAAGAACATACGATATGCCATACTGGGTCCGACCAAGGTCCATCAAGCCCAGTATCCTGTTTCCAACAGTGGCCAATCTAGGTCACAAGTACCTAGCAGTTTCCCCAAAAGACACAGGTTCCACAATGGATATCCCAGGTCCCCTTTAATAATGGTTTATGGACCTTTCCTCCAGGAACTTGTGGAGTGGAGGAGTGGCCTAGTGTTTGGGGCAAGGTACTTCAGGCCGGAAGGTCGGAGGTTCAAATCCCACTAGAGGATAGCAACCTTGGGCCGGAAGGACTGGGGTTTCTAGTCCCACAGGTGCTCCTTGTGGTCTTGGGCAAGCCACTTAACCCTCCATAGCCCATGTTCCCTGTAAAATAGTTTTCTCCAAGTTATAATGCCCTGTTCAATGTAATTTCAGTTTGTTCAATGTAAACCGCACTGATGCAGAATAGCGCGGTATATAAGAGAATGTAAATAAATAAATAAACTTGTCCAAACCTTTTTTAAACCCGGCTACACTAGCAGTTTTTACTACATCCTCCAGTAATGAATTCCAGAGTTTGATTACACGTTGAGTGAAAAATATTTTCTCTTATTACTCTTAAATAAGTTACCCTGTAGCTTCATTGCATGTCCCCTAGTCTTTCTATATTTTGATGGCATAAACAATCAATCTGCATTTACCCATTCCACTCTATTCATTAATTTATAGACCTCTATCATATTTCCCCTCAGCCTTCTCTTTTCCAGGTTGAAGAGCCCTATTTAGCCTTTTTTCATAGGGGTATCCTTCCATCCCCTTTACCATTTTGATGGCTCTTGTCTGTATCTTTTCTAATAATGCTATATTTCTATTTATTTATTTGAACAATTTTATATACTGCCCCTTCCAGAGATCAGGGGCGGTTTACATCAAACTAATAAGTTACATAGAACGATGTAGGTAAACACTCAACAATATCCTTTTTAAAATACGATGACCAGAATTGCACACAATATTCAAGGTGCGGTCGCCCCATGGAATGCTACAGAGGCATGATAATATCCTTTGTTTTATTCTCCATTCCTTTCTTATGATACCAAGCATTCTATTTGCTCTCTTGGCCTCCGCTGCACACTGGGTGGAGGGTTTCAACATGTTATCCACGATGACACCTAAATCTTTTTCCTGGGTGGTGGTTCCTAATGTGGAACCTTGCATTGCGTAACCATAGTTTGGGTTGTTCTTTCCTAGATGCATAACTTTGCACTTGTCCACATTAAATTTCATCTGTCATTTGGATGCCTGGACTTCCAATTTATCAAGGTCCTCTTGCAATTTTTCACAATCCTCATGAGTTTTACAACTTTGAATAATTTTGTGTCAACTGCAAATTTAATTACCTCGTTCGTTATTCCCATTTTCAGGTCGTTAATGAATATGTTAAAAAGCAGCAGACCCAGCACAGATCCCTGGTGTACTCCACTATTCACCTTTCTCTATTGGGAAAATTGGCCATTTAGCCCTACCCTCTGCTTTCTATCTTTTAACCAGTTCCTGATTCACAATAGTACACTGCCTCCTAGCCCATGACTTTTTAATTTCGCCAAAAGTCTCTCATGAGGGATCTTGTCAAAGGCTTTCTGAAAATCCAGATACACTTTATCAACCGACTCACCTTTGTCTACCTGTTTATTTGCACCTTCAAAAAACATAGCAGATTAGTAAGACAAGACCTTCCTTGGTTAAAGCCATGTTGGCTCTCTCCCATTAAGCCATGACTTTCTACTTGTTCAGTAATTTTGTTCTTTATAATGGTTTCTACCATTTTTCCCAGTACTGACGTCAGGCTCACCGGTCTGTAGATTCCCAGACCACCCCTGGAACCCTTTTTCAAAATTGAAGTTACATTGGCCATCCTCCAAACTTCAGGTATTACAGATGATTTTATTGATAGTTCACAGATTACTAATAGTAGGTCTGCAATCTCATGTTTCAGTTCTTTCTACACCACTGGATGTATACCATCCGGTCCAGGTGATTTGCTACTGTTCAGTTTATCAAATAGTTGTAATACATCTTCCTGGTGTATCAATATTTCTTTCAATTCTTCTGCGGCATCACCTTTAAATACCATTTCAGTCATGGGTAACATCCCTACATCTTCCTAAGTAAAGACCAAAGCAAAGGATTCATTCAATGTCTCCACTATGGCCGTGTCCCCTCTTAGTGCCCCTTTTACCCCTCTATCATCTAATGATCCAGCTGACTCTCCTCTCTCACAGGTTTTTTGCTACAAATGTACTTGAAAAAGTCTTTATTGCGTGTTTTTGCTTGCACAGCAAGCTTCTTCTCAAATTCTCTCTTTGCCTGCCTTATCAATGCTTTGTTTCTAACTTGCCAGTACTTATGCTGTTTCCAATTTTCATCATTTGGCTCCTTTTTCCATTTCCTAAAAGATGTTTTTTTGCAAACAACAGCCTCTCTGATCTCACCTTTAAACTATGCTGGCAGTTTTTTGGACTTCCTTCCACTTTTCTTAAAGCGTGGAATACAACTGGTCTGGGCTTCCAAGATAGTATTTTTAAACACCCATGCTTGATGTAAATCTTTAACCTTTGCAGCTACTCCTTTCAGTTTTTTCTTAACTATTTTCTTCATTTTATCATTGTCTCCCTTTTGAAATTTAAAAGGTGGTACTGTTACAACCCAACATCAAGTCCCTGGCCCTCACATCAGTGTCTGAGGTGTCATTTTGGCTTCCAGGAGAGATTCACTATAATTTTAAATGGAAGAGGTTTGCCATCAGGTGTGATGGAAAGGCCCTACATCCTGTTACCTGTCCCCCACAAAAACTGCTTGAGCACCTTCCATTTTTATATGAGTCAGTTTTAGAAACTACCTCCTTTAGGATACATCTTAATGTGATTGGCACATATCACCACCATGTAGAAGACAACAATCTCTGTACATCTTTGTTTCATGTGTGTCTTGCTTCTGTTGAAGCCTCCCATGGTGTCATAGGTCCTCAGCATTGTCTAAACCCAGTTGATGAAAGCTCCTTTCAAGCTACTAGATACCTGAGCACTGAAATGCCTATTCTCCGGGAACAAGCAGGAAGTCAGTTCTCACATATGGGTGACGTTGGCACCGATGGAGCCCTCGCGGAAGCATTCCCCCTGCTTTCAAAGAAAGCCTTTCGGAGATGCCACCCCGCATGCGTGGTCCCCTTCCCACCCAAGGGTGCCATCTTGCTCAGTCTCCTTTTTTCCGCAGAGCCCTTCAGACATTTGTTTTGTTTGCCTCCTGAAAAAATTGATTTTTTTCTCTCCGAGTTTCATACTCTCTTCCAGGATCGCACAGGTACTCTTCCACCACCTGACTTTGCTGCCTCGGCATTAGGTTTGGTCTATTTTGTTTTTTCATTCTTTCATTCTCTGGCATCTTTGTGCCTTTTTTCTTTTCCAGCTGGCAGCCCAGTGAGACTTTGACCTCAACGGGCTACTTTTTTCCCCTCATTGCTACCAGTGGCTTTAAGAAGTGTGATCGGCGTTCAAAAATTATGTCTTTGACCGACACACATGACTGCTCTCTTCGCTGCCTTTGGCCAGTCCACGACCCGGCATCCTGCGGTCTCTGCAAAAAGGATGTCCAGCAAGGCCCTCAAGAGCTGCCAGCAGCAGCACGATAAGTTTTTCCCCAAGTCCCCGGTGCCTCCGAAGGCCAGGGCCTCGTCTGAAGCCTCAACACCTCGGGCGGAACCTTCCGCGCCCAAGCCGTGTTGTGGGTCCTCGGGGTCTCCCTTGAGGGAACCCAGGAAGAGAAATAAACCCTCGAAGGTGGCGTCCTTGGATGGTTCTGACCGGCTAGGTGCCCCCCCCCCCCCACGGGCCCGATGCCACAGTCCAAGATGGTCGTCCGAGGCTTTGGAGAAAGAGTGGCTTGCAAAGGTCCCACGGAAGGACTCGACCTTGGGTGGTCCTCAGTCCCTAGACACCATCCTCGTCAAGGATTCCCCTTCAGAGGAGCTGACGTCAGGCCCGAGCCCCTTGGTGCCCACGCTGAAGACTGCGGATCCTTCTGGCCTGGAGTCCAGAATGGTGGCCCTGGAGCGCAGTTGTCTGCCTTCATGGACTAGCAGCGGACGCTGTTGTCCGGCACGACCGGTTCATCCACCTCGACTACCGGGCTCTCGATGTCCAAGACCTGATGTCAGATCCGATTCCCACTCGACGGGACCACGATCATCCCTGGCTAGTATGCCGGGCACCACCCGTGGAGCATCGGCAGCCCCAAGGCCCAAGTGGGAGATGGAGGATGAGGAGTCCCCCGACACCCATCGCCACCGCGACGTCCCATCCAACTCTCCCGTCTTGGAGCCTCTACGGCGCCACCTTACGGAGGATATGGGCTTCCTTGATTTTGTCAAGGATATGTCAAAGGCCCTGGCATTCCCTACGGAGTCGGAGGAGGATCCTTGGACGGATGTGTTGGAAATTCTCCAGAACAAGGTGCCTCCAAGGGAATCGCTCACGGAGCCCATTCCTCCCATGCTGGAATGGCTGATGCTCCAGATGTGGAAGACACCAGCATCGGTACCAGTGGTGAGCAAGCGGTGGTGAGCCCGGACTTCCAGAAATCACAGCTGTCGCATAACTCCATGATGGTCGAATCGGCCATTCATCGGCTGAAAATCCAGAAAATGAACTCCTCAGTGCCCCTCCGGCAGGGAGGCCCGCACCCTGGACGCCCTTGGCAGAAAGTGTTACCAGGGCTCAATGCTCATCGGCCACATCCAGGCTTACCAGCTGTACATGGGAACTCACCGGGTTCTCAGTTGGTCTCTCCGAGGAACTCTTGTAGTGGTTCAAGAACCTGGCCAAGGCAGTCCGTGAGTGCTCCAAATTCATGTCTCGAGCGGCCTATGACGAGTTTGAGTTTGTGGCTCGAGTAGCAGTGGCAGGCATTGGTGCATGGCACCAAGCTTGGCTACAGTCGTCCGACCTTGAGCAGTGGGTTCAGGACAAATTGTTTGATGTCCCTTGCCAAGGAGAGAACCTCTTTGGCCAAATCCATGACCGACAAGGCTGCTGAGCTGGAGACCGAGTTCATGCCGAGGACCAGGCTCTCTAAGAAGACTGCTGCCCCTCCTCGATGGAAGGGCTCAGGTAAAAAGTCCTTCTATCCGAGGAAAGAGGCTGCTTACAGAAACTACCCACCTTTTCAGGCCACCCCAGCTCCCCAACAGGGTCAGCAGGCCAAGGGACATGGGCATGACCTTTGTAAGCAGAAGGCTCCAAAACCCCAGGCACCAGCTCTGGCCCAGCTAGGGGGAGTTTTTGACTCCTTGAGCATAGCCTATCTGTCCCAAGGAGATCAGCAACCCACAGGGGAACGTCTGGCCCATTATGCCCAAAGGTGGCTGACCATCACCACCGATTCCTGGGCACTTCAAGTGGTCAGGGAGGGTTATCTCCTTCACTTGATTCAGACACTTCCCCCTTATTTTCCAGGAGAGCCCCTCATAGCTCCCCTTCACTGGGACCTTCTACTGAAGGAGTTGGCAGGTCTTCTCAAGGACAAGGTGGTGGAACTGGAGCCCCACCACCTCATGGGCAAGGGGTTCTACTCCAGGTACTTCCTCGTGCCAAAAAGAACAGGGGATCTAGGGCCCATCCTCGACCTATGCAACCTCAACAAATTCCTGGTGAAGGAGAAGTTCAAGATGCTCTGAGCATTGCTGCCCTACCCTCCAGCAGGGAGATTGACTATGCTCCTTAGACCTCAAGGGTGCCTATACCCAATTCCTCATTCACCCCAACCACAGGTAGTACCTGCAGTTCATAGTGGGGGGCAGGCACTTTCAGTACAGGGTGCTCCCTTTCGGCTTGGCCTCTGCCCCAAGGGTCTTCACAAAATGCCTGGCAGTCATGGCCACCTTCCTCCGTCTCCAAGGGGTCTTTATCTTCACCTACGTGGACGACTGGCTGATAAAGGGAGGCACAGTAGGCCACCGCATGCACCATCCAGTTTTTGCAGCACTTGGGTTTTGTCATAAACTACCCCGAGTCTCATCTCCTCCCCTCCCGACACAGTGTCTGGAGTTCATCGGGGCAAAGCTCGACACCCTCCAGTCAAAGGCCTTCTTGCCCAGGGACTGGGCCAACCATCTCAGGACTCTGGCACGAGACATACAGTACCGTTCCTCTGTGCTCGCTAGGCTTCTTCTGTGCCTCCTCGGGTACATGTCCTTTACAGTCCACGTCACACCAGATGCTTGCCTCCACATGATGGTGGCACAGTGGTGTCTCTGGGACCAGTGGTCTCAGGCCACGGGATGCCTCCGAGACAGAGTCTCTGTAACCCGCCAACTGGCAGACTTCCTGGTCTGGTGGCAGTCTCTCCAGCATCTCAAGGCGGGCATGCCTTTGCAGGCCCCGAGCCCCTCCAGGGTCTTCACGACAGATGCCTCCCTCCTCGGCTGGGGAGCCCACTGCAGGGAGCTCTGCACCCAGGGAAACTGGTCACCAGGCGAGAGCACCCAGCAGATCAACCTCCTGGAACTGAGGGCCATATCCTTGGCCCTGCGAGCTTTCGTCCACCATCTGCGTCACCAGCTGGTTCTGGTCCAAACGGACAACCAGGTGGCGATGTTCTATGTGAGCAAACAGGGGGGCAGATCCATCATGGGTTCCCCCCAGATCTAGAAAAGCCAGTCGGCTACCCTGGGGTTCGGCTGCCACTCGTGCGGCTCGAGTACTCTGCTCAGCCTGTCGGCCAGAAGGTTGTTCTGGCCTGGTAGGTACACTGCCCACAGGAGGATACCCTGTTGGATTGCATACGAGCAGAGGACCACTGCCTCCTCGTATGCAATCCAACAGGGTATCCTCCTGTTGGCAGTGTACCTACCAGGCCAGAACAACCTTCTGGCCGACAGGCTGAGCAGAGTACTCGAGCCGCACGAGTGGCAGCCGAACCCCAGGGTAGCCGACCGGCTTTTCTAGATCTGGGGGGAACCCATGATGGATCTGTTTGCCAGCCTAGACAACTTCCAGGCGCCCCGCTTCTGCTCCTGGCAGGCCCACCCCTCCAGGATGGCAGCAGACACGTTCCTCGTCTCATTGTCAGAGGTCCTCATGTACGCCTTCCCTCCCAAGCCGCTGATTGCCAAAACCTTGTTCAGGACCCTCCACAACTGGGTCTCGCTCAACCTGATAGCCCCTTGGTGGCCCAGGCAACCGTGAACATAAGAACATAAGATATGCCATACTGGGTCAGACCAAGGTCCATCAAGCCCAGTATCCTGTTTCCAACAGTGGCCAATCTAGGTCATATGTACCTAGCAGTTTCCCCAAAAGACACAGGTTCCACAGTGCTTGTACCGGATCAAGCATTGTTATCCTGGGTCCCTTCTTAATAATGGTTTATGGACCTTTCCTCCAGGAACTTGTCCAAACCTTTTTTAAACCCAGCTACACTAACAGCCTTTACTACATCCTCAGGTAACAAATTCCAGAGTTTGATTACACGTTGAGTGAAAAAATATTTTATTTTATTAGTCTTAAATAGTTTACCCTGTAGCTTCATTGCATGTTTCCTAGTCTTTCTATATTCTGATAACGTAAACAATTGATCTACGTTTACCCGTTCCACTCCGTTCATTAATTTATAGACTTCTATCATATCTCCTCTCAGCCGTCTCTTTTCCAGGTTAAAGAGCCTTAACCTTTTTAGCCTTTCCTCATAGGAGTATCCTTCCATCCCCTTTACCATTTTGGTGGCTCTTCTCTGAACCTTTTCTAATAACGCTATATCCTTTTTAAGATAAGGTGACCAGAATTGCACACAATATTCAAGGTGCGGTCTCACCATGGAACGATATAGAGGCATTATAATATCTTTTGTTTTATTTTCCATTCCTTTCCTTATGATACCTAGCATTCTCTTTGCTCTCTTGGCCGCCGCTGCACACTGGGCCGAGGGTTTTAACATGTTATCCACAATGACGCCTAAATCTTTTTCCTGGGTGGTGGTTCCTAATGTGGAACCTTGCATCGTGTAACCATAGTTTGGGTTGTTCTTCCCTAGGTGCATAACATTGCACTTGTCCACATTAAATTTCATCTGCCATTTTGATGCCCAGTCTTCCAATTTATCAAGATCCTCTTGCAATTTTCCACAATCCTCTTGGGTTTTAACAACTTTAAATAGTTTTGTGTCAACTGCAAATTTGATAACCTCACTCGTTATTCCACTTTCCAGGTCATTTATGAATATGTTAAAAAGTAGCGGACCCAGCACAGATCCCTGGGGTACACCACTATTCACCTTTCTCCATTGGGAAAATTTGCTATTCAGCCCAACCCTCTGCTTTTAACCAGTTCCTGATCCACAGAAGTACACTGCCTCCTATCCCATGACTCTTTAGTTTTGCCAAAAGTCTCTTATGAGGGACCTTGTCAAAGGCTTTCTGAAAGTCCAGATACACTATATCAACCGACTCACCTTTGTCCACCTGTTTATTCACACTTTCAAAAAAACATAACAGATTAGTAAGACAAGATCTTCCTTGTCTAAAGCCATGTTGGTTGTCTCCCATTAGGCCATGACTATCTACATGCTGAGTAATTTTATTCTTTATGATGGTTTCTACCATTTTTCACGGTACTGATGTGAGGCTCACCGGTCTGTAGTTTCCCGGATCACCCCTGGAACCCTTTTTAAAAATTGGTGTTACATTGGCGATCCTCCAATCTTCAGGTATTAGAGATGATTTTAATGACAGTTCAAAGATTACTAATAGCAGGTCTGCAATCTCATATTTCAGTTCTTTCAACACCCTTGGATGTATACCCTCCGGCCCAGGTGATTTGCTACTCTTCAGTTTATCTAATAGTTGTAATAAATCTTCCCGATGTATCGATATTTCCTTCAGTTCTTCTGCACCTTTAAATACCACTTCAGTCATGGGTAACATCCCTACATCTTCCTCAGTAAAGACCGAAGCAAAGAATTCATTCAGTCTCTCCGCTATCGCCTTGTCGCCTCTTAGTGCCCTTTTAACTCCTCTATCATCTAATGGTCCAACCGACTCTCTCACAGGTTTTTTGCTACGAATGTACTTGAAAAAATCTTTATTTCGCGTTTTTGCTTCCGCTAAAAGCTTCTTCTCAAATTCTCCCTTTGCCTTCTTTATCAATGCCTTGCATTTGACTTACCACTGCTTGTGCTGTTTCCAGGTTTCGTCGTTTGGCTCTTTTTTCCATTTCCTGAAAGATGCTTTTTTGGCAACAACAGCCTCTCTGACCTCACCTTTAAACCATGCTGGCAGTTTTTTGGTCTTCTTTCCACTTTTCTTAAAGCGTGGAATACAGCTGGTCTGGGCTTCCAAGATAGTATTTTTCAACAACACCCAAGCTTGATGTAAGTCTTTAACCTTTGCAACTGCTTCTTTTAGTTTTTTCTTAACCATTTTCCTCATTTTATCATAGTCTCCCTTTCGAAAGTTAAAAGGTAGTACTGTGGATTTCCGTACTATCCCTCCTCCACTAATTAAATCAAAGGCGATCATGCTATGATCACTATTGCCAAGTGGCCCCAACACCCTTATCTCTTGCACTAGATCTGGTGTTCCACTAAGGACTAGGTCTAATATGGCTTCCCCTCTGGTCGGTTCATGAACCAGCTGCTCCAAGAAGCAGTCATTTATGTCATCTAGGAACTTTATCTCCCTAGCATGTCCTGCCGTGACACTGACCCAGTCAATACCGGGGTAATTGAAATCACCCATTATTATTACTGCGCTGTAACTTTTGTTAGCTTCCTTGATTTCTTTCAGTATTTCATCATCCATTTGTTCATTCTGGCCAGGCGGTCGATAGTACACCCCCACTGCCATTGCCTTCCCCTTTTTACATGGAATTTCAATCCATAGAGATTCTACAGCAAATTTTGTTTCCTGCAAAACTTTAATCCTTTCTGACTCAATGCCCTCTCTAACATAGAGCACAACCCCTCCACCAATTTGATCAGCTCTATCATTACGATATAGTTTGTACCCAGGTATCACAGTGTCCCACTGGTTGTCCTCCTTCCACCATGTCTCTGATATTCCAATCATATCTAACCTCTCATTTAGTGCTATATATTCTAACTCTCCCATCTTCTTTTTTAGACTTCTAGCATTTGCATACAAGCATTTTAGAGACTGTATTTTATTCATATCAATTTGGCTATTGGTAGACATGGGTAATTTGGGATCTTTAAGCTCTGTCTGCTCTGTACTCGAGGGCATTTGGGCTACTTTACTCTTTTTTGGAACCTCTCTGCTTT
This sequence comes from Ichthyophis bannanicus, assembly GCA_033557465.1. NCBI lineage: Eukaryota > Metazoa > Chordata > Amphibia > Gymnophiona > Ichthyophiidae > Ichthyophis > Ichthyophis bannanicus. The sequence continues at coordinate 606,730,562 of CM066031.1, read as the reverse complement.
TGGTAGTATCCTTCAAGGATACATTCTTCTGAACCGTCCGCTCTTGGGCGACTGTCTGCTTTCCCCTATTATCTAGTTTAAAAGCTCCTCTATCTCCTTTTTAAAGGTTAATGCCAGCAGCCTGGTTCCATCCCGGTTAAGGTGAAGCCCATCCCTTCGGAAGAGCCCCTCCTTTCCCCAGAATGTACCCCAGTTCCTAACAAATCCAAACCCCTCATCTCTGCACCATTGTCTCATCCACGCATTGAGACTCCGGAGCTCTGCCTGCCTTTTGGGTCCTGCACGTGGAACGGGAAACATTTCGGAGAATGCTACCCTGGAAGTTCTGGATTTGAACTTCCTACCTAAAAGCCCAAATTTAGCCTCCAGAACCTCCCTACCACATTTTCCTATGTCATTGGTACCGACATGTACCAAGACAGCAGACTCCTCCCCAGCACTATCTAAGACCTTATCTAGGTGGCGCGTGAGGTCCGCTACCTTCGAACCAGGCAGGCATGTTACCAGGCAGTCCTCACGTCCACCAGCCACCCAGCTATCTACATGCCTAATGATCGAATCACTAACTATAACGGCTGTCCTAACCCTTCCCTCATGGGCACATAGCCCTGGAGAAACCTCCTTATTAAAAGTGGGCTGCTACACAGTACCCTGTTCTGTGCTGCTGAGGTAAGCTATATTCTTATTTGATTTAAATTATATCTCTTTGCTGCTGCTAGGCGCTAACGTATTATGAAATTTAAACTACAAGCTCCCTGTTGGGTTCTAAATTTAACCAGAAAGCTCTCTTCTGTGTTTTAAATTTAAACTAAAAGTACTTTGCTGATGCTAGGCCCTGAGTGACTATTAAATTGAAAGTACAGCTTTCTGCTGGGTTCCAAATTTAACCAGAAAGCTCTCTTCTGTGTTTTAAATTCAAATTAAAAGTACTTTGCTGATACTAGGCCCTGAGTGACTATTAAATTAAAACTACAAGCTCTCTGCTGGATATGAAATGTAACCAGAAAGTTCTCTTCTGTGTTTTAAATTTAAACTTAAACTGCTGCTACTAGGCCCTGACTGATTTAACAAAAAATAGCGGGTTCACAGATTAAATAGCTTTAATAGAAAGAATTCCCTTCAGAAAATTCCCAGAAGTATCTACTCACAATTGCAGATCTTTCTCCAGAAGTAACAGTCCCCTGTTCTAGTCCTTCAAGAACCATGGTTCCTGTTGCTCCTCCGGTTAACGGTGGAGACCCCCATCCCCTTGGGGACCTCTCCGGGATCCTGTCTCAGGAGGGGGGTGCTGTCTTCTGCATCCCAACCTGGGGTCCCTGTTGCTGACAGCGTGGCTGCTGAAATGGTACTCTAGCCCCTTTCAACCAATCAGTTGAGATGGAAGATTCTGCTGGCCTCTCGCAAGGCCTCTACTAGGAAGGTTTATACTCTTAAATGGTGCAGGTTTTCGGCCTGATGTTCCGAGCATGGGGCTGACCCATTCTCTTGCCTGGTGGGACCTGTGTTACATTAACTTTTCCACCTCTCACAATCCAGGCTCAAGTCTAACTCCGTCCGAGTACACTTTAGTGCCCTGGCGGCGCACCACCACTTGGTGTATGGCAAGCCCCTCTCAGTCCAGCTTCTGGTGATCCGCTTTCTTAGGGTCTTGCTCTTATTGAAGCCTCTGTTTTGCCGTCTGGCAACCAAATTGGACCTGAACGTGGTGTTGGGGCAGCTCACTCACCCACCCTTCGAGCCTCTGGCTACCTGCCAACCGCTATCTCTCTTGGAAGGTGGTGTTCCTGGTTGTGCTCGCCGCCGCTTGACGAGTTAGCGAGCTTCAGGTCTTAGTGGCAGAGACGCCTTATACCAGGTTCTACAAGAACAGAGTGGTGCTTCACACGCACCCCAAATTCCTTCCAAAGGTAGTACTGCCCTTCCATCTCAACCAGGAAGTGGTACTGCCTACCTTTTTTCCCAGACCTCACTGTTGGGTGGAGACAGCCCTTCATACCTTGGATTGTAAGAGGGCTTTGTCCTTCTGTATCCAACGCACTCAGGGCCACAGCAAATCTACTCAGCTTTTCGTCTCCTGTGACTCCAGTAGGCTGTGGGAGGCAGTGACCAAGCGTACCCTGTCCACCTGGGTGACGGACTCTTATCACCCTCGCCTATGAGCAGGCAGGGTTCCCGCTGGAAGGTCGTGTCCGGTGAACCGTGTCAGGGCCATAGCGGCCTCTGTAGCAATCTTGAGCTCTGTCCCGATGGTGGACATCTGCCAGGCCGCCACCTGGTCTTCATTCCATACCTTCGCAGCCCATTGCTGCCTGGAAAGAGAGTCCCAACGGGACAGTGCCTTTGGCCAGGCTGTGCTCCGTAGCCTTTTCGGCTAGTTTTCTTTGGAAACGGGTTTTACTGTAGTCTGTTGACACGGACTCTATTGCTATTGCTTGCGGCTCCCCGTGAGGGGGCCCCGTTTTTTGCTATGAGCTTTTGGTGGCCTGTAGCTAGGGAGTCCCATATGTGAGGACTGACGTCCTGCTTGTTCCTGGAGAAAGTATAGTTATTCACTTGTAACAGGTGTTCTCCGGGGACAGCAGGAATCATTCCTCACAGCCGTCCCTCCTCCCCTTGGAGTTGCTGCATTACCATCTTTTATTTTTGCCGTCTTTTAGCTATATCATCTGATTGCGCAAGATGGCACCCTTGGGCGGGAAGGGGACCACGTATGTGTAGTGGCATCTCCCAAAGGCTTTCTTTGAAAGCTGGGGGGGTGCTTCTGCGAGGGCTCCATCGATGCCGGTGTCACCCATATGTGAGAACCGATTCCTTCTCTCCCCGGAAAACATCTGTTACAACTGAGTAACTACGCTATCTGGCAGTAACTTTAGTGCACAGAATTAGTGTGCTCCAGGCTCTAGTAAGGGATCCTTCTTCTATCATGTGCCCTCCTAACATAGTGTTGAATTTCCTTCTTAACCAGTCGATGGTCCTATAAGTGTTTTTCCCTGGATTGTATGCTCACGAAGGTGAATGTGCCTTGCACACTTTGGACTGCAAGAGGGACTTGGACTTTTCTTTGAAGTGGACTAGAGCCCTTAGAAAGTCCATGCAATTTTTGGGGGGGTTTTGACCCAGAACATCCAGAGGCTGCTATAAAGAAAATGCACATTATCAAACCGGCGTGCAGATTTGCATCTCCTGTGCATATGCTCAGGCATACTTGACTCTGCTGGGTCATATCACAGCTTATAATGTCAGAGCTATGGCTGCATCAGTGTGCTTTTTAACTGCTTTCTGAAAATTATGTAATCTTGAATTTGATGGCTAGTTACTGGAATAGACTTCCATAAATCAGGGCCAGCAATCGGAAAAGCCCACGCTTGAAGGCGAGTCTTACGAACATGAGTCACGGAATAAATTTGCAATAACACCTGCTGACTCAAGATAAGTGATCTCGCTGGTACTTAGAGTGTCAACAAACAAGTCAATTCAGTTTTATAATTTGCATGTGTCTTTGTGAGTGTCATGCAGGGAATTGGAGGGATACATGGGTGTGTGATGGGAGGTTGTGTACATTTGTTTGTGTGCCATGGGGGTTACCCATTCCTACCCTTTAGTATCCTCCCTTCTGCATTTTCTCCTCTTCCCTTCATCCAACCCTGCATTCATCCCCTCCCCTCCCAACCAGTTTTCAACCCTCTCTCGCTTCCCTGCCTTTCACTCACTCACTTGCACTCTCTGTCAGGTCTCAATTTCTCCTCTGTCCCTTTCCCTCCCCAATCCTCTGTTCTTCTCCCTCCCTCCTCTGTAGCCCTACCAATTTCCTTAACCCTTCACCACACACATGGGATCATTTTGACCCCAAGCCTTTTGTTATGTCAAATTACTTACTTATTTATTTCAGCCATGACTTAAAACTTCCGGTAGCTTCTCAATATTGACAGCCATTGAATTTCCCATAGAGTGTTATCATTTAATCGGAACAGTAATTTTATGTTAACATTTTTAAGGTGTATATACCTATTATACACACCTGGGGTCAAATTGACCCCAGCTTAGCGAAACCAGTGTTGTCAGAATTCCTGTTTCAGGTTCATGTTGTAGTTATTATTGTTAATTTGGCATTGCTAGGCTATTTCATCTGTAGGCTGCTGTGATCTTCATGTGAAATTAAGGCGACATTTTTCAGGGTTTGAGTTCATACCAGGCATGTGTTCGTATAGACCTATTCATTGCTGTTATAGAAGTAATGGCGCTTTGCCGCCAACATTGTTTCTTTTTTTCTGAGATATATTTGATTGGTAATAACAGTTATTTATTATTATTTCAGTTATTTTATTCTTCCAAGAGTTTTGAGTGAAATGAGTAGTAGTCCTCGTCGTCTAACAAGCCAGGCTGTACTTCAGGCAGTATTAGCTGAACTTGAAAATGAATCATCAGAAGATGAAACAGGAATAGAAGGTGAAGACTCTGATGGTGAGCCATACAATGTTGAACAAACTAGTGACTATGACTATCAAATTGAGGGACAGGAAGCACAGTACCTGGCAGGTGATACTGCGGAGAATGAAGACAGTGCATCATCTGATGATGATGTTGATGATCCACAACCAAGCAAGAAAAGAAAAATTAACTCAGTATTTTATAAACAGAAGAAATCAGGTAAAATCTACAATCTACATGTACTTACCTGGAATGGATATGACAGTTGATGAGCAACTGGTCAGCTTCAGAGGCAAGTGCGGCTTTCAACAATTCATTCCCACAAAGCCAGGAAAGTATGGAATAAAGATATTCTGGAACTCCGATGCAGAGACCAGCTATCCACTGAAAGAAGTTTATCTGGGGAAGCAACCAGGAGCAGCGGTCAAACTGAAGAAAGGGGTTGAAGTAGTGAAAAGATTGACTAGACATTGGTGGAAAACTGACCGCAATGTTACATGTGATGATTTCTTTACTGATGTAGGACTGGCTGAAGATCTTCTGCTTCAACACACTACAGTTGTTGGCACCATGAGAAAAAACAAAAGGGACATACCAGGTGAACTTCTGATTTCACGGAACAAGGAACAGTTTCATCACTGTTTGTTTTTTGCAAAGAGATCACAGTAGTGAGTTATGTTCCAAAGAAAAACAAAACGGTCATTGTTTTGAGCAGCATGCATCATGACAAGGCGATAGACAACAAGAATGAAAAGAAGCCTGAGATGATTCTGCACTATAATGCTACTAAGTCTGGAGTAGACAATCTGGACAAGCTTGTGCGTACATATACATGCAAACGTGGCACTAGAAGATGGCCGTTCTGCCTGCTGATGAACATGTTCGATGTCGCTGATGTGGCAGCTTAAGTAATTTGGGTGCAGCAAAAACCCGAATGGCAAACAGAGGTGTCCCACAAACGGCGACTGTTCCTAACAGAACTGGCAAAGGAGTTAGTTCTGCCCCAGCAGACAATGCGATTGCAGAACCCAAGAACACTTCAGAAAGGGGTGCGGATCTGCATGCAACTACTTGGATTCAGCTTACCTGGTCCTACAGACTGTGAATCCAGAGGGGCACGATCACACTGCCAGCTTTGCACCAGATCATCAGATAAAAAAACATCAAAATACTGCAAGCGATGTGGTATAGCCATATGCCCAGAACATTGCCAGCTGTTATGCAATGAATGTGCTGACTAAAAGACGCTTAGATAGATGATTATACTAGGGGTATCGAGACTTAATTACAATTAAGTGATAAACTGAAGTTAATAGTTAGACTACTTTTATATCATAAAAACTGAACATTTGTAAACAGCAAAAACTGAGAACTGTTTTTAATAAATGCATTAAAATACCAATCCTATGTGGATGAAATTGTTCATGGTTTCTGGTCATTTACTGATGGGGTCAATTTGACCCCAGGTGTGTAAAGTCGTCGGTAATTGAACGTGTGTGATGAAGGGTTAAGCTTTCTTTCCCTTTTTCCTTTTTCAGCCAGTATGTGGATACGCATTTAAACTAGAAAAAGGGGGTGACGGATGGGGAAGGTCAAGTTCTGGACATCACTCCCTGCAAAAGCAGAACAACATCAGAAACAGACACTCTTTTAAACCACACAACAAAAACAAGTGGGAAGAAGTAGACAGAACAAAATCAATGCAAAACACACACAAGCCAGTTAAATGCTGGAAAGCAATGAGCACAAATGCTCAAAGCTTATCCAATAAGGTTCCAGACCTGGAAGCCCTAATGGTGGAAATGGACTTGGACATTGTGGCCATTGCAGAAACATGGTTTAATGAATCACATGATTGGGATATAGTCATAGCTGGCTATAATCTATTCAGAAGAGACAGAGAAAATGGAAAAGGAGGAGGAGGAGGAGTAGCCTTGTATGTCAAAAGCAATATTAATAACTCAGCAAAAAAAACACCAAAACACCCCTGTGAGAACACACTACAGTACTTTTTGTCGGATGTTACAGGAAAGGAACATATATCGGAACTATGTCCACCACTCAGTCACATCCTTTTAATAAATATTTTTAAAAATCAAAAAGAACTCCGCTACTTAGCTGGATCAAAAGTATCGAATCTCAAAATCTTTTGAGCACGACGTGCACGTTTCGGGTCTATAACCCTGTTTCAAGTGCTGCCATCACCATATTCTTCAAATCAACCGGCAATTGGGGATTTGTTGGGTTAAAAACAATATTAAGGCTACTGAAATGCAGGGGGCATGGGGAAAAGAAGAAGCACTCTGGGTTGTGTTGGAAAGAGGAGATGGCACTGTCATCCATACTGCTGTAGTCTACAGACTTCCAACTCAAATCGAAGAGCTAGATAACGAATTGATTATAGACATTTTCAAAATAGCCACAAAGGGGGAAGCGATCATATTGGGTGACTTTAATCTACCCAATGTGGATTGGATTACTCCTTCTGCAAATCTGAAAGAAGCAAAAAAAATGTAGATGCTCTGCAAGATGCCTTACTTAGACAAATGGTGATGGAACCAGCAAGGGAAAGCTCAACGCTGGATTTAGTCCTCACCAACGATGATAGCGTGTCAAATGTCTGGGTGGGTGCACCTGTGAGCAGCAGCGATCATCATACGGCGTAGTTTGAGATAAAAACCAAGGTGCAGTACAACTATAGCAAGCTCAAAGTCCTAAACTTCAGAAACACTGACTTCAATAAAATGGCCATGTACCTAAAGGACGAGTTAACAGGGTGGACGGAGATAAGGGAAGTGGAATTGCAATGGGCTAAACTAAAGGTGGCAATAAAAGGGGCAACGGATAAATATATAAGAAAAGTAAACAAAAGGAGAAGGAAACCTATTTGGTTTTCCAAAGAAGTGGCTGCTCAAATAAAGGCAAAAAACACAGCTTTCGCAAAATACAAAAGCTTGCAAACAGAGGAACACAGAAATGAATACAGGATCAAACTCAAAGAGACAAAAAGAGAAATAAGGATAGCAAAATCAAAGGCAGAGGAAAAGATGGCTAAAGATGTGAAGTGTGGCGACAAAACTTTCTTCAGGTATATTAGGGAAACGAAGAAGATCAGAGGTGCAATCGCAGGACTCAGAAGTGCTGGGAATGGACTCATGGAAAGGGACATTGAAAAAGCGGAATTGCTTAACAAATACTTCTGCTCTGTTTTTACTAAAGAAAATCCTGGAGAAGGACAACTGTGACTCCCAAATATAAAGATGGGAATGAAGTAGATACCACACCATTCACAGAAGATGATGTGTTAGAACAACCTGCGAAACTGAAAGTGGACAAGGCCATGGGACCAGATGGGATACATCCCAGGATACTGAAAGAGCTCAGAGAGGTTCTTACAGGGCCGTTAAAGGATGTTTTCAACAGTTCCTTGGAAACAGGAGTAGTTCCTCAGGACTGGAGAATGGCTGATGTCGTACCTCTACACAAAAGTGGTGACAGTGTCAAACTACAGGCCCGTGAGCCTTACCTCGGTGGCGGGAAAAGTAATGGAGGTGCTTCTGAAGGAGCGAATAATGAACTATCTCCAGGAACAAGCAGGAATGAGTCTTCACATATGGGTACGTCGGTACCGATGGAGCCTGCGCGGGAATGCTCCCCAGCTTCCCAAAAAGGAAAGCTTTTGGGAGCATCCCACAGCGCCTGCGCGCTGCCTTCCCGCCTCTCCCAACCGCCTCTCCCCAGTTCTTCTTTTCCGTGGAGCCAGCAGGTCGTGTTCCTGTCACCGCTGAAGAAGTTCTTTGTTTTATTTTATTTCTTTGGTCGCGCGTCTGCCTTCTCCGACGTCGGACCGGTACTGCCGGTCTTTCTTTCTTTTCTTAAAAAAAAACAAACAAACATATTTTTCCCTCACTTAGTGTGTTTTTTCCTCTTTTGGGCCTTAGGCCTCACGAAAAATTTTCCTCATGGAAAAACCAGCCTCCGGGTTTAAAAAATGCACTAAGTGCAGCGGTACTATTTCTGTTACCGACACCCATGAATGGTGTCTCAAATGTTTGGGTCCTGACCACTCCATTTTGGATTGTTCGTCCTGCTCCTTGATGTCCAAACGAGGTTTACAGAACCGAGCAGCCAAGCTCCATGTTCTGTTTCCCTCTGATGCAGCTTCACCGAAAGGATAAGATAGGTACTTACTTAAATTAGTGGCGTGGTTTTTAAAAAAACCTTTAGCAACAAACACACTGTAAATGCATAAAAAACATAATAAAAATACAAATACACCAAATAAATGACACATTAAGAAACAGCATTGAATAATATAATAAATACTATCAATAAATAATGACTACTAAAAGCATCAAAGTACTATAAGACCAATAGATAACAACGGGGGATCTAAATCCAAACTCTAGGAGGGAGATTATATCACTGGTTGGAAATGTGTGCATTACATAAAAAGAGTAACTTAAACTTCCATATTGTGGTGTACTAATCACGGTATTCATAATAAGCTGTTCTGGTGTCTGTAAATATGGTCCCTTTGTTTACCATAATTTATCATTTTACTTATTTATTATTTTTTAAAAATTTGTTATATTTAAAGTTTTTTCACCTATGCAATTTTTATTGCCATAACCATCTTTTGATGTTGTTATGTTTGTAGCTTAATGCTGTTTATGCACATAGCCCTAGCACAGTTGGGCCAAAGGTGAACGTCTGTCATATTTCAATATACAGACTATCCTTTCATGATCCGCATTAGTGAGTATTATCTGCTATTTGTCCTTTATTTGTTTTTATTTGTTTTTGGTTCTAATTGCCTTTCTGCCCTGCGTCTCTCTTTTTTAACTTGGAGTTTTACACCTCTTTTTTAACTTGGAGTTTTACACATATCATTTATGTATGAGTTGACAAATATAGTTTGATCACTATTTATGCATGACATAACTATTTATTTTAGTAACACGTTTTCTGTGGTGATGTCTTAGTTTTATTCTTTATCCATGCCCGTGTTATTATTGCTAATCTTGTTCATTTGTATTTATATGTTTTTAATATGTTTTAATGTATAATTCTATTTATGTTATTTTTGTTAGTTTTGATACCCCCTGAAGAAGGCGCTCCGCCGAAACGCGTTGGGGAACATTAATAAAACTTCTTGGATCAAGCATCTGTGTCATCATCTCTCTCGCTCCTTGTGACTTCTGTTTGGTGTTGCGAGAGTAGCCTTGCTCTCTTTGTACTGTCCCTAAAGGGCTTTCTATTTCAGTAACCTCTGAATCAGAGCCTAGAGCTAAAAAATTAGATATTTTAGGTTATTCTAAGGCTTCTAAGGAGGCAGTCACCTTGCCAATTCATGAGATTCTTTATGATCACATGATTGACTTATGGGAGACTCCTCTCACTATCTCTCCTCATTCTCGTAGGTTGGACACCATGTACCGTGTCCCTCCTTGTCCTGGTTTTCATAAAACACAGCTTCCTCACCATTCTATTGTGGTGGAGTCACTATGAAAAAGATAGAGTGCAAAAAGACACTCCTCTGCTCCTCCAGGAAGAGAATGCAGGACCTTGGATGCTTTTGGTAGGAAAATCTTCCAAGCCAAGTATGCTCATTGCCAGAATCAACTCCTATAGTCTTTATATGGGAATGTTTCTGAAAGAAGTTGCAGATAAGCTGCACACTTTCCTCCCTTTTCTTCCAGAGGATAAAAGGGAAGAATTTCTTATTTGGCTTAAGCATACTCAAGATATCTCAAAGTTTTCCAACCGTGCAGCTTTTGACTCCTTTGAGGGTGCCAGCAGAGCTTCGGCCATTGCCATAGCTGCACGCAGAATTGCTTGGCTCCAAGCTTCTGATCTAGAATCTTGGGTCCAGGATGGATTGGGAAATCTTCGCTGTACAGGAGAGAACCTGTTTGGCAAAGATTGGCAAATAAAAGCCACTCAAATGGATGCAGAAAATTCTGCTTTGGATAGACTTTCAAAGTCAACCTCCATTCCTGCCAAGAAAAAAACTTTCAAGAAGTCTTTTTTCCTCAAGAAAGGCAGATTCCATCCTGCTTCTGGCCAACAATCATCTACAGGTCATTTTGCTGCTAAGCGTCAGCAACCTAAACAAGCCAGGCCTAAGCCTACAGGGGCTGCTGCAACTCAGCAGACCCAGCCCCCTCAGGGCTTTTGACTTGATGCTAGAGAACTTAGCCTTTCTGGCTCTGAAACAGCCAGAGCCTCTCACCATTCCAGGAAGGTTAGTTCATTTTGCTCCCAGATGGGAGCAAATTACAACAGAGCAGTGGACCCTCTCCATCATAAGGGAGGGGTACAAACTTCATTTCTCAAACCTTCCTCCTCACACCATGGTGAGACATTTCAATTCTCCAACATCTCTCCTCGACCTTCTAGGTGGCTGCCCTTCTTGCCCAAGGGGCAATAGAAGAAGTACCTGTGGAGGAGTAGCCTAGTGGTTGGGTCAAGGTACTTCAGGCCAGAAGGTCGGGGGTTCAAATCCCACTAGAGGACAGCAACCTTGGGCCGGAAGGACTGGGGTTTCTAGTCCCACAGGTGCTCCTTGTGGTCTTGGGCAAGCCACTTAACCCTCCATAGCCCATGTTCCCTGTAAAATAGTTCTCTGTGTGTGCTGTGCTTTCCTGTCTAATCAATGTGTTTATACCTCAAAAATTTCCTGTCATGATTTGACAATTTCCAATCTGTAATCAAATAAACCGCTGCTGATCGCTGGAAGTAGCGGTATACAAATGTATACTAAATAAATAAAATAAAAATAAAATACCTCTTCTTCAACAAGGGTCAGGGTTTTACTCCCCCTACTTTCTGATCCCAAAGAAAACAGGGGGCTACAGACACCATATTAGATCTCAGAGAATTGAACAAATTTCTATGCAAGGAGAAATTCAAGATTCTTTCTCTGGGCACTCTCCTTCCATACCTTCAGAGTCAGGATTGGCTTTGTTCTCTAGATCTCAAGGATGCGTACACACATGTCCTCATCCATCCATCTCACAGAAGGTTCCTCCGTTTCCTTTTCCAAGGAAAGCATTACCAATACAGGGTGCTTCCCTTCGGTCTGGCCTCTGCTCCAAGAGTGTTCACCAAATGCATGGCAGTAGTAGCTGCATTTCTACGCACTCTGGGAATATTTGTATTCCCATACCTGGGCGACTGGCTCATCCGAGCTCCATCTCAGTCAGAGGCCCAGACTTCCCTGGACTGCACAAGGCGCATTCTGCAGTATCTGGGACTTGTGGTAAACCTCCCAAAGTCCCAGCTCACCCCTACTCAGTCCCTAGAGTTTATAGGGGCCTGGCTAGATACTACCACTGCAAGGGCCTATCTTCCTCAGGCCCGTTGCCTACGCCTAGTGCAGTTAGCCTCCCAGATTCAGTCAAAGAGCCATTTAACTGCCCGGGAGATGATACAACTCCTAGGCCATATGGCATCCACAGTGCATGTGGTCCCCTATGCTCGCCTTCAAATGAGAGCAGCTCAATGGACTTTGTCCACCCAGTGGACTCAAGCATCAGGGGGTCTGTCAGACAAAATAGCAACCTCCAGGCGCCTCTTTTGGTCTCTCCAGTGGTGGAAGTCCACCCAAAATCTGTTGCTGGGGTCCCCCTTCCAACAGTTGTTGCCCCAAGCAACCCTCACAACAGATGCCTCCCCAACAGGTTGGGGAGCTCATCTACAAGATCTCTCCACTCAGGGCACTTGGTCTCCACAGGAGATCTCTCTACATATCAACCACTTGGAGCTCCGAGCAGTTTTTCTAGCTCTCAAGGTCTTCCATACCCTGCTCAGCTACAAGACAGTCCTCATTCATACGGACAATCAGGTAGCCATGTTTTACATAAACAAGCAAGGAGGAACTGGCTCTCTGTCGCTTTGCAACGAAGCTTTAAGATTGTGGGCCTTCGCCAGAGAGCATCAAATCCATCTCCTGGCCGTATACCTTCCAGGAATCCAAAACTCTTGGGCAGACAGACTCAGTCGAGTTCTGCTTCCACACGAATGGTCCCTGCACATGGACCAGGTACTCAGAATCTTTCAAGAGTGGGGAACCCCGGACATAGACCTTTTTGCAAGTCTGTGGAATGCCAAACTTCCCCGGTTCTGTTCCAGAATTCCGTGTCAGGGAGTTCAGGCCAAGGATGCCTTCCTCCTTCACTGGGGTCAAGACTTCCTGTATGCCTTTCCACCCATTCCCTTAATTCCCAAGACTCTGTTCAAGCTCCAGAGGGATCAAGGATCTATGATACTCATAGCTCCACGCTGGCCACGCCACGTGTGGTACCCTCTACTGCATCTCTCTCAAGCTCCCTCCCTAGACTTGGGAGCTGCTCCAGACCTCCTGTCCCAGGAGGAGGGGACTTTGTGGCACCCAAACCCCAAGTCCCTTCACCTCAGGGCTTGGTTGCTGAAGGCTTAGACCTTCAAGGTTGGAATCTTTCTCAGCCGGTGAAGGATATCCTCCATGCTTCCAGAAAACCTTCTACTAGACGTTCCTATGCTTTTAAATGGAAAAGGTTTTCCATTTGGTGTGCTGAGAAGGGTCTTGACCCTCTAGCACTACCTTTGCATTCTCTATTGGAATATCTCCTGCATCTCTCCAATGCAGGCCTCAAGACGAATTCAGTGAGTCCATTTGAGTGCTATTGCAGCATCCCTTAAGCCTCTCAATGGACAGCCTATTTCCTCTCATCCCCTTATTGCAAGATTCATGAGAGGCCTAACTTTAACTAAACCTCCCATTAGGCCTCCTCCGGTGGCATGGGACTTAAATCTGGTTCTTGGTCAGCTTATGAAGCCGCCTTTTGAACCCTTAGCCACCACCTCCTTGAAATTTCTTTCCTGGAAGGTTGTTTTCCTCATTGCAGTCACCTCAGCTCGCCGCATCAGTGAACTGCAGGCCTTAGTGGCTAATCCACCTTATACAAGGTTCCATCATGATAAGGTAGTCCTTAGGACCAATCCACACTTTATGCCTAAAGTGGTCTCACCTTTTCATCTTAATCAGGAGGTGTATTTACCTGTCTTTTTTCCAGGTCCTCATGCATCAAGTGCAGAGAGGAATCTTCATACCCTGGATTGTAAGAGAGCTCTTGCCTTTTACTTACAAAGGACACAGCAACATAGAAAGTCTTCTCAACTCTTTGTTGCTTTTGATCCCTCTCATTTGGGACTTCCAGTCTCTAAGAGGACACTGTCCAATTGGATTGCTCAGTGTATTTCTTTCACCTACCAGAGTAAGAACCTTTCTCTGGAGGGCCATGTCACGACTCATAATGTGAGGGCCATGGCCACCTCTATGGCTCATCTAAATTCTGTGTCCATCGACCAGATCTGTCGAGCGGCCACCTGGGCCTCGGTTCATACCTTCACAGCACATTACTGTTTGGACAAGGACTCCCGCCGGGATGCCTTGTTTGGTCAGGCTGTTCTCAAACACCTGTTCCATGCTTAATCAACTCCTACCCTCCTTCTCTGGATGGATGCCTGAGATCCATAGGAGGAGATAGAGCCCTTCTCAGGGTCTCACAACCTTGGGGATCTCCCAGGCATCTCTAGCTAGGGAGTCCCCATATGTGAAGACTCATTCCTGCTTGTTCCTGGAGATAGCACAGTTACTTACCTGTAACAGGTGATCTCTGGGAACAGCAGGAATAAGTCTTCACAACCCACCCACCTCCCCTAGGAGTTGTATCTCTCTATCTATCTTTCCTTTCCTCTCTCTCTTTGTCTCAGCTTTAAAACTCGAACTGGGGGGGGGGGCGCTCGTGAGCCCACTGCAAGATGGCCGCACTTTGTTAAAGCTCCGACCCCACAACCCCTGAATTTCTGCTATCATCAGCTAACAGCCGCATTCTGCTCCCCCCCCGTACCTCTACCGGATCGGCGCTAACCAGCGATCCCTCTCAGTGCCTGATTTTGCGGCTTAGCGGGTCCTCCGGAGGCTGAGGTATCGCGGAGTCGCTCACTGTCATGCGGCCTGCTAGAAGCTGCCTCCGATCACTGGACTCTCCCTTGCCTGATCCTGCCACCAGCCGCTGCATCCGGCGCCGCCGAAACTCATCTGACAGGCCCCCGCGAGGCCTACGAAGCGAGCCCTCTTCATTGCCTGCGGGCTGAATGCCGGATTGCTCAACGGGAGGGAGATTGTATTTCTCAGCGCGTGGTGCTCGACTGAAGAGCTGAAGAACGGCCGGGGAGCTTGGCCAGGACCACGTGCACTCCGCGCGGCGCCTGCTGCAACCTCTATCAGCACTTACCACCCTTCTTCAGCTGCACGAGCCATCTTGAAGGGGGTAAGTCTGTGCATTGTCTCTCCCCCTGCCCACCCCCTGAACTGGGCTTGCAACTGGTGGCTGGGTCTGTTTTCCCCTTGGCAGCTTGGTGTCCCATCGAGGCCTCCGCCTTCCTGATCAGACTCTGGGTGCCCTGCAGGCCTATACTTGTGACCACTGTGACTTTGGGTCTCCCCTTGAAGCCTTCTACACTACAACTTCTGGCTTCTGACGGTGCAGTCCCACGCTGCCTTCCGCTGCTTTCTGACTCCTACTTGTGCCAGGCTATTTCTCCCGGGGGACTGGAGGCAGTTCACGACCTTCCATCTCATTGTCCCACCAGTGCCTGTTACCTGGCTGACGTTGCTTCTCTGCATCTCCTGATACTGTGTGGTGGTGACTGTCCTACGGACTGGTGCGACTGAGTGCATCGTTCTCTCTCTGGTGCCTTCCCTTTTGCTGGCATTGCCCCTACCTCTCCTAACACTGTGTGAGCCTGGTGGCCTTGTGTGATGGCTGCAAAAATTAAAAACTCTGAAACTCGGGAGGGGATGCGCTCTTCCCAGCGGCTGCAGAGTAAGTCCGGAGCCTCCAGCAGCCTAAGTGGCCAGTCTCCTCCAACGGGTTCTGACGATGAGACTGTAAGTGAAGAGGAACTGGACCCTCATAAGCCACTCACCTCGGCTCAAATTAAGCAAGAGTTCCGTAAGGGCTTCGCAGAGTTAGCCAATGAACTCCGCACACTACGGGAAGACTTGATGAAAGATGTCGCAGACCTCCGGACCGAAGTTACGGAACTGGGAGCCCGTGTAGAGGATGTGGAGTCCAAAGTGGTTGACCAGGATGGGACTCTGATGGACTTACAATGTGCTCTCGACAGGCAGCGTGCGCAGGCTATGGAGCTGACCTATAAAATTAATGACATTGAAAACCGCTCCCGCCGCAACAACGTGCGTTTTCGTGGGATTCCAGAGCCGGGGGGAGGCGGGGAAGACCTGCCGACTGTGCTTAGACTGCTGATAGCGGAGTTGCTTCCGGCGGAGGAGCTGGCTGCACATGCCTCCGGAATGGAAATTGAACGGGTTCACCGCCCTCTGGGAAAACCCCCTAACAACCAGCCACGAGATGTCATTGCGAGATTCCTACGCTATTCTGACGCTGAGCTTCTTATACGTCGAGGCCGGGAGAAGAAGACGATCCACTTTCAGGATGCGACAGTATCCATCTATCAGGACCTCTCGATGTTCCCTTTGGCGCGCCGGAGAGAGATGAAACCAGTCTCGGCGGTCCTGAATAGCAAGGGGATTCGCTATTCTTGGTCCTTCCCATTTAGGATGAACTTCCTATTGGATAACAAAAAGATCTCTGCAAAGGACTACTCTGAAGCTTGGCGAGCTCTTCGTCAAGCAGGTTTAGTTGATGATAATACCCAGCCTCATCCGCCGCCCCCTAGGCCCCAACACTCTAAGTGGACTCTGGTGGGCAAGTCCACCTGACACTTTTGCAGATTTGAAGACCCCCTCCTATTTTTTCTTTCTTAGGGAGTCTTGGCCAGTGGGTCCCCTGTTTGTTTTTTGGATAATTGGTGGCAAAGATTAGCCTGGGGTCCCCACTCCATTTTTCATGGGGGGCGGCGGCTGACCTGTAAATATTTTTCTTGATGTTACTGTTCTGATGGGGGGACATGATGAGAATGCTGATTCGGGAGGGGTGGGGGAGTAATGGGGGGAATGTTTTTCTATGTTTAGGTTGAATTCTCACTTTGTGGGGTTTTGGAGGGTACGGGGTTTGTGGTCAATTTACCGTGTCCTGTATTAACTTAGACAGGCAGGTGGTATTGACGGGAAGGGGGGGTGACGGGTGGGAGGGGGGGTTTCTTAACATGGAACTGGGAGGTAGGTTTGGGCTGGGGAGGTGGGTCTATGGCTTTTGTTCCTGGAGGATGGTTTAGGTGGGCCCGAGCAATTAGATTCCTGGGTTTGCCGGGGGGAACCCCCATTGGGACCTTCTGGGCGACCAGCGGCTGTGGAGGGTTGGGTAGTACTTCTAAATGGTGCGTTTTATCTCTTTGAATGTTAAAGGTCTTAACTCCCCGCGCAAACGGTCCCTACTGTTCTCAGAATTGCGCACTTTACAAGGGGATATTGTTTACTTACAGGAGACCCATCTTCAAAACTCTAAGCAGGGTTGGCTAAAGCGATCCCCATACACTGAGGTGCGGGTGGCCTCCGACACGCAGGGTCAGAAGAAGCGGGGAGTGGCTCTACTATTTCACCAGAGCCTCTCCTTGCAGATTGAAGAGATAAAATGAGATGCCCTGGGGAGATGGCTTTTCCTAAATGTTCGTCTAGACGGACATTTGCTCACTTTAGCTAATATCTATGCTCCAAATACGGGTCAGGGGCCCTTTTTTACACGACTGAAAGCCCTATTGGCGGATTTTGCAAAGGGCCCCATTGTTTTGGGTGGGGACTGTAATACGCACCTAGTGCCCCATTTGGATTCTACGGGTCGCCCTGGGGGGGGGGGGATCAGCAAGAGCCCTTCAGCGTTTGATGTTCGACTTGGGCCTACGGGATATATGGAGGGACACCCACGCGGGAGAGAGGGGTTATACCTACTACTCCCCAGTACACCAGGTCCATACCCGCATTGACTATTTTTTGTTGGACCAGCGCCTGATGGATGGGGGAGTGCGGGCTAGACTTGGAGCGCTGACTTGGTCAGACCACGCCCCGTGCTGGCTCACCCTTCCGGACGGCACGCATAGCGAGTACCGCCGTCTTTGGCGGTTAGACACAAGGTTTCTACGACGGCAGGGTGCAGTGCAGGATCACGCCCACTTTATTAAGGAATTCTTTGAGTTTAATGATACTGGGGATGTTCCCCTTCCCACGGTGTGGGATGCTTATAAGGCCACCGCCCGCGGTCAACTTATGGCAGAGGCAGCCCGCACGCGCAAGGTCTGGACCCGTGATCACGATCATTTGGTGAGGGAGTCTGCTCGCCTCGGCTTGGAGCACGCCCGAACCGGGTCGAGACAGGTCTTACGCCAATGGCGGACGGTCCGAGCGAAGTTAGATGCATGTACGCAGAGAGAATTAGATAATAAGCGTCGGAAATTAAGGCAAACTTTTTATGAACATGGGAATAAAACTGGACGCCTTTTGGCTTTGCGTCTCCGTCAACAGCAGTCCTCGAGAGTGGTCCGTGAACTACGTGACGCTGGGGGACAGAAGAGGGTCACTTCCCGGGAGATTCGTGAACCTTTTGCTGACTATTTGGAGCGGCTTTACAAGGCAGGAGCCCACTGGTAGGGACCATGTGCAGGATTATCTTCAGAGGGCCGCTCTTCCGCGTCTTTCTGACTCTGATTGGGATCAGTTGGACTCGGCCTTTACGATTGACGAAGTGGAAAATGCAATTCGGCATTTGAAAACTGGCAGCATGCCGGGTAGTGATGGTTTTCCGGCAGAATATTATAAAAAGTTTCGAGCACAATTGGCACCATCCCTGACCTGTTTGTTTAATGAGATCCTGGGGACAGCCTCTCTTCCCCCGTCCCAACGTGAGGCATTGATTGTGATGATACCCAAACCCGGTAAACCTTTGCACGATGCGGCTTCGTACCGCCCCATCTCCTTGTTAAATGTTGACGTAAAAATTTTTGCTTCTGTGCTGGCCGCGCATCTGAACCGGGTTCTTCCGGGCTTGGTTCAGCCCGATCAGGTTGGCTTTGTGCCGGGTCGCCAGGCCGCAGACAACATTCGGCGTATGTTGCAGATTATTCATGTGGCCCAAAGAGACCCACAACCAGCATTGCTAGTGGGAATTGACGCAGAAAAAGCATTCGACCGGGTGGATTGGGGATATCTATGGTGTGTCCTGGAGATGATGAGCCTTGGCCCTAATTATATCGGGTGGGTTCGTAGCCTTTACCAGCAGCCCCAGGCGTGCGTTCGGATAAATGGGGGTCACTCGCGACATTTCTTTTTGGAAAGAGGCACACGACAGGGTTGCCCTCTCTCGCCCCTGCTCTTTGCCCTAGCAATGGAACCTTTGGCTCAGAGCTTTCGCGATCACCCAAGTTTGCGAGGGGTCCGCATCGGTCCTGCGGAATATCGGATCGCGCTCTTTGCGGATGACATCATCTTATCCCTGGTGGACCCGTCAGTGTCCCTTCCAATCGCAATGCAGCTGTTTGCCAATTTTTTTCGAGTTTCCGGCTTTAAAATCAACTATACTAAATCGGAGATCTTGAATGTTGGGGTCTCCAGGACGGTCTGTGCGGAACTTCAAGAGGCTTATCCCCTTCGCTGGGTGCCCGGAGCCCTGCGCTACTTAGGGGTGAACCTAACTGTGGACCGGGCGGACCTTTTCAAAGCCAACTATGATCCCTTGCTTCGACAGGTTCGGCGGGACCTAGAAGTTTGGAACGGCCTGCTCCTCTCCTGGTTTGGGCGTATAGCCGTAGTTAAGATGGTGATTGTCCCCCGCTTCCTTTATTTCTTTCAGGTTCTCCCGCTCCCCATCTCACAAGCTACTTTGGCGACCTGGCAACAGTTGCTTTTGAAGTTTGTGTGGCATTATCGTCGCCCACGCCTAGCGCGGCAAGTTCTTTTTGCCCGCACGCGTTCTGGCGGTATGGGCATGCCCAATCTACAGTGGTATTACGTGGCGGCACAGTGTCGGGCAGGGGTGGAATGGATGATTGCCGATAGCACTAAGCGGTGGGTGCAGTTAGAAATGAGCTTGGCGGGGGGAGCGGGGTTAGGGGACTGGCTGTGGCTTGGACCACAGCTTCGTCGTCGCACATGCACCAGTAATCCCTACATTTCTCACACCCTCCGTTGCTGGGACCGACACTTCAGACCCCGTGACGTAGATCTATCCCCATTAGCCCCTATAGTTGATAAAGCCTCTTTCCCACCGGGTTTGACTGACGTGGCTTTTCGACACTGGGGGCACCTTGGCCTCAGCCGGGTCGGCCAATTTTTTGTTGATGGTCGGCTACAATCCTTTCGCGCCTTGCGGGACGAGTTTAACCTCCCGGCTGGGCATCTCTATCGTTATATGCAAGTGACGCATTGGGTCAATTCTAGGTCTGTTCGGCCCCAAGTTGCCCGGGACCTGACGGATCTGGAGCGCTATTGTGAGGGGTGTACTACTACAAAGGGTCTCGTGGCGACATTATATGCCCATTTGCAGGGTACCCAGACGTGCCCCACACGTCATAGGGTGCTTTGGAACTCTGATTTGAGTCTTTCTTATACTGATCAGCAGTGGGAGGCAGTGGAAGCTCGCCTGTGGAAGAGCTCAATAGCGACTAATGCCCGAGAAACGAATTATAAACTGCTGTATCGTTGGTATATGACTCCAGTGCGGATTGCTCGTATGTTTCCCGGGGCTGGGGACCTATGTTGGCGTAACTGTGGGCAGCGGGGTACCCTGGGACATATTTGGTGGGCGTGTCCCCACATTCGTGCTTTTTGGAGAGGGGTACAATTCCGGATGCAGATGCTACTGGGACTAAGCATCCCTTGGGACCCGGGGATTTTTCTTTTTGGAACCTCCGTGCCGGGGGCCCGGGCTTCACAACTCGCTTTACTTAGGCACGGCTTGAACGTGGCCCGCCTAGCCCTGGCGGCGGCCTGGAAGCATGCTTTGGCCCCCTCCTTCCAGGTTTGGCTGGAACGCATGTGGGATACCTATTCCATGGAACGGGGGTAGCGGTTAACAGGATGCGTCTGGCTCGCTTTGAATTGGTGTGGGAGCCCTTTGTTTCTCGCTATGGTGCGTGATTGTTCTGGCCATCTGGGGGTGATATACTGGCCTCCTTGGAGGTTAGTTCTCTAAGTATATCTCCTAGCTCACCTTTGCTCCGAACCTAACCTTAGCAAGCCATAGCTGGGGGGGGGGGAGGTGGGGGGGAGGTGGGGAGATGGGGGTGGGGGGCCCGGGATTGGGGTGACTTTGGGGGGAGGGAAGGGAGTTTGGGGGGGGTGGGGCTCCTGGTTTCTTTATTATAAACAAGTAAAAATGAAGACATATTGTAGATCCTTATTGGGATCTGATATTGTGTTGATACTGTTGCATCTTTTTTGAAGATCTTTGTGGTTTTTGTATCTTTGTAATTCTTTGGAAGTCTTTCAATAAAAAAAAAAAAAAAAACTCGAACTGGGGAGAGGTGGTTAGGAAAGGCGGGAAGGCAGCACGCAGGCGCTGTGGGATGCTCCCAAAAGATTTCCTTTTTGGGAAGCTGGGGAGCGTTCCCGCGCAGGCTCCGTCGGTGCCGACGTACCCATATGTGAAGACTTATTCCTGCTGTTCCCAGAGATCACCTGTTACAGGTAAGTAACTGTGCTTTCTCAAAACCAGCAGGTTTCAAGATCCGAGGCAACATGGTTTTACTGAAGGACGATCTTGCCAAACAAATCTGATTGAGTTCTTTGACTGAGTGACTAGAGAACTAGATCAGGGGCATGCGATGGATGTCATCTACCTGGATTTCAGCAAAGCCTTTGATACTGTTCCTCATAGGAGGCTTATCAATAAACTCAGTAGTTTGGGGATGGGGTCCCAAGGTGGTAAACTGGATCAGAAATTGGTTGACTGATAGACGACAGAAAGTGATGGTAAATGGAGCTCACTTGGAGGAAAGGAAGGTGATTAGCGGGGTGCCCCAGGGTTCGGTCCTGGGCCCGGCACTGTTCAGTGTATTTGTGAGTGATATTGCTGAGGGACTGCATGGAAAGGTTTGTCTTTTTGCAGATGACATGAAAATTTGCAACAGAGTGGACTCCCCCAAGGGAGTGGATAACATGAGGAAAGATCTACAAAAGCTGGAAGAATGGTCTAATGCTTGGCAATTATGATTTAATGCAAAGATGTGCAGAGTCATGCACTTGGGTAGCAGAAACTCAAGAGAAATGTACATGATAGGGGGCGAGAGGTTGGTGTGCACGGATCAGGAGAAAGATCTTGGTGTGATTATTTCTGTAGATCTCAAGGTGGCAAAGCAGTGTGACAAGGCGGTGGCAAAAGGCAGGAGGATGTTGGGCTGCATATGAAAAGGAATTACCAGCAGAAAGAAAGAGGTTCTAATGCCACTGTATAAGTCATTGGTGAGGCCTCACTTGGAATACTGTGTTCAGTTTTGGAGACCGTATCTTGCAGAGGATGTAAAAAGAATGGAAACTGTTCAGAGGAAGGCGACCAAAATGATTTGGAGCCTGCGTCAGAAGCCTTATGAGAAGAGACTTGAAGACCTAAATATGTACACTTTGGAGGAGAGGAGGGATAGGGGAGATATGATTCAGACCTTTAAATACTTAAGGAGAAATAATGAACAAACAAACCTCTTCCAAAGACGGGGAAGCTGTAAAACGAGAGGGCATAACATGAAGCTGCAAGGTGGGAAAATTGAAAGGCAATATCAGGAAATACTTTTTCACTGAAAGAGTGGTAGATGCTTGGAATGCCCTCCCGATGGAGGTGGTGGGGGCAAATACAGTGACAGAATTCAAAATGGCATGGGACAAACACAATGGATCCATTTATAGCAACAGAATAAAATCAAAATAAACTGAACCATCTAACTTCTCTGGGGTGTCCTGCATGGAGTGGTGGGTTCACAGAGTGGCACCTACTCCTGCCATCTTACTCTGGTCATCTTGCTGGGCAGACTAGATGGACCGTACTGGTCTTTATCTGCTATCATTTACTATGTTACTATAACCCTGACCCTTCAATTCATGCTCCATCCCTTCCCTCCTTTCTGACAGTTAGGCTGCAGCACTCTTCTTGCCAGCGGGACCCACGGATTCCCACTTTCATTTGCAGGCCACAACCTCACTCTTAATACCAGTGGAACCAAGACTCCCATTGGCTCTTCAACCAGCAGCTTTGCAATGGGAGGTGTGATGGCATATGCATCTGTTTGTTTGCACATGCGCAAAATACCAAATGTGTACAGACAGTCAGAACTCTGCACAGCCAGTTGGACCCTCCACAGTAGGGGCTATTGCTTAAAAATTAAGAGTGTCTGCCTATTTCAGCACATGGTTTTTCCCTTTTTTGGGTGCATTTTGTATGAGCAATAACATCTATTGTGGAAGATCCAGCTAGCTGTGCAGAGTTCTGTCTGTCTGTACACATCTGTTTGTTTGTGCATGGGCAAACAGATGTATCTGCTATCACTTCCCCCACTTCAAAGCTGCTCGTTAAAGAGCTGGTGGGCGTCCTGGTCCCACCAACATGAAGGACAAAGCAGCAGCCTGCAAACATCAGTGAGAGTCCTTAGTAATGCGCCCTGTGCAACTCTTGAATCTGGTGCCCCTCCCCCCACCCACCAATTGTGTGCAGGCACTCACTTTTGTCGGAATTCCTAGAAGCCCAGCGATGACATCAACGCCTCTTTCATGCTTGCACCTTGTGTGGCCACACCATTTGCACAGCCCTTGGTACAGCCCTGGTCCTTTGTCCTGCTGGTGAGAAGAGTTCTGTGCCTGGCTATCAGAAAGGAGGAAAGGAGGTGGATAGAGGGACAGCATGAATCGAAGGAGTGGGGTTAGAGGAGGGATTGGAGGAATAGCCTAAAAGTTAGAGCAGCACATTGAGAACAAGAAATGTCTGATTCAAATCCCACTATGCTGCTTGTCGTCTTTGGCAAGTCACTTAACCCACTATTGGCTCCGTTATAAACTTTGGTTGGGATAGCCAGCGGCAGTGACTACCCCTTGTAAAGCAGCTAGCCATCGACGTTCAACTTAAAACCCAGATACTCAGTGCCAGGGGCATATTCAGCCACTGGCATTGAATTTTCAGGTGGCTGGATATCAGCAAAGCTAACTGGGCAGCAGCGTTATTCAGTCGCTGCCTGGTTAGTTTCTGTAGCAAAAGCTTGGCCAGCCTTTAAGGTGCCTAACTTTCACCACTTAGAGATAACTTGGCTGCAGCTGAATATCACTGGTGCCCAGGTATCCCTGTGTGCCACTTCTCTGCTCCTCCTCCCCCCCCCCCCCCTGTTATTTGGCTAGCATTGAGGCATTTAACTGTGATACCCGGGGATATTCAACAGCATTAAGTGATTAGTGCTGCTGAATATCTTGGGGCCTTTAGATTTTAAGTCCTCAAAGGGTTAGAAAAATAACTACTGTACCAGAATATCTTGAGCGACCCCTGAAAAAAGCATTAGTTAAATCCAAATCTTCTCCAGAAGGAAGGCAGAGGAGCCATAAGGGAATGGGTGGGGCTAGAGAGGAGGAGGGATAAGGGGATAAGAGGGTCAGAACCTTTGAGAGGGGAGGTGTTAGAGGAGGGTCTGAGACCTGAGAGATAATGCGAGTAAGGCAGGGGTCTCAAACTCAAATTGCTTTGAGGGCCAAATAAGGATTTGGAAAGTAACCCGCGGGCCACATAAGATGCGGGGCCTCATTTGCATAAATATTTGCATAATGTTACCATACAAAGCGTAGAGTTAATGATGCACATTTCGCAGAGCTGACATATTCCAGTTAATAAATTCAAAATAGATATTTTTCTACCTTTTGTGCATTTTTTTGAGTTGCAATTGTTCCAGCCACTTTCTTCTGGTTTCTTCGTGTCTTCTAACTCTCCATCGTCTGCTGTCCATTTGTCCTTTCTTCTCTCTTCTAGTTTTTTTTCCATTCTCTCTCTACATACTAATCTTTCTCCTTTTGCTCCTTCCTCATTCCTATTTCATCCACTCAAATTTTACCCCTCCATCCTCAATCCCCACTTACTCTCCCAATACCCGGCCAATTGTAGATTTGTCTTCCCTCCCACACAAATATTTTTCCCCTCTCCATTTCACTCTCCCAGCCCCATCCCATTCTAATCCTCCCCCAACATCAGCTCCCTTCTAGTTCCAGCCCCACCCAGCATCCACTCCCTTCTTGTCCCCACATCAGCCCATTTCTAGTCCAGTCCCCACATTAGCCCATTTCCAATCCTATCTTAACCCCACCATCAGCCCATTTCCTGTCCTAGCTCCCCCCACTAAGCCCATTTCCAGTCCTAGCAACCCCCCCAGTCCATTACCATTTCTAGCCCCCCCATAGCCCATTACCAGTCCTAAGCCCCCCAACAGCCCACTTCGTCCTAACCCTCCCATCACCCCATTTTCATTCTTAGCCCCACAATAGCCCATTACCAGTCCTAACCCCCCCCCCCGCTGCCATTAGCCCACTTCCAGTCCTAACCCCCCATTACCCCATTTCAGTCTTAGCCCCTCCGTAGCTCATTACCAGTCCTAACTCCCCCCCATCAGCCCACCTCCAGTCCTTCCTAACCCCCATCAGCCCATTTCCAGTCCTACCCCCCCCCCCATCAGCCCAAGTAAATAAATTTTAAAAAAAAACCCCTGGCTTCTGCTGCTGCCGCTGCCGCCGTGGCAGCGGCAGAATCAACTGTCAATTTAAAAAAAACAAACAAACTGGCTGCTGCTGCAGCCGTGGCAGCAGCAGAATCAGCTGTCCCGCGGCCCCTTCCCCTCTGTCCGGAAGAGCCCTGAGTCTGCTCCATCAGCGGCGGGCTTTTCAAGCCGCGAAGTGAGTATTTCCCTCTCGTGCGGCTTAAGCCTATTCACTTTTCAAGCCGCGCGAGAAGGAAATACTCTCTTCGCGGCTTGAAAAGCCCGCCGCTAAAGGAGCAGGCTCAGGGCTCTTCCGGACAGAGGGGAAGGGGCCACGGGACAGCTGATTCTCCTGCTGCCACGGCTGCAGCAGCAGCAGCAGAAGCCAGTTTGTTGTTTTTTTTTTAATTGACAATTGATTCTGCCGCTGCCATGGTGGCAGCGGCAGCAGCAGAAGCCAGGGGTTTTTTTTTTGGTTTCCCTCAGTCGCGGGCTGTACAAAGCTCTCTCGCGGGCCGCATGTTTGAGACCCCGGGAGTAAGGGAATGAAAGGCAGGGAAGGGAGAGAAAGTCAAAGTTGATTGGAAGGGGAGGGGGTGAGTGCAGGGTTGGGTGAATGGAAGGAGAAAAAGTGCAAGAGGGGGTAGTATTGAAGAGTGGGGATGGGAAAATTGCAAGCACCCACAAAGTCCCGCATGATAAACACGCTCACGCAACCCCCAACACCCCCATGACACACACACACACTCCTCAAGGTCAACATACACACACACACCCTCGCCAACACCCTCCCAAGACACATGTATGCCCCACCAACGCCCCTATGACACAAGCAGCTTCCATGACACACCCAGACACAGACACATGCACAGGCTCCATGACAAATATAGCACACACCTGCTCAGCTCCTATCATACACACAGACACATAAATGCAGCTCCTTTGACAAACCCATGACACACATACACGCAATCCCATCTCATACTTTCATGTGCACAGCCTCAGATAATCGCATGAGACACAGAAACATATCCCTATGACACACCTATGACATGCGCATCCACCTCCCATGACACACACACACACAACCTCCAACACCCGCATGACACATACTCAAACACATATAGCCCCAGACCTATCCACTATGATGTACCAGACACTCACCATGACTCACCGACACCACCATGACACAGACACACACTCACTGATGCACTCCTCATGATACACATATGCACCATCCCCAAACCCCCCATTACACACACATATATATGTGTGTCCGATGACACGCACAGCCCCTGACACTCCTTATCTCACACACATACACACAGCCCTGACACCACCCTTTGCACAATCATATCCATCGCACCCCCATAACACACACACAGCCCCTAACACCCCAATTGTTCACACAGAGATACAGCCTCCAGCACCCCCCATTGCACACACACAGACCCATACCCCAACAGCCCCCATCGTACGCACAGAGACACACCCCATCACCTTCCTTCACATGCATGCAGACACACCCCTGTGACCTCCCATGCACACACAAACACTATTACACACAAAAGACACCTCCCATGATATACAATATACATCCCCAACACCCCCCATGACACACACACACATAACCACACACCTCCCATGACATACATACTGTATATATGTCACCTCTCAACACTTCCCATCACACACATACCATATACCAACCACAGCCTCCAACACCTGCATCACACACACAGATGCATTCTGTCATCCCCATGACACACACATGTACCTCTGATACCCCCATGCACACACAAAGATGTAACCCTGTCACCCCCATGACACACACACACACAGGCACCCCCCTCATCCCCCATGAGAGACACCCACGGACACATACCCCTCATGACACACATACATACATGCAGCCCTTGATCTTCCCCATGATGCCCATGTACCCACACACACACACACACTCCAACACCCCCATCATACACACAAAGATTCACCCCGTTATCCCCCTGATACACACACCGATGCACATCCCATCACCCCTATCACATACACACTCCGATGCATCCCAACACACACACAACCCACCCACATGGCTCCCCATCACATACACAATTGCACCCAACATTCACCATCATGCAGACACACCCAACCCTGGACACACCACCTTCAGACACACTGATGCAATTGGAGCCCCATACAGGCTCCCATCACATACGCACCCACCCCTCAATATCCCTCATGACACATACAGAACCCCTGAAGCCCCTACGGCACATACTGTCATGCACTTGCAGCCCTAGACTCCCACATGACTCTTGCACAGATATACCACCTGACACTCCCACTATATACACACACACATATCCCATCACACACATATAACCCCCACCATCCCATGATATACACATGCCACCCCCCCTTTACACGCACACACACACACACACACATAGATACACCCTTTCACTCTCCCATGAAGCACACCCAAACACAGTTGCACCCCAATTATTTCCCATAACACAGATGCTTCCCTTCTTGACATACATACACACACACATATATACCCTCTTAAACCTCCCCCATGAGACACACACATGCACCCCATATGCTTGCTTCTCCAAATAAGGGAAACGCATCATTATATCTCACGACAAGTATACATTTTTCAGCTTTTTATGTTACAGCCCTGTAGCTAGGGAGTACTATACATTTGGACTTGCTATCCTGCTTGTCCGTGGAGAAAAGTAAGTCACTTACCTGTAGCAGGCACTGTCCATGGACAGCAGGATGTGAGTCCCCACAAACCTACCTACTTCTGCCCCCCCTCCCCCACAAGGAGTTGTGTTCTACCTTCAGCTATACTAATAGACTGAGGTGACCCCATGCAACAGCAGCAGTATAGTAGAGTGCTTCCAAAAACATCAGGAAAAATCTAGAGATGGGGCGCTGTTCCTGTGCCAGGCTTCCTTTGGTGAGGTCACCTATATGTCCAGACTGATATCCAGCTTCCATGGAAAAGTCGTGCTGCATGTGTTTAACTTAGTTTATCATGGGAAGGAATAATACAGTAGCATATAATTGATTTATCATAGTGTATATTGCTCAATAATGGAATTTTAAAAAAGGAACAAAAACTAAAATTTTTCTGACTGATCAACCCTAATGAGCCAACTGGATAGGTTATGCGATCTTTGTGTGCCACCATGTTCTTTCTATATATATACATCCTATATACATTTTATTTGTATTTATTTTATTTATTTAGCAGGTTTATATACCGCATTTCCGAGGATCAAGGTGGTTTACAAGAAATGTAACTTTAACGTTACAGAGAACATGGTTTACATAAACATAACTTTAGTTTAAACATAACAGAAAACAAAATAACAGGGGTAAGGGGAAGGAATACATACATTTCCTATTCCCCATTCCCCCTATTCCATTGCCCATGTTCCCTGTAAGTATTAGTGTATGTGTCTCATATCCCCTCGTGTTAAATGTATCCACCAATTGTGTTGTGACCACTTTGATTGAAGGATAAGGTGGTATACAAAACTGTCTAAATAAATAAATAAAAATAAATGTTTCTCCACCACAGCTGTTCCTCTACTTCACCCATTCTACAAATTTCTGTTGGAAGGCATGCCTGAAGCTCTGCATGCTTTCCCTGTTGTAGACACTGATGTAATTTGCATACTGATAGGTGTCTCGACTGTAGCAACACCTTTGTAATGCTCAAAATATTTATTCAGTATTAATGTTATACTTGGAATGGGAAATAGATTTATTAGCTTTCATTTCTTCTTTCTGTTTTATACAGTAAGTATATAGAAGGCTCAGTTGAAAATTAATTAAAGGTTATAAGTAACCTTTTGACAAGCTTTTCATGCTTTCTGCTTCTCTACCTCCTCAATAATAAATAGGAGTTAAGTAACTCAAAAAGAGATCTGAGTTGCTGCCATTAGTTAATTGCTGTTCGAAATGCATAAAAGCTATTAAAAGAAATTAAATTAATGTTCTGATATTGTACATTTGACCAGTAGCCATAAGTTTTCTTTGGATATATAGTGATATAATAATGCTCAGTAATCAATTATTCTATATGAAGCATATTCAAAGATTGTATTGTGACATTTAAGAATTTATTATTTGGCATAATTAGCTGCTACCTCATTGTAGAGCAGACAGAGCACCTAATTTGTTTTGGGTCTTTGTAGAGAATAATGACTTTATTTGTTCAAAGGCGTTGCACTGTTAATTAAATGGACCGACTCAACATCCTATGTTCTATGTGACACTAGACAGAAAAATTCACAGTAAAACCTGCAAAATATTGTTCCCAATAAAATTTGATTGCTTTTTTCTGAGTGTGGTGTTTTCTTTTTGTTTTGTTTTTTCAGTGAAGAGATGAAAGCTCTTTTGGACCCTGATTATTTGGAACACGATGCTTAGTAAGATTAACAGCTTTTTCTGTTTCTTTGTATATTTACTATATATGAAAATGTATATGTATACTTTGATCTTAATGTATGTTTTATTTATTTATATTTTACTTTTTCTGTTTCCTTTTCTGTCAGTTATATCAAGTGTTTTTTAGTTTACTTTTTTACCTTCTTTTTTTTCTTTTCTTTTTTTTTACAGTGACATGTTTTTAAAACTTATGAAGACTGCTGAGGTTTGGTTTTCAACTTTTGAGCATGACATGCCAAGGGTAAATATTGACCTAAGTTAATAGATACACTTGTTCCAGTGAAGCATGTAGTGCAAATCGATGCATGCTAATATTTACAGTATGGCTAATTATATTACTGGAAACAATTTGTTTGCTATGGAATAATTTTAAAAGCCATTTATGTGCATAAAACAGAGATCTATGAATGGAAATAGCTTATTTTCTGGGACCAAACAGGAAGTCAGTCCTCACATATGGATGACGTCACCCAATGGAACCCGCGCAGGAACGCTTCCAAGCTTCCATAGGAAGCTTTTGGAAGGTGCTCCATGCATGCGTGCTAGTTTTCCCGCCCAAAGGAGCCATCTTTACCTCAGTCTTTCTTTTTCCATGGAGCTCTCCAGGCGTTGTCTGTGTCCTGGATTTTAGTTGATCCCTTTTTCGCTATTTTTTGCTAGTTTTCACTATATTTCAGATCACCTGTTCTGCGTCTTCCTGCCATCTCCAGGATCATTGGTGCCTCAGCACTGTTTTTCTCGGGTTTCTTTCCTTTCTTTTTTCCTTTTCGGAGTGTGGGATTTTTCTCTCGCACCCCCCTGGTCAGTGAGGACGTTGGAGTTCTTTGGTTTGGTGGAAAACGTCTTCCCTACAATGTCACAGCCGCGCGACTGGCACGGCCGCCTCGCGTTCTTGCCTACCCCCCTACCCGTCACCCTTCTCCCTCTTGTCCTCCTAGTAAAACATCACGCTTCACCAGCTGTTTTTCTTTCAACAACATTATTGTTATTTATTTTTCGACAGTGGTTATTAACAGTACAATCAAAACTGTTGGCCACAGCATGCACGTAACATCAACAAAACACTGTCCCATTTCTTTCTGCCCCCTCGAGAGACACAGCCGATGTCACACAGTCGTAAGTGGCAGGAGGAAATTTGCCGTCAAAGCTTTTCCTCGGTCCTTGTTCTTCTCTATATCCTTCATCCGAAAAACTGTTACGCCTGCCGTTCAAGCAGACTTGGCAACCTTTCTTACTTTTGCCCCCCTTTTGCCCGCCGTCCAAGCAAGGCAAGGGGGCCCTCTGCGCGGTGTTCTTGTCGCCTTCTCACTCTCTCCGGGGGCAGGTCCGTGTTTCTCTCCTGCCCCCTCTCCCACTTTACTTAAAGCCTAGGCTGTGTTCTCTCTCACCGGGTGCGTTTTTTCTGCCAACCCTGACAACAGCGAACCCTCGCTTGTTGACGGGGCCCCACTTCTCAAAATGCTGCTGTGGCCAACACCTGCCTCCGCCATAACAGCTCCACCATGTCCTGTAGATCACACAGAAAGATGTCCGTTCCTATGTCTGACAAATGAACTGCATCTGCTCGAAACAATCCTGGGCATCTCTCTTCTATAAGGTCATGCTTGATGCTGTATCCCCCTGTCGCCGCCATGAAGCGGGTCATCCATTTGTTCACCTTTTGTCTCGTCTTTTCCAATGCCTTGTGTGATTTCTCGCCCCTCCACACACGCCGCGGTATGATGTGCGACCATGCTAGTGCCGTCCCTGGGAAGGTGTTTGCTATTGTCAGCATATCCCTTTGCATCTTTTTGGTGAGCTCCACACTGCGTGTGGACGCTAGGTCATTACCTCCCAGGTGAATCACCAGCATGCCTGGGTTCCCGTAAGCTCTCTGCCTTTGCCTCAGGTACGGTACTTGCTGGTCCCACACCATACCCCGTCGTCCCAGCCACACCACTGAAACCTCGGCGCTGGGTAATCCGAGATTCAACCCCTGTGGCCTGCCCCTAGTCCGCTTTTGTGCCCAGTGAACGAATGAATGGCCACATATCCATGCTTCATGCGGCCACAGGCGGCCCCTTGTTCCTGCATTGGATCAGAATCAAAAGATATTATAACAACCACACACCGGTACCATGATTTAACAGCTGTATTACATTTCCTGATCAATTTTTTGTTCTTCCGTCTGTATTTTTTATTTTTATTTTTTGATATCCTATCTAACCTCATTGCGCCGGACGTATATACAGTTTGTATCTATCCGAGCGCCACCGTCCTATCTGCATTATTTGTTCCCTGGACATCCCAATGCTGGCTGCCGTTGAAGCAGCTCCAATGCGAAAGGAGTGCGAGCCGTAAAAGCTCGCATCCCGTCCTGTTAGTTCTATTACCCTTTTGAGTACTCTGGTGAATTGGAAGCGTGATAGGGGGGTGCCGTTGGCATGCACGAACCATTGATTTCTTGCTTGTGCCCGCACTTGTTGGTAAGCTAAGGCATTTCTTAGCGGGCATGAGGGGTCATTGTGCAACGCTTGCAAAACCACCTGCGCCCCTTTTCCTTCTATGTCCGTTTTGGATCTGCGCAATTGGAGTACTACGGCTCCTGTGAGTATGTCTACATCGCGCTTTGCCATGCCCCCCTCCACTGTCCTTTGCTTTGCGGCTGAGGCAGCCACCAGCTCCCCTACCCGAAATGCCCCATAAAAGGCCCAGGAAAAGGCACATCTAAATAGCCTCGTCTCGTAATCATCGTAACACACTTTGCTAGTCGCTACCATGAGTTGTTGTAGCATCGTATGGGTGATCGGGCGGCGTTGGTCACTTTTCCGTGGCTGCCCCAATGACCAACCTCTCATTACTTTCTTTATTACAAACTCTGTTGCTGGACCCCGTTTACCCATTGCCTTTGCGAAAAATGATATGGCGGCCAGGCGGGCTTGCACTGCTGCCTTTGTGTAGCCTTTGTTTTTGCAGTGCAACATCCAGTTTAGGATCGTTTCCACTTTCAGTCTGTCTTCTTGTCTTATCAGGGCTGCTCCGCAAAATGCTAGGTATTGTTCCCATGCTTTTATATATTTACGTCTGGTATTCTCCACTAAGGAGGCTAAAAGGAGCTCCCATACTTCGGTGGACCATATTCCCAGATCTCCTCGGGCACCGCTGTCTTGACCGCGTCCGCCTCGGGCGCCAGTTGATGAAAGAGCTTGATCTTACAACGAGAAAGAGCATCGGCAATGTTATTACTTTCGCCTTCAATATGTTCTGCTCTCAAGGTTATATTATGTACCAGGCATAACAACACTATTTGTCTTAATAGTGCTACCACCCTTGGCGTCTTAGCTCTCATACTGTTCACTGCCCATACCACAGCTAGGTTGTCGACATGGAATGTGATGGCCCTGTTGGCCAGCCCGGGTGCCCAGATGCGCAGTGCTACCATCAGCGGGAAGAGCTCCAGGAACGTGATATCCTTGATGGTCCCTTCCACCTGCCATTCCATGGGCCATGTCTCCGAGCACCACGCCCCTTTATAGTAGATGCCAAAACCTATTCCCCCGGAAGCGACGGTGAAGAAATCGAGTTCAGCATTCGATACTGGTAGCGCTTGCCAGAAGGCAAGGCCGTTGAAGGTGCGGAGATCTATGAATGGAAATAGCTTATTTTCTGGGACCAAACAGGAAGTCAGTCCTCACATATGGATGACGTCACCCAATGGAACCCGCGCAGGAACGCTTCCAAGCTTCCATAGGAAGCTTTTGGAAGGTGCTCCATGCATGCGTGCTAGTTTTCCCGCCCAAAGGAGCCATCTTTACCTCAGTCTTTCTTTTTCCATGGAGCTCTCCAGGCATTGTCTGTGTCCTGGATTTTAGTTGATCCCTTTTTCGCTATTTTTTGCTAGTTTTCACTATATTTCAGATCACCTGTTCTGCGTCTTCCTGCCATCTCCAGGATCATTGGTGCCTCAGCACTGTTTTTCTCGGGTTTCTTTCCTTTCTTTTTTCCTTTTCGGAGTGTGGGATTTTTCTCTCGCACCCCCCTGGTCAGTGAGGACGTTGGAGTTCTTTGGTTTGGTGGAAAACGTCTTCCCTACAATGTCAGAACCATCCAGTGGCTTCAAGAAGTGCATCCAGTGTGGCCGGACCATTTCCATCATGGGCCATCATAGCTGGTGCCTTCAGTGCCTCAGGCCCGACCATGAGCCCTCAGACTGCACTCTTTGCTTGCAGATGACATGCAAGGGGCTTAAGAACTGAGAACGGCAGTGGGAATTGCTGTTGGATTTGGAGGCATCGTTATCTATCCCGGCATTGACCTCAGCATCGACATCCTTGAAGACCCCTGCCGAGGCTTCGACTTCATGCAGCAGCTGGGTCAATTCAGAGCCAAGGGGTTGGTGGGCACCAGAACGGCAGCTCTCCTTTGAAACGGAGCACTCCCAGAAGGACTGGACTTTGACTCCATCGGTATCGAAGGGCGATGTCAAGCACAGGGCAAAGGCCCATAGGCATTGGCATCGAAGCCTTCAGTGCAACTGAGGGCGATAGCCAGGAGCGGTCCTCCAAGCTGCCCCGGCGGGAGGAGTTGCCTCCTGAGACCCTGGAGAACCAGCATGGGACTCTTGAGGCCATGACTATTGGGGAGTCCCTGCCGAGGGAACCAGCATCTGCACTGAAAGCTGCGGTGCCAACTCCGGCAGCAGCGGAGACTTATATCCTCGCAGAGAGGATGCAGGCCCTTGAGAATAGTATCACTGTGTTCATGATACAGCAGGCTGCCAGGGACGTGGTGACCTCTGGTTCCTCGGCACTGGTGAAGGCTCACCTTCAGAGATGCAGCCCATCCTGGAAGTACATGCTCTCTCAGGCAGCTCTTGTGAGCACTCGAAGTTCCTCTCAGTGCAGCGGGTGTCCCCACCAAGTGCATCAGGTTCAGACAGACTCCTTTCAGTCTGCCCGAGCGCCACTGGTGCAGTCATCATTCACGGGGGTACTTCAAGTTCCTCTTGAACTCTGATTGGGAGACTGAGGAGGAATCTCCAGAAACCATCCGTCACCGCGATGCCCCTCTGATCCCTTGCTCCCGTATGAACAGAGAAAGTCCCCCCACTGAGGACTTCTTCCTCGAATTTGTGCGGGATATGGGGAAGGCTTTGCCCTTCATTATTAAGGCAGAGAAGCAGTCCACTCTGGAATTTTGCCATCTCGCAAGGTATGCTCCTCAGATCAATATTCTTACCAGGGGAGCTCAACATCCTGGCGGATCGCCTCATCAGAGTCCTTCAGCCATACGAGGGGACTCTGAACCGTCAGGTTGCCAACCGCATCTTCCAGATGTGAGGCATGCCGCCAATAGACCTCTTTGCCACCCCCTCACAACATCCAGCTCCCCTCTGTTTTGCTCCAGAGTGCCATGCCATTCAAGAATTGCTTGGCTCCTGATGCTTTTCTCCTGGACTGGAGCAAAGATCTTCTCTATGCCTACCCACCAATGCCTCTGGTGGCCAAGAACGTCTTCAAGTTGCAGACGGACAGCGCTACCATGATCCTCATTGTGCTGCACTGGCCTAGGCAATCCAGGTATCCACTTCTATGCCGATTGTCTCAATGGCAATCGCTCAAACTGGGTTCTGTCCCAGACTTGACTTCACAGGACAACAGGACTCTGCTTCATTCCAGTCTGTTGTCCCTAGTGCTAACAGTTTGGAAGCTACACAGTACTCGCAGAGCTCCACTAACTGCAGGACGTGGAAAACACACTCCTAGCCTTGTGTAAGGACTCGACCCAACATGCATAT
This sequence comes from Ichthyophis bannanicus, assembly GCA_033557465.1. NCBI lineage: Eukaryota > Metazoa > Chordata > Amphibia > Gymnophiona > Ichthyophiidae > Ichthyophis > Ichthyophis bannanicus. The sequence continues at coordinate 606,695,218 of CM066031.1, read as the reverse complement.
GCCTTCAAGTGGCGCAGGTTCTCTGTATAGTGTGAAAGTAAGTCTCTGAACCCTCTTCTCCTGCTCTGTGGAGTCAGTTTTGTCTTATGTTGTGCATCTGTCAGACTCTGGTCTGAAGTCCAACTCGGTCAGAATGCAGCTCAGTACTGTAGCCATTTATCATCAGCCTATAGCTCCTTTCACCCCTTAGTGTGTCGCTTTATGTGGAGCCTCCTACTCTCACCCCTCATTAAACCAATCCTGTTGGTGTGGGACCTTAATGTGGTGCTAAGGCAGCTCCTTGAACCCCCCTTTGTGCCACTTAGTTCCTGCCCACTCAGATTTCTTACCTGGAAAATCATTTTTCTAGTGACACTTACTTCTGCGCACAGTCAGTGAATTGCAAGCACTGGTAGCACACCCACTGTAAGCCAGGTTTTCATAAGAACAAGGTAGTTCTCTGAACTCACCTGAATTTCCTACCTAAGGTAATTTCCGCTTTTCATCTCAATCAATCGGTGGTGCTACCCACTTTCTTCCCAAGACATCATGCCAACAGAGCTGAGGCCTCTCTGCACACCTTGGACTCTGACTTTCTACCTGGCAAGGACAAACTCCATCACTATTCCTCCAAGCTCTTTGTCTCCTTTGACCCCCCATAAGCTGAGGGGGGCAGTGTCGAAACACACCCTGACCATTTGAGTGGCGGACTGCATATCCTTTGCTTATGCTCAGGCTGGACTGACTTTGGAATGCCATGTCATGGCATACAATGTCCAGGTTATAGCCACTTTGGTGGCCAAACTGCACTCATTCTCCATAGTGAAGATCTGTAGGGCTGCTACGTGGTCCTTGATCTACACATTCACAGCCCACTACTGTCTGGATGGAGATCCCTGGCGTGACAGCAACTTTGGCCAAGCCGAGTTCTGGCATCTCTTTGGAAATTGAAGCAACTCCTTCCCACTGGCCTTTCTCTCCATTCAGGCTACTGTAGAGTCGATATGATGTTGATGTCCTTGCTGGACGTTGACTCTCGGAACCTCTCAGCGATTGCTCATGCTTTTTGTTCTTGGTTTATTTTTTTCTGATAGCCCCATTGGGCCTTTTACAGGTTTTTTTTTTTTTGGTAGCCTACAGCTATGGAGTCCCATATGTGAGGACTAACTTCCTGCTTGGTCCCGGAGAAAGTAATGACTCACCTGTAGCAGGTGTTCTCCGGGATCCGCAGGAATCAGTCCTCGCTACCCTCCCTCCTCTCCAAGGAGTTCCTTTCTTTTTTCGCTTGATTAAACTATGTCATCATACTGAGGTAAAGATGGCTCATTTGGACGCGAAAACTGGCATACATGTGTAGAGCACCTTCCAAAAGCTTCCTATGGAAGCTGGGAAGCGTTCCCGTGCAAGTTCCGTCAGTGATGTCACCCATATTTGAGGACTGATTCCTGCTGATCCCAGAGAACACCTGCTACAGGTGAGTAACTATGCTTTATAAAATTCCCAGAAGTATATGCAGATAAAAGTATACTATAATGCCATTTCATGCACTGCTTTACATGCAACAAGCAGAGACATTCCTAGGGGCAAGCTGGGGGTGGAATTTGGACTTATGCGCATACATCTGCTTTTTCAAAACTATGTGCATAGATTTTCTCAGAAGGTTGGTGTTGCTGTGTGCGTGTAGTTTCATGGGGTAATTTTCAAAGGGAAATGATCCACATCTCTTTCATTTGAAAATTGATTTAACTTATGCATATAGTTGCACAAAAGTCATGACCAGACAGCAACTCAGCAGGGAACAACAGGAGACCCTTGGCATAGATTGTATGTATTTGCCTATTATAACCTCTTTTCCTTTTGGATTGAGCCATCTGGTACTCAGAAGTTGCCAGGACTTAAAGCATGATCCCCAAGGTCTTCACACAGAGTTCGGCATTAGTTATACTCTGATTGACAGAATACGTTCAGAAATGGTAGGGAAACCTAGAGCACCTTAAATATCCAGGCTGTCTCACATTCCCAGGCTTGACTGTTTGGTTCCAAGATCAGACAAAATTAGAAAACCCAGGGACTCTCACGAGAGATCTATCAAAAGGCAAGGCAGAATCAAAGTTCTCGGGTTGAAATAATTTCATGGAACCAATCAGAGCAAGATGCATCATCAGAGCATGTCTTTCAGTGGCTTGAAAAGGGGAGGAGGAAGCTGTGTCCCCCTTCATAAGTGAGATGGGAATCCTGTGGTAAGTAACAGTAATTTAGGCAACTTTTTATAAAATTACCCTCCATGGGCTAGAATTGCAAAAGTCCACTAACACATTTATGTTAAGAATAAATAGTCCCCGTTGCATAAAATGAGATCTGTAGCAAATAATACTTATTAGTACATGCTAACAGAGTGCACCTAATAACTCTAGCCCTGTGTAAGTTACTTTGTTTATTTATTTATTTAACATGTTTTTTTTGTATACCGCTTTATCATTTCAGTCAAAGTGGTTTACATTGTAACTTAAACTTGGTAATGTACATTAAACAGGGACATTGATAACTTCAGACAATGAGTGACTTGCCCAAGGCTAGTGGGAATTGAACTCTGGTCTCTTGGTTCCCAAGCCAGTGCTCTAACCATTAGGCTACTCCTCCATGCCAAGTTAATCTGACCTAGAAATCAATGCCAAGCTAACATTCATTTTAAAGATGGTATTACTGCTAATTCAATTAAGTAAAATGATCTGTTCCAAATTTCAAACACACTTTTCAATTATATACTTTTCTTTTTTTCAAGATATTTTTATTCTTGACCAGCCATAACACACAACATATTTATATCTCAATTGGAAAATAAAACAGTATGTCAAAGTTCAAAAAACATTGTACAACAGCACTCCTACTGTCTTACATTAAAATCATGATCAGGACTGTACCTAGCCCAGTGCAAGCGATGCAGCCACACAAGGCACAAAAGTTTAGGGTTGTATTCACAACGGGACCGGAAATTGAAACACCACCAGAAGAATGGGCTTACCATTAGAATGTTAAAAGTGTGCAAGAGACAGGAAGTTCCCCCATTTCACTTTTAACAGTGTAGGCATGTTATCGTGCCGGCGGCCTCAGTTTAGTATAGCCGTGGGACTGAAGGAGAACGGTCCCGCAGCTGTGTGATGAGTGCCACCGAGAGATTCAGTCCACTGGGAGGCAGGAAGATAAGGGAGTGAGTAATTGAGCGGGGAAGGCATGGAAGGACTCCTGCTTGGGGGGAGAGAAGGCAAGAAAGAGCTGCTGCTTGGGGGCGGGAAGGCACAGAAAGATTGCTGCTGGGGGGGAAGGCACGGAAGGATTGCTGCTGGCGGGGGGGGAGGCACGGAAGAACTGCTTGGGGGGGAAGGCACAGAAGGGCTACCACTTGGGGGGAGGCACGGAAGGACTGCCACTTGGGTGGGGAAGGTACAGAAGGACTGCTGCTTGGGGGGGGGGAAGGCACGGAAGGACTACCACTGGGGGAAGCAAAGGCACGGAAGGACTATCGCTGGGGGAAGCAAAGGCACGGAAGGACTGCCGCTGGGGGGGAAGAGGCACGGAAGGGCTACTGCTTGGGGGGAGGAGGCACGGAAGGGCTGATGCTTGGGGGGGCACGGAAGGGCTGCTGCTCGGGGTGGGAAGGCATGGAAGGACTGCTGCTCAGGGGGAGGCACGGAAGGGCTGCTGCTTGGGGGAAGGAGGCACGGAAGGGTTGCTGTTTGGGGGAGGCATGGAAGGGCTGCTGTTTGGAAGGGAAGGAATGGAAGGACTGTTGCTTGGGGGCAAGGGCTTGGACAAGAAATGAGCTGATACTGGGAGGGACAGGGACTGGAGGGGAGCTGATGCTAGTGAGAACTGGAAGGGGGATAATGCTAGGGAGCTGAAAGGGGGCAGATGCTGCGATCAAGGTGGAAAAAAAGACTGGGGCAGCGAGGATCTGGAGGAAGACAGATATTTTGTATAAGAGGGAAGAACCAAGGCAGATGCAGAGAGAGTTGAAAAAAATAAGAGACGAAAGAAGAAAGGGCAAATGGACAGCAGATGAGGGAGATTTAGCAAAATATTTGAAGAAAGCAAAAGAGAGATTTGGGGTAATTGTGACTGAAAAATAAACGGCGCAAACAACAAAAGGTCAAGAGAAATTATTTTATTTTTAATTTATTAACTGGAATATGTCAGCTCTGGGAAATGTACATCACCAATGTTTTTGTGTTTGTTTAGTACAAGAGGTAATGAATTTATAGTTTTATTTCTCCAGTGTTGTAGTGCATTCCAAGATAGGCTTTTGAGGTTCCCAGTTCAGTCATCGCCTTCATATTTCTAAATTGTGATCCCTTGTTCTGTATTTGATGATGGTCTGTCTATGTTTTGCATATATGACCAAGCTGCGGTATTCTGTTTGTATAGTTTCTGTGTAGGAGTCCCACTTGTTCTCTTTTCCCAGTAGGAGATGTATTGGTTTTCTATGAAGTATATTGGTTTTATATTTTCAGTGCTGCCTTTTTATATGTAAAGTTCGGTGCTATGCGAATCCTGATAGTGCTGTTATGATTTGGCAGGTTTTCTATGGGTTCTAAATGAGCAGGGTTTTGTAATACTTTCTATTGTACCTGGCACTGGAGGATGGTAATGTAGAAATATGGTAGTCTTTCTTTATCCTCACTATCCATGCAACTGGTATTAAGACACTCATTAAGAGGCATGTTTCTAAAGGTTAATGCATATTCACAAATGTTAACATGCACTAAGTGCAGCAGCACCTATTTATTTCTATGGGTGTAGTGAAATATCTCTAGGAACAAGCAGGAAGTCAGTCTTCACATATGGGTGACGTCGGCATTGATGGAGCCCGGCGTGGGAACACTCCCCAGCATCCAATAGGAATGTTTTTGGGAGTGTTCCTCCATGCATGTGCCTTCCCTCCTGGTCTCCTTAGTCATTTTTTTCCGCGGAGCCATCGGGACCTTGTCCCTGTCAGCCACATATAGAGACTTTAAAAAATTCTTCCAAGTACCATTGAAAGTACTCTGGTTGCATTCCCGTTGACCGACTCGACTCCCTGTTGATTCCAGTTCCCCTTTTTTATTTTATTTTTCGATAATTCTTCTTTGAGGCCTACGGCCTCCTTGGGCACCATTGCCCAATTCAATTTTGCCTCCATATTATTTTCAAATATGGAGAAACGCCAAAGTGGGTTCAAGAAATGTTCCAAGTGTTCCAGCACAATTTCCATCACTGACGAGCATTCTTGGCGCCTGAAATGTTTAGGCCCAGACCATGACATAGAGTCTTGTCTCTCCTGTCACCATATGACTTCCAGAGATCAAAAGAACTGGGACAAACAGAAAGCTAAGCTGTTTCCTACAGACCCAGCTCCTTCGGTGCACTCCTCGGAGTTGTCGACTCCATCAACGTCAATCCATGCATCTCACCAGCAATGGAGAAGCATCGCTCGGAGTCACCAGCACTTAAGAAGAAGAAGACATAGACTTTGGCATTGAGGTCATCAACTTCCAGGTTGGCGTTGGCTTCTGACACCGAGCATCAGCATCGCCATTCATCGTATTCCGATGCAGACCGTCCATCTAAACAATCCCGGTGGGAGGTGTCATCCTCCAAAGCCATACAGGGGTTCAGTTATGCCCCCAAGGTCCAATCCTTGGTGGAGCCCCAGATACTGACATCGGGAGTTGTGGCTCACACATCTGTGTTTGGAGCCATTTCTCTTCCGGTACCATCATTGGATGACTGTGTCATCACTATCGAGTGTAGCATCGCTAAACTCTTAGCGGTTGTAACGCTGATAGCATCGACTGCTCCACAGCCGGCATCGGTATCGATTCCACCGATACCACTGGTGACCACAAACATCGACACTCTACCGCAGTCATCCCCTGCTTCACATAGCTCAGAGCAACCAATACCGAGGCCTTCGGTGCCATTGGTTCCGATACCTTTGACATCCAAACAACGAACATCTGAACATCAAAGGTATCGAACATCTCATAGGGATTATTTTGATTTCCTTCCAGACTCCAATTCTAAGGAGGCATCCGAGGTGGAATCCATCGAGCCCAATACACCTAAAGATGTACCGTCTGATTTGTCGCCTCCTTATAAACATTGACGTTCGCCACGGACATGGCGGCAGCTCTCGATGTTTCGGTGGCTGCAAAGATGGAGCCAAGGGCTGAAGAGTTCGATATACTCCAGTATCCATCAGCACCAAAGGAGGCTGCCACCCTCCCGATGCATAACATCTTTAAAAACTTGATGGTTAGAATGTGGGGAGCCCCCATATCAACCCCTGCAGTAAGCAAGAGGCTCAATACCTTATATAGGGTTCCTCTCTCTCCAGGTTTCCAAAGGCCACAACTTCCCCACCATTCCATGGTTGTGGAGTCCACCATGAGGAGGATCAAAAGTCAAAAGAATCACTCCTCGGTGCCTCCTGGCAGGGAGGCTAGGACCCTAGATGCATTTGGAAGGAAAGCGTTTCAAGCTATCATGCTAGCCTTGAGAATAGACTCATACATGCTATTTATAGGTATGTTTCTTAAGGATGGATCAAAGGATTTATCAGAATTCACCTCCTTGTTGCCCCCTGATAAGCAGGTGGCTCATTAGGTCTTGGTGAAACACACCTGGAATACATCCAAATTCTTAATAAGAATAGCATTTGATGCTTCTGAGGCTATCAGCAGATCTGCTGCAGCTTGTATGGGGGCTAGAAGGACAGCATGGCTCCAAGCATCTGACCTGGAACAGTGGGTCCAGGACAAATTAATCAACATACTCTGAAACCTGGCTCTCATACTACCTCGGCTGCTGCACTTTCACTTGGCGGCTTCCACTTCTCTCACACCCCTTGGCCACATGGTCGTGGTGGAGGTGTTAGCCTTTTACTTTCTCCTTCTTGCAGATTTCAACTTCTCTTGTTACCTCAGTCCCATTCCTCTCCCTCCTTTGAGGTCCATTCCATTCGTCTTTTTCGTCCCCTTTCTCTTCGGATTGCTGAAATCTACAGACCACCAGTTAAGTCCGTTGCTACATTCATCTTTGATTTCGATTCCTGGCTGTCATTTCTTTTAGATCCTTCTTCACCTTCTGTCATTCTTGGTGATTTTAATTATCATGTTGATAACCCCTCTGAGCCATATGCTTCTAAGCTACTTTCACTTACCTCCTCTTATAACCTCCTCTGCTCCTCCTCATGTACTCATCAGTTTGGTCACTGTCTCAATCTTGTCTTCTCCTCTAATTGTTTACTCTCTAATTTCTGCTCCTCTGTTCTTCCTTTGTCCGACCACCATCTCTTAAGCTTCATTCTCCTTTATTCCCCACCTCAATCTCGGCCTATTTCTTCCCTTCTTTTTAGGAATCTACATGCTATTGACCCATTAGCTCTTATCATCTACTGTCTCTTAGTTTCTTCATTCCACTTTGTCCTCTAATTCTGTTGATGAGGCCATTCTCCACTATAATACTACTCTCTCCTCTGCTCTTGATGCCATTGCTCCACCCATAGCTCATTCTGTGAGGTGTACCTCTCCTCAGCCCTGGCTTTTTCATTCTTCCCACTGTCTCCATTCCTGTGCCCATGCAGCTGAACACACCTGGCTTAAATCACGCTCCCTTTCTGACTTCCTTCACTTTAAATTCATGCTTCTCTCTTACATGTCTGCCCTTGCCCTCACTAATTCACTTCTTATGCCTCCACTGCCACTAATCCCTCCTTCCCTCTCTGCTCAAACTCTAGCTAACTTTTTCCATGACAAAGTCTCTAAGATTACTCTTCTATTCCCTCCTATTTCTTCCTCACCTCCCCTTCCTCCTCTCCATTATCAGCTTTTTCCTTCATCGTCCCGTATCCTTTCTTCTTTTTCCATAATCTCTGATGAATAAACCTCCCTTCTTCTTTCAACTTTAAACCCACCACTTGTTCTTCTGATCCTATCCCTACCCATCTCCTCAATTCCATCTTTTCCTCTGTTACCCCTTTCATCTCATATATCTTTAATATTTCATTCTCTACTGCAACCTTCCCTGCAGCCTTCAAACATGCTGTGATCACTCCTATCCTCAAAAATCCTTCTCTCGACCCTTCATCTCCTTCTAGTTATCATCCTATGTCACTTCTTCCTTTCATTTCTAAACTTCTTGAGCGAGCTGTCCTCCTTCGTTGCCTTGAATTTCTCATCTCTCATGCACTTCTGGATCTACTCCAGTCTGACTTTTGTCCTTTTCATTCCACCGAAACGGCTCTTACCAAAGTCTCTAGTGATTTATTTTTAGCAAAGTCCAAAGTCCTCTATTCTGTCCTCATTCTTCTTGACCTCTCCCCGTAACTTTTGATACTGTTGATCTTTCTCTCCTCCTTGACACATTATCTTCTCTGGGTTTTAGAGACTCTGTACTGTCTTGGTTTGCTTCTTATCTTTCAAATCGCTCTTTTAGTGTTTTATCACATGGTTCCTCCTCTTCTGCCATTCCTCTCTTAGTTGGTATACTTCAAGGGTCTGTTCTAGGACCTCTCCTTTTCTCTCTCTATACCCTGTCCCTCGGTGCCCTCATCTCTTCCCATGGTGTTACTATCATTTTTATGCTGATGATTCTCAAATCTATATTTCCTCACCTGATATTTTTCTTGTACTCCAATCCCGTATCTACACTTGTTTGTCTGACATCGATGTCTGGATGTCTCTCAGTCGTCTGAAATTGAACATGGATAAAACTGAGCTGCTTATCTTTCCTCCTAAGCCTTCCTCCCCCTCTATCACTGTCAATAATACTATTCTACAATCTGTCTCTTCAGCCCGTAACCTTGGAGTCATTTTCGACTCCTTACTCTCCTTCTCCTCTCACATTCAACAGATTGCTAAAACCTGTCATTTCTTTTTGTTTAACATTAGCAAAATTTGGCCCTTCCTCTCTGAAAGCCCTACTAGGACCCTTATTCACTCCTTAATTACTTCCTGTCTTGACTATTGTAACCTCCTCCTTGCTGGTCTTCCTCAGTCCCACGTGTTTCCTCTTCAATCTGTTCAGAACTTTGCGGCATAACTGATTTTCTGCCGGCCGCGTTACTCTAATGCAGGGGTCTCAAACTCAAATTGCTTTGAGGGCCGAATGAGGACTTGTAAAGTAACCCAGGGGCCGCATAAGACATGGGGGCCTCATTTGCATAAATATTTGCATAAATATTTGCGTAAATATTTGCATAATGAGTGCATGGATAAAGAAAGACTAGAAAATTTCTATATTACTATAATCCAGTGCCAACCGCCAGGCACATTAGGAACTACTACTAACACTGCCCATTTAGAACCCATAGCAAACCCCCCGTATCATAACAGCACTACCAGGACTCACAAAGCACCAGACCCTACCTATCAAAAGGCAACACTGCAAATATTAAATCAATACATTTCAGAGAACAATACATGACCTACTGGGAAAAGAGAACAAGTAGCAATGTCAAATAGGAATTACACAGAATACCTCAGCACTGTAGAAATAAAACTATAAATTAATTTCTTGTACTAAAGCACAGACATTAATGATGCACATTTCCCAAAAGAGGCGTGTGTTAAAATAATATTAGAAGCAATGTGCCCCCCAGCCCACAGCACATTACCGGGTGCTAAACCCCCCAGCACATTACCAGTTCTGACCCCCCAGCCCACAGCACACTGGTAATGTGCTGGGGGGTTTAGAACTGGTAATGGTTCTGACCCCCCCCAGCCCATTACCGGGTGCTAAACCCCCCAGCACATTACCAGTTCTGACCCCCCAGCCCACAGCACACTGGTAATGTGCTGGGGGGTTTAGAACTGGTAATGTGCTGTGGGGCTGGGGGGTTTCAGAAATGGTGATGGATCTGACCCCCAGCCCACAGCACATTACCAGTTGTGACCCCCCCCATCCATCATCATCATCATCAGCAGCAGCAGCAGCAAAAATCACAGCCCCCCCCCATCCATCCATCCACCCTCCCTCAGCAAAAATCACAGCCCCCCATCCATCCATCCATCCTCCCTCCCTCAGCAAAAATCACAGCCCCCCCCATCCATCCATCCATCCTCCCTCCCTCAGCAAAAATCACAGCCCCCCCATCCATCCATCCATCCTCCCTCCCTCCCTCAGCAAAAATCACAGCCCCCCCCATCCATCCATCCATCCATCCTCCCTCCCTCAGCAAAAATCACAGCCCCCCCCATCCATCCATCCATCCACCCTCCCTCAGCAAAAATCACAGCCCCCCCATCCATCCAACCTCCCTCCCTCCCTCAGCAAAAATCACAGCCCCCCCCATCCATCCATCCACCCTCAGCAAAAATCACAGCCCCCCCCATCCATCCTCCCTCCCTCAGCAAAATCACAGCCCCCCCACATCCATCCATCCACCCTCCCTCAGCAAAAATCACAGCCCCCCCCATCCATCCATCCATCCATCCATCCATCCTCCCTCCCTCCCTCAGCAAAAATCACAGCCCCCCCATCCATCCATCCATCCATCCTACCTCCCTCAGCAAAAATCACAGCCCCCTCCCCCCAATCCATCCATCCTCCCTCCGCAAAAATCACAGGCCTCCCTCAGCAAAAATCACAGGCCCCCCCCCGGCAGAGCCATCCCTCCCTCCCTCCCTGCCTCAGTCCCTCTCCTCTTCGGCGTAGATTAGAACCGCGAAGGGAGAGTTCCTCCCTCGGGACTCTGTTAAGCCGGCTGAGGCTTATGGGAAATTTCCCCTCTGCCCCCTCGAGCTTAACAGAGTCGCGAGGGAAAAGCTCTCCCTTCGCGGCTCTGAAAGCCGAAGAGGAGAGGAACTGAGGGAGGCAGGGCTGGCTTAATTCTGGGCAGACTGCTTCCTTACCTGCCGCGAAGAGCTGTGCACCCTGGCGATCCTCAAGCAGGCGATCCTTCCTCCAAGCAGGCGATGCTTCAAACGCTGGAACCTCGTGGCTGCTCAGACTGCTTCTGGGCCCGGCCCCCCCCCCTCCTCCTTTTTCTCCTCCTCCTGCCTGTCCCTGATTGGTGGAGGGCAGGCGCGTGACGCGGTCATGTGAGACCAACACCATGCAGCCCCGGGAATCACGCTAAGGAAAACAGTGAGTAAAAATAGCAAAAATAGCAGAAAGGATACTCCGTGGCGTCGCGGGCCGCACAAAATGCTCTCGCGGGCCGCATGCGGCCCGTGGGCCGCGTGTTTGAGACCCCTGCTCTAATGTGACCCCTCTATTGAAATCGCTTCACTGGCTTCCATTTTGGTTCCATATTCATTTCAAACTACTTTTCCTAACATTTAAATGCATTCACTCTATGATTCCTCTTTATCTTTTCTTCCTCCTCTCTCCCTATTCCCCCCCCCCCCCCTCTTGTGAACTCTGCTCCTCTTCTGGTCTCCTCTCTATGCCCTTCTCTTCCAATGCTAACTCCAGACCGATCCTTTCACATTGCTGCTGCTTATGCCTGGAATAATCTTCCCCTGTCTCTACGTGAATTCTCTTCTCTCTCCCTTTTCAAATCCTTGCTAAAAATGTACCTATTTGAGACTTCTTTCGGACCATGATCTTTGTTTTCCTTGTGTCTCCTCTTCCCTTTGACCTCATGCTTCTTGTATTGTCACTTCTGTTTGTCTTTTAGATTGTGAGCTCTTTGAGCAGGGACTGTCTTTCTCTGTGTTTGTACAGTGCTGCATACGCCTTGTAGCGCTTAATAAATGAATAATAATAATAATAATAATAATGGTGAGAACCTCGTTGGACAGAGATGGAGGGGAAAGGCTGGTGAGCTAGAGACTGACGACCTCACCATGAAGAGGCTGTCAAGGAAGATGGCAGACCCTTCTAAGAAGAAGGCTACCACCAAGAAACCATTCTTTCCTAAGAAAAATAGGTTTTATCCTCCATATCAGGCCTATGCTGGCTACGCTGCCCCACAACAGCGGCAACCAGGCCAGAAACAGATCAGGAAACCCAAGATTACCACATTGGCCTGCACCATCTGCTCAACAACCTCAGAGTTTTTGACTGCTTCAAAAAGAGCATGGCCAATTCTCCCATGATTCCCCCTCCTCCTTCCATGATTCCAGGAAGGCTAGTGCATTTTGCACATTACTGGATCAGCATCACTTCCAAGCCCTGGACTGTACATCTAGTCGGTCAGGGCCTACAACTAAAATTCCAGACTCAACCTCCCACTCATTTTGTGGGACAACCTACCCTGGATCCCCTTCATTCCTCCTTGCTCCAACAGGAAATCCTCTTGCTGTTGAAACAAGGAGCAATAGAAAAACAAACCTGAGGAACCTTCTGTAGTCTTGGTGAATGAGGATGTGTGTGTAAGCATCCTTTATATCCAGAGAGCATAGCCAATCATTTTATTGGCCGTATGGCAGAAGGGTGCCTAGAGAAATCATCTTGAATTTCTCCTTGACGAGAAATTTGTTGAGATTTCGGAGATCTAATATAGGCATGTGACCGCTTATCTTTTTTGGAATTAGGAAATATCTGGAGTAGAATCCCAGGCCCTGTTGAGTGGAGGGTACCTCTACTACTACTACTGAGCATTTGTATAGTGCTACAAGACATACGCAGCACTGCACAGACATGTAAGAGACAGTCCTTGCTCGTCAGAGTTTACAATCTAGTCAAGACAGACAGCACAGTAAGTGTAGACAGGGATACATCTAGGGTGGATGGTAAAGAAACACAGAGGAAATCAGGTGAGTCAAGATCTGAAAGCAGCAGTGAAGAGGTGAGTTTTCAGCCTGGATTTGAAAAGGGCCAGAGAAGGCGCCTGACGTACAGACTCAAGTAGTTTGTTCCAGGCATAAGGAGCAGCAAGGTGAAAGGAGTGAAGTCTGGAGTTAGCAATAGAAGAGAAGGGCACCGATAGAAGCAATATGCCAGAAGAGCGGAGTTTCTGGGGAGGGGTGTAGGGAAGTATGAGTGGAAAGGTAGTGAGGAGCTGCAGAGTGAATGCACTTACAGGTCAGCAGGAGAAGTTTGAAGTGGATGCAGAAATGGATAGGGAGCCAATGAAGTGACTTGAGAAGAGGGGTAATATGAGCATGATGAGGCTGGCAGAAGATTAGCTGTTCAGCAGAGTGTTGAACAGATTGAAGGGGAGAGAGATGATTCAGCAGGAGACCAGCAAGGAGTAGTTTGCAATAGCCAAGACAGGAAGTGATGAAGGAGTGGTTAAGTGTCTTAGTAGTGTGTTCAAATTCTGCCCATTCCATTCTCCTGCCCGGTGCAGCTGGTGCTGCAGAACCTCCTTCATCTCTCGCAATCCGGGCTCAAATTAAACTCTGTTAGAGTGCACCTCAATGCAATGGTGGCACTTCAACACCCTGTTGAAAGCAAGCCCCTCTCGGTCCATCTTCTGGTGACCCGATTCTTGAGAGGACTTCTGCTGTCCAAACCCCCCGTCCACCCGCCGGTAACGGAATGGGACCTCAATGTATTTATTTATTTATTTTATTTAACAGTATTTCTAAACCGCCTTATCTTAATAATCAAGGTGGTATCACAGCAAACAATCGAGTAAAGTGAGTGTGTTATACATGCAGTGAGGGTGAAGTTGAGTGTGTGTTGTATTGTGTGCTGGATTGGTATGAGCTATGTACAGAGTGGGCTATATACAGTGGTGCAAAAAACATATTCCATACATACATTGTTTAGGCGGTATCATGTGCTGTTATACATTTTCTGAGGTTATGTGATGTAATATTGGCGCAGCTCACTCGCCCACCATTTGAGCCTCTGGTTACCTGCCACCTGAGAAAACTCTCATGGAAGGTCATGTTCCTGGTGGCGCTCACCTCCACTCACAGGGTCAGCGAGCTCCAAGCCTTGGATGCAGTGGCGCCATATACCAGGTTCTACAAGAACAGGGTCGTGCTTTGCACGCATCCCAAATTCCTTCCAAAGGTGGTATCTTCCTTCCATCTCAACCAGGAGATGGTGCTGCCCACCTTCTTCCCAAGGCCTCACTCCAGTAGGGAAGAGACGGTCCTTCACACCTTAGATTGTCTTTCTAAATTCAGCGTATCCAGGGCCACTGGGGGCTTTTATATTGAAGCTGGTGCAACCAAACGTTTGTCAAATTTAACTCTTTTCACGGGCTTTAATAAGCATTTAACTTCCTTAGATGGCACTGCTCACACATTATCCTCTGGAAGATTAGTGGGTTATTTTGTATGTTTAACCTTCTCTTTAGGTCCAATAACTATCTTTAGACTTGGATTTATGTCGAGAAAGTTATGCTCTATACCAGTGATGGCTAACCTTTTTGAGCCCGAGTGCCCAAACTGCCGCACAAAACCAAAGAATTTCCTCAAAGTGCCAGCATGTCAATTAAACCTCAGCTCAGTTACACATGCAGAACATAGACCATCACCAAACAAGGAATCACAATTTAGAAACAGGAAGGCAATAATTAAACTGGGAACCCCAAAAGCCAAACTTGGAATGTACAACAACACTGTAGAAATAAAACTATAAATTAATTTCCTCTTGTACCAAACAAAGCGCAGACGTTAATGATGCACATTTCCCAGAGGTTTCATATTCCAGTTAATAAATTCAAAATAAAGAGATCTTTCTACCTTTTGTGCATTTTTTTTCAGTTGCAATTGCTCCAGCCACTTTCTTCTGGTTTCTTCATGTTTTCTGCTAACTCTCCATCGTCTGCTGTCCATTTGTTCTTTCTTCTCTCTTCTAGTCTTTTTTTCCATTCTCTCTCTCTACATCTGCTTTAACATACTAATCTTTCTCCTTTTGCTCTTTCCTCATTCCTATTTCATCCACACAAATTTTACCGCTCCATCCTCAATCCCCACTTACTCTCCCAATACCCGGCCAATTGTAGATTTTTCATTCCTCCCACACAAAATATTTTTCCCCTCTCCATTTTACTCTCCCAGCCCCATCCCATTCTAATCCTCCCCCAACATCAGCTCCCTTCTAGTTCCAGTCTCACCCAGCATCCATTCCTTTCTAGTCCCTGCATCAGCCCATTTCCAGTCCTAGCCCCCCATCAACCCATTTCCAGTCCTAGCTCCCCCATCCATTTTCAGTCTGAGTCCCTTCATCAGCTCATTTCCAATCCTAGCCCCCCATCAGCCCATTTCTAGTCATTTCCTAGCCCCATCATCAGCTCATGTCAAATCATAGCTCCCCTCCACTCAGTACAATTCCAGTCCAAGCCCCCCCCATGAGCCTACTTCCAGTTCTAGCCCCTCCATGAGTCCATTTCAATTCAAGCCCCCACCACAGCCCATTTCCAATCTTAGCTCCCCCCAACAGCCCATTTCCAGTCCTATCCTAGCTGCTCCATCAGCCCATTTTCAGTCCTAGCTCCCTTCCCTCACAGCCCATTTCCATTCCAAGCTCCCTCCCCATCAGCTATTTGCAGTTCAAGCCTCCCCTTCCACTCAGCCCATTTCCAGTCATAGCAACCCCCCAACCCATTACCAGTCCTAGCCCCCCATCAACCCACTTCCAGTCCTAAACCCCCATCACCCCATTTTCAGTTTAAGCCCCCCCCTATAACCCATTACCAGTCCTAACCCCCCATCACCCCATTTCCAGACATCCCCCATCAGCCCAAAGCCCATTACCAGTCTTAACCCCCCCATAGCCCATTATCAGTCCTAACCCCCCCATAGCCCATTACCAGTCCTAACCCCCCATCAGCCCACTTCCAGTCTTAACCCCATCAGCCCATTTCCAGTCAGCCCCCCACAGCACATTGCCAGTCCTAACCCCCCCCATCAGCCCACAGCCCATTACCAGTCCTAACCACATCAGCCCACCTCAAGTCCTAACCCCTCCCCATCAGTCCATTTCCTGTCCTAGCCCCCCCCCCTTAGCCCATTATCAGTCCTAACCCCCCCATAGCCCATTAGCAGTTCTAACCCCCCATCACCTCATTTCCAGACAGCCCCCCATCAGCCCACAGCCCATTACCAGTCTTAACCCCCCAATAGCCCTTTACTTGTGCTAACTGACCCCAGAGGACTCCGCACATGCAGTCCTAACCCCTCCCCATCAGCCCATTTGCTGTCCTAGCCCCCCCCATAGCCCATTATCAGTCCTAACCCCCCATCACCCCATTTCCAGACAGCCCCCATCAGCCCACAGCCCATTAGCAGTCCTACCCCCCTTAGCCCATTAGCAGTCCTACACCCCCCCCAGCCCATTAGCAGTCCTACACCCCCCCAGCCCATTAGCAGTCCTACACCCCCTCCCCATGGCATATTAAAAAAAAAAAAAAAAGCTGGCTTTGGCTGCTGCCGCTGCCGCGGCAGCGGCAGAATGCAATGTCCCGCTAAGCCCCTCTGCCCGCTAAGCCCCTCTGCAAGGGCTTTCAGATTCGCGAGGGAGAGCTTCTCCCTCGCGTCTCTGTTAAGCCCGCAGGGGCTAATGGGAAATTTCCCATCAGTCCCTCGCGTCTAAAGGGGCTGATGGGAAATTTCCCATTAGCCCCTGCGGGCTTAACAGAGACGCGAGGGAGACGCTCTCCCTCGCGAATCTGAAAGCCCTTGCAGAGGGGCTTAGCGGGCCCCGCGGGACACTGCACTCTGCCGCGTCCGCGGCAGCAGCCAGAGCTAGCTTTTTCTTTTTTGCGGACCTACCCGCGTGCCAGCTGCAAGGCCTTCGCGTGCCACAGCTGGCACGCGTGCCATAGGTTCGCCATCGCTGCTCTATACATATCACCTCCCATCTTCTCTATTTATTTATTTTATTTATTTATTTATTTAACAGTTTTTCTATACCGCCTTTATCCAAGGCGGTTTACATCAAACAACATGACAATTACATGGTAATTGTTTACATTGAACATAACAAACATAACAATTACATAGGAATTGATTTACATTAACAAGGGAGCACAACTTAGAGATAAGTGTGGGAGTGAACTATTTACATATAGAGGTGATCTTTTCTTTTTTTTTCCTCTGGGGGGACTGGTTGATTTATCTTATCTTATCTGGTCTTATGTGCAGTGAGTTAAAGTTTGGCTTAAGTTTTGTTGTCAAGTCCGTAGTATTCTCTGAATAGAAACCTATTGTAACCTGCTCCTTGTTGGTCTGTCTCTGAATCATCTTTCTCCCCTTCAGTTCTGTTCAAAGTTCAGCTGCATGGCTTATCTTCCACCAGTGTCGCTATGCCTATGTAACCCCTCTTCTCAAGTCACTTCACTGGCTCCCTATCTATTTCCAACTCTAGTTCAAACTTCTCCTATTTACCTACAAGTGCATTCATTCTGTGGTCCTCACTACCTTTCCTCTCTTATCTCACTCTACACTCCTCCTCGGTAACTCCGCTTCTCTGGCAGATCCCTTTTATCTATGCCCTTCTCTGCCACTGCCAATTCCAGACTTTGTCCATTCCACCTTGTGCTCCATATGCCTGGAACAAACTACTTGAGTTGGTGTATTGGGCTCCTTCTCTGGCCCTTTTCAAGTTCAGGCTGAAGCCCCACCTCTTTGAGGCTGCTTTGGATCCTGATGCTCTTCATTCTCTTGCCCCCTCTATTTATGCATATCTTGTCATACTCTAGTGTCCAGTTTTGCAATGTTTTTTCATCTTGATTAGATTGTAAGCTCTGATGAGCAAGGACTGTGTCTTAGATCTATATGTACAGCACTGCGTACACCTTGTAGCGCTATACAAATGATTAGTAGTAGTAGATTTTTTGTAGTGCCAGTCTTCCCTCGTTTTATAGAGCTCTCACCTTGCCTAATGTTCCTTAGATCTAGGTTTCAGTTTTATTCCTTGGTTGCGTGTTTCTCTGCCTCTTTTATAGAAAAATAGCACGTTGGTTGTCTTCTAATGCTAAATATTCATAGCATACATTTATTTATTTATCATTTTCGCATATTTTCTAAACTTTCATATATTCATGGCATGCGTCCCTGTCGGTTTGGTTATTCTTCTTTTGGCCATATACCTCTTACCAGATTATTTTTATTACAGCTTCTTCTATGGATATTTCCCTGATTTTACCATGGTAAGGTTATCTCAGAGCTACCTGTTCCACGGGAATCTTTAAGATGTTGATTGGTGGCTGATCCCCAAGCTATTTGCTTGATGGGCCTCTTTCTTCAAGCTTATTTCAACTCGGTGTCAAACTCGGTGACATACCAAATTTAGACAGATCTCAGTTACATATCTTTTTTTTTTAAAATTTTTGTTATGACAGATAACAATTGCTTGGTACCTTTTTCGGAGTAATCAAATATGTACCTTTATGTCACTAAGGTGTTATCACTTCAGAAAAGGCACAAGAACTAAATAGAGGGTATAAGAAAAACAAGAGGAGTGGGAGAGAGTACTAGGAGAAGTGGTATTTTTCTAGTGTTTGTCAGATACCTATTATTTTGCATCAGGTTGTTTTGTTGGTGCTTCTCAGTTAAAACCTAAAATCAGATGCCTTATTTATCTATAATTTTTCACTGAGCGTACAACTGTTTCACTCTAGACTCATCATTTCAAATGCCTCATGAGGTATGTTTGAGAGAGTTTGATCAGAGGGGAGCGCTGAATATCATGTACTTAGATTTCAGCAAGGCCATTGGCATGGTTCTGCATAGGTGACTCAGAGAAACTGAGAACCCTAGTTTGGACCTTAAAGTAAGTGACTGTGTCAGAAATGGTTGAGTGGGAGGTGGCAAAGGATAGAGGTAAACGGCCTTTACTTTGAGCATGGGGAGTTACCATTGATGTACCACAAGGATCAGTTCTTTATCTGATTCTTTTCCATGTTTTTGTAAGCAATACTGTGGAAGGATTATCAGGAAAGGTTTGCCTTTTTGTGGATGATACCAAAATCTGCAAGAGTAGACACCTTTGAAGCTATGGATAGCATGAGGAAGGATATAGCAAAGCTTGAAAAATGGTCTAGAATTTGGCAGCTAAGATTTAGCTGCAGGGCCATGCAGTTGAGCTTCAAAAAACCTGAGGGAGCAGTACAGTGTAGGAGGGTAAAGTACTTCTGTGCACTAAAGAAGAGTAGGACCAGGGAGTGATTGTATTTGACAAAACAAGTAGAAAAGGCGATGTCAACAGCCAGACAGATGCATGGGTGCATAGGGAGATTAATGGCCAACAGAAAAAAGAAGGTGATAGTGCCTCTTCATAAGTCTCTTATAAATCCCATTTAGCATACTGTGTACAATTCTGGAGACCATGCCTCAAAAGCATAATAAACAGGATGGAGTCTCTTCAGAGGGTGACTGCTAAAATTGTCAGTGGTCTAAATCATAAAGCATATGGAGAAAGACTTAATCTAAATATGTATATTTTGGAAGAAAGGCGGAAGACAGAGATATGATGGCGGCATAGTATAAAAGCACAGGAGACAGGCCTCTTTCAATCAGGGCCGGCCCGTCCATTATGACATAATGTTGTTCACACAGGGCTCCACACTTCAGGGGGCCCCGCGCGAACACCATTAATGCACAATGTGGATGGCTGCAGAGGGAGCTGGGGATGACCTTTAACCTTTCCCAGCATTCACGGCTTCACAGATACAGCCTCTAGCGTGAGGGAAAAGACTCCTCACACTAGCGGCTGTGCAGAGGGAGCCAGAGCCTCGCCTGGGCTTCCCCGGTTCCCTCTCCAGCCCTTTAGACGGCTGCGGGGCTGTTCGGGGGGGGGGGGGGCGAGGACTGGATGAGCTATGATGCAGGGAGGGGGAACTGGGTCTGGAAATGGGCTTTAATGGGGGGGCTAGGACTGCAAATGGGCTGTAATGGGGGGGGGGCTAGGACTGGATGGGCTGTGATGGGGACTTGGATTGGAAATGGATTGTGATGGGGGCTAGGACTGCAAATGGGCTGTGATGGGGGGCTAGGACTGGATGGGCTGTGATGGGGGGGGCTAGGACTGCAAATGGGCTGTGATGGGGGGGACTTGGATTGGAAATGGACTGTGATGGAGGGGCTAGGACTGCAAATGAGCTGTAATGGTAGGGGGGCTAGAATTGGAAACGGGCTGTGATGGGGGGAACGTGGACTGGAAATAGTCTGTGATGGGGGGGAAACATGGACTGGAAATGGGCTGTGATGGGGGCTAGGACTGGAAATGGGCTGATGAGGGTTCTGGAAATTGGCTGATGGGGGAGCTTGGAGTGGAAATGGGCTGATGGGGGGCTGGAATGGAACTGGAAAAGAGCATATGGGGGGCTAGGACTGGAAATGGACTGATGGGGGCTGGAATAGAACTGGAAATGGGCTGATGGGGGCTGGAAATGGGCTGACGAGGGGACTAGGATTGGAAATGGGCTGATGGGGGAACTTGGAGTGGAAATGGGCTGATGGGGCTGGAATGGAACTGGAAAAGAGCATATGGGGGGCTAGGACTGGAAATGGGCTGATGGGGGCTGGAATAGGACTGGAAATGGGCTGACGAGGGGGCTAGGATTGGAACTGGAAAAGAGCATATGGGGGGCTAGGACTGGAAATGGGCTGATGGGGGGAGCTTGGACTGGAAATGGCTAATGGGGGGAGCTTGGACTGGAAATGGGCTGATGGGGGCTGGAATAGGACTGGAAGCGGGCCGAGGGGAGTTGGAATAGGGCTGGAAATGGGCTGACAAGGGGGCTAGGATTGGAAATTGGCTGATGGGGGAGCGGAGTGGAAATGAGCTGATGGGGGGCTGGAATGTAACTGGAAAAAAAGCATATGGGGGCTAGGACTGGAAATGGGCTGATGTGGGAGATTGGGACTAGAAGGAAGCGGATGTTGGGTGGGTCTGGAACTATAAGGGAGCTGATTTTGGGGGAAGACTAGAAAGGGTTGGGGATGGGGAATGAGAATGGAGAGGGGAAAAGATATTTTGTGTGGGAGGGAAGAAAAGTCTACGATTGGCTGGGTATTGGGAGAGTAAGTGGGGATTGAGAGTGGAAGGGTGAAATTTGAGTAGATGATAAAGGAATAAGGAAAGAAAAGGGGGAAAGAGCAAAAGGGGAAAGATCAGTTTGTTAAAGCAGATATAGAGAGAGAATGGAAAAAATCTAAAAGAGAAGAAAGGACAAATGGATAGCTCTCAGAAGACACGAAGAAACCAGAAGAAAGTGACTGGAGCAATTACAGCTGAAAAATAAAATCCCAAAACAGAAGGTAGAAAACTACTTTTTATTTTGAATTTATTAACTGGAATATGTTCCAGTTCCATTCCAGCTCCATCACTACTGGCATCCACACTATGGATCCCTCCCAACGAGCCTAAGGGCATTAGAGGACATCACAGACTTCCACAAGGCCCTTAAAACCCTGCTCTTTACAGAAACCTATGAGCAGATAGACAACAGTCCCCACCCGAGCAGTATTGCAACTACCCCCGCCAACTCAAGAGCAGATAGACAACAGTCCCCACCCGAGCGGTATTGCAACGTAAATAACCCTGCAAATTCAATACCCAATCAACCCAACAAGACTCACAAAAGCACCCTCATGATAAATGTAACCCTCAAATTGTGCTGTCTTAATGTTGTTTAATACCCTCATGTTAAATGTTGTAAAGCACCCACATGTTAAATGTAACCCCAATTGTGATGTGATGTAACCACTTTGATTGTAGGATAACGTGGTATACAAATCTGTCTAAATAAATAAAATAAATATGTCAGGTCTGGGAAGTGTGTATTGCTAACATCTTCACGGTTTTGCTTAGTGCAAGCGGAAATTAATTTATAGCTTTATTTCTCCAGTGTTGTACATTTCATGTTTGGCTTTTGGGGTTCCCAGTTTAATTATCATCTTCCTATTTCTAAATTGTGATCCCTTGTTCTTTGTGTGGTGACAGTCTATGTTCTGTATGTGTAACCAAGTTTAGGTATTCTGTTCATATTGTTTCTATTTGACAGTCCCACTTCTTTCTCTTTCCCCCAGTTAGATGTATTGGTATTTTCTGAGATGTACTGGTTTTAATATCTGCAGTGTTGCCTTTTGATAGGTAGGGTTTGGTGCTTTGTGAGTTCTGATAGTGCTGTTATGATACGGTGGATTTGCTATGGGTTCTAAATGATCAGTGTTTGTAGTACTTCCTAATGGGCCTGGTGGTTGTCACTGCAATATAGTAATGTAAAAATCTGTTAGTCTTTCTTTATACAGACACTCATTAAAAGGCATGTTTACTAAAAGTGCATGGTAACATTATGCAAATATTTATGCAAATGAGGTTTCTTATGCAAATGAGGATCCTTATGCAAATGAGGAACCACAATTAATCTCCGCACATGGCCCTGCACCCCCCTTGGGCCGCCCCTGCTTTCAATTGAAAGGAAGCTCTGAAACCAGAGTCTGGGATGAAAGTGAATGGGCTAGACTCGAGTAATCCAAGGAAATATTTTTTTACAGAAATAGTGATGGGTATATAGAATAGCCTCCCAGTGAAGGTGATGGGAAGGAGGACTGTATTTGAAGTCAAGCAAGTATGAGGTCTCTGAGGGAGAGGAAGGGATTGAAAAGTGTAATAGTTGGATGGGCATACTAGATAGGCTGATTATATCTGCCATCATTAGCTATGCTTCTGTTGTAATCCCCATCAGTATTCAGTGAAACTTTAATGAAAATGTAATTATTCCTTCTGAGAGTTTTCATTTTGTGAGTTCATATTGCTTTCTCATGGTGGATTTGGACATGATTTTTTTTCTAGTCCTTTGTGGCCTAGTTCAGAAAGGATTTCTGGGTTGGAGCAGATAACTGACAAAGTACTTTTCAAATCTAGAACACGCAGGTCTAGTGACCAAAAAAATGGTTAGGGGATGATTTTATAAGGGAGCCACAAGTTCTGCATGTTCTTCGAAAATATCTGTGAGGGGATTTACACCAGCCCTAGCGTTGGTGTAAGTGCTCACACCTAGATCAGCCACACCTATCTTACCATTTGCACCTCTATTTTATAAAGTGGTTTGTTTATTTATGTATTTATTTTGAAGGATGTATACCCCACACAAACACCAAGGCATGTAAACTCTGTGGGAATTTGTAAAATTACCCTCTAAAAGTACATGTTCATATGTGTTACTTCAGCATGTTTAGGAGGTCATTTTAAAGGCTTGTTTGTCTTTTACCTAGATAAATGGTGTAAACCGCTGTTTAGAAAACCACTATTTACACATGGAGCATCTCCAGCATGCACAGCTTCCAAGGGAGTGTATTTTCAACAGACAAGATGCATATATATGTATTTCTAATTTTACACTGGCAGTACACACATTTTCAAAAGTCTGAACGTCAATATTTACACCTGCACCTATGCAAGCATAAGTGTCAGCCAACTGCTTGTTTGTACTTGAGATTTGAATGAGTCATTGAAGGGACAAGTATGCTTACCTCTGGTATTTAAAACCACCTCAAAAAGGTTTTAAAAAGTTATTTCGCTTAGCTCCTTAATTGGCTGTTTCTAAGCATCCAGTTTTGCAAAATCCAGCACTTAATAAGTGCCGAAACATAGACCTGCAAAACCCTGAATGATGACACATTTTTTTTTAACATCTCATTTACTAAAATAGCTAGTCTTGCTTTACATATTGGCACTCACACATGCATTCCTCAGCATCCTTATACATATTTTACAAAAGGCTCCATGGCAAAGAACCTTTTGTAAAATACACAGGAAATTGTGAACATACCATTCTCCAGGAACAAGCAGGAAGTCAGTCCTCACATATGGGTGATGTTGACACCAACGGAGCCCCACAGAAGCATCTTCCCAGCTTTCAAAGAAAGCCCTTGGGAGATGCCACCACACATACGTGGTCCCCTTCCCGCCTAAGGGTGCCATCTTACTCAGTCTCCCTTTTTCCACTGAGTCTTACAGACAGACATCATCTTCCCCCAGAAAAAAAGTTGATTTTATAATGCATTAAAGTGCATTTCCTTCTACGGCTTTGAATCTCTGAACTGTTTTTAATTTTTTTTTTACTCCAGCGCGGTTTCCTGCTTTTTCTAACTACTGGCCACGTTGAGGGTCTTCAACCTCATTGGGGTCCTTTTTGCCCCAATGGCCAGTGGGTTCAAAAAGTGTGATCAGTTTGCAAAGAACATGTCCCTAACCGATACAAATGACTGCTGCCTCTGGTGTCTAGGTGCCGATCATGACCCAGAGGTTTGCGCCCTGTGCAAAAAGATGTCCACTAAGGCCATCCAAAGTCGTCGGCAGAAGCAGGACAACATCTTCCACAGGTCAGATTCAGCCCTGGTGTTCCCAGTAACCTCTTACTCCAAGGCCCCACACGGATCCTCAGAATTGCGTGAAGCCCCCATGGCTCCTGATCGGGTCCATGGACACTCCGACAAGAGTTCTCCTTAGCGGGAGCGCAAGAAGAAGAAGAAATCCTCGAGTACCTCATCCTGGGAATCGGACACACATGGTAAGTCCCATGCAAGGTCCCACAGTTCCCGGAGAGTATCCGAGGAGCGGGAGTGGCCAGCAAAGGTGCCTAGAACAGATGCCGAGACCTCCGGTGATGGATCACGGACCCCTGAGGCCTGTTCCGTTGAAGACTCCCTGTCCTCATCGACAACGGACCCAATCACCCCGGTGTCCACGTCGAAGGCTGCAACTTCTGAGTGGGAAGCCAGAATGATAGCGTTGGAACGCGTCGTCACTGCCTTCCTTGCTTTACAGCAAGTGTCGATGCCTGGCTCCGCTGGCGCTCGTGCAGAGACTGCAGGGACTCAATGTTGAAGACTCCCTCGGCCACCGATACAATCCTTGAGAGCCCCGGGATTCAAGCCAATCTTCAGCGAGGGTCTCGATCCTGCTCCCAGTCCTCAGCAGCAAGATCCTCCCTTGCAAGCGCTTGTGGCTCCGGCCAAGCAACAGCTATTGGTCACTGAAGACCCGATCCGAGCCTGACACCTCAGAAACCATCAGGCCTCGAGTCCTCTATGGACCACTCGGACTGGGAGTCCGAGGATGAGGCTTCTCCGGAGACGCGTAAACACCACAATCTCCCCTTCAAGCCATCTCCCCCAGTGTTGAGACGCCGGTCCCCTCCTGAGGAAACCTTGTTTCTCAAGTTTGTCTGGGACAGGGTGAAGGCCTTGTCTATCACCACGGAATCAGAAGAGGACCCTTGCATGGTGGAGTTTTAAATCCTCCAGTATGAAGCTCCACCTAAGGAGGCCCTGATGGTCCCCATCCCTGCCATCCTCGGGTGACGATTCCTTCAGATTTGGGAAACATCGGCGTCAGTGCTGATAGTTAGCCGATGCCTGGACACCTTGTACTGGGTCCAATGGGGCCCCGGCTTCTTGAAGGCACAACTTCCTCATGCCTCTATGGTGGTGGAGTCGACCATGCGCCAGCAGAAAAGCCTGACTCACTCTTCCGTGCCCCCAGGCAAGGAGTCCCGCGCCCTTGCTGCCCTTGGATGCAAATGGTACCAGGGCTCAATACTGGGTTGCTGAATACAAGCATACCAGCTGTATATTGGCATCTATCTCCGAGACCTAGCAAAAGAACTCGCAGGTTTCTCGGCGGGTCTCAGTGGAGATCACCTCCAGTGATTGCAAACCCTCATGAAGTGCATTGAGGAGTGTTCGAAGTACATGTATCAAGCCGCCTATGATGGCTTTGAATCTAATGTGAGGATGGCCGCTGCAGACATCGGTGTCCGATGCCAGGCCTGGCTCCAGGCATCAGACCTTGAGCAATGGGTTCAGGAGAAATTCCTCGACGTCCCCTGCCTTGGTGAAAACCTCTTTGGCAAATCAATGGAGGATAAGGTGGCAGAGATCGAGACCGAGTTCGTCACCAGGACTCTGCTCTCCAGGAAGACCTCCACCCTTCCCAAGAAAAAACTTTGGGGAAAAGGCCTCCCTTCTACAGGTTATCCCCAATACCAGGACCCACAGACCCCGCATCAGGGTCACCAGGGCAAAGGAGCGGGCCAGGGCCAACACAATCCTAAGGGCTCTAAGCCCCAAATGCCGGTTCCTACCCAGGCTGGGTCGGGGTTTTGACTCGCTAAGCATAGCCTCTTCACCCATAGGGGAGCAGCTGCCAACAGGGGGGCATCTGATTCATTTTGCCCATCAGTGGCCTGCTATCACCACCAACCCTTGGGCACTTAAAGTGGTCAGAGAAGGCTACCTCCTTCACCTGAACCAGATGCCACCTCCTTTCTTTCCAGGAGAGCCCTCTTGGACTCCCCTGAAACCAGGCCCTGCTACTGCAGGAACTCGCAGGTCTTCTCAGGGACAGGGCCATGGAGCCAGTACCCCACCACCTAAGAGGGGATGGATTCTACTCCAATACTTTCCATTCCCTAAAAGAGCAGGCGGCCTAAGGCCCATTCTGGATTGTGAAACCTGAGCAAGTTCCTGGTGCCAAAAGTTCAAAACGCTCTCCCTTGGAACATTGCTGCACTATCTCTAGCGGGGAGATTGGCTATGCTCCTTGGACCTAAAGGATGCTTATACCCACATCCTTATTCATTCCAGTCACAGGCAGTACCTGAGGTTCATGGTTGGGGGTGACCACTACCAGTACAGGATACCACCCTTCGGCCTAGCCTCCGCACCAAGAGTCTTCACCAAATGCTCTGGCTGTGGTGGCCGCCTTCCTCCATCTCCAAGGGACCTTTGTCTTCCCATACCTGGACGACTAGCTCTTAAAAGGGGACACGGCCACTCAGGTGCAACAGGCCACGGCCTGTACCATCAAGGTCCTGCAGCATTTGAGGTTCATGATAAACCACTCCAAAATTCACCTCACTCCAACACAGGATCTGGAGTTCATAGGAGCTCATCTGGACACTCTCCAGGGCAGGGATTTCCTCCCCTGGACAGGGTGAATCACCTCAGGGCCCTGACCACCGAGGTGCAGTGTCATCACGCAGTGTAAGTGCGGTCCATGATCCGCCTACTAGACCATGTGGTCTCCAACGCCCACCTCCACATGCAGGCAGCTCAGTGGTGCCTCCGCTAACAGTGGACACAAGCCACAGGCAGGCTCTGGAACAGAATCTCAGTGTCCCATCAACCAGCAGAGTCACACTACTGGTGGCAGGGCACACAGCACCTGCAGAAGGGCATGCCTTTCCAGCCCCCAGTCCCCCAGAGGGTCCTCACCATAGACACGTCCCTACTGGGCTGGGGTGCCCACTGCAAGGAACTGTGCATGCAGGGCAAGTGGTCCCTAGTGGAGAGTCAGCAGCAGATCAACCTGCTGGAGTTCAAGCCCATTTTTTTGGTGATCAAGACCTTCCACCTCCGCCTGCAAAACCAGTCAGTGCTAGTCCAAACGGACAATCGGGTCACGATATTCTACCTGAACAAGCAGGGGGGCACAGGGAATGCTCCTCAAGGCAGTATACCTTCCGGGCCAAGACAGTGCCCTAGCAGACAGGCTGAGCAGGGTCCTCCAGCCACATGAATTGCACCTAGACCCCAGGGTGGCGCAGTGGCTGTTCCAACTCTGGGGAACCCCAAGTCTGGATCTCTTTGGCATCTCATGGTCGGAGGGCCTACTGTATGCCTTTCCCTCCCACGTCACTAATCGCCCAGACCCTCTTCAAGGTCCTGCGGGACAAGGCCTCAATGATCCTGGTGGCCCCACGGTGGCCCAGGCAGCCTTAGGTTCCCCCTGTTGCTCTGCCTCTCGATGGAACACCTGGTCTCTCTGGGGAATGCCCTGGAGCTACCGACCCAGGAGGATATCTCGCTGCTTCACCCCAACCTAGGGTCCCTGTCATTAACAGCATTGCTGCTGAGCGGTTCGCCTTAGCATCTTTCAACCTCCCAAGGGAGGTGGAGGAAGTCCTCCTGGCCCTCTCGTAAGAACTCAACGAGATGGGCTTACGCCTTCAAGTGGTGCAGATTCTTAGTATGGTGTATGGAACAATGGGTAGACCCATTCTCTTGCCAGGAGCACACGGTGCTGCAGTATTTGCTCCATCTTTTGCAGACCGGACTCAAGTCCAACTCTCTCAGGGTGCACCTGAGCGCACTCTCGGCGCACCATCACTCCATAGATGGAAAACCTCTTTCTGTGCAGCCCCTCATTACCTGATTTATGTGGGGCTTTCTGCCCTCTAAGCCTCCCATCTGCCCGCCCCCGGCGGAATGGTATCTCAATGTGGTTCTGATGCAGCTCACCAAGCCACCTTTTGAACCTCTGGCTACCTGCCATTTGCATTATCTATTCTGGAAGGTCGCCTTCCTGGTGACGCTCACCTCTGCCCACAGAGTCAGCGAGCTTCAGGCTTTTGGTGGCTGAGCCACCTTACACCAGGTTCTACATGAATAGGGTCATGCTTCGCACCTACTCTAAATTCCTTCAAAGGGTGGTATCCCTTCTACCTCAACCAGGAGGTGGTGCTCCCCACCTTCTTTCCACGATCCCACACCGACAAGGCATCGGCCGTTCTTCATACTCTGGACTGTAAAAGGGCCCTGTCCTTCTACCTGAAACGTACTCAGGGCCACCACAATGCCTCACAGCTTTTTGTTTCATACAACCCCAGTCGACTGGGGGAGGCTGTTACCAAGTGGACACTGCCCACCTGGGTGGCAGACTGCATTGCCTTTGCCCACGATCAGGCTGGGCTCTCGTTGGAGCGATGGAGCACGGTGCACAACATGAGGGCTATGGCGACCTCTATCCCTAAGGCAGACATCTGCTGGGCTGCCACCTGGTCTTCAGTTCACACCTTTGCAGCTCACCACTGCCTGGAGAGGGAGTCCCGATGGGACAGTGCCTTCGGCCAAGCTGTACTTCATTTGGAGTTTAGGGAACTCCTGCTCTCGGACCCTTCTTGTTCAGGTTACCGGAGCGATGGTTCTCCCTGGACACTGGGGTCCTCAAAGTCTTTCCTTAGATTCGCTTGCAGCTGCTCACGGCAGGGCCATGTTTTCTACAGGTTCTCAGTAGCCTGTAGCTAGGGAGTCCCATATGTGAGGACTGACTTCCTGCTTGTTCCTGGAGAAAGCATAGTTACTCACCTGTAACAGGTGCTCTCCAGGGACAGCAGGAATCAGTCCTCACAACCCTCCCTCCTCCCCTTGGAGTTTCTGTACAATTTTTGCCATCTTCTTTTGTTGGCTCTAGCTATGTCATCTGACTAAGATGGTACTCTTGAGTGGGAAGGGGACCACGCATGCGTGGTGGCATCTCTCAAGGGCTTGCTTTGAAAGTTGGGGATATGCTTCCATGGGGCTCTGTCGGCGTCTATGTCACCCATATGTGAGGACTGATTCCAACTGTCCCTGGAGAACACCTGTTACAGGTGAGTAACTATGCTATTTGAACATTCCATTTTTCATTTAGACACTGTATGCAAAATTTGACATTTAACGTGCTCAGAAAGTCTTTAGTAAATCATTTGATAACAGCACACACTAATGCCATTATTGTGTATTAACTGCTACAGTGCCCATGATATAAAATAAGCCTTGTGCCAAATATCACATGATTACAGTATTAGCACCTGATAACCCATAGTGTAAATAACCCCCTTGGTGAACAGCACACTTAGAAGATGATTCCGCAAGGTTAGTAAGCTGTCTTAAGTTTTTAACAAGATGCAAATGCAATGTGTGCCTTTGAGCCAAAGTTGATTCTCCCTGGACAAGCAGGATGCATCAGCCACACCTGGTGATGTCATCCGACAGCGCCATGGACGGAGTGCTCTCCTATCTTTCTGAGCATGCTCTAGTGCCCCCCACCTCAGGGCCCATTCGTCTGCCCTGTCTGCAGGGCGGAATCACAGCTCTCCTGCCTACACCTATCTTACCATGGATAAAAACAAAGAAAAGAAAAACAGAAAACCTTGATTCAAGAAGTGTCCCAAATGCGGAAAAAAGATGAACTCCAAGGACTCCCACAATCGCTGCATCCGCTGCCTGGGGGAAGCTCACCACGTGGAGCAAATGCAATGTGTGCCTTTGAGCCAAAGCTGACTCCTGGTGACCCAGCAGCTCCTGGATTTTCTTGGCAGTGTGATTGGAAGTAGATTATCAGGCCTTTCTTCTGAGGCAATAGAGCAAGGGTTCCCAAACCTGTCCTGGGGCCTCCTCAGCCAGTTGGGTTTTCTGGATATCCAAAATGACTATGCATGAGAGAGATTTGCATACAGTGGAGGCAGTGCATGCAGATCTCTCTCATGTATATTTATGATGGATATCCTGAAAACCCGAGTGATTGGGAAGCAGGTTTGGGTACCCCTGCAGCGAAGGGTTAAGTGACTTTCCCATAGCCTGTGATGAAGCTGAAGCCATTGAAGCTATAGACTTAGAAAAAAGCACTGTTTATTATAAAGCAACTGACTCACAGAAGGTGCAGTTACCTAAAAGTGCAGCTAGAGGGAGCACACACGAGGCTGCAGAAGCTAAGCTGACACACCCAGGTTTTGAGAATGCAGGAGCTAATCAGGTACACCTGAGTAGAGAGCCAGGAAGCTCAGTGGAGAAACGGCTTTATAAACAGTGCTCAGAAGGAAGAGAAGGAAGAAAGCAGAGAGGACCTCGAGCTGAGAGAGGAACTGAGAGAGGACCTCGAGCTAAGAGAGGAACTGAGAGAGGACTACGAACTGAGAGAGGACCTCAAGTTCAAAGAGGACCACAAGTTTGGAGAGGAACACAAGTTCAGAGAGGAACTGAGAGGGGACCTGAGAGAGGAACCTCACATACTGAAAGGCAGAGAAGCTTGGAGTACCTACAAGGAAGAGCTAAGTTCCAGGGAGGACAAGCCCTTTCCAGAAAGCTCCAGGAGCCAGTCTTCAGGGAAGACGGTGATAGAAGGAGACTGCCAGGTAGAGCAAATACCAGCAGAGCACGTCTCAAAGATCCAAGTTAGTTATATTTCCTTTCCAAGATGTGAGCCAGCTCCTAGAAAAGCTTATAACCCAGAGAGCCGTACTGATAGGAAACAAAGCTGGGAAAGGCTTGTGAAACCTTTACAGAGAGGCATAGTAAAAAGCCATAACAGTTATTTGCCAAACCAAGACCAGCAAGGCTGGGGAATATTGAAAAGATCTATTGAACTACAACCTGCCTTATCCAGGGGAAAGCTCAGGACTAGCTGACAACACGGCTGAACAGGAACCTATGCAAATAGAGGTGATAGAACCAGAGCCGTTGCAGTTAGAGCACCCGATGGACTGCTCACTCTGTGTTTCCAAGAGTCTAGAGTCTCTCACAGAATTGTAACTGGCAGAACATGCTTTAATATATCTTTTTGCTTTTGCTAAACTGAAAGAAGAAGTTTTTGTATTTGTTTTTCCTCTTGGTGTTGAAAACCTCTTTGAACGCAAAGAACTGCGAAGCGCCTGTAACAGTTACTGACTTTGTAAATATTTTGGCATAAACCCTGAAGTAAGGTACATTCTGTTTTTGTCTTCCTGGAGAACCTTTGCGCAACAAAGGGAATAAAAACCATTTAAGTTTAACCCTGCACAAGGCTCACAACTATTTCTTTATGAAGTGGGACTACAAAGACCATGATGCAACTGGTCTAGAAATGTTTTTCCTTCTTCAACCAACAATAAGTGTCTGCTCTCTCCTTTCTGCACGTTGCCACTAGGAGGGGCTGCGACAAGCCACAAGGAGTGCTAGTGGCAATTGAACCCTGGTCTCTTGGTTGCCAAGCCAGTGCTCTAACCATTAGGCTACTGTAACCTGCATCATAGCAATTCTGGTCGCCGTATCTTAAAAAGGATTATAGCGATTTTAGAAAAGGTTCAGAGAAGAGCCACCAAAATGGTAAAGGGGATGGAAGGATACTCCTATGAAGAAAGGCTAAAAAGGTTAGGGCTCTTTAACCTGGAAAAGAGACGGCTGAGGGGAGATATGATAGAAGTCTATAAATTAATGAACGGAGTGGAACGGGTAAACGTAGATCGATTGTTTACCTTATCAAAATATAGAAAGACGGGGACATGCAATGAAGCTACAGGGTAAACTATTTAAGGCTAATAAAAGAAAATATTTTTTCACTCAACGTGTAATCAAACTCTGGAATTTGTTACCGGAGGATGTAGTAAAGGCTGTTAGTGTAGCTGGGTTAAAAAAAGGTTTGGACAAGTTCCTGGAGGAAAGGTCCATAAACCATTATTAAGAAGGGACCCAGGATATCAATGCTTGAACCAATACAAGCATTGTGGAACCTGTGTCCCTTGGGGAAACTGCTAGGTACATATGACCTAGATTGGCCACTGTTGGAAACAGAATACTGGGCTTGATGGACCTTGGTCTGACCCAGTATGGCATATCTTATGTTCTTATCTTATGTTCTTATTACTGTATATCCTGTTTTGTTCAATGGGGGCTATTAAGTAGTGTCGTGACCCTCGCCTGGGCCAAAGGCTTACAGGCATAGGGCTGCCAATGTTTGTCCTTAAATAAAGAGTTACTATCCTTGTCTCCAGCAGGGAACTCTGGGACTTGTAGTTGATTCTTTTACTCAAAGACAATGTAGTGTGAGACCGTTGGTTTTTAAGGCAAAACAAGAATTTTTATTTAGGTACCTATAAGCACTAAGGTTCAACGCAGACATAAGGATTATTCTCCAAGTAAATAATAACAGGAAACATTTGCCACTGGAACTGAAGAAACTGAAAGAACCTTTAAACATGTGCAGCTGTTTTCAGCAAAAACATTTCAGCAAGTAAATCACAGCTTCCTTTGTTCGTCCAGCACAGCTAAATTTCTTCATTTATCATGTGCTGCTTTGGTTATCAAACTCTAGGTTAAGCAAAAGCTCTTTGCCTTAGAAGAAGTTCTTCCCCCCAATACTTGACTTCACAAACCCCAATTTGTAATAACTTTAGAAGAGGTTCTTGGCATTCACATGGCTAGGTAAAACCCTGCTTCTCAAAAGCTTCTCCTGTTAACACTTTTTATTACCAACTTTCAAACTTCCTTCTTACACAGTCCATAGGAGACTCCTCAGTAACAGAATCCTGCCCAAAAGAGTCAATTTGCATTTCTTCCTGTGCTACGAAATGCTTGTCTGTCTCTGGGTTTTCATTAACTCCTTCAAGCTTACTGTTCTGTAGGAACTTCTGAATTTCCTTCCACAGCTACTCTCCCTGATATGGAATATTTGTACCTTGAGAGTGGGGCTTCCTTCCCTGGATCAATTGCCTCAATGCTTCAATCGTGTTCAGCTCTGGTTCTCTGCCCTCGGCTGGGTTCTGGTCACTTCCAGTTGTAACCGTATTCACCCACCTTCTGGCAGCTTGAATTCTCTGAGCTGGTTCACGAACACTCTGCACTGCAATCTGATCCTCGTTGTCAGCAACTCTCCCAGCCACCCATCTGCTGGTTTCTGAATTAAGACTACCTCTCTTGAGGTCACGTGATGTGGTGAGCCTGAGCAGACGTACGAGGCTTGGGCTCCGGACCCCTCTCCCCTGAAAAGTTGAAATACTGCCGTTTTAACAGTGGCTTGGAGCTTATTAGACGTGGAGTGCCTTGAGGAACTGTTGGAAACCCGTCGGAGATCAGTGAGTGGGGATGGCGGCTGCGGAAAAGGCAGGGCGGCGAGACAAGGAGCGTGCTGCTAGTGCCCTTAAAATGGCGGAGTCCCCTCCAAAGCACAGTGCTGCGGCTTCCCCTACCATGACCGATGAAATCTCGGCGGCGGTCACAAGTGCTTTGGCTTCGCAATTTGAAGCACTGCACGCGAAGATGGACGTGCTCCAGAGTTCTTTGGGCACGCTGGGTGTGCGGGTGCAAGAAGCGGAGACTTGTCTTACAAACGCCGAGGAGGAAGTGGAGGGCCTTAAGCGGGAGCTGCTCGTGCTGCAGAAGGCATCAAAAGCCCACGAGCTGAAACTAGATGACCTAGAAAATAGGTCTAGGCGCAACAACCTGCGTTTTTTGGGGATCGCAGAATCTATCCCAGAAAAGGATCTGAGAGGCTACGTGGAGAACTTGGCTGCTTTCCTGAGAGATGAGGCGGACCCGAGTAGGCCTATCGTGGTAGAAAGAGCCCATAGACTGGGTCCTAAGCCGCAATCCGGAAACCACAGGCCCAGGGTGGTCCTGGCGAAGTTTTTATGCTACACGCAAAAGGACGCGGTGCTCCGAGCGGCGAAGCAGAAGGGCATGGTCGAGTGGGAGACGCCGAAGATTCGGATAACTCAGGATTACTCTGCTGCCTTGAGCCAACGAAGGAAGGCCTATGCCCCGCTGTGCCAAAAGCTGATAGAGGCCGGGGTGCGGTTCAGTGTCCAGTACCCCGCCAGGCTCCACGTGCTGCACCAGGGCTCGCATCGAGCATTTGAGTCTGCGGAAGCGGCGCAGGCCTATGTGGAGCAGCTGCTGTCAGCGGGTGTGTCGAATTTGGATGACCAGTGAGGTTTTTTTTCAGTACCTCTGCGTAGGATTGCGACCTGCTGGCTGGGATGGGCGCTGTGAGGCCCACCAACGATTCCTGCTTGGACGATGGCCCCTACCGTTGCCGGTAGGGGGTAAAGGAACCTTTGGTATGTGGAGTTTTGGCCTGCACTGGTGCCTCTGTAAAAACTGAACGGAGTATGGCCTGGTGCGGTGCAGTAGAGCCTTTTTGCTGCCTCAATTGTTACACGAAGCCCGAGCGGCAGTTCCAGTGGGTGTCCCGAATTGGTGCTGTTCGCTGGTGACTTATGGCGGCACCTCACTGGTGGCGCACCGACGGGCCCACAGCTCCAATCCTGCCTCCCTCGGCCTGTTTGTGCTGTACGTCGAGAGAAGATTGGACTTGATCTGAGAGTTGTCTATGATTTTTGATTTTTATATATTATTGTGTGCCGTTACTGCCTAACGTAGTATTTGTGATTTCATTGTTGTGGGGGTGGCGGGAGTGTGAGGGTTGGATGATTTGATTGGGAGGAATGTGGTCAACAGTGTGAATGGGGGGTGTAGCGGTTGGTTCAAGGTGCATGGATGCAGTGGGGTTTTGGGATTTGGAATGTGTGGATAGTGTGTCTGGGGATGGAATGGGTGGCGACTGTTATATCAGGTGGGCTCGGGGGTAGCTCTCCCAGTTTATTTAGGCGACAGCTGCGTAGTGGAAGGGATGGTTGAGCCAGATGTTTGGCCTCTTCTGGGATGGCTACCCCTTGAGCGCTTTAGGTTGAGTGAGACTGTGTTGGGTTCCACTTCACTGGGCAGGGCCGTTTGACCGGGGGAGGGGGGTTCTTTTCACATCCTAGGTGACCCGGATGGGAGTGGGAGGGAGGTTAGTGATAGAGTGTGGGGGTTGGAGTAGGGTAGGGATGGGGGTAGGTAATAGAGGCATAGGGGGGGCGGGGTGGGGGGGTAGGGGAGGGGGGTGGGTTGGCGGTAGGGGGAGGGAAGGGGGGTCGCAGGGGGCACAGCAGCACTGTGGTTGGAGTGGCAATGGCCTGTATGGGGACCTAATATGGCTTAAGGGGGGGCCCCAGGCTGGGGGGGTCCCGCCTTTTTGTTTCAATCGGATTGATACAAACTGCTTGACTTTTTATGATCCGCCCTGAAGGTTATCTCTTGGAATATTTGTGGGATAGGTAGCCCTATTAAAAGATATAAGGTATTGCAGGCCTTGGCTCGGTTGAAATGTGACATAGCAATGTTGCAGGAAACCCACCAGACAGCGGAGGAGCATGTTAAATTGCAGAAAATGTGGGTGGGGCAGTGCTGGGGGTCCCCGGCTAAGGGGAAAAAGGGAGGAGTGGTCATACTGATCAGCAAGCAGACCCGTTTTGAGTTACTGAAGGAGTATTCTGACCCAGATGGCCGATATATTTTGCTCTATGGTAATCTGGATGGTCGGCCGGTAGTGCTGGGCTGTTTGTATAGCCCTAATTTATTGAATCGGGCATTTTACGACCGCCTTGCATCTAGATTTGAGCAACTGCCTGATGTTCCTTTGATTCTGGCGGGTGACTTGAACGGGGTTTTGGATGTAGGGCTAGATGTGTCTGGTGGGGGGGGGGCACACCTGCGCATCCCGACTACTAAGGCTTTGAAGGGCTTTTGCAGACGTTTGGGCCTGGTTGACCCATGGAGATTGCTTCACCCTGATGAGCGGGACTTTACCCATCAGTCGAGAGATCATGGAACTAGTGCTCGTTTGGACTATGTCTTAGTTTCGGAAAGGTTGTTTGTGCAGGTTGAGGATGCGCAGATTGGCCCCTCGGCGGTGTCTGACCATGCCCCAGTTTGGGTCGAATTCAGCGGGGGGGGCCCGGCCGTGTCGATGAGGCTCTGGCGGTTTCCGTTGGGATTGTACCAGGATGCGGAATTCCGTATCTATCTTGCAAAGCATTGGCAGGAGTTTATGGATCACCATGAGCGCCATCAGGATGACCCGGAATTGCTCTGGGAGACGGCCAAAGTCGTTTTGAGGGGGGATATTATTGCTTATGTGGCAAGGAAATGGAGGTTATTGGTGCGGCAAATTGTTCAGTTGGAGAAGCAGGTGGTGCGCGCTCGACGGCGGTGTGCGGGGGATTCGAGTGTATTGAATAGGCGACGACTTTGGGAGTTGCAAACGTCTCTTAATGAACTACTTCACCAGCGGGCAAAGAAATCGTATATGTGTTATCGATACCAGCTCTTTCGTTTTGGTGATAAACCGGGGAAACTTTTGGCGCGTTGCCTGCAGGGTCACAGGGGCCATCGGTTGGTGGCAGCGTTACGGGATGATCAGGGGGCTTTGTATAAGGATAATGTAGGTATTGCTCGAGTGTTCCGCTCCTTTTTCCAGAAATTGTATGCCCGGAGGGAGGGAGCGCCGGCTGCCATGCAGCAGTATTTGCAGGAGCTGTCGTTGCCGAGGGTGTCCGCAGAACAGAGGGCTTGCCTTGATGCTCCGGTAGCGGTGGATGAAGTCCAGAGAGTTATTCAGCGAGCTGGTTGTTGTAAGGCCCCCGGCCCGGATGGGTTCGGAGCCGAGTTTTATAAGCTATTGGGCGCTTTAGCGCCTCCAACTTTAGTGGCTGTATACCAGAGGCGGGTGGCTCAGGGGAAATTTAAATGGGGCGCTAACCATGCGCATATTTCCCTAATTCCTAAACCGGGGAAAGACCCTACTCAAGCAGCTTCGTATAGGCCAATTTCATTATTGAACTTTGACCTGAAAATCTTTGCGAAGGTACTGGCCGATCGGTTGGCTTTGGTGTTGGGGGATTTGATTCATGAGTCGCAAGTCGGGTTTGTCAAAGGGCGCTATGCCGTACGGAATTTACGGCGACTTTTGGCATCTTTAGAATGGGTCCGGGAACGTGACCTCCAGTCCTTGGTAATTAGCTTTGACGCTGAAAAGGCGTTCGACCAGGTCCAGTGGGAGTATTTGAAGTTCCTTTTGCCTTATTATGGGCTGGGAGTTCCTTTTTGCCAGATGGTGGAGTTGCTTTATACAGAACCTACGGCGGGGGTCCTTTGTAATGGGGTGCTTTCGGATCCGTTTCGTTTGGAGCGAGGTACGCGTCAGGGTTGCCCGCTTTCCCCTTTACTTTTTGTGCTATCCTTAGATCCGTTGATACAGAAGATTGAGGACTCCCCTGATATAAGTGGTGTTCGTATTGGTTCCTATGGCTTTAAGGTGGCCGCATTTGCAGACGATATACTTGTTCATCTTTCTTCCCCTCAGCGGTCGCTTCCGAGGTTGCTTGAGGAGCTTTCGCTATATGGACAGTTCGCGGGGTTGCGTATTAATATGGCTAAATCGGAAGCTTTGGATGTGGGGGGCATGTTACGGGGGAGCTGGTCTGGGAGCTTCCCACTCCGCTGGGCTGCTGACTCTATTATCTATTTGGGCATTTTGTTAACTAGGAAACTGACATTGCTGTATCCAACGAACTTTGAACGTATTCTTTCTAAGGTCCGAGCGCAGTTGCGGGCGTGGGCCCCTCTTCCTTTGTCTTTGTTCAGTAGAGTGGCCGCTTTGGGGATGGTGATCTTTCCACGCGTGCTCTTTTGGATGCAAACACTTCCTGTGTGGCTTTTGAAACATGACTTGGTGCGTTTGGAGAGGGAGATTCGGGGATTCCTTTGGAAAGGTCTCAAGGCCCGTATACCAATGGCGAGATTGTGTGGAGGGTGGCGTTCGGGGGGAGTGGGGGTGCCCGATCTTTGGAAATATGCGCTGGCATGTCAAGCACGACATTTGAGTGATTGGTTGGGGGACACTGAGATTTATACCCCGCGCGGGCTTGAAGCAGCCTTTGTGGCACCCCACTCCTTGGAAGCGGTTTTGCATTTACCGCGGACTGTCTTGCCGCCTCGCCTGATGAATAGCATTTTATTGCAGGCAACTCTTGGCGTACATGGCAACAGTTAAACAAGTGCTGGGGTAGTGATGCTGCGGTGTCCTGCTGGCTGCCTATATAAGGTAATGCCTGCTTTTTGCCAGGCTCGGACTCGGCCCCCTTTCGTCAGTGGTGGCGAGTAGGTTTACGATGACTGGGGCATGTGGTGGACCCTGCCGGTTGCTGTAAGGCACTGGGGGTGATTTGTAGGGAGTATGGGTTGCCTATGGGAACCTCGGCGTTTGCATATGTTCAGATTTCTCATTATATCGGCTCCTTGCCGCGGCAGGAGCTTACGGTGGAACACTCGGAGCGTATTCTGGAGTTATTTGCGCTGGGGGCGGATACCCCGCCGACGATAGCTGATTTGAAGAAACGTCTGGACCAGCTAGATGTGCCTCCGGACTATTCAATGGTGGAAAGCCTTTGGGCGAGAGAGTTGGGTGGGGATGTCGCTCAGGGGTCCGTTCGGGCTGCCTTGGGTAGGATTGCGCAACTCGTGGATGGGGCTCGTTGGCGAGAGGTGCAATTCAAATGTATCCTTCGTGCCCATTTCTCCCTGAGGCGGGCGTTTCGAAGCCATCTTGCCCCTCACGGCGGATGCCCTAAATGTTCGTGTGCCTTGGCAGATCTGGGTCATATTTGGTGGGGATGCCCTTCTATTTGCCGGTATTGGCGGTGCATTGAGATTTATTTGAGTGGACTGTTAGGCCAGCAGCTTTGCTGGTCGGGGACTCTGGTAGTGCTGGATCAGTTGGGACCACTCCACCCGAAGGGCAGATGGGACAGGGTGTTGGTGCGCAAGGCCTGTCTGGTGGGTAAGGGCCCTATACTTAGTCGATGGAGAGAGCAGTTGGCCCCTACTTTCTGCGAGTGGCGAAATAGCCTGCATCAACTTATGCTCCTGGAGCGGAGAGCGGCGTTAAGACATCCTCGGGCCTGGGCTACCTTCTTGTTGATTTGGATGCCTTATATTCAGCGCTTGGGCCCTAAGGCTCGCAGTGAAGTACTTAAACTTGGATAATGGTGGCCTGGGAATTTGGTGTCCCCCGATGTGTGCTTGTGCTGCTGCGCTCCCTGCGGCGGGGGCGGGAGGGGTGGGGGGTGGGTGGGAGGGGGTGTTCTTAGGGGATACTGGTTATTAGGAATGTGTTATGTTTGTTTATGCCGGGTTCCCAGGGTGGTGGACAAGACACAGCCCCGCCCGGGACCAGTATTGTATTTGGAAAAGTGAAAATTGTACACGTTGGTTTGTTGTTTGCTGTTTGTATCCTGTAATACTTAATAAACAGAGCTTTGAAAAAAAAAGAGTATCTCTCTTACAAGGACTGCTTCCTCTGTTGCTGCTTCCTTTCTTG
The DNA here is from genome assembly GCA_033557465.1 of Ichthyophis bannanicus. NCBI lineage: Eukaryota > Metazoa > Chordata > Amphibia > Gymnophiona > Ichthyophiidae > Ichthyophis > Ichthyophis bannanicus. Next base: position 606,655,624 of record CM066031.1, on the reverse strand, counting down.
CTGGAGCCGTTCGCCAACTCGAAGTCAAACTTCCCACTTCTCCTTTTCCTCTACTCTGAACAGGGCTTATAAAGCTGTTTCCTAACTAACACTCCCCTGTCTCTGCACAGGTGATTATCATTACCCTCCAACCCTGCACTTACATTAGAGCTTGGGTGTGGCTTGGCTTCAGCAACTACGTGCTTCTTTCCTTTGCCTGCAGTCTGAACCCTGTGAATACCTTGCCTGTCTCCCACCTTAAAGGCATATTCACTGTTTTCTTCTGTTTCCATCGGCTCAGCACAGCTCTCATCACAGTAGTAATGCCAGTTTTCTATGTTAAAAACTTAACATAGCATACAGCACTCTAGTGAACCTCCTCTCTGTGTAGGGAACAAGTGCATTAAAATAAAACACATTATGAGGGGACACTGTTTAGAACTTTACTCCTGTAGAATCCCGCTAAATCCAGCATTAAATCGCATAGAATATTTCCCCCTGTTGAGAATTTTTGAGGGCGGTTGCTTAAAAGGATGACTGCTCCTAAATTTACAAAATTGGAGGTCGGTAATTCATCACCAGTAATAATCTTTTTGATGAAATCTCAGTCATTTTCAACGCATTCCAACAATTCCCTGGCTGCAGACAGTTGATTTTCCTTTTGGTCAGGAGACAGAAGTTTCAGCATGAATTTTGCGGACACACGTCTCATCCCCAAATCGACAGTAAGAATGGACTGTACCAACCTGAAACTGATGTCCATGTGCTCAGCAAGCTCCGTGATAGTCTATTGATGGTTTGAGCATATTGTGGCATGCACTACTTCAACTTTGTTTTCATTCCTGCTCATGGATGGCCTTCCAGAACGTTCGTCACTATCAAAACTTTGGTGGTCCTCTTGGAAACATTTCTACCAGTCATAAACTCAAGCACAACTTATGCATTCATCACCATGGACTTGCTGTAACTTGTCATAAGTCTCTGCACGAATCTCCAGGTTTCTGGCAGAATTGAATGCAAATTCACTGTTTCACTCATCATAAATTTGATGAACTGCTTTTATACAATACAAAACATCATGTGATTAAAAAAAAGTACAGGTGTGCTGTTGCCATAGTGCACTCTACACATGCAGAGCATATAACTAGGTCACCCCAAGCTTAATAGCATTTTCAAGACAGAGGAGGAGACTTGGGCACTGCGTGCTGAAGTGGGCATCCTAAAGAAATCCCTAGCAGACCATGATGAGCGCTTAGACGAGGGCTTGACAAACCCTAGCCGCCAGATTGCCATAGCGACTGAAAAATCTGACCTGGTGCCTGGGACTTAGAGCACATGTGGGGAGAAGACCTGGAAAAGGTCACCCACCATCCAGGTGCTATCTGCCCACAGGGATCCCATCTCCGGTAGGCAAATAACATTGATCTCAGCCGCGATCATTGCCTTTTGCAGCTTATCTCTTGTGGGCAGAAGTGCTGCAAGATCGCGGTCAAGACCAGCACTCTTTGCCCATGGGAGATGGGATCCCCGCAGGTAAAAGTACTGCAACTGTCCCCAGAGCCTGCAAAAAAAAAAAAAGAGTGCAGAGGCTGAAAATGTTTTAAAGGGGCAGCAGGTTTTATTTAAGAAAGAATGGTGGGGTGGAATGGAGGGCAAGAGAGTGAGTGCATGGGGGAAGGAGAAGGAGGAGAGGGTCTGGGAAGGGAAATGGGAGTGGGAGTAGGAGTGGGAGGGAGGGCAGGAAAAGGGTTGGAGTGCTGGGGGAAAGGGAAGAACAAAAGTGGTTGGAAAGTGAAGCACCACATACACACACATTCCACCTCCGCTCCATACATACACACACACACCACCTCTGCTCCACCCAAACACACAGGATCATTGGGAGTGATGGGAGAGGGAGGAGGAGGAGTAGGGCCTGATTTATTAAGTTTTTTTTGCATAAAAATAGGAAAACCGTCTTAATAAATCAGGCCATAAAACCTAAAAGAGGTAACCATGACATATCTTTTTGGGTGGGTGGGGTGTGCACTGACCTAGGTTTTAGTGGCCGGCCTCTAGATGTTTAGACTGGCTCCTAAGTTCCAAGAAAATTTGTCAAGATCTGGCTTAGACGATCAGGACATTCACTCGTGCCGTAATAATTTGAGATTTGTGGGCTTGCCGAAGTTCTTGGCTGAGTTGTGGGGGTTCTTAGAAACTTGGTTGCTGCTAGAGCTTAAACTCATAGAGCACACTGTAGGGTTCAAAATAGAGAGAGGGCATCGTGTAGGACCTTGGAGAGGGTCTGATTCCCGTCCCTGAATAGTGCTCGCACGTTTTCTGAACTTTGTACATAAGGAGCAAGTTTTAGGAGTGGCAAGGGAGGCTCAACTGCAGTATAATGATGTCACAAGTGGTGTTCTTTCAGGACTATTTAAGCAGAGTTGCAGCATTGCGTAGATACATGAGAAACAAATGTAATTTGCTCTGCTTTATCCCGCAAAGTTGAAGGTCATTGTTAATGGTTAGGCAAAGTTTTTCTCATCTGCGACAGAAGCACGAAAGCTGCTGAAACCCTTGGAGACTGCTGATACCTAGTTGCTGGATCTGATTGGTAAGGCAGGATGGCCTGTTCCTGTGCTAAGGATTGTTATCTCTAGCTGAATATGAAAACAATTTGAGACAATCACTATGGATCTATAAGTTGTTTATCCTTACCAGATCCTCCAGTTTGGGGGAGGTTTTCTGGGCAAAGTCGTTCCAAGGATGGATGAATCCCACCATAAGGAAAGTTGGGATCCCTTTATTGTGGCTTGGTAGGAAAGAAGGAGCAATACAGGTGTTGACTGCATTGACTGGATGTGGCTGCCGAGTGCCAATGAAGAAATGATGGCGGAAGAGCAGATTGTTGTTGTTAAGTGCTATTGAGTCAGTGTTGAGTCATGGCAATCCTCTGGATAGCTGACCTAATTTGTGTTCGGTCTTCAGTCACATGGATCATTGTTGATAAAGTGGCACCCATAGCTGCTGCTGTTGTTTCTATCCATCTCATTGCTGGCCTTCCTCTTGCGTTGGCCTTCTACCTTGCCAAGCATGATGTCTTTCTCAAAGATCCATGAAATCAGTGCTCTACTAGCAGTAAGATTTCAGTTTGAATACTTCAGTTTCCTTTGTCTGTTACAAGTCTGTGTCACAGGGTGGAGCCTAATTGAATTTTGAAGCTGTTCTGCTACTGACCAAATACCTGAACCAGTCTGCTCATCAGAACGTCAAGAGACTACACACTCAGCTAAGGCTTTCAAACTTTACCATTGCCTGTTTTTGATAAACTTTGCCTATTGAATAGGTTTTTGGGAATCTAAAGCCTGCCTACGTTCCTTGTATAGCCCTTAGATCAGATATCCGAGTGTGCCCTCAGTTCATGGCTAGGGACACTTAAATTCCCGCCCACCCCGCCCCTCACCCCACCCACCCCTAGGTTGCATTGCCTGTATAGTCATCATATACTTGACATCTGTCTTTTAATTAGGTGTTACACCCACTTTTTCTCCTTTTCTTCTCCTAGGACAGCTGAGTCAGAATGTTGTATATTCAATGCAATAACTGTGATGCTTTCATTCTGAGAAGAATCATTTGGAACCTAAGAGCTTGCCCTATATGCCTCAGGTTAGCTGCTATGCATAAAGAATAGACTCTACTAAGTGAAGAATTAGCTGCAATTAAAAACACCTCCTCTAGGGTACAAACTGAACAAAATCCACCACCGCTTCCACAAAGAATCAAACAGCCCAGGAACAAATGGATCACAGTGGGTTCTGGTAGGTTACGACCTGTAACACAGAGACACCTTATGCATCAAGAGATATCCCTGCATAATGCCTTCTTTGCCTTGGATAATGAGAGTGCTCAATCCATGGAATCTGAAGTGCTGTTAAATGATAGATTTAATGCCAGATCTACTGATAATGTACCAAATAGTGTGTCGTAGCTCCTACTGGCTAGGCGGTTGCCTAGGAGTAGTGGGGCGTAACCTCTTAATGTCCCTTTTCTGTTAGTTGGATTCCCAGAGCCAAGGCTGCTGGGTAGTGTAGTTGTGTAATAAAGAATAGCCGGGGTTTTCAAGGCAAACAGGAAATTTATTATTTTTTTCTTCTTAGCCAATGAACTTTTCTTTTCAGCAGTTCACAATTACAACAACATAAATTGGATGCTTCTCCTTTGAAAAAGGAAACAAAAACTTCATAGCAAACTGTTATAGCAAACACAGCAGCACTGTTTCTCAGCTTGTTTAACACAGCAGTAAATCTTTTCCTTCATTAAAGATTTTAGCTTTAGGTTCCTGGCTTGGTTCAGCACAAACCTCTACTTCAGCTGAGCTCTGTACAGCACTTCACTTCTTTTCTACAAGTTGCTAAACATTTGCTTCCTTTCCTTCAAGCTGCTAAACATTTGCTTCCAGGCTGCAAGCTTTCAAACAGTCCTTTGAATCTTCCTGGCTAGCACAAGAACGTTAGCACTTCATTTGCATAATTCTCCAGCAGGTTAAGCACTTAGATAAGCTTCTTGGTTTTTCTATAACTTTAAAACCTTAGAGCTTTCTCACTTCTGGCACACACAGAATGAGCAGTCCATTTCTGAAACTGAGGAAACATTATCTGAAGCATATTCATCTATCTGCATGCCCTCATCATCTAAGTCAATTAGCACCTGGCTGGACTCAGCGTCTGGAACTGCAGGTTTTAGTTTCTGTAACAACTTAAAAACCTTTCCCCACTGGGATTCCTCTGTACGCTGAAGGGCACTGGAAGGCTTGAGGAGATCCTTATCCTTTATCAGACTTTGTAAGGTTTCCAATGTGCTCACCTTTCTTCTAGCACCCAGTCTCTTCCCAGACTTTGCTGAAGAGGACACACTTCTTACCGGCTCTCCTAAGGACACTCCCATACGTTGCTCATAACCAGCATTTTCCACAGGGCAAACTCTCCCGTCCTCCCAGCCAGCTGTAATTCTCTTACAAGCTGAACTACCTTCAGAACTAGAGCTTCCTGAATGCTGCGTGCAATAGGGATTCCTCCTGAGACAACTGCTGGAACACCTTCCTCTCACAGGGTTCCTCCTGGTTTTCTTACTTCCTGCTTCCTTGCAAGAGTCTCCTCTCTTGGATACACCTTCCCTGGTGATCACTCCTTCCCTCGTATTCTCCCCCTTCTTCCCTGCTTCCCTGAGCTTATATGAGTGTGAATGCCCTATAGCCTCAAGCTCCACCCCTGGGTAATCCTCGTCACCTCCCCTGGTTACCTTGGACCTGGGGCGTGGCTCACTATCAACAGCTCTGTGAATGCAGTTTTTTCTTTAGCTGGAGTTTTAACCCTAAAACTCCCTGAACTATTTCCTTGCTCAGAGGAATATGACTGTTTTTTCACCATTTTCTCAGGCTCTACTACAGTCTCGCCACCACAATAGGAAGAAAAAATCACAAAGCAGAAAACTACTACTACTTGGAGATTCCATCATCAGAGATACCAACTTGGGAACACAGCTCAAAGGAGAGAGGATGGTCAAATGCCTCCCATGCTCTTCTGCAGCAGGAATACAAACCAAATTGTTGGTATAGTTAGTGCAGAAAGTGAGCACTCCAAAACTGATATTGTCATCCAGTTGGGTACAAATGACCTGGCTAGAAACAGTGCCTCTGCAGTTCAAAGAGATTTCCAGAGTCTGGGAGAGAAACTCAAGCCCGTTGCTAACACTATAGCATTCTCAGAAGTTCTATCTGTTCATGGTAAGGGGGCAGAAAGGCTACATCACATAAACAACTTTAATACATGGCTCCAAACCTGGTGCAAACAAGAAGGATTTAGATATATAGGCGATTGGGGAAACAGATGGATCAACAAGAGACTATACTGTGCTGATGGACTACATCTCTCTGCCGCAGGGAAAAGGATCCTAAGTGAAAAACTTCAGGCAGTATGTGGGCAGGCATTTAAACTAGGGAAAGGGGGTTATGGATGGAGAAGGACAAGTTCAGTACATCACTCCCAGCAAAAGCAAAACAACATTTGAAACAGCCACACTTGAACACCACATCAATGGCAAGCAGGAAGGGGCAAGTCATTGAACAAATGCTGGAAAGCAATGAGCGCAAATGCTCGAAGCCTAGCCAACAAAGTTCCTGACCTGGAAGCCCTAATGGTGGAAATGGACTTGGATATTGTGGCCATTACAGAAACATGGTTTAACGAGTTGCATGAATGGGATATAGCCATAGCTGGCTATAACCTATTTAGAAGAGTTAGAGAGGCTGGAAAAGGAGGAGAAGTAGCCATGTATGTCAAAAGCAATATTAACCCCGTATCACCATTAGCTACTGTTCATTCAATAACACAGGTACACTAAAAAAAATTTTTTTTAAACTGCCTCTAATGTTTCGATTGATTTTTACGTTTTTTGGTGCGCTGAATCCAAATCTGGTAACCAATTTGCTCCATCACGTACAGATTTTTGGCTACATTGGGTTAGCAGTTTGAGGTGAACGTTTCAGATTGAGTGCGATCGAGATAAAAGTTTCTTGGATGAATTCTTTATACTAATTGTTTAGTAGTTATTCAAATAAGAATAAAGAAAATTGTAACAAGGCAGCACATAAGAATAGAGTAATGTCAACAAAACACACTGTGATGGTAGCAAAATTGTCTGCACTTAAAACAGCCACATACATGTGCACAAACATTGAGCATATAAGAGCGAGGTTAGACACAAAGCAAAGCAAAGAAATGTGCAAAAAATGTTGTACAGGTATGTATGTAAGAATAGAAAACGCAAACCGCACCATTGCAATACATGAAGACAAACACCCGATGGTGTGAAAATAAAATTCTAATAAATGAGATCCGACACTGTGGTAATAACTAGCAAATTTTTATTTCAAAGTTTAGTAAAAACACGATATTTGTCAACACAGTTTAGATTTTAAAGTCATTCTTGGGTCAATCAATCTCCTGGTGGGCCCGTTTCTTCTTCTTCCCCCCGAATGCTTCTCTTGGTGCGCTGCTTGGCGTATTTTTCATCTGGGGTTTCCCGCAGCAGCAACCAGCAGAAATCAGCCATCATAGTGGTGTTCCATCTTCCTTGGTACCTTCTCTCTGCGTCCTTGATGTCCTGGTGAAACCTTTCAAATTGTTCTTCACTGTACGCCCCCAAGTTTTCGGGAAAGTAGTTCACATGGGAGTGCAAGAAATGGACTTTCAGGCTCATGTTACAGCCTTGTTCTTTGAAGGCATTGAGCATCCTGGCAACAATATACTTATAGTTCTCATCCCGCCCGTTCCCCAAGAATTTGAGAACAACATCCTTGAAGGAATCGCAGGCTTCTTTTTCCTTCTCAGACATTGTTTCAGCGAATGCTCCATCTGAAATGAGTTTCCTTATATCAGGGCCAACAAACACTCCTTCCTTTAGCTTTGCTTCAGAAAGTCGGGGGAACTTTGAGCAAAGGTACCGAAAGCACTCACCATCTTTTGGAAGGGACTTGATGAATTGCTTAATGAGACCCAACTTAATGTGGAGAGGTGGTAATAGAATTTTATCACGAGGTACCAAGCTCTCATGAAGAACATTTTTCTCACCGGGTCTCAAATACTCCCGAATTGGCCAGTCTTTTTTCCCCCAGTGTAGGTCGCGGGCCCAGCTATCCCACAAGCAAAGGAAGCAGGGATATTTGGTGAAACCGGTTTGCTGCCCTAATAGCATGGATAGAATTTTAAAGTCTCCACAAATCATCCACTTATGCTCATCATAACGAATCTTCTGAAGAATCAGGGCCAAATTCTCGTATTTTTCTTGGAGAATAACAGAGTGAGCAATAGGAACTGAAGCGAATGTGTTGCCATTATGAAGAAGAACACCTTTTATGCTGTCTTTTGATGAATCAATGAACAGCCGCCATTCAGCAGGATCATACTTGAGTTTAAACTTTTCCATCACTCCGTATATATCGTTGCAAAATACCAAATCTTCCTCTTTGCTGAAATACTTCAAAAATTGTGTCTCGCGGTTGCGGTACCAATAAAAAGTTGTTCCTGGTGACAATAGATTTTTCTGTTTAAGCGGCCGAGAACCTAGCAGTTGGGCAGCATCTTTTGGGAGTCCTAAATCCCGGACTAAATCATTCAATTCAGCTTGAGAGAAAAGTTCAGGTTTCGGATCTGGTTCAGTTTCAAACTCGGAAGTACTGGACTCATCGGGAAAAGCCATCTGATGAGTCTCATCATGATCAGAACCGTCCACACAAATATGATCCAAAGATTTTGGTGGTTCAGGCACAGGTAGTTCGTTGCTATGAGGCATAGGCCTAATTGCTGAGGGAAGGTTGGGGTAACTTATTACGTTCTTATTTTTTAAGTTGTATCCCTTCACAATGCAAGAGCAAAAATAGCAGTCACTGCTGTGGTCTCTTTGTTCACGCCACATCATAGGTATTCCAAAACAAAATGCTTGTTTTTTATCTTTCATCCATAAGCGTAGATCTTCCTCACATGTCTTGCACACTTTGTGAGGAGCCCACGGTTTGTCTTGATCGCCTAACTTCAAACCGAAATAGGCGAAATATACTTTTTTAATAAATGCAGAAATGTTCCTCTGCCGCTTTTTCACGGTATATTCCCCACAAATAAAACAAAAACTGTCCGAAGAGTTGACGCAACCTCTGGCTCTGTGAGCCATCACAAATACACAGCACTGCAAACTACAACTGTAGTGAACCACTTCGGAATAAAGCTGGATTACGACTGAGCAAACAAAAGGTAATAATGAACTTGCAAGAAACTGAAATTTGACAGGAACGTTCATGTCGCAACCACCGTGTTTGAGCGAGCGAGCGAACGAGGCGAGGCGAACAGGAAAGAACATGCGCCAGCGCGAGTACTGGATTTAGCCCCCCGCCTCCCAATTGTCCTGTTAATGTATAAAATGAATACAAAACACTCTAAAATATCATGAGGGAGTGTTTCTAGTTAGTTAACCATTACAACCTCTATTTTGGGTCAAGAAAATAAACTGCAGTCGGCTAAAAAGAAATTATGTGAACATTCCTTATATGGGTAAGAAATCTAATTTTGCAATAAAACGTGACGTGATGGAACATTTTGGCTATTTTTCCTGGATTCAGCACCCCAAAATCTATAGGAATCAGTTGCAAAACTGGAGGCAGTTTTTTGGTAGTGTACCTGTGTAATCAGTTGAATTCAGTCTTCCTTGTTGTAAATCTGTAAATTCTAAATTTAAACGGCAGATCTCAGATAAACATTAGCACCAAACTCTGGATTAGACAATCTCCAGTTGTGTGCCTGTTCACATCAATGATCTGCTGTGAATTCAACTAAAAATAATAATAATGGAGTACTTAGCTCAAAAGCATATTCATCACTGCAAACTCCTTCGAAACGTGTGAAATGTTGAATCAAAAACTTGCTAATTCCTCCACATGGAAAACCCAACGCCGTTTGTCCAGGCGCCCTCGCATTTCTCATTAACAGGTTCCTCAGGGGACTTTAGCGCTAACTCTTTAGCTCTACAAAAACAAACCATAACGGTGATTGAACTACTCTAAATTTTATTCTTTTAACATCCAACTATTGCCCAAAAAAAGACTAATCATACCTTTGAACTGCTGCTGCCCACGTTTCTCAAGTCTTTCTCTGAAAACCTCTCTATCCATGTTCTGAAAACTTCCACCAGTACTGACCCGGAATCATCAAAAAAACGCCGCGCATGCAGACTAAACCTAGCGCTGTCACATTTAAACTCCCCGCACTCCTATAAGCTCTTGTGCAATTGGTTAGATCTTAATTAAATCTTAAACGCATACCGACCAGTCGACCTCCATATTGTCCATAAAAAAAAAGCAGCAATATTAAAGCTGCTGAAATGCAGGTGACGTGTGGAAAAGAAGCAGCGCTCTGGAATGTGTTGGAAAGAGGAGATGGCACTGTCATCCATACTAGTGTGGTCTACAGGCCTCCATCTCAAACCGAAGAAATGGATAGCGAATTGATTTCTTGATATTGCAAAGATAGCCATGAAGGGGGAAGTGATCATATTGGGTGACTTTAATTTACCAGATGTGGATTGGAGTGTTCCTTCTGTAAATCTGGAAAGAAGTAAAAAAAATTTGTGGATGCCTTCCAAGATGCATCACTTAAACAAATGGTGATGGAACCGACCAAGGAGAGCTCCGTGCTGGATTTAGTGCTCACCAGCGGAGATAGCATGTCAAATATCCAGGTGGGTGTCCATGTGAGCAGCATAAGCGATCATCACATTGTGTGGTTTGAGATAAAAGCCAAGGTAGAATCCAATCACAGCAAGTTCAAAGTCCTAGACTTCAAAAACAAAGACTTTGGTAAAATGGCCAAGTACCTGAAGGAAGACTTTGGTAGGGTGGGAGGGAATAAGGGAAGTGGAATTGCAATGGGATAAACTAAAGGAGGCAATAAAAGGTGCAACAGATACATTTGTAAGGAAAGTAAATAAAAACAAGAGGAAAAGGAAATATATTTAGTTCTCCAAAGAAGTGGCTGCACAAATAAAGGCAAAAAACACAGCATTCACAAAATTCAGAAGCTCACAAACAGAGGAACACAGAAAAGAATAAAAGAGCAAACTAAAGGAGACAAAAAAGAGAAATAAGGATAGCAAAATCAAAGGCAAAAGAAAAGATGGCTAAAGATGTGAAGTGCGGCGACAAAACTTTTTTCAGGTATATTCGGGAGAGGAGGAAAATCAGAGGTGGAATTGCAAGACTCAAAAGTGCTGGGAACAGATTCATGGAAAGTGACATTGAAAAAGTGAAAATGCTAAACAAATACTTCTGCTCTGTTTTCACTAGAGAAAATCCTGGAGAAGGACCACCTGTGATTGACAAATACACAAATGGGAATGGAGTAGGTAGCACGCCATTCACAAAAGATGATGTGTTAGAACAGTTTGCAAAACTAAACGTGGACAAGTCTATTGGACCAGATAGGATATATACCAGGATACTGAAAGAGCTCAGAGAGGTTCTTGCAGGGCCTTTAAAGGATGTTTTAAATAGATCCTTGGAGACAGGAGAAGTTCCACAGGACGAGAAGGGCTGATGTGGTACCTCTCCACAAAAGTGGTTATAGGGAAGAAGTGGCAAACTACAGGCCAGTAAGCCTTACCTCAGTGGGGGGAAAAATAATGGAAGCACTCCTGAAAGAGCGAATAGTGGACTTTCTTGAAACCAACATTTTGCATGATCTGAGGCAACATGGTTTTACCAAAGGATGATCTTGCCAAACAAATCTGATTGAGTTCTTTGACTGGGTGACCAGAGAACTAGATCAAGGGCATGTGATGGATATGATCAATGTGATCTTCCTAGATTTCAGCAAACCCTTTGATACTGTTCCTCATAGGAGGCTTATCAATAAACTCAATAGCTTTGGAATGGGTTCCAAGATGGTGAACTGGATCAGAAATTGGTTGACTGACAGACGACAGAAGGTGATGGTAAATGGAACTCACTCGGATGAAAAGAAGGTGATTAGCAGTATGCCCCAGGGTTCGGTCCTGGGACCAGTACTGTTCAATATATTTGTGAGTTGATATTGCCAAAAGGCTGAATGGAAAAGTCTGTCTTTTTGCAGATGACACCAAATTTTGCAACAGAGTGGACTCCTGGGAGGGAGTGGAGAACATGAGGAACGATCTACAAAAGTTGGAAAAATGGTCTAATGCTTGGCAGTTAAGATTTAATGTAAAAAAGTGCAGTGTCATGCACTTGGGAAGCAGAAATCCAAGGGAATTGTATGCGATAGGGGGTGAGAGATAGGTGTGCACGGACCAAGAGCAGGACCTCGGAGTGATTGTTTCTTTCTATCTTAAGGTGGTGAAACAGTGTGACAAGGCGGTGGCAAAAGCCAGAAGGATGCTGAGTTGCATACAGAGAGGAATTACCAGCAGAAAGGAAGAGGTACTAATGCCACTGTACAAGTCGCTGGTGAGGCCTCACTTGGAATATTGTGTTCCGTTTTGGAGACCATGTCTCACAAAGGATATAATTGGGGTGTAGAGTTTCCTTTACGCTGGGCAAAAAATAAATTTAAGTATTTAGGAATATGGTTACCTAAAGATCCACGTCATCTGTATAGGCAAAATGTTAGGCTGCTACTACAAGACATGCAAAATAAGCTGCAAGATTGGACACCATTGCCTCTATCTTTAGGCGGTAGAGTGGCTGCTTATAAAATGAGTCTTTCCTAAAATTTTATATGTTTTACAACTTATTCCATTGCGGCTATTGAGGTAAGATGTTCAAAAAATGGAAAGATTATTACAGACATTTTTTTGGAGAGGGAAAAAACCAAGACTAAGAATTGATCAATTATATGGGCCGTGGGAACAGGGTGGTATAGGGTTGCCTAGAATAGAACAATATAATCTAGGATGTCTGCTTCGAACAAGTTTCCAACTGGAACAATGTCCTAGCTAACGCCGCCAAACCATCCGTTGACAGGACCAAGAAACAACACCACAACAAGAGACAAAACAAACCATGGTACTCAGCAAAAATACGACAGGAAAAGAGGGAGCTCAGGAAAATTGAACGGAGATGGAGAAAAAACAAAACTACTTCCGACCAACATCTTTACCTAACAAAGCAAAAACAATACAATGAACACATCAACCAATCAAAGAGAGAATTCCACACAAACCTGATAAATTCTTCCATCAACAAACCCAGAGAACTTTTCGAAATAGTAAAAACCCTGACAAAAGAGCAAGCAGCAGAAAGAGAAATACAAGTGGATCCACAGATATTCGCCGACCACATCAAAGACAAATTTCACTCCACAGAGTGCACAACACCCAGTAGAACCAACAGAACGAACGTCCACCCCAAAACCTGGGGCACATTCCACTCACCCTCAAAAGAGCAGATATCAGACATCATCTCCACAATCAACACAAGCACTGCTCCTACAGACCCTTGCCCAGTGTCATGGGTCAAAGCCACCAAAGCAAGCCTCATACCAAACATTCATAAAATGGTACACAACTCACTCACTCAAGGACTCATGCCACAGCAATTAAAGCTTGCCTCAGTAAGACCAATCACAAAGAAAACTTCTCTCGACAAAAAGGACCCAGCAGCATACCGACCAATCTCCAGCATACCCTTCCTCGCAAAAATAATCGAAAAGACGGTTCAACTACAACTTCAGGAACACATTGACGAACACGGAACTCTCGACGACAACCAACACGGATTTCGTCCCAACCATGGAGTCGAAACTCTCCTGATCTACCTCTTCGACAGCATCATAAGAATAATTGACGACATCAGGAATGGAATTATAATGATCTTCATCGACATCTCCTCAGCGTTCGACACAGTTGATCACAATATACTCCTGGAGAGACTGAAGAACACTGGTATACACAGTACCACTCTAAAATGGTTCCACTCGTACCTAACAGAAAGACAGCTACAGGTCAAGGTGGGACAGGACACCTCCCGGCCCATAAACGTCCAACAAGGAGTACCACAAGGATCCGCACTCTCAGCACTCCTTTTTAACATCTACATCCAACCAATATGCAACATTATGAAAGAGAACAACATCCAATACACAATATACGCAGACGATATAATGGTATACTCCCCGATATCAATCGAAAACCCGGACTTCTCTAAGATAGCAGACTGCCTTACCCAAATGGCGAAGTGGTGCCAAAACAACAATCTAGCTATAAACTACAACAAGACTGAAGCTTTAATCATCACTCGAAACCAAAGCTTCACACACCCACCAAACATAAAGATACAAAGCACCACGATACCGATAAGATCGGAGGTGAGATACCTTGGGGTTACTCTGGACAGTAAACTCAACCTCAAACCACACATAGACAAAACAATCCAAAAAGCATATTACAGGATGCGAATCATCAGGAGACTGAAACCACTCCTCGCTCCAGAACACTTCCGTACAGTCTGTCAAGCACTGATAACCCCAATACTGGACTTCTGCAATCCGATATACCTCGGACTACCAAAACAAGCTCTCAAACCACTACAGCTGGCACAAAACACTGCAGCTCGAATCATATCCGGAGCCGCAAGGCAGGAGCACATCACACCTACACTAAAGGACTTACACTGGCTCCCAATCATTGCTCGCATCAGATACAAGACTATCATAAACCTATTTAAGATAAAAGAACACACATCAGCCAACAGCCTCCACCTGCTCATACAACCGGAAACCAGCGCACGTCCCAGAAGAAGTCAAACACGCAACCGAGTCAGCACCCCAAATGAGTACAAGCACACACGCAAGGACACAACAGACAGAGCTCTCTCCATGGCTGCTCCAACAATATGGAACAATCTACCGGACGATCTAAGGGCAACTCCAGACCTCAAAGACTTCAGAAAACAACTGAAAACCATGCTGTTCATAGAGCACTATGGTCACATCACATAACCTAAGAGAATGGATAACAGCACTCCAATCCTCCCAAACAACTGAATATATATAAAATATGATTCTAGCACCACTGTAAATAGCCCACCCTGTATATAGCTCAAACAAATCAAGCACCCAACACATCCCTCACACAACTAAGTTTTATCCTCACTGCATGTACAACACACACACTTTACCTGATTGCTTGCTGTGATACCACCTTGATTATTAAGATAAGGCGGTTTAGAAATACTGTTAAATAAAATAAAATAAATAAATAAATGTTAGAGATTGGATAGTAGGGACATCAGTATATACACCATATGATTTTGAGTCCGCATTAGTAACCCCTTATTCACTTCTATCTGTGTTACATGTGACGAATGTAAAGTTGCCGAAGGATTTTAGAAATAATATTTTATGGCAAGGGGTTCGCTGGAGTTGGCAGATGCTCTGTGGAAAATTGGACATTCCAAGTGATGTGTCAGGATATTTGCCATTGCAAGGTAATTTAGCCTTTCAGTTAAGTACAACGTCTATTTTTTTCAAGGGTTGGGAGAAAAAAGGTCTACAACAAATGTGGCAAGTAATAAATGGAGAAGGCGCACTTAAACCTTTCTTGGAATTAAAAAAATGCTATGGATTGTCACAGGGGCATTTTCATGCTTACTTACAATTAAAGAAGTATTTGATTTCAATGAAAGATGGAAGACGAGGATTGAGACAGGAAAATTTTGAAAAGTTGGAGAAATGGTTTGCGATAAAGGATAAAGAAAGAATATCGGTCACTGATTATAGTAAAGCCTTGAATAACCTAACACAAGTTAAGAGCTATAGACACTTGAGTTTAAAATGGGGGAGGGATCTTGGAATTAATCTTGAAGCGTTTGAATGGGATAAAGCCATTGGACGAATCCCAAAAATAGTTATAGGGGCAAAATTACGAGATATGCAATTCAAAATAATAGAGCGTGCTTATATCTCACCTTACAGAGCATGGAAGGCGGGCTTTGCTCATCACGGTGATTGTCCGTGGTGTGGAATGGAGCGGGCACATTTGGGGCATATGTTCTGGACATGTAAACGAGTAAGGAAATTTTGGAACGGTATTCAAAAATTTCTAATGAGCATATTAGGGCAGACATTGAAATTAACCTTGGGGTTTGCTATTTTGGATGCTCCTCTTCAGGGACTTTTTTCATCAGGGAATAGATTATTAATAAGAAAATGTTGTCTGCTTGCAAAGCATTGTATTCTTCGGAAATGGAGAGAATCTGGAGGTCCAGAATATTGGGAATGGAGGAGTTTTTTACATCAACTGGTATTATGGGAGGGAGAGGCTTCTAGAAGACATGTTCGTAGAAGAGCATGTTTTTTGATGACTTGGTCTCCATATCTTGAAAAGGTGTCGGCCAGGGCAAGAAATGATATTTTAACATTTAATTTGGTATACTATATCTTAGTAATTTAAGTTGGCATAATTAGGACTAGAGTACTAAAGGGAAGGGAGGGTTGAAGGTGAGGGTGGGAGTGGGGGGGTAGAGGTGAGGAATGGGGGGGAGAAGGGAAGGGTGGTGGTGCACAAAAGAGGGAAAGGGGAGAAAAAGTATTAGTTATTCCCTGTAGTGGGATGTAATATTGTTATCTTTTATGTTTTAATATGTATGCTGTTTACAATGTTTTAAAATGAATATTGCCTACAATGTTTTAATATGTATGCTGCTTACAGAGTTTTTTAAAAATGTATGCTGCTTACAATGTTTCAATATGCTTGTTATTTACAGTGTTTTTATATGTAAGCTGCTTTTAATGTTTTAATATATTTAAAATGAATAAAAAGATTTAAACATAAAAAGGCTCGAAGCAGTTCAGTGACCAAAATGATTTCGAACCTGCGTCAGAAGAGTTATGAGAAAGACTTGAAGACCTAAATATGTACACTCTGGAGGAAAGGAAGGACAGGGATAAATGATTCAAAACTTTAAATACTAATGGACAAACAAATCTCTTCCGAAGACGAGGAAGCTGTAAAACTAGAGGGCATAACACAAAGCTGCAAGGGGGTAAACTGAAAGGCAATGTCAGGAAATACTTTTTCACTGAAAGGGTGGTGGATGCTTGGAATGCCCTCCCGTTGGAAGTGGTGGGGGCAAACACAGTGTCAGAATTCAAAATGGCATGGGACAGACACAGTGGATCCCTTTATAGCAACAGGATAAAATCAAAATAAACATAACTATCTCTTATATCTGAACAAATAGGGGGTGACCTACACGGAGCGGTTGATACACCCCTGAACAATTGCATGGGGAAAGGTGACCTGCACGGAGCGGCAAGTGCAACTACTCTTGCTGCCTTGCTGGGCAGGTTAGATGGCCCATACTGGTCTTTATCTGCCTTTTTTGCACCATCTTGCTGGAACGCACTCCCGGCGCCTATCAGAACCATCAGCGATCTCTCCCAATTCAAGAAGGAACTGAAGCATCACCTTTTTCTCCTTTACTACAATGCCGCAGCCCCCCCTCCACAGTCACCTACTTCCACACCTCATGGTAGCTCCTCAAGCCCATACATCATACACTCCTAGTCTGAATACCTGCAACCACACCTTAACCGCCTCCATACTTAACTTACTCTGAGAAGCTCGTGCTGTGCACGTAACCATGTATATAGTTACATTAACTGGCCTGTATATAGTTATTGTTCTCCCTGTTCTCCCTGTTAAGAAACTTGTTCATTGTACATCCGAGTTATTTTTACCTGTTTATTGTAAGCACAAATCACTAAACTGAGATGTGTAGATTCAATGTTTTATTGTAAACCGCACTGATCTTAAATAGCGCGGTATAAAAGAAAATGTAATAAATAAATAAATAAATAAATTATATACTATGTTACTATATAAATGTAAATTATTTCAGCATGGTAATAAGGCAGGCCAATTGATGTCCTCTCTTATCAGACATTGGTGAGGGGGTGGCATATAGCGGCGCTGAAACATCCAGGGAAAATAATTACAGAAGAGCATCAGATTGTAACTTTGTTCCATCAGTTTTATAAGGAATTGTACGCGAAGGGGGAAGGTAGCCTTATGGAGAATGTTGACTATTTGGAGAAAGTTAAGTTGCCAAGTCTCATGGAGGAGCAATGGATAGCCTTGAGGGTCTTGAGCTGAGGAGATTGACCTATGATCCAGCAAGCCAAGTTAGGCCTGATGGATTCCATAATGAATGGAATAAATGTTATGTGAGAGCCTAGTCGACCCCATGGGCCGGTTATTTGCAACACTGATTGCTGAGTAACATTTTCCATATGATAATAATAGAGCCCTAAGCACTGTCTGCCCAAACCAGGAAGAGACCCCCTGTTGGTATCATCTTATCGTCCTTTTTCTTTGATGAATTGCGACAATATGTTGTTGTCCAAGATGGTGACTGACTGTTTAATCTGGGTGTTGCCAGAATTAATGCAGGACAGTCAGGTGGGGTTTGTGTTTGCCATCTGTATTGAACTTGTGAAAAATCATTACATTAATGGAATACTATTTGGCCACAGGGCAGAAATCATTACTGGTTAATTTTGGTGCTGAAAAGATTTTTGATTTGGTGGACAGGGCTTTTTTATTTGCAACATTGGAAAGAATGGGATTTGAGGGAAGTTTCCTGGGGGCAGTACGGCTATTATATGCGGAAACAAAGCCACGTTAGTGGTTATTGGTCTTATTTATGAGGATTTTCCATTATCTAAGAGTTTGAGACAGGGATGTCCCTTTCTTTTATTTTTGATGCCCTTTTTGCATACAGTGAGAGCCAATGCACACATTAAAGGGGTGATATGTGGTGATGAGTTCAAAATCACGACTTTTGCAGGTGATATTTTGGTTCACTTGACGGAATCTCAGGCTTCATTAGAAGCCTTGTTGGCAGAATTTGTGGAATTTTTAGGATGGAGTGGGTCTGAAGTTGAATGAAGACAAATCTGAAGCTCTGGTAGTGGATCCCGAGGTGCGATCCCAGTAGAAGGGGCCCTTCCCTTTAAGTGGGTTTTGGGTACCTTTAAATTTCCATTGTTAAATGTATCTATTAACCCATATATTCCTCCAAGTTCTTACTCCCTGTTCTATTTAAAAGCTTATTGCTATGTTTGTTTCATGTGAACCGCCTTGAATTAATGATAAGGCGGTATACAAAACCTGTTAAATAAATAAATTAATTAAATAAGTAAATAAAATATCTGGGCCTTCAACTTGCCTTGGACTTTGGTAAGCTTTATTGGTTTAATGTGTTTCCATTGCTGAAGAAAGAGTGGGAGCAGCTCAGCAATGGGAAAACGTCCTGTATCCCTTTTTGGTCATATTGCTCTTTATAAGATGACATTGTTGCCACGGTGGCTGTATTTGTTTCAAATGCTTCCTCTAAGGCAGGGGTTCTCAACCCAGTCCTCGGGACCCACCTAGCCAGTCGGGTTTTCAGGATAACCACAATGAATATGCATGGAGAGATTTGCATATAATGGAGGCAGTGTATGCAAATCTCTCTCATACATATTCATTGTGGTTATCCTGAAAACCCAACTGGCTAGGTGGGTCCCGAGGACAGAGTTGAGAACCCCTGCTCTAAGGTTATTGAAGTGGGATCTACGTAGTTCGAGACAACATGTGGGCCACTTTTCTGGAAGGGAAGGAGGCCAAGAATCGTGTTCTCTAAAATGTTGGGGTCATGGGAACGGGGGGGGGGGGGTGGTTTGGGTGTCCCAGACCTGGGGATTCTTCTGTTGTGGGTAGTATAGTGTTGGGCGACTCCTGGAGCTTGGGGCTGCATGGGGCGGGTGCAAGGATGTTTGCGCGTAATTGGTCGGTCTGAAGGGGATTCTCCTGGTATGGGTGGGTCCAGACCAGTCTGCCTTTTGGGCATGGCATAACCTGTTCTAATGTTAATGGAGAATATATATAGCTGTCCAGTGCTCAGCTTTGAAAAATGCAAATTTCTTGGAGATCTGGGAATCCTATATACACATCCAGTCATCTACATAAGAACATCATAAATGCCATACTGGGTCAGACCAAGGTCCATCAAGCCCAGTATCCTGTTTCCAACAATGGCCAATCGAGGTCACAAGTACCTGGCAGGTACCCAAAGTCCGCAGCTTCCACATTGCTCATCTTGGGGTAAGCAGTGGATTTCCCTGAAACTCTCTGCCCAGTGTGCAGCGGCAGCCAAGAAAGCTAATAGAATGCTATGAATCATAAGGAAAGGAATGGAGAATAAAACCAAGGATATTATAATGCCTCTGTATTGTTCCATGGTCCTCTTTAATAATGGTTTCCTCCAGGAACTTGTCCAAACGTTTTTTAAACCCAGCTACATTAACAGCTTTCACTACTTCCTCTGGTAACGAATTCCAGAGTTTGATTACGCGTTGAGTGAAAAAATATTTTCAATATTTTCTCTTATTAGTCTTAAATGAGTTACATTGTAGTTTCATTGCATGTCCTCTAGCCTTTCTACTTTTAGATGGTGTAAACAACCAATCTACGTTAACTCATTCCACTCCATTAATTTATGGACTTCTCAGCCTTCTCTTTTCCAAGTTGAAGAGCCCTAACCTTTTAAGCCTTTCCTCATAGGGGAATCCTTCCATTCCTTTTACCATTTTGGTGGCTCTTCTCTGTACCTTTTCTGGTTCTGCTATATCCTTTTTTAAAAAATTTTAAATATTTTATTTGGCATTACACAATTGAAAATTTTTACATCACTTTGTCTCCACATACACAATAGAGTGTACCATACATATCACTATCAATAATAAACCAACTCTCTAATCACCCTACTTGGCCTACACCGTGACATCAACATGTCCTGCTTATGCATTTATACCAACTAATACGCAAAATACACATTTCCTCTTACCCAACCATAATTACCCCCTGTATCGTACCAAAACCTTTTTATAACTTAAGTTCCCCTTTAATGCATGTTCCTCCAACCATCTCCTACATCCTTGAATATTAAACAATATCACCCAACTTTTCCCTCTTCAAATAGCCTACTGAACTCATGCCCATAGCCCCCTTTATTCCCCCCACTCCCCCCTCCTACCCCCTACCCCCCTTAACTGCCCCTTTTAAGCTTTTGAACCCAGGAATTTGTGAACATATAAGCCCATTGTTACCCTTCTTTCCCCCTTTCTGCGGTAGCTCCACCCATACCCCCACTCCTGTCCCAGCCTTCCACTCCCCCCCACTTAACCAATTCCATACCCCCACTGTCTTTCCACCTTTTCCACGTTACCTTTTTTTAACCCTGTTATCCTATGCATTTGATACAGTTCCGCCAATCGCCTAGCATAATTTTCTAGAGGCAACAATAAGCAATTCTTCCAGTGCAAGGCAATTCCGCATCTTGCCGCTATTATACATTGCCACACTATGCTCCATTTGCTTTCCCTCCCCTCTCCCTTCTTAAGCAACAGACACAGCTCTGGTGTCAATACCAGACTTGTTCCTGTATTTTCCTAACACTATCCCCAATTGTCTCCCAATACTGATGTACTGCCGGGCATGTCCACCATATGTGCAACCAAGTTCCTTTCTCTCCACACAACCTCCAACAATCATCCGACTTACAGACTCCCGCTTTAAACAACCGTTCCGGTGTCAGATACCATCTGGTCAATACTTTCCACCTATCCTCTCTAAGGGAGGTAGCTATTGAGGATTTTGCTATTTCTATAGCTATCCGCTCCCCACTCCTCAGTCTCCCAGGTCACCCCCAGCTCCTTCTCCCAAGCCTGCATATAGCTGAGTTTCTCCTCCCCCCTCGTAATTAAGACTTTATAAATTCTTGAGATAACCCCCTTCCTCCCATCAAACCTAAAGAGCTACCCTCAAACCACCCCGGCTCCTTAATAATATCCTGCCAATGCTTTCTCTACCTGACATATGATCCAATCTGAAGATAAGGGAATCTGTCGCTATCCCGCAATTGATATAAATCCCTAATCCCTTCAAATTCTCTTACCCCTTCTCCGGCAATTATCTGAGACACTTGGCTTAACCCCTTCTGTGCTCACCTTTGCAGCACTACTAAATCCGGTCCCATTCGCTCATCACAGCACGCCAGCAGTGACATTGTGCGTGCACAACTCCTTATCCCCTAGCATCCGCTTCCAGTGTTGTTGCCACATATTCAAAGTATGGCCTACCATTGGATTCTCCCCACGCCTCACCATTCTCTCCAACTCTCCTGGTCTCAAACCCGTTTCTTTCATCATTACCCAATGTTTCATCTGTTCCCGCAGCCAAGAATAAACCGCTTTCAACTGTGCCGCTTGATAGTACTTCATAAAATTAGGCACCCCCATACCTCCCTCCACCCTAGGAGCCTGTAACATCCTGCCGCCACTCTGGGATGCTTATTCCCCCATATAAACCCCTCTACTTGCTTTTGCACACTTTTTAGCGCCTTTGCAGGTATCTCAGTTGGCAACACTTGAAAATAGAAGAGGCACTGGGGGAGCAACATCATTTTAATCACCGCCATCCTCCCCATCCAAGATATATACCCCCTCTTCCAGGCCTCTAATTGTATTTCTATTTTCCCGAAAAGCTTTTTATAATTCAAATCATATAGTTCCTCCAAGTCCCTTCCAAAATGAACTCCCAAGTATCTGGATTGATTGTTTTGCCCACCGAAATTGGAATTGATGTTGCAGACTCCTTTGCAACTCTATCCCGCCTGTCAGATTTAAGATTTCTGTTTTACTCCAATTTATTCTAAAGCCTGCCAAGTCCCCATACTCCTGCACCTCCCTCATAATTGCGGGCAACGTCACACCAGGCCTAGTAATCATAAGTAAAATGTCATCCGCAAGCATTGCCATTTTGTATTCCCTCTGCCCCACCTTTACCCCCTTAATATCTTGGCCCCTCCGTATCTTCCCAGCTAACGGTTCCAAGGATAATGCGAATAACAGCGGCGATAGGGGGCAGCCCTGTCTGGTTCCCCGCCCCAGGGGAAACAATTCCGAATACCCAACTTTTAAATTCAACCACATAAAAACAGTCAATGCTTCCACACATATTACTTTCATCCTTATTAATGCTAGGTCAGTTAGAAATGAAACACCTCTTATAACTGACCTAGTTAACGTAGAAAACCCAGACCTTCTATGTATTACCGAGACATGGCTAACAGAGTCTGACCCAGTACTGTTAAACCAACTAAGAGTGCAAGGATACTCCATCTTTACCTGCAACAGGAATCATATAAGAGGAGGGGGAGTTCTCATATTAGCTAAATACAATCTCAATCTCAATCTCTTATCGCCCACCATTTGTGAAAGCTATGATGACACGAATATTCTCAAGATTGAAAACAAGGACATAGCAATCTGCTTGGTATACAGACCTCCGACTACAAATAATCAAAATCTAGCCACCATCCTCGAGTCTGCCTGCAGCTCAACAATAAGGAAACCCCTCATTATGCTAGGTGATTTCAATCTACCTTCTCTGTCCGATAACCAAGAAATATCCTTTTTAGATGCGATGGAAGAAATGGGTTTTAAGCAAACAATCAACCAACACACACCAAAGGTAATATTCTCGACTTGATATTCATTCCAACCCATTACACAACTACACCCCAATATGTTCCACCGGCTACAACTCAAGTCCCCTGGTCTGACCACTTCTTAATACGGTTCGCACTCTGTCTCCCACAATCCACTAAATTACCTACTGACAATCCACACCAAGGTCAGAGGTTCCGTACATTCAACAAGGAGGAGTTTCTTGAATCAGTACTCACTAGGTTAGACCCTTACACCACTAATCTGGATGAAGCAATATCTAGCTGGAACTCTATTATTGGGTCCGCTTCAGAACCATTTCCATCAGGGAAACGCCACAAATGCAGAACAAACGAAAAATGGTACACTACTGAACTCTCAACCCTAAGAAAAATCTTAGAAAGATAGAAACCACCTGGAGAAGGAAAAAAACTCAAGAATTCAGAATACAATATTTTTCACTACTCAAAGATGCAATTAATAATGCTAAAAAACAACATCATTCTAAAGCATTGTCAAAAGCCTTCAATCGTCCTAGGGAACTATTTGAGATTGTCAAATCTCTGACCAAATCCCCAACTAATAATACCCACAAGATCTCTATTAACCCCCAAACCCTTGCTGAGCATTTTGCAAATAAACTCAAACAAAACAACCATTTCACACCACCCATTCTACCTCTTATAGATAACAACCACCATGAATGGAAATCAATCCATCCTATTACCAACAAAATCCTACTCCAGACAATCTCCAACCTAAATACGACAACTTCTCTACTGGATCCCTGCCCAGTGACATGGATAAAGGCAACAAAAGCAGAACTTGCCTTGGACTTACTTAACATAGTGAATCTATCACTTCAACAAGGATGCATAACAGACATCCTCAAAAGATCTGCAATTCGACCACTGCTAAAAAACAAAGCACTAGATGGCAATGACCCAACGTCATATCGCCCCATTGCAAGTATTCCATTCCTTGCTAAGATTATAGAGAAGGTTGTACAAATCCAATTGCAAGACTATATAGACTCTTCAGCATCATTAGACGAACACCAATATGGATTTCGCCCACACCATGGTGTTGAAACTCTCCTTTTAGCTCTCTTCGACACAATCATCAGAGGTATCGATAATTCCAAGCGAGCTTTCATTCTCATTTTCCTTGATATTTCCTCAGCATTTGACAATCTAAACCATGCCACACTCATCTCCAGGCTCTCTCAAATAGGCATTAAGGATAAAACCCATGATTGGTTTAAATCCTATTTCACTAACCGGACCCAATATGTGCAAATAGATCAAGATGCATCATCGCCATTTCCACAAGAGCAGGGCATCCCACAAGGCTCTGCCCTTTCTGCTCTATTGTTTAATCTATACCTCCAACCAATCTGTTCCATATTTAAATGCTTCAAAATAAATTACCACATCTATGCGGATGACATTATGTTATACTCACCATTTGATGTGTCCAACCCTGATTATAACAACATATGTTGTTGCCTAGCTGAAGCGGAAATGTAGCTAAATTCCATGAACATGAATATTAATTTTAAAAAAAACAGAAGTTCTATTTGTAACAAGAAACACGAATTTCACTCCACCGTCAGAAATCAACATTGGAAAAAACACTCTTCCTGTTAAAGATGAGGTCAAATACTTGGGAGTCACACTGGATAGGACCCTCAGCCTTGCTAAACACATAAAACAAACTGTTAAAGCAATATATTTCAAGATACGGACAATCCAACAACTAAGACCATTAATTGATAACTCTGACTTCAGATCTGTGGCCCAAATACTGATAACACCCCATTTAGACTACTGTAATGGTATTCTTCAGGGAACCTCCAAGAAAAATCTACACACGCTTCAATTAGCCCAAAATGTCACAGCGAGGATCATCTATAAAGTGAAAATAACAGACCATATATCTCCTATTCTTTACGCTCTCCACTGGCTTACCTGTCTCATGCAGAATCATCTACAAATCCTTAGTTACTACATTCAAGATCCTTAACAATCTAGCACCGTCTTTCCTATCATCGCTCATTAACATCCCTCATGAAAACAGGTCAAGAAGAAGAATGAACCTACACATGATCCAAGTCCCGGATTCCATTAGAAAGACTAATCAGAAGACAAGTAACACAGCCTTTTCATTCTTCGCTCCTACTTTATGGAACAACCTCCCAATCGAAATTAGACAAATCAAAGACCTTCTATCATTTAGAAAAGAACTAAAAACCCATCTTTTTACTTTGCATTACCATAATCTTCAGCTTGATAATGTTCAGAATTCACAGAAAAGCAATGAGCAACAATCATACTCTGACCCTACCTAGACAATGATCACAACCACGCCTCACATAATCATTCCATCTCACAGATCACCTTACTCTTGAATACAATAGTATTTTCATTTATGTAAACAATCACCTTTTTAAGGTTTAATTTAATTTGTTATTTGAAGCATTACCAAATGTTGCATCCAGTTTCATTGTTTTTTCTCATTAGTTTCTCAATGTTTTTGAGTTTTAATGTTAATTCTGTTCTAAAATTGTTCTCTGTAAAATAATAGCCTCCCTATTATTAACATTTTTGTTTCCTGTAAACCGCCACTGATCTCTGGAAGTGGCGGTATAGAAAAGATGTATAAATAAAGAAAGAAAGAATATCCCCCATTAACTCTCACGCACGCTTTAGGTCCCGAATATAACGCCTTTACCCATTCCACAAAGCCCTTTCCAAAGCCCATGTATTCCATCACTGCAAGCAGAAATTTCCACGACACCTGATCGAACGCTTTTTCTGCATCAAGCAAGAGTAGTATTGCCTGATCTGACTCTCATTTCGCTGTCCATATTACATTCAATATTTTCCTAATATTATCAGACACCTGCCTACCCGGTATAAAACCTGCTTGATCTTCATGAACTAATTTACCCAGAATTCTATTAAGTCTCCCCGCTAATACTTTGGCCAGCAACTTTGCATCTATATTTAGCAGCGAGATAGGCCTGTATGACACGCACTCTAGAGCAGTGTTTTTCAACCTTTTTTGTGCAAAGGCACACTTTTTTCATGAAAAAAATCACGAGGCACACCACCATTAGAAAATGTTTAAAAAATTTACCTCTGTGCCTATATTGACTATATATAAAGTAATTCTCTTGAATAGGAATCAAACACTCACACCAACCCCCCTCCCCTGCTGGTTCACACCAACCCCCCTCCCCTGCTGGTTCACTCACACCACCCCCCCCCCTCCACTGCTGGTTCACTCACCCACCCCCCTGTCACTCACTCACTTACCCCCCCCTCCCCTGCTGGTTCACTCACACCATCGCCCCCCCCCCTTGCTGGTTCACTCACACCACCCCCCCCTCCACTGCTGGTTCACTCACACTCCCCCCCCCTTGCTGGTTTACTCACACTCCCCCCCCCTTGCTGGTTCACTCACACACACACCCCTCCCCCTCTGCCCAAGCCGCTGCTTCTGCTTTGTACAGAGCAGCGGCTGCACTACACTTACATTGAAAAGTAAAGAGAAACTGTGTCAGGAGCCAGCCGGTCATCGCAGCGCCCGATGAAGTGATTTCATGGGGGCAGGCTCATCACAGCCTGTCTTTCATTTACAAATTAACTTTATTGCAGCTAAAGTTAATTTGAAAAGGAAAGACAGCCTGTGAGGAGCCCGCCCCCATGACATCACTTCCTCGGGCTCTGCATGATCGGAGGGCTCCAGACACAGTTTCTCTTTACTTTTCAATGTAAGTATAGTGCAGCCGCTGCTCTGTACAAAGCAGAACCAGCGGCTGCACTGCTATAGGGAATCGCGTTCGCGCCACGGACTTTGTCACAAAAGCCGGTTTTTTGCTCTGGCCGCTCCCGATCTTGCGGCCAGAGCAAAAAACCAGCTTTTCAATGGCCGGTTTTACAACTGTGCCGGCAGCCGGCCTGGCCATGGAAAAACCGGCCAGGCCGGCTGAAAACCGGCCGGTTGGCAACCCTAATTTGTGAGCCGAGGCCACATGTTACGGATGAAATTGGAATTTTTCCCACGGCACACCAGACAATATCTCACGGCACACTAGTGTGCCGCGGCACAGTGGTTGAAAAACGCTGCTCTAGAGGATCCTTCCCCTCTTTGTGGATCAGCATTACTCCTGCCCACCCCATCGTCTCCGCTAACCGTTCCCCCTCCTTTGGCAAATTGAACAAGCGCGTCAAGGCTGTCAACAACATTCCTTAAAATTCTTTATAAAAGCTAGCCGTCAGCCAATCAAGCCCTGGGGCCTTCCCTGGCTTCAAGTCCTTGATTGCCTACTCCACTTCCACTACCTGTATTTCTTTATCCAATTCACTCCTCTCCCCTTCCTCCAAGTGTTTGAGGCCTGCTGCCTCCAAATATTCCCACATCTCCCCCTCTGGCCTATCTGGTTATAACATCTGATAGTATTCCACAAACTCATCTCTTATCTTCTGCTCATCCCTCTCCACCCCTCCCCTACACCTAAGCTGCGTTATCTGTGTCAAATTCCTCTTCTGCTTTAATCTCCGCGCCGTATACCTTCCCGCCCTATTTCCCCCTTCGAAAAATTCCTGCCTCAATAATTGCAATCGAAAATGAATCCTTTCAGCCTCCAACCCATTAAGCTTAGCCCTGGTCTCCAAAACCTCTCCCCTATATTTCCCGCTAACGTCCTTGGCATCCGCCTCTTCCAACCTAACCAACTGCTGCCGCAGTTGAAGTTCCTTTCCCTCCCTTTCCCTCTTTATTCTCGCTCCCTATTTTATCAAGATACCCCACACCACTGCCTTAAAAGCATCCCATACCACCCCCGCTTTCACCTCTCCATTCGCATTCCTTGCAAAATATTCTGGTATCACCTCCTCTAGCTCCTTCACCAACCTAGTATCTTCCAGTAGGGCCTCATTCAATTTCGAATATTGTGTCCCCTTATTTTCTCTCCTACAACTCAGATGCACAGTCACTGGTGCATGGTCAGACCACGTGATCGGCTCCATTCCCCCCCCCCCCCCTTTGAATCCTCCCAGTTATCTCTTTCCCTATCCATATGGTATCCAACCTGAAGTAAGTGCCATACACCGCTGAATAGAACGAATACTGGCGCCTACCAGGGTTGATCATTCGCCACACATCAATCAAATCATGGTCCTTTACGAACTTCTGATATCGCCTCCTATCTGCTCTCCTCCCTCCCCCCTTCCCCATAGAGTCCCTCCCAACCTTCCAGGGCATGTTAAAATCCCCGCCACGGATCCTCGCTCCCTCCCCCAATAGACTTGCTTTCTTATCCACTTCCTCCCAAAATTCTTTTCGTGTCCCTGTGGGTGCATACACATTGATCACACAGAACCATTCTTCCCCTATTCTCATTCGCACTATTAAGTACCTTCCCCCTCTGTCTCGAACTATCGTGTGGATCTCTACCTTAAGTTGCCCACTTACCAACAATGCTACCCCACTTTTCTTACGCTCCCTCATATTAGAAGCAAACAATAGTTCGGTATATCCCTTAGGTTTCACCACTGACTCATGCCTCCGTAACAAATGTGTTTCTTGCAGTAAAACAAGTGAGGCTTTCTGCCATGATAGTTCCTTATACAATTTCTGCCTCTTAAAGGGTGAATCTAAACCTTTCACATTCAACATAACAATTTCAATTCACCTGTGCTACCCCCCTTTCCTCTCTCCCCCTGCTCTTCATTCCCCTCCCCCCACCCTCCCTCTCCTCTCTTCCTTCCTCTCCCCCCTCTTCACCTACCCCCTTTCCCCTCCCCCTCCCCCCGTCCACCCTACCACCCTCCCTCTTCCCCCCCTTTCCTCAAGGGAGAATCGTCTTCCATTACAGTGACGAACTGTCAGGCCGCGCCTGTCTCATATCCCTCCATTCTCCTTCAGTCCCCTTCACCCCCACTATCCTCACCACCCTCTATTGACCCCACCTATCTCTATTCTTCATCTTCTCCTACCCACTTCTAAACCCCCCTCTACCCCCCCCCCCTCTTTACCCCTGCCATCCCAGGACTGACATCACGTCCAGGGGCTCAATCCTATTCCACCTCCCCTCCCCACCTCCCCCCCTACCGTTTCTATAGGCCTTCTATCCTCCCCCCCCCCATATGTAACTTCTTCATCCTTAGCATAATTTTACAGTGTCCTCCACTTCAGCCAGCTCCATTCTCCGCCAATTGCACTGCTCCTAGGCTCTCTCTATTCAGCCTCGCCAGCCTTCTCCCCGCCACTGGAACTATGTGCCACCTTTGACTGTCCCTTTTTGCGCTGGACACGGCTGCTGAAGTAGTTCCAGCCATCCTTTTCTCCCCTTTTGGCAGGTTCGTTAGTCCCAGGTCTTTAAGTGCTTTCCAGGCTTCCTTGCTGGTCTGCACTCTTCTCGATCTTCCCTTTACTGTCATCAGCAAGCCAAATGGGAACAGCCATTTATATCTCATGCCCTCCCTTTGCAAGTATGCCGTCACCTCTTTAAGATTTCTTCTGCGCTGTAGTGTTCCCAGAGATAAGTCTTGAAACAATTCGAGCTTATGCTCCTCCCAGATGAATTGTCTCTCTGTTCTAGCCGCTCTCAGCAGCTTTTCTTTAGTTTTAAATGAACTTAAGCACACTACTATGTTTCACGGTCTATTGTCTCTGGCTGGCCCCAGACCTCTGTGTGCTCTCTCAGTTTTTATGTTCTCTACCTCTCCCCCTTCTTCGGGATCTCCATGAGGTAATAAAGAGCCAAAGATTTTCGCCATCACTTCTTCACAGTTCTTATATTGAGGTTCCTCTGGAAGGCCGCGTACCCTAATATTACATCTCCTGGAGCGATCTTCCAAATCTTCCAGCGCTATATACTTTTTAAAATACAGCGACCAGAATTGCCTATAGTATTCAAGGTGCGGTCGAACCATGGAACAATACAGAGGCATTATAATATCCTTGGTTTTATTCTCCATTCCTTTCCTTACGATTCCTAGCATTCTATTATCTTTCTTGGCCTCCACTACAGACTGGGCAGAGAGTTTCAGCGTACTATGCACGATGATGCCTAAATCTTTTAACTGGGTGATGGTTTCTAAGGTGGTACCTTGCATTGTGTAACCAAAGTTTGAGTTGTTCTTTCCTAGGTGCATAACTTTGCACTCGTCCACATTAAATTTCATCTGCCATTTAGACGCCCAGCCTTCCAATTTTTCAAGGTTCTCTTGCAATTTTTCACAATGCTCATGGGTTTTAACAACTTTGAATAATTTTGTGTCATCTGCAAATTTGATTACCTCGCTTGTTGTTCCCACTTCCGGGACATTAATGAATATGTTAAAAAGCAGCGGCCCAGAGGAGGAAGTGATGTCACCTGCTAAGATGGCTGCGTGAGTGGCGAGCTCCGGACCCACCCCAGAGAAAAACAGAGTTACTAGCCCCAAACACGTCAGTAGAGACGGAAGAAAAGAAGAAGTGGACAGCTCAGAGGTCGTGGAGTATGGCAACTCGAAAGAAGACGGCAGACCTGCAAGACTACACATTCGGGACCCCGAGTGCATCAGTGGGGGAAGTTAAGATGGTGCTGGGGGAGCACAAGCGGCGAGAACAGGCCGAGTCGATCAGGAAGGAGACTGCGACGCAAGAAGGAGATGCCAGGGAATGCGTGGTAAAGGTGGTAACGAGAAAGGAACTACGGGAGTGGTTCGAGGAATTGAAAAATGAAGTGCAGTCAGCGAAAAAGGCTCTTGGAGAACTTATGAGTAGCCTAAAAGAGGAGGTGGAGAAAGTTACACATAGGATGGGGGACCGTGAGAATCGTCTGGAAACCCTGGAGCTGCAACAGGAGGAGTGGGAAGCAAGGCGCAGAGGTGAGGAGGAATGTAGAGAGCAAATAGCGTTAAAGTTGGAGGACCTGGAAAACTGCTCCAGGAGAAATAACTTGAGGATTAAAGGAGTACCAGAGGAATTGGAATTTTAGGACTGTGCAAAGGTGGCAGAGGCAGTGTGCCTGGAGGCATTGCGACAGGGAGGTGAGGAGGACGTGGTTGAAGGAATACAATTGTTTAGGGCGCATTGGGCCCTGGGACCGATTCAGAACAGTAGACCCAGAGATATAATCTGCTTAAAGGATTACAAAGTAAAATAGAAAATAGCAGCAATGATGAGAGGACTAAGCACCTTTATGTGTCTGGGCTATTTGGTGGCCATATATGCTGACTTATCCTTAGGGACTCTATAGAGATGGAGGGCTTTGGCTCCAATCACCAAAATGCTTAGAAAGGAGGAGGTGAGATATCGATGGCTGTACCCCTTTGGATTGGCATTTTCAAAGGGGGAAAAGACATGGAGAGTGCAAACTCCAGAGGCAGCATGGGCTGCTTTGAAAGCAGCAGGCATGGAGGTGCAAGCTGCGGAGGTATGTGCTGAGTGGTCCCAAAAGGAGCAGGAGGGAGAGCGGACGAAGCAGCAAGGAAAAGAACCAAGGGAGCGACGTGTGGAGACGGAAGGAGATCACACAAGATCGCAGCGCAGAGGAGCCAAGCGGTGATAGACAGTAAAGAAGCAGCAGGTTATGGCACTGTTTTGAGTGTGGTGTACCATCAATGGACAAAGGGAATATAGCTTAAAAGTCATTTAAGTAGGGTGGGGGATGAAGAAGGAATGTACAATGATTGTGCAAATGTGTTATGTTATTGTTGTGGGAGAGGCTAAAGGAAGGGATTGGGGTCCGACTAACAGATAAGCATTGAGCAGAGGGTTTGGGGGGAGGGGGAGATTGGAGGTGGGCACAGGGTAAAGGGGTTATGTGATGGGAGAGGGGAAGGGAGTATGACAGAAGGGAGGGGGGAGAATAGAGGTATGATTAGGCTGGGGTAGGGGGCAATGGGGGAGCCCGGGAGGGATCCAGGGGTGGAGGGTGGTGCATGACTCCGAGGTAGTCTTGGCCTGGGACGAGGCAGGGGGCAGTGGTGGGAGGGAGGGAGGGGGGACCAAGTTGGGGTAGAGGGGGGAGGGGATGGTGAAATGAAGAGGTGGAGAGGAAGTAGGGGAGAGGAGGGGATAGAGAGCAGTTGATAGTGGGTATGGTGAATGTTAAAGGGCTACAAACCTGGTGTAAGCGACGTATGTTGGAAAGGATAGGTATGAGGTTAAAAGCTAATATCCTGTGTATACAGGAGACACATTTGAAGGTGGGGCAAGAGGGGTTGATATGCTCAAAGAAATACCCCAGGGTGCTGTTGGCGGGATAAAGGAACTATCCAAGGAAAGGGGGTATGGGGCTATTGATAGGGACTGAGTATAAAGAGGTGGTAGTGGAGGAATGGAGTTGAACGGGTTGAAGGCAGTGGTGAGAGGGCACCTGATAAGTATGGCTGTGCAGGAGAGGAGGAAAAAAAAAGGAAGTAGAGGAGGAGTTGGTGCAGAAGATTGGGGTGTTGGAGAGGAGGCATCAAGAGAGAGCTGATCCAATGGTGTTAATAAAACTGCAAAAATTACGAGGGGAGCTGAATCAGCTAAGGGCGGCAGAAATTGTGCATAATTTGGCAAGGTTAAAATAGATGTGGTACGAAGAAGACAATAAAGTGGGAAGGAGATTAGCTAGTAGGCTGAAAGCGAAACAACAGAAGTCAAGCATTGGGGGAATGTGCACCCAACACGGTGAAATGATATATAAGCCTACATAAATTAGGAGGGTTTTTATGGAATATTATGAAAAGCTCTACCGAAGTGAAGTTAAGGGGGAGAGTAAGAAGGGGGAAGAATTTCTGGAGGGTTGTAAGTTGCAGAGCTTATCCGAAGTAGAGGCGGAAGAGTTGGGGAGACCGGTAAGCCCAGAGGAGGTGAGGGTAGCAATTAAATCTCTTAAGGAGGGGAAAGCACCAGGGTTAGATGGGCTTACTGCTAAATTTCATAAATTGATGCAGGAAAATATTATGGGATTATTAATGAAGGTGTTTAATGGGGTCCTTCAGGGCGAGGTGCTGCCAGGGTCAATGGCGGAAGCGGGCATAGCGGTTATACCCAAGCCAGGGAAAGACCATACCACATGTGGGGCATATAGGCCTATCTCGCTCATAAATTTAGATGCTAAAGTGTTGGCCAAAATTATGGCAGCTAGGCTGCAGAAGGTAATGCTGAAATTAGTGCACAAGGACCAGACAGGGTTTATTAAGGGGATGCAGGGAGGGGATAACATCAGGAAGTTATTGAACGTTATTTGGTCCCTGCAGGAAACTGAGAAGGAGACAGTATTTCTAACAGTGGATGCTGAAAAGGCATTTGACAGAGTTGAGTGGAAGTTTATGTTTCAAGTGTTGGGGAAAATGGGACTAGGGGAGAATTTTCTGAACTGGGTGAAGGCATTGTATGCTAATCCCAGGGCCAGGATAAGGGTGAATGGATGATACTCCGAAAGCTTCCAATTAGGTAGGGGAACATGCTAGGGATGCCCACTGTCAACCTTGCTGTTCGCCCTTGTAATAGAGCTATTAGCGGAGTATCTACGGAAGCAGACAGATATTATGGGGTTGAAGGTGGGGGGAACAATTAAGTAAGGTGGCCTTATTTGCAGATGATGTGATTTTCACCCTAAGTCTGCCGTTTTTTAGTCTAACAAATTTATTGAAAGCTATAGAGAGATATAGTGAGGTAGCTGGTTAAAAGATTAACATGAGTAAAAAGGAAATTTTGGGGTTTAACTTGACAAAAGATATGGAAAAGAGGTTGCGAGACGGGTTCGCCTTCAAGTGGGTACGAAGTAGTTTTAGATACCTGGGAATACAAATGGGAAACTCAGTAGATAAATTGCATAAATGGAATTATAGGCCTCTGATTAGGCTATAAGGCAGGGTTTAGCTAGATGGCAGGGGTTGCATCTGTCTTGGTTAGGGAGGATAGCAACGATAAAGATGAATGTTCTACCAAGGATATTGTTTGTCTTTATGGCATTGCCGTGTAAAGTCACAAGGGCCTGTCTCAAACAGTTCCAGGATATGATTATGAGGTTTATCTGGGCTGGGAAGGTACCAAGAGTAGGGAAAACCATGATGTTTAGGGCAAGAGAGGATGGGGGTTTGGAAGTGCCGAATTTAGTAAATTACTATGAGGCAGCGCAGTTGAGAGCCGTGTTTGTATGGAAGGAGAGGGGCGAGACGCCGCAATGGGTGAATATGGAAAAAGAGCGAGGGGAAAATTTAGAATCAACAGTGTGGGATAGCTTAGGGAAAAGGTTGGGGAGAATGGTGAGGTGCCTCAAAAGGAGTTAATGTGGCAGATTTGGGGGAAGTGGAAGAACTACCTGACACAGGGAAAGCACCTGTCTCGGGAGACACATATACAGAGAATGGGGAACTTTGCACCTGGGAGAATGGGAGGGGTCTTTAAAGAATAGGCAGTTAGGGGATTAGTAAGGGTGGGTCAGGTGGTTGATAAGAAAGGGAGGATCAGATCCTATAAGGAACTCAAGGATACCTATGGGGTAAAAGACATGGAGCAGTATAGTTATATGCAATTGTGGTATTTCTTGCAGCAAGATGGGGTAAAGAAGGACTTACAAAGCTGCACAGCAGAGTTTGAGGAATTAATGGAAAAAAAGGAAAATGTAAAGGGGTTGGTTTCAAAGCTGTATAAGATTCTCAATGCTAAACACGAGAATAAAGCTTGGTGACAGGAACAGTGGGAAAAGGAAATAGAAGGCCCATGGGAGGAAGGAAGGTGGAGGGGAATTTATGAAGGGGAAAGAAGATTGGCGTGGGGAATGGCCCTGGTGGAGAATTGCCTAAAAATCAGATTAAGGAAGGTGTGGACACCAGTCAGGATGCAAGTTATATATAAGGATAGGAATGCAAATTGTTTGAGGGGCTGTGGGGAACGGGGGGACCTGCTACACATGATTTGGGGATGCCCCAAAATTCAGAATCTGTGGGGAGAGCTGGCGAGGTTTTACTGCGAGGTAACGCAGATACAGATACAGATGAATGTAGCAAGAATCATCCTAATTGAGGGAGAAGAGGGAGGGAATACAATGCTAAACACCTTCTGGCATCATTGTGTGGTGGCTGGTCAATTGGCAATTTTCCAAAGGTGGAAAAATGGAGAAGCACCTTCTATGCGTGAGATTATTGGAAGAGTAGAGTTCCTATGGCATATGAGCTTGGTGGGTGCATATAGACATAGTAACATAGTAAATGACGGCAGATAAAGACCAGCATGGTCCATCCAGTCTGCCCAGCAAATATACGGCAAGAGTAGGTGCACCCACCGCTCCGTGCAGGCCACCCCTCCCCATGTCTTTGTTTAGGGATGGACCCATCACTCCATGTAGGACACCCCTATTTGTTGAGAAGTTGGATGGTTCAGTTTATTTTGTTTTTATCCTGTTGCTATAAAGGGATCCGCAGTGCTTCTCCCATGCTGTTTTGAATTCCGTCACCGTGTTTGCCCCCATACTTCCATCGAGAGAGCATTCCAAGCATCCACCACCCTTTCAGTGAAAAAATATATCCTGACATTGCCTTTCAATTTTCCACCTTGTAGCTTCATGTTATGCCCTCTAGTTTAGCAGCTCCCTCATCTTTAAAAGAGGAGCAAGGCATACGGAGGTTTGGCTATGAAGAATGGCGGGAGAGGGGATGGAGAGAATGGATGGAGAAATAGTGGAGTACAGAAGGAGGAGGAGGAACTGGGGGAAGGGGAGAGGGGGGCTATATCGGGGTGGGGGAAATAGGGGGGGGGGGAAATGAAAAAATGTTCGGACATAAAGGGGGTAAAGGAAAATTAGAACCAGAGGAGAGGATGTTCTCAGTGTACTTACTGTGTTACAGTAATGGGGTGAAGTTAAAGGTTTGGAAAGGGGGATGTGGGGAGCGGGGAAGGGAACAGCGAGATACTGGAGATGAGGGGTTGCTCTCCCTGTTGTGTTAGGTTTCTGTTAAAGTTTCGAGCTAAGGGTTTAAGTTAATGTTTTAAGATTGTGGTATATGGAGGGAAGGGGAGAGAAAGTTTGGTGGTGATATTTGCTGGAATGGTAAGGAAGGGTTATGATGATCTTGTACGATGTAGACATCCACATAAAAGTGTGGCTGGATGGAGTAGAATGTTATTATTATTATTTTTTTATGTTATTAATATTACTGTTTAAATGTGTGGGTGGAGGTTCTAATAGGATGTGTTGATATAATACAATATAGCACATTGAGGTATGGAAATGGTGTAGCAGCAGAAAATAACAGAGTTGGAGATTGTATGTTATGAAGAGTCAATAAAAAATTTTAAATACAAAAAAAAAAAAAGCAGTGGGCCACACAGATCCCTGGGGTACTCCACTATTTACTTTTCTCCATTGGGAAAATTGGCTATTTAGCCCTACTCTCTGCCTTCTATCTTTTAACCAGTTTCTGATCCACAGTACTACACTGCCTCTAATCCCATGACTTTTTAATTTCGCCAAGAGTCTCTCATGAGGAACCTTGTCAAAGGCTTTCTGAAAATCCAGATACACTATATCAATCGGCTCACCTTTGTCTACCTGTTTATTCACACCTTCAAAAAAAATATAACAGATTAGTAAGACAACATAGAAACATAGAAACATGATGACAGAAAAAGACCACATGGCCTATCTAGTCTGTCCTTCCATATTAACAATTACAACAGTCCACTTTTGGTCCGATGCTTTTTTGAATTCAGTTACTGTCCTCATCTCTACCACCTCCACTGGGAGACTATTCCATGGATCCACTACTCTTTCCGTAAAGAAATATTTCCGCATATCACTCCTGAATCTATCTCCCTTCACCCTCATCCCATGTCCCCTCGTAGCAGAACTTGCTTTCAATTGAAAGAGGCTCTCTCCCTGAACATTTATGCCACGGAGGTATTTAAACATCTCAATCATATCACCTCTATCCCGCCTTTCCTCTAAGGTGTGCATATTAAGATCCTTAAGTCTGTCCTCATATGCTTTATAATGAAGCCCACTAATCATTTTAGTAGCCACCCTCTGCACCGACTCCATCCTGTTCACATCCTTTTGAAGGTGCGGTCTCCAGAATTGCACACTATACTCCAAATGAGGTCGCACCAAAGACTTATACAGAGGCATTATCACCTCCTTTTTTTCTGCTAGCCATTCCTCTCCGTATGCACCCAAGCATCCTTCTAGCTTTTGCCGTCGCCTTTTCTACCTGTTTAGCTACTTTAAGATCATCAGACACAACCACGCCTAGGTCCCGCTCTACTTTAGTGGACAAAAGTACTTCACCTCCTATGCTGTATTGCTCCCTTGGATTGCTGCAGCCCAAATGCATGACCTTAAATTTTTTAATATTAAATCCCAGCTGCAAAATTCTAGACCATTCTTCAAGCTTAGCTAGATCCCTCCTCATGTTATCTACACCTTCCTGGGTGTCTACTCTATTGCAGATTTTGGTATCATCCGCAAAGAGGCAAACCTTACCCGACAGCCCTTCCGCTATATCACTAACAAAGATGTTAAAAAGAATCGGACCAAGGACAGATCCCTGGGGCACACCGCTGGTAACATCCTTCTCCTCAGAGTGAGCTCCATTTACTTGTACTCTTTGTCGCCTCCCACCCAACCAATTTCTAACCCAAGCAGTAACTTTAGGGTCCATCCCTAGGGTGCTCAGTTTGTTTAGAAGTCACCTGTGAGGAACAGTGTCAAAGGCTTTACTGAAATCTAAATACACCACATCTAGAGCTCTCCCTTGATCCAACTCCCTGGTCACCCAGTCAAAGAAATCAATCAGATTTGTCTGACAAGACCTACCTCTGGTGAATCCATGCTGCCTCGGATCCTGTAATCCGCTGGACTCCAGAAACCTCACTATTTTCTCTTTCAGCAGCGTTTCCAATAATTTACTCACCACCGAAGTTAAACTAACTGGCCTGTAGTTTTCAACCACATCCTTACTTCCGCTTTTGTGTAAAGGCACCACATGAGCCTCTCTCCAGTCCTTTGGCACCACTCCCGACTCCAACGAGGCATTGAAAAGGTCAGTCAGTGGAGTTGCTAGAATGTCCCCAAGTTCCCTCAGTATTCTAGGGTGTATCCCATCTGGTCCCATCGCTTTGTCTACTTTAAGTTGAGCTAGTTTCTCACGAACACAGTCTTCTGAAAAATGTTCAAGATGTCCCTCGCTTCTGTTCCTATTTGTGGGTGTTTTCTGAGGTCCTGCTCCTGGTTCTTCATCTGTGAACACAGAACAAAAATATTTGTTAAGCAATTCCGCTTTATCCTTATCAGCTTCTACATATTCCCCCCTACACCCTTGAGTCTGACAATACCACTTTTGCCCTTCCTCTTCTCACTAATATATCTGAAAAATGTCTTATCCCCCCCATTTTATTGCATTGGCTATTTCCTCCTCCTTTTGAATCTTTGCCTTCTTGACTACTTTGCTAGCTTCTCTAAGTTTTTCCAAATACAGATGCCTGTCTTCCTCTCTCTGTGATCTCTTGTATTTCATGAAGGCCTCCCTCTTTTTCTTCACTTTTTCAGCTACTTCCTTAGAAAACCATAGCGGTCTCCTTTTCCTTTTGCCTTTATTTACCATTTTAACAAAAAGGTTGGTTGCCCTTAAAATATCCCCTTTCAGTTTTGACCACTGTTTTTCTACATCCCCCAGCTGTTCCCATCCCACTAACGACTCCCTGAGGTATTGGCCCATCTTCGCAAAGTTAGTCTTCCTAAAGTCTAAGATCCTCACCTTGGAATGGATTCTAACAGCCCTAGTCCTAATACTGAACCACACCATCTGGTGATCACTGGATGCAAAATGATCTCCCACTACAACATCAGAAACACTTTCACCATTGGTAAACACCAAGTCCAGTATGGTCCCTTCACGTGTGGGGTCTGTTACCAATTGCCTGAATAGTTCTCCCTGTAGAGAATCCAGGATCTCCTTACTTCTAGATGATACTGCAGCAGGAATGTGCCATTCAACATCTGGCATATTGAAATCTCCTATCAGTAGCACTTCCCCTTTCCTAGCAATGCTGCGTATGTCTTCAATTAACTCTCTGTCCACCTCTTCCTCTTGTGAGGGAGGTCTGTATATCACACCAATGCAAATAGATTTCTCTTTCCCTCTTTCTAGTTTAACCCACAATGCCTCCTCTCTCCCTTTTAAGCTCTGTAATTCCAAAGCTTTAATAGTAGTTTTTACATTTGGGCCACTCCTCCTCCCCTTCTTCCTACCCTGTCCTTTCTGAATAAAGTATAGCCAGGTATAGTTACATCCCAGTCATGGTTTTCTGTGAACCATGTTTCTGTAACTGCCACTAAATCCAAGTCAGCCACTCCCACCAAAGCTTCAACATCAGGGATCTTATTTCCCATGCTACGGGCATTTATACACACTGCTTTCGATATGTTACCCCTGTTACCCATTTCCATAAAGGTATTTAATGTATCACCTACCTGGGGGCTTTCTTCACCTATCCCCAACAAATCTAGTTTAAAGCCCTCTTCAGTAGATTAGGCAGTCTACTACCGAAGATGCGTTGACCTTTCTTGGACAGATGGATGCCATCTCTGCTCTGCAACCCTTGGAACAGCAACAGACAAGACTTTCCTTGGCTAAATCCATGTTGACTTTCTCCCATTAAACCATGACTATGTACATGATCAGTAATTTTATTCTTTATAATGGTTTCTACAATTTTGTTTGTTACTGATGTCAGACCCACAGGTCTGTAGTTTCCTGGATCCCGCCTGGAACCCTTTTTAAATATTGGCGTTACACTGGCAGTTCTCCATTCTTCAGGTTCTACATTTGATTTTATGATAGTTCACAGATTACTAATCTCATATTTCAGTTCTTTCAATATCCTTGGATGTCTACCATCCAATCCTGGTGATTTGGTAGTCTTCTGTTCAAATAGTTGTAATACATCTTCCTGGTTTATCAATATTTCTTTCAGTTCTTCCAATACATCACCTTTATATACCATTTCAGACACGGGTAAATTCCCTACATCATTTATATATACGATACCTGAATGTACACCACATTGACTGGTAGAAAAGCAGTATATAAGTCTAGTTAAATAAAAATACATAAATCTTCTTCAGTAAAGACCGAAGCAAAGAATTCATTCAGTCTCTCCGCTATGGCCTTGCCTTCACTTAGCGCCCCTTTTACTCCTCTATCATCCAGTAGTCCAATGGACTGTCTCGAAGGTTTTTTTGCTATGAATGTAGTTGAAAAAGTTTTATTTTGCATATTTGCTTCCACAGCAAGCTTTTTTTCAAATTCTCTCTTTGCCTTATCAATGTCTTGCATCTAACTTGGCAATGCTTATGTTGTATCTCGTTTTTGTCATTTGGTTCCTGTTTCCATTTCCTGAAAGATGCTTTTTTGGCCACAACAGCCTCTCTGACCTTGCCTTTAAACCATGCTGGCAGTTTTTTGGCCTTCCTTCCACTTTTTTTAAAGTGTGGAATACATCTGTTCTGGGCTTCCAAGATAGTATTTTTAAACAATGCCCACGCTTTATGCACATCTTTAGTCTTTGCAGCTGCTCATTTTAGTCTTTTGTTAACTATTTTCCTTATTTTATCATAGTCTGCTTTTTGAAAGTTAAATGGGAGTAATGTGGATTTCCTTGGCGTCCTTCTTTCATTTATTAAATCAAATGTGATCATGCTGTGTTCACTATGCCAAGTGGCCCCAACACCCTTATATCTTGTACCAGATCCTGTGTTCAATAAGGACTAAGTCCAAAATAGCTTTCCCTCTTGTTGTTTCATGAACCAGCTTCTCCAAGAATCAGTCATTTATTTCATCTAGAAATTTCATCTCCCTAGCATGTTCTGCTAGGACGCTGGCCCAGTCGATACCCAAGTAATTGAAATCACCCATTATTACTGTGTTGTAACTTTCGTTAGTTTCCCTGATTTCTTTCAGCATTTCATTATCCATCTGTTCATTTTGGCCAGGCGATCAGTAGTACACCCTCATTTCCATTGCTTTCCACTTTGGAGATGTATTCTTCTGCCTTTGTTGTGTACTGAACTTTGAATGCCCTGGAAATCCCCACAATAAATTTTCTTGCTGCCTTACAACCACCGACTCAACTACATTTGTCCTTCAAGAGTAAAAATCACTACAAGTCCCAGAATACCCTGGTGACAACAAAGGGAACTTTATTCAGAGGAGGACATATAAGGCCGTTTCCAGCCTTGAGCCCAAGTGGAGGCGTCGCAAGTGGCGTAATATTGTGGATTCCACGCATGTGCAGAAGATTACCATCAGGATACCTGCTGCAGGAGTAACTTTGCTGTGGAGCCCAGCTGAGGAGGGCCCAAGAAAGTGAAAACCGCAGTGCAGAGGAGACTACAGCAGACCGTCACAGGTGTTAAGCGCGAAGCTTCACCCAAGCCAGTTAACGGGTACCTAGCCGGGGCCAGTTAAGGATACCAGGGCAAGGGGTGCAAGGCTAGCTGTTGAAAAAAAAAAAAAGTGAAGAAACTTTTTTTTGCTTTTTTTGGTATCGCTCTTTGGTCTGTGTGTGTTTGTTTGTTTACAGGAGTTTAAGATGACGCTCGAGGCTCAGGACGTGCTAAAGTGGATGGCACATCAGTTTGAGCGGCAGTCTGACTTGTCCTTGAAGGCGCAGGAGAGAAGTGCTGCGCAGCTACAAGCACAACAGAAGCCACTACTAGAGTTGTTGGAGGCATGGCTGGCGGAGCAGAGAAGGCAGACCAGTCCAGCAGCAGCACCTCCCGGGTCCAGTACACCAGCTGCTTCACTCGTGCTGGGTTTGCAGGCTGGTGGGACTTTCAGCTTTGGACAGCTTACTGATAGGGACAACATTGATGATTTTCTGGAGGGTTTTGAACGGGTGGCTCACCTAAGCGGATGGCTAAAAGAGCATTGGGCCATGCGTAAAGCGGCATCCCTTACTGGGGGAGGCTGTAGCGGCCTACCGAGCTATGCCACCTATGCTTGCCAGTAATTATGACAAGCTTAAAAAGGCAGTTAGAGAGAGATTGGGGCTAACTTCTCTAGTATACCACCGCCTACTAAGGGCTGTTAGATTAAATTCAGGCGAGACTCCTAAGGCCCTATGTCTTTATCTTTTATCTTTATCTTTATTCACATTTGATAAACCGCTATTTGTAAAACAATTAAGCGGTGTACAATAAAAAGTATGAATTTAACACTGCAACTCAGGAAAAAGAACGCCAATAATAGATAGGAAAGAAGGAAGCAGGACAGAGTAGTAACAACACATTATTTCCAAATCATAAGACAAGACATAGCCTGGCTGGGCTACACAGATAGACGAACTGGGGCAGACAGGTGACAGACTATGATGGAACAAAGACAAAGACAGGGTAGTCAGGGGGGGGCTTCGGGGGGAAGGTCGTATGCTTTCTGAAATAGATGAGTTTTAAGTAATGACTTAAACTGAGGATAAGATGGTTCTAACCGAAGAGGAGTTGCTAACATGTTCCACAGGAGGGGTCCGAAGAAGAAAAAAGCAGAATGGCGAGTTTGTTCTAGGTGGGCCTGGGATGGTGAGGGAAGGGATAGGCGGTTGGCATGAATTGAATGGAGAGTCCGTACCCTAGTAAACAAATGGCTGACTCCGGAAGGGAAGACAGTTGAGTCAATTATAGATAGTCTGGTATTGGAGCAATACATGGATGCTGTACCCCAACAAATGCAAACCTTCCTTATACTCCAAAACTGCAAAACCCCACAAGAGGCCGTAATGCTGTCAGAACTGTTTATGGAGGCAGAGTTGAGTACCCATGAAGGTGGCAGTGCTTTCAGGGTTTGTGATAAGGAAGCTTATCATAGCTCAGGAAGGAGCTATAGGAAAGGTGAAGTGACTCTGAACAAGCAACCTGTCAGTTCTGGTAGAAATAAGAAAACAGAATTTTCTCATAAAAGACTACCAGTCCCAGAATGCACCAGGTTTCCAACAGCCATTAGAGGAGCTGAAGTGGGGAAACGTGTGTTCAATCAGGAGGGCTATGAGGTAATCCCTAAGCACTCATCTCAAAGGGCAGGGCCTGATTCAGCACAGCTGCGCTGTGTTAGGGAGGAGCACTCATCTAAGCAGAATAAAGGTAGAGTTTATTCTACATAGAATTATCCTCATCATCTTCATGATCAACTTGGATATCCTCATCCTCAGTTTCATCTGGAGGATCATCAGAAGCAGAAGCCAAACCGGACGGACAGAGAGGGCAAGAAACCCTTTGGAAGAAGGAAGAGAAAAGCCTTTGGGAGGTCTAGAGGAGTCTGGAGCAGTACGTATACTGGGAGGCATTCCAAGGGCCAGCATACACCATTGGACTGGGGAAAGCCAGAGGAATGGTGCTGCAGAGCTAGGAATCTCCAGACGGTACCTGTGAGGGAGACGGCTGCACGTGGAAGGGACCCTAAGACCCGTGCTAGAAGGTATGTGAAGAGAGATCCAGTGTCCAGGGATCTGGATTGGAAGGCTGGACATAAGAACTGGACTACATACTGGCCAGGCTATATAGAGAGGAACTCTAACAGCAATGGGAGCTCAGGTATGAACACTGATCTATGCCCTAGCTATAACCTTGAAAGACAGCAGGGAAACAAGTATTCTCCTGAAAGTGCTCCATTGGGAGATTCATCTGTGCCAATCCATGATACTGAACCCATGCTTGTTGAAGAAGGGGGAGTGATTGCAGATGAAGAATGTGTTTACATGGACTGCTCTCTGTCTAAACTCCTTTGGTGATTTTCTGTTAAAAATACAACAACCATCACAAAGAAATACAAGCTTGTTCTTTAATCTACTCAGAAAAGCTCCTGAGTAGGATTTTTAGCCACGCAGTAGAAAGCAAGCCAGCTAAGGGGTTTCAGCTGGGTAACTACTAGCAATTGAGCCTTACCTAATTGCTTGTGAGCTCTGAGGGAATCACTTCTGAATCTATGTGGGAAGATATAAGAAGTTTACCTGAAAAGAACAGTTTTTCTCTTCTTTGTGGATTTTTGTTTGTTGTTTGATACACTGCTAAGAAAATATTAGCTAAAGCCTACAGAAAAGACCAGTTTGTTACCAACCAGGTCTTATTTCTTTTGCTTTGATTGCCTGACAAGTTCAAATGTTGTTTTCCTGATTTTGTTTTTCCAAGTTTAACACTGAAAGCAAG
The DNA here is from genome assembly GCA_033557465.1 of Ichthyophis bannanicus. Lineage (NCBI taxonomy): Eukaryota > Metazoa > Chordata > Amphibia > Gymnophiona > Ichthyophiidae > Ichthyophis > Ichthyophis bannanicus. The sequence goes on along the minus strand of CM066031.1, from coordinate 606,611,410 downwards.
TAACCTGATTTATGTGCTACCAAGCGTATCTGTGTTGGGAGAAATAACCCCATAAATAAATATCTTATTGGCTTTACCCTCAAGCACAACTATTTATTGTGAGCAGCTGTGTCTGGTGTGAATGGACTGCATTGCCCACAATCCCTTGCAAATCATATTGATATATGCACTTGCCAAGACTGTGAACATTCTCACCCAGGCAGCCGTCTGACAGGTTGCAGTAGGTGGCGTATCAGAAAGGAGGAAGGGGATGAATGATGACTCTTTAAAAATGTATAGGCCAATGTTGAAAGGCTGTGTTACCCGAAAGAAATGTTATAAGTGTGGTAAAGAGGGCCATGTACAGCGAGAGTGTTATGTAAAGACAGCTTTGGTAGCGGAGAACCATCCTAAGGTTAAGGAGGGATTTTTGCTAGCAGTGGAAGTGCAAGGAATTGCAACCACTGCGCTTTTGGATTCAGGTTCTGAACAGAGCATGCTGTCCAAAGCGCTCTGGCGGCAAATTGAGGCCAGGAGTGGGGACGCAGCAATTCAGCCTGTAAGTAAATTAAAAATCCGATGTATACAAGGAGGCATCTCCCTATACCCTGTCTACAAACTTCAAGTAAAAGGGTTAGGTGTAAGCAGACAGATTCACATAGCTGTGGTACCTCGACTACCTCATAATCTAGTGCTAGGGAAAGACTGGCCACAGTTTCATAGGGGTCTGGAGCAGGGCCTGCTTGCAGAAGAAGCCATGGTCACCACAAGGGCCCAGTTGAAGGCCCTAGAAACCGATGAGGAATCTCTAGGAGAATCTGTAGAAGAGCTTCCCTCACATGAAGACTTGATAGCGTCCCCAGCAAATAAAAGTAAAAAGGGAAAGGGAGAAAAAGGTAGGGAGAGGCGGTCTCGCTCCCAGCAAAGGGCCGAAGCTCAGGATGGACAGGGTTTGCCATGGGTACCGGCCGAACTAGTGGCCAAATTCCCCACCTTTCCAAAAGAGCAGTGGGCCAATGCCGCTCTAACCCAGGCATTTAAGTATGCCCAGAGCAGAAGGGATGTCCTACCAAGATTCCTTTTGGACACAGGGGTACTCTAAAGGGAAAGCCGAGTTCCCCGTACAGGGACAGAACGTAAGCAATTAGTGGTGCCTGCGACATTTAAAACTTTGGTTCTAAGGCTGGCACATGACCACCCAGTCGGTGGACATAAGAGTATACAAGGAACCTTGTACCAAATTTTGGCCCGTTTCTATTGGCCGGGGGTGTTTAAAGAAACGGCGAAATTTTGTGAAGCCTGTCCGGCATCCCAACGTGTTTCGGTGGCTCATCCGAGGGAGGTACCTATGGTACCCGCCCCAGTAATTTCGGAGCCCATCCATAGAATAGGTATGGACATTGTAGGACCACTAACCAAAACACCTCGTGGGTTCCAATATATATTAGTAGTAGTGGACCATGCAACAAGATTCCCTTGGGCTATACCACTGCGCACTATATCAGCGAGAGCAGCGACCGGCGAGCTCATTAAGTTGTTTTGCGAAATAGGATTCCCACGTGAAGTGCTTACAGACAGAGGGAGCAACTTTATGTCGAGGTATCTAGCCCAAGTATGGGACGCCTTCGGAATTCGGCATATTAAAACGTCCGCCTACCATCCCCAAACGAACGGGTTGGTGGAAAGATAAAATCAAACTCTAAAAAGAATGCTATGACATAGTTTAGAGGGCGACATGGCTAATTGGGACACAGTGCTCCCATTTGTCCTGTATGCCTGCAGGGAGAGAAAACAAGCATCCCTGGGAACAGCGCCGTATGAGTTAATGTATGGCCGATCCCCTCGCGGCGTTTTAGACATTTTAAGGGAACAGTGGGTAGAACCCGATATAAAAGAAGTGGGCGTGCCTGAATTTCTAAGAGACCTGAAGGGCAGGTTACGCCGTGCCTCCCAGGTCACGGAAGGGAATTTAAAAACTAGTCAAACAAAGCAGAAAGCATACTATGATCGGGGCACAAGGCAGCGTCAGTTGCAGGTGGGCGAAAAGGTCCCGCGCCAAAGTTTGAGAGCCAGTGGAAGGGCCCTTATAAGATAGTAAAGCCTGTAGGGCCAGTGTCCTATCTAGTTGAAAATAGAAGAGGCCGCAGGCAAGTCTATCACTTAAATGTTTTGAAGCCCTGGCATGACAGAGTAGCTTTGGCCCATCTAGCCATGATAGATCCTGAAGCAGAGAGCTTAGAAAAGACACACCCAACCACAGAAGCCTTAGATGGTATCACAAGCTGTGCCAATGTTATTGAGCCAGCCCATGATATCTTAAGGGGGGGGGGGGGATCTGTAGTGATGAAAGCTCTCTGGAAGGTATGGAACTTGAAGAAAATCCTGATTTTCCCTTTGAAGTGAATGGCAGTGCACACATGCAGGGGAATTACAAGCCAGATCAAAGGAAAAGTTAGCTCCCTGCTAAAGTCAGGCCACACCCTAGCTCAGGGGTGGAGACAGGCTTCCCTGCTGATTGGTCACACAGGTGCAGAGAACAGGGAATTCCCAGCAGGCAACGGTGTTTAAAACCACAAGCAGGGCAGAGCAAGTTAGATTTACACACGGACACAGGAAGAGTCAAGGGAAGGAGCACTGACTCAAGAAACACAAGGACAGGCACAGGAGGTACAGATACGGGGACAGCAACAGAAAGCAGAGGCACAGGTGAACGGAGGAGAGGTGGACGTGGAGAAAGGAATAGGAACAGCTGTTGGAGCTGGTAAGGTGAGAGAGGAGAGAGAGAAGCTGAAGCTGTGCTTAGCTGGAGGAGAAAGCCAGAGGAAATATCCCAAGAAAGCAGCTACCTCAGAGGGACTGGAGAAGGATATAAGGAGCCTGCATTTCAGCGCCTGGAGGAACCCAGGAGGAAGGAAATCAGTGTTTGTCTGAGGAAACATCCCCAAGGTAAAGCCAGCAGTTTCATTACTGATAATTCAGCAGAGAGACAATTTGCCAGTTATAAAGGTCAGGAAGCTGAGTCCTCACCGTCTACTGTTAAGAAGTGGGTAGAGAGTTTTTCATATGAGAAAAGCCATAGCCCTGATAAAAGCACAGCTTTTGAGACTCCAAAGCTAGAAGCATTAAGAAAGCTGTTTTCTGAGGAAAAGGTTCACTCCCCTAATGTAAAGGTGCCTGTACAAGCTGAATTGCTGTGGAACCAATTTCAGGAGTTCTTGAAAGAGAGAAAGCTTGAGAAGGCTTATAATCCTGAGAGAGATACTGTTTGCTCTGATGCTATTGAAGGAATGCAAGTAGATTCTTGTTTGCCTAATTGTGAATGTGACCCCATTCCAGACTGTTCTTTATCTCTAAGGGAAGATTCTGCAGTGTTGAATAGGAACTGAGAATCTGTGAAACCGTATAGGAAATAAGGGCAGTTCCTGCTTTGAGCTGAGGAAAGCTAATTCTGTGTTTCACTGAGTTTTATTACTTGCTGAAGTTAAGAAGCAGTGCTGTGAAAAAGTTTGCTTTCAAAAGAAAAACCACAGCTGTTATAAGTTTGCTTGTGTTGCTGTTAACTGACCACACGGGGGAGTCCCCGGTGTGAGTGTGTGTGAGAAGCAGAACAGCTGAACTGTGGAAAAGGTTTTGTTACGTCTTTCTCATTATCCTGATTTCATCTTTATGTTGGAGATGTATCCTTCTGCCTTTGTTGTGTACTGAACTTTGAATGCCCTGGAAATCCCCACAATAAATTTTCTTGCTGCCTTACAACCACCGACTCAACTACATTTGTCCTTCAAGAGTAAAAAATCACTACAAGTCCCAGAATACCCTGGTGACAACAAAGGGAACTTTATTCAGAGGAGGACATATAAGGCCGTTTCCAGCTTGTAAGCCCTTGGGCCCAACTGGAGGCGTCGCAACCCTCCCTCTGGAACACCCTCCCGAGCCAGATCCGAAGCAACAGAGACCTCTCCACATTCCGGAAACAACTAAAAACCATCCTGTTTCAAGAATATCTTGGACCAGAAAAAGACTTTTCTCATTGAATGCACTTCCAGCCCCCTTGACCTACCCCCTCTACCACCAACCAAGAGACTTACGTCTTCTGTCTAATTTGTTACTTTCTGTTCGGATCATCAATGTTGGCCCCCTTGGTGACGCCCCCCCCCCTTTTTTCTCTGTCGACTTGATTACTGCCCCCCCCCCCCTTTTTGTTAAACCGCTTTGACCCAGTGAAAAGCAGGATATAAATGCAGCTAAATAAAATAAATAAATATAAAACAATTTCACAAGACTCTTGCCCCCTATCTAGAAGGCCTCTTTGTAAAGGTCTCTAGAAACAATTTATTGCTCAAAGATTACTGATCCTGTTTTTCTTAAGACTTATTTATTCCAGAAAGCTTTTGACCTCCCCCCTGAAGCCCCCCCCCTGACTGTCCTTTGTTTTTGTCTGGTGTCCCATGAATCGTCCTTGTCCGTCTTCCTTCTGTCCTTATGGTTTATTATGATTTGGCATTAATGTGTGATGTGTTTGCCCTTTTCTGTACCCTTCTTTCCTATCTATTTTCGGCGTTCCGTTTCCTGGTTTGCAGTGTTTAATCGGTTTTTATTGTACACCGCTTAATGCTTCTGCCATAGCGGTATATCAAATACTGAATAAAGATAAAGATTTTCCTTTTATGCTAAGTTATACTCTGATTTGATTTAAATTAAAGCTCTTTGCTGATACTAGGCCCTGACTGAGTATGAAATTTAAACTAGAATCTCTCTGCTGGGTTCTGAATTTAAACTGAAAATTCTCTGCTGAGTTTTAAACTTAAACTGAAAGCTACCTGCTGAGTTTTTAATTTAAACTAAAAGCTCTTTGCTAGGCCCTGACTGATTTAACAAATACACTAGGAGGTATGTTTACTAATTAGCGGTAGCGGCTTCCCTGTGATATTGGAGCCGCGGCCCCATTGAATTCAGTGGGACCGCAGCTCCGATATCTCATGGAAGCCGCTACCGCCGATTAGTAAACATACCCCTAGATGTAGAAGTATAGTGTTAAATTGTACTTTTATGTAATAGTCCCTTTGGGAAGGTGGGAGGTGGTCCCAGGGGGAGGAAGGAGGAAAAATTGTAAAAAAAAACCATGTATGAAAAATGTGAATTATTTGGTCAAGAAATCATTCGGTATTACATTAATGGATTGTTTGTATGTATATGTTGCTTTATTGAGATTGTGCTATTAAATTTTCTAACAAAAAGATATGACCATAGATAATTCTTATATCAAATATGTACAATATATACAATACAATACAATACTCCCCATTCAATCTAGAAAGTATGTTGTGTTAGTTTCTTGACTTAAGCAAATTTCTTGCTCTTCCCAATAAAAAACTTAATCAGTGGCAACAAGGTCTCAGAATTGCGGGCCACCACCGGCTCTTCGAAACGCCAGATGGTATACTGCCCTATATACATCAACGACCTTAGAAAATTGCTCCAGCCACTGTTTTTTAATAATTTTATCAAGAAAAAAGCTTAAATACTATAGTGCTTATCGATAGTAATGCAACTTGTGGCTTCCAAAGTAATCTCAGAAATATGACTACTTAGCTTTCATTCGGCTATCATAGGAAACTTGGAAAGTCCAACCGTTGAAATTCATAATCCCTAATTTTTGCCAATTGTATCACTTAGCAATAGCAAAAACAACCCCAAAAACGGTAGTCAAAGTAACACCACAAAAACAAGACCCCATTGTGTTCCCCAAAAAAACTTCTTTCAGTATATTTTTTTGTCGGACATAGATCGTGAGGAGGAGGCACTATGAACCAACCCACTAACACGATACATATCCCTTTTATTCAACCACATAGGTTCAAATGTTCAAAACGTTTAAGTACACAAAAACATTTCAGCAATAAAAAAGCACTGCACTTATCTGAGACATGTGCGACGTGCACGTTTCGGGGGGAGAAACCCCTGCATCAAGCGCTCAGAACTCCACTTATAAAGAAAAACCACAGCCGCCATGGAACTGGCAAAAAACGCCGAATTGTTGGCAGTTTAAATAAAGGAAACCAGCTTTGGATTTGGCTAACAAAAATGCCTGTCAAAAACAACCAACCAATCAGAAGAGGGGAATCCCCACAAGGCAGAGCACCCCCTAATCATGAAAGGATGACATCACATGGCCCCCAGCCAATCAATCTCACAGTTCAAACCAGTAGGAGACACTGCCCTTAAAAGGAATATCCACCGTTGTTCAAGCCTCCGTAACTTAAAGGTCCGATCACCCCCTCTAGGATCCGCAGGGACATGATCGATCACAGTTCACCGTAGCTGCTGAAAGTCATGATGAAATTGAGAACAATGCGAGACCTTCGGAGCTGTAAGAATCAGCTGTCAAAGACGACTGGCATGCTCCGCCAGACGAATCCGAATCTGTCGAGTAGTACTACCCACATAACGTAAAGGCAGGTGCATTCAATAAAATAAACCACATAGGTGGAATGACAAGTGGTTTGCCAATGACGATGAAAAACCTGGCCCATATGTAAATCAGCCCAAGAACCACCAGACATGGTGGTGTCACAAAACCGACAGGCTCCACAAGGTTCATGAAGTCCAGTCCGTAATTGGGGACGCAACGGGCGATCCAAAGATGTGGCAGAAAAAAACAGCTTGTCCCGGAGATTGGCTCCCCGCGAATATGCAATCCGCAAGGGCTTATTAAAACTCAAATGAAGAGATAAGACTGGCCAATACTTCTTCAAAATGCCTACCACCCGTGACGAATTGGACATATAGGGCAAAAGAAATAAGACCTGGTTGGTAACAAACTGGTCTTTTCTGTAGGCTTTAGCTAATATTTTCTTAGCAGTGTATCAAACAACAAACAAAAATCCACAAAGAAGAGAAAAACTGTTCTTTTCAGGTAAACTTCTTATATCTTCCCACATAGATTCAGAAGTGATTCCCTCAGAGCTCACAAGCAATTAGGTAAGGCTCAATTGCTAGTAGTTACCCAGCTGAAACCGCTGAAACCCATCATCCGCTGCAGGAGACGGCCGAGCCGATGGCCACTCTAAAAACCACTCCCGATGCGAATACAAGGCCCTCCGATAGGCACGCGATACAACCGAGCTATTAAATCAGCAGCATGAGTTTTAAAGTGAGCCATAGAAGAGCATAACCGTCGAAGCCTCAAAAATTGTCCATAGGGCAAACCCTTTCGCAGGGGCTCAGGATGGAAACTGTTATAGTTCAACAAACTATTACGTTGCACCGGTTTGTGAAACAGAGTGGTGGCCAAACAGTCCCCTGCCCGAAAAACAATCATGTCCAAAAATTCCACATGATCAGAATCAATATGGGCAGTATATTGAATATGAGGTTTTAATCCATTTAACCAGTCCAAGAACACATGCAAAGAAGGTAAGTCCGACGTCCAGATGAAGAAAATGTCATCCAAAAAGCGCTTCCATACCAGAACTGATGAAAAATTGGGTGAACCATAAACAAATCGCTCTTCCACATCTGCCATATAAAGGGTCGCCACCGAAGGAGCCACAGTGGCCCCCATGGCGATGCCAAATATTTGCTTATAAAAGGACCCTTCAAACAAGAAATAATTACGGGTAAGAACCAACGTGATCAAATCCATCAAAAAAGACTTGGGCAGCCGAGGGGGAGCCTGTAAAAACAAACCATGCAGCAATTGCAGTGATTCCCCTTGATCTATATTAGTATATAGCGCAGCAACATCAAGCGTAACCAGAAATACGGGTTTAGATGGTAATATCACATGTTGTAATATTTGCAGAAATTGCGTGGAATCCCGAATAAAAGACCGAACCAATGCAGCCTCTTTACTCAAAAACACATCGCAAAATTTCGACAATGGTTCAAGGACTGAACCCCGACATGAAATTATTGGTCTTCCTGGGGGGTACGTCAACGATTTATGTACCTTGGGCACAAGATACGTAATAGGTGTTTTAGGATGAACCGTAGAAAGAAAACGCAACTCCCTTGAAGTGATCCAGCCCCTAGAAAAGGCTTCCGTTAACAAAACCCGAATCTCCATCTGTAAAGACAGTGTGGGGTCGGCGTCCAACCGAAGATATACCCGCGGATCAACTACATGAGACCGCAATTTCGACATATAGTCCTGAGTGTCCCACAGCACTATTGCGCCCCCCTTATCAGCACTGCGAATTGTCACAGAAGAATCCTGCGCTAACCGCTGCAAACATGCCCAATCCGAACGAGCCAAATTAGACTTCCATCTAGGAAAAGAGTTTTCTTGTGCCTGGAGATCCCTTAACACCAAAGATTGAAAGGTAACAAGAGCCGGATCCGGCGAGCCCGGCGGAACCCATCGAGACGAAGGTCTCACGATGGACACATCCGAAGTGCCCAAAGAATTGGTCTCAAAGTAATGCAATATATGTAACTTTCGAAAAAACCGATGCAAGGCCAGCCGCATGGCAAAAGAATCATATCCCACCGTTGGCACAAAGGAAAGGCCCAAATTACGAAGCCGTTCACTAGGCACATCCAAAGGACGGGAAGTCAAATTAACCACTAAAGAATCTGATTCTGACGGGCACGCTGGCAAGTGACTGGAGGTCCCCCTTCCGATAAATGTTCTCCTGTCCGCCGCGTTCGATATCGCCGCGCACCGCCTGCCCGAAAAACCTGCTGTTCCTTGGGCTTGGATTTTGGGGGGCGCTCATCCTCCGTATCCTCTGATGACACGTCAAAGGTAACTCGCCTGTTGGTAACTCCATCATCAGTCTCTGATTCATACATCCAGTAGTAGACACGTCCAGAATCATAGTCAGTTTTATCACGTGTAAATTTCCGAAGCTTGAAAGCCTTAAGATAGTCAGAAAAACCCTTCAGCTGACGAGAAAGGTCGGCCTCCTTAGACTGGAACACAGAGGGCTCCACAGACTTCTGCAGTACCTCTTTAGCCTGAGTTATCTGATCTTCCAATACCTTCTCTTCCACCACAGTACGCTCCAAAATCAGAGCGATAAGATCGAAGCTGCATTTATTACAAATACGATTCCACTTCGATATGAAATCTTCATCCGTCAGAAACATCTTCGGAGCCCGAGTCATACGTAACCCCCGTCGTCGTCGTTACTTTGCCGTCGTCCCACATTGCTTGATGAAGTGGATGCCACGGATGATTCTGCGGGACCTTCTTGGACTGAATTTAAATCTCTCCGGAAGAGGTTGCTTCAGGCCCAGTATCATGGGGCTTCGATGTCCCGTTATTTGAAGACCCGCTTGATTCCACGGGGGTTACGTATGACTCGGGCTCCGAAGATGTTTCTGACGGATGAAGATTTCATATCGAAGTGGAATCGTATTTGTAATAAATGCAGCTTCGATCTTATCGCTCTGATTTTGGAGCGTACTGTGGTGGAAGAGAAGGAACAGCAGGTTTTTCGGGCAGGCGGTGCGCGGCGGTATCGAACGCGGCGGACAGGAGAACATTTATCGGAAGGGGGACCTCCAGTCACTCGCCAGCGTGCCCGTCAGAATCAGATTCTTTAGTGGTTAATTTGACTTCCCGTCCTTTGGATGTGCCTAGTGAATGGCTTCTTAATTTGGGCCTTTCCTTTGGGCCAACGGTGGGATATGATTCTTTTGCCATGCGGCTGGCCTTGCATCGGTTTTTTCGAAAGTTACATATATTGCATTATTTTGAGACCAATTCTTTGGGCACTTCGGATGTGTCCATCGTGAGACCTTCGTCTCGATGGGTTCCGCCGGGCTCGCCGGATCCGGCTCTTGTTACCTTTCAATCTTTGGTGTTAAGGGATCTCCAGGCAAAAGAAAACTCTTTTCCTAGATGGAAGTCTAATTTGGCTCGTTCGGATTGGGCATGTTTGCAGCGGTTAGCGCAGGATTCTTCTGTGAAAATTCGCAGTGCTGATAAGGGGGGCGCAATAGTGCTGTGGGACACTCAGAACTATATGTCGAAATTGCGGTCTCATGTAGTTGATCCGCGGGTATATCTTCGGTTGGACGCCGACCCCACACTGTCTTTACAGATGGAGATTCGGGTTTTGTTAACGGAAGCCTTTTCTAGGGGCTGGATCACTTCAAGGGAGTTGCGTTTTCTTTCTACGGTTCATCCTAAAACACCTATTATGTATCTTGTGCCCAAGGTACATTAATCGTTGACGGACCCCCCGGGAAGACCAATAATTTCATGTCGGGGTTCAGTCCTTGAACCATTGTCGAAATTTTGCGATGTGTTTTTGAGTAAAGAGGCTACATTGGTTCGGTCTTTTATTCGGGATTCCACACAATTTCTGCAAATATTACAACATGATATTACCATCTAAACCCGTATTTCTGGTTACGCTTGATGTTGCTGCGCTATATACTAATATAGATCAAGGGGAATCACTGCAATTGCTGCATGGTTTGTTTTTACAGGCTCCCCCTCGGCTGCCCAAGTCTTTTTTGATGGATTTGATCACGTTGGTTCTTACCCGTAATTATTTCTTGTTTGAAGGGTCCTTTTATCAGCAAATATTTGGCATCGCCATGGGGGCCACTGTGGCTCCTTCGGTGGTGACCCTTTATATGGCAGATGTGGAAGAGCGATTTGTTTATGGTTCACCCAATTTTTCATCAGTTCTGGTATGGAAGCGTTTTTTGGATGACATTTTCTTCATCTGGACATCGGACTTACCTTCTTTGCATGTGTTCTTGGACTGGTTAAATGGATTAAAACCTCATATTCAATATACTGCCCATATTGATTCTGATCATGTGGAATTTTTGGACATGATTGTTTTTCGGGCGGGGGACTGTTTGGCCACCACTCTGTTTCGCAAACCAGTGCAACGTAATAGTTTGTTGAACTATAACAGTTTCCATCCTGAGCCCCTGCGAAAGGGTTTGCCCTATGGGCAATTTTTGAGGCTTCGACGGTTATGCTCTTCTATGGCTCACTTTAAAACTCATGCTGCTGATTTAATAGCTCGGTTGATGGCTAAGGGCTACCCCAGGACAGTTGTAACGCGTGCCTATCGGAGGGCCTTGTATTCGCAATAGGAGTGGTTTTTAGAGTGGCCATCGGCTCGGCTGTCTCCTGCAGCGGATGATACTGTGACCGGGGTTTTGCCCTATATGTCCAATTCGTCACGGGTGGTAGGCATTTTGAAGAAGTATTGGCCAGTCTTATCTCTTTATTTGAGTTTTAATAAGCCCTTGCGGATTGCATATTCGCGGGGAGCCAATCTCCGGGACAAGCTGTTTTTTTCTGCCACATCTTTGGATCGCCCATTGCGTCCCCAATTATGGACTGGACTTCATGAACCTTGTGGAGCCTGTCGGTTTTGTGACACCACCATGTCTGGTGGTTCTTGGGCTGATTTACATACGGGCCAGGATTTTCATCGTCATTGGCAAACCACTTGTCATTCCACCTATGTGGTTTATTTTATTGAATGCACCTGCCTTTACGTTATGTGGGTAGTACTACTCGACAGATTCGGATTTGTCTGGCGGAGCATGCCAGTCGTCTTCGACAGCTGATTCTTACAGCTCCGATGGTCTCGCATTATTCTCAATTTCATCATGACTTTCAGCAGCTACGGTGGACTGTGATCGATCATGTCCCTGCGGATCCTAGAGGGGGTGATCGGACCTTTAAGTTACGGAGGCTTGAACAACGGTGGATATTCCTTTTAAGGGCAGTGTCTCCTACTGGTTTGAACTGTGAGATTGATTGGCTGGGGGCGATGTGATGTCATCCTTTCATGATTAGGGGGTGCTCTGCCTTGTGGGGATTCCCCTCTTCTGATTGGTTGGTTGTTTTTGACAGGCATTTTTGTTAGCCAAATCCAAAGCTGGTTTCCTTTATTTAAACTGCCAACAATTCGGCGTTTTTTGCCAGTTCCATGGCGGCTGTGGTTTTTCTTTATAAGTGGAGTTCTGAGCGCTTGATGCAGGGGTTTCTCCCCCCGAAACGTGCACGTCGCGCATGTCTCAGATAAGTGCAGTGCTTTTTTATTGCTGAAATGTTTTTGTGTACTTAAACGTTTTGAACATTTGAACCTATGTGGTTGAATAAAAGAGATATGTATCGTGTTAGTGGGTTGGTTCATAGTGCCTCCTCCTCACGATCTATGTCCGACAAAAAAATATACTGAAAGAAGTTTTTTTGGGGAACACAACGGGGTCTTGTTTTTGTGGAATTGTATCACTTAGAGCAGTGACACTGGAGAAGATTATGTTCATTGAAGTTACAAGGAAGCTTCTTGCATGGCAATTTTCCTTTAAAGAGAGAGATGACTTAATCAAAGCTCATTGGTTTCAGAGCTTATATAGGAGTAGTAGATTAGTTTCGACATCTGTTGACTATACCTTCGCACAATGCACACCAAGAAAGAGGAAGATGTTAACTCCAGACTGATGGACCAAAGCATTTATGCAATTTGTAGAGACTCAACAAAAGCTTATTAGATGATAACAGAAGGGGTCTTGAGGGTTCACTGAGTCATTAATGAATACTTTAAATTCAGTAATAATAGAGAAGCAGTGTTGGGTAGTGTGTGGGATGGGTTAGGTGGCAGTTTATAGCAATTGCTGTAAAAAGGAAAAGGGACAAGGCAAGGAAGGAAGGAGAAATAAATTAAAAAATGAAAAAATTAATGGATGAACATAAGAAGAATGCTTCAAGAGAGGTTTTAAAAAAGATAGAATTTGTTAGGGAGGAGTCGAGAGGTATATGTTTAGATGAATGGGCATTTCAGATAGAAACATTAAAACTGTAATTTTGAGTTAGCTAATAAGTTATCTAATAAGTTAGAGACAAAAAGTGTGCAAAATCAATTATTAAAAATACAGAATCATAAGAAAGAGCTGATTAGAACATAAATGCCATGCTGAGTCAGACCAAAGGTCCATCGAGTCCAGGATCCTGTTTCCAACAGTGGCTAATCCAGGTCACAAGTACCTGTAGGTTCCAGAAGGTAGAAAGATTCCATGTTGCTTATCCGAGGGGAAGCAGTGGATTTCAGCGGTCCAATTTAATAATGACTTATGGACTTTTCCTCCAGGAACTTGTCCAAACCTCTTTTGAATCCAGCTACACTAACAGCTTTACTACATTCTCTAGTAACGAATTACAGAGTTTGATTACATGCTGAGTGAAATTTTCTCTGATTAGTCTTACAAAGAAGCTACAATGTAGCATATTTATGTCCTCTAGTCTTTCTACTTTTCAAAGAAATAGAATAATTATCCACATTTACCCGTTCCACTCCATTCATTATTTTGTAGACCTCTATCATATCTCCCCTCGGCTGTCTCTTTTCCAAGTTGAAGAGCCTTAACCTTTTAAGCCTTTCCTCGTAGGGATATCCTTCCATCCCATTTACAATTTTGGTCACTCTTCTCTGTAACTTTTCTAAATCTGCTATATCTTTTTTTAAGATTTGGCAACCAGAATTGCAGACAATATTTAAGATGTGATCGCACCATGGAGCAATACAAATGCATTATAATATACTTAGTTTTATTCTCCGTTGCTTTCCTTATGATTCCTAGCATTCTATGAGTATTTGCTTTCTTGGCCATAGCTGCACACTGGGCAGAGGGTGGGTTTCAATGTATTATCCATGATGATGCCCAGATCCTTTTCTTGCATAGTGATTCCTGTTATGGAACCTTGCATCATGTAACTATAGTTTTTGAAAATAAAGAACATAAGAAATGCCATACTGGGTCAGACCAAGGTCCATCAAACCCAGTATGCCGAAGTTGCTTAGCCGCTCTAAGAAAACGTAGTACATCCGGATGTAACGAAAGACGTAGTCCACGAACCGGCCCTCGAAAAACTGCCAGGGCCGCTAATTGCACCTTTAAGGTGCTCAGAGCAAGACCTTTCTCAAGCCCGCATTGAAGAAACGCGAGAATATCTGGAATGGAAGACAGGCGAGTCCTCAAACGGCGTTCTGCACACCACGCCTCAAAAACGCGCCACACACGAATGTATGCCAACGATGTGGACTGTCGACGTGACTGCAACAAGGTGTTGATTACTGATTCTGAATAGCCTTTGCAGCGCAAACGCCGCCTTTCAAGAGCCATGCCGTAAGCAAGAATCGATCCGCCTGGGGCATCCAAACGGGCCCCTGATGCAGTAAGTCGGCCCGAGCGGGCAACCTCCACGGTGGAGCCACAAGGAGGCGCATTAGATCGGCATACCAAGGGCGCCTGGGCCAATCTGGAGCAATAAGAATCAGCAGACCCTCGTGCTGAACGGCTCGCTGAACGACTCGGCCCACCAAGGGCCACGGAGGAAACACATACAGAAGTTGCCCCAACGGCCAGGGCTGAACTAGACCGTCGAGACCCTCTGACATATGCTCCCTGCGCCTGCTGTAAAAGCGAGCCGCCTTTGCATTGCCCAGAGTTGCCATCAGGTCCACTACCGGTTGACCCCAATGTACTTTGAGCTCGTGAAACACTTTGGCATTGAGCTTCCACTCTCCGGGATCGAGGACATGTCGACTGAGATATAGTTCGCTTGTACATTGTCCTTTCCTGCCACATGAGCTGCCGAAAGCGCCATGAGGTGCAATTCCGCCCAGTGAAACAAGCGCTGACTCTCCTCCAGAAGAAGAAGACTGCCTGTCCCATCTTGGCGATTTATGTATGAGACCGTCACTAAGTTGTCGGAGAAGATGCGCACCAGCTTCCCCTCCAGAAGACTTGCAAACGCTAACAGCGCCAGATGTACCGTTCTCAGTTCCAGGCGATTGATGGACCACAGACTCTCTTCCGCTGTCCAAGAGCCCTGCGCTATGTGAGTCAAACAATGTGCTCCCCAACCGGACAGACTGGCATCTGTAGTTACCAAAACCCAGTCCGGCAGCGCTAGGGGAACCCCCGCCTGAAGATGTTCCGGAACCAACCACCACTGAAGACTGACCCTGACATGATCGGGACAGCTCAAGCGACGAGAAAGGGGATGACGTTGCGGAGACCATCGCGAAGGTAGAGCCTGTTGGAGCGGCCGCATGTGCGCTCTGGCCCACGGTACCAAATCCAAGGCCGCCGCCATTAGCCCCAGTAACTGACTGTTTTTCTGTGGCAGCGTCAGTGTCAGTTGGCCGGGTAAACAGCTCAGAGAATGGGACAGAGCCTGTCTCCTCTTCTCTGCTAGGGGTGCTCGGGAGGAGCGGTTCTGGGAGCCCCAGCTACTGTCTCTCTCCTCGGAGTCTGTTCACTTACCGGATCGCTGGCAGCGGTTCCTTGTGGAGTTGGGAGCACTTCAGCCTAACCGGCATATAATTCAGGTATTGCTTGTGAAGTTTTTACTCAGCGCGCAACTGCTCCGGGGGCTGTTCGCTCGGTCCGCGGTATGCAGGAGAGCAAAGGGGATTCACAGCATCAGTTTTTAACGCTGCAGCCATCAGGAGAAAGCGCGGGAACGGCGGCCATCTTAGGAGGGCCTTCCGTTTCAGCAGCAACTCTTCCTAAGGCAGGCAAACGCAAGGCGAAGTCTTGTCATGGCGCAGAAGGTACTGCACAGCCTGTGCTGCCAGCGGTTTCAGAAGCGCTCGATCCTCTGCTTTCGGCAGTGTTTATTCTAGCGTTTCATAGAGCTTATTTAATGAAGAAAGCTCAGGCTTCTCTGCCACTTTTGTCAGACTTTCCACAGCTGGCTCAGACAGGGGTCTCTAGCTGGTCTGATCCCGGAGAAGGGGTTGCCTCTTTGTCAGCATTTAAAGAGTCTAAATTAGATACCGTTTCTCTTGGAGCTGAGGCTTTAGGGCCTGAAGAAGGGGAGCTTCTCTCAGAGCAGGGTTTGGACTCCTGGCCCGCAGACTTAGAGGAAGGAGAGTTAGGTCCTGGGGATGATCCCAATATTTTTAGAGTTTTTAGGAAAGAGGAGTTGCCAGCCCTGATTGCGCAGTCCCTTACAGCTCTCAGTATCGTTCCTCCGGTAGTTCAACAGGAACCTTTGGAGGATCCCTTGTTGCAGAGTTTCAAAACCGAACAGAGATGTTTTCCTCTACATAGGGTGATCAAACAGATGATTAGAATCTGAATGGGAATGTCCTGAGGCTTCCTTGAGAGGGGCTAGGGCTATGGCACGGTTGTATCCTATGCCCCAGGAGGAGAGAGAACTCCTTCGTATGCCTAAGGTAGATGCTCTGGTTTCGGCGGTCACCAAGAAAACTACCATACCCGTAGAGGGGGCTACGGCCCTTAAAGATATGCAAGATCGTTGGTTAGAGGGGCTGTTGAAACAGGCCTTTGATGCCAGTGCTCTGGCACTACAAGCGTCCGTCTGTGGGGCATATGTGTCCAGAGCTGCGATTCGGTGGGGTCAGCTGGCCTCTAGTCCGAAGGATGAAGTGTCTCCTTCTGGGGAGGGGGCGAAGCTGGAATCGGCGGCGGCGTATTTGGCGGATGCCTTTTACGATTTGATTCGCATTTCCGCGAAGGCTATGGCTTCCATGGTTGCCGCTCGTCGCTTTCTTTGGTTACAGAATTGGGCGGCGGATTCCTCCTCCAAGGCCCGTCTCAGTAAACTCCCATATAAAGGTAAGCTTCTTTTTGGGGAGGCGCTAGAGAAAATTGTTAACGATTTAGGGGACTCCAAAGGAGGGCGTTTGCCCGAGGACCGTCCTAAATCAGCTAAGCAAGGCTCCTTTATTAGGGGTCAAGGGCGTGAGTTTCGCCGTTTTCGGGGAGCCCGCTTTGCTCCCTATCAGCGATGTCGCTTTCTGTCCCGGGGGCAGTCCTTTCGGGGCGCTAGAGGCGCCAGTAGAGGCTACTTTGGAGCTCCTCCAGCTTCCCTTAAAAAGCCGCAATGAAGCGAGGCCGGTCCAAGCGGAGCTTCCAGTAGGAGGTCGGTTACAGGAGTTTCTTTCCGCTTGGGTCGTCATTACTACCGACAAGTGGGTACTGCAGATTATTCGCGAGGGATATGCTCTCGAGTTCAATTGTCATCTAGCTGACGCATTCGTTTTCTCTCCGTGCGATCCGCTCGCCAAGCGGAGGGCGATCCACGACACGTTGCAGCGGTTGTTGCAACTCCGCGCCGTGGTTCCAGTTCCGTTAGGCCAGTGCGGCTTCGGTCGATACTCGATTTATTTTGTGGTACCCAAAAAGGAAGGCTCTTTTCGGCCCATTTTGAATTTAAAGCACGTGAACCGCTGTTTGCGTGTCTCTCACTTTCGAATGGAAACATTGAGATCGGTGATCCGTTCAGTAAGGCCGGGGGAGTTCCTCTCCTCCATAGACTTGACGGAGGCCTATCTGCATAGTCCTATCAAACCAGATCATCAGCGATTTCTTCGATTCCCGGTTCCCATGGGTCATTTTCAGTTTCGGGCCTTGCCGTTCGGTCTCGCGACAGCGCCGCGCACTTTCACCAAGGTGATGGTGGTGGTGGTGGCGGCTCTGCGCAGGGACGGCATTCAGGTTCACCCTTATCTGGACGACTGGTTGATTCGAGCGGCTTCACGAGAGGAGTCGCTGAGAGCGACCGCTCGGGTAATTTCCTGTTTGGAGAGTCTCGGATGGGTTGTGAATCAGGCCAAAAGTCATCTGGAGCCAGTACAACAGCTGACTTATCTCGGGGCCTTCTTCAACACGGACCGAGGTCTGGTTTTATTACCTCCAGACCGGGTTCGGAAGCTTCTCGCTCACGTGTCGAGTTTCTTGCTTGCACGGGCGCTGACAGCTTGGAAGTACTTGCAGTTACTGGGGCTAATGGCGGCGGCCTTGGATTTGGTACCGTGGGCCAGAGCGCACATGCGGCCGCTCCAACAGGTTCTACTTTCGCGATGGTCTCCGCAACGTCATCCCCTTTCTCGTCGCTTGAGCTGTCCCGATCATGTCGGGGTCAGTCTTCAGTGGTGGTTGGTTCCGGAACATCTTCAGGCGGGGGTTCCCCTAGCGCTGCCGGACTGGGTTTTGGTAACTACCGATGCCAGTCTGTCCGGTTGGGGAGCACATTGTTTGACTCACATAGCGCAGGGCTCTTGGACAGCGGAAGAGAGTCTGTGGTCCATCAATCGCCTGGAACTGAGAACGGTACATCTGGTGCTGTTAGCATTTGCAAGTCTTCTGGAGGAGAAGCCGGTGCGCATCTTCTCCGACAACTTAGTGACGGTCTCATACATAAATCGCCAAGGCGGGACAGGCAGTCGTCTTCTGAGACTGTCTTCTGTTACCAGGGGAGAGATGGGTAACCTAGCAACAAGAATCAGTTGGCCATGATAAAACCAGGCAGGCCGGCTGAAAACCGGCCGGTTGGCAACCCCAGTTTACACACACATTTACACCTGCCATGGAGCAGGAGTAAATTTGTGTGAGAAATTCTGTGCACTATTAAAGATTGTTCTGGAAGCCTATTATATAATAGTATATAGGTACCGATGTTGCCTTATATTAAGTGGGTTCTTTTTAAAATGATATACTTTAGGTGACCTGTTATAAGATTACCTCTTAAAATACTACTTTTGGAGGAATGTTATTACTCTTAGCCACATTTAAAAGCCCTGGAATAGTTTAAGAATATTTATCAATACAAATATGTTTGATTTTTAATAATAGAATAGTGTGTCTTGGACATCACATAATCAACATTCATTTTGACCTTTGTCTTTGTTTTTAGGAGAAAGATGCAATGATGTCTTCTGTACCGTTTGCCAGACCTCAGGACTTGGGCCCCTCTATTGCTATAGTGACTAAAGTAAACTATATTCAAGATTTGCTGCTCAAGAAGCATGATATTGAATTGTACATGCATTTAAACAGATTGGAAATTGCTCCTCAAATTTATGGACTGTAAGTATTAGAAAATAAATATATATATGTTGTTGTTGTAAAGTGCCGTCAAGTTGGTGTTGACTCATGACGACCCTCTGGATAGTTGACCTAAACTGAGTTTGGTCGTCAGTCAGGTGGCTCATTGTTGATAAAGTGGCACCCATATATTATTTATTATTTTTTTTTAAAACTACTAGCTTTATACTGCGGAATATTTGTTCTGATGAAAAAAATATATTCCTAAAACATCAAGAACTGAAAGGACTGCAATAGAAACCTAGAAAAATGATGGCAGAAAATGACCACATAATCTATTTAGTCTGCCAATTTATGCCAACTACTAAGCTCTACAATCTCTTCCTTTCCCTTAGAGGTCCTCTGTGCTTGTCCCATACTTTTGAATTCAGATGCAGTCCTTGTCTCTACTATCTCCGCTTGAGATCATTCCATACATCCACCACTCTTTTCACAAAGAAATATTTCCTCAGATTTCTCCCCTTTCATCTTCATCTATGTCCCCTCATTTCAGAGCTTTCTTTAAACTGAAAGAGGCCTGCTTCATATATATTATTACCACAGAGATGTTTAAATGTCTTTTTTATATTGCCTTTCTCCTGCCTGTCTTTCAAAGTATACTATGGTTACACGATGCAAGGTTCCACATTAGGAACCACCACCCAGGAAAAAGATTTAGGCGTCATTGTGGATACCATGTTAAAACCCTTGGCCCAGTGTGCAGCGGCGGCCAAGAGAGCAAATAGAATGCTAGGTATCATAAGGAAAGGAATGGAAAATAAAACAAAAGATATTATAATGCCTCTGTATCGTTCCATGGTGAGACCGCACCTTGAATATTGTGTGCAATTCTGGTCGCCGTATCTTAAAAAGGATATAGCGATTTTAGAAAAGGTACAGAGAAGAGCCCCCAAAATGGTAAAGGGGATGGAAGGATACTCCTATGAAGAAAGGCTAAAAAGGTTAGGGCTCTTTAACCTGGAAAAGAGACGGCTGAGGGGAGATATGATAGAAGTCTATAAATTAATGAACGGAGTGGAACGGGTAAACGTAGATCGATTGTTTACGTTATCAGAATATAGAAAGACTAGGGGACATGCAATGAAACTACAGGGTAAACTATTTAAGACTAATAAAAGAAAATATTTTTTCACTCAACGTGTAATCAAACTCTGGAATTTGTTAACGGAGGATGTAGTAAAGGCTGTTAGTGTAGCTGGGTTTAAAAAAGGTTTGGACAAGTTCCTGGAGGAAAGGTCCATAAACCATTATTAAGAAGTGACCGAAGATATCAATGCTTGACCCAGTACAAGCATTGTGGAACTTGTGTCTCTTGGGGAAACTGCTAGGTACATATGACCTAGATTGGCCACTGTTGGAAACAGAATACTGGGCTTGATGGACCTTGGTCTGACCCAGTATGGCATATCTTATGTTCTTATATATTGAGATCTCTTTTTCTTTTTTATTAAATTTCTTTATCGCAAAACATCAGCATACAACAATATATAAACAGAAAAAGGAACAGAATGCAGTTCCACCTATGCAATTCAAGGTACCTAAAACACATCTTAGCAATACACTGGTAGAGTTTATCTTCCCCCCCATAAATCCCCCCAACTCCACCCCTCTCTGCCCTCTAGCTTACAAAAGAGGTCCATTCCAGTTTGATATATATGTACAGAATACAAAATCCCTTATAACAGAAAGCCTTGACTCAGTGACAGGGAGCTAAACATTCATAAATCAGATAAAGGTGTCTCCTAAATCACGTTAAAGAGTTCCTTAAAAGGAATTGAGCAGTTACAGAATCAGAATTACACTACAGTACCTGGAGAGATGTAGATAGCACACGAGTCTCTCTTTTGCTAATATTGCATCTCTTATAAGTTTAAAAAAAAAGTTGCAAAGAATATCCAGAGATATACAGAGAGACATGCTCACTCAACCTGTTTACACGCCTTAAAAGTCATGTAAGGCAACCATATAGAATTGAGCTTAGGGGTATTATCTCTCACCAGAAGCATTAAAATTTCCATAGTATAAATATCCTCCACTTTAAGCAACCACTCTGTCTTTGAAGGTCCTTCCAGTGTCTCAATAACATCGACTTGGCCACTAACAACAAACATCTAGTGAGCTGTATTTCATCCATAGAGGTCAAGCAGTCCTCCTCTCCCCCTAAAACGAAAACCTCATATGAAAGGGATAACACCACTTGTAATATTGCTTTAATAGCCAATTGAATCTCTGAACAATAGGGTATTATTAATGGACAGCCCCGCCACATACGATCAAAATCTCCGTGAGAACCACAGTCCCTCCAACAAAATTCATAGAGATAGAAAACTTCCTTGAATATAACTGCCTTTTCTCCCAGACATCCTGTGCCCGGGCTCCCAAAAACTCTCTCCCAGTGCCTCTGATATACTGGCGATTTCTTATTAAAAATCCAGGCAAGTAGAGTGCACAGTTGCGCAGTAAGTCTTTTCTGACATCTTCCCATATATAACGCCTTCTCTAAATCGCTAGGCTCTCTAATTACCAGATTTGTAGGCTGGAGTACGAAAAGCTTCAGCTGGAAATATTGAAAGGCTAGGATTTGTATTCCCATTCTCTCCTCCAGCTTAATTTTTGACACAAGGATTTTATTCTTTTTTCCCTCCCGGCGGGGATTTTATTCCCTCCCGGCGGGGATCGAACAGGCCGGAGCCTCCCACCAGGCAGGATCGCCCAATCGGGGCACGAGGCAGCAGGCCTTTAAAACCAGCGCCGACAGAGCGTGCGGCCCTTCTCCCTCCGGCCTCGTGAAGAGCTCTCCCGGCGGGGATCGAGCAGGCCGGAGCCTCCCACCAGGCAGCATCGCCCAATCGGGGCACGAGGCAGCAGGCCTTTAAAACCAGCGCCGACAGAGCGTGCGGCCCTTCTCCTCCCTCCGGCCTCGTGAAGAGCTCTCCCGGCGGGGATCGAGCAGGCCGGAGCCTCCCACCAGGCAGCATCGCCCAATCGGGGCACGAGGCAGCAGGCCTTTAAAACCAGCGCCGACAGAGCATGCGGCCCTTCTCCTCCCTCCGGCCTCGTGAAGAGCTCTCCCGGCGGGGATCGAGCAGGCCGGAGCCTCCCACCAGGCAGCATCGCCCAATCGGGGCACAAGGCAGCAGGCCTTTAAAACCAGCGCCGACAGAGCGTGCGGCCCTTCTCCTCCCTCCGGCCTCGTGAAGAGCTCTCCCGGCGGGGATCGAGCAGGCCGGAGCCTCCCACCAGGCAGCATCGCCCAATCGGGGCACGAGGCAGCAGGCATTTAAAACCAGCGCCGACAGAGCGCGCCCGCGCCTTGCGGGCCCGCGCCTGAGGACCTCGCCAGAGGGCCCTTTGGCGTGGCCCTTAGGCGGTGGAACGTCCATAAAACAACAAGAAATCCTTCTGTCTCTTACCCTGAACTGCAAGTATTACTTAAACGACTCTAGAACTGTACAAGTATCTAATATCACATCTCTTCCCAACTGTGTTAGTGTTTATAACTGTGCCCAACAACCTGCCTTAGCATTCTTAGCAATTCAATACCTATTACTGTTGTCAGTAACTTACTCTCAGATTGAATACTGTTGTTTATGACTCACTTCAGATTTACTGTTGTCAGTAACTCCTCTCAGAATTATTACTGTTGCCAGTAATCCACTCCAGAAATACTATTGTTGCTAATAACGCACATCAGACTTGCTGCTTACTACCTTGCTACTAAGTAACAGCTGATTGCTCTACTGTTGTAAACCTTCCTACTTTCCCCGCGCTAACCATTAACTCTCCTCCCAATTGTTCCCCGTCCACTTTAACCAGGAACCCACGTTTTTAACACCTCAGCTAACATACCACTGAGCCAAATACTGAAAATGTCACATCCTAACATCATGCTAATAAGAATATCATACACCTGCATATTATTAGCGATAATAACAATCAACCTATCACTAAGCTTAAACAGCAATAATCATATGACCATTCCTATAATACACACACACACACCAGAAATGTCTGTCATTTTGAACACACTCACTCACACAACCACCCAAATATAAATTTTCATAGACTAATACAAATAAAACAAACAAAACTTCAAACATGCAAGGAAATCTGCGCCAACAATTCATCCTCCCTATCATGCATCCTTATCAATTCACGATCAATGAAAAACAAGCTCCCTATATTTAATGATCTGATAACAGACTTAAAACCAGATATCTTATGTGTCACAGAGACCTGGCTTTCTGAAACAGATACAGTCTACCTAAATCAACTTGATAATGAAAACTATGACATATTCTACAAACATAGATCCAATAAAAAAGGCGGAGGAGTACTAATGATGACGAAAAAGATACTAAATGCCAAATCAATCCAATCAAACATCTCTAGTAGCATAGACACATTATTAATAAAAATCAACCACTTGAGAATTTGTTTAATTTATAGACCCCCAGACCAAAGATCAGATTGCCTGGACTCTCTTATTGAACTCCTTAGCTCATCTACCGAACAAAACCCTATAATCATGCTAGGCGATTTTAACCTTCCATCACTACCAATACTAGACTCCAAACTATTTCTTGACACTATATCAGATATAGATTACACAGGTACACTATCAAAAAACTGCCTCCAGTTTTGCAACTGATTCCTATAGATTTTTGGGTGCTGAATCCAGGAAAAATAGCCAAAATGTTCCATCACGTCACGTTTTCTTGCAAAATTAGATTTCTTACCCATATAAGGAATGTTCATATAATTTCTTTTTAGCCGACTGCAGTTTATTTTCTTGGCCCAAAATAGAGGTTGTAATGGTTAACTAACTAGAAACACTCCCTCATGATATTTTAGAGTGTTTTGTATTCATTTTATACATTAACAGGACAATTGGGAGGCGGGGGGCTAAATCCAGTACTCGCGCTGGCGCATGTTCTTTCCTGTTCGCCTCGCCTCGTTCGCTCGCTCAAACACGGTGGTTGCGACATGAACGTTCCTGTCAAATTTCAGTTTCTTGCAAGTTCATTATTACCTTTTGTTTGCTCAGTCGTAATCCAGCTTTATTCCGAAGTGGTTCACTACAGTTGTAGTTTGCAGTGCTGTGTATTTGTGATGGTTCACAGAGCCAGAGGTTGCGTCAACTCTCCGGACAGTTTTTGTTTTATTTGTGGGGAATATACCGTGAAAAAGCGGCAGAGGAACATTTCTGCATTTATTTAAAAAGTATATTTTGCCTATTTCGGTTTGAAGTTAGGCGATCAAGACAAACCGTGGGCTCCTCACAAAGTGTGCAAGACATGTGAGGAAGATCTACGCTTATGGATGAAAGGTAAAAAACAAGCATTTCGTTTCGGAATACCTATGATGTGGCGTGAACAAAGAGACCACAGCAGTGACTGCTATTTTTGCTCTTGCATTGTGAAGGGATACAACTTAAAAAATAAGAACGTAATAAGTTACCCCAACCTTCCCTCAGCAATTAGGCCTATGCCTCATAGCAACGAAGTACCTGTGCCTGAACCACCAAAATCTTTGGATCATATTTGTGTGGACGGTTCTGATCATGATGAGACTCATCAGATGGCTTTTCCCGATGAGTCCAGTACTTCCGAGTTTGAAACTGAACCAGATCCGAAACCTGAACTTTTCTCTCAAGCTGAATTGAATGATTTAGTCCGGGATTTAGGACTCCCAAAAGATGCTGCCCAACTGCTAGGTTCTCGGCTTAAACAGAAAAATCTATTGTCACCAGGAACAACTTTTTATTGGTACTGCAACCGCGAGACACAATTTTTGAAGTATTTAAGCAAAGAGGAAGATTTGGTATTTTGCAACGATATATACGGAGTGATGGAAAAGTTTAAACTCAAGTATGATCCTGCTGAATGGCGGCTGTTCATTGATTCGTCAAAAGACAGCATAAAAGGTGTTCTTCTTCATAATGGCAACACATTCGCTTCAGTTCCTATTGCTCACTCTGTTATTCTCCAAGAAAAATACGAGAATTTGGCCCTGATTCTTCAGAAGATTCGTTATGATGAGCATAAGTGGATGATTTGTGGAGACTTTAAAATTCTATCCATGCTATTAGGGCAGCAATCCGGTTTCACCAAATATCCCTGCTTCCTTTGCTTGTGGGATAGCCGGGCCCGCGACCTACACTGGGGGAAAAAAGACTGGCCAATTCGGGAGTATTTGAGACCCGGTGAGAAAAATGTTCTTCATGAGAGCTTGGTACCTCGTGATAAAATTCTATTACCACCTCTCCACATTAAGTTGGGTCTCATTAAGCAATTCATCAAGTCCCTTCCAAAAGATGGTGAGTGCTTTCGGTACCTTTGCTCAAAGTTCCCCCGACTTTCTGAAACAAAGCTAAAGGAAGGAGTGTTTGTTGGCCCTGATATAAGGAAACTCATTTCAGATGGAGCATTCGCTGAAACGATGTCTGAGAAGGAAAAAGAAGCCTGGGATTCCTTCAAGGATGTTGTTCTCAAATTCTTGGGGAACAGGCAGGATGAGAACTATAAGGATATTGTTGCCAGGATGCTCAATGCCTTCAAAGAACAAGGCTGTAACATGAGCCTGAAAGTCCATTTCTTGCACTCCCATGTGAACTACTTTCCCGAAAATTTGGGGGCGTACAGTGAAGAACAAGGTGAAAGGTTTCACCAGGACATCAAGGACGCAGAGAGAAGGTACCAAGGAAGATGGAACACCACTATGATGGCTGATTTCTGCTGGTTGCTGCTGCGGGAAACCCCAGATGAAAAATACGCCAAGCAGCGCACCAAGAGAAGCATTCGGGGGAAGAAGAAACGGGTCCACCAGGAGATTGATTGACCCAAGAATGACTTTAAAATCTAAACTGTGTTGACAAATATCGTGTTTTTACTAAACTTTGAAATAAAAATTTGCTAGTTATTACCACAGTGTCGGATCTCATTTATTAGAATTTTATTTTCGCACCATCGGGTGTTTGTCTTCATGTATTGCAATGGTGCGGTTTGCGTTTTCTATTCTTACATACATACCTGTACAACATTT
This sequence comes from Ichthyophis bannanicus, assembly GCA_033557465.1. Taxonomy (NCBI): domain Eukaryota; kingdom Metazoa; phylum Chordata; class Amphibia; order Gymnophiona; family Ichthyophiidae; genus Ichthyophis; species Ichthyophis bannanicus. Next base: position 606,585,541 of record CM066031.1, on the reverse strand, counting down.
TTTGCATATTTCTTTGCTTTGCTTTGTGTCTAACCTCGCTCTTATATGCTCAATGTTTGTGCACATGTATGTGGCTGTTTTAAGTGCAGACAATTTTGCTACCATCACAGTGTGTTTTGTTGACATTACTCTATTCTTATGTGCTGCCTTGTTACAATTTTCTTTATTCTTATTTGAATAACTACTAAACAATTAGTATAAAGAATTCATCCAAGAAACTTTTATCTCGATCGCACTCAATCTGAAACGTTCACCTCAAACTGCTAACCCAATGTAGCAAAAAATCTGTACGTGATGGAGCAAATTGGTTACCAGATTTGGATTCAGCGCACCAAAAAACTTAAAAATCAATCGAAACATTAGAGGCAGTTTAAAAAAAAATTTTTAGTGTACCTGTGTTATCATCAAATAATTAACACAGCAACACATATTAGAGGAGGAACACTTGATATGGTTTTTCTCCCTGATACATTCTTCAAGCTAGTCAACTCAAACTCCGTAGAATGCACAGAGATGCCTTGGTCAGATCATTATATTATCAAAATAAACCTCATATATCCTACCACTAGCATCAAAAATTACACAAGTAGTGGCCCTACCTCAAAATTTAAAAAGTTCAATGAAACTGAATTCCTGGATTCAACTATCCCACACCTCTTACCATCCACATCAGATCTGGATGATGCGGTTAACAACTGGTATGAAACTATCAACAATGCAGCTAAAAATAATTACACAAATAAACAGAGAGTACACTCTAAAACAAACCGTACACCATGGTTTAACAACACACTAAAACAAATGAAAAGAGAACTAAGAAAACTTGAAACTAAATGGCGAAAATCCAAGTTGACAATACACAAAGAAATATACAATAACCATCTCACAAAATATAAAGAAACATTAGACACTACAAAGAAAAACTACTATGCAGCAACCCTATCAAAATCATATAACAGACCTAGAGAGCTATTCACCATTGTCAGAAGTCTAACCAATAACGCTCAAACTTCCAGCAATGAAATCACAGACATCTCACCACAAACCCTAGCTAATTACTACCAAAACAAATCAAAGAAACCATCAATACCCTTAGACACCTTTAACATTTCTCACCAGTCTGTAGATGTTTGGTCAGACTTTTACCCCGTTACAAAAGTGACTTTAAAAACTATCATCTCTGGGCTCAACACTACAACTTCACATTTAGATCCATGCCCTGTATCTTGGATAAAAAACACACTGCCAACACTTCTATCCTACATTCTCCCAATAGTCAACCTCTCATTAACCCAAGGTTACCTTCCACCCTCGCTCAAACATGCTCAAATACGCCCAATCCTAAAGAATTTCAATTTAGACAAAACATCCCCAGTATCTTACAGGCCCATTTCGAGCATACCATTTTTGGCCAAAATAATTGAAAAAGTAGTGCAATTACAAACACAGGAATATATAGACGCATCTTACCCACTTGATGAGCAACAATATGGATTCCGGCCACGCCACGGAGTAGAAACACTTCTAACAGTATTATTCGATACGCTCCTAAGAGGTATTGACAATCATAAACAGGCATTCATCCTCCTGTTTATTGACATATCAGCAGCTTTTGATAGTGTACATCACACAATAATGCTCAACAACCTACGGCAGATAGGCATAAACTCCACAGTACATAAATGGTTCACCTCCTATTTAAATAACAGAACGCAAAATATAAGAATAGGTAATCAAACCTCCACTACATATAAGCATGAAATAGGTTTACCACAAGGTTCAGCATTATCAGCCCTACTTTTCAATATTTACATAAAACCAATCTGCAATATCTTTAAGAAATTTGGAGTACAATATCACCTCTATGCGGATGATATTATGTTGTACATTCCATTTACGACCCCTAACCTACCGCTACAACTCCTATCAGACTGCTATAACGAAATCACAATTTGGCTAAAAACTCAAAATCTCAACATAAACCATGCCAAAACAGAAGCCCTAATCGTAACAAAAAATCAATCATTTATCCCTCCAACCCACATAACACTACAAGATCAAGAAATTAAAATAAAAAACGAAATAAGATATCTAGGCGTAATCATAGATACACACCTTACAATGGAAACCCACATTAGAAATACTATAAAGAAAATCTATTTCAAACTTAAAATCCTCAAACAACTACGCCCTCTAGTATTTATAGAGGATTTTATTAATATAATACATGCTACCATAACCCCTCACTTTGATTTCGCCAACCTAATACTAATGGGCATTTCAAAACAAAACATTAAAAGAATTCAACTAGCTCAAAATGCAACAGCTAGAATTATATTAAAAATAAACTCACTCCAACACATAACACCAATCCTAGCATCCCTTCACTGGTTACCTATACAAAGCAGGATAATATACAAAACAATAATAACATCATTCAAAGCCTTAAATGACATGGCCCCAACTACTCTATGTTAATCTAATATGCAAAGAACCATCTAAGACTACTCACAGAAAAGGACAATTAAATAAACTAAAGATTCCAAAAGACTTCATAAAAGCACATAAATTAACAAATAATAGAGCCTTTTCTCACATAGCTCCAACCATTTGGAATTCACTACCAGAGGATCTACGATCACTAACAGAGATCGTGGAATTCCGTAAAAAATTGAAAACGTATCTATTCACTAAACACTATAATACAACGGAAACCCTAGACAAAGGCTAAACAGCCACCTGTTCACATCTAGTACAAACCTAACATTCTAACTCGACAACACATATAACTTAAACGAAATGACGACCCAAGCTCTTATGCCCAAATACCTCCACATGTATATAGTTGCATATGTTATGTTCTATCTTACTCTGTTGGACACTACACTATGTTAGTTAATTGTTACTCACACTGTTCTAGCTTAAATATACTATTTGTTTATTACACTGTGCTTTGTTTAATTTATGATGTTCTATGTAAGATTTTATGACGTTCTATGTAAAACAAACTGCGCTTTGTTAATTGTTGTTAATTGGACACCGTAACTGAACTTTGGAAGATGCGGTATATAAATGAGTGTTAAATAAATAAATAAATAAATAAATTCTCAAAATAATTCTGAAAATACAAAGTAAGACTCCCCATACTCCTCCATTGCCAACCCATCTCTCTCAGAAACTTAAGTGCACTAAGAAAGATAAAGGGGGACAGCTGTGGGGAAACACTCTCCATTTTAAAAACATGGAGCCAGTACTGCAGCTAAAAAGGGTGTATCCGACTACGCTTTGTAAGCTCTCTGTGATTCACATACAGAAAAACAAGCAGCAGAATCAATGACTTCACAAAACTCTCCATCCTTATCCACGCTGGTGCCTCCCCAGGTTTATTCCAATACCTGATTGCCTGCAAGCAGGTGCAGTAATGGTACTATAAGGTACCACTGCTTTGCTCTGTCAGCCTTGTCAGAATATCATAAGCTATTTGGGGTCTCTTCCCTTACCATATGAACCCTGTAAAGTACCAATGTAACTCTTTAAAGAAACACTGAGGCAGAAATATCAGCAATTGTGTAAACAGAAATAGCTTGGGAAAGATGAATGTCTATTACATTAATGTCAAGAGATGGCAGCGTCCTACATATGCGACAAGTCTCCTTTTAGCCGCTCAGCAGATCCTCATAATTAAGCTTATACAACTGAGACAGATCAGCAGAGTTAATAACCCCTAAATATTTACATTTCTGAACACCCTGAAAATAAAAGGACCCACCCAGGTTGGCCATCCATCAACCTCTCGATATCAAAGGCAGCAATGCCGATTTTTGAAAGTTTACCGTGTAACCCAATAACCAACTAAATTTCCTGATGTTCTGCATTAGGAGGGGCATGGACCATGAATGGTCTCATCTGCATACAGGGAGATCACATGTGTCTCTTTACTTATAGTAATGCCTGCTTCTTGAAGTTCTTCTTTCATTTTGCAAGCAAAGGGCTCTTAAAGTTAATGAAAATAGCAAGGAGGACATGGGGCATCCTTGCCTGAACCTTCTTCCCAATCACAAGTGACCATTCATGAGCACTGCTGTTGTGGGTTCCCTATAGATGGACTCTATTCATTGACAAAACTTGGAGCCAAAACCAAAACCTCTGAGTACATGAAAGAGGTAGGGCCATTCTGTCTTGTCAAAGGCCTTTTCTGCATCCAATGACAGCACAACAAAGTTGCCCTCTCTGTCACGCACTGCGTGAATAATGTTGATAAGTCTTCTCACATTGGCCACCCCATACCTATTCCCAGTGAAGCCCATCTGATCCATATGAACCAAATTTGATATGACTCCTATGAACATAGCTTAAAATCTTGGTCAGAATTTTATAATTGACTTTTAAGAGGGAAATAAGTTGAAAATTCCCACATGAAGTCTCCTCCCTCCCTTCCTTATATATAATTGATCGCCGCATCATAAAAAAGTCTTTGGGAGAGTCATGACTGTTCTATCTCATTAAATACCTTATGCATCATCTGTGTGAGGCAGTTGGCAAATCACAAAGCTCTTCCAGTATTTAGTCTGGTCCCGCTGCTTTATTGCACTTTAACTCTATAATAGCCTTATTCTCACCTTCTGTAAAAGAGCTGTCTAGAAACTTTCTGTGGGATTCCTCTACCTGTGGCAAATGTCAACCCTTTATCTAATTATCCAAATAGTCTGGCATAGTTTGAGTTCTTCATGGACAAGCAGGAAGGTAAGTACTCACGTACGGGTAACATCAGTGATGGAGTCCTGTGCGGGAAAACTCACTAGCTTATTTTGGAAGCTTTTGGAGAGGCTCCACCGTACCTGTCTTCCTGCCTGCTGCTGCACCATCTTCCCCAGTCTTTGTTTCCTGCAGAGCCTCTAAGACATGTTTGCACTACTCGTGGGTAAAAGTGTCTTCTTTTCTCCCCTCCGGGGGTCTTTTTTGCTTGATTTTCTTACCTGCTATCAGTAACGTCAGTCTTGCCATCTGTTTTGTCCAGTTCTGACATCTCTCTTCATTTTTTGGTCTTATTTTGTTTTTCTCTTTCTTGTTCCCATGGCTGGCACCATCAAGCCATTCGACCTTGCCATGGCCGTTCTTCCTGTCATGTCCCAAAAGCTGACGAGTGATTTGAATAAATGCACTAAATGTACCCGGGTCATTTCGGTCATGGATGAGCACAACTGGTGCCCCGATCACCAGCCCTCTTCTTGTAATCTGTGTCTGTACATGACAAGAAGGGGCCTGAAGGGTCAAGAAAAGCACAGAGAATCCCTCTTGGGCAGCTCTCTGAGTCCACATTGTTGACTCCGGCATCAGTCCCGATGGCCCTGCTTGGACATGCCGAGGCATCAGCATTGAGAGGTCCTTGAGCCTACTCGGAGCACAGAGACCACAGTGGCCTGGAGTGGTAGCTTTCAATTGACCTGAACATAGAATGAAGGAAGGAATTGACATCGAAGGGGGACCCATCCAAGCACCAGGCTAAAAGCCATGCGCATCTGCATTGGAGCCCTTCCTGATGCGATGCCAGGAGCGATGGCTGGGAATGGCCCGCCAAGGTGCCCCGGCGGGAGCAATCTGCTCCCACAGTGTCAGAATTGCACTGCACATCCACTGATATCCATGGTCTCAATGCCCCTGAGGAGATGCCAGAGGCGGTGGCCAAAGCTGTTCCGGCCCCAACGCCTTCAGTAGCAGCAGTCCTGGAAAAACACCTCTGGGCCCTCGAAGCTCGCATGGCAGTGGTACTGGCGCAGCAATGGGCTGGCCCCTCGGTGCCTATGGCATCATCACCGCACATCATGCAACTGATACTAGAGACTCATGCATTACCAGAAATGGCAACTGTGTCGGGACATCAGTCGGAGTCGACCCCGGTTTCCACAGCCATTTCCCTCTGGAGTGTGTTGGGGTCCTATGTCCTAGTGAAACCTAGGAAATTCTTGATGCTGCATCGATCTTCTTGATGCTCCCCCTCACTGCACAGTTGGAGGGAGTGCCGGGAAGAGTCCCAACGATGCTTTGATGTTCTCTCGGAGTCAGTCTCAGACGACTGAGCAACAGATGTGGAATCAGAAGTCCTGTCAGACAGCAAGTCTCCTGAACTTCTATCAGATCCTTCTCTACCTCACAAGTGCTGGAAGTCTCCTCCCCAGGATATATGCTTCCAGGACTTTGTCAGGGATACGGCCAAGGCCATCCCCTTTTCCCTGGAGACAGAGAATGAGCCTAAGGTGGAGGAGCTAGAGATCCTCCAGTATCCTTTGGCCCCTAAACAGATGCTGACAGTGCACCGGATCTTGCAGAGGCTGCAGATGAGGATGTGGGAAAACTCTCTCATGATAACTGCTGTCAGCAGGAGACAGGGTTTGAGAAGTCTCAACTTCCGCACCACTCCCTGGTGGTGGAATCTGCCTTAAAGAGAATCAAGAGCAATAAGACTTATTTCGCCATGCCCCCTGGGTTGGGATGCATGGATGCTGGATTCTTTTGTCTGGCGCTGCTTCTATGCTGGTGGCCAGGGTCTTGTCGTACCATCTGTACAAGAGTATGTTCTTAAAGGATATCATGCTGGATCGTGTTGAGTTGGGCTCGTTCATTCTCCCAGAGCGGCTGGACTCCTATTGTGCCCTGGTGTGCCAAGGCTAGGACCATTCTAAGTACATGGTCCGGGCAACTTATTGTGCCTTTGAGTCGGTCTGTAGGGCGGTGACGGTGGACATTGGGGCCCGCTGGCTCACCTTGTTACAGTCTTCAGACTTGGATAAGTCTGTAGAGAATAAACTGGCGGATGTGCCTTGCAGAGGAGAGGACCTCTTCGGGGGACAGGCATAGGCCAAGGCTCATGACATAGAAAAGTAGCATGTCAGCCTCACCAGACTCTCGAGAAAGAGGTACCAGTTGCTGAAAAATTCTTACTACCAGCATAAGCACAAGTACATTCCAAGCCCTCAAAGCTCTGAGCAAAAGTTACAGGCCCCTCACCAACAGTGATGAGAAAAACCTCAGAAGACTAACCTGCCCCACATCCTAATCCCGGGACGCAGTTTTGACTGGTTCCTTCGGAGCATAGCCGGTCTACCCGTTACCGCAAAGAAAGGCGACAGCTCATCCACTTTTCCCACAGCTGGCCTCTCATCACCTCGGACTCATGAGTTTTGCAGATGGTCCAGAATGGCTACATTCTGCACCTTGCTGACCCACTGCCCCCTCCCCCTCCCCGAGGGAGTATCCCATTGACCCTCTGCACCTCAACCTGTTGCATGGAGAGATCTTCGCCATTCGCGCCATAGGGCCTGTGCCTCCTGCTCAGGTCGGGCGGGAGTTTACTCCAGGTACTTCCTGGTCCCCAAGAAGATGAGGCGTTTCAGCCCATCCTGGACCTCCGAAACCTCAACACCTTCCTGGTGCGAGAAAAGTTCAAGATGGTCTTGCTGGGGATTCTGCTCCCTTCTGTTCAGAGAAACGATTGGCTATGCTCCATGGTTCTCAAAGATGTGTACACGCACATTCCAATCCATCCTGCCCACAGGAAATATCTCTGATTCATACTGGGAGGCCAAAACTTCCAGTACCATGTGCTTTCCTTTGGTCTGGCCTTGGTGCCCTGTGTCTTTACGAAGTGCCTTGTGGTAGTGGCCGCTTATCTCTGAACCCTTACGTGGATGACTGGCTCAACAGAGCTCCACTCTGGACTGAGTCTGGCAATCAACCCAGCTCACCACCCAGGTGCTCGAGCTGTTGGGTTTTGTGATCAACTACCCCATGGCTCACCTCCAGCCCTCCCAACATCTGGAGTTCATCAGGGCCCTCCTCGACACCACTCAGGCTCGGGGCTTTCTTCTGCTGGACCGTCTGTGAAGGATGATGGCCTTGGTCTATGATGTCCAATGGAAGCGTCAAGTAATGGCTTGGGAGACTGAAAATCAGGTGGCAATTACTACATCAACAAGCAGGGGAGCAGAGGGTCGTATCTCCAGTGCTGAGAGGTGGTCCAACTGTGGAAGATTGCCATCATTCATGGTATGGAGTTGAGAGTAACTCATCTGCCTGGGGAACACAACTCCCTGCAGATCACCTGAGCCACGTTCTCCAGCCGCATAAGTGGACTCTGAACAGGGAGGTCATGGCCCGGATCTTTCATTCGTGGGGTAACCCCCTCAATAGATCTGTTTGCCACTCTGAACAGTGCTCAAGTGGATCAGTTCTGCTCCAAGGTCACTTCAAGGGATAGGATCATGCCAGATGCCTTCCTCCTTCACTGGGGAGTGGGTCTGCTTTATGTGTATCCCCCCATTCCACTCACAGCGAATATCCTATTGAAACGTCAGGCCAGCAAGGGCTCGATGATTCTCATTGTACCGTATTGGCCCAGACAACTGTGGTTTCCCCTGCTGCTTCAGCTCTTTTGTTGGGAGCCTATGTGGTTGGGCTCCACTCCTTATATCTCAGGAGGATGGGAGTTTGCTCCATCCCAGCATCCAGTCCTTAGCTGTCACAGCATGGATGTTGAGTGGATAGTCCTGTCAGAGCTCAGTCTGTCCAAGGGAGTCATGGAGGTCCTGCTGGCCTCCAGAAGAGCTTTGAAGAGGAGGTCTTATGCCTTCAAGTAGAAAAGGTTTCACACTTGGTGGGCTGGCCAGGCTCTGAATCCCTTCTCTTGCTCTGTTGACATGTTGCTTGAGTAGAAACATAGAAACATGACGGCAGAAAAAGCCCATATGGTCTAGCTATTCTGCCCTTCCATATCAACCTCTACAACAGTCAAACAGGAGTACCTCCTGCACCTCTCGGAGTCGGGTCTCAAGTCCATTTCTGTCCGAGTTCACCTGAATGCAATCGGGGCCTACCATTACAGCTCGGAGTGAAAATCCATCTCTGCTCACCCTCTGGTGGTTAGCTTTATGCAAGGCCTGCTCCTCGGTAAGCCTCCTTTCAAGCCCCCGACGGTGGCTTGGGACCTCAGTATGGTTTTGGTGCAACTCATGTCAGTGCCCTTTGAGCCATTCACTTCCTGTCCTCTGAAGTTCTTGACCTGGAAGGTCTTGTTTCTGATGGAAGTTACCTCAGCACGCTGTATGAGTGAGCTCCAGGCCCTTGTGGTTCATCTGCTGTATACTAGGTTCTATCATAATAGAGTGGTCTTTTGCACTCATCCACGTTTCCTCCCGGAGGTGGTTTCCGCTTTCCATCTTTACCAATTGGTTGTATTGCCCTCTTTCTTTCCCAGGCCTCACACTCACAGGGGGAAGGTGGCACTGCAAATGCTGGACTGTAAGCGAACCTTGGCATTCTACCTTGAGTGGATGAGGATGTACCAAAGGTCCACTTAGCTGTTTGTCTCCAGTGACCCCAGCAAGCTTGAGGCTACTGTTTCCAAAGTACCTTGCCAATTTGGCTGACTGATTACATCCCTTTTGCTTATGCCCAGGTTGGCCTGAGCTTTGATGGTCATGTCTTGGCCCATAATGTCAGAGCCATGGTTGCATCGGTTGGCAGCTTGTGCTCAGTCTTCATGGAAGTGATTGTCTTCGTTCCACACATTCACATCACATTATTGTATGAAAGCCAATTACCGATGCGGCAGCAACTTCGGCCAGTCCGTACTCCGGCATCTCTTTGGGGACTAGGTTCAACTCCTTCCCACCAAGGCCTTTCTGTCCATCCAGGCTACCAAAAAGAGACTCCTTATAGAGCAAGAGCACTGATGTGTGGAGCTGTATGATGTTGATTTTAACTCAGTTGAGTTCCCCTGAGGGACTACTTCTGCTACTACTTGTTGGTTCTCCTGTTGGACTTTTTGCCTCCTTAGTTTTCGGTAGCCTGTAGCTTGGGAATTCCATACGTAAGGACTGACTTCCTACTTGTCCACAGAAAAAGCGTAGTTATGCACCTGTACCAGGTGTTCTCCGTGGACAGCAGGAAGAAGTCCTCACAACCCTTCTACCTCTCTGAGGAGTTGTGTTTGGCTACTGCTTTCTTATCATACTGGGGAAGATGGTGCCGCAGCAGGTGGGAAGACAGATGCAGTGGAGCCTTCCAAAAGCTCCCAATAGCAGCTGGGTAGTGTTCCCACATGGGACATCAACCATTTGTGAGGACTTCTTCCTGCTGTCCATGGAGAACACCTGCTACAGGTGAGTAACTACGCTTTTCAGGCAGAGCACAATTGGCAATAATACTCAGCAAATTGATTAGCCATCTGTTTGAACGCACTATCTATATTCCCTTTTCATCCTTCAATTTTTGAATCCTCGTCTTAATCCTGATCTTATTAAACTGCCAATGCAAGAGCTTGCCAGCCCTATTTGCATGCTCATAGAAATGCCTTTTTATCATCTGCATAGCTTTGGCTGTTTGCTCAATACCAGGAGTATTTAATTCCTTTCAGACCGCCAATAGGCATGTGTGGGTTTCTTCTCTCAGATAATGTTTATGCTGTCACTTAAGTTTGGACAATTCAGCATAAAGTGACTCATATTTGGCAGCTCTCTATTTTTTCATCACAGAGGCAGTAGATGTAATATGTCCTCTCAAGAATACCTTAGCGGTATCCCATAAAATATTTAATTTGAATGTCTATTTATTTATTTATTTACATTTTCTTATATACCGCGCTATTTTCCATCAGTGCGGTTTACATAGAACATTTTACATACACATTTCAAATGACTTGATTTGTGTTTACAAATAACAGGAATAGGAACTTAGAAAGAAACAGGGGTAACTATTTACATCTGTACAATGCGAATTGATTGGACATTTGCGTAGATTTGCCTAGCTGGATGGTGAGTGATCAGTGGTGCTGTCATCTGGGTAATGTAAGAGGAAGAGGTAATGTTTCACGGCTTTTCTGAACTGGGTTAGATTGGTGATATCACAGATACTGTGTGGAAGGGTGTTCCAGCATTTAGGTGCGGCGAGCTTAAAAGCCCTGTTCGTTGTGCTTTGGCAACACTTGGTCGTTTCTTTTGGGACTACTAGTTTATTGGCGGCATGAGATCTTCTAGATCTATTAGGGGGGGTTATCAGTATGAGATCGGATAAGGAAGATGGGGCGAGTCCGTTTATGATCTTGAAGGTCATTAGTATGGTCTTGAATGTGATCCTGCCTTTTATAGGGAGCCAGTGTAATTGTTTCAGGATGGGTGTCATGTGTTCCCTCATGGCAGCGCCCTGGAGAACTCGTGCTGCTGAGTTCATTGCTAGCTGTAATGGAAGCAAAGTGGATTGTGGTAGACCATGGAGTATTGCATTGGTATAGTCGATATGTGGTAAGACCAGAGTTTGATACACTGTCCGGAAATCATCTGGTTCAAGTAGGGAGCGTAGGTGTCTGAGGGATCGGATTTTATGGTATACGGCTCTTGCTACATTGCTTATATGGGTCTTCATGTCTAGTCGCTGGTCAAGTGTGACTCCCAGGTATCTGATGGAGGGTTTGGTTAGAGGTTCTGCATCTTGGACCTTCAAGTAAGGAGGAGTGATGAAATTTGGGTTCCTTGTGATGAAAAGGACTTCGGTTTTTTTATGTTGTATCTGAAGATTTTGCGTTTGGAGCCAGCTGGATACTGCATCGAAACAGTCTGTCAGTGGGGAAAGGTCAGGGTTCTCAGTAGTGAATGGCATATATAGGAGAACATCGTCAGCGTACAACAGACAGCTCACCTTGAAGGATGATCTCGCAGATAGGTTGCATATATATATATTAAACATGAGTGCAGAGAGAGATGATCCTTGCGGGACCCCTTGACTCTGGTGGAAAGGTTCTGATGTTGTTTCTCCTGATCTTACGTGTTGCCATCTATCGGAGAGATACGACTTGCACCATTTAAGTGCAGAGTCACATATCCCCTTCTCCTGGAGGCGGTGTAGGAGGAGATCATGGCAGACTGAGTCGAACGTGGCTGCGATGTCTAAGAAGATGAGCACATATCCCTGGCGTATGTTATCAATTCCTGTTACTATGGTACTGAAGAGGATGGTGAGGAGAGTCTCCACGCTGTGAGCAGCTCTAAAACCGTGCTGACATGAATCAAGTGGGGCAGAAGCATCAATATGTTCTTGGATTTGTGTTTGAACTTCTTTTTCGATGATTTTCGCCAAGAGTGGGATGCTTGATATCGGCCTATATGAGTCTGGCTTCTTAGGGTCAAGCTTACTGTTCTTTAGTAGTGGCCTGATAGAGGTACGTTTGAGGGATTGGGGAAAGGTTCCATTTGTGAAGGAGCAGTCCATTAGCTTGGATAGAAAAGGGCTGACAGTCGATCGTAGCTTTTTTATCCAGAACACCGAGCAAGGATCGGTTTGTGCAGTGGTTGTGTTGATTCCGGCGATTATATCTTCAATTTGTTTTTTGGATGGCTTGGAAAAAATGGACAGTGGTGCTAGTGATCCTGGTTTGATTGGAATGTTGGGAGCAGTGAACTTATTGGTCTGGCACAGCTTCGTTTGTAAGAGGTCAGCGAAGACTTGAGGGTATATCAGGCTAGGTTTCTCAGGTGCTGGCTCTTTTGTTAGGTTCTTTACCAGGGTGAATAGGTCGTGTGGTTTGTTTAGGGACCGCTTTAGTGTGTCTGTGTGGAATCGTTTTATGATCTCGGATATTGCTTGGCGGTGTTTTTCCAGTTGCACATTGTATGCTTTTAGATCATCCATGGAGTGGGTTCTGCGCCAGCGTCTTTCCATTTTTCTTAGGCAGGTTAATGACGCTCTTAAGTTCAGCGGAGTACCAGGCTGCAGAGGTTCTTTTCTTAGTTGGATTGTTTGATGGTGGTCACAGAGCAATAGCAGTGAACTTTTTCATTCCAGGCAGATACCAGCTCATCAGGGTCGATCGATGTCAAGTCGAGGAGTGAGCGAGTTTGGTCGAGGATTGCGTCTTTGTCAAAGGCATGGAACTTACATGGTGCTGCTTTTGTGGTATTGTTGGACTTATCGGCATTGTTCTGGGGTTTGTTTTGCACTAATATTTGAAAAATGATTAACCTGTGGTCGGACCAGGGGACTGCAGTGTTGGAGAGTATAGTAGTGTTTATTGTGTTGCCTGTATTCTGTGGGGCAAAGACAAGGTCCAGTGTACCACCTTTCACATGGGTGGGCTCGTGGATCAGCTGTGTGTATCCTAATTCCTCGAGGGCATCGAGGAAAGCTGAGGCTTGTGCCTCTGGCAAGGATGGTAAATTGAAGTCTCCTATAACCCAGCTTGGTGTGTTTGGGTGTTGTGAGTTGGATGTGAGATCAATTGTAGTTGCAAGGGAGTCGAGGTCAGTAGATGGGGCCCTGTATATTAGGTTGATGGAGCAGTGTTTGTTGGTAATTGTGATTGCATCTATGGATGGTGTGTTGGTTGCATGGCTCAGGTGGAAATGGAGGTCAGTTTTGGTGATAGCGAGTGCACTTCCACCTCGTTTACCGCTCCTGTGGCATGTGTGTATTGAAAAGTTGTTAGGTAGTAGCTGATTGAGGAGGACGTTATCATCATCAGAGAGCCATGTTTCGGTTATGAAGAGTATGTCTAGGCGATGGAGGGAAATCATGTCATGTATGACTGGCCATTTCTTTCATATAGATCGTGCATTTATGAGGGCACATTTTATATTTTGCGGGTGAGTGGGTATTTCTTTTTTAGTTTTCGTGTTGTGTTGCAGTACTATATGTAGTAGGTAGGGTTGATTAGGGTGCGCCTCGCCATCGGTTGAGTGGTGGGGTGTGCTTGCCCCCCTCCTCCTGTGGTTTTGAAGGATGGATATTTGGTTGTGCCTTGTGGAAAATCCTTCGGTATTACCCAGCCAGCAGGCTACGAGGTATAGTGTTACTATGTAAAGGCATGAGAGGGCCATGTTGTGTCGCTGCTATGTATTAGTAGGGTCACTACCTTTCTGCGTTAGCTTAATTGTTGTCTAGGGGTTAGGTAATGTAAGTTGATTGCCAGGCTGGCAGTATGGGATGCAGTGATACAGCAATGCAGTGTTAAAGTAGCTGGTGATGTACGGAATATACTAGGGGTAGGGCACTAATATAGGCAATACCATGAATATATGCAATAATATAGACAATACCATAAGTACATGCGCTATCCGGAATATAGGGGAAGCATGAATATATGCAGTGTAGTAATACAAGCAGTGTTGTAATATAAGTGAAAAGTACGGAATATATTAGTGGCAATGTACGGAATATACTAGGAGTACAGGCAGAAATATAGACAATACAGTGAATACATGCAATAATCCAGACAGTACCATGAAAACATGCAATAATATAGACAATACCATAAGTACATGCACTATCCGGAAATATAGGTGAAGCATGAATACAGGCAGTGTAGTAATACAATCAGTATCGTAGTATAAGTGCAAGTCATGAACAGGCAAGTGGTATGTAAGTAAGGTCTCTCACGGAAGCTGCTCTATAGGTGGTTCTTGGCATTGCAGGTTACAGCAGCAAGCTAAATACAGCTATATCAGCGCGGGTTACATGACGAACGTTTCGTGTGTATTTGTATGAGGTATCATGGCAGATATGTTCGGCGTTGTGGGGAGACACTAACGAGATAAGTAGTGATTTACAGTACCTGCGTTCGTGTCGAGGATTGCAGCTTATTCCTGGGTCATTGTGATGGTTCTTAGGTGGTATTTGGCCACTGCCTAAGGGCCACGCCAAAGGGCCCTCTGGCGAGGCCCTCAGACGCAGGCCCGCTTGTTGGAGCTGGCTTCTTATGCTGGCTCTGCGGCACCTCCCACTGCCCCGATTGGGCAGGAGCCTCCGGGCGGGAGAATCAAGCTCCTCTCCACCTCGGGCGCTCAACCCCGATTGGGGAGCTGCTGGACAAAGGCTGCTTCGGTCTGGGTTGCTCCTGTTGGAGCCGGCTTCTTATGCTGGCTCTGCTGCACCTCCCACTGCCCCGATTGGGCAGGAGCCTCCGGGCGGGAGAATCAAGCTCCTCTCCCCCTCGGGCGCTCAACTCCGATTGGGGAGCTGCTGGACAAAGGCTGCTTCAGTCTGGGTTGCTCCTGTTGGAGCCGGCTTCTTATGCTGGCTCTGCTGCACCTCCCACTGCCCTGATTGGGCAAGAACCTCCAGGCGGGAGAATCGAGCGCCTCTCCCCCTCGGGCGCTCAACTCCGATTGGGGAGCTGCTGGACAAAGGCTGCTTCGGTCTGGGTGGCTCCTGTTGGAGCCAGCTTCTTATGCTGGCTCTGCTGCACCTCCCACTGCCCCGATTGGGCAGGAGCCTCCGGGTGGGAGAATCAAGCTCCTCTCCCCCTTGGGCGCTCAGCCCCGATTGGGGAGCTGCTGGACAAAGGCTGCTTCGGTCTGGGTTGCTCCTGTTGGGGCCGGCTTCTTATGTTGGCTCTGCTGCACCTCCCACTGCCCCGATTGGGAAGGAGCCTCCGGGCGGGAGAATCAAGCTCCTCTTCCCCTTAGGCGCTCAACCCCAATTGGGGAGCTGCTGGACAAAGACTGCTTCAGTCTAGAGCATCATTAAAATGAAAAAAGATATCCCATTATTTCTGCAAAGTGTTTCACAAAGAAACATTTTTTTTTAGTAGAAGCTGATCCATCCTCTATCTCCCCCGACACCTGTCAGGATCTAAATCCTTCAGTTGTAAAGATACCATTCCATGATTTGACAGTGTCATGGGATGAATCTCATAGCCCTTGGCCCTCGCCCCCCCCCCCCCCCAAGTCTGGTGCGGACTAATCCAGAAATCTATTCGGCATAGGCTTAGTTTGGGGAGGTGATTTCCTTACCTTTCTCCACCACCTCCCCCCCCCCCCCAAATAAGAAGGCAAACTACACTGATGCTATGCAGGAATAAGGGTTATATCTAGCAGAAGAGCAAGTATAGTCCCTTTCTCCTGGATGAAGCCTATTCCAAACATCTACCAAACCTAACAGGTCTAGGCATCTGATCAGCTGTTAAGTATGGGCTGCATCCTCCAGTCTGTTATTTGAGCGCTCTGCTGGGCAAAGTGCAGAGTTTAAATCTCCCACCAGATAAATATGTCCGGCCATATTGAGCTTCAGGACCTCAAAAATGTCCCGAAAAAAAACATGAGCCTGTACTCCGGCATCTGTTTGGGACTTAGGTCAACTCCTTCCCTCTGGCCTTTCTGTCTGTCCAAGTCACTAAAGAGTCTTCCCGATGTAGGTGGACGCTGAATGAGTCGAGTCCCAGAGAGGAACTATACATGCTGTTCCTTCCAGTTCTTATTGCCCCAGTTGGGCTGTCTTTCGTGTTCGGCAGCCTGGAGTTTGGGAGTCCCTTGCAGGAGGACTTCTTCCTGCTTGTTCACTGAGAAAGCATAGATCTCCAGAAACAAGCAGGAATGCAGTCTTCACATATGGTGACATCGGCACAGACAGAGCCCGCGCAGGAACTCTCCCCAGCGTCCAAAAGGAAAGCCTTTTGGAGCACTCCACTGCGCCTGCCTGCCTGCCTTCCTGTCTTCCCAAATCCTCCTCAGTTCTTCATTTTCCGCAGAGCCAGCAGGTCATACAATTTTGTTACTGCTGAAAAACGTTTCCTTTTTTGGTGAAATACCATGCTTCTGCATTCCCGTCGATGCCAGTTCCGTCAGATCCGACATCGGTCCTGATAAATTTTTCTTTTTTAGTTATAAATTTTATTTATTTTCTTTTATTTTCCTGTGCATTTCACCGCTAACTAGGCATTTAGACCCCCATAACCTTATCTTCAATCTTGAAGAACACTTTTTGAAGCATGGAAAAACCAACTAGTGGTTTTAAGAAATGTACCAAGTGTGCTGGTACCATTTCAGTTGCTGATAAAGCATGACTGATGTCTAAAATGTTCGGGCCCTGACCATCTACCAAATTCTTGTCCTTTGAGCCAGCAAATGACAGAGAGGCTTTAAAGAACAGAGCCAGAAAGTATGAATTCCTGTTCATCCTGGACTCAATTTCAGTGGCTTCCACTTCATCGAAGACATCAGCCTCCTCTCATGGGTCTCAGGTCTCTTCAAAGTCCAAACATAAAAGTAAGTCTCTGATTTCTACTGTCATCGGCATCGAAAACCGATAACGAGACCAGAGGAAAATCCCAACATAAGCATTGAGACTCCTCTAGGAGTGCTTCTGATGCAGATTGGCCAGCCAAACCAGCCCCAGTGGGAGGACCTCTCCTCCAAAGCACAAGAGGGGGTCCAGGATGCTCCAGAGGAATTGACCTCTGGAGAGCTACCAATTCCATGCTCTGGGATGGTGACTCAAAGCCCCATAGGTAATTCCACCCAGACATACGCCATCTCCCTGGACCACCAAATGCTGACTCTCGAGAGGAGTTTGGCTGCACTACTGGCAGCCTCAGTACCAGTAGTATCGACAGCTCTGGTAGTGCAGACTTTGGCACCCAACTTACAGCCAAGTATATCTGCTCTGATGCCAACCCTTGAACCTACATCGTCGGAACTCCCAAGGCCGATGCCTCCATTGGAACTAACCGATACCCTCAGTACCCAACAAGCTCAAACTGCCATGGCTCTCGATTCCGATGCCTCCAAGCACCGGTATCTACATTAACCCTCTATATCCACGAAGCATCAAGGTCAAACACAAGACCACTGATACTTTGACTTTTTTTTTTTTGGTGGAGGAAAACCGGCGGCGGCAGCAGATACTTTGACTTTTTGCCAGACTCCGATTCCAGTTCTTCCGATTCTGACGAGGGATCACTGGATTCCCAGTCACTTCCAGACATCCCTTCAGACCCTTTGCCTTCACAAGAACTGCGTAGGTCCCCACCAGAAGATATGTCTTTCCAAGACTTCATACATGACATGACAGCAGAACTGGCCATCACAGTAGCCTCTGAGAAGGAACTGAGGGCAGAGGAATTGGAGATACTCCAGTACCCTCTCACACTCAAAGCAGTCGCTATATTACCGATGCATCACATCTTAAAAGATCTTATGCTCCGCATGTCGGAGGCTCATCTCATGGTTCCACCTGTCAACAAGAGGCTGATACCATGTACCGAGTTCCAGAGTGCCCAGGCTTCTAAAAAACCTCAGTTCCCTCACTATTCAATTGTGGTGGAATCGGTGATGCGCCGAATTAAGAGTTAAAGAAATCACTCATTCATGCCTCCGGGTAGAGACTCGAAGACATTCAATGCCTTTGGGCATCAATGCTTCCAAACATGCATGTTGGCCTCCAGAATAAACTCCTACATGCTATACATGGGAATGTTTCTAAAAGATGTCACCAGAGATATGGAGATATTTGCCCCCATGCTTCCTGATGATGAATTGAGTGCATTCCAGACACTCATCAAGCAAGGCCAAAATACTTCGAAATTTATTACCAGGGCCTCTTTCGATGCCTTTGAATCAACAAGCAGATTGGGGCTCGCAGGATGATCTGGTTACAGGTATCAGATCTTGAACAGTAGGTCTAGGACAAGCTGGCCAATATCCCATGTATGGGAGAAAACCTTTTTGGAAAAGGTTGGAGAGAAAAAGCCAGGGAGATTGAGACAAATGATCTCACTCTCAAACGCCTTTCCACAAAAATGGCTGACCCCTCCAAAAAAGGAAGGCTCCTCCCAACAAACCTTTCTATTCTAAGAAGAAGAGATATTATTCTTCCTACCCACCTTCAGCTGCCTATCAGCCTCAGCATCCTCAACAGCGACAGTAGAGTCCTCGCCAACCCAAAAAGCCCAAGGCTACTAAACCTCAACCAGCTGCATAGGCACAACCTGCATCTGTTTTTTGACTCCTTCCTAGAAAGCATTGCCAATCTGTCTCTGGAGGGTCCACAGGTGGTACCTCATAACTTTGGAACAGTGGAAACTCAACATCATCCAAAGGGGGGGGGGGGGGGGTGGTATCTGCTTCACTTCGAAATCTTACCCTCGCCTATTTCACAAGGGACTATCCCACCTATCCCCTTCAAAGCATCCTATTGTCCCAGGGTGCAAAAGAAGGAATTCCTCCTCCTAAAGAAAGGATGGGCTTTTATTTTCCATATTTTCTCATCCCAAAGAAAACATGAAGATTCAGGCCCATCTTGGATCTCAGAGACCTAAACAAGTTCCTGGTCCGAGAAAAATTCAAAATGATTTCCCTGAGAACTCTTCTTTCATACCTCTAGAGACAGATTGATTATGTTCTCTAGACCTAAAGGAGGCGAACACACATTTACTGATCCATCCCCTGCACAGATATTATCTGTGCTTCAAGTTTCAAGGAAACCATTACCAATTCTGTGTGCTGCCCTTTGGTTTAGCCTCTGCACCGCGAGTCTTCACAAAATACATAGCAGTGGTCGCTGCCTATCTTCATACTTTGGGGGTCTTCATCTTCCCTAGATGACTGGCTAACCAGGGGAGATTCCCCGCAGGAGGTAAAACTCTCCCTTCATTGCACCATCAGGGTGCTCCAATATCTGGGATTTGTCTTAAACTTCCCAAAGTCCCACCTCACTTCAGCCCAACGTCTGGAGTTCATTGGAGCATTCTTAGACACTCAACAGGCCCGAGCTTTCCTTCCACAAGATTGCTGTGTCTGCCTCATTTAGCTGGCAAAAGGAATGCAACAGCAAAGCCGCATAAGAGCTTGAGAGATGCTGTCTGTTGTGACACATGGCCTCCACGGTCCATGTCATCCTGTATGCTTGATTACACAAGCACAAGCCCAGTGGACTGTCTCCTCAATGGATGCAAACAAAGGAGTGTCTCAGAGACAAGATCCACATCACCCCTCAACTGATCAAGTCTCTTTAGTGGTGGTGGTCTCTACAGAATCTACTCGGTGGTTCACTTTTTTAGATGCCTCTGCCTCAATCAACCCTGACAATGGATGCCTCCAAGCTGGGTTGGCGAATTCATCTGAACAACCTAACCACACAGAGACTGTAGACACAACAGGAATCTGTCCTGCAGATCAACCTCCTAGAACTACGAACACTGACAAATGCTCTTCAGGTTTTCTAACCTCAGCGTTCAGGATGGACAACGAGGTTGCCATGTTCTACATGAACAAACGGGGGGGGGATGGGGTCCCCTCCCCTCCTCTCCCCTCCCCTCTGCAATGGCAAAGGACCACAGGAAACACTTTGCCTGTGGTCCTTTGCCATCACACACCGCATTCATCTCAGAGCAGTGTACCTCCTGGGCGAACTCAATGTCCTGGCGGACAAGCTAAGCCGTATCCTTTGTTCACACAAATGGGCCTTGCATCCAGAGACAGCTGCTTGGATTCTCAGAATGTGGGGAACCCCACTCAAAGATCTTTTCGCCTCTCTGCAGAGCACACAGCTTCCACTCTTCTGCTCCAGGCTTCCGTCACTGCACCGACAAGCCCCGGATGCCTTCCATTGGGGACAGGGTCTGCACTACACATTCCTTCCTATCCCCTTGTTACCCAAATGCTGTTCAAGCTACAGGCTGACAGGGGCTCAGTGATCCTCATAGCCCCCTTCTGGCCCCATCAACTGTAGTTTCCTCTGCTTCTTCGCCTTGTGTAGACTCAGCCACTCAACCTGAGATGTGTGCCCAAACTCCTCTCTCAGGACCACTGGATGCTTCTCCATCCCAATCTTCACTTCCTATGCCTCACAGCATTGCTTCTGAAGGGCTAGTACTCGTTGGCCTCGACCTGCCAAAGGAGGTCAAAGATATCCTTCTTGCATCATGCATGGATTCCACCAGGTGATTTTATGTGTTCAAGTGGCGTAGGTTTGCCCTCTGGTGCTCCCCAAACGGCATTGACCCCTTTTCTTGCCCTCCACTTATCCTTGGCAGGTCTTAAAACTAACTCAGTGAGAGTTCACCTTAGTGCCATTGAGGCCTCTCACAAACCACTGGATGGACAGCCTATCTCCTCACACCTCTTAGTAGCATGCTTCATGCAGTGTCTCCTGCTGTCTAAGCCACCCATTAAGCCACCTCCGGTGGCCTGCGACCTTAAAGTAATTCTTGCTCAACTTCTAAAGCCTCCTTTTGAGCCTTTATCCACCACTTCACTGAAGTTTTTATCTTGGAAGGTAATCTTCCTCATCGCCATCACGTCAACTCGTCACATTAGTGAACTGCAGGCTCTGGTGCCGGATCCGCCTTATACCTGGTTCCACCATGACAAGGTGGTTCTCCGTTCCTATCCACATTTCCTTCCAAAGGTAGTCTCCTCCTTCCATCTGAACCAGTCGTAATCCTCCCGATTTTCTTCCTTAGACCAGATGCGTCTCAGGCTGAATTAGCACTACACACCTTAGACTGTAAATGAGCACTGGCTTATTACTTTGATAAAACTAAGGATCACAGAAAATCCTCTCAATTAGTCATTTCTTTTGATCCCAGTCACCTTGGGCTACCGGTGA
This sequence comes from Ichthyophis bannanicus, assembly GCA_033557465.1. NCBI lineage: Eukaryota > Metazoa > Chordata > Amphibia > Gymnophiona > Ichthyophiidae > Ichthyophis > Ichthyophis bannanicus. The sequence goes on along the minus strand of CM066031.1, from coordinate 606,564,172 downwards.
TAAAATGGACTCTATCCAGATGGATAGCAGATTGCATTTCATTTGCTTATGCACAAGCAGGATTCTCTTTGGAGGTCACATCGCTGCTCATAATATGCAACCTCCATAGCCAATCTCCGTTCAGTATCCATTGAGGAGATTTATTGGACAACTACCTGGTCCTCCATTCATACTTTTGCTGCACACTATTGTCTGCACTGTCTTTGGCCAAGCTGTACTACAGCACCTCTGTAGGACTTAAACTCAACTCCTACCCTCCATCCCGGACTTTACAAATGATGAGACTATCATTGGGGATGGTATTGCCTCCTGGAATCGAGCCCAATGGGCCACAACGTTTCTACACTCTTCGGCTATAAGCTTTAGCCTCAGGGCTCACCAATAGCAGGATTCTTCGTGAACATCAGAAATAAGTCCTCAAAACCTGCCCATCTCCCCATGGAGTTGTTTTGGCTACTAGCTTTTGTATGTTACTGAGGGTGAGATTGTGCCTTTGTAGACGGGAAGGCAGGTGCACATGCACGATGGAGGCTCCGAAAAGCTTCCAATGGAAGCTGGGGAGAGTTCCCGCATGGGGCTCCATTGGGGACATCACCCATGCATGAGGACTTATTCCTGCTGTTCATGGAGAACACCTCCTACAGGTGTGTAACTGCGCTTTCTCCAGTTTGAATTGACACTTATCTAGAAACATAGAAACATGATGACAGAAAAAGACCATATGGCCTATCTAGTCTGTCCTTCCATAACAACAACTACAACAGTCCATGATCGTGGCCACCCCCTCTTATGTGGCAAATAATTTGTGTGTTAGATATGCTCCATCCCCCTCCCTTTTGGTTTCTAGTGTTCCCCTAATGAAAGTTGGGTTTCTTGTAAAATGATTGTCAGCCTTACTCTTCCTCAGGGTGTTGTCACCTCTTCCTCTTTATTGGGGAGGTTAAACCCCTCACATTCCAAGTTACAAGTTTAGTCATTGCACATGTTGAGAATAACTCAGAAAGCAATGTTCAACTCCTATCCCTTATACATTTCTATTGTAGAGCTGGACTCCTACCAGTTGCCTCCCCGCAGTCCCCACTTCACCCTCCACCTATTCATCCTGCCCCCCCCCCATCCAACCTCTACATTCATCCTACTATATACCAAACCCATGAATCCTCCCTCTCCTCCTCCCCCCCCCTTTCTGGATGAAACCACATTCCTGCCAGAGGTACGAAAGAAGTTATGGTTTTATGGTTATGGTTTTAGGCACTTGATATACCGCCCTTTACTTGCAAATCAGAGTGGGTTACATGTATACTAACAGGTACTTTTTATTCCCTTGTCCCTGAAGGGCTCACAATCTAAGTTCTCCCCCTCCCAAGTTCCTGTACCCTAACCATACACACTTCACTCACCTCAGCATTCACAACTCATCCCCTTAGACCAGACCCTCTATCCCACTACTCATTCCATCATCTAAGGAGGAAAGAGCCACCGTACCCAGTATCCCTTAAACCATAGCATATTCAGTGAAACACCCGTCCCCATCCCCTCCCCTCCCCTCCCTTCATCTCCAAAATATCCTTGACAGTTGCAGAATCATAACCACATCAACCCTCCTTACGCAGCAAAAACAATCAAGCAACCCTGGACAGGCACAGTTCTAACAAAAGTCCCACTGCTTCCCTAGGTTAATTCATGGAGATGTTTTTGAGGTATTCATTTCTCTGTCCTCCAAAGCCTTTTTTGGCTTCCATAATTTTACACCTTCCAATCTGGACTTTGGTGCTTCTGTGATTGAACCCTGTCATCCCATGAGGATCCAGCCAGCTCTTCCATCAAGTCCAAATAGTCATCCAAATCAGAGATTCAATACGAAACAAAATAAAAATAAAACTCTCATAAGAGCATACCCATACAAACACAGGTCCACCATATTTGGGAGAAAGCCATTTCAAATGTATAAAGAAGAAACTTGCAAACAAGATAAAAAGAGAAAACCCAGATAGGGGCATGTTTACTATAAATGTGCTCAGTTAACATGCAGTAAACTCTCAAAATCAGTACAGGAGGTGGTGTAGACCCACGATAACTATTGGGAGCATTCCCAGCATGTCCCCCTCCACTCATGAGGAGACACACCTCACCATTCTAATCTACCAGCACATCTAATATGGGTTCACTTACGGCCAGCCACTGAAGTGCACCCATGTTAACGGCAGCAGTCACGGTTAGAGTGCACCAATGCAGTCCCTGCCTGTACTCCACTACTAACGTGCCCAGACACCACCCTTTCCCATGTTTAGCATGGGACTTTTATTGCACTGCCCTGCACTGTCAGTGTGGTGAGCTTAGCTTGTGGTAAACCCCATGCTAACCATTAGCACACTTTAATAAACATGCCCCACACAAGGCATGCTAGACACAAGGTCCTTGTTTTAATCATGGATTACATCATGTTAACTCTTGCCTGGTTCCTACTCTGTCAAGCTGATTAGGGGCAACAAAAACTATCAAATGGGAGGGTTCCACAAAAACATATTTCAAAAAGTTACATTTAACAATACATTCACAGAGAAATTTTAGAAAAAATAATGCCCCCCAACTTAAGAACACCTAATCTAAGGATAAACTCTCTCCAACTCTTCTGCATCTCCTTTGTAATATCTGGAAACATTTTAACTTTGCAATTCCAAAGATCTTGTTGCAGTATTTAAAAAACATATGCAAAAGCAATTCATCATCTGAACTCTAGGCTAAAGTCACCATCAATATAGGACGATTGGCCATATCAGAGTCAGAAGTCTCCAACATAGCTGAAATAACCATATTATACATTTTTGTAGTCCTTGACCCTTCGTCTGCTCTTGCCTTCTTTTCCCAGTTCTTAAATAATAAGTTCTAGATAATGGAGGAATCATCTCATATGGAATCTTCAATATCTCAATCAAATCCTTTGAAAATATTGTGTGGAGGCAATAAGGGTTCCATATGAAAGTTAATCAATCTAAGGTTACACTGTTTGAAGAATTCTCCAGTATTTCAACTTTATTCCTTAAAGAGATGTTGTCCTTGACTAAATTAATCTCAATAGACTGGAAATTTCTCACTACTACTCTGTATTACACGCTTTATTTTCTGAATTTCATCCACATTCTTGAAAGTATGTTTCTCAATTAAATTTACCTTAGCATTTAACTGATTTAAATGCAGTACCAAGGCCTGGCCAAGATCTACAATGGCTTGCCAAATTATTTCCAGTGTAAATTATTCTGGACAACCAAGAGAAAACACCTACTGAGCTGGTCTCTACTGCGTCTCTCCAGCTTGTGAGAAAAAGGAACTTTCAATATCAATCCAGGCAATCCTGACGAAGGATAGGCCTATTGAAGAGGGCTTTTTCCCCCCACACTGTCATCATTCCAAAATGTGTCTCAATATAGCAAACTGTCTTGATTCACTCCAATGGCCTTCCCCCCTCGAACTGCGAGGGTGAACCGAAGAAGAGGAAACCAATGGTTTTACTAGGGAACCCGAACCTCTGAGTTCAACGAGGTCTCCTAATTGGACAAGAATGCTGAACCACTGGCTTCTGGCATCTTATCAAATGGTTCCACTCCAGAGGCTCTTTCTTGTGTCCCTGGCTGCTATACAAAATGGTCCATGAGACCTGCAATAACCGACTTTCTAGGCTTCAAAGGATGGGCTCTAGTCTTCCTCTTACGCTTACCCCTCAAATTGGAATAAGATAATAACTTGGACAGGGATTAGAGTTTACTTCTGTCGTCTTGTTTCTCCCTAATAGCCCTTTGCTTCAGTTTGATTTTAGCCAGTAGGATTTTTAAAGTTTCATGCATTAATATATGTATCTCTGTTATTGTGTGGCATTTATTTAAAAAAAAAGCAAAGGCAAAAACACTAACAATTATATGATACTATGTCTGACGAATCAATATTTTAATAATAGTTTATAACTGGGGTCACCAACCTCCAGAGGGCCGCGGGCCGCACAGCCGACTACCGGGAGCCTCGCGGGCCGCACCCCCCTTCTCCCCGCCCCCGCGAAAAAAAACAACAAACGCAAAATTATGAAAACAATGGCTGATCACCTTTATTGAATTTAATGAGATGGCTGATGATTCATGCTAGCAGACAAACGCTTAAAGTCCGGCTTCACAGATGACACTGACAGGAGAAGGGACGCTTGCAGGTGGTCGTCGGTGAGCTGCGAGCGCGTGGATACAATGGCGGGAATCCTTGGCAGGCCGCACGTAATGTTAACCGGAGTAGAGCCTCGCGGGCCGCACGAAGGGACCTCGTGGGCCGCAGGTTGGTGACCCCTGGTTTATAATATGAAAGGTTGTAGACACTACTGATGGAAACTGATGCACCTATTTTCCAAGCTACGTTAGTTGTTTAATTCAGGAATTGCTGTAAGTTAACAGCATAGTGCCAGGTTAACTGTTAGCATAAGCTAATTGCTGCATTAAACAGAGTGTGGAGAACACTCTGACTGGGAGCTCTTAAAAGGGTTTTTTGTACATTTTTAAAGCAAGGTTACTTTTTTTGGTGCTTTAGTGGGACTTTCCTTGAGCACAGTAGGTGGTTGAACTCCAGTAACCTCCTCAGCTTTGGGAACTGCTAACACCTAATCAGGAGTTAGTGAGCCTGATTTCCTGAGAGCAGCTGAGGGCCTGCATAAAAGGCTCCAGTTCCCTGCCCTGTTCAGGCTTTCCTACAGAAGCTCTCCAGATCAACCAACAGTAAGGATTTAAGGGTTTGTTTTATTATATTAAGTTGTTAGCTCTCTGACTGGGAGCTCTTAAAAGGGTTTTTTGTACATTTTTAAAGCAAGGTTACTTTTTTTGGTGCTTTAGTGGGACTTTCCTTGAACACAGTAGGTGGTTGAACTCCAGTAACCTCCTCAGCTTTGGGAACTGCTAACAACTAATCAGGTATTAGTTCCCTCCCTACCCACCCTGACTCCCACCCACCCCTAGCGAGTAGTCTTGCTTTATAGGGCACCTCCCCATTTGACAAAGCACAGAGAATTGGACCAGCACATTTTGAATATAATTAAGGAGATTTAACTGCTTTTTCTCTGAAAGGACAGCTGGGAAACCGGCTGATACTTGGTAGATCTCTCTCTTTTGCTTTAACAGATACCTAAGCTCCACGAACAGAACAATGGCTGAGAAAAATCGTATCGCTAAAGCTGTTGCCCCATTACAGCTTCTGTCTCTGTCCAGACAGAGGTCCTTATGCCAGTTGAAGGACCGGTTCCATGTGCAGGGTGCCTACATGCTGAAGCTCTGAGGAAACATGTGGAGGAACTCAGAGAGGAGGTGGCGAGGCTGAGGAGCATTCAAGACAGTGAGAAGTACATTGATGAGATGCTTCTTGCAGCAACCAAGCTCTCCAGCAGAGGAGAAGATGGGTGCCAACAGAATGTTGATGGTTGGGCACAAGTCACCAGGGCCTGCAAAATCACCAATCCAACTTCTCCAGCCCTTGAATTGAAGAACCATTATGCAGCCCTGGAAGTGGAGGAGGTGAAAGCATCCCTGGAAAGGGAAGAACCAGAGATCAAGTACCCCAAAGTTGCAGAATCAGTGACCAGAAGGAAACAAAGGGTAGTGGTAGTTGGAGACTCTCTTCTGAGGGGTACTGAGGTGTCCATCTGCCGACCAGACTTGATGTCTAGAGAGGTATGCTGTCTGCCTGGTGCTAAAATCCAAGATGTTATGGAGAGCTTGCCGAGACTCATCAAGCCCACTGACTATTACCCAATTTTGCTAATCCATGTTGGAACAAATGATACTGTCAGGTATAACTCGGAACGTATCAAAAGTGACTTCATGGCTCTGGGACAGAAGGTGAAGCAGTTAGGTGCACAGGTGGTGTTCTCTTCAATCCTCCCTGTTGAGGGTAAAGGCCAAGGCAGAGAGGCTCGCATCCTGGAGATTAATGCATGGCTGTGTGGATGGTGTCATCGAGAGCATTTTGGTTTCCTAGACCATGGGATGCTGTTCCAAGGGTTGCAGAGCAGAGATGGCATCCATCTGTCCAAGAAAGGTCAACGCGTCTTCGGTAGTAGACTGGCTAATCTACTGAAGAGGGCTTTAAACTAGATTCGTTGGGGATGGGTGAAGAAAGCCCCCAGGTAAGTGAAAGCCCCCAGGTAGGTGATACATTAAATAACTTTATGGAAATGGGTAACAGGGGTAACATATGGAAAGCAGTGTGTATAAATGCCCGTAGCATGGGAAATAAGATCCCTGATGTTGAAGCTTTGGTGGGAGTGGCTGACTTGGATTTAGTGGCAGTTACAGAAACATGGTTCACAGAAAACCATGATTGGGATGTAACTATACCTGGTTATACTTTATTCAGAAAGGACAGGGTAGGAAGTAGGGGAGGAGGAGTGGCACTATATGTAAAAACTACTATTAAAGCTTTGGAATTACAGAGCTTAAAAGGGAGAGAGGAGGCGTGGGTTAAACTAGAAAGAGGGAAAGAGAAATCTATTTACATTGGTGTGATATACAGACCTCCCTCACAAGAGGAAAAGGTGGACAGAGAGTTAATTGAAGACATGTGCAGCATTGCTAGGAAAGGGGAAGTGCTACTGATAGGAGATTTCAATATGCCAGATGTTGATTGGCACATTCCTGCTGCAGTATTATCTAGAAGTAAGGAGATCCTGGATTCTCTACAGGGAGAACTATTCAGGCAATTGGTAACAGACCCCACACGTGAAGGGACCATACTGGACTTGGTGCTTACCAATGGTGAAAGTGTTTCTGATGTTGTAGTGGGAGATCATTTTGCATCCAGTGATCACCAGATGGTGTGGTTCAGTATTAGGACTAGGGCTGTTAGAATCCATTCAGAAGCGAGGATCTTAGACTTTAGGAAGACTAACTTTGCGAAGATGGGCCAATACCTCAGGGAATCGTTAGTTGGATGGGAACAGCTGGGGGATGTAGAAAACCAGTGGGAAAAACGGAAAGGGGATATTTTAAGGGCAACCAACCTTTTTGTTAAAATGGTAAATAAAGGCAAAAGGAAAAGGAGACCGCTATGGTTTTCGAAAGAAGTAGCTGAAAAAGTGAAGAAAAAGAGGTAGGCCTTCATGAAATACAAGAGATCACAGAGAGAGGAAGACAGGCATATGTATTTGGAAAAACTTAGAGAAGCTAGCAAAGTAGTCAAGAAGGCAAAGATTCAAAAGGAGGAGGAAATAGCCAATGCAATAAAATGGGGGGATAAGACAAATTTCAGATATATTAGTGAGAAGAGGAAGGGCAAGAGTGGTATTGTCAGACTCAAGGGTGCAGGGGAGGATTATGTAGAAGCTGATAAGGATAAAGCGGAATTGCTTAACAAATATTTTTGTTCTGTGTTCACAGATGAAGAACCAGGAGCAGGACCTCAGAAATCACCCACAAATAGGAACATAAGCAAAGGACATCTTGAACAATTTTCAAAAGACTGTGTTCGTGAGAAACTGTCTCTACTTAAAGTAGACAAAGCGATGGGACCAGATGGGATACACCCGAGAATACTGAGGGAACTTGGGGACATTCTAGCAGCTCCACTGACTGACCTTTTCAATGCCTCGTTGGAGTTGGGAGTGGTGCCAAAGGACTGGAGAGAGGCTCATGTGGTGCCTTTACACAAAAGCGGAAGTAAGGATGTGGTTGAAAACTACAAGCCGGTTAGTTTAACTTCGGTGGTGAGTAAATTATTGGAAACGCTGCTGAAAGAGAAAATAGTGAGGTTTCTAGAGTCCAGCGGATTACAGGATCCGAGGCAGCATGGATTCACCAGAGGCAGGTCTTGTCAGACAAATCTGATTGATTTCTTTGACTGGGTGACCAGGGAGTTGGACCGAGGGAGAGCCCTAGATATGGTGTATTTAGGTTTCAGTAAAGCCTTTGACACTGTTCCTCACAGGCGACTTATAAACAAACTGAGCACCCTAGGGATGGATCCTAAAATTACTGCTTGGGTTAGAAATTGGTTGGGTGGGAGGCGACAAAGAGTCCAAGTAAATGGAGCTCACTCTGAAGAGAAGGATGTTATCAGTGGTGTGCCCCAGGGATCTGTCCTAGGTCCGATTCTTTTTAACATCTTTGTTAGTGATATAGCGGAAGGGCTTTCAGGTAAGGTTTGCCTCTTTGCAGATGATACCAAAATCTGCAATAGAGTAGACACCCAGGAAGGGGTAGATAACATGAGGAGGGATCTAGCTAAGCTTGAAGAATGGTCTAGAATTTGGCAGCTGGGATTTAATGTTAAAAAATGTAAGGTCATGCATTTGGGCTGCAGCAGTCCAAGGGAGCAATATAGTATAGGGGGTGAAGTACTTTTGTCCACTAAAGAAGAGCGGGACCTAGGCGTGGTTGAGTCTGATGATCTTAAAGTAGCTAAACAGGTAGAAAAGGCGACGGCAAAAGCTAGAAGGATGCTTGGGTGCATACGGAGAGGAATGGCTAGCAGAAAAAAGGAGGTGATAATGCCTCTGTATAAGTCTTTGGTGCGACTTCATTTGGAGTATAGTGTGCAATTCTGGAGACCGCACCTTCAAAAGGATGTGAACAGGATGGAGTCGGTGCAGAGGGTGGCTACTAAAATGATTAGTGGTCTTCATTATAAAGCATATGAGGACAGACTGAAGGATCTTAATATGTACACCTTAGAGGAAAGGCGGGATAGAGGTGATATGATTGAGATGTTTAAATACCTCCGTGGCATAAATGTTCAGGGAGAGAGCCTCTTTCAATTGAAAGCAAGTTCTGCTACGAGGGGACATGGGATGAGGGTGAAGGGAGATAGATTCAGGAGTGATATGCGGAAATATTTCTTTACGGAAAGAGTAGTGGATCCGTGGAATAGTCTCCCAGTGGAGGTGGTAGAGATGAGGACAGTAACTGAATTCAAAAAAGCATGGGACAAACACAGAGGATCTCTAAAGGTAAAAAGGAGACTGTTGTAGTTGTTATGGAAGGACAGACTAGATAGGCCATATGGTCTTTTTCTGTCGTCATATTTCTATATTTCTATAACACACTTTTCCAGTAGGGAATGGGTGGGGACTGCCCTCTGCAATTAGTATGGAGATTGTTACTGAACATTAACTGCTAATGGGGCAGATAATGCAATGCCGGTAGTTACACTTCAAGAACTAAAAGCTAGAATTAATAAAATATGCTAGTGCATGCTAATGCTCTTAATGCACATCGGAGCATGTTTACTAAAATGTGCTAATGGTTAATGTAGGGTTTTACTACATACTAACGGCACTGCACTAACTTAGCATGGGGCACCACAGTAAAAATACCACACTAACCACCAACATAGGGTGGGGACAGTGAATGGTCACATTAGGGGCGGAGTATGGGCATTGGCATCACATCATGGTTAGTGCAGGAATCATTGGTGCACCCTAACTGCATTTGCTACTGTGAGCATGCTTACACTTACTGCCTTCTCAGTAGGTGATGGTAAGTGCATCCATGTTAGATGTGCTTGCCAGATAGCATGGTGAGGTGCGTCTCCCCATAGTAACTCCAGGGAGACGTACCGGGCATGCCCCCAACAGCTAGGTTTTAAGTCTCAACACACAGTAAACTACCGCATGTTAGTAAACATGCCCCACTGCGTGCTAACACAGTAGCACACTTCGGTAAATCTAGCTCTAACTGCTTTCTGTGGTGTTTGCCATGCAGTTATTGCTACCTTGCGTTAACTACATAGCAGCTATCCCAAAGTGCTGGGAATGTTATCCCCACTCCCTCCCCCCCTCTGCCCTTAATAGCTCTGCAAAGGTTTTGCACCTAATGCATGTTACATTTTGTAGTTAGTTGTAAAATCTTAGCACATTTTAGTAAATAGGAGCATTAACATTAGTCATAATAATTATAAATTAGATGCAACAAAAAGACTGCCAAAGCTAAACTCACCTGAGAGCTCTACTGAGCACCAGAAATGATTATTTTCCTTTTTTACAAAGACACAGTAATCATGGTTCATCTAGCAAAGGTTTTTGGAGGACATTACAACCAGCTGTGAAAAGCTTACTATTCACTGCTAATAAGCTCTGAACTATTTCTAAAATCTCTATCTGACTGAGTTGCATATTCTCTGTAGAGAATTATTTAGTATTCTGTTGTTTGTAACATACTTCTATGTCTAGCTACAGAAAGCCACTTTTATCTTTTCATCTAGTGTATTTGAAATGTTGTTACTCATTCTCATAGTTCAAAAATATTATTTTAAAGCTAAATACAAGTGATAAAGTAGCAATGTACTTAGAAGTACAAGACAAGCTGTTCTTGGTTGATTAATAAAGTTGAATGTTTTCTTGAACTTCAGTTTTCAGAGTACAATATGAAAATGCTTAGACTTGATCCATACATTACTAATGTATATGAATAAAGATGACATAATTATGCTGGCAGGATATAGGAGCTTTAGTATTGAGGGACTGTGTGTGTGTTTATCTGCAAATGTTTTGAAACAAGTTGCACACTAACATGCATGAGATCTGACTTTGATTCCCAGATATGAATTCTGCTCATCTGACTAGCAGGGTCAAGTAATGTTGTAGAATTCACAACTTATTCAAAGGAGAAAATCTCAGTCATTGCACAGTGGTGATACTTATGGGTAGAATACAAGGTGCATACAATTTATGATCTTGAGTGTACATTAAATTGTCACATTCCTCCTCAGTACGTTTGTTTTCCCTTTTAGTAAATTAAAAAATGGAGTGGAAAAAAGCTTTAAAACATGGTGTGTAGTTGTGTGTAGTTTCTAGTTTTATTCTGTTAGTTTGGGTTCTTTTCTAAAGTGTCATGCTTCCCCTCCTAAAGGGATGTGTCATATCTCAGTTAAAAAAAATATTTAGTGTGTGTGTGAGAGAGAAATATTTGCATGGAAACATGATGGCAGAAAAAGACCATATGGCCTATCCAGTCTGCCATTCCATGCCAACTACTATAGTCCCTTTTTTACCTTTAGAGATTTTCTGTATTGGTCCTATGCTTTCTTGAATTCAGCTACAGTCCTGGTCTCTACTACCTCCACTGGGAGACTATTCCATGCGTCTACCACTCTTTCGTGAATCTATTCTCTTTCATATTCATCCTATGCCCCCTCATTGCAGAGCTTTCTTTCAATTGAAAGAGGCTGTCCTGTGCATTTATGCCATGGGGGTATTTAAACGTCCTTATCATATCTCCTCTCTCTCGCCTTTCCTCCTTTCCTTCGCCTTATGACGAAGTCCAGTGACTTCTTTGATAGCCACCCTCTGCACAGACTCCATCCTCTTTATGTCCTTTTGAAGGTGTGGCCTCCAGAATTGCATTCAATACTCCAAATGAGATCTCACCAAAGACTTATACAGGGGCACTATCACCTCCTTCCTGCTCACCATTCCTCTCCCTATGCACCCAAGCATCCTTCTGGCTTTTGCCGTCACCTTTTCTATCCGTTTAGCCACTTTAAGATCCTCAGAAACAACCATCCCCAGGTCCCACTCTGCTTTTGTGCTGCCAAATTCTCGACCATTCTTCAAGCTTAGCGAGATCCCTTCTCATGTTATCTTCTCCTTCCTGGATGTCTACTCTATTGCAGATTTTGGCATCATCCACAAAGAGGCAAACCTTACCCGACAGCCCTTCTGCAATATCACTAACAAAAATATTAAAATGAATCTGACCAAGGACAGATCCCTGTGGCACACCACTGGTTACATCCTTCTCCTCAGAGTAAGTTTTCTTTACCTGCACCCTTTGTCGCCTCCCACTCAACCAATTTCTAACCCAGTCAGTCACTTTACGGTCTATTCCTAGGATACTCAATTAATTTATAAGTCATCTATGTTGAACGGTGTCAAAGACTTTACTGAAATCTAAGAACACCACATCTAGGGCTCTCCCTCGGTCCAATTCTCTGGTTGCCCAGTCAAAGAAATTAATACAATTTGTCTGACGAGACCTGCCCCTAGTAAAACCCATGCTGCCTCAGATCCTGCAATCCATTGAACTCCAGAAACCTCACTATCCTCTGTTTTATTTATTTATTTATTTAACTATGCTTATATACTGCTTTTCTATCAGTCAAAGTGATCTATATTCAGGTACTGTATATATATTTTTCCCTTATCCCTGAAGAGCTCACAATCTATGATTTTGTACCTGAGGCAATGGAGGGTTAAGTGGCTTGCCCAAGGCCACAGGGAGCAACTGGGGGACTAGAAACCCCAGTCCTTGCGGCCAAAGGTTGCTGTCCTCTAGTAGGATTTGAACCCCTAACCCTCCTGCCTGAGGTAACTTGCCCCAACCACTAGGCCACTCCTTCCTCTTAGCAGTGTTTCTATTAATTTACTCACCACAGAGGCCAGACACCAGCCTGCAGTTCTCAATGTTATCCTTACTTCCGCTTTTGTGTAAGGGGACCACATGCGCCTTTCTCCAATACTCTGGGACCACTCCCGACTCTAAAGAAGCATTGAAAAGGTCAAGACAGTAGAGCTCCTAGAACTTCCCCAAGTTCCTGCAATACTCTCGGATATATCCCATCCGGCCTGACTGCTTTGTTTATGGTTTATTTATTTATTTATTATTTATTTATTTATAGTCTCTTCTATACCGCACTATTCAGCATCAGCGCGGTTTACAGTGAACAAAGAATTTACAGTTGAACAGGCATAAACAACTTGGATAACAGGGGTAACTATTTACAATTTATAACATAATCATGAACTCTTCTTGTTTCTGTCTTAGGGGTTTTGGGAGAACTGTGAGGTGGTTGAGGTGTCTGCATTGGTTACTTGGTAATACAAGAGGAAGAGGTGTTGTTTCATGGCTTTTCTGAATTGCAATATATCCGGGATTGCTCTTTATTAAAATTTTCTATACCGCCCTTCAGAACGGCAGAGCAATATATAATAAAACAATAAAATCATATTAAAAGGAAAGGAACACCAATAATTGAAATAATTGAAAGGAAAGGTGAGAAGAGGAAAAAACTGAGTCATAGCAAGGGGGGGGGAGGTGGGAGGGCCAGAGGATGGAGGGGAGCAGAATTCAGGCCTGATGTGGTAGATCAAAGGCAAGTTGAAAAAGATGGGTTTTAAGAAGATATTTGAATTCCAGAAAAGAGAGTTCTAAGCGGATATCAGGGGGAAGTGAATTCCAGAGACTGGGACCCAAAAAATAGAAAGCCACTTGTTTGGTGGATTCATAGCGGGCACCAGAAGGAGGGTGAAGATAAAGCCGGTTTGCATGGATAGAGGAAAGAAGATGTGGTAGAGTCTGAGGACTAATGTGCGAAGAGAGATTGGCAGGGATACCAGTGTGCAGTTTTCTGAACCAATGATAGATATTTGAACTGAATCCGGAATATGATCGGAAGCCAATGTGACTTACTATTTATTTATTTTACTTGTTTAGCAATGCTTATATACAGCTTTTCACCGTACATTCAGGTACGGTATATATTTCCCCTTGTCCCCGAAGGGCTCACAATCTACATTTTGAACCTGAGGCAATGAAGGGTTAAGTGGCTTGCCCATGGACACAAGGGAACACTTGTAGGACTGGAAACCCCAATCTCTCCAGCCCGAGGTTGCTGTCCTCTTACTAACCAGAGGGGAGACGTCAAATTTAGAGGCATGATGAAGGATATAGATGACAGTGTTTTGAACTCTTTGCAAGCGCGTAAGCTGATAATGTGGTAAACCAGAATAGATGACAGCAAATCTAAGCAGAATATGACAAGAACATGAAGCAGAGTTGGGAAGAAAGGAGCAAAGGGAATGAAAAAAGAGCGCCTGACCACAGTGCTAATCTGATCATGAAAAGTAAGACCACGGTCCAAGATGACACCAAGGTACTTCAGTGAGGGCACAAGGGCAATGGAGGAACCATCAAATGAAGGGGCCAAAGAGTGAGAAGAGGAAGATCCAGTGAGCCATATAGCTAGTTCTTCATCAACACAGTTTCTGAAAATCGTTGAAGATCCCCTTCACTACTGTTCCTATTTGTGGATGTTTTCTGAGGTCCTTTTCCTGGCCCTTCATCTGTGAACACAGAACAAAAATATTTGTTAAGCAATTCAGTTTTATCCTCATCAACTTATACCTATTCCTCCCCTTCACCTTTAAGTCTGACAATACCACTTCTGTACTTCCTCCTCTCACTAACATATCTGAAAAATGTCTTTTCCCCCCATTTTACTGCATTAGCTATTTTTCTTCTATTTGTATCTTTGCTTTCTTGATTACTTTCCTAGGTTCTCTAAGTCTTTCCAAATATTGATGCTTATCTTCCTTTCTGTAATCTTTTATATTTTATGAAGGCCATTTTTTATTTTAACCTTTTCTGCTACTTCTTTTGAGAATCATAGCAGCCTTCTTTTCCGTTTATTTACTTTATTTATTTACTTTCCTAACAAAAAGGTTTGTTGCCCTTAAAATATCCCCTTTCAGTTTTGCCCATTACTGTTCTACATTCCCCAGGTTTTCCCATCCTGCTAATGTTTCCATGAGGTATGGTCCCATCTTGGCAAACTTAGTTTTCCTAAAGTCTAGAACCCTCATTTTTGAATGGACTTTATCAGTCCTTGTCCTAATACTGAACCACACCATGTGGTGATCACTGGATGCAAGATGATCTCCCACTATAATATCAGAAACACTTTCCCCATTAGTAAGCACCAGGTCCAGTATGGCCCCTTCATGTGTGGGTTCTGTGTTATTAGTTACTGGAATAGCTCTCCTTGTAGAGAATCAAGGATCTCCTTACTTCTAGAGGACACCGCAGAAGGGATGCACCAATCAACATCTGTCATATTGAAATCACCTGTCAGTAACACGTCTCCTTTCATGACAAAACCGCGAATGTCTTCAATTCAATCTCTGTCCACTTCTGCCTGTGAAGGAGATATGTATATCACATCAATACAAATGGATATCCCATTCTCTCTTTCTAGTTTAACCCACAGTGCCTCCTCCTTCCATTGTCAACTCTGTAATTCTGTAGCCTTAATATGATTTTTTACATATAGTGCCACTCCTCCTCCCCTTCTTCCTGAATAATATATAATCCAGTATAACTACATCCCAGTCATGGTTGTCCATGAGCCATGTCTCCGTAACCACCACTAAATCCAAGTCAGCCTCCTCCATTAAAGCCTCAGCATCTGAGATCTTATTTCCCATACTGTGCACATTAATGCACACTACTTTCCAGACATTGCCCCTTTTACTCATTTTTTACAGAGGTATTAAATGTTTTTCACTTACCCATCCCCAATGAATCTAGTTTAAAACACTCTTCAGTAGATTAGCCAGTCTGCTGCAGGAAGATACTTTGACTCTTCTTGGATAGGTGGACACCATCTCTACTCAACAGCCCTTGAAAAATTATCCCATGGGCCAGGAAACCGAAATGCTGTTGAACACCACCATCCACGCAGACATGCATTCATCTCCAGGATGCCAGCTTCTCTGCCTCTGCCTTTACCCTCAATAGGGAGGATTGAAGAGAACACCACCTACGCACCTATCTGCTTCACCCTTTCTCCCAGAGCCATGAAGTCATGCTGTATACGCTTGGAGGGATTTCCTAGCAGTATCATTTGTGCCAACATTTAATTAGCATCAATAGTTAATAGGCTTGATGAGTCTTGGCAAACTCTCTGTAACATCTCCGATTTTGGCACCTGGCAGACAATACACCTCCCTGGACATCAAATCTGGTCAGCAGATGAATGCCTCAGTACCCTCAGAAAAATGTCACCAACCACCACTACCCTTTGCTTCCTTGTGGTCACTGATTCTGCAAGTTTGGGATTCTTGAGCTCTGGTTCTTCCCTTTCCTGAGATGTTTTCACTTCCTCCACTTCCAGGGCTGCATACTGGTTCTTCATTTCGATGGCTGGAGGAGTTTGATTGTCGATTCTGCAGGCTCTGGTGACTCTTGTCCGGCTCTCTTCATTCTGTAGCATACCATTTACACCTCTGTCGGAGAGCTTGGATGCTTCAAGATCCCTCTCATCAATGTATTTCTCGCTGTCGCGGCTGTTTGAAGAAGCATCTCACTGTCTTGAATGCTCTTCAGCCTTGCCACCTCTTCTCTGAGCTCCTCTCCTTGTTTCATGAGGGTTTCAGCTTGCAGGCATCATGCACCTGGAACTTGTCCTTTGACTGGGATTGGGCTTTCTGGACAAAGGCAGACGCTATAACCGGGGCAACAGCTTTGGCAACACGATCCTTCCCAGCCATATTCCAGTTGTTGGAGCTTTGGTACCTTTTGAAAAAAATGAGAAAGATCTATCAAAGTCCCTAACTTTTCCTCAGAGAAAAAGCAGCTAGCCTCTTTTTTGTTGTTGTTGTTGTTTTAGTGCCGTCAAGTCAATGCTGATTCCTGGTGACCCAGCTGCCTCTGGGTTTTCTTGACAATGTATCACCGGAAGTAGATTGTCAGGCCTTTTCTTCCAAAGCAACTAACAGCTCTGTTCTATGTAACTGTGTGTAGTGCTGCTAGCTTGCTAAACAGCTGTTTTTTACACTACTAAATTCTGATATTATGCATCTGAGGTCCATCGTTTAATGTGCTCCCTATGTAAAATTATCTATTCAAAGCTCCTTCAATAATATCAAATTGTTTACTTTTAGTAGATAGCCAGTTGTGGAACTGTTAACTTCCCACATTTTCCCTACCAACAAATAAAACATCTGTTATCTTTGCTAACAGTCTAATTGGTGAGTTGCACTATATAGCAAGAATTCTCACATTGGATGGGTGGGTGGGAAGGGAGGGATCTAACACCTGAGAAGAGCAGTGACTTCAAAGTACTTACCTTTCCCTTTGAAGCTAAAAGCTAGAGGAGAAGGAAAAAAGAAAAAAACCTATAACGGCAGTAAAAGCTTTGCATAAGAACACAAAAATACCCTTTTTGCAATACAGCTGCAATACACTAGGCAATGGAGCAGAAAAAGTTAGCAATTAAAATTGAGAAAAGCCCTCCTTAAGAGCTCTCAGGCAGAGAGTTTGTATTCAAAAGTTGCAAAAGTACCTTGCTTTAAGAATGGCAGTAAGTGCTGTC
Source organism: Ichthyophis bannanicus (assembly GCA_033557465.1). Taxonomy (NCBI): domain Eukaryota; kingdom Metazoa; phylum Chordata; class Amphibia; order Gymnophiona; family Ichthyophiidae; genus Ichthyophis; species Ichthyophis bannanicus. Next base: position 606,547,066 of record CM066031.1, on the reverse strand, counting down.
TAGACCTTAAATGTTTTAAAGAATTCCTAAGCGAACAGAAGCTGACACAACCTCTGCGTGATATAAAGTTAACATTACGCTCCCGATATTCAAAAAGCTGTGCCCTATATTCAGCCACACTTGGGAGCCTAGGTTTTCAGCTGAAAATTCATTCCAATTTAGGCACTTCTAAATTTAGGCCTGCCATTCATTTGCCTACAGATTTAGCGCTGCTAAAGTGACTAGCCGCCACTGCTGAACTTTTAAACAGAATATTCAATACCAGGGCCATATTCCTCCCTGACACTGAATATCTGGGTTATCTGGACTACTAGAAAGCTAACCGGACAGCAGCAATATTCAGCCACTACCTGGTTAGCTTCCATGACAAAACCTAGGACAGCCTTTGCTGCAGCTGATTCTCATCACCTTGCCATAATCAGGCAGCAGCGCAATATTGCCTCTGCCCTAATTATGACCTGGTGCTACCTCCGAAATTTCCACAGGCCACCCTGATGCTAACAAGGATGTGCAATGGTGGCTCCTGGGGATAGTTAGCAGCACTAACTGGGATGCACTGGACAGGGTTAGACCTCCATATAAGGCCCGCCCTGTGTGTTCTCCTCAGATGATCCAGGCATTAGGGAAAGCCCCCAATGCCATCAAAATACTGTTGAGGCATGTGCAGGATGTTTAGCTACCTCAGACCCAAGCATAGAGATATTGGCACTTCAGCTGGTTACAGAATCCTCTCCATGTTTCTCTGCATTGGAAGCAAACAATCTCCAGGAACAAGCAGGAATGAGTCTTCACATATGGGTATCGTCGGTACCGACGGAGCCTGCGCGGGAACGCTCCCCAGCATCCAGAAAGAAAGCTTTTGGGAGCATTCCACAGCGCCTGCGCGCTGCCTTCCCGCCTTTCCTAACCGCCTCTCTCCAGTTCTTCTTTTCCGCGGAGCCAGCAGGTTGTGTTCCTGTCACCGCTGAAGAAGTTCTTTATTTTTCTTTATTTCTTTGGTCGTGCGTCTGCCTTCTTCGACGTTGGACTGGTATCGCCGGTCTTTTCTTCTTTCTTTAAAAAAAAAAAAAAAACTACTGTTTCCCACTTCTGTGCAATTTTTTCCTTTTGGGCCTTAGGCCTAGAAGAATTTTCCTCATGAAAAAGCCCGCTTCCGGGTTTAAAAAATGCACGAAGTGCAGCGGTACTCTTTCTATCACCGACACCCATGACTGGTGTCTAAAATGTTTGGGTCCTGACCACTCCATCACCGATTGTGAGTCCTGTTCCATGATGTCTAAAAGAGGTAGACAGAATTGAGCCGCAAAGCTCAGTACCCTGTTTCCCTCTGATGCAGCTTCGGTGGCATCAACATCTTCCAGGGCTTCTTCTTCCTCCCATGGATCTCAGGTAACCAAACATAAGTCCAGCCGGTCCTCGAAGGGTAGATCTCCCTCTAAGTATCGAGATGCCTCCGGGCTTGCTCTCGAGGATCCTGCACCGGCAAAATTACCCCGGCGGGAAGCTCCGGCTTCCAAAGCTTCATCTATGGGGTCACAGGTTGACATCGATGGCGTGGCTTCGACCGATCACCTATTGCCATGTTCTGGGGTACCGGTGGTTTCCACTGGTACCAACATCCAGACATTGGTTGCGTCGATGGATCAGAATATTCTGACCATGCAGCGTGCCATCACGGCATTCATATAAGCTGCGACGCCTCCGGTACCGCAACAAACTCCGTTGTCGGTACCGGTTCTGGCACCGATATCGGTTCCGGGTGCTGGTACCGATTGCATTGACATCGGCTTCGGTGTCGACTGCAGTGGTACCCTGTCTTGTGATGCCCATCGGTACCGAATCGATACCGATCACTCCCGATGTCGATACCACTCGGTATGTGTATCGGGCTCTGCAAGAGCATCCAAACAGGCGATACTTCGATTCCTCCGAAGACTCTGATGAATCAGAGGCTTCTGTCGAAGCATCGGTACTCCTTCCTCAGGAGCCCTCTTCTCCAAAAAGAAGAATGTCTCCTCCAGAAGACTTGTCTTTTCAAGACTTCATTAGGGAAGTGGTCAGGGGCCTCTCTATTTCAGTGGCCCCTGAACCAGAGCCTAGAGCCAAAAAATTAGATATTTTACAATATCCTAAGGCTCCTAAAGAGGCAGCTACTTTACCAATTCATGAGATCCTTTATGATCACATGTTGGGCATATGGGAGACACCTCTTACTACTTCCCCTCATTCTTGCAGGTTGGACACCATGTACCGTGTTCCTCCTTGTCCTGGCTTTCATAAGACTCAGCTTCCTCACCACTCTATTGTGGTGGAGTCTGCTATGAAAAAGATAGAGAGTGCAAAAAGACACTCATCTAATCCTCCAGGAAGAGAATGCAGAACCTTGGATGCTTTTGGCAGGAGAATTTTCCATGCCAATATGCTTACTGCCAGAATCAACTCCTATAGTCTCTATATGGGGATGTTTCAAAAGGAAGTTACAGATCATCTGCTAACTTTATCTCCTTTTATCTCAGAAGATAAAAGGGAGGAGTTTCTCACCTGGCTTAAACATGCCCAGGATATTTCCAAATTTTCTAACCGTGCAGCCTTTGACTTTTTTGAGTGTGCCAGCAGAGCCTCGGCTATTGCCATAGGTGCACGCAGAGTTGCTTGATTACAAACTTCTGATTTGGAACCCTGGGTCCAGGATGGATTAGGAAATCTTCCTTGTACAGGTGAAAACCTTTTTGGCAAGGATTGGCAAGCAAAGGCCACTCAGATGGATGCTGAAAATTCTGCCTTAGATAGACTTTCAAAGTCTACTTCTGCTCCTGCTAGAAAAAGGTTATTCAAAAAGGCTTTCTTTCCCAAAAAAGGGAAATATTATCCTGGTTATGGTTAACAGGCATCTTCTGCAGGTCGTTTTGCTACAAAGCGTCAGCAACAACCTAAACAAGCCAAGCCTAAGGCTGCAAGGACTGCTACGGCCCAACAGCCTCAGCCTCCTCAGGGCCTTTGACTTACAACTAGAGAACTTAGCCTTTCTGGCTCTAGAAGAACCAGAGCCTCTCACCATTCCAGGAAGGTTAGCTCATTTTGCTCCCAGATGGGAACAAATCATAGCAGAGCAATGGACCCTCTCCATCATAAGGGAGGGGTACAAACTTCATTTCTTAAACCTTCCTCCTCACACCATGGTGAGACAGTTCAATTCTCCAACAGCTCTCCTCGACCTTCTGTGTCAGGAGATTGCTACCCTTCTTGCCCAAAGGGCAATAGAAGAAGTACCCTTTCTTCTTCAGGGTTCTACTCCCCCTATGTTCTTATCCCAAATAAAACAGGGGGCTACAGACCCATATTAGATCTCAGAGAATTGAACAAGTTTCTATGCAAGGAGAAATTCAAGATGATTTCTCTCGGTGCTCTCCTTCCATACCTTCAGAGTCAGGATTGGCTTTGTTCTCTAGATCTCAAGGATGCGTACACCCATGTCCTCATCCATCCAACACACGGAAGGTTCCTTCGGTTCCTTTATCAGGGAAAGCACTACCAATACAGAGTGCTTCCTTTCGGTCTGGCCTCTGCTCCAAGAGTGTTCACAAAATGCATGGCAGTAGTAGCTGCATTTCTACGCACTCTAGGAATATTTCTATTCACATATCTGGACGACTGGCTCATCCGAGCTCCATCCCAGTCAGAGGCCCAGGCTTCCCTAGCCTGCACAAGGCGTGTTCTTCAGTATCTGGGACTTGTAATAAACATCCCAAAATCACAACTCACCCCTACTCAGTCATTGGAGTTCATAGGGGCCTTGCTGGATACCACAACTGCAAGGGCCTATCTTCCCCAGGCCCGTTGCCTACGCTTGGTGCAGTTAGCCTCTCAAATTCAATTAAAGTCCCATTTAACTGCTCGAGAGATGTTACAACTGTTAGGCCACATGGCATCCACCATGCATGTGGTTCCTTACGCTCGCCTTCACATGAGGGCAGCTCAGTGGACTCTGTCCACCCAATGGACCCAGACATCAGGTTGCCTGTCAGACAAAATAGCAACCTCCAGTCGCCTCTTTTGGTCCCTCCAGTGGTGGAAGTCCACTCCAAATCTGTTGCTGGGGTCCCCCTTTCAACAGTTACTACCCCAAGCAACCCTTACAACAGATGCCTCCCCAAAGGGTTGGGGAGCTCATCTACAAGATCTTTCCACCCAGGGCATCTGGTCTCCACAGGAGACATCTCTACATATCAACCTCTTAGAGCTCAGAGCAATTCTTCTAGCTCTGAGTCTTCCACACCCTGCTCAGCTACAAGACAGTCCTCATCCATACGGACAACCAAGTAGCCATGTTCTACGTGAACAAGCAGGGCGGGACTGGCTCTCTGTCGCTTTGCAACGAAGCTTTGAGATTGTGGGCCTTCGCCAGAGAGCATCAAATTCATCTCATGGCAGTGTATCTTCCAGGGGTTCAAAACTCTTGGGCAGACAGACTCAGTCGAGTTCTGCTTCCACACGAATGGTCCCTCCATGGGGACCAGATAGCCAGTATCTTTCGAATTTGGGGAACCCCGGACATAGACCTCTTTGCAAGTCCGTGGAATGCCAAACTTCCCCGGTTCTGTTCCAGGATTCCGTGTCAGGGAGTTCAGGCCAGGGATGCCTTCCTCCTCCACTGGGGGCAAGACTTCCTCTATGCCTTTCCACCCATTCCCTAATTTCCAAGACACTGTTCAAGCTTCAGAGAGACAAGGGGTCTATGATCCTCATAGCTCCACGTTGGCCACGCCAAGTGTGGTACCCTCTACTTCTTCATCTCTCTCAAGCTCCCTCCCTGGACTTAGGATCTGCTCCAGACCTCCTGTCCCAGGAGGAGGGAACATTGTGGCACCCAAATCCCCAGTCTCTTCATCTCAGAGCCTGGTTGCTGAAGGCCTAGACCTTCAAGATTTGCATCTTTCTCAGCAGGTGAAGAATATCCTTCATGCGTCCAGAAAGCCTTCCACTAGACGTTCCTATGCTTTTAAATGGAAAAGGTTTACCATTTGGTGTGCAGAGAAGGGTCTTAACCCTCTTGCAATACCTCTGAATTCTTTACTAGAGTATTTGCTGCATTTATCCCATGCAGGCCTTAAAATGAATTAAGTAAGCGTCCATTTGAGTGCTATTGCAGCATCCCTTAAGCCTCTCAATGGACATCCTATTTCCTCTCATCCTCTTATTGCAAGATTCATGAGAGGCCTTCTTTTAACTTAACCTCCCATTAGACCACCTCCAGTGGCATGGGATTTGAATTTGGTTCTTGGCCAGCTTATGAAGCCACCCTTTGAACCCTTAGCCACTACCTCCTTGAAATTCCTTTCCTGGAAGGTTATTTTTTCTCATTGCAGTCACCTCAGCTCGCCGTATCAGTGAGCTGCAAGCCTTGGTAGCTAATCCTCCTTATACAAGGTTCCATCATGACAAGGTAGTCCTCAGGACTAATCCACACTTTATGCCTAAAGTGGTCTCACCTTTTCATCTGAACCAGGAGGTGTATTTACCTGTCTTTTTTCCAGGACCTCATGCATCAAGTGCAGAGAGGAATCTTCATACCCTGGATTGTAAGAGCACTGGCTTTTTACTTACAAAGGACACAGCAACATAGAAAGTCCTCGCAACTATTTGTTGCTTTTGATCCCTCTCATTTAGGACTTCCAGTCTCTAAGAGAACTCTGTCCAATTGGATTGCTCAGTGTATTTCCTTCGCCTACCAGAGTAAGAACCTTTCTCTGGAGGGCCATGTCACAGCTCACAATGTGAGGGCCATTGCAGCCTCTATGGCTCATCTAAACTCTGTGTCCATCGACCAAATCTGTCGAGCGGCCACCTGGGCCTCGGTTCATACCTTCACAGCCCATTACTGCTTGGACAAGGACTCCTGCCGGGATGCCTTGTTTGGTCAGGCTGTTCTCAAACACCTGTTCCATACCTAATCAACTCCTACCCCCCATCCCTGGTTGGAAGCCCGAGATCCATGGGGGGAGGTAGAGCCCTTCTCAGGGACTCACAACCTTGGAGATCTCCCTGGCATCTCTAGCTGGGGAGTCCCCATATGTGAAGACTCATTCCTGCTTGTTCCTGGAGATAACACAGTTACTTACCTGTAACAGGTGATCTCTGGGAACATCAGGAATAAGTCTTCACAACCCACCCACCTCCCCTAGGAGTTGTATCTCTCTATCTATCTTTGTCTCGGCTTAAAACTTGAACTGGAGAGAGGCGGTTAGGAAAGGCGGGAAGACAGCGCGCAGGCGCTGTGGGATGCTCCCAAAAGCTTTCTTTCTGGACGCTGGGGAGCGTTCCCGCACAAGCTCCGTCGGTACCAACGATACCCATATGTGAAGACTTATTCCTGCTGTTCCCAGAGATCACCTGTTACAGGTAAGTAACTGTGCTATATTAGCATGCTATTTTAATATGCACAGCTCATTTGCCTATGATTTAAATATGCTTGGCATTATTGTGTGCACTTGCTTTTCCTTTGCTGTTTACGCACACTTCAGTCTCTTTTTCTGCATTTGGCCTGTTGGTACTTGTGCTTATTAGTTATGTGTTGTCTTTGCACAAAGGGCGCGTTAGTCTTTCTGCATTGGCCCGTTAGAGAATTTTGTCAAGAACTTAAATGTGTGGGCTTCGCGATTTCCAGCAGTCCTCCTTGCATCTTATCTGGAATAATTTAAGAAATATTTAAGAGAAGTTTTAGGGGTCCCGATCGAGGGATGCTCTCTGTTTAGTAAAATCTACTTTTTCCACTTCTTAGGAGAAGAGCTTAAGTAGGGAGAGCCCCAATGGATGCATTTACAAATAGTTCAGATACTGAATAACCTCTTTTTTGTAAGAGCTTTGGAGGAAGAGAGAAAAAGGGCCACAAAGACACAAAAATAGTGCTTAGGTTGGTCATTTTTATGTTTCTCCGGGAATAAGCAGGAAGTCAGTCCTCACATATGGGTGATGTCGGCACCGACGGAGCCTGCACAGAAGCATCTCCCCAGCTTTCAAAAAAAGCCTTTGGGAGATGCACCATGCTTGGTTCCGTTCCTGCCCTAGGATGCCATCTTGTCTCAGTCTCCTTTTTTCCACAGAGCCCTCCAGATGTCTGTCCAGTTTCCCCTGGAAAAAGTGTGTTTTTAATCTTGGTTTTGTCCGGTATGCGCACCGGTTCCTTTCCCAGCCCCTTGCCAGCTCACCTCGGCGTTTATTCTTGAGCTGATTCCTTTGTTGTTTGTTATTTTTTCTCAACTGGTTCTTTGTGCCCTTTTTTGCTGCAGGCCTCAGACCCATGCCGGGCGGCAGGGCCCCTTTTTCCCCGATGGCTTCCAGTGGCTTCAAGAAATGTGACCGGTGCAATAAGATGATGTCCAGCACTGACCCACATGACTGCTGCCTCCACTGCCTTGGGCAGAAGCATGATGACTCAGACTGCAAACTCTGCAGGACCATGATCACAAAGGCCATAAAGAGCCGTCAGCTGAAGCAGGAACAGTTCTTTCACAAGTCCGACTCTGCACCGGAGTCTCCAGTGACATCGCGTGCCAGGGCCCCCTCTGTTACCTCGGTGCGCTGCGAAGCCTGGGCTGCCTCAGAGTCCCACAGCTGCGAGTCCTCCCAGAGAAAATCCCTGGAGGTGGAATGCAAGAAGTCAAAATCCTCTAAGACCACCTCGGAGGACGGATCCGGGAAGAAGGGAAAATCCCATTCCAGGCCCCCCACAGTACATGGCATGAGTCCGAATGGTCGGAGCGGCCCCACAAGCTGCTCAGAAGGAGTCATAGGTATCTAGCGACCGGCCTCGGACACCCGAGGACATCCTTGTCGAGGATTCCCCCTTGGCAGAACCGATTCCAAGCCCGAAGCCCTTGGTGCCCACGTCAAAGGCTGCAGAGCCAACTGACATGGAAACCAGGTTGGCAGCCTTAGAGAGTAGTATATCTGCCCTTGTTGCCATGCAGCGAGTGTTTATATCCAGTTCCTCCATTTCATCTGCCCCAATGACAGGACCCTCGACATCGAGGGCTTCCCCGGACATCGAGCCGATCCTCGAGCGCCACCAGTCTCGAGAGACCTATCGTATAAAGTCCCAGTCCCGTTCCTCAGGACAACCTTCCTTTCTTGCAAGTGCACGCGGTTTGGATCATAGGTCCTCTGGAGATCAAAGGCCTTCAGGCTCAGGCCTCGACCACGGTGACCATGGGGCCTCTGATTTTGAGTCGGAATGGGAGACAGAGGACGAGGAGTCCCCAGACACTCGGTAACACCGAGACGTGCTCTCAGACCAGTCTCCCCAGATGTTCCGGCGCAGTTCTCTGCCCAAGGATGTTGCCTACCTTAACTTTGTGTGGGACATAGCTAAGGTGCTCGCTGCCGAAGAGGATCCCCACACAGAGGAACTGGAGATTCTCCAGTACGAGGCCACCCCTAAGGAAGCCCTTACGGTGCCTGTCCCTCCGATCCTGAAGTTCCGCCTCCTCCTTATGTGGAAGACACCGGCATCGGTGCCCATTCTACCGAGTCCACCAAAGCCCTGAGTTCCAGAAGACTCAACTTCCTCACAACTCGATGGTCATTGAATCTGCCATGCGCAGACTCAAGAGCCAAAAGATCCATTCCTCGGTGTCCTCCAGCAGAGAGGCCCGGACCTTTGACGCCCTTGGCCAAAAGGCCTTCCAGGGCTCGATGCTTGCGTGTTGAGTCCAATCCTACTAACTGTACATTGGCATGCACCTCAAAGAACTGTCGAGGGAGCTCGTCGGTTTCTCAGCAGGCCTCGATGGGGAGCCCCTTAAGCAGTTCAAGTCTCTGGTCTCGGCAGTCAAGGAGTGCTTGAAGCTTATATCCCGAGCAGCTTACGACGACTTCGAGTCCTTAGCCAGAGTAGCCGCTGTGGTCATCGCGGCCCGAAGCCAGACATGGCTGCAGTCTGACCTCGAACAACGGGTTCAGGACAAACTTATCAATGTCCCCTATATTGGAGAGAATCCCTTTGGGAATCCCATGGCAGACACAGCAGCTGAAATAGAAACTGAGTTCCTGACAAGGCCCAGACTCTCTAAAAAGACCTTGGTGCGGCCCCAGGGAAGAGACTCTTCTTCCTGAGGAAAAGGGGAGGTTTTGGCAATGCCTCACAGTTCGAAACCTTCTCAGCAAGGCCAACAGCATAAGGGGCAAGAGCATGGCCCCTGCAAAAAAAAAAAAAAACAAGTCCCAGGCACCATCCCAGCTCAGCCTGGGGGGAGCTTTTGACTGCTTGAGCATGACCTCCTCTCTCCCAGGAGGTCCGCAACAACCCACAGGAGGCATCTGGCCCTGTTTGCTCACAGGTGGTCCACCATCACCACCGATTCCTGGGTACTGCAAGTGGTCAAGGAATGCTACCTCCTCATCCTGCAATGGGCGCCACCCTCACACTTTCCAGGATAGCCCATAAGACCTCTCCTCCACCAGACTCTGCTCCTCACTGAGCTCTCAGGTCTCCTTAAGGACAAGGCGGTAGAACCAGTGCCCAAGCAGCTCTGGGGTATCAGCTTCTACTCCAGGTATTTCCTCGTTCCCAAGTGTATAGGGGGCCTCAGACCCATCTTGGATCTGCAGGACCTGAACACATTTCTGGTAAGGGAGAAGTTCAAGATGCTCTCCCTTGGAACAATGTTCCCATACCTCTAGCAGGGAGACTGGCTATGCTCCTTGAAGGATGCCTATACGGACATCCTGATCCATCTCAGCCACTGAAAATACCTCTGTTTCGTGGTGGAAGGAGGTCACTACCAATACAGGGTGCTGCCCTTGGGGCTGGCCTCATTGCCAAGGGTCTTTACCAAGTACCTAGCAGTAGTTGCAGCCCACCTTTGTCTCTAAGGGGCCTTCATATTTCCCTACCTGAACAAATGGCTCATAAAGAGAGGCCACAGCTGCAGAGGTGCACCACGCCACTGAGCTTACCATCCACACCCTGCATTACCTGGGGTTCGTCATCAACTACCCCAAGTCACACCTTCCCCTGGCTCAGTGCATGGAATTCATAGGAACTCAGCTAGACATTCTCCAGGTGAAGGCCTTCATTCCTCAGGAGAGGTCAGAATGCCTTAGGGGGCGGGCCACAGAGGTGCAGCACCACCAATCGCTACCCGCCCGCCTTCTCATCTGCTTGCTGGGCCACATGGTCTCTACGGTCCATGTGACCCCATACGCCCACCTACACGTGAAAGCAGCCCAGTGGTGCCTTCATTCTCAATGGACACAAGCAGTGGGCAGGCTTTGGGACAGGGTGAGAGTGACCCGCCAGCTGGCAGACTCCCTCGACTGGTGGCAGATACCCCGCCACCTGCAGGCACCCACCCCTTCAGAAAGTCCCCACCATGGACACCTCCCTGTTGGGCTGGGGAGGTCATTGCAAGGACCTCCGCATACAAGGCAACTAATCCCAGATAGAATGCCAGCTGCAGAACAACCTTCTGGAGCTCTGGGTGATATTCCTGGCTTCTGCCACTTGCTGCAGCACCAGTCGGTGCTGATCCAGACTGACAACCAAGTCCACAATGTTCTACGTGAACAAGCAAGGGGGCACAGTGTCGTACTCTCTCTGCCAGGAGGCGTTAGCCCTCTGCTCACATGCGACATGCAATGGGATGCTCCTAAGGGCGGTCTACCTCCCGTGCCAGGACAATGCCCTGGCGGACAAGCTGAGCAGAGTCCTCCAGCTGCTCGAGTGGCCTCCCGGGGTGTCCCTCTAGTGGATCTGATCACCAGCCCAGACAACATGCAGTTACCCTGCTTCTGCTTCCGCCATCTGCACCCATCACAGGTGGCAGCAGACGCATTCCTCATTCCATGGACAGAAGGGCTGCTTTACATCTTCCCGCTGACTCCACTGGTCGCCATGACCCTCTTCAAGGTCCAGCATAACAGGGCATCACTGATACTGATAGCTCCGCATGGCCCAGGAAACCTTGGCACCTGCTGCTTCTCCACCTGTCAGCAGCATCGCCACTTTCCCTGGGCCATGCCCCAAGAGTGCTATCACCGGAGAAGGGCTCTCTCCTGCACCCCAACTTGGGGTCCCTGTCATTTATGGCTTGGCTGCTGAAAGGGTAGCCCTGGCTCCCTTCAACTTCCCATGGGACATGGAAGAGGTCCTTGTGGTCTCCCGCAAAGCCTCCATGAGGAGGGCATATGCCTTCACGTGGCGTTGCTTCTCGGTCTGGTGTGCCGAGAAGCGAGCAAACCCGTTCTCCTGTTCAGTTCAGATGGTACTCCACTACATACTCCACCTGTCACAGGTGGGACAAAAGTCCAGCTCAGTCAGGGTGCAGATGTGCGCTATTGCAGCACATCACCATTCTGTCCAGGGAAAACCCCTCTTGGCTCGGCCCCTTATATCGCGGTTCCTGTGGGGTCTCATGCTACCAAAACACCTTCCCCCCATCTGCCTACCAGCAGTGGAATGGGATCTCAACGTGGTGCTCTCGCAGCTTACTAAACCACCATTTGAGCCCCTGGCTGCCTGCCACTTGTGGTACCTCTCCTGAAAGGTCGTATTTCTCATGGCACTCACATCAGCTCGCAAGGTCATTGAGCTCCAGGCTTTGATGGCAGAGCCTCCCTACACGAGGTTCTACAAGAACAGTGTGGTGCTCAGCACACATCCCAAGTTTTTGCCAAAGGTGGTGTCCCATTCCACCTCACTCAGGAGGTGTTGCTCCCCACCTTCTTTCTGAGGCCTCACACCAGCAAGGCGGAGACGGTCCTCCATCCTCCATACTTTGTAAAAGGGCCTTGCCTTCTATCTGCAGTGGACTCAGGGCCACCACAAAACACCTCAGCTTTTCATCTCCTATGATCCCAGTCAACTGGAGCTCCCAGTGACTAAGCGAACTCTGTCCATTTGGATGGCGGACTGCATTGCCCACGCCTATGAACAGGCCATGGCTACTTCCATGGCAAATCTGTGTCTGTACTTTTAATGGAAATCTGCTGGGCCGCCACCTGGTCTTCAGTCCATACCTTTGCAGCTCCTTACTGCCTGGAGAGGGAGTCCTGACAGGATAGCGCCTTCAACCAGGCCATATTCCATAATCTCTTGGGTTGCAGACAACTGTGTTCAGGTTACCAGAGTGCTGGTTCACCACCGGACACCTGGGTCTTGCAAGAGTCTCTCCATTGGGACTTAACTGCTGAAGCTCATGACTCACTTCTCTGGCTGCCGTGGCATTTAGTACAGGTTCTCGGTAGCCTGTAGCTGGGGAGTCCCATATGTGAGTACCAACTTCCTGCTTGTTCTTGAAAAAAGCATAGTTGCTAACCCCTTAACATGTGTTCTTCGGGAACAGCAGGAATCAGTCCTCACAAACCTCCCTCCTTCCTTTGGAGTTGCTTCTTTACAATATTTTAATTTTTGTCATCTTAGCTATGTCAGGCTGAGGCAAGATGGCACCCTTGGGTGAAAAGGGGACCACGTATTCATGATGCATCTCCCAAAGACTTTCTTTGAAAGCTGGGGAGATGCTTCTATGTGGGCGCCTTCGATGCTGACATCACCCATATGTGAGGACTCATTCCTTCTGCCCCTGGAGAACATCTTTTACAGGTGAAGTAACTAAGCTTCCTGATCATCCCTCCAGTCTAGTCCCGGAATCTTTGGGTTGTCAACCTACTCCAGCAGCTTTGGAGACTGAGAAACTTCACTCCTGTGACGTCACCAGTATATAAGGACTGGAACCGCCTCCTCTCACCAGTTAATCAGTCTCCAAAGCAGCTGAAGGAGGTGTGAGCCCAAGGATTGCAGGGCTCTCTAGAGGAACGATTAAGAAGAACTTTAGCTTTAACTTTATTTGGGCTTAAGAAGGAATAATTGAGGCAGTGTTGCCATTTTCCCTGACTGCCTGTGAGGGCTCAAGGGGTTTGTTGCCCTGAGGTCCTCTGTTCTTCCTGAGGTAGTTTTTTGTTTTGTTTCCTTCCCCCTTCCCCCTTCCCCCCCTCCTCTAAGACGGGTCGGGTGGACAAGGGCAGGAAGAACAGCCAGCTGGTTACCGCTCCGGTTAAGAAGGAGCAGGAACTGCAGCTGTGTGGGGCTCAGCGCGTGCAGATGACTTGCCTGCTAGCGCTCTGAGCCGTGAGCTGCGACTGCGCCGTTTGCTGACAGGGAGATCACCACGCCACGGACCAGTCACTGTCTCCGGCTTCCGGCAAGCCCTCGCTCTCCCTCTCCCTGGCGGATTGCGTGGAGCAGGAGAGCAAGGGGAAGACATCTGCCGGTGTTGCGCAGCGGCGCTGAGGTAGGCTGGCGTAATTTGCGCGGGAACGTCCGTTTGGCAGGCCCAGCCTAGACCGCGTGTTGCAGCGCGGCGAAAACGCCGTTAGTCGGCCTGGGGCTTCTGGGGCTGTTTTTGCCTTGCGGGAGCCTCGTTTACAGCGGATCTCTTGGGGGTTAGCTGGGGCAGCGTGTCTGCGGGCCGCTCACCTAAAAAAAAAAAAATTCAGAGACCCCGTTTTTGGTTTCGGCTTGTGGTTCCTTCTACATTTTCTTTGGGAGCGTGTGCAATGCCTTCCAGGCAGCTCTGTCTGCTGTGTGGGGCCAAGCGGAGCTCCGTCTCGCAGGACGGGGTCTGCCGGGGCTGTAGCCAAGAGACCAAAGAGCTGTTGGCAGAAACTGAGTTGGGGGGTCTAGAGGCCTCGGGGGAGAGTCCCGAGCCCATCTCTGCTTCACAGTCAGGTTCAGAGCCAGGGCCCAGTGCAGTTTCTGATCCAAAACCCCCTCCTCCGCAGCTCCCTGTGTCGGGGGGTTTGGCGGCGATTTTTTCTACTGATTTCATGGCCCTTCTGCAAAAGGCGTTGAGCGGTGCCCAGGGGGTGCAGGCAGCGGAGTCCTCAGGGGCTGAGCCGGGGCGTAAGAGGCCGGTTTTGCCTGTGAAAGCGCCGGAGCTTGTAGTCGGTGCAAACCGTCCTAGGGGACTGGACCTCTTGGAGCAGTCGGTAGTTTCGGAGGATATCCAGTCCGATCAGGTGGACTTGGGGGCCCTGGAGGAAGAGGAGCTAGAGGAAGGTGAGATTAAGGAGCAGGAGGATCAGGCACGGGTGGTGTGGGTCTTCCATAGGGAAGAACTCCCGGCACTCATTCTGGAATCCCTTAAAGCACTCAACATTCTGGTTGCTCCCTCTGCAGAGGATTCTACCTTGGAGGACCCTCTGCTACAGGCTGTTCGGAAGACGCAAAGGGCGTTCCCGGTGCATAGGGTTTTTAAAGAAATGATTCAGGAGGAATGGGATATGCCTGAGGCCGCCCTTAAGGGCTCTAGGGTTATGGCGAGGCTTTACCCGCTCTTGGATCAGGACCGCGAGTTGTTTAAAGCACCTAGAGTGGATGCAGCCATATCGGCGGTATCCAAGAGGACCACGATCCCCGTAGAGGGTGCCGCGGCACTCAAGGATGCTCAGGATCGGAGGTTGGAGACGGTTCTGAAAACAGGTATTTGAGGCCAATGCGCTAGCCTTGCAGGCGTCTATTTGCGGGGCCTGGGTGGCGAGGGCCTGCTTACGCTGGGCGCAGCGTCTTCAGGGGACCCCCTCGGGGGAAGAGTCCGAGGAGGCGGCACGTTTGGAGTCGGGGGCGGCCTATCTAGCCGATCTTCAGTATGATCTTATCCGGGGACTCGCGAAGAGCATGGCGTCAGTAGTTGCGGGACGGCGATGTCTTTGGCTGCGCAACTGGGCAGTGGATGGTTCGTCCAAAGCACGCTTGAGTAAACTCCCCTTCCGCGGCAAGTTGCTGTTTGGAGAGGATTTGAATAAGTTGGTGAAAGACTTAGGGGAGTCGAAGGGCAGTAGGTTGCCGGAAGATAAGGCTAAGCAGGCGCGCCCCAGTATCAGTCCTAGGGGTCCGCAAAGGGATTTTTGCCGGTTCCGTTCCCCCAGGTTTGGGCAGAGCCAGCGGGGCCGTTTTCCTAAGAGGTCCCAGGCATTTCGGGGGTTTCGAGGGGCGAACAGGGGTTTCACAGCCGCTTCCTCGTCCTCCACCTTCAGAAAATCACAATGATGCCAGGCGGGTCCGGGGGGATCTGATTCCCGTAGGGGGTCGCCTGCGGGAATTTTATCCGGCCTGGACCCGACTCACGTCGGATCAGTGGGTGTTAGAAGTGGTTCGAGACGGTTATGCGTTGGAGTTGCAGAAGCCTGTGGCCGACTCGTTCGTTCTGTCTCCCTGCAGGGCCAGCGCGAAGCGCGAGGCGGTGCAGTCCACAGTGCAAAGGCTTCTAGATCTCAAGGCCATTGTTCCCGTTCCTCCGGACCAGTTAGGTTGCGGTCGATACTCCATTTATTTCGTAGTGCCAAAGAAGGAAGGGTCCTGGCGGCCCATTCTGGACCTGAAAAAGGTGAACCGCTGTCTTTGGGTCTCTCACTTTCGCATGGAGACCCTCCGGTCTGTTATTGTAGCAGTGAGGAAAGGAGAGTTTTTGACGTCCCTAGACCTGTCCGAAGCGTATCTGCATATTCCCATACGCCGCGAGCATCAGCAATTTCTCCGCTTTGCGGTTCCCATGGGCCATTTTCAGTTTCAGGCTCTCCCCTTTGGTTTAGCAACCGCGCCACGGATGTTCACGAAAGTGATGGTGGTGGTGGTGGCGGTCTTGCGGAAAGAGGGGGTGTTGGTTCATCCGTATCTGGACGATTGGTTGATCAGGGCAAAGTCCTGGGAGGAGAGTGTGTCGGCAACGGCCAAGGTGGTCGAGCTTCTGCAGAGCCTCGGTTGGGTGGTGAACGTGGCCAAGAGCCACCTGGAGCCGTCTCAAGTTCTGGAGTACCTGGGAGCGCGTTTCGACACCTGCGTTGGGCGTGTGTTTCTGCCCAGGCAGGGGGGGCTGGGCCTCCAGCGACTGGTGAAGCAGTTTCTCCGCATGCAGTGTCCCACGGCCTGGGATTACCTGAGGGTGTTGGGGACAATGGCAGCGACCCTGGAATTGGTGCCATGGGCGCGCGCGCACATGAGACCGCTGCAGAGAGCGTTGTTGAGGAGGTGGTCTCACCAGAAAGATCCACTGTCTCGAAAGTTGGCTTGTCCACCACAGGCGGCACAGGCTCTGCTGTGGTGGTTGCAGCCAGAGAACTTAGAGAGAGGAATGCCGTTGGAAGCTCCCTCATGGGTTTCCCTGACGACCGATGCAAGTCTGCAGGGCTGGGGGGCTCACTGCCAAGGTCAGCTGGTTCAGGGTCAGTGGTCCGCGGAGGAGAGGACGTGGTCCATCAACAGGTTAGAGTTAAGAGCGGTGGCACGGGCCTTAAAGGAATTAGGTCCTTATCTCCGGGAGCGGGCCGTTCGGGTGTTCTCCGACAATGCGACGGCGGTAGCTTACGTGAATCGTCAGGGCGGTACCAGCAGCGTGGCGCTGGAGACCGAAGCAGAGAGTTTGTTCGAGTGGGCCGAGATAAATCTGTTGGCCTTGTCGGTGGCTCATGTCGCCGGAGTGGACAATGTAGAGGCGGATTTCTTGAGCCGCGTGCGGGTGGACCCAGGGGAGTGGGTCCTGCATCCAGAGGTTTTCGCTCTGTTGGTGCAGCGATGGGGGACACCGGTGATGGATCTGATGGCATCCTTCCAGTCGGCGCAAGTCAGTCGGTTTTTCAGCAGACGACGAGAGAGGATGTCGGAAGGCCTGGATGCCCTGATTCAGGTTTGGCCGGGGGGTCAGCTTCTGTATGTGTTTCCTCCGTGGGTATTGATTGGTCGGGTCCTCCAGCGCATCGAGCTTCACTGGGGCCGGGTGATTCTCATCGCTCCGGATTGGCCGCGGAGGCCGTGGTACGCCGACCTGGTCCGGCTCCTGGTGGGGGAGCCCTGGCGGCTTCCGGTTCGCCAGGATCTTCTAATGCAGGGGCCCCTGTGCATGCCGGAAGTGGATCGGTTCTCGCTTATGGCTTGGCCATTGAGCGGGCTCGGTTGAGAGCAAAGGGATATTCGTCGGCAGTGATTACTACCTTGCTGAAGTCAAGACGTCGGTCTACTTCCTTGGCTTATGTTCGAGTGTGGCGTATTTTCGAGGCCTGGTGTGCGGAACGGGCATTTGTTCCCTTACGGGCGTCTGTTCCGCAAGTGCTCGCGTTCTTACAGGACGGTTTTCAGAAAGGTTTGGCGGCGGCGTCTTTGGAGGTGCAGTTGGCAGCGTTGTCCTGCTACAGGGGGAAGGTGCGGGGCAGTTCGCTGGCCTGTCACACAGATGTGAAACGGTTCCTGAAGGCGGTAGCGCTCCTGAAACCGCCGTGTCAGAAGGTGGTCCCGGCGTGGGATCTGCCGTTGGTCTTAGAGGCGTTGGAGAAAGCGCCGTTTGAGCCATTAGCGGCCGCGTCTTTGAAAGATCTTACCCTTAAGGTGGTATTTTTAGTGGCCATTGCCTCAGCAAGGAGGGTTTCAGAGCTGCAGGCGTTCTCGTGTCGAGAGCCATTTTTGTCCTCCTCCGCTTCTAAGGTGGTGTTGCGGCCGGTGCCGTCTTTCTTAGCTAAGGTGGTCTCGGTTTTTCATCTGAACCAGGTAGTGGCTTTGCCGGTCTTTGTTACCAAGAAGAAGGGCCGGGAAGCGGATCGCCTTCATCGCTTGGATGTGAGCCAGGCCTTGAGGCATTACGTGGCTCGCACGGCTGGTTTCCGAAAGTCTGACCACTTGTTTGTGTTGTTTGCCGGTTCGCGGAAAGGGGAGGCGGCTTCTAAAGGCTCAATTGCTCGGTGGTTGAAGGAAGCGATTGCGTCGGCTTATTTGCTCGGAGGCCGCCGGGTTCCTGATGGTCTGCGGGCTCATTCCACCAGGGCGCAAGCGGCGTCGTGGGCGGAACAGAGCTTAGTCCCGCCGGTGGAAATCTGTAAGGCAGCGACATGGTCCTCGTTGCATTCTTTTGTGAGGCATTACCGTCTGGATGTTCAGGCGGGCAGGGACGCCTGTTTTGGAGCGGCGGTGCTTCAGGCTGGACTGGCCGGTCCCTCCCGTTGAGTATCTGCACTGCTCTGGTACATACCCAAAGATTCCGGGACTAGACTGGAGGGACGATCAGGAAGATTAAATTAGACTTACCTGCTAATTGTAGTTCCTGGAGTCACTACAGTCTAGTCCCGTATCCCGCCCTGTCTCGCTGTGGGACTGTCGCCTGAAGCATGTGGTGAGTTACTGGTAAGTACCCCTCAATTTCCGAGGGAGTTTGGGGGTGTAGTTCCCGGTGGGGCGGGGGATGTTGGAGGTTCCTTCTTCACAGTGGAAGATAGGGGGACCTCAGGGCATACCCCGAGTGACGGGGATTTGTATATAGTTGGGGCTTAGGGTCCTATGGAGCCCAGTTGGGCGATTGCTTTACTGTATTTCTGCTTACTTGTTGCTCCGGTGAGTCTGCTTTGTCAATAGGTTAACTGGTGAGAGGAGGCGGTTCCAGTCCTTATATACTCGTGACATCACAGGAGTGAAGTTTCTCAGTCTCCAAAGCTGCTGGAGTAGGTTGACAACCCAAAGATTCCGGGACTAGACTGTAGTGACTCCAGGAACTACAATTAGCAGGTAAGTCTAATTTAATCTTTCCCACAATACTCTTCAACTTGGAAAAAAAGACAGCTGAGGGGAGATATGATAGAGGTCTATAAATTAATGAATGGAGTGGAATGGATAAACGTAGAGTGATTGTTTATCAAAAAGTAGGAAGACTAGGGGCACACAATGAAGCTATAATGTAGCCTATTTTAGACTAATAAGAAAAAAAGTGTTTTCTCTCTACGCGTAATCAAATTCTGGAATTCGTTACCAGGGGCTATGGTAAAAGCTGTTAGTGTAGCTGGGTTTAAAAAAGGTTTGGACAAGTTCCTGGAGGAAAAGTCCATAAACCATTATTAAGGAGGGCCAGGGAAATCCACTGCTTACCCAAGGATAAACGTTGTAGAATCTGTGTATCCTTTTATCTTTATCTTTATCTTTATTGATTTCTTGATATGCTGCTCAAGTGGAGCATCAGAGTGGTTTACAAAGCACAAGTTTGGCTACAAAAGTAGGAAAACAGATAAAAATGCCATAATTGACTAGGATAGGGAAGTGAAAGACTAAGTGTTTAAGAAAAAATGATCAGAGAGCGAGGTAGAGAGAGGGGGAGAGAGGAGAATCAGGTTATATACTGGGGGAGCGAGGGATCAGAAGGGGGTAGGGCAGGAGGGAGGGGAATGTTGAAAGCTATGTGAAATAAGTGGGTTTTGAGCATGTTCTTGAACCTGGTAAATGAGAGTTCTGAACGGAGGGAAGTAGGAAGGGAGTTCCAAAGGGCAGGGCCCAGGAAGAAGAAAGCAGAGTTTTGGGTACGTTCAAGATGAGCACGGGAAGGGGAGGGAAGGATTAAGCTGTTGGTGAGAATAGATCTGAGAAGATGGTGTGGAGTATGAAATTGTAAGAGATTTGAGAGGTGCCGGTATGAATAGTTTTATGGACAAAGGCAGGTATTTTATAGTTGATTTGGTATTTGAGGGGAAGCCAATGCATTCGAATGAGTAAAGGGGTGATGTGGTCTGAGCAGGAAGAGTCAGTGAGAATTCAAGTTGATGTGTTCTGAAGGAGCTGAAGGTGTTGAAGTTGATAGTGTGGAAGACCAGCTAGAGTACTGTTGCAGTAGTCAAATCTAGAAGTTACTAAGGACAGAACGAGTGTCGTCAGAGAGGGGAGAGAGAATAAAGGGTTTACTGCACTGATTTGTTGAAGAGAGACAAAGGAGCGGCGAATAAGAGAGGATAAATGCTCATGAAAGGAAAGGGAAGTATCTAGAGTGACCTCAAGTTAATGGAGGGAGGAGACAAGGGGGACAGGGGAGTGTGCAATCACAGGAGCCAGTGAAGGGGCAACCAGGTAAACCAGATGATGGCAGATTTAGATGTGTTGAGGTGGAGAAAGTTTGCAGATAACCAGGAGGAGAAATGAAGTAGGAAGGAATTCATAGGGGCTAGATCTGGGGCTAGGAGGGTGGTTTGATGAAGCAGAATGATGTCATTGGTGTAGAAATATGCTGATATACCTGATTGTTGAATGATGAGTGCAAAGGAGGCCAGGAAGCTATTATACAGAAGAGGGGCCAGAATGGAGCCCTGAGGGACTCTACAAGTGAGAGGTGTGACTGAAGAGGTAGATGATCCTGCCTGAACAGAGAAGGAATTTATAGAGAGAAAAGACCGTAACCAGAGGAGAAGAGTGTTACGAAGCCCAAAATCATGGAGACAAAAGAGAAGGGTAGAGTGGTCAACCTGGTCAAAGGCTGAAGAAAGATCCAGGGAGACAGTCAGCGTGATATCACTGCAATCGTAGGAAATATGGAGCTCATTTAGGAAAGGAAAAAGAATGGTTTCCATGCTGTGACCTGGCCTTAATCCAGACTGGTGAGGTTGAAGGGCGTGAATGGAGTCGAGGTGAGCTAAAGGTTGAGCAGAGATCAGTTTTTCTAAAATCCTGGAAAGAAAAGGAAGGTTGGAAATGAGATGCCAATGAGCAAGAACAGTAGGGTCTAGGGCAGGTTTCTTGAGGATGGGGCGGACCAGGTCTTGCTTCCGTAGAGAGGGGAAGACATCAGAGGAAGGGCTATAGTTGAACATACAGAGAATATAGGGGAAAAGGGCAAGGGAGGCTTCTGGGAACCAGTTGGAGGGAACAGGATCGAGGGGACAGGTGGTCTTGTGAGAGGAGAGGAGGGCTTTAGATAGCTATGCTAAAGAGATTGAATGAAAGGAGGACCAGACATAGGAAAGAGAAGGAATGGGCGGTGGAGAAGAGGAAGGGGCAAATGGGGAGAGAAGGGGGCGGGGACAGCGGAGGAAGACAAGTAGGAAACGTAGAGCGTAGTGTGGCAAGAAGGGCAGGGGCCAGGATAGAGGAACAAAGGGCTAGGGATGCAGGACTATGGGAGATGGAGAGTGAGCAAAGAACCCGATGGAGTTGCTGAGTGGAATTAGCAGATGAAGAGATCAGATTGGAATATTAAGACTTCTTAACATCATGGATCATGATTCTGTATTGGTGGTGACAGTAGCGGAAATGAGATAGAGAGCCAAGCGAGGAGTGTTTGTGCCAGTGACGTTTGGCATGTTGGAGGTAAGTACAGTGGAGAAGGGCAGAGTTGAACCAGAGGTGGCGATTGGATGGATGTGAGGTGGAAGATGGATGGAGTAGTTCCAATTTATCCAGGGAAGAGATCAGGGAGGAGTGCCAGGACTGGAGGCAAACTCTGAAGAGAACAGGGTGTCCCCAGATAGGAACTGTTGGAGAGTAGCAGGGGTGATGCAACGTTTTAGCTGAGGTGGCACAGAAGTGACTAGAGATGTGGATGGGGGAGGAGAGGGAAGGATAAGAGGATATAGAATTGATCAGACCATGAGAGTGTGGTGGTAGATATTGAAGATGGTACATAAGGGGAGGCGATAGAAGTGAGGATAAGATCTAAAGCGTACCCAGCCATGTGTGTGGGATAAAGAATGTGCTGTGTAGGGAAAGATCTGAAAGAAGGGCGAGGAGGGTTCTGTCTCTAGAGTTTCTGGTAGAGTCTGGGTGGATATTAAAATTGCCTAGGATCATCAGGTAGGGGTGGGATAGGGAGACCTCGGAGAGGGTAAGCAGTAGGGAGTCCCAGAGATCAGGAAGGAGTGAGGGAGGGAGGAACATAGAGAAGGAGAACATAAATGGCGGGTTGGACTCTAAGCAAAGCAGCAAAGATTCAGAGTAGTGGATGGCAGGGGTGGAGAGGTACGGTGGAGTGATAAAGAATGGCTGTTCCTCTGTGGCACCGGCCCGAGCGGGTGGTGGACAAGCCAGAAGAGGATCTTCGCCGTCACCTAGCCATGTCTCAGTAAGAAAAGAGTGTCAATGGAATTCTACATAATAGTATCATGAATAAGGACAGTTTTCAAACATAGGGATCTGCAATTGAGAAGGGTCAGGCTGAGAGTCAGAAAGGAAGAAACGGCAGACGAAAGAGTGGAGGGGGTAGAGAGGGTGCAGGGCATGATATTACCAGGCACCCAAGCGAAGGAACCAGGTATAGGTACGGGTGCAACTTCGGGGCGCCAGCCCAATGAACAGGGATCCTGACAGGTCCTTGTGATCTGGATTGGCCACCATTTGAAACAGGATACTGGGCTTGATGTACCTTGGTCTGGCCCAGTATGACATTTCTTAGGTTCTTATGTCAATGATAGCAACAGTGAGATTTGAATCCTGACTGCCCTGTTCCTAGCCCACTACTCTAACCATTAGGCTATCCTAGATGTATAGGTTTTGAAATACAGATTTCCAGGAACAAGCAGGAATGTAGTCTTCACATATGGGTATCGTCAGTACCAACGGAGCCTGCACGGGAACGCTCCCCAGCGTCCAATTAGAAAGCTTTTGGGAGCATCCCACAGCGCCTGCGTGCTGCCTTTCCGCCTTTCCCAACTGCCTCTCTCCAGTTCTTCGTTTTCCGTGGAGCCAGTAGGTCGTTGTTCCTGTCACCGCAGAAAATGTTTTCCTTATTCCTTCTTTTTTGTGGTCACGTCTGCCTTCCTCGACGCTATACCAGTACTGCCGGTTCTCTTTTCTTTCTTTCTTTCATTTAAAAAAAAAAAATATATATATATACTATTTTTTTCCAAACTTTTCTTCCCAGGTGCATGCGCCATTTTGGGCCTTAGGCCCAAAATTTCCTCCACTATGGAAAAACCCGCTTCGGGTTTCAAAAAGTGCACCAAGTGTGGCGGTACCATCTCCGTCACCGACACCCATGAATGGTATCTTAAATGTTTAGGTCCTGACCACTCCATCTCCGAGTGTATGGCTTGTGCCATGATGTCCAAGAGGGGTCAACAAAACCGAGCTGCTAAGCTCAGTGCCATTTTTCCCTCTGATGCAGCTTCTGTGGCATTGACGTTTTCCAGGGCTTCGTCTTCCTCCCATGGATCTCAGGTAACTAAACATAAGTCTAGCTGGTCCTCAAAGGGTAGATCTCCTTCCAAGCATTGAGATGCCTCTGGCATTGCCCTTGAGGGTTCTGTACCGGCAAAATTGCCCTGGTGGGAGGCTTTGGCTTCGGCTTCCAAAGCATTATCGGGGCTCCAGGATGTTCTCAACCTATGCTCTGGAGTACCGGCTGCTTCCGGTACCAGTACCCAGGCATCGGCAGCATTGATAGACCAGAGGTTCCTGGCTATTGAACGCAGTCTGGCGGCTCTCCTTGTGGCATCCACACCCTCGGAACTGCGTCAGACAATTCAACCGGTACCGATAGCATCGACATCGGTGTCTGCTTTGCTGGCACCCAGTCATGCGATGCCTTCCAATGCTAATACACCGGTACTGATTCCCCCCGGTACCAACTTCGGTCGGTACGGGTATCGGGCTCTTCAAGAGCATCCGGACAGAAGGTACTTCGAATCCTCGGAGGACTCCGAGGATTCTGACAGCTCTGCCAGTACCAGGATACTTCTCCTGGAGGAACCTTCCTCCCCTAATTTTATTTATTTATTTATTTTATTTACCTTCTCTTATATACTGCGCTATTCTGCATCAGTGCAGTTTACATTGAACAGGGCATTATAACTTGGAGATAACTATTTTACAGGGAACAGGGGCTATGGAGGGTTAAGTGGCTTGCCCAAGACCACAAGGAGCACCTGTGGGACTAGAAACCCCAGTCCTTCTGGCCCAAGGTTGCTGTCCTCTAGTGGGATTTGAACCCCCGACCTTCCGGCCTGAAGTACCTTGCCCCAACCACTAGGTCACTCCTCCACTCCTAAACGTAGGATGTCTCCTCCAGAAGATATCTCCTTTCAGGATTTTATCAGAGAGGTGGCTTGAGGTCTGTCCATTACTATGGCTCCTGAAATGGAGCCCAGGACTAAGAGGTTGGATATTTTACAATATCCCAAAGCTCCTAAGGAGGCAGCTATTCTGCCTATCCATGAGATCTTACATGATCTCATGTTGAGAATGTGGCAGACACCTCTTACCACCTCTCCTCACTCTCGCAGACTGGATACCATGTATCGAGTCCCTCCTTGTCCTGGTTTCCAGAAAACTCGGCTTCCTCACCACTCTATTGTAGTGGAATCAGTTATGAGAAGGATCAGGAGTGCAAAGGGGCATGCCTCTAATCCTCCATGACGTGAGTGTAGAACTTTGGATGCCTTTGGACGTCGTACTTTCCAGGCTTCCATGCTTTCTGCCAGGATCAGTTCCTATATTTTTTTATATATGGGAATGTTCCTTAAAGAAGTCACAGGAGACTTGGAGATTTTAAGCCCTCTCCTTCCTGATGACAAGAGGCAGGACTTTCTCACACTGGTTAAACATGCTCAGGATGTTTCTAAGTTTGTCAGTCGTGCAGCTTTTGACTGTTTTGAGTGCATAAGCAGAACCTCTGCCATTGTCATAGGTGCATGTAGAATTGCCTGGCTCCAGGCATCTGATTTGGAGCTTTGGGTGTAGGACAAACTGGGTAAAATCCTTTGTACAGGTGAGAACCTATTCAGCAAAAATTGGCAAGAAAAAGCCAATGAGTTGGATGCTGACAACTCCAATTTGGATAGGTTATCCAAAGCCACAGCTGATCCTGCAAGAAAGAAATCTTTCAAGAAACCATTCTTCTAAAAAAAGAAGAGGTTTTATCCTTCTTATTCCCAGCAGGGACGTTCTGCAGGTCAGCCTGCCCGAAAAAGTCAGCAACCACCTAAACAAAGGAAAGCAAAGACTACTAAGCCTCAACCGTCTCAGCAGTCTCAGCCTCCACAAGGCCTTTGACTTTCATCTAGAGAACGTAGCCTTCCTGGCCCTCAATGGACCAAAGCCTTCCACCATTCCAGGAAGGTTGTTTCACTTTGCCCCCAGGTAGGGGCAGATAACAGCAGAGCATTGGACACTCTCCATTATAAAAGAGGGGTACAAGCTTCACTTTCTGTGCATGCCCCCTCCCACAATGGTAAGACAGTTCAATTCTCAAACCTCTCTCATCAACCTGTTAGATCCAAGAGGTCACTATGCTTCTTGCCCAAGGGGCAGTAGAAGAAGTACCCATTCATCAACAGGGTACGGGGTTTTACTCCCCCTATTTCCTTATCCCAAAGAAAACAGGGGGACACAGACCTATTTTAGACCTCAGTGAATTGAACAAATTCCTCTTCAAAGAGAAATTCAAGATGATTTCTCTGGAAACTCTGCTGCCATACCTTCAGAGTCAGGATTGGCTTTGTTCTCTAGATCTCAAGGATGCGTACACTCATGTTCTCATCCGTCCAACTCACAAAAAGTTCCTTCGGTTCCTTTTGCGGCTCACTACTGCCTGGAAAGGGAGTCCCGCAGGGACAGTGCTTTCGGTCAGGCAGTCCTCCACCATCTCTTTGAGGTTTAGGCAACTCCTACCCTCCGGCCCCGGTGTTGGCTACTGGCCGGATGCGTATTCAGAGAAGATTCCTTCCTTCTGTACTGCTGAGCTTCAGGAAGCTCTTTAGGCTTGAGGTCTCCGGTAGCCTTAAGCTTGGGAGTCCCATAAGTGAGGACTGACTTCCTGCTTGGTCCTGGAGAAAGAGTAGTTACTCACCTGTAACAGGTGTTCTCCAGGAGCAAGTCTTTCCGCTATGTCATCAGACTGAGCAAGATGGCATCCCTGGGCGGGAAGGGGACCGTGCATGCGCGCTGCAATTCCCAAAGGCTTTCTGCGAAAGCTGGGGAAAATTGCTCCGCGAGGGCTCCGTCGGCGCCGACGTCACCCATAAGTGAGGACTGATTCCTGCTGCTCCTGGAGAACACCTGTTACAGGTGAGTAACTACTCTAACTGCCATTAGAACAGGTGTCTTGCCAAAGGATCTGACTCTGTTGGACATAGGACCTGTGTCACATAGCAGATGACTTACAACAGCTCTAAGGTTCATGAGAATATGGATTTGCAACCATAATCTGAAAAATTTAAGAGTGATTGTGGAGTTCTGTGTTGGGGTTTACATGGTGAACTGGTTCAATATAAAAATAAATAGCAATTGGACAAAAGGTTCCAGGCATCTCCTTTTCCAGCTGCAATGTTGAAAGAACAGTGTGAAGAGGTAAGGAAGATAGTCATGCCTACAGGGAGAAGGTCAGCTTGGTATTGTTAGAGCCAGTCTGTTCTGCAAGCTTTGTTGTGCAGTGAAGAGGAACAGGAAAGAGGAGATGCAGTGGAGGAGATATTGAAGATCAGAGGTGAAAGAGATGAGAAGACTCGGCTTGGAGACCGCAGTGTGAGACCAGGAAAACACCATCCATCTACACTGAGGCAATTACACTCACCCAATTACTTGAATGGAGCGCCGGAGTCTCTGAGCCTTCTCTTATCTGTACCATGACAACAGCAGAGATCAATGCATTTCTGAGCAAGTCCATGGTGGTTCCAGACTGGCCATCACACACCCAGTCCATAGAAAGGTGTGTAAAAATTATAACTGAGGCTGCTGGTCATGTGTGCAAACAGGAGAGGAGGGAACATTGTATTAGGGGTCGGATTGTCAGCAGGGAACTCATGAGCCAAAGCAGAAGCAAACAAGATGTGGCTTCTTTGCTGGATTTTGTTAAATAACATTAAATAAACTGCATAAATGACATTTTAAAGACAATTATGGCTACAGGTGTTGTTCAGACTATTTGTATGTTCAAATAAATATTACTTAATTTCCACATATTTCAACTGTGATTTGATGTAGGTAAGACTCACTTTAAGCAGTTTCTGAAGATAGCTTTAGATTCAGCATGCAAAATTGCATAATTTGGTCACTAGTAGTTTGGAAAGTTTGGAAAAATAAAAATCTACCCCTTAAATTGACATGCCCTATTGCATCATTTAACTGTAGTTTGGGTTCGTCTTCCCTAAGTGCATAACTTTGCACTTGTCGCGTTAAATTTCATCTGTCATATGGATGCCCAGTCTCGCAATTTTTCAAGATTCTCTTGTAATTTTTCACAGTTCTCTTGTGTTTCAACAATTTTGAATAATTTTGTCTCATCTGAAAATTTAAGAACCTCACTTGTAGTCCCCATTTCCAGGTCATTTATAAATATGTTAAAAAGCAGCAGGCCCAGCTCAGATCCCTGGGGTACTCCACTATTCACCTTTCTCCACTGAGAAATTTGAACATTTAGCCATACTCTGTTTTCTATCTTTTAACCAGTTCCTAATCCACAACAGTATATTGCCTCCTATTCAATGACTTTTTAATTTCTCCAAGAGTGTCTCATGATGGATCTTGTCAAAGGCTTTCTGAAAATCCAGATACACTTTATGAACCGGCTCACCTGTATCTACCTGTTTATTCACACCTTCAAAAAAATGAGATTAGGGAGATAAGACTTTCGTTGGCTAAATCCATGTTGACTTTCTGCCATTAAACCATGACTATCTATGTGTTCAGTAATTTTATTCTTTATAATAGTTTCTACCATGTTGCTCGGTACTCACATCAGGATCACTGTAATTTCCTGTATGACCTCTGGAACCGTTTCTGAAATTAACAAATTTTTTTATTGAGATCCATCCAAATAACAACAGTGTTAACATAATTGCCAATACCACACCAATGGACAAACCAATTTCAGGTACAAAGCATTAACAATATCAGATGTTCTCAACCCCCGTCCACAAACCCCCATGAATCCCATGAGCAAAACACTGCATAGCATTGTCCACTAATTCCACTTACATACACATCACAGCAATATTAGGCACACTCACCCCTTCCATTTAAGAAAATAGTTCCACACATCTCAAAATTGGGACATCTTATCTTGTCTTCAGGCAGTCAAGTTGACCGTTAAACAGATATTATCCAATTTTTATGCATCCCCCTCTGTCACTGGTGTTTTGCTATGAATGTACTTGACAAACGTTTTTATTACATACTTTTGCTTCCATGGCAAACTTCTTTTCTAGTTCTCTCTGTGCCTGTCTTATTAATGCCTTGCATTTAACTTGCCAGTGCTTATGTTGTTTCCTGTTTTTATCATTTGGCTCTTTTTTTCATTTTTCAAAAGATTCTCTCTTAGCTATAACTGCCTTGTTGACCTCTCCTTTAAGCCATGTTGGCTGTTGTTTGGCCTTTCTTCCACCTTTCTTAAAGCATGGAATACATCTGGTCTAGGCTTCCAAGATAGTATTTTTAAATAACACCCAGGTCTGATGTATACCCGTAGCTTTTGCAGTTGCTCCTTTTATTTTTTCTTAACCATTTTCCTCATTTTATCAAAGTTAAATGCTAGTGCAGTCAATTTCCTTGCTATCCTCCCTCCATTTATTAAATCAAATGTGATCATGTTATGATTGCTATTGCCAAACAATCCAACACCATTATCTCTTGCACGATATCCTGCGTTCCACTAAAGACTACGCCTAAAATTTCTTTCCCTTATATTGATTCATGAACCAGCTGCTCCATGAAGCAGTCATTTCATTTAGAAACTTTATCTCCTTAGCATGTCCTGATATGACATTGACCTAATCAATACCAGAACATAAGATATGCCATACTAGGTCAGATCAAGGTCCATCAGGCCCAGTATCCTGTTTCCAACGGTGGCCAATCCAAGTCACAAGTACCTAGCAGGTTCCCAAAAAGACACACAGGTTCCACAATGCTTGTATCGGGGCAAGCAGTGGATTTCCAGAGTCATCTTTAATAATTGTTTATGGACCTTTCCTCCAGGAACTTGTCCAAACCTTTTTTAAACCCAACTACATTAGCAGCTTTTACTGCATCCTCCGGTAATGAATTCCAGAATTTGATTATGCATTGAGTGAAAAAATATTTTCTCTTATTAGTCTTAAATGGGTTATAATGTAGCTTCATTGCATGTCCCCTAGTCTTTCTACTTTTTGATCTACATTTACCCATTCCACTCCATTCATTAATTTATAGACCTTTGTCATATCTCCTCTCTTTCATTACTTTTCCAGGTTGAAGAGCCCTAACCTTTTAAGCATCTCCTCATAGGGGTATCCTTCCATTCCCTTTACTATTTTGGTGGCTCTTCTCTGTACCTTTTCTAATTCTGCTATATCCTTTTTAAGATACGGCAACCTGAATTGCACACAATATTCAAGGTGCAGTCGCACCATGAAACGTTATAGCGGCATTATAATATCCTTTATTTTATTCTCCATTCCTTTCCTTATGATTCCTAGCATTCAATTTGCTTTCTTAGCCGCAGCTGCACACTGGGCGGAGGGTTTCTTTTTTTTTTTTTTAATTATTTATTTAAGCATTTTCCAAATACATAATCAAACAGGGAAATGATAACAATACAAACATATTTGAAATCAGAATGAATAGAAATTCGACAATGCCACATTAAGGAAGAGAAAAACTATACAATGCGTAAAAATGTTAAAGAAATTAAGAGTATCAAAACCCCATAATAGGGAGCCAAAAAATTTACGTCAATTCCCCCTCAAGATCTTCACCAACCTCCCTCCCATCAAGAAAAAGTTGTAAAGCTTTTATATCAGTATACACATATGTATGTCCCCCTAGAGTAACAATACAGCGGCAAGGGAACTTTAAAACAAAAAGTAGCTCCCAATGCCACAATACGAGATTTCAAAGACAAAAACTGCTTGCGCCGTGACTGAGTACTTTGGCAGACATCAGGAAAAACCTGGAGTTTGGATCCGCAAAAAGCAACATCTTTATACTTAAAGAAAGCTCTCAGAACGCGCAATTTAGCGGATTCAGACCCAAACCTTACCACCAAGGTATTACGCTTAGAAATAACACCTAAAGTATCCTCCAGAAAGGCAGTTAAATTCTGATCCACAGAACAAACGGAGGGGGCCGAAGCTCCCTCAGTTTGTTTAGTAGGAGCAGAAACCGCCGAAAGATAGTACATATGAACAGCTTGCAAATCCCCTGTTAAATGCAATACTTCAGAAGCATATTTCCCCAGTAATATTTCAGGAGATAACAGATGTGTACAAGGGAAATTTAAGAAACGTAAATTACAGGCTTGTGACTGATTTTCCAGTGTTTCCAGCCTCTGAGAAACTGAAAAAACATCTTTAGCTAAGGCAACATCAAAATCAGTACTAGATTGCAGCTGAAAATCGGTCCGAGCAACTGATTTTAAACAGTTATCAATTTGTTTATCAACATTTTGCAATTTACCCACCACCTCCTGGGAAAATGTACACAAAGAGGACACAGTAGAAGTTAAACGATTATCTATCTTCTGAATGGCTGTCCAAATATCCTTGAGAGTCACTTCCCCAGAAGGGGAGGGAAACGTTCCAACATCTGCAGCTACCAAAAACACTGGCTGCAAAGCAGGAGTTGTACTCATAGGAGAAGAAGTAATAGGAGTAGATGAGAGTGAAGGCACAGGAAGAGGAGGAGGGACCGGAATACAGGGCTTAGCGAAGCCCCATCCGGAGTTTGAACTTCAGGCAGCAGAGAGGTCACATGTTTATCCATAGGTCCCGTCACTTTCCCACTCTCAACACCCTCTCCAGACTTTGCACCAACCTTCGCCTTACGTTTGCCCATGGATTCCAAACTGATCTCACCATACACGTGAATACCTCGGTGCACCGAAGGGGCATGTCTGCCCCTTGAGCCACGCCCCTTAGGCCACGACACGCGGCCGCGTGGAACCCTCTGGGCTTTATTGGGCAGGGAAGGGTCCTTTGAGTCAGGGCACGCCCTCCTCCTGCCTGCACGCTGACACTCCAAGCCTCCACGGGGTCCTGCTGCACTGAACCACAGAGATGGAATCGCGGCAGCTCCCTCACACACAGTGCTCTCTCCAACAATTACCAGGTACCTCCGGGCTTTATTGGGCAGGGAAGGGTCCTCTGAGTCAGGGCACGCCCTCCTCCTGCCTGCACGCTGACACTCCAAGCCTCCACGGGGTCCTGCTGCACTGAACCGCAGAGATGGAATCGCAGCAGCTCCCTCACACACAGTGCTCTCTCCAACAATTACCAGGTACCTCCGGGCTTTATTGGGCAGGGAAGGGTCCTCTGAGTCAGGGCACGCCCTCCTCCTGCCTGCACGCTGACACTCCAAGCCTCCAC
Source organism: Ichthyophis bannanicus (assembly GCA_033557465.1). Taxonomy (NCBI): domain Eukaryota; kingdom Metazoa; phylum Chordata; class Amphibia; order Gymnophiona; family Ichthyophiidae; genus Ichthyophis; species Ichthyophis bannanicus. The sequence goes on along the minus strand of CM066031.1, from coordinate 606,516,007 downwards.
GGGGTCCTGCTGCACTAAACCGCAGAGATGGAATCGCGGCAGCTCCCTCACACACAGTGCTCTCTCCCTGGGCGGAGGGTTTCTACATATTATCCAAGGTGATGCCCAAATCTTTTTCCTGGGTGGTAGTTCCTAATGTGGATCTTTGCATCGTGTAACCATAGTTTGGATTGTTCTTTCCTAGGTGCATTACTTTTCACTTGTCCACATTAAATTTCATCTGCCATTTGAGCATCCAGTCTTTCAATTTATCAAGGTCCTCTTGCAATTTTTGACAATCCTCTTGTCTTTTAATAACTTTTAATAATTTTTTATGCGGGTCTCCAGGGCACCGTTTATCACTGGTTTCACTCTTTTCTATATTCTAGGTCTTTCGCTGTTACTTCCGGATCTTCTACTTCAGACCATTATTCTCTTCCCTGTGGTGTGCCTCAAGGCTCTGTCTTGTCACCCCTATTATTCTGTGTTTTTCTCACTCCTTTCGCCCTCTTGGTTCAACAATCAGGGGTATTGGCGTATTATTATGCCGACGATATCTTTCTCCTGCATCACACCTCTTCTCCTTACCCAGATATCTCCATTCTTAATACCTGTTTATCAATGATCTCTACCTGGCTTTCTACCAAGTGTCTTATTCTCAATGTCACTAAGACTGCCGCCATCTGGTTTCCATATAGTTCTACCTATCCATCCCTAGCTCCTGCTTTCGCAGGTGTTCCCATCGTCCTTTTACCCAAGCTGCACTATTTGCGTGTACTTCTGGATAACAATCTTTCATTTAATGATCACATTTCCCAGGTGTCTCGGCACTCTTTCTTTTATCTCCGGTGTGTTCGTGCTATCAGACCATTTATTTATTTTATTTATTTATTTAGCAAGCATTTGTAGCCCGCTCCTTCCAGCGATCAGAAGCGGGTAGGATTACTATTGTGAAACTGCCGAATCAAGGCAGGTACAAATTTTGTTTACATACAGATTGTCAGAAAAGCACATCATACAGAGTTAACACTTCTTAGCTATGGGGGAGTTCATTTACATATATACATAAATACATATATACAGGATAATCTTCTTGGACTGTCGAATCAAGGCAGGTACAAATTTTGCTTACATACAGATTGTCAGAAAAGCACATCATACAGAGTTAACACTTCTTAGCTATGGGGGAGTTCATTTACAGATATACATAAATACATATATACAGGATAATCTTCTTGGACACAGTGGTCAGGGGCTGCTCCATCTGTGGGTTTAGTTCAGGTTGAAATGTGATTGGAAAATGTGCGTTTTGAGTTTCTTTCTGAAGTCTAGAAGGTCATTGCTAGCTCGTAGTTCTGGTGGGAGTTGGTTCCACAGTGTTGGCGCCACATATGAGAAAGCCCTGTGGCTGGTGTTAGTTTTGGCAGATCTTATATCTGTTGGAGTGTGAAGGATGTTGGAATTGTGGGTTCTTCTGTTTCGGGTAGGAGGTTGCAATCTTACTAGGTTGTTGAGGAAGGAAGGTGCTAAGTTGTGGATGAGTTTGAAGGTGGTTGTTAGTATTTTGTATTTTGTGCGAGCTGTTATGGGTAGCCAGTGTAATTGAATTAGCACTGGTGTGATGTGGTCACTTAGATTTTTCTTCATTATGACCCTGGCAGCTACATTTTGTGCCATTTGTAATATGTTTAGGGTTTTTTTAGGTAAACCTTGTAGGATGGCGTTGCAGTAGTCAAAATGTGGCATGATGAGTGCTTGGGCCACTGTTCTGAAGTCTTGGGGATCAATAATATTCCGAATGGGTTGGAGCACTCTAAGCTTGTGGAAAACTGCTCTGTTGGTCTTTCGGAGGTGTTTTTCCATCTTTAGGTCACAGTCAAATGTGACTCCTAGATACTTTATTTCTTTTTTTGTTTGGTAAGTGTTGTTACATAGTGTTATTGATGTGGGAGGGTCAAAATTCGGTTCTTTGGAGATATACATTACTTCGGTTTTTTTGTGATTAATTGACATGCTACTTTGTTGTAACCAGTCTTGCATCTCTCCGATACATGTCTCCAGTGGGTTGTAGTCTGGGTTTTTAGTGTCTAGTTGTGTGTATAGGATGATATCATCGGCATAGATGTGGTAATTAATTTCGTGCCGTGAGAAAATTTTGCATAGTGGCTGCATATATATGTTAAACAGAAGTGCTGAGAGAGCAGAGCCTTGGGGGATTCCCTGTGTTTGTGAGAAAGATTCTGCTTTTTCTCCGTTGAATTGAACCTGTTGTGTTCGATTTGAGATGTAGGATGAGAACCATTTTAGTGGGGTTCCTGTTATTCCTATTGATTTTATCCTATTTATGAGGGTCCCATGATTAACTGTATCAAAGGCAGCTGAGATGTCAATGAATACAAGAATGTACATTTTCTTTTTGTTTTCAAGGCCCTTTAGGAGGTTGTTAAGTAGAACTAGTAACAGGGTTTCAACTCCATGATGTTGCCTGAAGCCATATTGCTGGTCATCAAGAGGAGCACTGTCAGTCAGATGGTCTTGGAGTTGTAGAAGGACCGTTTTTTCTATGATCTTTGCCAGGAATGAGATACTTGATATGGGACGGTAGGAGGCTGGGTCTTCTCCGTTGAGTGTAGTGTTTTTTAGGATTGGTCTAATGACTGATTTCTTTAGTTCTGAGGGCATGATTCCTTGTTGTAGGGATAGGTTAACTATGTGTGCTATGTGAGGTGCTATGTCTTGTTTCACTGCCTTGATCCAGGATGCAGGACAGGGATCTAGTGGGGAGGTGGTACTTTTCAGGCTTGTGACAATGGCTGTGATTTGCTGGGTTCCTATTTTGTGGAAGTGCTCCCATAACTGGTTTTGCGTTGTGTTGTTCTCACTTCTGATTTGTGGTGTTGGTGGGGGGGTGGAGGACCAGGGGCCGTCAGTTTGGACGCGTAGTGGTTTGCCAGTGTTTGGACCTTGATGGATTTGTTGAGGTTGGCATTTTGGTCGGTTTTGGTTAGTGATTTGACTAGTTCAAATAACTCTCGTGGGCGATTGATTGCCTTGTTTAGGATGTTGGTGTGATGTAATTTTTTTGCATTGTTCACGTCGTCTTTGTATTTTGCGAGATGGGCCATGTATTTAGTTTTGAGATCGGAGGATTTGGTTTGTCTCCATTTTCTCTCTATTTTACGGAGCTCCCTTTTTGATTTTATTAGAGTTCCTGTGTACCAGGGTTCCGAGTTGATCTTATGTGGGTTTGATGTGTGTTTCAAAGTTGGGTTAGATGTATTTTGGATGTGTGTGTTCCATCTGTTAGTTAGTTCGTCTAGGTCTGTGGAATCTAGGTTTATGTGGGATGCAATGGTGCTTATGAGGTGTTCCTCGTTGAGTTTGCTGAATTTCCTAATGGGGTTGGTCATTCTCATCTCCTTTGAGTTTTTGGGTTGGCACTGTAGTTTAAGTTTACAGTTGATTTGGTGGTGGTCTGACCATGGTACTTGAGTTATGTTTATTATAGGTGGTTCATTGCTTTGTTGTGGATTTCTGGGTATGAAAATCATATCTAGGATGTTTCCTCTATCGTGTGTGGGGTTGCTTATTATTTGTTGGAAACCCAATTGGTCGATGGCTTCATAGAAGGAGTCCGTGTGGGACGGAGGAATTGATGCTAGGTTCAAATCTCCGAGGATGATCTGGAATTTTTTGCTTTGTGTGGATGTGATGGTTTCTAGTGCTGTGGCTAGTGTTTCGTGCTGTGGTGAGGGAGGTCGATAGATTAGGCAGATGGATAATGCCATGCTCTCGACTTTAAGTAGGTTAAGATCGGGATTTGTGACCGTAGATGTGGTTGTGAGTTGAAGGCTGGTTTTGGCTGCTATAAGGACTCCGCCTCCTCTTCTGTTGATGCGTGGGCAGTTGTATAGTTGGTATCCGGGCTTCTGTATTTGATTCATTGTTGCAGAGTCTGAGTCAGTGAGCCATGTTTCTGTTATGCATAGGATATCTGGTTGTTCGTCAGTTAGAATGTTGTGGATAATATGCGTTTTATTCCTTATTGACCTAGCATTAATAAGGATAATGTTACATGTGTGATGTTCTTGGTGTGTGGTTCGTGTGAGTTGTATTTGAGATCCAATAGTGTTCTTTGCTTTGGTTTTAGGGTGTTTTTGAGATTTGTTCCCTTTGATGTGGGTGTGTCGTTGGGGTAATTTACTTGGTGTTTGTGTGGTGGTGATAGGATTTAAGTTGTATTGATGCAGGATGGGTAATGGAGGGGGAGGGTGGAGAAGGTAGATTGGTGTATATAGTAGAGGAATGCAGTATTGTGAGTGTGGGATGGTTCTATATGAAGATGTTAGTATACACATGCACAAAATCAGGAAGGTGTGAGCAGGCTCCATTTTATGTCTGCCAGAAATATTTGGATTTTGGATTCGAGTGGCGCAGTGTGGGGTGAAGTCAAGGCAGCTGGCCTAGAGATGTGTTAGTGTAGGCCGACAAGATAGTTGTTGGGTACCAACAGTCTAGCAGGGATAGATGGGTTGGGGTACAGCGTTTCTTATTACTTTAACAAAATAGGGATACAGTCCTAACGTTCCTTATCACTCAGTATAAACAGATACAGTATTGTGCGATACAGTCCTATCGTTACCTATCACTCAGTATAAACAGATACAGTATTGTGCGATACAGTCCTATCGTTACCTATCACTCAGTATAAACAGATACAGTATTGTGCGATACAGTCTTAAGGTTATTGCAAGAAGGTTATTGGGTTACTGAATTGAAATGAAATTTCTCTCTCCACAGGCCCTCACCACGCTTCTTCTTTCTTTAGTCATCTCCAGACTGGATTTCTGCAATTTGGTACTCGCCGGTGTCACCAAGTATCAACGGCACCGTCTCCAATTAATACAGAATACTGCAGCCCAACTTATATCTCATGCTACTTCCCGTGATCATATCACTCCTATTCTTCACCATTTCCTCTGGCTTCTGTTGGACTTTCGGATTAGATTTAAGGTTCTTACACTGGTACACCAAGCTATTTACATCCGTAAACCCCAGTATTTGGCTGATCTTTTGATGTTTCACACTCCCTCCCCCAGTCTCCGCTCGGCCCATGTCAACCGCCTCCTCCTACCCTCCCCAACCCATGCGCACCTACAATCCACCCGACAATCAGCTTTCTTTTACCTTGGCCCTTCCTTTTGGAACTCCCTTCCCACTGCTCTGCGCTTAGAGGAGTCCTACCACATGTTTCTCTCTCTCCTGAAAACTCACCTCTTTTCTTCTGCTTTTAATCTTCCCCCATGACCCCCCAACCCTCCACTTTTCCTACCTCTCCAAATATGTCTGGAATGACTGAATGTTCTTCCTTCCCAATCTTTCCTATATATGAATTGTAGTTCATTTTCTTTTCCCACTCCTGCTGGTTTTTTTGTAACATTGTAAACCACCCCAATGTAATGGGGGGCGGTATATCAAATACCTGAATAAACACAAACATAAACATCTGCAAATTTGATTACCTCACTTGTTATTCCCATTTCAGGTCATTTATGAATATGTTAAAAAGCAGTGGACCCAGCACAGATCCCTAGGGTACTCCAGTATTCACCTATCTCCATTGGGAAAACTGGCCATTTAGCCTTCTCTCTTCTTTCTATCTTTTAACCATTTCCTGATCTATGGTAGTACACTGCCTCCTATCCCATGACTTTTTAATTTCTCCAAGAGTCTCTGATGAGGGATCTTGTCAAAAGCTTTCTGAAAATCCAGATACGCTATATCAACTGGCTCACCTTTATCTACATGTTTATTCACACCTTCAAAAAAAATATAACAGATTAGTAAGACAAGACCTTCCTTGGCTAAAGCCATGTTAGCTTTCTCCCATTAAACCATGACTATCTACAAGTTCGGTAATTTTATTCTTTGTAACAGTTTCTACCATTTTGCCCGATATTAACGTTAGGGTCACCAGTCTGTAGTTTCCCTGATCATTCCTGTAAAACCTTTATCCTGTTTGGCTCAATGCCTTCTTTACCATATAGTGCCACCTTTCTATCATTCAATCTACCCTATCATTGAAATATAGCTTGTAGCCTGATATCACAATGTCCCATTGATTAGTCTCCTTCCACCAGGTCTCTGAGATGCCAATTATATCTAATCTTTCATTCAGTGCTATATATTCTAAATCTCCGATTTTATTTTTTAGATTTCTAGACTTTGCATACAAGCATTTCAAAGTTTATTTGACTCCATCGGGTCTCAATAAATGTGTCTTCCTCATTTGCTTTAGTTATTCATCAGAACACCAATCAGATTGGAGAATTCTCCAGTACTGATAACTCAGGACCAATAAAGTATCCTCTACCAGACCATTCATTCTTTGGTTATCACAGCAAAAATGATGAGCACTCACTAGTAGCAATTCTCCATCTTTCTCAAAAAGAATATGATATATTGGCAGAAGTTATGAATGAATCCTCTAGAAAAATCTTACATTTTCAAGTGGAAAAAGTTCTCCGGCTGGTGCATTTAAGGGGAAGTAGACCTGTTTACAAGCCCTCTGCAAGTTATGTGAGTACCTCAACTGAAGGAGTACAGAGACAGGACCTGTTACTGCTGGGTAGGAATCTGCACTTATGAGTATTGTCACGTGTCCCTATCCCCAGCCACATGCTTAGGGGATTAAGATTGCCATTTTAGTCCTCTTTAAAGGGTTTGAAAACTATTTCCTTCAGGAGCAATGCCCTCTGGGAGTTGTAGTTTCCCTCTTAAAAAGGATAGTCGTGGAGACATCGAGTGAAGGCAAACATGACACAGTTTATTTCCCCAAAATATGCACAAATAAGGTTCAAACGCAAAGTATCTGGATATTTTCTCCAGGACAAAAAGTACAGAAAATATTTACATCATCAAGCTGAGTAACTTCTCAAAGGCATTAAACAGACGCAGACGTTTCGTCAATCAAAACAGGCAAATCAAAAGTACAGCTTCTTAGGTTCAGCAAAGTAAAGAATGTCTTTTTGCTTCCTTAGTGAGATAATATACAGTGCTGTGCAAGTTTGTCTTACTTAACCTGGTTCCTACCTTAACAAGGTTAAGTTTTCTTGGTAGTGCTTTTTCCCAAAAGCATTTACTCAGGCTGCTACTCCTTAACCAAGGATTCAGTAGCCTCTGCACGACACAAAGAACAGTCCATTGGCAGTTCAGTAATCAAGGGGTCTGGTTCATTATACTCCACTTGCATTCCCTCCTGCTCTGGAATTGTAATATCCTGCACTGAGCCCTCATGACCTGCCTCTGGTGGAATTCTTGCTGAGGATTCCTGTAACTCCCTCCAGGACTTCTCTACCCGGTCAGGAATATGGAGAACTGTATTACTGGATATCTTTCTTTGGTTCTCTTGCCCCAGTTCCTCTCTGAGGTTTAACCACGGCTCTCTGTTGGAGGCTGGGTTCTTCTGCCTCCTGGTTTGAAACCTAGGCACCCACCTCTGAGTGTTGTGAACCTCTTGGTCGGGAACAGAAGTTTGGAACCTGCCCTGCTTTCTCCGTCTGAGCAGCTCTTGCCTGGTTTCCCTTGTGTCAGACTCTTTCCAGATCTTCCTTCTTTCCTCTGCTTGGAACTTTCTTTCTGGGAACTTCCAGCTCAGTTTCCAGTCCTGCTCTGAGTCCGTCTCTGACTGTCTTCCTGGATTCTCTCCTTGAGTGTTTGCTTGCTCTGCTCTTCCCTTCTGAGCAACCTTTTCCTCCTGAGCAGCTCTTCTCCCCTCTGCTTTTCCCTAAGCAGGGTTTATAAAGGTGCTTCCTGGGCAGCGTTTCTCTGTGCCTTAACAGGTGTTCTTAATCATGCTCCAAGCCTGCTACTCCGTCAGCAGAGCTTGTGTGTGGCAACCTAGCCTCAGAAACTCTAAGCTTGCTCTGAAGCCTGTGCACTGCTGGAATGTTTTTAAAGGTACAATCACTGATTTTCTCTAACTCTGCAGGCTCACCAGTGCCTTCCTCATCACAGTATTTACCTGATGAGAAATTGTCTGTAAACTTGGAGAAAGGAAGATTTGGGATAAACTGATCATTGCTCTCTCTATTGAAAATTCTGTGTTTATATAGTCAGTTAAGATATAGCTTAGCAACGAAACATTTTTGTGGGGTTTTTTATTTTATTTTTACATTATATATACACTTCACCAACATAAGTGAACATAATCAGAAAAACAATCGATAAGTGGATATCCCCCAAGAAAAAAAAAAAATATATATAATGCAAAGTTAACAATCAATTAGCTCACCAATACAAGGAAAATAAAGGGTCCAAGAACTAGGAAAAGCCCATAACACATACTCAAAGAAAATAAACCAAAGGACATCCCCACAGCACCATTCTCTGAAAGGGCCATCATAGCTCTGCCTGTGAGACTTTTATCAGGTACCACCCCCCCCCCCCCCACACCAAGAAAATCAGTAAGCAATTTTGACTCATAAAAAGCAAAATATTTACCCTCATGAACAATAATACATACACAGGGAAATCGAAGCACAAAGTTTAACCCCGAAGCCAAAGTTGTGGGGCTCAGGGCCAGGAATCCCTGGCACTGCTTCTGTGTGCTTCTTGAGAAATCAGGAAAAATCTGTATTAATGAGCCAAAAAAAGGCTTGTGCATAGAATGAAAATACAGTTTAAATACTCGCTGCGATCAAACTCCAAGACAAATGCTACTACAAGGGTGTTCCTCTGGGTTACAACCTCCAAAGAGGACTCTAAGATCTCTGTCAGATTATCTCCAACGGAGAACCCTTCCCTCCTCCCGGTGAAGAACCACCATCTGGGGAAAGGTATTGAGCCCTCACTAATGGAGGAAGATTCCCAGGGTCCATCCCCAAGATCTCAGTCAGATATTTTTTAACCATGTCGATAGAAGATATAAGAGGAGATTTGGGAAAGTTCAGCAACCGCAGATTTATGGCAGACTTTATTTTCAAGATGTTCCATATGATGAAAAACAATATTGCTGTCCTTCACCACAGCATCTACTATAACCTGTATCACACTCACTCTTGACTAAAGAACATCCATTCCTCTTCGTCTCTCCGGGCCAGTCCAGGCAAGTGAGGGTTGTCAACCTTCTCCAGCAGCTGAGGACTGAAAAACTGAAGTTTTACTGAAACAGTGTCTGGCTCCTCCTGCTGGCCGAACCTCAGTCTTTCAGTCCTCAGCAGCTGAAGGAGACATTTATTGTCTGGCTCCCGGAGAACGAGATAGAATATTGATTTAGATTTTAGATTTGGTTTATTTTTCTTTTATTTTCCTTTTACCTCTTAAGGTTCAGTCGGGGGAAAGGGTTCTAGCAGAGCTCTCCCCTTCAGCCGCGCTATTTTCTCCATGCCGGCTTAGATTTCAACGGAGCATTAGAGGCAGAGCCTACCTCAATCTCAGCTCCAGTCCTGAAGGGGGAAGCGGACAGTGGTTCTGGGAGCCCCAGAGACCATCTGACGGCCTCCGCAGTCACAGGCACGCCACTGCTAGCAGCGGGAGGAACTACTTTGAGAGCAGGATTCAGCGCTCACCGGTGCTCTGCCGGGCTCAGGTCAGTCATTTCGCGGAAGTTTTGTTTCCTGGCCTAGCGGTTTGCAGCACGCCTGTCTGAGGCAATTCGGCAGATTCGGGTAACGGCACCTGGAACCGGGGTTTCTGTTCCGAGTTTCTGGTGGGCATTGTTAATTTTCATTTCGCCGCGCTTCAAATCGCCGGCATGGAAACTAGGCCGGATGCCTGTGAGCTCTTGGGGGGCCTTCCTTCTGCCTCAGAAACGGCGGGAACGGCGGCCATTTCTGCGGGAAACACCACCGCCATCTTCCTGCTCCCCAGATCGGGGTAGAGCACGCGGCAGGCCAGCAAGACCTTCCTGCTCGCGATCTCCAGCCCAATCGGGGCTGTGGGAGGAGGGGCAGAAGCCTCTAAGGAACACCGCCGTCAGGCGGGCCCGCGCCTGGTTGGGCCCGCGCCTGAGGGCCTCGCCAGAGGGCCCTTTGGCGTGGCCCTTAGGCGGGGCACGAATCCGATGAAACACACCTGATACCTGGAACCACAGATCATAATCACCGAACAACTAACCTACAACAAAAAACTGTAAGAGTCCTAAGCTGTTAAGAACTGGAAATGTCTATTATTGCTGTAGCAGTCTGCTAACACTGTCTTCAGCAGTTTTTTATTACTCTTGCCAATAACTAATGTACTGTTGCCAGTAGCCACTATTATCACTGTTGCCAATAACTAATGTACTGTTGCCAGTAGCCACTATTTTTACTGTTGCCAGTAGCCACTATTATCACTGTTGCCAATAACTAATGTACTGTTGCCAGTAGCCACTATTATTAGTCAACATCTGTTAGACCACTATGTGACTATTTCTCAACAATTCCAATTAGAAATCACCTCTTGCGGTAATACTTTATTTGTATAATCGTTATACCACCCCAACCATCACTTTAATGTGATCCTCAGTAGGTCCTAGCTTTTCAGACCTTCTAGCATAGCCCATTGTATTTAAACAAGCAACTTTTGCCGTTTACTGCTTACTGTGCCTGTAACTTAAATTGCATATCAACTCTATCAATCTGCTGCACTACCTACTGTATGCTCATAGTCAGTGATAGTCTATCTACTCCATTATTTAAGTGCTATACCCACTGTGTTGCAATCTCATCTATTAGAAACAACATATCCCACAATCACTTAGACTACCATTGATACCTCTCAGATTGTCTTACAAGATATCCTTATACGCCACAACGAAAAGTCCAGCTTGAAGACATCCCTTAGAAACCCTCTACCCTAAATTCAACAGCAAGTTAAAATGACTCCCACTACCACTGCCTCATTCAGCATCCTACTTCTCATTCTAGGATGGATAACTGAATCCCTTGCATTATCACACGCACCACAACAAATTCCAATCCTACAAAGACACACCCATAGACGGGCAGAAGCCCCATATCCTACCTTGAGAGTTGATACACAACCACGGCACTCACACTTGTTACACATAGCTCTCCAAAATACCAAGAAAATCAAGCAACCGGAACCCCCTCAAGCGCTAAACTGTGCCCTTATCAATGCTCGGTCAGTCCATAAGAAATGGCCAATTGTTACTGATTTAATATCTACTTATAACCTGGATATTCTCATGATAACTGAAACCTGGTTATCTGACACAGATAACATAATCATCAACCAACTCATACCCAGCAACTTCACCATCCACTCCCGCCATAGAAAGAACAAAAGAGGAGGAGGAGCCCTCATACTAACCAAGACCGACCTTCAGTTTTGCACAATAGACTCTACAAGCTCAAACAACCTAGACATTCTTTCCATCGCCAATGATCAATGTTCCATCAATCTTCTTTACAGAGCACCCTCACCATCCTCCGATGATCTTCCCAACATCCTAGACTTAGCAGCTAACACGGCCCAACACAACAAACCAAATTGGTTATTAGGAGACTTTAATCTCCCTTCTCTGCACTCCAGCCATGCTTCAGCCCTCCTAGAAGCAATGGATGAACTAGGATACAGGCAATTAATCAAAAGTCCCACACATTCAAAAGGGAACACCCTTGACATGATTTTTGCTCCTCTATCAGCATGTGAATCAAACAACGATCTTGTAACAGCACTGATCCCAGTACCATGGTCAGATCACAAGTTAATTAACTTCATCATGCCCTTAAACCCTAACACCACTGCTCATACTGACCCTTGTCCAGCTTACTGGATAAAGAATATACGCAGTGATATCAGTCCATTAATCACAAGAATGATAAAACTATCGTTCACAACCGGATCCTTCCCCTCAGCACTCAAACAAACTTCAATTAGACCTCTCCTAAAAAACCCCAAGCTTGACCCTAGTAAAGTGGAATCATACAGACCCATAGCTAGCATACCATTTCTAGCTAAGATATTTGAAAAGGAAGCACAACGACAAATTCAAGACCACATCAACACTGCATCCCCACTAGACCCCCATCAACATGGCTTCAGGGAGTTCCATGGCGTGGAAACCCTTCTGATCTCCCTTCTCAATAATATCATCACATGTATTGACAACATCCACCAAGGCTGTGTACTTATTTTCATAGACATAGCTGCAGCCTTCGACTCGGTACACCATGGCCTGCTCATAGAACGTCTAAAAGAAAAAGGCATTAATGGCCTCGCCCTTGATTGGTGTAGATCATACCTTGAAGGAAGGTGGCAGCAAGTATGATCAAGATCAACAAAATCAGAGCCCTTCCACCAAGATCAGGGCGTTCCACAAGGCTCATCATTATCATCTCTCATGTTTAACATTTACGTTCAACCTGTCTGTAACATCATCAGGTCCTTCAATGTCCAATGTTAGATATATGCAGATGACATCCTTCTCTACATGCCATTCTCCACAAAGCAAATGGACCTCTCACCTATCATTGAATGTTTTAACGCAGTATCAGAATGGTTTCTATCTCAACACCTCCGCATTCAACATAAAAAAACTGAGGTACTCTTTATCACAAAAAATCCGAATTTTACTCCACCACCTCATATAAAAGTGAGAGAAGCTGAACTCCAAACGAAGTCAACAATTCGATACTTAGGAGTCACACTAGATGAACACTTGGACATGAAGCTACACATATCCTACATTGTCAGAGCCGTATATTTCAAGATCCGGACACTCAAACACCTCAGATCCTTATTGGACCCAAGTGACTTCCGGACTGTATACCAAGCTCTTATCCTACCCCACTTTGATTTTGCCAATGCCATTCTCCAAGGCCTCCCACAGTCTACTTTGAATCCCCTACAACTAGCCATGAACGCCGCTGCTAGAGTTCTATCTGGAACATCGAGATTTGACCACATCACGCCCATCTTAATTCAGCTCCACTGGCTCCCAACACATGCAAGAATTCTATTCAAAACTCTTATGCTTACTTTTAAAGCCATCAACGGCATAACCGCTTCATCACTAGTTAATCTAGTTCAGCCCACCCCACCTAACAGACCCAGAAGATCCACAGCAGCAAACACTCTTAACTATCCCAAGTGCATCAACAAAATGCACACTAACAACGTCAAACAGGGCTTTCAGTTTTTATGCTCCCAAACATTGGAACACACTACCACCAGAAATCCGAGCCATTACCGATCTCACACAATTCAGGAAGGCACTAAAACATTACTTATTTATTCAACATTACCAGATCAACCATACTCCACCATAGCCACACCATTTTCTCTAGAAACCACTGTATATTAGTCCCATTCTTAACATCCATCCATAGGTGCATAACCCATTATGCAAAGCTTACTGTTACATATGTAAATAGTTGATGTGCATGTTTCCCTAAGTTATCCAAGTTGTATTTCCCTGTTCTCTGTAAAACTGATTTTTGTTCATTATGGTTCGTTGTTCCTTGTGAACCGCGCTGATACTAAATAGTGCGGTATATAAGAAATTAAAATAAATAAATAAATAAGGAGCTACGGTAATAGCATTGCAACCAAATGCTCCAATTTGCATCAATGACCCCTCTTATGTTTACTATGGTTTGCTTTCTTATATCCAGGCGTAATTTTCAAAAAGGATAGAAAAAAGTCAGGCTTATCTTTGTTATAGAATCCCAACGCCAGACTCAGCGCTGCTACGTTTCACAGTTACTTTGTTTCTTCAGGGGCTTACAAGCCGACTTCTAATATTGCCAGTTCGCTCAAACATCACAAGCCTGACAAACCCAAACTCCCGAAGCATCTTATCTACTACTGCCTGGTGTTCAGGGGCTATTGTTGGTTTTTTGGATAGTCTACTTATCAACTCATCTATACTTCCGATACTGCTAAAAGAGCTGATAGACACCAAACCCAGAAAAACAGAAATAGTGCCAATGCTACTGCGAATATGCATATTAGCCAATTGTCAATAACCAATTCTGGATTAGGTTGTGATTGTCCAACAATTTCACAGTCACTCTCTTGGTTAAGTGGAGATGAACTTGGAGGAAATGAGTCCAGTTCAATTTCAATTAATTCCTCAGGATTTGGTCTAGGTGGAAGTTGTCTTATCCAGGGGACGGTGCCTTCTTGCACTGGTCCAGATGTATCCACGCTTTTCGCCCTTTCACTTTCAATGCCGAATATCCCACCAGCAACACTTGGAATGGTCCCAGAAAACTTCGCTGCTAGAGCCGACTTTGGTGCTGGATCCTTGATGAGTACCCAGTCTCCTGGTTCCACGTCTGGGGTTGATTGAGATGCCTGTGCACCCTGTTTTGTAAGCTGCAAAAAGGAAGGAGATACCAGCGTTTGGTACAAATATTTACAATAAGATAATAAGTCGCTGCACAGTAATTGGGGATCCGGCAATTGATCCGGTGGAATTATAATATGTGCTGGAGTGGTTGCTGGACATCCTGTCACAATTTCATAAGGGGTAAGACCTTGTCGAGTTCTCTGAGGAGAATTACGGACTGAGAACAAAGCAAACGGCAAAGCTTCCACCCAATCCCGACTCCAATCATGAGTCAGAGACCGGAGAAGCGCCTTCAGCGTCCGATTCATCCGTTCCACTTGGCCAGAGCTTTGCGGATGATACGGAGGATGAAGTTGTTGATGAAGGCCAAAAAATGCATTCATGCCTTTCCAGACGTCTGCCGTAAATGCTGGACCTTGATCCGAAGACAAAACCAGGGGCACACCCCACAAAGGAATAAACTGAGTAAGCAAGCATTTCAAAACTTCTGCCAACTGGGCACTTGCAAAAGGCAATGCTCCTGCTTCTATTACAGAATCAACAGTAGTTACAGCATACCCCACAAGTAAATTCCCGTGTTCATCACGGAAGACAGAACCATCAGTAAATAGAACCCAGTCAGGGTTTGACAAAGGAATAGCAGACAAATCAGGCCTAGCCTTTGAATAGGCTGTTACAGAGGAAAGACAATCGTGAGTTCCATCAGGGTCAGACAAGTGTAACAATGGCTCTAAAGAAGCCAAAATTTGAGCTGGCTGTAACAAAGAGACTTCATGTAAGGTTACATGTGCTTGGGAGATAGCCAGATCAAATAACAATAAATGAGAACTAGATAGAGGTTGAGTCTTTGCCAAATGCAATAACCTAGCAACTGAGTGAGATGAGTATATATGTAGTTCATGTTGAAGGACAAGAAAGTCAGTAGTCTGTATTGCAAATACCACAGCATCTAAAGATTGAAAACATGGCGGCATGCCGGAAACAACAGGATCAAAGGCTTGAGAGAAATAGCCTAAAGACGAGTCCAGTAGGAAAGCGTTGTGCCAAAACACACACAGCAGCAGAAGTAGATGTTGCTACATAAAGGCAGAAAGGCTAATTATAATCTGGAAATGAAAGACAAGGTGACTTCAGTAGCGCTTGCCGCAGAGTGGAAAGCATTGTGCTGAGCTTCACTAGGAACTATAATACCCTCTGGAGCCTCACGGCCAAGCAGGGCATACAGTGGAGCAGCAAGTTCAGCAAAGTCAGGTATCAACTGACAACAAAACACTAGAAGGCCTAGAAAGCGGCATATTAGAGGTACAGTAGCAGGGAAAGGCATTGACATAATAGGCCCAATTCTCTGAGCAGTAATAGAGCACCCAGCAGAAGAAAGACATACACCAAGAAATATCCCTTACGGTACAGCAAATTGCAATTTTGATTGATTCACTTTCAATCCCAAATGAGAGATATGTACAAGAGCTAACATAGTATCAGCAATGCAAGCATCATAACAAGGAGAACAAATAAGTAAATCATCTACATACTGGATCAGCACAGATTTGCCCAACGCCAAGTCCTGTAAAGCAGCTTTAAGGGCCTGCGAAAAATAGGCAGGACTCTCTGTGTAGCCCTGAGACAGCGTAGTCCAGGTATACTGGCGCCCTTCAAATATAAATGCCAGTAAATATCTCGACTCCTCCCCCACCGCTATGGAGTAGTAGGCGGAGCTTAAATCTATAACTGAGAAGTGGGTGGAGTCACATGGTATGCGAGTCCAAATATCATGAGGATTGGGTACAAGAGGAAAAATTGGTAGGACAATACGATTAATTGCTCTCAAATCTTGCACAAATCTGTAGGACTTACCATCAGCCTTTAACACAGGTAAGATAGGAGTATTGCAAGGAGAAGAAGTAGGTACCAACACACCCTGAGACAGCAGATTTTCAATTACTGGCCGTATTCCAGCCACCGACGCTGCAGGCAATGGATATTGACGCACATATGGTAATGGAGCTCCAGGTTGTACTTCAATCTTGACTGGAGGAATGTTGAGATGCCCAATATCATCACCTGGTACCGCCCACAAGGTTGAAGGAAGAGTGTCCAATGGTGGAGGAGTCACAACAGCCGGTGTCACAGCTATAGGCTGTTGTACTTGCAGGGGACACAAGGTACAAGTCAAAGTGCCAGTTTCCCAGCTTATAACAGTCTTATTTCTGGATAAAAAATCTCGACCAAGCAAGTTGACAGGCAAAGTAGGGCCAACCAGAAAATCTGTATGATACAATTTTCCCTCTACTACAATTGGCACATCAGATAACTTTTGATGCATTATAGTCTTTCCTTCAATTCCATCACAAGGTACTTTAGGAGCTGCAGGTAGTGCCTCAAACAGAGGAGGAGGTAACAGGGATAGCGCTATGGCAGATGTAGAGGCACCTGTATCTAACAGGAAAAGCAATTCATACCCCATAATAGTAGCATGTATTTCCCCCTGTGTGTTGGGACACACAACCAAGCCTAGTCAGTCCTCACTATAGTCCACATCAGTCTCTGCATAGTATTGGGTCATAACTGAAGGCTGGTTAGGGGTAGACACGGTATTTTATTTTATTTATTTTTATTTATAGACTCTTATATACCGCACTATTAGGCATCAGCGCGGTTCACAAAAAACAGTGAGATACACAATTCAACAGTACTTTGTGTTTACAGAAAACAGGAGAATATAACTCGGATAACAGGGTATATAATTAATAAACATAGTCATAATATCATCATGGCTTCAGTTTTGTGTGTATGTGGTCTGTGGGGTATCTGTATTGTATGTGTATGAGTGGAAGGTCTGTGGGTTGGTTGAGATGTCTTTATTGTTTACTGGATAAGATAAAAGGAAGAGGTAGTGTTTCAAAGCTTTGCGAAACTGCAAAAGGTCTGGTATTGCTCGGATGTTTTGAGGGAGGCTATTCCAACACCTTGGTGCACAGAATAAAAAGGCCCTGTCTGAAGTAGTTTTGGTACACTGTGATATTGATTTAGGGACTAACAGAGTATTGAGTGTTACTGACCTTCTGTCTCTATTGAGGGGTGGTGTTTGGATCAAGTCTGATATTGATGAAGATGAGAGTTCTTTGAAGGCTTTGAATGTAATTAGTAAAATTTTGAAAGTGAGTCTACTTTGAATTGGGAGCCAATGAAGATGTTTTAGAATAGGTGAGATATGGTCTTTCGGGAAGCTCCATGAAGGACTCTAGCTGCAGCATTCATAGCCATTTGAAGTGGGTGTAAGGTGGTTTGTGGAAGACCTTGTAAAATTGAGTTCGCATAATCAAAATGAGGTATGATTAGCGCCTGATAGATGGTTCTAAAATCGTCTGGCTCTAGCAAGGATCGAAGGTGTCTAAGGGAGCGTATTTTGTGATATACTGCTCTTACAATATTACTAATATGTGCTTTTATATCTAATTTCTGGTCTAAAGTGACACCGAGGTATCTGATGGTGGTCTTGGTCTGGAGGTTAGCATCATTCACTTTCAAAAAGGATGGAGCAGTGACATTTTGGTTACGTGTAATAAATAACACCTCCGTTTTCTTGTGTTGGATCCTTAGATTTTGGGATTGTAGCCAGTTGGATACTTCATTTATGCAGTTAGTTAATGGATTGAGATCAGGGTTCTCAGTTGTAAAAGGAAAATATAAAAGTACATCATCCGCGTATATCATGCAGTTAACTCTAAAGGATCAAATCAGGTTACAGATAGGCTGCATGTATATATTAAACATAAGGGATGAGCCTTGAGGGACCCCTTGTTTTTGATGAAACTGATCTGATGAAGTATCGTTGGATCGTACTTGTTGCCATCTGTCAGAAAGGTAGGATCTACACCACTCAAGTGCTTTATCAGTAATTCCCTTCCCTTTGAGACGCTCAAGGAGGCGTTCATGGCTAACAGAATCAAAAGCGGCTGCGATATCAAGAAAAACAAGGACGAACCCTTGGCGGATGTTATCAATTCCTGATAATAAGCTGCTGAACAGAGTAGTTAGAAGCGTTTCCACACCGTGGAATTCTCTGAAACCGTGCTGGCATGAGTCCAGTGGGGCGTTAAGATCTATATGATCCTGAATTTGTTTTTGTACTTCTTTTTCCAAAGTTTTTGCTAGTAATGGAATACTTGAAATAGGTCTATATGATTCTGGTTTAAGAGGGTCAAGTTTGTTGTTTTTTAGTAATGGCCTTATGGATGTTTGCTTAAGGGTACGAGGGAAAGTTCCTGTTGTAAATGATTGAATCATGAGTCTGGATATGATGGGACTGAGATCAGCTCGTAGATCTTTGATCCAGAACGCAGGGCAAGGATCAAGTATGAGCGGTGGTCATGTTTATGCAAGCAATGGTGTCTTCGATTTGTCGTTTAGATGGTATTGAGAAGATAGTGAGTAGAGTTTGATCTACTGGAACTAGGACTATGTTAGGAGCCGAGTTATTGTCAATTTGGCAGAGTTTGGATTGTAGATAGTTAGCAAATATTTGAGGGTGGATTTCATATTTAAGTTGTGAGGCAGGTTCATTTGTCAAACGCTTAACTATGGCAAACAGGTCATGAGGTTTGTTCAGAGATCTTTTTAAAGTGACTGCATGGTGACGTCTCATTGATTCAGTAACTGCCATGCGATGAGATGTGAGATGTTGGATATATACAGCTCTGTCAACTTCAGAGTGTGAGTGTCGCCATCGTCTTTCAAGTTTCCTTAGGGTTGTGCGCGAGGCCTTCAGCTCAGATGAGTACCATATAGCAGAGTGTCGCTTGCTTTGTAGTTTGTTGGTCGACGGACATGTGGCAATCGAACTGAAAGTACTATTCCAATTAGAAACTAAATCATCAATGCTGCACTCTGGTAAGTTGGTTAGTGGAAGTGTTGATTTTAGGATTAGGTCTTTGTCAAATGGCTTGAATCTTCTCAGAGGGGTACTAGGATGGTCGTTTATTCCTCTTTCATCCTTTTGGTTACATCTAGCCTTGAATATAATTAGTTTGTGATCTGACCATGGAACTGGGTTGATTGATAGATCCAAGATAGATGGTAAATTGGCGGTTGTTTCCGTTGTAAATATTAGATCTACTATACCACCTTTAATATGGGTTGGATCTTTAATTAATTGATTATACCCCAAAACTTGTAGAGCTTCAAGAAAAGCTGTTACATGGGAGTCTTGGAGAGAAGGGAGATTAAAGTCTCCTAGCACCCAACTTGCTATGTGGGGGTTTTGTGTATTGGAGGCCAAGTCAATTATCATAGATAGAGAATCAGACTTGGAAGAAGGAGAGCGGTATAGTAAAGTGAAAGAACAACATTTATTTGCTATTGTAAAAGTATCTAGGAGTGATGAGCTTGTTGCTTCTTTAAGGTTGAAATGAAGGTCAGATTTGGTGATGGCTAGAACACCACCTCCCCTCTTGCCACTTCTATGACATGTATGTATAGAAAAATTAGAAGGCAAAAATTGGTTGATTAATACATTGTCAGCACAAGAAAGCCATGTCTCAGTGATTAGGAGAAGGTCAAGGCTATGTAATGAAATTATGTCAGAGATGATAGGCCATTTCTTGCATATGGATCGAGCATTTATTAATGCACATTTCAGATATTGGGGAATTGGATTTCCTACTTGTTTCTTTTTTGTGGTGTTTTGTAATGAGATGAGTAACAGATGATGGTGGGAATTTTGGGTAGATACTCTAGAATTGTAGAAGGGAGTATCAGACCACTTTCTTCTGTGATTATGGATTGTTGGTATTCTATTATAGCTAGTGTGTAGGCTGGTAACATTACATATTCCTATAGTGATAAGGTAGAAGGTAAATGTTATAATGTAGAGTAAGGCCATATTGTATGTGTAAGTGAAATTTAAATGTACAATTAGTGAATACAGTGATAGCAGGCTGATTGGAGCTTACAGGATGGATGGAAAGCTAACACACTATTACCAGTATTACAGTGATAGCAGGCTGATTGGAGCGTACAGGATGGATGAAAAGCTAACACACTATTACCAGTATTACAGTGATAGCAGGCTGATTGGAGCGTACAGGATGGATGAAAAGCTAAAACACTATTACCAGTATTACAGTGATAGCAGGCTGATTGGAGCGTACAGGATGGATGAAAAGCTAAAACACTATTACATGAAGCGGATGGATATCTAGCAGCATCCTGTCACACCCCAGGCTGGAAAAAGTTGCCCCTTGGCTTAGTACAATCTTTAATCATATGGCCCACCTGTCCACAACCATAACAGGCACGATCCCCTTGCTGTCCTCCCATATAGCCACGTCCTCTTCCTCTAAAGGGTACCACACTTCTACCGCCTCTTGCTTTACTTCGCCCCCTAAAGTTGGATTCATAACTTGCTACTTGTAGATTCAAGAGTTTTTGACGTTGACGATCAAGTTTACCTTTGTCAGCTTCTTTCTGCTTCTGGATTCGCTTCTCTGCATGCAAGGCAGCTTCCAGGATCTCTTGTGCAGACTTAGTAGACCATCCAAGCAAAGCATTTTCAAGAATATCTTTTATTTCTGATTGCAGTCCATTCATAAAAATTGAAGCAAAACCCTCCATCTCACCATTCTGAGGAGAAAAATCTCGGAATGCTAGGCAACACTTGGTGTGGAACTGATTAACAGTTTCACCCCCACACTGCTTTAGATCTAAGAGTTTGGACAAATCTCTGACAGGAGTACATTTTTTTTCAATTGCTTTTAACAAATTATCCCTATGGTCCCTAAATGCAGTCATTTGAGCAGCATCAGAAGCATTAATAACAGGATCAGCACAGGGCGACACCCATGCTACATTATCAGGCAGCTGAGGGTGAGTGACTGCCCTTAATTCTATGGGATTCAAAAAAACTGCTTTCAATAAATTTTGTAAATCTACCCAAGAAGGATCATACATAGTTATTAGCTGATGCCAGTAATCTACAAACTGACCAGGTTTTTCTCTAGAATCAGGGCATGATCTAGCCAAACTAAAAATTTCAGCTGGAGACCAGTGCGATGCTAAAGTAACCAAACCCCCATCTCCCCTAGGGAAAGCTCTAAACGGAGCAAGTAGATCGATTTCCTTGCTCTGTTCCCTACTCTGTTTATCTAGAGCTAATGATTCACCCAATTCCAAAGTTAAACACTGCAGACACTGCCAATTAGAAATCAATGAAGCCTTGGTCCAATGCCCAATTCCCTTGGCAATAGCAGACATTGCTTCAGCTACAATTTCCCTACTTTTACTGTGAGGTAACAAACACGGTATGCTGTTTTATTTGCAGATCTAATGCTTCGAACATAGTTGTAATTACTTCAGTTAACGTACGAGCTTTATTTATTAGAAAGACATGATACTGTTTTAACTGATCTACAGTAGTTAACCCTACCAGCTGACTAGCTTCCACTCCTATTAACTGCTCAAGTTCTACAATATCCTTAGTTAACTGCTGAGCTCTAGTGGTACGAGGAATATTTGCAGAATCCACAGGGGTAGAGGCAAGAAAGCCACTTGAAGAGGCACCAGCTTCCCCCCCCCTGCAATAAGTGGAGAATCAAAAGAATGTAATACTACACTGGACATATCAGATTTAACAGGGGTAAAAACACCAGGCATAGCATCCAGTTGGATCGGGGGCGCCTCCCGATCGTGACTGGCAGCCACAGCTGGAGCATTATTCCTAGACAGGGAAATAGCTAGTGCAGTGACTTCTTCTTCATACACTGGGGGAGCAGAAGCGAGTGTACAAGGCTCACAAATATGTACATTTTCAATTTTCCCACTATCAGATCCTACTTGCTTAGTTAAAACACAGATTTGCTCTTCTATCCTATACACCTGATCCCTGAACTGTTTAATTACAGAATCATTAGTGTGTTTGCTCTTTTCAGCAGCCATTTGAACACCAAAAGTTATATGTAATCCATTCATGACTATTATGAGAATTATTCCCATCTAATGCTAACACAGATTGCAACCATTTTAATTTATCCTCATGAAACGTGCCCCCAAGGGGGAACCGCAACTTGGGATTACCGGCAGTCACTGAATCCCACTTAGCTACATAATCCAAAGAGCTGTCCCCAAATTTTCTCTTCATTTCATAATTGGGACTACCTTTATTTCGTGCTATCTCACGAACCTTCTTGTCCCAGTCTTCTAACTGAGATCTCTGCTCTTTAGCTGTTTTATTACCCATTGTACTTACAATACACTATACACTTTACACAGATATCTGTCAAACTGTAGTATACTCATACACAGCCTGTGTCCTTAGTATTTACCGTTCCTGTTGAAAGGCAGAGAAATCCGAGTCTCGTATTACGGCACCAACTGTAGACTCTGTAGGTCTGGAATCCTAAACACAACAATCCCTGGATTCTTTATATTTCTATACCTCTCAATAGGAAGAAAAGATGAGACACAATTAATTAATTAATCAATCACTATGGAGCTCTATAGGGAGGAAACGCATGGAGTCTAAATCAGACATATCCATTGAGTTTCTTCAAAGATGGCTTCACAGGGCTCCCGCTTTTATTAGAAAATATCAGCTGATTCAGTTAATCTTTAATTAACATCTGGTACTTTCCAAATTACAACGTGTACATAAAATTTGCTAACATAGGCAACATTATCATATAGAAAGAAGAAGTTATATCTCATGACTATGTTCACTAAATTCAGTAGATGTCACTGTGATTCTACTTTTCAACAGAAGCTAATTAGTTACTTATTATATTTGCTGATTTTCTACTATTTATGCAAGCTATATTCGTTATATTTGCTAATTGACTCAAAGCCCAGTTTTAAAAGAGCAGCGCGTCCTGACCTAGCAACCTCTTTAGCCTATCAGATTGCATGATGAGCAAATGTACCCTATGTTCTATTTATTTAGAGAAGTTCAATCTGACCTAATATCTATTTCTACACAAACTGTTTGCTAATCACACACAAGCCCTGTTTACTAAGTCCAATGTCCTAGAAAAAGCAGAAATGCATTTAAAGAGATAGTTTTACTGCAGTTCAGACCTGTACTTTCTGGGCCTATAGCTAAGTTAGGTTCTACAATCCAGTTTCATGTATAGATGAGCTTTTTTCTGTCCCTATGGATATTATAGATCCTGATCCGCTGTCTGTCTCTGAATTTGACAACTCCAAATCTGCATATCCTGGGTGAATCATAGTTGTATAAATTTGTTTGTCAGCAGCTGTTTCATCCACTTCACTGATTATATCCAATTTACTTTTGGGGCCTAGCCTAGTTAGCCCTTGTCTACATCCTTGTGGGTCTGTGGAAAAAACAAAGGTGGTGGACAAGACCCTTCAGCGCTTGTTGCGAATTCGAGCAGTGGTTCCGGTTGCCAACGACCAGTTAGGGTTAGGTCGATACTCCATTTATTTCGTGGTTCCCAAAAAGGAAGGGTCTTTTCGTCCTATTTTGGATCTCAAGCATGTGAACCGCTGTTTACGAATTCTGCATTTTCACATGGAGACTCTCAGATCGGTTATTTGCTCCGTGCAACCAAAGGAAGTGCTTACGTCCATATCCCAGTCAGAGGCCTACCTCCATATCCCAGTCAGGCCCGAGCACCAGAGGTTCTTAACGTTTTGCGATGCCCATGGGTCATTTCCAGTTCCAAGCATTGCCCTTTGGGTTGGCTATGGCGCCGCGGACCTTCACAAAGGTGATGGTGGTGGTAGCAGCGGCATTGAGGCGAGAGGGCGTGTTGGTGCACCCATACCTCGACGATTGGTTGATTCGGGCGCCGTCAGTTGCGGAATCAGAAGTGGCAACGGCACTCCTAGAACAGTTGGGCTGGGTAATAAACCAGGCCAAGAGTCAATTGCGGCCAGTCCAGAGACTCCTTTATCTAGGGGCGCTGTTCGACACAAGCATAGGAGCAGTGTTTTTGCTCGAGAACAGGATACAGAAGCTCATGGGGCAGGTGACAGTGTTTTTGCGCCTGAAAGCGCCAACGGCATGGCGTTGCTTGCAACTGCTCGGTTCCATGGCGGCAGCCCTCAAACTGGTACCCTGGGCTCGGGCGCATATGCGACCGTTGCAACACGCGTTACTGTCAAGGTTGTCTCCTCAGGATCATCCCCTGACTCAGAGATTACCTTGCTCACAGGACATGAGCGACAGTCTGCTCTGGTGGATGGATCCCGCTCATCTTCGAGCGGGAATGCCATTGCGACAACCGGACTGGTTACTCCTCACGACCGATGCCAGTCTCGCAGGCTGGGGGGCACATTGCCTTCTCACATAGCTCAGGGAGTTTTGGGCGCCGGAGGAGTCAGGTTTGTCTATCAACCTGCTAGAGCTGAGGATGGTGTGGTTAGCGCTCCAAGAGTTTCGCCTTCTCGTCGAGGGTAAGGCGGTGAGAGTTTTTTCCCAAAAACTCGGTGACGGTGTCTTCTATCAACAGACAAGGCGGTACAGGCAGTGCTGTTCTCTTGGAGGAGAGTCAACGATTGATGAGCTGGGCGGAGTCCCACCTAGTAGCTCTTTCAGCAGCTCACGTGGCAGGCCCGACAATGTGCAGGTGGATTATCTCAGCCGACATGTAGTAGATCAAGGAGAATGGGAGTTGAACGTGGCGGTGTTTCACGACCTGATCCTCCGTTGGGGACAACCGATAATGGACCTGATGGCCACCTACAACAATGCCAAGGCAAATCGGTTCTTCAGCAGGCGGAGAGAACGCATGTCAGAAGGTCTGGATGCCCTGGCGCAGCCGTGGCCATCAGTAGGGCTGCTCTGTGTGTTTCCTCCTTGGCCTCTGATAGGCCGAGTCCTACGGCGGATAGAAGGACACAGCGGATGAGTGATACTGGTGGCCCCAGATTGGCCCAGGAGGCTGTGGTACGCGGATCTGGTCTGTCTGCTGGTAGACCATCCTTGGAGATTGCCGGCGTGAGCGAACCTCTTGAGTCAGGGTCCGCTTCTCATGCCGGACGTGGATCGCTTCTCGCTTATGGCTTGGCACTTGAGCGAGAAAGGCTGAGGCATAGAGGTTATTCCCCATCGGTCATCGACACTCTCCTCCGGGCCAGACGATTCTCTACTTCCCTTGCGTACATTTGCGTCTGGCGGATTTTTGAACGCTGGTGTAGGGAGCGCGGTCTACGGCCAGGCAATACTCAGGTTCCTGAAGTGTTGTCCTTCCTGCAAGGTGTTCTCGATAAGGGATTGGTCCTAGCCACTCTCAAAGTACAGGTCGCAGCACTGGCTTGTTTTCGGGGTAGGATAAAAGGGATGCTGCTCTCTCGGCATCCAGATATTCTACGGTTCCTGAGAGCGGTCAAAAACATGCGTCCTCCGGTACGCCCCGTCATACCAGCTTGGGATTTTAATTTGGTGCTGGAGGCTTTGGCAAAGCCTCCTTTTGAGCCAACGAGAGAGGTGCCATTCAAAGAACTCTCCTGGAAAACCGCCTTCTTAGTGGCCTTGTGTTCGGCCAGAAGAGTGTCGGATTTTCAAGCACTTTCATGCAGAGAGCCATTCTTGCACTTCACGCGGGAAAAAGTGGTGTTGCGTCTAGTACCCTCCTTTCTACCAGAAGTGGTATCCAGTTTCCATGTGAATCAGTCTATTTCCCTTCCGACTTTTCAAGATCACCAGGGAGCTCCCATCGTTTCGGTTCTCCGAAAGTTGGATTTAGGTAGAGTACTTAAAAGGTATCTTAGCCGGACAAAGCCCTTTCGCAAAACGGACAGGCTGTTCGTATTGTTTGGGGGGCCGCGAAAGGGGGAAGCTGCCTCCAAGGCCTCCATCACGAGATGGGTTAAATGCGCGTAGCAGCGGCTTATCAGGCGAGCGGCAAGTCGCCTCCGGAGCATTTCAGAGCTCATTCAACTCGTAGCCAGATGATGTCCTGGGCTGAGCTGGCCTTGATTCCGCCAGTGGATATATGTAGGGCGGCAACGTGGTCGTCGCTGCACACTTTTTCGAAACATTACACAGGTACACTAAAAATTTTTTTTTTTAAACTGCCTCTAATGTTTCGATTGATTTTTACGTTTTTTGGTGCGCTGAATCCAAATCTGGTAACCAATTTGCTCCATCACGTACAGATTTTTTGCTACATTGGGTTAGCAGTTTGAGGTGAACGTTTCAGATTGAGTGCGATCGAGATAAAAGTTTCTTGGATGAATTCTTTATACTAATTGTTTAGTAGTTATTCAAATAAGAATAAAGAAAATTGTAACAAGGCAGCACATAAGAATAGAGTAATGTCAACAAAACACACTGTGATGGTAGCAAAATTGTCTGCACTTAAAACAGCCACATACATGTGCACAAACATTGAGCATATAAGAGCGAGGTTAGACACAAAGCAAAGCAAAGAAATGTGCAAAAAATGTTGTACAGGTATGTATGTAAGAATAGAAAACGCAAACCGCACCATTGCAATACATGAAGACAAACACCCGATGGTGTGAAAATAAAATTCTAATAAATGAGATCCGACACTGTGGTAATAACTAGCAAATTTTTATTTCAAAGTTTAGTAAAAACACGATATTTGTCAACACAGTTTAGATTTTAAAGTCATTCTTGGGTCAATCAATCTCCTGGTGGGCCCGTTTCTTCTTCCCCCGAATGCTTCTCTTGGTGCGCTGCTTGGCGTATTTTTCATCTGGGGTTTCCCGCAGCAGCAACCAGCAGAAATCAGCCATCATAGTGGTGTTCCATCTTCCTTGGTACCTTCTCTCTGCGTCCTTGATGTCCTGGTGAAACCTTTCACCTTGTTCTTCACTGTACTCCCCCAAGTTTTCGGGAAAGTAGTTCACATGGGAGTGCAAGAAATGGACTTTCAGGCTCATGTTACAGCCTTGTTCTTTGAAGGCATTGAGCATCCTGGCAACAATATCCTTATAGTTCTCATCCCGCCTGTTCCCCAAGAATTTGAGAACAACATCCTTGAAGGAATCCCAGGCTTCTTTTTCCTTCTCAGACATCGTTTCAGCGAATGCTCCATCTGAAATGAGTTTCCTTATATCAGGGCCAACAAACACTCCTTCCTTTAGCTTTGCTTCAGAAAGTCGGGGAACTTTGAGCAAAGGTACCGAAAGCACTCACCATCTTTTGGAAGGGACTTGATGAATTGCTTAATGAGACCCAACTTAATGTGGAGAGGTGGTAATAGAATTTTATCACGAGGTACCAAGCTCTCATGAAGAACATTTTTCTCACCGGGTCTCAAATACTCCCGAATTGGCCAGTCTTTTTTCCCCCATTTCCCCCAGTATAGGTCGCGGGCCCGGCTATCCCACAAGCAAAGGAAGCAGGGATATTTGGTGAAACCGGATTGCTGCCCTAATAGCATGGATAGAATTTTAAAGTCTCCACAAATCATCCACTTATGCTCATCATAACGAATCTTCTGAAGAATCGGGGCCAAATTCTCGTATTTTTCTTGGAGAATAACAGAGTGAGCAATAGGAACTGAAGCAAATGTGTTGCCATTATGAAGAAGAACACCTTTTATGCTGTCTTTTGATGAATCAATGAACAGCCGCCATTCAGCAGGATCATACTTGAGTTTAAACTTTTCCATCACTCCGTATATATCGTTGCAAAATACCAAATCTTCCTCTTTGCTGAAATACTTCAAAAATTGTGTTTTGCGGTTGCGGTACCAATAAAAAGTTGTTCCTGGTGACAATAGATTTTTCTGTTTAAGCCGAGAACCTAGCAGTTGGGCAACATCTTTTGGGAGTCCTAAATCCCGGACTAAATCATTCAATTCAGCTTGAGAGAAAAGTTCAGGTTTCGGATCTGGTTCAGTTTCAAACTCGGAAGTACTGGACTCATCGGGAAAAGCCATCTGATGAGTCTCATCATGATCAGAACCGTCCACACAAATATGATCCAAAGATTTTGGTGGTTCAGGCACAGGTACTTCGTTGCTATGAGGCATAGGCCTAATTGCTGAGGGAAGGTTGGGGTAACTTATTACGTTCTTATTTTTTAAGTTGTATCCCTTCACAATGCAAGAGCAAAAATAGCAGTCACTGCCACGCCACATCATAGTTATTCCGAAACGAAATGCTTGTTTTTTACCTTTCATCCATAAGCGTAGATCTTCCTCACATGTCTTGCACACTTTGTGAGGAGCCCACAGTTTGTCTTGATCGCCTAACTTCAAACCGAAATAGGCGAAATATACTTTTTTAATAAATGCAGAAATGTTCCTCTGCCGCTTTTTCACGGTATATTCCCCACAAATAAAACAAAAACTGTCCGGAGAGTTGACGCAACCTCTGGCTCTGTGAGCCATCACAAATACACAGCACTGCAAACTACAACTGTAGTGAACCACTTCGGAATAAAGCTGGATTACGACTGAGCAAACAAAAGGTAATAATGAACTTGCAAGAAACTGAAATTTGAAAGGAACGTTCATGTCGCAACCACCGTGTTTGAGCGAACGAGGCAAGGCGAACAGGAAAGAACATGCGCCAGCGCGAGTACTGGATTTAGCCCCCCGCCTCCCAATTGTCCTGTTAATGTATAAAATGAATACAAAACACTCTAAAATATCATGAGGGAGTGTTTCTAGTTAGTTAACCATTACAACCTCTATTTTGGGCCAAGAAAATAAACTGCAGTCGGCTAAAAAGAAATTATGTGAACATTCCTTATATGGGTAAGAAATCTAATTTTGCAAGAAAACGTGACGTGATGGAACATTTTGGCTATTTTTCCTGGATTCAGCACCCCAAAATCTATAGGAATCAGTTGCAAAACTGGAGGCAGTTTTTTGGTAGTGTACCTGTGTTATTGGTTGGATGTTCAGGCCAGGGGAGATGCAAATGTGGGAGCGTCGTCCATCATTGCGGGCCTAGCAGGTCCCTCCCAGGGATAGATACTGCTTTGGTACTTCCCTCACTTGCCTGGACTGGCCCGACTGCTAATTGTCTTTCCTTGAGCTCTCTCCGGGCCAGTCCAGGTCCCACCCTGGTCCATTTGAGAAATATCGTTATTTCTGTGTCCAGCGTCTACTGACGTTAGGGGTAACTCTCTGCTTTAACTCCACGACATGTGGCGATCTGCATGGCAGGTTCCGAAGGGACAGTACTGTATCTTCCGCTCAAAGACATTGGTCAATATGGTCTGTGGGGCTTCCTCAGATTTAATGCGGGGGTTACTTCTAACATTGAGAACATGTTTTCAAATTTAAAAAACAACAAAAAACATCAGGGGGATGTCCCTTGATTAGGGTAAAAAGGGTCAGGAGGATGGAGCATGTAGTTTTAGGCGGGCTCGGTCGGTTAGTTGTGTTTTAGTGAAGTTGATTATTCCGCATAGTCCTTTAATTGTAGATCGGCTGCTTAGTAAGTTTAGACTGAGGTTCGGCCAGCTGGGGGAGCCAGACACTGTTTCAGTAAAACTTCAGTTTTTCAGTCCTCAGCTGCTGGAGAAGGTTGACAACCCTCACTTGCCTGGACTGGCCCAGAGAGAGCTCAAGGAAAGACAATTAGCAGGTAAGGTCTAATTTCTTCTTTTCACAGATAGAGAATCCAATGCCTTAGAGTGATCCACCATAACTTGAGACACAATAATCAAATCTCCCACCAAACAACTAGATAATGACTGAAGGGAAGAGTTGAAACCCTGTATCGCCTCCCACAGCGACTCCATAGTCACAACCTGTGGTCTCTGTTCCTCACTTAACACATTCCCTGAAGGCGTCTCACCCAACTTTACAATATATTTCACAATTCTTCGAGGAAAAGCTGGCTCACCATCCATTCTTCCTGCCAGTAAGGGGGACAAAACAACCACTGGAGCACCTCCCGACAAGGACACTGCATGAACCACTACGGTCCGCAGGGGCCAGAGAATGCCAGCAGCTGAAGCATTTCTGGGGTGAGGAATCGGTGTCCGCACAATGGGGCTTAACAAAGCCCCTTCGCTACTGCTGAGGAAGCTTCCCCCCGGAAGACCCAGAGAAGACAGCGCTGGTGAGCCTGGAAGGACGCCAAAGGCATCTAGCGTCGTCTGGTGCAGGGGGCCAGAGGAGGAGCGCTCCAGGAAGGTAAGCTTCCCCTTTCCCTCCTCTTGCCCATTACCATGGCCAGAGGATACTGCCAACAGCCAGAATCACCAAACAAAACTGATGTATCCTCCAACTTGCGCCCTTACAGCGCAATCTTGGATCCCGCTTACAAACCTTTGTTAGTGTTTGATTCACACGCACCCCAGGCTCAATCTTTGATTTATAGACTGTTAAGCTAATTAAGAAGATAGAAAGGAAATTTTTCATCTCAAGGTTTAATTGGGCATCTTCCATAATCAAGTTATTTATCCTTAGGAATAGATTCTTTCTAGATCCTTGAAGTTCATTTTGAAGAAAGCATAAAATAAATAGCATTCAGTATACCTAATAAGCTTAAGGGACTTTATAATAGTTAAGAATCCTACTCCTTTAGCAACTTTTTCTGCTTCTCTGTTTTCCTTGTCTCTACCAGCTGACTGCTAATTAACTCCAAGTGATTAGTTACCTTCGCCTATGGCCTGAGTCCTTTCTGTTTACTTATAGCCCCCAGGCTGCTTGTAGCCAAAATGAGCCCATTTCATCACAATTCAAGACTTTAACATCTATATCTCTAGTATTCCAAAAACTCACTTTCTTCCAGCACTCTCTTTCTGAGCTTGCTCTAACCACTGACAACACTGCCCAGTGTGCCACAATATGTATCCATATTTCTCAACCTGATAAATAATGCAATGCGCTATTAGGAGGTAATTTTATAACAGGATGCCTATGTGAGAAGTCTAAAAAAGGCATCTATGAAGCCTGTTTTTTTAAAGACAACATAGGTGTCTGTGTGTATTTATAAAATAGATACCCAGAACTAGCCCTGTTAGTGTACAGATGTTACACTCAAATTTATACCTGCCTGGAAAATGTTGAAATGTCTGTGTGTACTACCCATGCAGTTGCATATTTTATGAAATGCATGTTTATATTGTAGCTCTGCCCAAACTATGTCTCTTGGGAGTGCCTGTGTGCAAAGTACACTTTTTCTATGTGCCTATTTTTTATGTGTGTATACAGTTGTGCAATTATATAAAAATCTTGTTCTCTGTGTAAAACAGGTTCTACATATGGAAAACGTTTTTAAAATTCACTGACTATGTGGTTGTTCCTTTTACGTTGCATTTGTCTTTATGCTGGTTTGGTTATAGAAAACTTACATTATAATTTGGATAACCTATCCTTTCTTGTGCAACAACAGAAATACTCAGGCAAGATTTTCTGTTTGTTCTGTTTCCTCCAGTTGTAGAAATTACAGTGATTACACATCATAAAGCTTATCTGTAATAAAATGCATCAGCTGGCCAAGGTTTTCATCGCTCACTCAATAATCCATTAATACAGCAATGCTGCCCAGGCATCTTTATAATACCAACTCAGAGGTAATTTTAATCAGCTAGACCAGCTGGTATTTAACAGCAGCTGCTGGAGATGCCACAAATATACTCAATAGTTGACATCTTTATTTGCAGTTTTTCAAGGGGAGAAGAGATCCTCCTGTGTTTACTTGTATTGAGCATTTGTAAAACTATTGGCTTGAGAGGAAAAGAGGAAAGAGTTATACCTGAATGAAGATGAAGAAACAATATGAATAAAGGTCAAAAATAAATGGAAATAATTTTTGAAGAACATTGAGATTGTTATCTTAGAAAATGTCTATAAAATCTAAATAGTCCCCATGTTTTGAGCTAAGTAGTTTTTCTGACTTGTATACTATTATAGTTATTTATGTTTCAGGTTTCAACTTTATTTTGATAAACCACCTTTCAAGATAATACCTAGATGGTTTATGATAGCATAAAACATATCCACATACATATAGTTAAATTATAATCCATGGACTACATTATACAAATATAATAGGAGATACATAAAACTTAATACCATCAGGGGAAAATAAAAGGAACAGAAGGGGCATCTAGTAGGAAAATGGGCCAGGGTTGTATAGAAAGAGAGTGACTTTTTGTACAACCTAACCCAGTGCAGTAGTCCGTAAATGCCCTGGATTCAGTCAAAAGTCATTGTGGAAAGGCAAGTCTAAAGTAGAAAGCTCTAAGGGCAATTTTAAATTTCTTATGTGACAATTTAAGATGGAGATCCAAGAGGCAGTTTTTTCCATAGATTGAGATCAGTCACTTGGGATGCTATCTTGTTGATTCCTATTCTGGTATAGGAAGGGACCACAAGAAGGCTGTGTTGGGCATATTGGCGTGTTCATGCTGCTGTGTATGGGATAAAGAGGCTGACCTAAAAGCTGCTAATGTGTAAAAAAAAATCAGTGAGCCAACATGAGTGCCTGAAAGGCAATCCCTGAATGATCGAAAGCCAATCTTCCCTCTTTAACAGAGAGGTGACATGATAAAATCTTTTGCGTCTTTCATCAACTTCATTACGATGTTTTGTATTATTTGTAGGCTCCTAATAGGCATGGGCTTAGTTTGGAGGAGCTGAGGGAGAGCAATGCCCCCCAAAGTCTGATATAGGAGGGTTCTGTTCTCTTCCTCCTTGTGGAGATAGTTTGATGAGCAAAGGGGGATATTGTTCCCTGAAACACTCCCATAGTGGTATTCGGTTTTCTTCCTAACCCCCTTTCCCCCAGTCCGGCATCTTAATTGCTATTTTGGCTCCTTAACATTAATGAGTGGAGAAGTAGGCTAATGGTTAGAGCACTGGCTTGAGAACCAAGAGACCAGGGTTCAATTCCCACTAGCACGCCTTGTGGCCTTGGGCAAGTCACTTAACCCTCCATTGCCTCAGAAGAATCCCAAGTTAACAATGTCCCTGTTTAATGTACATTACCAAGTTTAAGTTACAATGCAAACCACTTTGACTAAAATGATAAAGCAGTATAAAAAAAACTTAAATAAATAAGCCTCATCAGCATTAACAATAAAAAAAAGAAAAGAAATGGTAAGGTGTGTGGCCAATTGTGGAGCCTTATGGCCCTGCACTGTTGAACCTCTGCAGTCCCTTGCCCTCAAAAGATGTACATAAGACGGAGCAGGACATGGCAGAGTTCAACAGCACAGGGCCAGAATGCTCTGAAATGAGCTTTTAGAATTGCTAATACTGATGCGGCTCGGTAATGTAAAAGAGCTGCAGGAGGTAGCACAAGGTTAGATCACAGGAATGGTGGAGAGATGAAAACTCTGGAGACAGATGTTGAAATGAATATCCTTCCATGGTTGTTAAACTTATCTTAATAAGATGAATCTGACTTCCCCATGAGATAGGGAGACTGTGCTCAAGCTGTAGATCCATTTAAATCTTATGGAGAAGTGCAAATAATTAACTTTATAAGAATCTTTAAAGCACGATGGAATGTTAATCTCCAAATAAGTGAGCTGAAACATGCAACAAAACTGCCAAAGGGACTCAGCAGAGACCGACAAAACCCCAGCATGTACAGCTCCAGCTTGTTGTAATTAAGATAGAAACCTGTCACATCTCCAAACTTGACAGGAGTTGCATTATAGCTAGTCTTGACAAATCCAACCAACTCAAAAAAGAAGCACATTGTCCGCATATAATGAAATTTTATGTTGAGCACCTTCTTCCCTAAAATGAGCAATCTGAGATGATTTCCAAATATATTGAGCTAAAGCTTCCATGGTCAAGTCAAACACTGTGGGTGACAACAGGCATCCTTGCTGGCTACCATAGCCAATAGAAAAGAACTCGGTACGTGTCCCATTCACTATAAGACATGCCCCATGAGAGGAGTACAGAGCAGAGATCCAGTTCATAAACCCCTCTGGAAGGCCCACCCTTCAAAGAACATAAAAAAAGAAAGACCATTTTAACCTACCAAGATCCTTATTGACATCCAATGACAACACAGTCCCGGTGAGGAGGCCCTGTTCTGCCATCTAGAGGATATGAAATAATCAGTGGATATTGTCAGTAGAATTTTGGACCAGCCTTGGCAACAGATTTTCCAGCTGCAATTGTAACACCTTTGCCCAAATCTTCATGTCAACATTAAGTAAAGTACTGAGACAATAGGAATCGGCATCCATTTCATCTCTATTCTTTTTATGAAGGAGAATGAAATAAGTAGAGGTAATGTTAGTCCCAAGCTAGGTGAACATGTCACAAAGCAACAGAATGAGCTCTTCCTGTGACTTCTTGTAAAGCTCAATAGGATAGCCATCGGGTCCTGCACTCCAACCACTCTGCAAGCTACTGATCGCCCGCTAGACTACCACAAAAGCAGACGCCCACTGCTCCACCAAGAGACCAGGAAGAATAACCTGGCCCAAGAAATCTTTTACCTCAGATTATGGAGGGTAACCCTTGGTCACACTAGTGCAGAGAATTACCGGCCAATGTCTAATCTTTCCTTTCCCTCAAAAGTCTTAGAAAGACTAGTGCATACCCAATTGGTTTCTTTCCTAGATAAATCAAATGTACATCCATATCAGTTGGCTTTTTGCTCTGACACTTCATCTGCGTCTCTTAAATGGCCTGAAATGCAGAACAGATGAACAGCACATAGCCATTATCTCCTTACTGGATCTAAGTGCAGTTTTGTACTTGGTGGACTATGAGATACCGTTACAGCAAGTGCAAGAACTCTAAATTGCAGGCACCATATTCTCCTCTTCATCTTTGTAGAATCGCACCTGTACTGTTTCGTGGCAGGGCTCTCGGTCCACACCTCAAACGCATTTCTGTGTTGTCTCCCAGGGCACAAGTCTTGCCCCTACTTTGTTTAATCTCTTTCTTGTTCTCCTGATTACAGTCCAGAGTACTGGTGGTCCTATGTATTTGCAAATGACATTCAACTTGTTTGTTTCACTGATTCTCATGTTCCTGATCTTACTCCATTAAACTCAGCTTTGCAAAAAATTGCCCACTGGTTAGCCAATCATGGTATAAAATTGAATTAATCTAAATCTAAAGCCATGTGGCTGATGTGACATTATCCATGTCCCTCAGGTTCCCCTTTAATTTATTAACAATCTATCCCACTTCATGATGGTATCACTAATTTGGGCTGCAAATTTGATTCTTCTTTAACTTTTCATAAGCAAATTTCTTTGGTTCTCAAGTCCAGATATTTTTTCTGCAGAAGATTCAGTCCATTAGATCCTTTTTGGATACATTTATGTTCTTATAGTCAGCCACATAGACTGTTGTATTTCTCTCTATCAAGGACGTTCTCATATTGCATTAAACTATCTTCAGATGTTCCAGAATTCTACTGCTAGATCTATAACCAACACTAGAAAATATGATAATAATTCTTCTGCTTTGAAAAATCTCCATTGGCTTTCCATCCATTATCGCAGGACTTGACAAATTTCAGGCACCAAGTTGCCATGGTGCCTAAACATTGCAACATAGCACCTGGGATTCCTTTTCCCAAAATCTTTTGTGGAGCTTTCAAAAGTGCAGAAAAAAGCACACTGGCTCCTCAACTGCGATCCAGCTCTGTGCAGGCATGAGGTGCATGGTACAGGAAGTTCAGGCCTGGTCTCGCACAAAAATTGAAACCACAAGACCAGCCCAAACTTCCTGCACCATACAGCTCAAGCTTGCAGAGAGCCAGATCGCCGTGGAGGAGGAAATATACTTTCTTTGGTGGCAGCAAAGTGAGGAGAACAGGTGGCAGCCTCCAAAGCTGGAGAGAGAGAAACATGGTAAAGGCTGGCAATGAGAAGAGGGGAGAAGTTTAAGAGACAGCTTTGGTAAAGACTAGAAGGATATGAGAGAGAGAGAGAAACCTGGTAAAAGCTGGAATGGGGTGCGTATAAAAAAGAGAGAGAGAGAACGACCCAGTAAAGACTGAAAAGGGGGAGGGGTGTATGAAAGAGAGCAAGATATCTAAAAAAGGCTGGAAGGGGGAGGGTATGAAAGAGAGAGAGACCTGGTAAGGGTGATTTGATGCAGAGGCTACTGGGGATCCAGGCCATTATGATATGTGAAGCAGAGAGGCAATTGCTTTTTTCCATATCGTCCCTCCAGTACAGTCCAGAAATGAATGGGTTAATCCCCTCCACCAGCAGCTGAGGGCCAAACATGACAGAATCTTGCTGTCACCCAATAAGAGCTCCCTCTTCTGCTCAAGACTCCAGTATTCTCTGTACTCAGCAGCTGAGTGAGCAGCCCTACCATTGTGGGCTTCTTTGAGAGAGCTTGGAAGATTTAGTCTCACCTTAGTTCTTCACCATCCTGAGGTAATAAAATACTTAAGGAGAAGTATCATAGAGCAGCTTAAGTGAAGTGGCCTGGAATTGGTATCACTCCTGTAGCTTAGTGGGAGTGTGAGGGCTGACAGGGAGCAGGGCCTGCCATTCTTCACCAGGATCCTTGAATGGGTCTGGTGAGCTCCAAGGGTTAAAAAGCCTGGTGGCTCCAGGCTCCCTTTCCCCCCAGCTGGACTGCCCACAAATCAGTGCTATTGATCACTGGGCTTTCCTTTGTACAGTTGCTACTAGTTTGAAGGGAATGTGCCTTGCAGCCATTCTAGTAAAAAAAAAAAAAAAAAGCAACAAGCAGACTTAGGCATTTTTTTCCACTAATCAAGGCAGCAGTGCCATTGGTTGTGTGAGTACTTTGCTTTCATTTTCTTTGTTTTCTGCCCTTCGCGGTTGTGCCTGATATGCTTTTCTTTTCCTGCGCAGTGAACCTTCAGCTTCCGAACTCAGCTTTGTTTCTGGAATCTGTGCATGCCGGCGGCTTCGGCTGAACACGGTGTATGCAGGGCTTGTCTTTGTAGTTCCATTTTTTTAGATCGTGCCATTCATCATGGCTGCATGCAGGAGCAGGCTGGAGAGTCTGATCTGCCTTCTACAAGGCCGGTGGTTCCTGTGGGTTTGGTGGAAACCACGGCCATTTTAGAAAGCACAACGATATCACTGGGGCAACATGACCAAGCAGGCAAAGCAAAGAAAAAGACAAAATTATCCCTGAAGCAATCTTCAGACCCATAGACAATGGTCTTCTCTGAAACTGAGCAAGTTGACTTATTTCTGTCTCCTGTTTTATTGTGGCCTTGCGTGGAGCCTACTGTCTTAAGAAAAAGCAGGTTTCTGCCTTTGGCCAGACCTATCTCCCTTCTTTGTTGCTATTAGAAGCCCTGCAGGAGAAACTCCTGGTTCCAGGAACCACCCCCCAGTAAGAGAGCTAAGGGGGACAAGGACCTTTTGAGGAGAGCAACATTTCCCTCAATCTCCAGGAACAAGCAGGAATGAGTCTTCACATATGGGTACGTCAGTACCGACGGAGTCTGCGCGGGAACGCTTCCCAGCATCCAATCAAGAGCTTTTGGAAGAATCCCAGCACGCCTGCGTGCTGCCTTCCCGCCTTTCCCAACTGCCTCTCCTCAGTTTTCGTTTTTCCGCGGAGCCGGCAGGACGTCCTCCTGTCACCGCAGAAAATTCTTGTTCTTATTTCTTAGTTTTCTTGTGGTCGTGGCTGTCTTCCCGACGCCACCGGTACCGCCGGTGTTTTCTTTTCTTTTCTTTTCTTGTAAAATCTTCCTTTTCCACGGGATATTTTTTCTTCATAGTGTCCCACGGTCTCTTAGGCCTTTTAGGCCTCTTCTTTTTCCTTCATGGAACCGCCAGACATTTTCTCCAAGAAATGTTCAGACTGTGGCGGTACAACTTTATTTTTAGACCCTCGAAGTCGGTGTCTAACCTGCTTGGGTCCTGACAGCAGTTTGGTGAGAAGACGTCTTCAGCATCGAGGTTCCCTCGATACACGGTTGCCCTCCAACTTCGGGGCACCGTCCCCTTCTTCTTCCACACCGGATCAGGTAACCCACAAACAGTCTGTTAAGACTAGCCAGTCCTTGAGTGGTAGGTCTCATGCACAGCATGTAGACGGCTCCGGCCTTGCCCTCGATGACCCACTGGCTTCAAAACCCCAGCGGGAGTCTTCGGTCTCCAAAGCGTATAAGGGGTTTCAGGTTGTTCCTGGGGTTCACCCCCCACAGAACATACCTAAGCCGTGTACGGTGGTGGCATTCGCTTTGAGTGGTACCGATACCCCGGCATCGGCACTGGTGTTGAATGAAACACTCCTCACCAGGGATCGTCATCTGGCGTCCTCGGTGCCTTCGAGACCGGTGGATACTCCCCAGATTGACTTTCCATTATCGGTACCACCACCGATACTACCACCGACGTCGGTACCCTCCAGATGTGCATCGACAGCCTCGCTTCCTTCGATGGCGAGTCTGGAATCGATCTCCAGTCTGGAGGACTGGGTTCCGACTCGCCTTGGTACCGTCTCGCGGCGGTACCGAAGGCTCGGTTCCGATGACTCGGATCTGCAACTCTTGGTTCCCCTGAGGCCGATTGAGTTGCCACTGGTTGACCTTCATTCACCGGTATCAGACACGGTACTGAAACCGGTACCGATGTCCTCATTACCCTTACGGTCGGTGCCTTCCATGCTTCGCTTATCAGGCTCTCTGCCCTCGATGCCGAGTTTGGAATCAATTTCTAGTCTGGAAGACTGGGTACCAATTGGTTTTGGTACCGACACCGATCGATACCGGTGGCTCGGTACCGAGGATAGCGGCCGGAGGTTTTCGGTTACCTCGGTACCGATTGAACTGTCACCCTGCAGGATCTTCTATTCCTATATATTTGGATAACTCTGTGGGTGCTCAGGCTAGTTCTTTAGATCTAACCTGTCCAAGGGAGATTCCTGTTTGGGATCCCTCTTTTCAGAGTTTTCTCCTGGATATAGCAAGATCCCTTGCCATTCCTATTCCAGGACGTGATCCTGCACAAGGCTCTGTTTCTACCAAAGCAAAGGACAACATAATGCTTTCTTTGCATCATTCCTTGCAGGATCTCCTTCTAGGCATGTGGGAAACACCTTTAAGGGTACCCCCACCTCCCAGGGCAACTGATCTCTTATATCAGGTGCCCCCCTCTCCAGGGTTTCAAAAGACTCAACTCCCTCATCATTCCATAGTAGTGGAATCAGCAATGAGGCGGGTAAAGAGTAAGAAAAAGCACTCTTCTTATCCGCCAGGTCGTGAGTCTAAGACACTAGATGCCTTTGGACGTCAAACCTTCCAGACATCTATGCTTTCTGCAAGAATTCTCTCATATATTTTTTATATGAGTCTTTCTCTTGAGGAGGTCACAAAGCAATTACATCTTTTGACTCCTTTTCTTCCAGATTCCAGGAGTGCAGACTATTCCTCTCTGCTTAAGCATATCCAGAATATCTCTTGGTTTCTTTCTCGTGCTACCCTAGACTCTTTTGAGTGTCTTAGCAGGACTTCTGCTATAGCTATAGGGGCACGACGTAGAGCCTGGCTCCAAGCTTCAGACTTGGACAAATGGGCACAACAACGGCTGGGACATACTCCTTGCACTGGAGAAAATCTTTTCAACAAGGAGTCTTTACGTCAGGTTACTCAGTTGTCCACTGATTTACCTGTTCCTAAGGGTTGTTCTACACCACCTTCTGTCCCAGTAGGTAGGAAATGTCCTACCAAACTTTCTTACCACAGGAGAAGAAGGTTTTATTCATCACTTGCCCAT
This sequence comes from Ichthyophis bannanicus, assembly GCA_033557465.1. NCBI lineage: Eukaryota > Metazoa > Chordata > Amphibia > Gymnophiona > Ichthyophiidae > Ichthyophis > Ichthyophis bannanicus. Next base: position 606,476,126 of record CM066031.1, on the reverse strand, counting down.
CATACAGATGTTCCCCAACAGGGGAGACATCGTCCTGGTCTGAAGAATCCAACCTCTCACCAGGCTCAGCAAACCCAGCACCTGCAGGGTTTCTGATCAATCATCATCAGATGCTTGTGACTCTTGGGGTTAGAATCTACAGTTGCTTCTTCTCAATAGAGGCAATCCACTGCTTCATTCTAAGCCCTACACATGGATCTCTTTCCAAAAGACATCCATTTTTTCTATATTTCTATGAGCTGTCAGGATATTCATGCTGTCACAGGTTTCTCCTCTTTTCCTGCTAGGGAAAGAGGTCTGACCACTATTAAATGGTAGTTCCTGTGCCAGCATGTATTTTTCCTTTCTATAGACTTACTACTTGGTAAGTCTTCTTCAGCTCCATTCTCTTCACCCTCTTACCAAGCTTTTTCCTCTGTAAGAGCGGAATTAATTGCAGAGGGCCTTTTTCTTCAGCCTCTCTAGTTTTCTCACTTTCCAGTGTGGAGTCCTCTCTGAGTTACCTCCTCTGTTTCAATCTTACTTTGGGGCAGCTTATCAGACATGTCCAGAGTTTCTACTCCTGTTCTGTCTGTTCTTTCTGTTTTTCAACAGTAAGATTCTTTCTGCTATCTTGCTAGCAGCTGCCTATGCAGGAGCCTTAATGTTTCGACCACTGGTTCTTGTCCACAAACAACCAGATTTGTCCTTCACTAACATTCTGTCTAGTCTTAGTAGTGGCTCCAAGTCAGTGCTTCCATCTATCTTGGAGATTATCTCACTACAAGCTTTCTGGATTGTCTTCTATTTCTGCCATCTCCATTCTCCTGGGTTTGGCAGCATAGTTGGCAGAGATACTGGCTCTCTAGCAGCCAGTCCTATCTCCTCATTCTCCTGCATCATGCTCTCTGCAATTCTAGAGAGAAGCTTTCCACTATGGGCCCTTGCTAGAGAGCATGGGTTTTTTTTCCCCAACAGCTATCCTAGATGGTTGGAAAAGGCTTTTCAGTCATGTCTCCCATGACTAGAAGGTTCTCCCTTCTTTTACTATCTCCTTTTGATATAAAGGACATAGGCCTTCTCTTACGTAAAGGCTTAAGGAGTTGCTAATTCCCTGCTTTGGTCCATAGCATTTCCAATCGGGGATATGCTCTTTCTCCTTGCAGCTCGTCCTCATGGTAAGAACGCATGGTACTTTTTGCCCTTAAACAGGTCAACATGGTATCTCATCTCTATGTGTCTTCTGTCTACTTACCATGCTAGAGTCTTGGAAGACTCGGGACTTGCTGGCTACAGATTGATATTATCCTCTGTTTTTCATGTAACCATCCTGGTTATTTCACTAGCTAGCATCCTTGCAGATCATAACCAGGGGGAATAGATTCTCTATATATCTTCTCAAGTAGGTTCCACCTCCTTGTTATTAGATTAATCTTTCCTCTCCACATATCCTATGTGAATACCATGCTGTAGGCATATATCTGTCTGTTTAATTGCAGACACCCATATTTAGGCCTACATATTCATATTTATCTTTTGTGTGTATTTTATGCCCTTCCATATCTCACTATAGATATATTCTTATATGTCTATCTATATGTATATATATATATATATTGTCACAGTGCTGACTCATCAGTGACCCCTATGGAGACCGAAGATAGTGCAGCTCAGGAAAATAATGACGTGCTGAGAAAGCACATGGTGGAAAGTTGCCAGGGGCAACGTAAACAGGTGAGGTCACAAGCCTGGAGGACACCCTCAGCCAATAGGGAAGCCAGGGGATTTCCACCTGACTCCAATCAGTTAGGGAGTGGTGCAGCTAGGAATCACCTTAATAAACCTAGCTCACAAACAGTTAGGGAGTTCAAGAGAGAGTTCGAGTTGGAGCCGAGAGAGTTGCAGCTGGAGACCAGGGGATTCCAGAACAGGACCGGAACAGAGTTCAGGAGCAAGCCCGTGCAGAAGCAGTCTATGAGCAAGGCTCAGAGCAAGGCAAGGAACCAAGACAGGAACTGGAGGGAAACACAGGAAAGGAACTTGTTACAGGACGAGAGGAGCTGTGGCGAGGGCGTGTCAGAGTACCTCGGTGGAAGCCTGCCTGGACGTCTGTATGAGTCTGAGGAGTGCTCGAGTAACAGAGGTAGACAGCGTGACACAGCTGAGGGAAGTAAAAGCTTCTTACCTGAAAAAGAGACATCCTTTACAAGGTATGTGAAACCTAGAGCTTCTCAAAGGCTATCATCAGGATTCCCAGCAGAATATCAGTTCCTGCCTAAAACAGAGCTCATAGCAGGGCCAACTTCCCCTAATAGCAGGGCAAAGCAATTCCTCCAACTGTTGCATAGAGGTCAGCAAGGGAGAGGCTCCAATTACCACAGACAGGGTGATTGTGGTAATTACAAGCTGTTCTCATCTAGCCAGAGAGAACAACGTCACAGCCAGGACGAGCTGTTTTCTAAACCCATGCAGAGGGAGAGTACAGAAAGATTTATTCCTCACGTGGAACACATGCAGTGTGATTTGCCAGTAGATGAAGATATAGTGGAAATGGACTGTAGCATTTCTATAGCAGATGACATCATATCTTTGAGATAAGAAAGAATAAGAAGCCTGACAAGGTACAGCAGAGCCTTATTCATTGTGGCTACAAGCCCATGTTAAAAGTATATATTGGTTGCTGAAAGAAAGCTATTTTATGTTTATTTTTGCTTTCTGTTTTCACCCGAGAAGGGTTTTTCTTTGTGTTGCTGTAAATAAGTGAACATCCTATTTGGGAAGAGAAATAAAGCCCTATTTACCTTCACTCGAGTCCACAACAGTTTTTGGTGTAATCTGGCAGCAGCTACAACTACAGGAGGCCAGTTACACCGGGGTCTAGTGCATTACCAGAGCTCACCGGTAGGTGCACCCCAAGGTCTGTGACAATATATATATATATGTATCTGTCGAGATATTTCATTATAGATAGATATGTCTCCACATACTTATCTATCTGACTGTCTATGCTCATATAGCTATATGTTTCTGACAGAGGGGCTTTACCCATACCTATGCTGTCCAGCAGGTTTGGGATTCTACGCACACAACCACTCCTGTGGTAGTCAACAATTTTTATACCATAACCTAAGGGTTTAGGTACCTCTGAAGCTCTCCGTGCCTAATATCTCTCCTAGCTTACCCCAGTTAGGAGAGACATTGTGGATCTTCAGTTAATCACAGGCTTTAACGCCTCAAGCATTTGTCCTCTCTTTTTGGGATACAAGGGGTTCCCATACCCTTTCTCCCCACAAGGACTGTGCCTGTTTGTCCAAATCGGTTAGCCTTTCTCTTTTTGCTCCTAAGAGTGAGCCACTCTGCTGCCAAAAGAGTTAGGTTTTTGTCATACAGCCTTCCGCTGAAGGCCCACCGTTTTTGTACTACCCCAGTTTTTCCTACTGGGGTTACCTGTTACCTTTCAGAATTCTGACCTCCACTGTTTTCCTACAGGTTTATTACCTCCACTTTACAGTGAGGTCCTCTTCACGGTTCCTCTACTGGGTTTCCCAGTAGATCCATGAACCTCCATACTTCTGTGAAATCCTGTCAGGGGAGGTCCATATTGCAGTAATCTTTGCAATATCATTCATGACAATCATCATCCACACATGGACTCCTTCTCTGCAGTCCTATGCTTGGTTAGCTGTTCCACAACATATTTCTTTCTTCAACTCCTACCCTCCATCCTCAGGATGCCTGGTGTTCTGGGAGATAGCATGTTCCAACCTATGACATGCTGGGACTCCAGGCATCTCAGCTTGGGAGTCCCCATATGTGAAGACTCATTCCTGCTTGTTCCTGGAGATAGCACAGTTACTTAACAGGTGATCTCTGGGAACAGCAGGAATAAGTCTTCACAACCCCCACCCACCTCCCCAGGAGTTGTCTCTCTATCTATCTTTCCTTTCCTCTCTCTCTCTCTTTGTCTCAGCTTTAAAACTTAACTGAGGAGAGGCAGTTGGGTAAGGCGGGAAGGCAGCACGCAGGCATGCTGGGATGCTTCCAAAAGCTCTTGATTGGACGCTGGGAAGCGTTCCCACACAGACTCCGTCGGTATCGACGTACCCATATGTGAAGACTTATTCCTGCTGTTCCCAGAGATCACCTGTTACAGGTAAGTAACTGTGCTTTCTCAGACCTCGGAAGAGTTGGGGGAGGGGCCCCTTGGACATCTGAGGGGAGCAAGCGGTGCCAGACCTGCAGGAAGGGGAGATTCCCCTGGGAGATGATCCGAACTTGGTAAGACAGTTCCACAGAGAGGCGTTAGTGGCACTGATTAGTCAATCTTTAGCTTCCTTAAATATGGTAACTCCCCCTGTGGTGACAGAGGAACCCTTGAAATATCCTTTGTTGCAGAGTTCCAAGGGGATACAAGTATGCTTCCTAGTGCACAGGGTTATTAAGAAGAAGATAGAAACCGAGTGGGAAGTCCCTGAAGCATGACTGAAAGGAAGCGGAATGATGGATTGCTTATTTCCCATTCCAAAGAAGGACAAGGATCTCCTTAAGATGCCTCCAGTAGAAGCACTGGTGACGGTGGTGATGAAGAAGACCCCTATTTCCGTGGAAGGGGGAGCAGCACAAAAGGACCTTCAGGACAGGAAGTTAGAGTTCTTATTGAAACAGGCCTTTGATGTGAGTGCTAGTACTAGTGGCCTGACGTTACAGGCGTCTGTCTGTAGTGCCTAGGTTACCAGGGCATCCATCCGGTGGCTGCAGGCTATGGCCTCGATGGAAATGGAGCAGTCTGTGGCAGCGGAGGGGGCCAGGTTGGAATTTGTTTCAGCATACTTGGCCGATGCCCTTTTAGGATCTGGTCCGTGCCTCCTCCAAAACTATGGTGTCTATTATTGCGGCCCGGCGCTTCCTTTGGCTTCGAAACTGGTCCGTGGATGTCTCTTCCAATACTAGATTGAGTAAGCTTCCATACAGTTTGGGGATGCCTTAGAGAAGTTGTTAAAGGATCTGGGCGATACCAAGGGCAGGTGTCTGCCAGAGGATCATCCCAAAGGATCTAAGCAGGTTACCCCTCAGAGGGGGCAGTCTAGGGATATTCAGAGCAGGTTGAATCTTTTCCTTTCAGTGAGGTCATTTTAGAACCAGGAGAAAGTCCTTTCAGGATTACAGGGGTTCTGGTGGGGATTTTACTCAACTCCTCTGATCCCAGCTAAGAAAGCACAATGAAGTCAGGCCAGCCCAGGTGGGCCCGGTTCCCACTGGAAATCAGTTACAGCGGTTTTATTCCATCTGGGCTACGATAGCAACCAACCAATAGGTGTTGGAGATCATCCAGGAGGGGTATGCGCTGGAGTTTGCGCGCCCCCTCCCTGAGGCGTTTTTTTCAGTCTCTGTGTCAGGCTTCAACCAAGGCAGCAGCAGAGGGAGACACACTCTTCCGTCTGCTGCAGTTAAGAGTGGTGGTCCCGGTGCCGCCCGACCAACGTGGCTCTGGTCAATACTCTATTTATCTTGTAGTCCACAAGAAGGAAGGTTCATGGCAACCTATTCTAGATCTCAAACATGTCAACAAGACACTACATGTACTCCACTTTCAAATGGAAACCTTGCGGTCAATCATCCTAGCCACACGGTCAGGAGAGTTTCTGGCAGCCTTGGATCTTATGGAAGTTTATCTGCACATTCTAGTCCATACAGGACATCAGCGGTATCTATGCTTCGCAGTGCCTTGGGGTCATTTCCAGTTCTGCATGATGTCATTCAGACTGACCACAGCGTCCTGAACCTTCACAAAGAACATGGTGACCGTGGCAGTGGTCCTCAGGAAGCAGGGGGTCCTGGTTCACTCGTACTTGGATGATTGGCTAATATGGGTGAAGTCCGAAGGGAAGGCCAAAACAGCTACTCGACAGGTAGTCGAGTTTCTCCAGAGTCTGGGATGGGTATTCAACCTATCCAAAAGTCAACTGCAGCCAGTGCAACACTTAGTATACCTGGGAGCGTTGTTCAACACCAAGTCATGTCTCTTTACTGACCAACATGATAAGCAAGCTGCAGGAGCAGGTATGACATTTTCTGGCAATGCAGCATCTGATGGCCTGGTTCTATCTGCAGCTACTGGGATCCATGGTGGCAGCCTTGGATTTAGTCCCTTGGGCACAGGCCCACATGAGACCTCTGCAATGGGTTCTTCTGACATGCTGGGCGCCTCTCAATCAGCCATTATCCGTGAAGCTTCGGTGTACACAGGAGGTGAGTGTAAGCCTCGAGTGGTGGTTGGAGGATGCCCATTTGTTAGCAGGAATGCCCCTGGAGCCGCCCAAGTGGGTGTTGCAGATGACAGATGCCAGTCTCATGGGCCATGGAGCCCATTGCCAGACTCAGGTCATGCAGGGGCGGTGGTCCTAGGTGGAGAGCACTTGGTGCATCATTTGCTTGAAAATGTGAGTGGTGTATCTTGCTCTTCTGTACTTCCAGCCCCTGATTCAGGGGATGGCGGTGAGAATGTGCTCAGACAATGTGACGACGGTGGCCTATATGAATCGGCAGGGGGGCACAGGCAGTACTACCCTCGCAGAGGAGATCCAGCCCTTGCTTCGGTGGGCGGAAGGAAATTTGAGCGCCCTATCCACAGCTCATGTTGCGGGCAAAGAAGACGTCCAGGCGGACTATCTCAGCAGGCATTATTTGGATCAGGGCGAATGGGAACTGAATGCAGCAGTATTTCACGATATCTTGCTGTGCTGGGGGTCTTGATCATGGGCTTGATGGCAACCCTGTCTAATGCCAAAGCTTCCAGGTTTTAAAGCAGGCGCAGGGAGCATATATCCGAGGGACTGTATGCACTCACGCAGCAGTGTATGATGGATGGACTATTGTACATGCTTCTACCCTGGGCCCTAATAGGGCGACTTCTGCAGCATATAGAGGCTCATCCTGGCCCATTCATTCTCATTGCTTTGGACTGGTCTCATTAGCCATGGTATGCAGACCTGGTTAGGTTCCTGATAGACAAGTCATGGTTGCTTCCAGACAGAGTCAACCTGCTGGCACAGGGCCCAATTCTGATTTCTCAGGTGGATCAGTTCTCGCTTACGGCCTGACTCTTGAGCGGGCATGGTTGAGATGTAGAGGCTATTCTGTGGTGGTGATAGGGACAATGTTGAAGGCTAGGAAGTGATTTACCACGTTGGCTTATGTGCGCGTGTGGCGAGTATTTGAGAGCTGGTATGCACCCCAGGATATTAGACCCTTCCAAGCCTTGCTACCGGAGATTCTCTCCTTCCTTCAGCAGGGCCTAGAGAAGGACCTGTCACTTAGTTTGCTGAAAGTATTACTACTACTACTACTAAACCTTTATATAGAGCTACAAGATTAATTCAGAGCAAAAGTACAAGTCACAGCTCTTTTGTGCTACCAAGGCCGGGTGCAGGGGCATTCCCTTGCGACACACCCAGATCTGGTGTGGTTTATCCAAGCACTCAAACAGATGCGACCTCCAATATGCTCCTTGGGACCTTAACTTGATGCTGGCGACCCTGACAGAGAACCCCCTTTTGAGCCACTGACTGGAACTTCTCATAAACACCTCACATTGAAAACGGTCTTCTTGGTGGCAAAATGTTTGGCTTGGCAGGTCTCAGAGTTGCAGGCTTTTGCTTGCCGGGAGCTCTTCCTCTTGATATACTGAGAAAAGGTGGTTCTCAGGCCGGTTCCATCTTTTCATCCCAAGGCAGTTACCGGTTTCCATCTAAATCAGTCGGTGTCCCTTCTGGCCTTTGAGGGTCTGAGGGACACAGATCCAGACAGACAGTTGCACCTTCTTGATGTCTGTAGGGTACTAAAGCGATATCTTAAAAGAATGGCTTCCTTAAACCACTCATATCGCCTCTTCGTATTGTTTGAGGGACCACAGAAAGGGGAGGCGGCCCCCAAGGCTTCCATTGTGTGATGGATGAAAGAGGCAATTGGGTCTGCCTATTTCCCATGGGGACAGGTGGTTCCAATGGGTCTGAAGGCTCACTCAACCTGAGCATAGGCAACGTCATGGGTGGAGCATAGGCTGGTTCCGCCAGCAGATATTTGTGGGGCGGCGACGTGGTCATTGCTGCATTCCTTTACCAGGCATTATCTGTTGGATGTGCAGGCCTCAGCGAATGCACATTTTGGGGCCTGAGTTCTTCAAGCCAGACTCGCTGATCTTTCCTATGTTTAAGTACTGCTCTGGCACATCCCATTTGTTTCTGGATTGTACTGGAGGGATGATATGGAAGGTGAAATTAGACTTTACCTGCTAATTGCCTTTCCTTGAGTCCATCTACCCAGTGGTGAATCTTAATCCCCTGTCTCTAGACAATGTACTGGATCTGTGAGTCGGTGAATTTGGCTGGTGTGAAGGGGAATGATCCCTGAAGAAATGGCTCCGGTACAATTGGAACTTCCTACAGTGGGGGTGGTTGGTCCGACAGGTAGGTTTTGGTCAGCCCTCCTCATTTTCCTTGTTGTACATATTGGTATATAGTTATGGGGTGTACATAATTCCCAGATGCTTTATTTTGGTTGTTCTGTTTCATGCTTTCCTTTGCTCCATAGACAGCGTTGTCAAGTGAATACCGTAGTCTTGAGCTGAAGAGAGAGTTCTTATTGGATGACAGCAAGATTCTGTCATTCTCGGCCCTTAACTGCTGGTGGAGGGGATTAACCCATTCATTTCTGGACTGTACTGGAGGGACTCAATGAAAGACAATTAGCAGGTAATTTCACCTTGCTGCAACTATCAAGTGGCTACCGTCAGTTATTTGACAACATGTTTGGGAAAAAGACTGCTGGCTTTTGCCAGTGAACATAACATAAGATATGCCAAACTTGGTCAGTCCAAGGGTCCATCAAGCCCAATATCCTGTTTCCAACAGTGGCCATTAAGAACATAAGAAATGCCATACTGGGTCAGACCAAGGTCCATCAAGCCAGTATCATGTTTCCCACATTGGCCAGTCCAGGTCACAAGTACTTGTCAGGTTCCCAAAAAGGCATGTAGGATCCACAATGCTTGTCCCAGGGCAAGCAGTGGATTTCCCAGGTCCTCTTTAATTATGGCTTATGGACCTTTCCTCCAGGAACTTGTCCAAACCTTTTTTAAACCCAGCTACACTAACAGCTTTTACTGTATTCGCCGGAAACAAATTCCAGAGCTTGATTACACTGGTCAACAAATTTTTACAAAAGTCATGTTACTAAAATAAAAATAGTCATTTCTTATCAATTTTTATATGCTGAACACGAATATAATAGTGAAATTGCAAAGTTGGCTCTAGATTTTTTGTAATCTTGAAGAATTAATGTTTACATCACGAAATGCATGTCAATAGTAAATATAATAGGCCTTCGGTTAATACCTGTAAAAAAACAAGTCATAGACTACTACTTAGATTTTTTCGCCTGTCTCTTGTACAGCTGTTCGGGAGCTTCTCTGGGGAGTGTCCAGCAGTAGTCAGCCAGCATTGTAGTGGACCATTTTCCCTGGTATCTTTGCTCCATCGTTGCAATATCCTGGTGAAAACATTGGTTCATCACTAACCATACCACAGATGTCAGGAAAGAAATCGAGATGGGAATCAAAGAAATGGATCTTTAGAGACATATTGCAGCCAAGTTTCTGATACTGCATCAGCATGTCTTCTACTAGTTCCTTGTAGTTTTCTGCCCTAACATTCCCGAGAAAATTTGTCGACACTAGGCGAAAAGCATTCCATGCTTGTTTCGCATCACCCTGCAGCAAGTTGTTGAACCAGTCATTTTTGAAGAGCTCTCGAATCTGAGGACCCACAAAAACTCCCTCTTTAATCTTTGCTTTGCTGAGTCGAGGGAAATTTTCATGCAGGTATCGGAAAGCTGGCGAAGTGCGGTCCATGGCTTTCACAAAGTTTTTCATCAAACCTAGTTTGATGTGAAGGGGTGGTAGCAGGATTTTGTGAGCCTCAACCAGAGCTGGGTGCTGGATATTCTTCTCTCCAACTGTTACATTTTGTCTGCGATTCCATTCCTTCCGCAAGTAGTGCCAATCCCTTGCTTAGCTATCCCACTCACATAAGAAACACATGTATTTTATATATCCCTGCTGCAGTCCCATTAAAAGGGCAACTACCTTCAAGTCACCACAGAGGTGCCAGCTGTACTTGCTATAGTTAATGGAAGTCAGTAGATGCTTTAAGTTATCATATGTCTCTTTCATGTGGACCAAACACAAAAATAGAGCAGCATTAAATTGTCGCCATGAGCTAAACTATGTTAATGAAAAAATAAATTAATGTTGGAAGGATAGCCTTGAGGATAGAGAAGACCAGCCTCTCGTGGCTTAACTTCCATTTTACTCAGAAATTTTTAAAGGCTCAAAAAGAGCATGAAAATGTAGGTAAAAAACACCATGTAATGGTGTGCCTTACACCTCCCATAATAACAATGCTCCCAACAAAATTCAAAAATGTAAGTGTCTTCAAAAATATCACCAAAACCGAGCTTGTTCACAAAAGCAGCACTTATCTGTTGCTGTCCATTACGTGTAAACCCTCTGTGAATTAAAGTCGCTTTTTCCAGATTTCAAAATGATGAAGCAACAATCCAGTCTGCAGTTCCAAATTTCAAAATGATGAAGCAACAATCCAGTCTCCAGTTACAAACCGAAAGGGACACAGTACTGCGTTTCGGGCAAATTAACCTGAATGCCCTGTATCAACGCTATTCATGAAACTGCAAGCAGCATTTTGTGGCTTTCCTGATTCGAAAGATGCCAGCGCATGCTCATTCACGATCTCGGTTTTTTTCTGTCATGTGTACGGCATGCGCTACTGGAATAGATGGAAGACGGTTTCCATTGTTCAAAAGCACAGCCTTCAGACTCAGTTTCGAAGAGCCTATAAATAGTCTCCAGTCTTGTGGGTCATGAGTGATTTTTAAGGCATTCATGAGGCTTTCAATATCGGAACAGAATACCAGATTACTTTCCTTTCCGACTGCGTATAGTACACTGCTGATGTCAGATGGCTTCAGCAGCCATCTGGCAGTAGTATTGCATTGCATCAGAAAATGATGCAATCAACTCTGGATGATGTGTGCATGCTGGTATTATGCAATGTGATGCAATATTACATCAGTCAAGGCTTATTTGGCATGTTGTTGATGTCCTACTGGATAAATTTACACGGAGAAACGTCAAAAATGAACTACATGCAATATCTTCAAAACGAGAGTCAATAAAATTTTTTAATGTTATATTCGTGTTCAGCTCACCAAGATACTACAGATTAGGGCCTTTTAAAATCAGTAACGATTTCAGTGTTGACCAGTGTTAGGCATTGAGTGAAAAATATTTTCTCTTATTAGTGTTAAATGGATTACATTGTAACTTGTCACACGGTGTCGCGGACACAAAGAAGGTGCGCCACTAGGTAGCGCTATGAATGAATGAAAAGTCCGAGTGCAGGGTAATAAAGGCTTTTATTCCCCGTTCAAAAGCAAGGTTCAAAATAAGAGACAGTTTGATAATAGAAACAGTCCTTTGTTTCAAAAGGTACCAAAGTTCATTGGCTAATCAACTGTTACTTCACAGTTCAAAGCAGGCTTCTTCAAAGTAATATTCAGAATAGTTAAACAATCAAAATATATTGCATTTATTCTTCTTTGTAACATGCACAGTTTTGAGCACAGGCAGTGCACCAATTACACTCCATGTCTTCAGGTAAAGGTAAGGGAATAGTGCTTGGAAAATCCACTTCCATTAAATCATCTGCCCCATACAGATCCAATGTGCTTTCACTATCCCTGTCTATTCCAGTATGGCAATCTTCAGCTTGGGAGTTTTGCTCCACATAAGCAGGGGCTCTCAAAGCTGGCGGTAAACTGGTGAACCAGTCTTTACTCTGGCTTCTTTTAAAAGGAACGTTTCTTTTAGGATGGCTTCTAGCAGTGCAATCATTACAGTTAAACTTTACTGTCTCATACCTTGGCTCCCTGGGTAAAAACTTCAGTTGTTTGTACAACTGCTTCTCCCTCCGAGTAGGTAAAACTGGGTAGTGATCTTCTAGAGATAAGCCTCTCTCAGAACCTCCCTCTCTGGTTCTTTGCTTTCTTCTCTCTATATCACAAACAGGTAGAGTATAGGAACTAGGCGTGGCAGGGCCTCTTACCTTGGAGTAACTTCCACCAAACTCCCCTTGCACAACAGGTTTAGTTTGGGTTTTATGGCTTCCCACCTTGTAAGGTCTATTTCTGTTCCAGCTTCCAGCTTGGCTTCTTCTACAGCAATCAGGTTTGTGTCCTTGATATCTTCCAGGCTTTACTGCTGTTTCACCTCTAACTCCAGTTCCTTCTTCCTCTTTCTCTTCCTTCCTCAGCTCCTGCTGTTGTTTCCACTGCTTATTCCTGCATTGCTCTCTTTGCAACTGCTGCCATCTCCTCTTTTCCTGCCGTTTCTGACCAGAAGCATTCTGCTCTGGTTTATAAAGAGATCCGTGGCTGCTGACTTCCTGGTTCTCTGTCAGCTGCAGGTCATCAGTGAGATTAGGTTCTTTAGGATCAGTGTGTCTGTTCCTGCTCCCTCTAGCTGTGCCAGGAGGTAACTGTACATCTAGTTCTTCTAAAACAGGATTTCTTTTCTTAAAACCAACTTTATTAGTGTCCGCATCATGACAAACTCCATTGCATGTCTGCTAGTCTTTCTACTTTTTGATGACGTAAACAACCAATCTACATTTACCGGTTCCATTCCATTCATTAACTTCTAGACCTCTATCAAATCTCCCCTCAGCCTTCTCTTTTCCAAGTTGAAAAGCCCTAACCTTTTAAGTCCTTCCTCATAGGAGTATCCTTCCTCCCCTTCACCATTTTGGTGGCTCTTCTCTGTATCTTTTTTAATTCTACTATATCCCTTTTAAGATATGGCGACCAGAATTGCACACAGTATTCAAGATGCGGTCGCACCAAGGGTTACATAGGCATTATAATATCCTTTGTTTTATTCTCCATTCCTTTCCTTATGATTCCTAGCATTCAAGTATTGCTTTCTTGGCCGCGACTGCACACTGGGTGGAGGGTTTCAACGTATTATCCACAATGATGCCTAAATCTTTTTCCTGGGTGGTGGTTCCTAATGTAGAACCTTGCATCGTGTAATCATTGTTTGAGTTGTTCTTTCCTAGGTGCATAACTTTGCACTTGTCCACATTAAATTTCATCTCCCATTTGGATGTCCAGTCTTCCAATTTATCAAGGTCATCCTGCAATTTTTCACAATCCTCTTGTGTGTTTTAACAACTTTATTTGATCACCTCACTCATTATTCCCATTTCCAGGTCATTCATGAATACGTTAAAAAGCAGAAGGCCCAGCACATTTCCCTGGGGTATTCCACTATTCACCTTTCTTCATTGAGAAAATTGGCCATTTAGTTCTAACTTTTAACCAGCTCCTGATCCACAATGGTACACTGCCTCTAATCCCATAACCTTTTAGTTTTGCCAAGAGTTTCTCATGAGGGACCTTGTCAAAGGCTTTCTGAAAATCCAGATGCACTAAATCAATCGGCTCACCTTGATCTGCCTATTAATCCATGTTGTCTTTCTCCCATTAAACCATGACTATCTAGATGTTCAGTAATTTTATTCTTTATATTGATTTCTACCATTTTGCCTGGTACTGATGTCAATCAAACAGGGAGACAGAGACAAACACACAAATTTTTGTCGGAACGTTCACCGTGAGGAATAAATCCCTCTCGAGGTGTAATGTTCCTTTTTTTCTTTTTAAGCGGAATTACCACACAAGGCCCTGAGAGGATTATCTCTCAACACCAAATTTATATACTTCAATCACTAACAGAGAGATCACTTAGCTGAAGCAAAGCGTGCGGAGCCAGTTCTTGTATCATCCGAGTTTTTAAACACTCTTGCGCAGTTCTTCCAACGCTAAGGTCCAACGCGGTACAGAGAACCCCGCAAATTCAGCTCATCTGTTATTTCAATCCAAATTGTGGCAACATCACCAAGATAAATATATCTTAGTCTAGTAACCCAACGTTGTGTTTCTGGCCAAAGGCGTTCCTAGCCCTTCATCAAACCATGTCGCTCACTTCATTTCCGGATAGCAACCCTATTTAAAGTCCCTCAGAAGTAATCACATGATCAATAAATAGCAAAAAAGGCTCATGGGAGTTGTAGTGTTTAGCTTCACAAAGTACTCCACCAATCTAATGATTGATTTAAACCAGTAGGTGTTACTGTACTCAAAGTGTAGATCCAAAATTGTTCACAGTAACGTAACAAAGAGTCCCTATCACCTCCTCGAGACAACAAAGGAACATGGTCCAAAATTCTCCACCGCAGGTCAGTGAATTTGTGGTTAGCAGCTTGACAATGCATTACCATAGGAGCTGACAACACTACATTTGTGATACGAGACTTGTGTTCCTGAAGTCGTCGCTTCATCTTCCGATTAGTTTTTCCAATATATAACTTCATACATGGACAAATTAAAACGTATACTACAAATGAAGATTGGCAATTGGTAACATATTTACTGTAAATCCGTCTGCCCTTGTGTGGTTCCTCCCAATAGGGGCCTTCTAACGTAGAATCACAAAATTCACATGTGGTACATGAAAAATGACCAGCGGTCACCAACAAATTTTGATCTCCTGAGTTGTGAATAGTCCAATCAGCAATATTTCTCCCTTGTTTGAAAGCTTTGGAGGGACTTTAAATAGGGTTGCTATCCGGAAATGAAGTGAGCGACATGGTATGAGGAAGGGCAATAATTTGTGTGTTTGTCTCTGTCTCCCTGTTTGATTGAGTATATGTGTGGGGGATAGTTTAGATTTTTTATTAGTTTATGGTACTGATGTCAGGCTCACTGGTCTGTAGTTTCCTAGTTCACCTCTCGTACCCTTTTAAAAACATTTAAGCCAGGAGGTGCCATTAGGCGCACAATGTGGCACCACTGCTCCAGCAAGCCCCGATCGGCATCAGGACAGCAAATGGGAGGCAGAAACTCCTCCTGATCATCGTCTCAAGGCCAATAGGGCCTCAGACACTTTAAGCCAGGAGGCGCCATCATTTCTGACATGGGTAAGTTTCCTACTTCTTCTTAAGTAAAGACTGAAGCAAAGAATTCAGTCTCTCTGCCATGTCCTTGTCCTTTCTTAGTGCCCCATTTTACTCCTCTATCATCTAATGGTCCAACTGGCTCTCTCACAGGTGTTTTGCTATAAATGCATTTTGTGATAAGGTGAGCTGTGAAGATGAGATGGAATGGGAGAGAAGTGAGGAATGTGCCTTTAAAGACAGATGTGAACAGGGTTCCCATAGAAACCACAAGCCACCGGAGCATGCAGTAGCTAGAGCTAAGCCCTGCCCAAGCAGTGACGTAAGAACTAGGTTGAGCCCTAACAGCTCTCACATGTGCAGAGAGGAGGGTGTGGCTGAAAAGAAGCACAATTTTAAAACTGCTTCAGAGTTTGGTAAAAGTAGTCGGGAGGAAAGGAGTCAGGAGGAAAGGAACCAGGAGGAAAGAGGCCACGAGAAAAAGGAGCTCAAGGAGCAAAGGAGAGGAGGAGGAAAGACAGCTGATTCTTACTCTCAGAAAGCAGTGGAACCAAGGTTGGAACCTGTCCTAAAACACCCCAGAGAAGAGAAGCTGGAAAGGTTTGTTTCCACATGGGGAAACAGCTCAGAGAGCCAGCCAAGTAATAGAGGTGGGACTGACAAGTTTGCTACAGTTCCTAACAGAGGCTTTTCTGAAGAAGTGGTCAGAGAGCTGAGGAAAAGCTCTGAACGCTGTGCTAGCCAAAAGACAAGGAGAGCAGCTCCACGCAGGAACAGGAACAGTTCAAGTAAGTGCCGTGAGTCAGCTCTAGAGGCTGTTGAAAAGCTATTCTATGAGAAAGAAACTCCTTCTTTAAACTATGCTGGTATAGAGCAGAAAGAACACTTTTTAGGGAAACTGAAAGAGTTTCTGCAGAGTGTAAAGTTTAAACCTTCTGATATAAGCTCCCCAGAAGATGATTCAAATGAAGCCGTGGAAGATATGCAGATAGAAATGTATGAAACTCCTTGTGATAATGACGCAGTAGAAATGGAATGCTCATTCTATAAGTCAAACAAACTAAACATGTGCTAGGCTTAGGCCAGGAGAAGAAGTTTATTTACCCTAGTTTTGTCAAGCTGAGTGAGAAAGAAAACTCTGACTAAGAAGTTTTAAAGTCTGCCTAATGTGATTAGCAGCCATAGCAGGGAAAGGCATTTGTCTGAAGGAAGCTGAGTGCCGCTGCTGTGGAAAGAATATTCCTGACTTTGATGTTAAGCCTGTTTTGTTCCTCTTCATCATTTAATTTGGAGAACTTATCCTTGCCTTGTTTTTGCGCTATGAATTTTGAGGTGAGGGAGAAACCCTGGAATAAATTTCTTTGTTTTGCCTGACAAACTGTGTGGTCACACTACTTTGCTTGGAGAGTATCTGAAACTACAAGTCCCAGCATTCAGTGCTGGCAGCCAAAGCTTGGGACAGTACTCAAAGGGCAAATAAGGCAGCCCTTTTGCCTACCGGCCATTGGCCTAGGCAGGGGGTCACGACAATTTGAAGAAGTTTTTATTATGTGCTTTTGCTTCCATGGCAAACTTTTTTTCAGATTCTCTCTTTGCCTGCCATATGAATGCCTTGTGAGTGCTTATATCGTTTCCTGTTTTCATCATTTGGCTGTTTCTTCCATTTTCTGAAGGATTTTCTCTTAGCTATAACAGCCTCTTTGACCTCACCTTTAAGACATGCTGGCTATCGTTTGGCCTTTATTGCACCTTTCTTAAAGCATGAAATACATCTCGTCTGGGCTTCCAAGACAGTATTTTTAAGTAACGTCTAGGCCTGATGTAAACGCTCAATCTTTGCGGTTGCTCCTTTTAGTTTTTTCTTAATCAATTTTCTCATTTTCTCATAGTCTCCTATTTGAAAGTTAAATGTGACCTTTCATTCAGTGTTATATATTCTAACTATCCTGTCTTATTCTTTAGACTTCTATAATTTGCATAAAGTGATGTGCAGTGATCACCTTTGTTGTTGTTGTTAAGTGCCGTCGAGTCGGAGTCGACTCATGGCGACCCTCTGGATAGCTATCCTAAATTGTGTTCGGTCTTGAGTCAGGCGGCTCATTGTTGACAGACTGATATCCGTAGCTGCTGTTATTGTCTCGATCCATCTCATTGATGGCCTTCCTCTTTTGCGTTGACCTTCTATCTTGCCAAGCATGATGTCTTTCTCTAATGATCTCTCTCTTCGCACGATGTGTCCAAAGTATGAAAGTCAAAGTCTTGTCATCTGAGCTTCTAAAGAAAGCTTAGGTTTGATCTTCTCTAGTACCGACTGGTTTGTTCTTCGGGCAGTCCATGGTATACACAGTATTCGCCGCCAGCACCATAATTCAAAGGCATCAATTTTCTTCCTCTCTCTTTTTCACTGTCCAGCTTTCACATCCATATGATGTTATTGAAAATACCATGGCTTGAACAAGTCAAATCTTTGTATGGAGAGAGACATCTCTGCTCTTGAGAATCTTATCTAGGTCTTTCATAGCCATACTACCAAGAGCAATGCGTCGTCTGATTTCTTGACTGCTTGTTCCTTCTTTATTGATAGTTGATCCAAGTAGGTTAAAGTTATTCACGATTTCCATTTCTTCTCCTTCAACAATGAACCTGTTGATTATGCCAGTTGTCATGTTCTTTGTCTTCTTTACATGATTGTGAGAAGCAAATGTTTCAGATCATCTTCACTTTCAGCCAGTAATGTGGTATCATCAGCATAGCGAAGGTTGTTGTTGAGTCTTCCACCAATCTTCACACCTCTGTTGTCTTCATACAATCCTGCTTCTCTGATGATTTGTTCTGCATATAAATTAAACAGGTAGGGGGAAAGTATGCAGCCTTGTCTTACACCTGTGCTTATTTTAAACTATTCTGTTTCTCCTTGTTCCATTCGAACTGTTGCTTCTTGACCAATGTCAAGATTGTGCAAGAGTACGATCAGGTGTTCTGGTATACCCATGCTTCTTAATGTGGCCCAGAGTTTCTCATGGTTTACACAGTCAAAAGCCTTGCTATAGTCGATAAAGCACAAATAGATATCCTTTTGGTATTCTTTAGTCTTTTCAAGGATCCATCTCACATCCGCAATGATGTCTCTCATTCCTCGCCCTTTTCCTGAACCCTGCTTGCACTTCAGGTAGTTCTTGTTCCAGGTATGGTTGTAGTCTCTTTTGGATAATCTTCAGTAGAATCTTGCTGGCATGTGGGATCAGAGCGATTGTGCGATAATTTCCACAGTCAGTTGGATCACCTTTCTTTAGTATTGGTATAAACACAGATCTTTTCCAGTCAGTTGGCCATGATGTTGTCTTCCATATTTCTTGACAGAGCCTTGTAAGTACGGTAACAGCTGCATCAGATTGCTGTAATACTTCTATGGAAATGCTGTCAATGCCTGGTGCTTTGTTCTTTGATAAAGCTTTCATTGCTGCTTCAACTTCTTCTTTCATCACCAATGGTTCCCGATCATAAGGTACAGGTTGAAACGGCTGTTGGTCCACTTGATCTTTATCATATAAAAACTCTGTATATTCCTTCCACCTTTTCTTGATCTTCTCAGCATCATTCAACATAGAACCTTGAGCATCTTGTAACATTCCAATTCGAGGCTGGAACTTTTTCTTTAACTCTCGTAGCTTTAGGAAAGCCGATCTTGTTCTTCCTCTAATAGTTACTGCTTTTATTTCCTTGCATGCATCGTTGTAGTACTTTTCCTTGTCCTGTCTTGCTGCACGTTGGAATTCTCTGTTGAGTTCTGTTATTGTCGTTCTTTCTCCTCTGGCTTTAGCTTCTCTGCGTTTCTGGGCAATTTTCAGAGTTTCTTCTGTCATCCATTTTGGCCGTTTTTGCTTTTTCACCTTTTGTAGAGACTTCTCGCTTTCTTCCAAAACAACCTTCTTGATGTCATTCCATAACTCTTCTGGAGCTCTGTCATTTGTATCTAAAGCAGCAAATCGATTTTGCAGGCAGTCTTTAAATTCCCGTGGTATATTCTCAAGGTCATATTTTGCTGCATTCATGAGTGGTTTGCTCTTTTTCAACTTTAGCTTGAGTTTGCATACTAGTAGTTGATGATCTCTACCACAGTCAGCTCCAGGTTTTGTCTTTGTTGATGTTATAGAACTTTTCCATCATTGACTTCCACAGATGTAGTCAATTTGATTTTTATACAATCCATGTGTACAATCACTGCTTGTGTTGATGGAAGAAGGTGTTTGAGATGAATAGATCGTTGGTCTTGCAGAATTCTATCAGTCTTTCTCCAGCTTCATTTCTGTTGCCAAGTCCATATTTTCCAACTATTTTGCCTTCTTCTTTGTTGCCAACTTTTGCGTTCCAGTCACCCATTACTATCAGGATATCCTGTTTGCATGTTCTGTCAATTTCATCTTGTACTTGTTCATAGAACTTGTTCAATTTCATTCTCTTTTGCAGCTGTTGTTGGGGCATATACTTGAATTATAGTTGTGTTGATAGGCATTCCTCGTAGACGAATAGAGATTAAGCGTTCGCTGACTGCATTGTATTTCATTACAGTTCTTGCAAGTTTCTTCTTTATTATAAATGCAACACCATTTCTTCTTTGTCTTTCATTTCCAGCATAGTAGACCATGTGATCATCTGATGCAAAGTGCCCGATACCAGTCCATTTCAGTTCGCTGACACCCAACAGATCAAGTTGTACACGTTCCATTTCATTCTTGACCACCTCCAACTTCCCTTGGTTCATGCTTCGTACGTTCCATGTTCCAATGCATAAGACATCTTTACAGCTTCTGACTCTCATTTCATGTGCAGCAACATCAGCAGTCAGATGTCCCGAGGGCTTTGATCCAACCACATCATAAATGCTGGCTTTAGTATGAAAAGTCTTCAGCTCTTCCCCATTAGCTAGTTGAGTGCCTTCCAACCTGGGGGTCTCATCTTCCAGCACTATAGCACAATTTGTTTTGTTGTAACTATCCATTGGGTTTTCATGGCGAGATACAGAAGTAGATTGCCGGGCCTTTCTTCCATGCAGTTTAAGTTTGGTGGTGTTGGCATTGTCACAGAAATGTGATCCTCCGCCGTCAACACTATCCCATTCTGCTCCTGCCCAGATGGGTGGTTTGTCTTGGTCTGGCACCTCAGCTGAGACCTTTCCATCTTGGGAGCCCCTGCCAGTAGTTAAACTACCGATAGTTTAGCTCTCAGCATCACTGATGCACACAAGCCCTCACAGCATGACAAGCTGCAAACCAAGTGAGGGGAGATCACTTTAAGTGACTAATTTACCTAAACTCTCTTTCTCTATAGATACAGAATGAAGAAAGAGCCTTAATAATCAGCTTCTAAAAGAGCTGGTGCTGATATCAGATGGGATTCCTTCCCCTCCTTAAACGTCATTGGCTAGTGTTGAGAGAGGTAGGAGCAGGAGAAGTGAGAGGAGTCTCAGCCACTGACTCATGTTTTTGGGCTGGCTTCTAAACTCAATGAAAATCTGTCAAAGCCTGCATTATCACATTCAATTTAAGATGTGTCATCTTATCCATAAGGTTTTCCATTCCGGTATTCCTTTTTATATATCTAACTTAATCATTCCTAATACCTCCTGTCACCCCTTTGTTCAAGCCTTTTTTATCAATTGGCTCTTCCCACAGTTTGCAGTTGACTATTGGATATTACTTCAGATACCACCTTTTCATATTTTGGACCCAATTTTTCGAATTCTCACCCTCTATATTTGAGAGAGGAAATAAAACTATGCTGAAAAGGCTTACTTTTTTTTATCTTTGCCTATGGAGAATCATTAGAACCAGGGAAGAACTGATAACTCTTCTATACTCTTTTATTTCTTTTCTCTGTTTTCAGAGTTATTTATGATTGTATTTTTACTTGTTTCTTCCTTTTTATTATGTATTATTATGTACACCGCTTTAATGCTTCCTTTGGGCCTAAAAGCAGTATATGATAAATCCGAATAAGCTGCTTTTGGATCCTGACCCACGTATTCTCCTGTGTGCTATAAGCATTTCCCCTTAGTTCTACCCTTGTCCCTCTGTTTGTTGTATTTGTCATGAATTGATTGTAAGCTCTTTTGAGCAGGGACTGCCCTTACATGTGCGTGTACAGTGCTGCATATACCTAGCTCTATACCAATGATAAGTAGTAGTAATAAACCATAGAGCTCCAGAAAGTGCTGCAGCAGAATCTTCTCCACCACTCTACTGAGGCAGTATAGACCTTCCCTGAGTCATCTTTGAGCCGCCCAATCAAGGCAACCATTGCTTTATGACAGACTGATTGTGCCAAGAACACCCCCAATCTCAAAAAATGGTCTCCAAGGTTTCATAATCTTGAGGCCTATTAAATTCATGAAATTTTGGGGGACCTTCCATTAAGTCAAGGAAATCAGGCTGCCCTAATGATGAAGTGTTCAATGTTCATGTGCTGTTACATCTTGGCAGCTGACCCAGCTGAACTAAGAGATGGTCAGACAAGTAGCAAGAAAAACTCTTGCACTCCAAGAAAAAAAAGGAGGGAGCATAAAAAGAAATTCAACCTGCTAAAATAACACAGGTCTGCAAAAAAATTTTTTTCGAGAGCTGTTTTGGTTATTCCATGTAATCTTTATGTTTTTTGGTGCGCTGAATCCGAAAATGACCTCCATTTTGTCATAGGACATCACGTTTCCTGACAATTTAGGTAACTATGTTAAATAAGGCAATACCTCAAAATAAATGGAAATAGACTTATAAAATTAACGTTTTATCACAATATTTTCATAAAAATCATTTTTTGAACTGAAATGAGCTCACCTACACACACTAAACTCGATTCTTCTTCCTTGTGAGGCTCCTCTTGGTGCATTTACGCTTGTGAGTAGCATCTGGAATGTCTCTCTGAAGCATCCAACAGTAGTCTGCCATCATTGTAATGCTCCATTTCCCCTGGTATCTCCTTTCCATCTCTTTAATGTCTTGGTGGAATCGTTCACCTTGTTCCTCACTCACAGCTCCCAAATTTTCAGGAAAGTAGTCAAAGTGTGACTGGAAGAAATGCACTTTCAAACTCATCAGGCAGCCTAAAGCTTGAAATGCTTTCAGCATTCGTCCGACGATCTTTTTGTAGTGAGGATCTTTGTTATTGCCTAAAAATTTCTGTACAACTTCTTTAAATGCAATCCACCCTTCTTTTTGAGGATCCTTCATTGTATTGACAAACTCTTGATCAACTATAAGCCTTCTAATGTCTGGTCTGACAAACACACCTTCCTTCAATTTTGCCTCCGACAAGCCTGGAAACTTGGTGACCAAGTATTTGAAGCATTCTCCATCTCTTGGAAGTGATTTTACGAATTGCTTCATCTATCCCAATTTTATTGTGGAGAGGTGGTAGAAGAACTTTATGGGAAGGTACCAAAGTTTCTTGGAGGACATTTTTTTCACCGACTGTTAGCACCCTCGGCTGCCAACTCTTCTTGGTCCAGTGATTTTGTCGGTCTCGACTGTCCCATAGACACAGAAAACAAGGATATTTGGTATACCCAGCTTGTTGCCCGAGCAGCATGCACATGGCCTTCAAGTCCCCACACACTTGCCAACCATGGTCTTCATATTTAAGTTTACGAAGAACCAATTCCAAGTTCTCGTAGGTTTCCTTCAAGTGTACAGAATGACCTACAGGTATGGAAGCGTAAAAACCGTTGTGGAGTAAAACTGCTTTGAGGCTTCTTTTGAAGAATCTATAAAAAGACGCCATTGCTCTGAATCATATTGGATTTTAAATTGACCCATCAGACCTTCGACATCGATGCAATAAACCAACTTGTCTTCCTGGGCGAAGTAAGGAACGAACTCCTTTTCACGATGTCTGAACCATGAAGATGACACTCCTGGCAACAATAAATTCCTGCTTTTCAGCCTTGATCCGAGTAACTCAGCGGCATCTTTGGGAAGATTGAAGTCTCTTACCAAATCATTCATCTCCTCCCGAGAAAACAATTTTGGTCTTGTATCATCTTCGAAGTCAGAACTTGATTTGTCTTCTGGTTCAGGTATGACTTCACCTTCATCGGAGCTAGGTATCTCTTCCAAGGTAGCAGGGGGCTTGGGTACTGGTATATCTGTGCCATAGGGGATGGGACGAATTGCCGAGTGAAAATTGGGGTATGAAATGGAATGCTTCCATTTGGAATTAAACCCTTTCACATCGCATGAACAAAAGTAACAGTCATCACTATGGTTCTTTTGCTCTCGCCATACCATAGGAATCCCATAACGGAAAGATTTTTTCTTACCCTTGAACCAGTTTCGGAGGTCCTCAACACACTGTTTGCACACTTTATGAGGCGCCCAGACTTTATCTTGATCTCCAATTTTTAGTCCAAAGTATACTTTTTTCACAAAGTCTGTAATATTCTGCTGTTGCTTCAACACTGTATATTCACCACAGATGAAACAGAAACTGTCTGGTGAATTAATACACTTTCGCGGAGCCATAACATAACGGTTGAAGAATGACGAGCTAACACGAATTGCGATGAAAAAGTGTGAACAGCCTAGAACCAAGAACCTGATGATTCGTGCACAAGTGTGGCATGCAGGAGAGAGCAGCTCTGTGTCTGTACACGAGACGTCACAGTGCTGGCCACGCCCCCTGCACTGACCGGAGCTGCTTCTATCTGCCCTGTGTCTCCCTCCCACTGGATTCTTCAGGAAAGATTAACCCCTTCTACCATTAGAAGCACGGACTTAAAACTTGCTTTGCTTATGTATATATTGCTGACCATCAGGTTTACAGTGCTATATTTTTTTTTTACATAACTTGGACAACCCCTTTAAGATTTTTTTGGCATTTTATATCTTACATGCACTTATGTGAATTAATTAATAGTAATTTGAAAAAATTTGGTAAATTTGAAGACAATTTTGCATGTTGTGGCAAATCATGACGTCTAGGAGTTTTTTCAATATTTTATTTGTTTTCAGCACACCAAAATACATGGAAATTAGATGAAAATAATCAAATAGCTCTTTAGTCGCAGACCTGTGTAATTAATGCCTGGGAGAGAAAAAGGTATAGTGCCTGAAACCAAGATGGAAGGGAGCACCAATTATCCTCCAGCATCAGGGGCTCTACCAGAGTACAAAGAACTCTGCCACCTCCCCCTGACCATCTCCCTAAGACTCCGATCTATCAAAAACATTATCCATAAGCAGCCTCCATTATGCACAACTTAACATGGAAGTGGTGTACTCTTAGGATCACTGTATGGGTTCTGCCATGAGCCTCCAAAGCTGGGCCGACGAACAATGGGCCCTGTCAAGTTGAATAGCACAATTGACTGCATCCAGTTAGAAAATGGTCGGGAGCCATTATCCAAAAAAGGTAGTAGGTCAGAACCTTCTATATGCTCCCGGTGACTCTCAGTATGGAATTTAGTTCTGTGCTGCAATTTTCTAATTGATCTTTTTGCTCTTGCAAAGTTTTCTGTCTCTACTCCAATAGTGCAATTTTTTGCAGTACTCCAGTCGGTGAGTCCTGCATCTACTCCAAACATTCCTCCACAGTATCCACCCATGTTACAATCTCACTAACGGAGAAGACAAGGTGATCTCGGCTACAGTTTTAAGCCTAGAGTCCAACATAGTAATATTTTGTGAAGCGAGCCTTATGACTTGTCTGGATAGCATACATAAACTCAGGCATGAGAGCCCCATCTGGGATTAGCTCCTCATCTTCCATGGAATCGCCTTCTATGGAGACCTATTTCGGTACAGTGGCTCTCTTAGAGACCTGCTTGTGTTTAACAGCATTCTCATACCACATATCATTTAAATATTGTTTCACTCCCTCTTGGAACATCTTGTTCATTTGATCCAGCAGGAAAAAGTGCAGTTTATAACGTTATTAATGAGATGATGGCAGAAGCCCTACAATTCCACGTCTGCCATTTTCAGTTTCTCATGAGCACCCCCCGCCCCCTGCCAACTGCATTTAAGGCACAATCTCTACTTTGTATGCTAGTATTTTGTATTGTACACATATGCCTATGCACCTTTATAAAATAGTGCCTAAGAAGGTGCCTTCTTGCCCTCTAAAAATAGGCATCCTGTTCTGTTTATGTTAATTAATGATGATGTCACCAAAGTGTCCCAAGTCTCCAGGTCAGAATAAGGTTCCCCAAGTGGGCACAGGAAGCAGAGGTAACTTGCTGCCTTTAAAGTGTGCAGTGCAGGAGTCATTGCTTATTATGGTGCAATTCCTCAGCCTCATGAGTCTTTTTATTTTAATTAATGGTGACATTATCAAAGTATGCCGAGTCTCCAAGCATCCACCGTCAAGTGAGCACAGGAAACAGAGGTAACTTGCCTTGATTAAAGTGTGCAGTGCAGTACTCCAGTGTAAGTTTGTTCAGGAGTTTGAGCAGAGTGCAGATAGAGTTGCAATTATGTGCATACTTGAGGCAGAAATGTCTGCAACTTCATTTTAGCCATGATTTCTGCTGATTTAGTAAGGCAGTTTTATAAAGGTACATAGGCATCTATGTGTCATTATGAAATAGGTTTTAAATAGGTGCCTACTTGGACTTTAGACTAAGGGAAAAAAAGTGTGGGAAGTACAACAAACAAAAGTCAAACCAGTTATATTTTAATAAATATCAATACAACAATTAAAATAAAAATCAATTCTACATAAAACCCAACATGGTCCTGTTTAGCCTTCCGTTTCATTAGGGGTAAAATTTGAAAATATTAAAACATTGGAGCTCTATAAAACAAACCACAAATAAGTCATTACATCATGATTTGTACAAATTGTATTTTGTACTTCATTCATTGAGATATACATCCATACAAAATGTATCTTCTCTGGGAACACACGCCACTGTATCAAATGTATCTTCTCTGAGAACACACGCCACTGACTACCCAAACCCCCCCCCCCACCCCCCAGAAGATCTTGCTCTAAATGACTGCGTCTCAATATCCATGTCTATATCCCAATTGTTTGTCAAAATCATTACTGTTGGTCACCTGGTGATGGCCCTGACCCCAAAAAACTGATTCCTGTCCACCCCCCCCCCTTTTTATGTTACACCGCTTTGACCCGGTGAAAAGCGGGATATAGATACAGTTAAATAAATAAATAAATAAACAAGCAGGAATTCAGTCCTCATATATGGGTGACATCGGTGTCGATGGAACCCGCGCAAAAGCATCTCCCCAGCTTTCAAAGAAAGCCTTTGGGAGATGCACCACGCATGCATGGTCCACTTCCCACCCAAGAGTGCCATCATGTCTCAGTCTCCTTTTTTCTGCGGAGCCCTAAGGACGCTGTTCAATTTTCCCCGGAAAAAGTATGATTTTATTCTCAAGTTTTGTATAGTTTGTGTACCGGTTCCTTCCGTCCCCAAGCCAGCTCGCCTCGGTGTCATTCCTCAGGTCCATTTGTTTATTTTTCTTAGTCATTCATTGAGGTCATAAGAGTCAGTGACTGAGACTCCTCAGCCGAAGGCCTTGGACCTCCGCCGGGAAGCGGGAACCCCCTTTTTCCAATGGCCTCTAGTGGCTTCAAAAAGTGTGACCAGCATGGCAGAATGATGTCACTCACCAACCCACATGACTGCTGCTTTCAATGTCTTAGTTCAGAGCACGACGATTCTGACTGCAAGCTCTGCAGAACCATGACCACCAAAGGCCTTAAAGAGCTGTCATCAGCAGCAGGAAAAGTTCTTTTAGAAGTCCAACTCCGTCCTGGAGTCTCCGGTGACACCACAATCCAGGGTCCCCTCCAATACCTCAGTGCCCCGTGAAGCCAGAACTTCTTCAGATTCCCGTGGCCACGGTTCTTCCGAGCGGAAGTCCCCAGAGGTGGAGCATAAGAAGAAAAAATCCTCAAAGACTACCTCAGAGGATGGATCCGGGAAGAAGGTGAAATCCCACTCCAGGTTTCCCAGTCACGGGCTTGAGTTGGGGCAGGAGCGGCCCACCAAGATGCCCTGCAAGGAGTTTTCGGCTCCTAGCGACTGGCCTTGGACCTCCAAGACTATCTTCATCGAGGATTCTCTCTCAACAGTACCAATGCCGGGCCCGAAGTCCTTGGTGCCCACATCGAAGGCTGTGGAGCCAACTGGCATGGAGACCAGAATGGCAGCCCTAGAGAGCAGTATATTTGCCCTAGTGGCCATGTAGTGGGCGTTTGTCTGGCTCATCGGGTTTATCCATCCCAATGACGGAACCCTTGACATCGAGGGCTTCTCCTGACGTCAAATCAGTCCTCAAGCGCCATCGGCCTCGTGAGAGGCCCCGGTCGAGGTCCAGGTCCTGTTCTTTGGTTCGGACCGACGATCCTCCTGAGGTCATGCACTGCAAAGAGTGGTCCTCGACTGAGGTGATTGTGCAGCAACAGACTCGTACGCAGACTTTGAGTCCGAATAGGAGACCAAGGACGAAGAGTCCCTGGACATGAGGTGCCACCGTGATGTGCCCTCGGATCCATCATCCCCGGCAATCCGATGCCATTCCTTGATTCTGTAAGGGATATGACCAAGGCTCTCGTTATCGAGACAGAGGCCGAGTAGGACCCACGAACCAAGGAATTTGGAGATCTTCCAATTCGAGGCACCCTCGAAGAAAACCCTTAAGGTCCAAATGCTCCCAATTCTCGACTGCCGTCTCTTATGCATGTGGGAAACACTGGCGTCGATACCAATCATTAGCAAGCGCCTTGACACTATGTACTGGGTACACCAAAGTCTTAGATTCCAAAAGACCCAGCTTCCCCAGAACTCTATGGTCGTGGAGTCAGTCATGCTCAGGCTTAAAAGTCAAAAAACCCATTTGTCTGTGCCATCCGGCAGGGAGGCTTGAAAGTTCAATGCCCTCAGCCGGAAAGCCATTCAGGGCTCAATGCTAATATGCTGAATCCAGTCCTACCAGCTCTACATTGGCATGTACATGAAGAAACTGTCGAAGGAACTCAGGGGATTCTTGGCAGGCTTTGATGGCGAACCCCTGCAGAGGTTCAAGACCCTCTGGGGAGTGGTCTAGTGGTTAGGACAAGGTACTTCAGGCCGGAGGGTCGGGGGTTCAAGTCCCACCTGGGGACAGCAATCTCAGGCTGGAGGGACTGGGATTTCTAGTCCTATAGGCACTCCTTGTGGTCTTGGGCAAGCCACTTAACCCTCCATTGCCCATGTTCCCTGTAAGTATTAGCATATATGTCTCATATCCCCTTGTGTTAAATGTATCCCCCAATTGACCGCTTTGACCTGGTGAAAAGCGGGATATAAATACAGCTAAATAACCCCGGCAGTAAAGGAATGCTCAAAGTTTCTGTCCCAAGCAGACTATGACAGCTTTGAGTCATCGGCCAGGGTGGCCGCCGCCAGTATCTGGCATGACACCAAGCATGGCTACAGTCATCCAACCTGGAGCAATGGGTACAGGACAAACTGATTGATGTCCACTGCATAGGTGAAAACCTATTCGGGAAGTCCATGACTGATAAAGCAGCAGACATAGAGACAGAGTGTGTCGCGAGAACTAGGCTCTCAAAAAAGACCTCTTTGCAACCCCGGAAGAAACCCCAGGGAAAAAGTCCTTTTTCCCAAGGAAGAAAGGGAGCTTTGGTAGTACTCCACACTTCCAGGCCTTCTTGGCCCCTCAACAGGGCCAACAACAGAAGGACCAGGGACATGGTCCCAGAAAACAAAAAGCCCCGAAGCCCCAGGTATCAGCTCAGGCCCAGCCCGAGGGATGCTTTTGACTCCCTGGGCATGACCTCCACTCCCCCAAGAGGTCCTCTGCTGCCCACAGGGGGGCACCTAGCCCTGTTTTCTCACAGGTGGACAGCCATCACCACCGATACCTGGGTGCTACAAGTGGTCAAAGAGGGCTACCTCCTCCACCTACATCGGTTACCATCCTCATACTTCCGGGAGAACCCACCAGGCCTCTCCTCCACCAAACCCTGCTCCTCACCAAGCTAGCAGGGCTACTCTGGGACAAAGCAGTGGAGCATGTGCCACAACCTCTCTGGGGCACTGGCTTCCACTCCAGATATTTCCTCATCCCCAAGAGGACGGGGGGCCTCAGGCCCATCCTGGACCTGTGAGAGCTCAACAAGTTTCTGGTCAGGGAGAAGTTCAGGATGCTCTCCCTTGGAACACTGCTGCCATTCTTCCAACAGCGAGATTGGCTTTGCTCCATAGACCTAAAGGATGCCTACACTCACATCCTCATTCACCCCATCCACAGAAAATACCTTTGGTTCATGGTGGGGAGACAGCACTATCAATACAGGGTGCTGTCCTTTGGTCTGGCCTCGTCTCCAAGGGTCTTTACAAAGTGCCTCACGGTGGTCGCAGCCCACCTTAGGTTTCAAGGGGCCTTCACCTTCCCTTATTAGGATGACTGACTCATAACAGGGGACACAGCTACAGAGGCACAGTGCACAATAAATGCCCTGCAGCACCTGGGGTTTGTCATAAACTACCCCAGTTCCCACCTCACTCTGGCTCAGTGCCTAGAGTTCATAGGGGCGCAGCTGGGCACCCTTCAGGCAAAAGCCTTCCTCCCTCAGGAGAGGTCAGAATGCCTCAGGGAATTAGCCACAGAGGTGCAAAGGCGCAGGGCACTACCCACACGGCTTCTCCTCCACCTGCTGGGACACATGACTTATTTATTTATTTATTTATTTACATTCTTTTATATACCGCGCTATTCTGCATCAGTGCGGTTTACATTGAACAACTGAAATTACATTGAACAGGGCATTATAACTTGGAGATAACTATTTTACAGGGAACATGGGCTATGGAGGGTTAAGTGGCTTGCCCAAGACCACAAGGAGCACCTGTGGGACTAGAAACCCCAGTCCTTCCGGCCCAAGGTTGCTGTCCTCTAGTGGGATTTGAACCCCCGACCTTCCGGCCTGAAGTACCTTGCCCCAACCACTAGGCCACTCCTCCACTCGATTCACGTGACACCAAATGCCCGCCTACACATGAGAGCAGCCCAGTGGTGCCTCTGCTCTCAGTGGGCCCAAGCCACAGGCAGGCTGAAGGACAGAGTGCAGGTGACCCACCAGTTAGCAGGCTTCCTCGGATGGTGGCAGAGCCCGTGTCTCCTTCAGGCCGGGATGCCCTTCCAGGCACCCACTGCCCAGAAGGTCCTCACCACAGGCGCCTCTCTAATGGGTTGGGGCGTGCATTGTGGGAGCCTCCAGACACAAGACTGCTGGTCCCAGAGGGAATCTGAAATGCAGATCAACCTGCTGGAAGTCAGGGCGATATTCCTGGCCCTCAGAGCCTTCCACCACCATCTACAGCACCACGCAGTGCTGATCCAGACCGACAATCAGGTTGCAATGTTCTACGTGAACAAACAAGGGGGGGGGCAGGGTCGTACCTCTCCTCTTATGCTACATGCAGAGAGATGTTCCTAAGGGTGGTCTACCTCCTGGGCCAGGACAATGTCTTAGCAGACAAACTGAGCAGAATTCTCCAGCTGCACGAGTGGTTCCTGGACCCAGCGGTAGCCTTGCCGCTGTTCCTGGAGCCAGCGGTAGCCTTGCCGCTGTTCCGGCTCTGGGGTTGTCCCAGTGATGGACCTGTTTGCCAGCCCGCACAATGCATAGTTGCCCCATTTCTGCTTCCGCCAACTGCACCCATCTCAGGTAGCGGGGGATGCATTCCTCATCCCGTGGACAGAAGGCCTCTTGTACGCCTTCCCTCCAATGCCACTGATAGCCAAGACCCTGTTCAAGGCTCAGCACGACAGTGTCACTAGTGCTGCTATCACTTCAGTGGCCCAGACAGCCCTGGTTCTCGCTGCTCCTCTCTCTATTCATGGTACCACCGATTCCCCTGGGCTGAGCCCTAGGACTACTCTCGCAGGAGCAGGGCTCTCTCCTACACCCCAACCTGGGGTCCTTCTCGCTCAAAGCTTGGCTGTTGAAAGGGTAGCACTAGCCCCTTTCAATCTCCCATGAGATATGGAAGAGATTCTCCAGGCCTCTCGTAAGGCCTCCACAAGAAGGGCGTATGCCTTCAAGTAGCGCCTTTTCTCATTGTGGTGCACAGAAAAGCAGATGAACCCGTTCTCCTGTTCAGTGCATGTGGTACTCCAATACCTGCTCCACCTATCGCAGGCAGGACTGAAGTCCAACTCAATCCTAAGGGGCCTCATGTTGTCCAAACCCCCTGTCTGCCCTCCAGTGGTGGAGTGGGACCTTAATATGGTGCTCTCACAACTCACCAAGCCTCCATTTGAGCCTCTGGCCACTTACCACCTACGGTACCTCTCCTGGAAGGTTACCTTCCTAGTAAAGCTCACATCAGCACGCAAAGTCAGCGAACTCCAGGCTCCGATGGCAGAGCCTCCTTACATGAGGTTCTACAAGAACAGGATGGTGCTACGCCAAGTTTCTGTCAAAGGTGGTGTTCCCATTACACCTCAATCAGGAGGTGATGCTCCCCACCTTCTTTCCCAGGCCTCACGCCAGTAGGGCAGAGACCATTCTCCATACTCTGGATTGCAAGAGAGCCCTGTCCTTCTTCCTGAAATGGACTCAGGGCTACCGCAAAGCTCAACAGCTTTTTGTGTCCTGTGACTCCAGCTGTCGGGGGATCCCAGTGACTAAGCAAACTCTGTCCACTTGGGTGGCAGACTGAATTACCCTTGCCTATGAGTACATGGGGATCCTACTGGACCAGAGAGTCATGGTGCACCGTGTCAGGACCATGGCTACTTCTGTGACCAATCTGTGTTCTGTTCCCATGATGAAAATTTGCCGGGACGCCACCTAGTCTTCGGTCCATACGTTTGCAGCTCACTAATGCCTGGAGAGAGAGTACCAATGGGACAGCACCTTTGGCGGGGCCATACTCTGTAATCTTTTCGGGGTGTAGGCAACTCCTGCCCTCTGACTCTTCTGTGTTCAGGCTACAGGAGTGCTGATTCTCACTGGACTCTTGGGTCTTGCGATTCAACTGCTGATCACGGTTCACTTTTGCAGATCGCCATGGCATTTTCTACAGGTTTCAGTAGCCTGTAGCTGGGGAGTCCCATATGTGAGGACCGACTTCCTGCTTATTCCCGGAGAAAACGTAGTTACTCACCCTCCAACAGGTGTTCTCTGGAGACAGTAGGAATCAGTCCTCACAACCCTCCCTCCTCCCATTGGAGTTGCTTCTTTACCATCTTTTATTTTTGCTGTCTTAGCTGTGTCATTTATTTATTTACTTATTTATTTAACCTGTTTTTTTTTATACCGCCTTATCCTGGAATCAAAGTGGTTTACATTAAACTTCAAACTTGAACAGATATTTGCCTTAGAGTATTTAACAGGGTAGTAAACTATTTACATGTTGCTTAACATATTTACATAGGTTCTTTCTGTTTACATCTGAGCAGGATTATCGTGGCTGTTCGAATGTGTCAGAGAGTCTTTGGTTGAGTCCGGTATGGTTGTCAGACTATGTGATGTTACCATAATGTTCTATGAACAGAAAGGTCTTGAACATTTTCCAGAAGTCCTTGACGTCTTCAGTAGAACAGATTTTGTTCAGGGAGGGCGTTCCATAGTTGTGGTGCAGCTAGCGAGAGTGTTCTTATGGAGTTTGATTGCTTGCTTTTCTGGTAGTCTGATGGGACATTGATCATGTATCTGTTGCTCCTTCTAAGGTGGGTGCTGCCTTCTCTTGTGATTAGGGTTTCTAGGATGTCTGCTGAAAAGTGGTGGATGATTTTAAAGATGTTCAGTATTGTTTTGAACTTTGCACGTGCTTGAATTGGTAGCCAGTGTAGTTTGTGTAATGCCGGTGTAATGTGATCTGTCTTACTGGTTCCCTGATGATTCGTTCTGTTGTGTTCTGAACCATCTGTAGTGGGCGTGTGACTTGCTTTGGGAGTCCTTGGTAGAGTGAATTGCCATAGTCCTAGTATTGGTGTGACGATGGCTTGACAAATGGTCCGGAAGTGGTCCTGGTATAGGAGTGATTTAAGTCTTCTTATGAGGTTTAGTTTGTGGTATGCCTTTGCTGCTGTTTTGTTTATATGTGATTGAAGGTTGATATTTTTGGCTAGCTTGATGCCTAGGTAGCGCACTTCATCCTTTACAGGTATGGCTTGGTTCAGCAGTTGGATTTGTTGTGGAGGGTTGAAGGTGGAAGTTGTTACTGCTAAGCCAGATGGCTACATCTTCGAGGCATTGAGTGATGGCCGTGAGGTATTGTGCTTCCAGGTCAATTGGAGTGTATACCATGAGATCATCAGCGTATAGGTGGAACAGGATTTTATGTTTCTTGATGTTATCGCAGACGGGGCGCATGTATATATTGAATAGTATTGATGAGAGTGCCAAGCCTTGTGGGATGCCTTGTGGTATAGAGAAGGGTGCTGAGTAGTTTGCTCCACATTTAACTTGTTGTAGCCTGTCCTTTAGGTATGAGGTGAACCATTTTAGTGTGGTATTGCAGATGCCATTTTCGTGGAGGCATTGGATTAGAATGGGGTGAGAAACTGAGTCGAAGGCGGATGAGATATCCATGAAAATGAGAAAAAAATCCATTCTTTGGCTTGTCAATTCCTTTCAGGATGTTATTGAAGAGTGATGTTAGGAGTGTTGCCACATGATGATGCGGCATAAAGCCACGTTGTTGTGGGTCTAGTGGTGCGTTGTGGTCTATATGGTCCTGGAACTGCATCTGAACGGTTTTCTCTGTGATCTTTGCAAGAAATGAAAGGCTGGTGATTGGATGGTATGTTGCGGGGTCCGTCTTGCAGAGTGAGGTGTTTTTCAGGATTGGTTGTATGGGTGCTTGTTTAAGGGAGGCTGGCATGTGCCCTCGTAGTAAGGATAGTGTAACTATCTTTTGTATGTATGGACTGAGTTGGTCCTTAGTGGGTTTTATCCATTGCATAGGGCATGGGTCGTTTGGAAAAGTGGTGGTGTTCAGTGGTGTTCTGTTTGTCTATGAGGTTGTATGGTGAATTCTCTCCATGGTTGTGTGGTTGTTTGTACTTCTGTGTTGCTACATTTCATGGTTGTTGCCAGTGGGTATTTATTAAGTTTGTTGTGTTTATTAGCTGAGTGGTTTGCCATGTCTTGGGGGCAGACCTCAGTGCTCTCTTGATGCATGTTATCCCTGATGAATGCTCACACAATGCTGAAAAGCTCTCGGTTTGTTTATCGATCGCATGATGATGTTTGTGTGGTGGTGTTTCTTGCAGTTGTTGATCAGGGCATTGTAATCCTCCTGTTTAGTATAGTATAGTTGTTGCATGTCTGGGTCTTTGCTTCTTCTCCATTTTCTTTCTATTTTTCTCAATTCTCTTTTCACATCTCTGATCGCGCTGGAGTACCAGGGAGCGGATGATTTAATGCATGTGTGTGCACGATTCTTTTGGGGCACTGCTCCTGCTGTAGTTAGTGTGTTGGTCCAGTTTTCGATGATCTTGTCGAGGTGTTCTGTATTTTGTTGTAGTTTTGGGATTACCTCTTTCAAAAAGGCTTCTCTGTCGAAGGACTTCTTTTGGTTTCAGGTTGTTCCTGTGGATGTATTGGTTGATCGATCTGTATTGTGATGGTTATTATGTGGTGGTCTGACCATGGTGTTGGCACGATTGTAGGACGGGAGATTGTGCTGGATGCTTGTAGTGACGTAGGAATGAATATGAGGTCCAGGGTTGTTCCATGCCTATGAGTGGGTTCTTTGATCACTTGATGGTAATGTAGTGCTTCCACTGCTTTGAGGAAGGCTTTTGCATTTTTGTCTGGTGCTGCTCCAAGGTTAAAGTCACCTAGGATGATGAGTGACTTGTTTGTTATATCATGTTTTGAGTATCTTCATTAGGTCATCGGATTTAGTGTTTGGTGGTCTGATGCAAGACATATGGCTATGGGTTTGTTGGAGATGTGGACTATGCTGGATTTTTCTGTGCTGTTTGTTATGGTGGTTTTGAATTTGTAGTGGCTCCTGGCCAGTATCAGTACTCCTACACTACTTCTGCCTGCTCTGGGACAGTTGAAGGCAGAGTATGTGGGTAAGGTGATTTGGTTTATAATTACTTGGTCAGTATCATTGAGCCAGGTCTCTGTTATGCAGAGTATATCTGGTCTTTGTACGTGTATGTAATCCTTGATGGTGTTAGTTTTGTTTCTGACTGACCTTGCGTTTATAAGCATGCAGGTGAGGTTGGTGTGGTTGTAATGTGCAGTATAGGTGGGGTGTATATTAATTGTGGCGTCTGTTTTGTGTGTGCGTGTTTTTTGTGGTGCATGTTTAATTTGGTTGTGTCATGGGGTGAGGTATTGTATGTGCAGGATGTGTGTGTAGGTGGGTGTGTAAGTTTGGGTGTGAAACGTTGTTGCCTATTGTGTGAGGAGTTGCAGTATTTGGAGGATTAAGAGGAGCATACTACCATGGTGTGACATGTTGTTGTTCTAGCAGTCTGACCTGGTCTGGATTTGACCTCAGTGTTTTAGTGAACCAAATTGTGCTGAAATTACTTGTCTTCCAAAGCTCACGATGGTATTGGGTACAGCTTCAAACGGGTCCACCTTTGTACAATTTATTAAAGGAGTATTCATGTAATTTGTCTTGTGCATCAGAAAACAGTGGTGGTTGACTTCCGTGGTATTTGGAGTTCTTCCTACAGGTGCAAGTCAGTATTTAGGGCAGTTCTCTAGCTATTGGCTCCAAACGCTGCAAGCAAGTGTCATCAGTATCTGTTCGTGGGTGTCCTCAGTTGTTTTTTTCTTTCTCAGTTTGTTTTCTGTCTTAGTTGTGAGGTCCCCTCCACAGTCCCCGCCTAAGGGCCACGCCAAAGGGCCCTCTGGCGAGGCCCTCAGGCGCAGGCCCGCCCGATGGTGCCTTGATTTTAAAGATGGTTGGAGGGTCCCTGATTAGGCTGGAGCCATAGAATGGGGAGGAGTTCAGCTTCCTGCTCTCTTGCTCTACCCCGATCGGGGGAGCATTGCAGGCTGCAGCGGTGAAGGTGGCGGCTTCTTCACGCCCGATGGCGCATTAATTTTAAAGATGGTTGGAGGGTCCCTGATTGGGCTGGAGCCAGAGAATGGGGAGGAGTTCAGCTTCCTGCTCTCTCACTCTTCCCCAATTGGGGAGTGTTGCAGGCTGCGGCGATGACAGTGGCAAGATGGCACCCTTGGGCAGGAAGTGGACCACGCATGCATGGTGCATCTCCTAAAGGCTTTCTTTGAAAGATAGGAAGATGCTTCCGTGCGAGCTCCATCGGCACCGACGTCACCCATATATGAGGACTGATTCCTGCTGTCCCCAGAGAACACCTGTTACAGGTGAGTAACTACGCTTTTCTGAAAGACAACAGACCTTGTGCAACATTTCCCAATGGAATGGTTTTCTAAAATCTGCCCAATTCATAAATATATACAGAAAATAATTTTTATCCCAAAAATCTGTGCAAGGGCTCTCCAAAATATAACATATAAAATTAGGAAAATATGTAGAAGAATATACCTTATTGGCTCTTCACTGCTGTGAATTATATTTTCTCAGTGATTAGAATACTGCAGTCACCAAAAAAACTTTATTTGGCAGCTTGACCCCTTAGTGGTACTATGCCAAGACTATCACTAGAGGTGGTCTGGCCAAATTTTGAACCCAGTGCCAAATGGGACAGGAACCATGGAAGATCACTCCTGGCTCTCACTAGACTTCAGTAAGAGCCTGGAGAGGGTTGAGGTGAGGGTATTTGTTGGGGTGGATCTGCCTTTAACAGAGGATTTGGGGGCAGTTTGGGGAGGGTACCAACGATGTGGATGCATGAAGATCAGGAAGTATACTGATCATAGAGGAGAGGGAGTTCCATCTGCTTCTGCATCTGCCCCTTTAACCTGGCATGCATGTCTCGGGGCATATGTAAAAGATGGCATGGAAATTTGTATGCCTGCATGTGTATCTCCCCTGTAACATGGGGAATACATGTTTATTTTATTTATTTTATTAAAATTTTTATACCGCGGTTTATAGATAACAACATTTTGAATCGTACAGGTAACAATGTACAGTACATATTCAATTACTTAGAACAATGTGGGAGTATATACATAACTGAAGAAAAATTAAACTGTATGCATAAATAAGGTTACGAATTCCTCTTTTAACTATTTACAGCTCAGGTTAGAGTGGAATTTGGTGTTTCTCTTAGTAGGGTTCAGATAAGAGAGGGTGTTGAGGGATTGCACTCTGCTTGTTTACAAAAATGGATGGAAAATAGATGAGTTTTTAATTTTTTGCAGAATTTCTGGAGGTCTTTTAACTCTCTGAGGTTGTCTGGTAGGGCATTCCAAAGGTTTGGGGTGACATATGAAAATGCTTTGTTGCTTGTTATCTTTTTGGATTTCCTGAAGTCTGACGGTATAACCAGTTTGTTTTTATTCCGATTGCATTGGTTTCGATTGTGTGTTTCCTTTGCAACGAGGGTGGATAGGTATGAAGGGGCAATGTAATTTATTAATTTAAAAGTACATACCAGAATTTTGTAATTAATGCGGCTTTGAATAGGTAGCCAGTGGAAGGCAAGTAGAGTGGGGGTACTGTGTTCCATTGAGTTAACATTCATAGTTATTCTGGCTGCAATATTTTGGGCTAATTGCATCCGTCTCAGGGCCTGTTTTGTGATACCTTGTAGAGTTGTATTGGCAAAATCAAAATGTGGTGTAGTGATTGCCTGGATTACAGATCTGAAGTCATGTTGGTGGAGTAGGGGGCGAAGTTTCTTTAAAGGTTTGAGTTTGTACATTATCTTTTTAGTTGTATGGTTTATATGGGGTGTCATGCTAAAAGTGCTGTCATTGATTACTCCCAAATATTTTACCTCGTTTTTGACCGTAATGTTAGAGTCATGGAGCCTAAGGGATGTTGGGGAGAGAAATTCTGATTTCTGATTACGTACATGGCTTCAGATTTTGTAAAATTGATAAAGAGGTTGTGCTTTTCAAGCCAGGACAGGATTTCAGAAAAGCAATCGGAGAGTAATTGGATTGGCAAGTTTGTGATGTTAAATGGGAGATATATCATTATATCATCTGCGTAGATATGATAATTTGCACGGAATCTTTTTAAAATGGCGCAGATAGGTTGAAGATAAATATTAGAGTAGAGCAGATAGCGCAGAACCTTGGGGGGAGACCCTGTTCTTGTTTATATGGTACCGAGGTTTGCTGTTCAATTCTTTCTACTTGTGTTCTGTCAGATAGGTAAGAAGAGAACCATTTTAGGACTGTTTCATTTATCCCTATCTGCTGGAGTCTAGTTAGCATTATATTATGGTTTACGCTATCAAAGGCCGCAGTAATGTCTATGAATAAGAGGAGGAAGGCTTGTTTGATATCGTCGATACCTCATGTTAGTGTGTCAAATAGGACTGTGAACAGTGTTTCAACACCATGATGGGGCAAAAGCCGTATTGGTGTTCGTCAAGTGTAACAGAGGAGTCAATGTGGTCTTGTAGTTAGTTGTATTTGGACAACTTTTTCTATTATTTTTGCCATGAATGGGAGACTTGAAATAGGTCTGTAGGAGGTAGGGGATTTTTTATCACTGGCGTTGTTTTTCAATATTGTTTTTGGCCTGCCCAAACCATGCCTTATCTACATCCAAACTATGTCCACTTGAAATTTCTACTTGATGTGGATCTCAACAGGTAAATAGCAGCTTTCTAAAATTACTATTTACATGTGTAACCGATCTATATATATAAACTGTGTTTACACATTGAAATGCTTCTAAAATAACTCCCATAGTATGAAAGGGGTGGGGAGAGTATGCAGAGGATTGTTAGTGGTAACAGAAGGAGGTTATGGATGGGATGTGTGGGATGCTACATGCTGATTTTTGCTAAGTCAGGTGTTAGAAAGCATCTACCTCCATTCATTGCAGATTGCTATAAGCTGTTTATTGCAGTATGTGTATATCTTTACTTATACAGATAAACGTGTGTGTGTGTATATATATGTGTATATATATATATATATATATGCTGTGCCATGTGGCATATCAAATTGAAAATTCCATACATCTACCCATGTGCTGTATCAGCTCAGAAATCATTGTTGCCTTTGCTTTTTTCTTAGTCAGTTTGGAAGTACTGTTTTAACTATGCACATTTTTCCCTTTATGGTATTTGGAGAATTTTCAGAATAAAATTGTGTGCGCGCTTCCAATATAAAAATTATCCCAGGGAATCTGGGTGTTTACACCTCTTTTTCTGCATGCACAATTTTGTGGCTTGATTTATGTGACTACAGTTAAGTTTTTAAAAAAATGAGGTAAATGTAAATCCTTCCCCAGCCCCACCCAGCACCTCAGAAAACCTCCGCTCAGTCCATACAAAGTTATATGTGTATGGACTGTACTCATGTAACCTTACTTGCATCTTAGGCACACAGTTTTATAAAAGCCTGTTTTGTGCATAAAGCACTGCTTTATCCACATATATACTTTTGAAAATTAAATCTATATGGTATTTTGCTACCTGGTAACTTCTCTGTGTGGCTGCGTTTGCAAGTAAAGACTGTGGGCCTGATCAGTGGTGGCTAGTGTTTATAAAACGCATAGCCGTCACCGCTGAACCTTTTCCCTGGTTATTCAATACTGGCGTCATATTCGGCCACCAGTATTGAATATCCAGGTCTTATGCATGGGGTGGAAGCTAACAGGGCAACAGCAAAATTGAGCTGCTGTCTGGTTAGCTCCCACAAGTAAAGATAGGCCAGCTTTTCCCACGCCTGTCTTTACCTGTGGGTCTCTAACTGGGCAGCGGTTCAATATCGCTGCTGCCCATTTAGCGATGGTGCTGCCTCCGCTCTGCCCCAGAACGCCAACGACATACCCTGATGCCACATGGTTACCAGTGGGGCATGTAGTGGCAGAATCCGCAGATATTCAGCAGCACTAATCATGTTAGCGCTGCTGAATATCCCTCTAAGTGGCATTTACATGGTTTATAGATCTGTAAACCATATAAATGCCTTTGAAATCGGGCCCTGTATATTTTATAAATTAAGTGGTGCTCTTAAGTCGTCGTAAGTGGTTGGTTTATAACAAGAACTTATTGTATCTCTTTGTACATTAGTTTTCCTTTTAAATTGAACACTAATAAAGCAATGTGAAAGGAAGTGCAAATTAAAAGTATTATAATACTAACTTATTAAACACTAATAAAAGTTGTGTAGAAACTATGTTTTAGAAGATAGTTTCATTTATCAATGTCAGTGATTTTCCAAGCTAAAGCCAAGTATGGGTTTGTCTGGTTTGGACTATGATTGAGTACTTAAAATCCAGTGGCAGAATGGATTACTGAGATTGCAATTTGAATAAAAAATGTACTTAGCAAGCAGTTTCCTTTTATTTGTCGTGAAAACAGTCAGTATAAGTTTGTTTAGTGTGTTTGACAACAGACAGGTTGATGTATTGCTGGGCACAGCAGTAGGTTGGACTTGAGTGGTATTAGCTCTTGGTGTTTTGATTAATGGTAATTGTTTCAATGAAAAAGCATGTTTTACATTTAACGCATACTTCTAGAAGCTGAATTCAACTTGCAAAATCCATAATTACTCTTCCGAGTTAGCA
The DNA here is from genome assembly GCA_033557465.1 of Ichthyophis bannanicus. Taxonomy (NCBI): domain Eukaryota; kingdom Metazoa; phylum Chordata; class Amphibia; order Gymnophiona; family Ichthyophiidae; genus Ichthyophis; species Ichthyophis bannanicus. The sequence goes on along the minus strand of CM066031.1, from coordinate 606,435,422 downwards.
TATAAAAAGAGAAGGGAGAACTTGTGGGCATTGTATATTGGTTTCTTCCTGTTAGTTTTCATTTTTGTGTATAAACTTTGCTTTATGTCAGAAATTATACCTGATTATTTATTTTGTATTTATAACTGAAGTTTGATTTATGAGGTGCTACTGAATCCTAAAGCTTGGTATAAATCTAATAGAAAGGCATCATTTACTGTCACATCCCGAGAAAAATAAACTTAAAGTAGATACAGATGAAAAAATTCAATTAATAATCCCTTTTTTAAAAACTAAATCCTTTCCTCCTCCTGTTTTCTCTTTCTGTCTTTGACATCATTCACCCAGGCAGCCACTAGATAATCCTCACCAGCCAGAAAGGTGGCATCATTCTTCAGAGAAGCACTCTCTTAATACTGCTATGTAGCTGTCAAGGGCCACAGGTATACTGGCAATCACCTTCTATTCCTTACTGGGCTTGAGCACACCTCTATAGCATGCACAGATCCAGTTCATTCTTACAGTAAGATGCAGTAAAAGATCATTCAGAAAAGCATTATATTGAAGGGGGGGGGGTTGGGGTGGGGGGGCAGAGCCGATCCTTGTTTTAATCATTTGCAGTTTACATAAAATCTTACTAAATGCTGAATATAATTGAAGCAATTACTAATTAGAAAAACTCCATTTAACTCTTAGGATTATGTTTACTAATCAATGGTAGCGGCTTCTGTGCGATGAAGTCAATGGGGCCGCGGCTCCAATATTGTACAGAAGCCACTACCGCCGATTAGGAAACATACCCCTTAGAATCAACAATGTAACAACAAAAAGAGTTACTGAATAAATCAAATCAAAACATGGGCAAAACAAACAATGACTACAAAAAAGATTTTCTTCGTTCACTATCACCAGCAACTGGATTAGAGTATCCAAACACTAATATTCAAAAAACAGAAAAGGTCCAATTTTAATCTTTCCGAGGTCTCAGTTAAACATTAGCAAGGCCTCATAGACTTCCGTCATAATAAGGCTAATTGCATGATCACATCAGCGACCTCAATATAATGTAAACAGCTCCCTATTTCACAGTGAAGTGCTCAAAAAGATAAAACTCTTCCAAATACATTGGTCTTAGCTCAAAAAATAAACAATAATCGATTTCACTTCCCAATGTACAAGGGGTCTGTTCACTTATAACATTCATTCAGATCTCAACGTCGAATCCCCGGCACCGCTTAGACGTTTCACTTTGTTGTTTCCTCAGGGGATCATAAATTTATCTAAAGATAAAAAGCAAACACAATCAATCTCCAATCCCATACACTTTCCCTTTTAAACTATTCTACTAAATAACTAACTATTAACTAAAGATAAAAAACAAAATCCTACCAAATGATGCTGCCCACGCTTTCTCTCTCGGTAATGACAAACTGCTCCCGATATACAGGGAACATTCAAACAGTCCAACAAAAACGCCGCGCATGTCAATTGGGCTCTACAGCTTCCATTTTTAAAGGCCTCTTAAACTACTCATAGAGGCGACTCATCGTTCTGCTTAAAGGCATATCTCCCCCTCCAATTATCTACAGTATTGCGGTGTTTCTCTACCCCTATGGAACAAATAAACATATATTGTATACAGGAACCCCACTGTAGGCTCGATGGTAGCTCTCCGAAAAAACACACTCTGCAAATATTCAAGCAACTGATATCCGTATTGCCCAGCAGCCCCCAGTAACCCCTCTCCAAAAAAGCAATTTGCAGCCACATCTCTTTACATTCATACACACGCCCACTCTATAACACTATTTAGACCCCTGGGCTCCAAAGTGTCCAGTGTATAAATCAAACGCTGCTCCTGTAGCACTAATGTCTGATCTAATGTCTTCCCCGCTCGACCCTGCCGAATCTGAACCAAGCAGAGACATCTAAGTTGTTCAAAGATATGATTTTTTTTGTAGACAATGTGTCACCAGAGGAGCCTCAAGCACCTTACAATGTAAACGGCTACGATGTTCCCTCATATGTACACGGAAGGGTCTAATGGTCTTCCCTATATAGCATAATCCACAAGGACAGACTATCGCATAGACTACATTTCGGGATTCACATGTAGTCTTTTGTCTCAATAAAAAAACTACTCCGTGATATTCAAATGACGAAGTCGAAATCGTCAGATCGCAAATGTCACAATTCTCAAACGGCTTATGACCCCCTGGTTGACCAAGTCCCGGTCCCTCCCTCGGTGTAGGTAAAACCGCCGGGCTCACCCATTCTTTTAGATTACGGTGCCGTTGCCAAACGCACCGGATATGTTTATCTTGGAGTCCCGGCACTAGCTGAAGCACATTAGCATGTCTTTTAAATACTTTCTGAATCCCTACACTCAGGGGGGAATATTTGGAAATAAAATTAACATTTACGTCTTCAGACTCCACATTTACACGGGGGGGCTTCATCATTAGTAAAGCCGCTCTATGATTATACAATGCCCGGGAGTAAGCCCGTTTGAGAATCGGTTCAGGATAGCCCCTCTGACTGAAATCTCGAAATAACTGTTTTGATTTTCTCTTATATTCCGCCTTGTTTGAGCAATTCCGTCTAAAACGCAAAAATTGAGAGAAAGGTAGTCCCTCCTTTAAGCGTCGTGGATGCATGCTATCATAACGTAAAAACGTGACCCTATCTGTGGGTTTCCTATAAATGGTGGTTTCCTAGGCTGTAGTCCCTTGGGTGACACTGACATCAAGATATGTAAGAGTATTCCTATGATACGTGTGAGTAAATTTTATGTTACTGTCACAATCATCTAACCAGGTAAAAAAAGACATTAACGACTCCTCCGTTCCTCTCCAGATTAGAAAAATATCGTCAATGTAGCGTTTCCATATAACAATCTGGGAAGAGTATTGTGAGGAAGCCAACCATTGTTGTTCAAATAGCCCCATATAAAAGTTGGCTATGCTAGGGGCGCATGTAGCGCCCATGGCTACCCCAATATGTTGTTGATATAGGACCCCCTCAAAGATGAAATAATTATGACTAATGGCCACTTCGCTAATTCAAGAAGAAAAGTCTTTAAGGCTACTGAAACGTCCCCATGTCGCCCTAGGACTTGTCCCACTACTTGTATTGCAGCTTCTTGAGGGATATTAGTGTAGAGGGAAACTACGTCTAACGTCGCCAGAATAACATCTCGCTGATCAAGTAAGGCTGAAGCCTCACATAAAACATTAAGAAAATGGGTGGTGTCCTTCAAATAAGAAGGGATTGTGACTAGCATGGGGCGTAAATAGGAATCCACGAATGTAGACAGTGGTTCCAACACACTACCGCGGGTGGAGACTATCGGCCTTCCCGGGGGCTTTGTAAGATTCTTATGAATTTTTGGGACTAGGTAAAATTTAGCCGTAGTGGGAGCCTTAACATTCAAATAATGAAATTCTTGTTTTGTTATTAATTTCTCTGCCAATGCAGCCTTGGTGAGCTGATGGATTTCCCTCTGTAATTCCAACAATGGATCAGATTCTAAAACTGTATAAACATGATCATCTCGTAATTGAGACATAGCTTCAGCAAGATAATCCTCCCTAGCTAAAATCACAATGGCCCCTCCTTTGTCGGCCCTTCGAATGGTTATGTCAGTACGAGAATGTAATTCAGACAAAACCTGACGTTCCGCTTGTGTTAAGGCAGTACCACGTAGTTTCTGTGTTTTTTCAAGCTGGTTGATATCTGCCAAGACCAGCTTCTTGAATACCTCCAACGCGGGATCCGACGTTGGGATCTGAATGAATGTTATAAGTGAACAGACCCCTTGTACATTGGGATGTGAAATCGATTATTGTTTATTTTTTGAGCTAAGACCAATGTATTTGGAAGAGTTTTATCTTTTTGAGCCCTTCACTGTGAAATAGGGAGCTGTTTACATTATATTGAGGTCGCTGATGTGATCATGCAATTAGCCTTATTATGACGGAAGTCTATGAGGCCTTGCTAATGTTTAACTGAGACCTCGGAAAGATTAAAATTGGACCTTTTCTGTTTTTTGAATATTAGTGTTTGGATACTCTAATCCAGTTGCTGGTGATAGTGAACGAAGAAAATCTTTTTTGTAGTTATTAAGTAATCGTTCAAATAGTAAGGGCCATTGAAATTTTGTGTTTTCAAAAACAAACAATGAAACTATTAATGTCAAAGCCTCATTTAATTATTCTAAAGCACATTTATATGATTTAGACTCCACATGAGCAATCTCTATTGGTGTTGAGGAGGTCTCAGAAGCTGGGCAAAACACAGATAACCGGCTGCTTCAGGACTTAAGTTTCCAGTTTGCTGGAGAAACTCGAGTCGACATTTGTTCCCCAATGCCTATTCACTGAGTGCTTTATGATGTTGTTACGTTGAAGCAAAGTGTTTTCAATGTTTTTTAAATACATTTAGAAAATTGATAAACATGTTGGGAGGCTGGTGAAAGAAAATACTGAGGGCTTTTCAATAAGAGCTTGAGGCTAGCGGTCTAAACGTGTCGGCCTATCAAGCTGTGTTTTGTCCCGCTTCTGAGGCCTCTTCAACACCAATAGAGATTGCTATTGCGGAGTCTAAATCATATAAATGCGGTTTAGAATAATTAAATGAGGCTTTGCCATTAATAGTCTCATCATTCGTTTTTCCCAGGTTTTGTTTTGATTTATTCAATAACTCTCTTTGTTGTTAAATCAAATATAATTGAAAACATAAACTATTGTTAGACGTGCTTACCAAATGTTTTTCTTTATGAGCAGCAGAAAAGTCATACTTGCATGTGTTATGTCATCAGCAACATTGGGATACAGAATGTGCCCAGGTAGGCTAGAAAAAAACTAGAAAGTTTTCCTGTACGTGCATATAATACAATATAATACAAGTATATATATATATATATATATATATATGGTTTCTCTCAGGGCAATTTCTCCAAATGGATTAGTTTTGTGCATACCATGACAGTCATGAACCTCACTTCTAAGCCAGGGTATGTGGAGTATGAGCTCAGTCTCAAATTTACTGCTAATGCTGGGTGTAGTATTTGCATCGTGCCAACGAGAGCCTCCTTCTGGAGTTTATAAGATATACCATGTATGGGGGTACAGTGAGGCCCCCTCAGTTTTTCTTTATCTGGATTGGATGTGTCTCCGTTGCTCTTCACATTCGCTTTAAATTTTTTTGTTCACTATTTGTGTTTTCAAGTTCATCTTCCTAAAATAATGGGGATTTTGAGAAATGTCTCATTTGTCAACATTTCTTTATTTGCTTTAGTAGGCAAACTGCTCCACACAGTAGCTGATAAACAACCTATGGGGTTTGAATTGTGGCATGTCTGGGGTAGAAAGATGTTTTTTTGTGAACACTATACCAAGGGACTAATTTTAAAAGCATATCTGCACATAAAATGCCATTTTGAGAGTAATTTTATAAGGAGCTGCCTAGATTTCCATGGAAATTCTGGTAGTTTAATCATTTATATGCTTAAGTGACCTCCTTTAAAATACTGACTAGCGTGACAGTACTAACTCTAGGGCTGGTGTAAGTGATCACACTTTAACATGCACGCATGCTATTGCACTTGCTCTATTTTATGAACTCAGTTATATGTATATGGCCCAATGCTGCATACTTTTGGAGTGGGCGAACACAGGGGTGGAATGTAGATGGAACCTAAATTTATGCACAGAAATTATAAAATACAACAAATCTAGGTGTGCTCATTTACCCCAAGTCTAGGGCTAGCGTAAGTGCTCATGTCTAGGTTTGCCCACGTATATCTTGTGACTTATGCCTCTATTTTATAAAGAAAGAAGGCACTCTATTTTCTTTATTAAATAGGTGCAAGCTGTGTTTGTTGAAATGCGGGTTCACCTTAGTGGCCTTTACAAAATTACCTTCCTAATGTCTAGAAATTGCCACATATAAAGTTGCCTAGAATTTATACACCTCAATTTATATGCATACACACTGTGGCCCCGATTCTGTCCCGCGCGTACATCTCCTTTATACGTCTGGGCTGAGACGGATGTATAAAGGAGACCGCAATTCTGAACCCGTGGGGCACATCTAGCCCCGCGGGATCAGAATTGTGAATAGGCATGTACATGCAGGCTGGGACCGTGATTCAGTCCCAGCCTGCCCGTACATGCCTGCCTGACTACCTCAGTCAGGGCTTTTAAATGGAACTGCGGCGCCATGGCACCACAGCTCCATTTAAAAGTCGTGATGCCGGCCACTGAAATATAGAGTTAATTCCCCACAGTCCAATCCCCGATCCAGCCTCCTAAGGCCAGGATCAGGCTGCAGGAAATTAACTCTTGCCCCCGCAGCCCCATCCGCAGCCCCATCCGCGAACTGAACAAAAGAAACGTCAACATTAGAATCGGCCCTGTACGTCCAGGGCTGTGACTGCCCACTGCCTGCCCACTCTCTGCCCCCATGCCACCCCTTCCCCGACCCTGTCTAACTTCCCCGCACAACCAGCAGGGAAGTTAGACAGGAGGGGAAAGCCTGCACGAATAGCAGGGATGGATGTCCCATTGGGATGTCCATCCCTGCTATACGTGCCTCAGACTAACCCCCTTATGTATATAAATTGCCCTATTCAAATCCAGGTTAAAAACCCACCTTTTTGAGGCTGCTTTTGGTATCTGATCCCCTTTTTCTCCTGTTCAACACCCATATATGTGCATTAATCATTTCCCTCTTGAAGTACCCTAGTCCCATATGTTTGTTCTGTTTGTCATTATTAGACTGTAAGCTCTGTGGGGTTGGGACTATCTTGTATGTATTTGTGTACAGCACTGTGTATGCCTTGTAGCATTGTATGAATAATTAGTAGTAGTAGTTGCATATACAGATAAGTTTGTCTGACCTGAGCAGAATCGTTTCCAGGAGCAATGTTTGTTTTATGCCCATATTTTGCATATAAAATAAATTTTCAAATTGCATGTGCTCCAGAGCTGATGTAAATAGATGCATGTATTTTCCAGGGGGCAATTTTATTTATTTATTTATTTATTTACATTCTCTTATATACTGCGCTATTCTGCATCAGTGCGGTTTACATTGAACAAACTGAAATTACATTGAACAGGGCATTATAACTTGGAGATAACTATTTTACAGGGAAGATGGGCTATGGAGGGTTAAGTGGCTTGCCCAAGACCACAAGAAGCACTTGTGGGACTAGAAACCCCAGTCCTTCTGGCCCAAGGTTGCTGTCCTCTAGTGGGATTTGAACCCCCGACCTTCTGGCCTGAAGTACCTTGCCCCAACCTCTAGGCCACTCCTCCACTCCAGTTTTAAAAGAGAAAGTATGTGCATGCTGTACCTTTTAAAACTGGGATAATATATGCACATACCCTGGCACATAGATGATCTGTTATAAAATTATCTAAGTGTCTTGGCTGTTTTGTTATTGAACATGATATCCAAAAATGTGTAATTTATTCAACTATGTCTCCTATGGACATAAAACTACAAATACTTTGACTCAGTGCATCTTCTTGACTATCCTAAGCCCATTATCAATTTTGATATTGACATCCAAGTCTTTAAAGCACGCGACATCAGAAGTATTCAACATCATAAGCACTCACTTTGCCCAATGAGCTTTTGACATCAAAAATGGCATCCTCCACTTTCATTGTTAAATTCAATGCCAGGGAGATCTTAGGACAGCCACTTCCTGATTACTGTCCTCCCAATGGAAACAGGGTCAAATGCAATGCTATAATGTTAGACATTGGAGTCCGGCTTCAAAAATTCAGCATTGTAAGGCTGTATGAACACAGCCCAGTGAGTTCCATGATAATGATGTGGAGGTTTATCCTCCTAAATTATATTTCAGTGCTGAACACATTGACATCAATGCTGAGTGCATTGTCGATCATGCCACCTACATCAGTGCAATTCCAGCTAGTAGCAGGGTTAATGCTGTCAAAATTGAAGTCAGTGCCAACCAAGCACATCACCTTACCCCCTAATCCACCTATTCCTTCCTAGTTCACGCAAAGCAACATCTCCATTGGTGACACAGGATATGTCATCTCATAATGTTAGGGCCATGGCAGCATTAGTGGCCAACTTGCGCTCAGTCTCCGTGGAGGACATTTGCAAAGCTGCAATAGTGGACATCTCACTATTGTCTGGAGGGGAGGATTCCTGACTCGACAGCAACTTTGGCCAATCAGTACTACAGTTTCTGTTTTAGGGAGTAGAATCCAACTCCATCCCCCCTAGGCCCATTCTGATTTCTCTTTGGGCTAACTTTAAACTAAATAAATAAATATAAAATACAAAAGACCTGTTGCCAACAAAATTATTATTGGATTGCCCCTGTTGGGAAACAATTGTTTTCCCTTTTTGTTTAAGGTAGCCTGTAACTAGGGCGCCCCATATGTGAGGACTTATTTCTTGCTTGTCTACGGAGAAAAGGTAGTAACTCACCTGTAGCAAGTGTTCTTCTTGGACAGCAGGAAAAGTCCTCACAGTCCACTCACCTGTCCTAGGAGCTATATTCTACTATAGCTATAGTATAAGACTGAAGAAACATGGCGCCATGGAGGCGTTGAGCAGGAAGATGACACGCATACCTGGAGGAGAGTTCCAGAAAGTGCAAGGAATGCTCCCACATGGGCTCTGAGGACTTTTACTGCTGTCCAAGAAGAACACCTGCTACAAGTGAGTAACTATCTTTTCCTGTTTCTGCATATCAATCATAACCCTTGTTCTAAAGAAATACAGCTTGGTTAGATGCTTTAGTGTGTATGAATTATGGGCATTAGTTAGTATTCCATTTCTTGTTAAGCTAATTGAGATCAGTGTTACCCCTGACACCGATATCTTTCGGGGGGAAACAAAGGATCTAGATCAGGGCATCTAAAAGGTTTAGGGAGCCCTCTTCTCTTCTCATCTGTCTCACGTCTCCCCCAGCCTCTCCTTTTTTTTCTCTCTCTCTCTCACTCATAACCCTGCCAGCTCCTCCCCTATCACTGTTTCTCTTTCCCTCCACAAAGTCACTCCCCACCAGTTGCTCTTTCTCTCTACCTCAGCCCCTCTGCAGTGGTTTCTCTCCCCCATAGGGCCGGCCCTAGGGTTGGTTCAAAGTGCTGGCACCCTAGGCAAACCTTAAGACTTATGCCCTCCTGGTTGTCAGAATCTGTTGTTTTACCTTTGAATGCCGTGTTCCCCTCCACTCACCCCCCCCCCCCACTAAAAGAAGAATCTTCTACCCTAGACAGCTGCCTGGTTTGCTTTTTGGTGGTGCTGGCCCTGCCTCTCCCAGTCCCTCCCCATCAGCTTCAATCTAGAAGTTTTCTTCTGTCTCACTCTGTCTTCACAGCCCATCTCCTTAAGTATATTTGTCATGATATACCACATATCAGCAAAATATTTATGTAGCTTGCAATATTTAAAATAGGAAAAGGAAAACTGCATTACATAAAAAGAGCAAAATATATCCATAGAAGGGCAAAATAAGGGAATAGGGAGGCGTAATTAGGTACACTTCATCCCTGGACCAACAGGAAATTATGGTACCCCTTGGGCACTAGTCACTGGAATCATAGAGAAAGGTTGATTTAGTCACCAAATGCTGTCTTGAAATAAAAAGTTTTAAGGCCTGTTTTGAATTCTTTTAAAAGTGGACTCCATTCTAAGGTCCATGGGTAATGTATTCCAAAGGACTGGGCCACTACACCGAATGCACAACTTATAATAGCTTGCCAATGGAATAGGAAGGAGAAGATTAAATGTAGAAAAGGTGCTACAGATGTTAAGAATATAAGAACATAAGAAATGCCATACTGGGTCAAATCAAGGTCCATCAAGCCCAGTATCCTGTTTCCAACAGTGGCCAATCCAGGTCACAAGTACCTATCAGTTTCTCAAAAAGACATACAGGTTCCATAATGCTTGTACTGGGGCAAGCAGTGGACTACCTGGGTCCTCTTTATTAATGGTTTATGGACCTTTCTTCAGGAACTTGTCCAAACCTTTTTTAAATCCAGCTACACTAACAGCTTTTACTACATCCTCTGATAACAAATTCCAGAGTTTGATTACGTGTTGAGTGAAAAAATATTTTCTCCTATTAATCTTAAACGGGTTACATTGTAGCTTCATTGCATGTCCCTTAGTCTTTCTGCTTTTTGATGGTGTAAAGGATCGATCTAGGTTTACCCGTTCCACTCCATTCATTAATTTATAGACCTCTATCATGTCTCCCCTCAGCCATTTCTTTTCCAGATTGAAAAGCCCTAACCTTTTAAGCCTCTGCTCATAGGGGTATCCTTCCATCCCTTTTATGATTTTGGTGGCTCTTCTGTGTACCTTTTCTAATTCCGCTATATCCTTTTTAAGATACAGTGACCAGAATTGCACACAATATTCAAGGTGCAGTCACACCAAGGCATTATAATATCCTTTGTTTTATTCTCCATTCCTTTCCTTAGGATTCTTAGCACCCTCTTGGCCACCGCCACACTCTGGGTGGAGGGTTTCAGCGTGTTATCCTTGATGACACCTAAATCTTTTTCTTGGGTGGTGGTTCCTAATGTGGAACCTGGCATCATGTAACCATAGTTTGGGTTGCTCTTTCCTAGGTGCATAACTTTGCACTTGTCCACATTAAATTTCATCTGCCATTTGAACTTCCAGTCTTCCAATTCATCAAGGCCCTCTTGCAATTTTTCACAATCGTCTTGAATTTTAACAACTTTGAATAATTTTGTGTCATCTGCAAATTTGACTACTTCACTTGTTATTCCCATTTCCAGTTCATTTACGAATATGTTAAATAGCAATGGACCCAGCACAGAACCCTGGGTACTCCACCATTCACCTTTCTCCATTGGGAAAATTGGCCATTGAGCCCAACCCTCTGCTTTCTATCTTTTAACCAGTTCCTGATCAACAGTAGTACACTGCCTCGTATCCCATGACTTTTTAACTTCACCAAGAATCTTTCATGAGGAACTTTGTCACAGGCTTACTGAAAATCCAGATACAGTGTATCGACTGGCTCACCTATGTCTACCTGTTTTTCACACCTTCAAAAAAATATAACAGATTAGTAAGACATGACATTCTTTGGCTAAAGCCATGTTGGCTTTCTCCCATTAAGCCATGACTACATGTTCAGTAATTTTGTTCTTTATAATGGTTTCTACCATTTTTACCAGTATGGATGTCAGGCTCACTGGCCTGTAGTTTTCCGGATCACCCCTGGGACCCTTCTTAAAAATTGGCGTTATGTTAGCCATTCGCCAAGCTTCAGGTACTATAGATGACATTAATGATAGTTCACAGATTACTAATAGTAAGTCTGTAATCTCATATTTCAGTTTTTTCAACACCCTTTGATGTATACCATCCGGTCCAAATGATTTGCTACTGTTTAGTTTATGAAATAGTTGTAATATATCTTCCCAGTTTATCAATATTTCTTTCAATTTTTCCAATGCATTATCTTTAAATACTGTTTCAGTCATGAGTAACTTCCCTACATCATCTTCAGTAAAGACCGAAGCAAAGAATTCATTCAGTCTCTCCACTATGACCTTGTGCTTTCTTAGTGCCCCTTTTACCCCTCTATCATTTAATGGTCCAGTTGACTCCCTCACAGATTTTTTGCTATGATGCACTTGAAAAAGTCTTTATTATGTGTTTCTGCTTCCACAGCAAGCTTCTTCTCAAATTCTCTCTTTGCCTGCCTTATCAATGCCTTGCCATCTAACTTGTCAGTGCTTAGGCTGTTTCCAGTTTTCATCATTTGGCTACGTTTTCCATTTTCTAAAATTTTCTTTTTTGGCTACAACAGCCTCTCTGACCTCACCTTTAAACCATGCTGGCAGTTTTTCGGACTTCCTTCCAACTTTCTTAAAGGGTGGAATACAGCTGGTCTGAGCTTCTAAGATAGTATTTTTAAACAACGACCATGGTTGATGTAAATCTTTAACCTTTGTAGCTGCTCCTTTTAGTTTTTTCTTAACTATTTTCCTCATTTTATCGTAGTCTCCCTTTTGAAAGTTAAAAGGCAGTACTGTGGATTTCCTTGCTGTCCTTCCTCTATTTATGAAATCAAACATGATCATGCTTTGATCACTATTGCCAAGTGGCTCCCAACACCCTTATCTCTTGTACCAGATCTTGTGTGCCACTAAGGACTAGGTCCAAAATAGCTTCCTCTCTTGTCTGTTCATGAGACAGCTGATCCAAGAAGTAGTCATTTATTTCATCTAGAAACTTTATCTCCCTGTATGTCCTGCTGTGACACTGACCCAGTCGATACCAGGATAATTGAAATCACCCATTATTAGTACAGTATTGTAAGTTTTGTTAGCTTCGCTGATGTCTTTGAGCATTTCATCATCTATTTGTTCATTTTGGCCAGGCAGTCGGTAGTACACCCCCACTGCCATCGCCTTCCCCTTTTTACATGGAATTTCAATCCATAGAGATTCTACCATATAGTTTGTTTCCTGCAACATTTTAATCCTGTGTGAATCAATGCCCTCTCTAACATACAGCACAGCACAGCACCTCCACCAATTTTATCTACTACACATAGGTTTTTGGGGGCAAAGTTAATGATGGGGAATGATCTTTTTGAGTAGAATTGGCAGAAGTAACTATAGAGCAAATTTTAGAGAATTTTAACTTTATCTAAAAAGGCAGTGGCAAAATCCTCCATTATAGGATCAGTAGATTACAGCAAAAAAATGGGGGGCTTAGGATGAGCCACCTCCTTGATGATTCTGAATAATCTTTGAGAATTGGAATAAGAGTTGATCAAAGAAGAATAATTCTTTTTTTTAGATTTAATAACCATGGAATAAACCTTAGCACACTCCTTGTAGAGGGCCAGTTGTGAGAGAGACCTATCCTTACAGCAGGCTGGTCAGCGTGCTGAAGCAGTTTTTTGAGATGGTGTAGACCTGGTTTATACAGGGCTGAGCTGGTTTGAATGGGACAATCTGTTGTTAAAGTTGAGCTGTTCTATGGAGAACTTTTCAAAATATAGTCCCTTGCATCATGGCCTGTTCCTCCAAGGGAAGAGCTGAAAAATTGTCAAGGAAAGTCTGCAGTCAGAGGCCAGGGAGTCTGGTTGAGGTGTATGTAAATTCCTAATTATCCTTGTTATAGGAGTGACTGAATTGGTAGGGGAGGGAGGGGGACATGCAGAGGTAAAGAAAATCAGAAAGTGATCCATCCATGGCAAGGGAGTGGGAGTAAGATTATTGATTTTATTTACAGAGTGATCAAAAGTGAAGATGAGATTGTTTAGATGGGAGGCCTTGGCCGTGGCTAACAGTTATGTCCTCATCTAAACTAGAGTGTTGTCAGTGTTGATGCTAGTCACCCAGTAATATGAATTAAGAAGAGATTATTTTTATTTTATTTATTTAAAGGGTATTTATATCCCACCTTATCCTTCAATCAAGGCAGTGTACACAGCAAACAATCAATTTAAATTGGCATTTGTGTTCTCATGTGTTCTTATACTCTACAGTGAATGTGTGTGAGTGTGGGTAGGTTGACTGGAGTGCGCTATTTACAGCATGAGCTTTTATACAGTGTTATGTGTAATGAGCATGCAGGTAAGTCATTAGTCCGGGGTTGGTGATCCCATTATGTGTTCAGGCTGTAGTGCTCCATGAAGAGCAAAGTCTTTAGTTGCTTTCGAAAGTTCTTAGTGTCATCTGTCGATCGAAGTTCATCGGGGAGTGCATTCAACATTATAGGTGCCGCCATTGATAGTGCTCTTCGTGCGGTAGACTTGCGCGCCTTTGTGTAGTCTTTTGGAGTGTTGATTATGTTTATGTTTATTGATTTGATTGACCGCCCTTCAAAATAGCAGAGCGGTTTACAATGATAATAAAATATTACAGTAACAGCAAGGCACAAGGCCGGAAAAGTAGAAAGAAAGTTACAATTACTTTGTAGAGAGAAAATGGGAGAGCAGGTTGATATCAAAGGGTATAGGAAAAAAGGTTAGGGGTGAGAGGAGGGAGGGCCAAAGGCAAGGGAGAAAAGGTGAGTCTTTAGATCCAGCTAGAAGGTAGGGTGATGATGTCCGATGTGGCTCTCCTCCTAGGTCTTGCGCTGGTGTCGGGTTGTATGAGAGGTTGGAGGCTGAGTGCTGAGTTCCTGTGTTTGATTCTGAATATATTTAGGATTGTTTTGTATTTGATGCGGGAGCTGATTGGGAGCCAGTGGAGGTCTTTTAGTATGGGGGTGATGTGGTCTTGTTTTGATGATCTGGATATTATTTGTACCGCTGTGTTTTGGGCCATTTGTAGTGGTTTGAGTGACTGTTTAGGCATGCCGATATGGATCGGGTTGCAGAAGTCAAGGATGGGAGTTATTAGGGCTTGACAGACTGTGCGGAAATGATCTTGCGTGAGGAGGGGCTTGCGGCGTCTGATTATTCTCATCTTGAAGTATGCGTTTTTGGTGGTCCTGCTGATGTGTGACTGTAGGTTTATCTCTCTGTCGAGTGTCACTCCGAAGTATTTCACTTCCTGTTTTAAAGGTATTGTTGTATAGTTGACATTGATGGAGGGTGAGGGATGAAGCTGGTGTTTCGTGTAATGAGAAGTGCTTCTGTCTTGTTGTAGTTTATGTTCAGGTTGTTGTCTTGGAGCCAGTTGGACATGTGGTTGAGGCAGTCTATTATTTTGATGTAGTCAGGGTTGTCGAGGTTGACTGGGGTGTAAATCATGATGTCCTCTGCATATATTGTGTAATGTATCTTGTGTTCTTTCATGATGTTGCAAATCGGTTGAATATAGAGGTTGAATAGTAGAGCGGATAGGGCGGAGCCTTGTGGTACCCCTTGTTTGATCTTTGTGGGTCGTGAGGTGTTGGAACCAGTCTTAACCTGGAACTGTCTGTCTGTTAGGTAAGAGTTGAACCAGCTTAGGGACAAGTGAGATATCAAATCAAGTAGGTCAGAAAAAATCATTGAAGTTAAAAGGGGCAGCAGATAAACAAGAAGTCTAAGGGTGAAGAAACGGGAAAGTGAAAAGTTAAGCCTGCAACAAAAATGAGAGAAGGGGGGTATTAATTAAACCAATGGATAATTTGCTGAAGTAGATGATAGTCAGCCCTACACATCTGTTATGTTCCCAAATGATCTGAAAAAATAAAAAACAAGGGGGACAGGCTTGGGATAGATATATCGTCATTGGCTTTGATTAAGCGATGGGGCTTTGCTCAAAGGTCCCCTTCTTTAGGGAACTTAAGGAAGTTCAATGGATAGCAAAAGCATCTGCAGTGGTGGCTGCCTCTTTATAGGATAAGTTACCTGTAGAGAGAAGGATAGAGTGGAGGTGTAGCCTATTGGTTAGGGCAACAGGCTGAAAACCAGGGAAGGCAAGGTTGAAATCCCATTGTGACTCACTGCTCAGATCATGAACAGTCCAACTGGTTTCACAACTCCCAAATAGCTTCACATATCAGTTTGTCAATGCCTCCATCACTCCTAGGCAAACATTCTGTAATGAACTTTAACAAAGAAAAATAGATGTAGATGAAGAGAACTCTGCTCTATTTTACGCTTATGCTATCAACTGAAATCTGAAGTTCATTACAGAATGTTTGCCTAGGAGTGATGGAGGCAAACATTTGGGCAGTCTGTCCATGAAAACTTTATTTCTTGTGGAGAATGTGATTTTGTTTTTAAATGTGACTCGCACCTAGGCAGGAAACAGGGCAAACCGAATACCCCTCTTAGCAAGTTCGGAGCAAAAAGTGCCATGGCGTCTCTTCTCTGCCACCCCTAGTGGAATAGTCATTAAAAAGAGGAATCTTTGTATTTCAGCTCCCTTTTAGCTTGGTATAAGCCCATTAGCTTATATTTCTCTATGAAGTTAAGCACTTGGGTTATTTCCAGCCTAGGCTGCACTGCCTTCTCCATCCACGGGCCAACTCGATGTGCATGCTCTACCACCATGCCACTCTCTCCTTCATATAGGCCCAATGAATGAGGTAGCCAGCAGTCAATGATTTCCTGCAACTCATCTTTCTTTATAGACTCCAGGAGGCCAATTATTTATATGTTATTTTGGTGGCCCTTGTTTTCTTTATCATCTAGCCTCTCTAGCAGCACCTTTTGACTCTGCTCCAGTGCAGCAATTATGGCCTCCATGGTCTCTGCCTGATCCTCTTGCCTTGCCAGATGTAATTTTGGTAATTTATCATACAGCACTGCCATGAGGCTATGGGTAAGCTCCATAATCACCTGATCATGCAAGATGAAAATTAGGGCTATGTTCTCGGCTACCATCTTAGCTTCTCTTTCTCTCTGTCTTTTATGGCTTTGTTTTTTTGCTAGCATGCCCCAATCCCTCACACTTCTTTCTGTCACCAGTACTCTGTGCATGCAAACAATGGTATCTCATTCGGTTCAAAAATGGGGTTAATTATCGCAGCTCACAACCATGGATTTAAAGGTTTTGTGGGGGAGAAGAACAAAGCTAAGCTCAGGGACATCCACTCAGTCTGGCCTTATCACTTAACCTCCTCTTAGTGTACCATGACAACAACAGAAATCAAGGCATTTCTGAGCAAGCCCATGGTGGTTCCAAACTGGCCATCACACACCCAGTCCATAGGAAGGTATGTAAAAATTACAACTGAGGCTGCTAGTCATGTGTGCAATCAGGAGAGGAGGTAACATTATATTAGGGGTTGGATGGTCAGCAGGGCGCTCATGAGCCAAAACAGAAGTAAACAAGATATGGCTTCTTTGCTAGATTTTGTTAAATAACATTAAATTAACTACATAAATGACATTTAAAGACAATTATGTGGCTTCAGGTGGTACTCAGACTATTTGTGTGTTCAAATAAATATTAATTAATTTCCATATAGTTCAACTGTGATTTGATGTAGGTAAGACTCACTTTAAGCATTTTCTGAAGATAGCTTTATATTCGGCATACAAAACTGCAAATTTGGTCACTAGTAGTTTGTAAAGTTTGGAAAAATAAAAATCTACCCCTAAAATTGACATGCCCTAATATTTATTAATATTAATATTTCTGTGAGCAAGAAGGTCAACTCTATGTAGAAAGTCCAAATGGCTCCTGGATTCAAGAAACTCCAGCTTCCTCACCATTGCATTGTAGTTGAATCTGCTCTCAAAAAGGGCTAGAAGCTCCAAGTCACACTCTTTGATGCCCCCAGAGACATTTTTGAGAGAAAAGTTTATCAGAACTCTGTTTACCTCCTGCTTGGCATCCTACCCCTCTACATAGGCATTCAGTTGCGGAATACCATGGGCAGCCTAGAGGAGTATGCTAATTTTATCCTTCCAGAGAAAACTGCAAATTTCCACTCTTTAGTGGAACAAGAGGATAAGAATGGAAATACATAATTCAAGCAATTTATGATGATTTTGATATGGCATAGAGAGCTTCTGTCATGAATATTGGTGCCCTCATGGCTCAGGGCCTCAGACTTACAGCTGAATATGCAGGACATGCTGTGCCATGCTGTGGACAGAATCTCTTCAGAGACAAAGTTCAGGAGCATGCTACCTTGATCAAGGAGCACAGCAACGCTTTGAGGATCCTCTCCAGGCCCACCTCTGACATGGCCTCCATTTTAAGAGGCTTCAGAGTGGAGGGCAGAGGAGAATCTGCTAGTCTTGCAGGTATAGGTCTCTTCCTCCACCCTGCTCTTTCCATACTAAGCAGACTTCTCATCTCTATCCAAGGCAACAGAGTGCTTCAGAGGCTCAACCAGATCCTCAGCCAAAACTTATGAATATAAGATATGCCATACTGGGTTAGGCCAAAGGTCTATAAAGCCCAGTATCCTGTTTCCAGCAGTGGCCAATGCAGGATGCAAGTATCTAGTAGGTTCCCAAAAGGTAAAGCGATTCCATACTGCTTATTTCAGGGGTAAACAGTGGATTTACACATTCCACTTTAATAATAGTTCATGGACCTTTTCCTCCAGGAACTTATCCAAACCTCCTTTAAACCCCGCTCACTCACAGCTACATCCTCTGGCAAAGAATTCCAGTATTTGATTTTGCATTGAGTGAATAAATATTTTTTCCAATTAGTCTTAAATGTGCTACATTGTAGGAGTAAATAACTGAACTCATTATTTTATAGACCTCTAACATATCTTCCCTCAGCTAACCTAATCTTATGACCTAACCTTTTATGTTTTCCTTGTAGGGGTATCCTTTGATCCTCTTTATCATTTTTGTCACTCTTCTCTGTACCTTTCTAATTCTGCTATATCATTTTTTAGATATGGTGATCAGAACTGCACAATGGAGGAATATAGAAGCTTTATAATATCCTTGGTTTTATTCTGCATTCCTTTCCTTAATGATTCCTAGAATTCTATTTGCTTTCTTGGCTGCTGCTGCACACTGAGCAGAGGATTTCAACATATTATCTACAGTGATGCCTAGATCCTTTTCCTGGGTGGTGATTCCTAATATAGAACCTTGCATCATTTATTTGTAGTTTGGGTTGTTCTTCCCTAAATGTATAACTTTGCTTTATGCACATTAAATTTCATCTGTCATTTGGACACCCAGTCTCCCAATTTCTCAAGATCCTCTTGCAATTCACCACAATCTCTTGTGATTTAACAACTTTGAATAATTTTGTGTCATTTCCATTTCCGGGTCATTTATGAATATGTTAAAAAGCAGCAGGCCTAGCACAGATCCCTGAGGTGTTCTACTAGTCCCCTTTCTCCATTTAGCAAATTGGACATTTAACCTGTTTCCTATTTTTTTAACCAGTTCTGAATCCACAATAGTACACTAACTCCTATCCTATGACCTTTTTAATTTTCTGGGGTGAGGTTTTGACTGGCTCCTTGTGAACATAGCCAATTTTCCTGTGCTTCCAGCGAGACCCAGTATGAGAGAGGATCACCTCTTTCATAGAAGGTGGCCCCTAATCACCTCCGACAGTTGGATATTCACAATAATCCACCAGGGTTATTGATTACACCTATTCAAAATTCCAACAGCAGGAGCTACTTCTTAAGAAAATTTCTACCCTTTACCTGTGCCACCCAGAGAAGGACAGGGATTTTATTTAAGGCATTTCCCGGTGCTGAATAAAACGGGAGGCTTCTGCCTCATTCTAGATTTGAGAGATTCTTTTTAACATCTTTGTTAGTGATATAGCGGAAGGGCTGTCGGGTAAGGTTTGCCTCTTTGCAGATGATACCAAAATCTGCAATAGAGTGGACACCCAGGAAGGTGTAGATAACATGAGGAGGGATCTAGCTAAGCTTGAAGAATGGTCTAGAATTTGGCAGCTGGGATTTAATGTTAAAAAATGTAAGGTCATGCATTTGGGCTGCAGCAACCCAAGGGAGCAATACAGTATAGGAGGTGAAGTACTTTTGTCCACTAAAGAAGAGCGGGACCTAGGCGTGGTTGTGTCTGATGATCTTAAAGTAGCTAAACAGGTAGAAAAGGCGACGGCAAAAGCTAGAAGGATGATTGGATGCATACGGAGAGGAATGGCTAGCAGAAAAAAGGAGGTGATAATACCTCTGTATAAGTCTTTGGTGCGACCTCATTTGGAGTATAGTGTGCAATTCTGGAGACCGCACCTTCAAAAGGATGTGAACAGGATGGAGTCGGTGCAGAGGGTGGCTACTAAAATGATTAGTGGGCTTCATTATAAAGCATATGAGGACAGACTTAAGGATCTTAATATGTACACCTTAGAGGAAAGGCGGGATAGAGGTGATATGATTGAGATGTTTAAATACCTTCGTGGCATAAATGTTCAGGGAGAGAGCCTCTTTCAATTGAAAGCAAGTTCTGCTACGAGGGGACATGGGATGAGGGTGAAGGGAGATAGATTCAGGAGTGATATGCGGAAATATTTCTTTACGGAAAGAGTAGTGGATCCATGGAATAGTCTCCCAGTGGAGGTGGTAGAGATGAGGACAGTAACTGAATTCAAAAAAGCATGGGACAAACACAGAGGATCTCTAAAGGTTAAAAGTGGACTGTTGTAGTTGTTGATATGGAAGGACAGACTAGATAGGCCATGTGGTCTTTTTCTGTCATCATGTTTCTATGACTTGAAAACCTTTCTTGAAAAGGAAAAGTTCAGGATGCTTTCTCTTGACTTTGTACTCCTATATCTTCAAAAAGGGGATTGGCTCTGCCTATGCACATATTCAGATGCATCCAAGTTATAAAAAGAATCTCTGTTTTGTTGTAGGCCAGACCACTTCCAATATTGCGCTCTGCCTGTTGGCCTCACTTCTGCTCCACATGTGTTCACCAAGTGCCTCAAAGTCGTCATAGCATTTCTACACAGACTAGGAGTGCGTGTATATCACTACTTCGATGATTGGCTAATCAAGAACACCTCAAAGGAAGGAGTTCAAGAATTCATACACACTGCCATCTGAGTGTTAGAGCTATTAGGGTTCATCATAAACTGTTCATACTCCGAAGTGAACCCGTCAATAAATTGGAATTCATTGGAGTCTTGCTAGAGACAATTCTGGCAAGAGCTTTTCTTCTTCCAGACTGACTCATGTGCTTGATGTGTAGCAGGTGAAGGAAATTCACATGAGTTAGCAGGTTTTGGCAACAACCATGTTGAGAGTGTTAGACCATATGGCATCAACAGTTCATGTCATTCCCATGGCTCATCTTCATTTCAGACAATCTCTGTGGAATCTGTGCACTCAGTGGACACACTCCATTGACTCACTCCATTCACACCCTCAGAGATGTCACCAAGAATTGGGCAAAAGACGCTCCTTTTCAGGAGCCCCCTTATCAAAAGCTTCTGGTGTCCAAGTTGGTTTGGGGAGCTCATCTTGATGGGTTTCACACTCAAGGCTTGTGGTCCCCCTAGGAAAATCTCCATCATATAAATTTCCTGGAACTGACAGCAATTGCAAATGCTTTGAAGGCTTTCAGAGATTTATTAACCAACCAAATTGTCATGATCCAAGCAGACAACCAAGTAACAATAGTGTGCATCAACAAGCAGGGAGGAATGGTCCCGTTCCTCTATGTTGGAAGACTGTCAGATTGTGGAATCTTGCAATCTCTCATGAGATGTCATTACGTGCCATTTATCTGGCAGAAGATGACATTGTTCTGACTGACAGTCTAGGCCAAGTTTTCATCTACATGAATGAACTCTGGACAGGGTGGTAGCACAGTCTGTCTTTCAAGACTAGGGTACCCCCTCAATAGACCTCTTCTCAACTCCCTAGAAAAAGGTAGTCCCTCAGTTCTACTCCAGAATAGTGGCATATGGCAAACTAGCCTAGGACACTTTCCTCTTTTATTGGGGAGGAGGGACTTCTGTATGTGTATCCACCAATTCCTCTGATAGTGAAAACTCTTCTGAAACTTCAACAAGACAGAGGCGCAATGATACTCATTGCATCTTTTTGACCCAGACAGCCATGGTTTCCTCTGTTAGAATATTTATCTAGGGGGCGGGGCCTGCATCTCAACCGAATGGCAGCTTAATTCCTTTGCTCGAGGGCCAGATGGAAAGATAGAGTGGCCTCCTCTCTTATTTTGACTCCTAGTGTGGTGAGACATACCAATATCGGAAGGTGAAATGTCCCCGCTTAAACCTGCTAGGTTGGAATATACCTAAAAATATACTTCCAGGAGCCAAATAAGTCTAGAACACAAAACCCCCAAACTAGGCACAAAAATGCAAAAAGCACAAAAATAGTATAACAAAAAAGCAAAAGCCAACATGTGAGAGAAAATCAGAGCCTGCTTGGATACAAAACATATCATACAATAAATAGAGGAAAAAAGACCTCAGTCAACCCTCTAATCAACATGCGTAAGGAGGCAGAGTCTGTCATGGGACAATCATGCCACACTAATCGATAAGACTCTATAAACATCAGCGGTCAAAAAAACCTCTATAAAAAAAATGAACAGGTACGGCATTGAAAGCGAACAGTCACAGCATAACAGCATAAAAAATAGCAGCATGGAACAGCAGGAACATGAACAGAATGCAAAGAACTTATCTGAAGAGCCAAAAATCAATGCAGAACTGCACCACTATGTTCATGAAGAAATTGCAGCTCATCGAAGTAGTGCACTGCAATGGTCGAGCTGCAAGAGCGCCGACGGAGCCCTCATGCGGAGCAATTCCCCAGCTTTCAAAGAAAGTTTTTGGGATTGCATCGCAGATGCGCGGTCCCCTTCCCGCCCAAGGGTGCCATCTTGCTCAGTCTCCCTTTTTCCACGGAGCCCAATGGACGTTGTCCCTAAATCCTTGTAGAAAAAGTGCGTCAAAACTTGGAAGAAATTTTGAATCTTCGACCAGTTCGACGTCGGTTCCCCTTCCCGCTCCAACTCGGTACACCAGTATCAAGTCCAGTCACTTTTTTGCGTTTTTGTCCTTAGAGACTAGCGTGCGCGCTCTTTTTTATTTTCACTGGCAGCCCGGTCCTTCGACCTTGCAGGGGCCCTTTTACCCCTGATGGCTGCCAGCGGGTTTAAAAAGTGGGATTGGTGTAAGAGGTTAATGTCCCTCACCGACACACGCAACTGCTGTCTCCGATGCCTCGGGCCTGACCATGACCCGAAGGTCTGTGGCCCATGTGGGAAAATGTCCTCTAAGGCACTTAGAAGTAGGCAGCAGCAGCGTGAAAGGATTTTCTCGGAGTTCGCATCTGCCTGGATCCGGACCTCATCAGAAGCCTCGACGTCTCGGGAACTGGCTGAACCCGAGCAGCGTCGGGGGTCTTCTGAACGGGGGTCTCCCTCCCAGGAACACCGGAGAAAGAAGAAGCCCGTGAGAGTGGCGTCATTGGATGTCTCCGATCGCCCTGGGCCCTTCAAAGCCAGGTCACGGAGTCCTGACCTCCGCCCCAGGTCCTCGGAGTCGGAGCGGCCTGCAAAGGTACCTCGCACGGAGCTGGAGATGCCGAGGCGGGTAAGTGCTGTTGTCCTCGTGGACTCCCCTCCGGGGGAGCTGGTGTCGGGCCCAACAACATCAGGGCCCGAGCCGGAGGCTGCGGAGTCTTCTGAGCTCGGTCTCAGGATGACGGCCCTGGAGCACAGCATGTCTGCCTTCCTGGAGCAGCAGCTGACGCTGATAGCCAGTCTCACCAGTCCATCCGCCCCGACCACTGGGACCTCGACTTCCAAGTCAACCCCGGAGGCCGAGCTGATCCTCGAGACTCTTCGGACTCGAGTCGATCCTCAGCCAAGGTCTCCCTCGACCTCCCGCTCGGGACCGAGGTCATTGACGCCGGTGCTCTTGGTGTCGGGGCAGTCAGGGCCGGAGCCCCTCGATTCCTCCTTGGAGGGATCGGCATGGGAGACGGAAGATGAGGAGTCCCCTGACACCCATCGGACCCGGTATGTCCCAATGGACTCACCAGGTTCGGAGCCTTGGAGAAGGTCCCCTTCGGAGGATACCCTGTTCTCAGACTTCGTCAGGGACATGGCCAAGGCTTTGGCATTCCCAGCGGATACCGAAGAGGAGCCTCAAGCTGAAGAGCTCGATGCCCTCCAGTATGACTTTCGCCCGAAGGAAGCCCTTACTGTGCCGGTTCCTCCTATGCTGAAACGGCTGATGCTCCACATGTGGGAGTCACCGGCCTCGATGCCGGTTCTAAGCAAGCGGGTTGATTCCATCTATCGAGTCCGCAAGAGCCCTGGGTTCCAAAAGACACAGCTACCGCACAACTCCATGGTTGTGGAATCGGCCATGCATAGGCTCAAGAGCCAAAAAATGCACTCCTCGG
Source organism: Ichthyophis bannanicus (assembly GCA_033557465.1). Lineage (NCBI taxonomy): Eukaryota > Metazoa > Chordata > Amphibia > Gymnophiona > Ichthyophiidae > Ichthyophis > Ichthyophis bannanicus. Next base: position 606,411,653 of record CM066031.1, on the reverse strand, counting down.
TGCCTCCTGGCTGGGAGGCCCGGAACCTGGACGCCCTCGGCAGAAAATGCTTCCAAGGCTCGATGCTTTCATGCCGTGTCCAAACCTACCAGCTGTACATGGGCATGTACTTGAGGGACCTGGCAAAGGAGATTGCCTGGTTCTCAACTGGCCTCTCTGAGGCATCCTTGCAGCGCTTCAATGCCTTGTCCACCGGGATTCGGGAGTACTCATAAGAACATAAGATATGCCATACTGGGTCAGACCAAGGTCCATCAAGCCCAGTATCCTGTTTCCAACAGTGGCCAATCTAGGTCATACGTACCTAGCAGTTTCCCCAAAAGACACAGGTTCCGCAATGCTTGTACTGGGTCAAGCATTGATATCCTGGGTCCCTTCTTAATAATGGTTTATGGACCTTTCCTCCAGGAACTTGACAAAACCTTTTTTAAACCCAGCTACACTAACAGCCTTTGCTACATCCTCCGGTAACAAATTCCAGAGTTTGATTACACATTGAGTGAAAAAATATTTTCTTATTAGTCTTAAATAGTTTACCCTGTAGCTTCATTGCATGTCCCCTAGTCTTTTTATATTCTGATAACGTAAACAATCAATCTACGTTTACCTGTTCCACTCTGTTCATTAATTTATAGACTTCTATCATATCTCCCCTCAGCCGTCTCTTTTCCAGGTTAAAGAGCCCTAACCTTTTTAGCCTTTCTTCATAGGAGTAGCCTTCCACCCCCTTTACCATTTTGGTGGCTCTTCTCTGAACCTTTTCTAATAACGTTATATCCTTTTTAAGATACGGCGACCAGAATTGCGCACAATATTCAAGGTGCGTCTCACCATGGAACGATATAGAGGCATTATAATATCTTTTGTTTACTCAAAGTTCATATCTCAAGCGGCCTATGATGGCTTCGAGGCTTTGGCCCGAGTAGCCGCGGCCGGCATTGGTGCACGTCGCTAGGCCTGGCTAATGGCATCGGATCTGGAACCATGGATTCAGGACAAGTTGGTCGATGTCCCTTGCCGAGGTGACAACCTCTTTGGCAAACCCATGCCTGAGAAGGCTGCTGAGCTCGAGTTTGAGTACTTGACCCGGACAAGACTCTCAAAGAAGACTTCTGCCCCTTCTAAGAAGGGGGGCTCGGGTAAAGAGCCCTTTTTCCCGAGGAAGGGTACTGCTTACCACAACTACCCCACTTACCAGGCCACCCCAGCTCCCCATCAGGGGCAGCAGGCCAAGGGACAGGGGCATGGCCCACGTAAGCAGAAGGCCCCCAAGTCCCAGGCTCGGGCTCCTACCCAGCCGGGAGGGGGTTTTTGACTCCCATGGCATGGTCTCTCTTCCGCTAGTGGTAAGGTCTTGCACAGGAGGCAGGCCAACCCTTTACGCCCACAGGTGGACAGCCATCACCTTGGATATCTGGGTAATGCAAATAGTCCAAAGGGGCTATTTGCTGCACTTCAGCCAGATACCACCCTCCTCCTTTCCAGGAGAGCCTCTCAGACCCCCTCTTCACAGGGACCTCCTCTTGCCGGAATTGGCAGATCTTCTAGAGGATCAGGCGTTGGAACCAGTGCCCCACCACCTGCAGGGCAAGGGCTTCTATTCCAGGTATTTTCTCATACCAAAGAGAACAGGAGGCCTCAGACCTATCCTCGACCTAAGAAACTTAAAAATGTTCCTGGTGAGGGAAAAGTTCAAGATGCTTTCCCTTGGAATGCTGCTGCCTTACCTCCACCAGGGAGATTGGCTATGCTCCTTAGACCTGAAGGATGCCTATACACACATCCTCATACACCCAGATCACAGACAATATCTCAGATTTATAGTGGGAGGAAAACATTTTCAATACATGTTTCTACCCTTTGGCCTAGCCTCTGCTCCCAGAGTGTTTACAAAATGCCTGGCTGTAGTGACGGCCTTCCTCAGAAGTCAAGGAATTTTTGTCTTTCCTTACCTAGATGACTGCCTCATCAGGGGCCAGTCACCTCAGGAGGCCCAACAGGCCGCTTCTCACACTATCAACCTGTTGTAACATATGGGGTTTGTCATAAACCACGCAAAGTCCACTTTGCTCCCCACTCAAAACTTAGAGTTCATAGGAGCAAGGCTGGACACCCTTCAAGCGAAGGCTTACCTGCCGGAGGACAGGGCACAGAGGCTGCCTGCCCTGGCGCAACAGTTCAGGGGCAGAACTCAGGTCTCAGAGAGATACTTCTTGCGCCTTCTGGGCCACATGGCCTCCACGGTGCATGTGACCTCGAATGTCCGTCTCCACATGAGAACAGCTCAATGGTGCCTCAGAGATCAGTGGACTCAGGCCTCCGGCAGCCTCAGAGACAGGATAACAGTATCCAAACAACTGGTGAAGTCATTACAGTGGTGTTGTCAGCCACCCAAGTTGCTCGAGGGTGTGCTTTTTCAGACTCCCTCGCACACAAGGGTGCTGACGACAGAAGCCTCCTTGCTGAACTGGGGAGCCCATTGCCAAGGATCCTGCACTCAGGGGTTATGGTCTCCTCAGAAGTCCGCCCACCAAATCAACCTCTTAGAGCTGAGGGTGATCCGCCTAGCTCTTCAAGCCTTTGGTCATGTCCTCTCACATCAGTCTGTATTGATACAGACGGACAACCAGGTAGCCATGTTCTACGTGAACAAGCAGGGAGGTACGGGGTCTCGTATCCTATGTCAGGAGACAGTGGACCTCTGCTCCTTTGCCATCTGGCAGGGTATGTCTATCAAAGCAGTGTACCTGCCTGGTCAGGAGAACTACCTAGCAGACAAGCTAAGCAGGATTCTCCAACCTCACGAATGGCAACTGGATCCGGTGGTGGCCCAGCGGATTTTTCACCGTTGGGGACATCCGTCCATAGATCTATTTGCCAGTCCACAAAATCACCAACTGCCCATTTGCTCCAGATAGCCACATCCTCGGAGGGTGGCTGCAGATGCTTTCCTGATCTCCTGGTCAGGGGATCTCATGTATGCGTTTCCTCCCACGCCTCTGGTGGCCCGGACTCTGTTCAGAATCCTTTGGGACAAGGCGTCTGTCATTCTGGTAGCCCCCAGATGGACAAGACAGCCTTGGTTTCTGCTTCTCCTCCAGCTGGCAGTGGAAACCCCACTCCCACTGGGGACGAAGCCCGACCTCCTGTCCCAGGAGCAGGGCTCTCTCTTGCACCCCAACCACAGGTCCCTCAACCTGATGGCATGGCTGCTGAAAAGGTAGTGCTGGCTCCTCTCCTCCTACCTCGAAATGTGGAAGAAGTGTTACTGGCCTCAAGGAGGCAGTCCACTAGGAAATCCTACGCTTTGAAGTAGTGTAGATTTGAGGTATGGTGTAGCCAGCACAATGAAAACCCTTTCTCGTGCCTTGTACCAGTGGTGCTGCAGTACCTGCTTCACCTCTCAGAATTAGGTCTCAAGCCTAACTCTGTCAGGGTCCACCTGAGTGCTTTGTCAGCAAACTACTCGCCAGTGGAGGGGCAACCTCTTTTGGCTTGCCCCCTGGTGTCCAGATTCCTCAGAGGTCTGCTTCTGCTGAAACCCCCAGTTCGTCCTCCGGCAACTGAGTGGGATTTGAATGTGGTCTTACAGCAGCTTTCTCGCCCACCTTTTGAGCCAATGTCCTCTTGCCATCTGCGCTTCCTGTCCTGGAAGGTGCTGTTCCTGGTGGCACTCAGATCAGCCAGACGTGTGAGTGAGCTGCAAGCTCTCGTAACGGATAAACCTTACACAAGGTTTTATAGGAATAGGGTGGTGCTCCGCATTCACCCCAAGTTCCTTCCAAAGGTGGTCTCTTCTTTCCATCTCAACCAGGAGGTGATTCTTCCAACTTTCTTTCCCAGGCCGCATTCCAGCCGGCCAGAGGCAGTCCTGCATACTCTGGATTGTAAGAGGGCATTGTCCTTCTACCTGGAGCGTACGAAGGGACATCAAAGGGCGACTCAGCTCTTCATCTCGTATGACCCCAGTAAGCTGGGGTTACCTGTCTCCAAGGGCATGCTGTCCACTTGGGTGGCAGACTACGTTGCCTGGGTGTACAGGGCGGCCGACCTCCCGTTGCAGGGTCGAGTCACGGCCCACCGTGTCAGGGCTAAGGCGCATCAGTGGCTCACTCTTGCTCTGTTCCACTGGCAGACATCTGCCGGGCTGCAACTTGGTCTTCAAGCCAGACTTTTGCGGCCCATTACTGCCTAGATAGGGAGTCCTGACGGGACAGTGCTTTCGGCCAGGCGCTACTCCGTTTAGGCAACTCCAACCCTCCGACCCTTTGGTGTCAGGCTACCGGGAGGTGTTGCTTTCTCAGCTGAATTCCTATTGCAGCTGCTGCGGCTGTTCTAGAGGGAGCCATTTTCAGCTATGGGTTCTCGGTAGCCTTTAGCTAGGGAGTCCTATATGTGAGGACTGACTTCCTGCTTGTTCCTGGAGAAAGCATAGTTACTCACCTGTAACAGGTGTTCTCCAGGGACAGCAGGAATCAGTCCTCACAACCCTCCCTCCTTCCCTGGAGTTGCAGTCCTATTATTGTTTTTATTCATTTTGCCGTCTTTTTAGCTATGTCATTTGACTGAGCAAGATGGCACCCTTTGGCGGGAAGGGGACCGCGCATGCGCAATGCAATCCCAAAGGCTTTCTTTGAAAGCTGGGGAATTGCTCCGCATGAGAGCTCCGTCGGCGCCGTCACCCATATGTGAGGACTGATTCCTGCTGTCCCTAGAGAACACCTGTTACAGGTGAGTAACTACGCTATCTGGCACGTCTGAGGGTTACGGTCCATAACACCACTCGTACCTTTGAAGACCCAGAGGCTTTACACCATTTCCTGCAGTAATTTGAGAGAATGGACTTGTAGAGGTTGTAAAGACCCAGAGTGTGGCCACATTTCATAGAGACAAAGTATTTAGAGAGATCGGAGGTAGAGTGTGGAAGTGAACGCAAGGAGGTCTGTGAAGAAAAATTATGTAAGAAGAGAAAATGAAATTACAAATGATGAGGAATAAGAGGAATAAGATTTTTGTAAACAACTGTGGATAGCAGGTAGTTAGGGTGTATATTCCGAAATTAAGTAAAATAAGGAAGGCTAAATTAGATATGGTATGGATGTGATAACAGGAAACATAAAAAAAAAGACGAGAGAGGGAAGAGAAATCATATATGGGGGGGGGGGGGGTGTGTTAAAGAAGGAATACGAGAGGAATGGGCCCCGGGGTTGGTTGGGTATGGTTTCCGCACAAACTAAAAGTTGGTTTGTTATAGATTGTTATAAAGGTTGTGGGTACCCCTGGCTCGGGTTGTTAAAGTGTGGTTATAACTATAAAAGTGTCTGATAATAAGAAGATGATAGCTCTAAAGATGCTTAATTAGAAACATAGAAATATGACGACAGAAAAAGACCACATGGCCTATCTAGTCTGTCCTTCCATATCAACAACTACAACAGTCCCCTTTTTACCTTTAGAGATCCTGTGTTTGTCCCATGCTTTTTTGAATTCAGTTACTGTCCTCATTTCTGCCACCTCCACTGGGAGATTATTCCACGGATCCACTACTCTTTCTGTAAAGAAATATTTCCGCATATCACTCCTGAATCTATCCCCCTTCACCCTCATCCCATGTCCCATCGTAGCAGAACTTGCTTTCAATTGAAAGAGGCTCTCTCCCTGAACATTTATGCCACGGAGGTATTTAAACATCTCAATCATATCACCTCTATCCCGCCTTTCCTCTAAGGTGTACATATTAAGATCCTTAAGTTTGTCCTCATATGCTTTATAAATAGAAACATAGAAATATGACGACAGAAAAAGACCACATGGCCTATCTAGTCAAATTGGAAAAAGAGGAGAGCTAAGCCGGAAAATAGGGCTGGAGACATTGGAATAAGGAACAAAATAGAGTGAATTAACATAGTAACATAGTAAATGATGGCAGATAAAGACCAGTATGGTCCATCTAGTCTGCCCAGCAAGATGGCAGGAGTAGGTGCACCCCTTCCCATGTCTTTAGGGAGTAGGTGCACCCCTTCCCATGTCTTTGTTTAGTGGTGCACCCACCAGGAGTAGGTTAATGGTGAAACCTTTAAAAATTATCATTAAATGCGAAAGGGATTAATAACCCCATAAAAAAAAGAAAATATTAATTTATTGTAAGAAGGAGGAGGCGGATATTGTGTATCTACAAGAGACACATCTTACAACGGGGGAAAGTAACAAGTTGGAAGGAGGCATACATGATATAATCGTCATGGCATAAGCCCAAAAGAAAAAAGGAGGGGTTTGTATTTTGATTAAGAAAGTTTTAGCACCAATAGTCATACAAACAAGAATAGATAATGGAGGAAGATGGGCTAAAGCAGTGGTACAGATAGGGCAGACACAAATAGCTTTGCTAAATGTGTATGGCCCAAACACAGATAATCCTACCTTTTATCAGGCAGTAGCTGCGGAGATAATTAGTACTGCTCCAGTTCCAATTATAGTGGGAGGCGACTTCAATTTAGTGTTAGACTCACTACTGGACAGGCTCCCAGCCAGAATACAAAAACCAATGAGAGCTTTGGAAGTGCTTCGATCTATAATGACAGAGGCTGGTTTAGTGGAACCATGGCATGGCGTATCCAATACCCAACATACAAAGACTATACCTTCTATTCTGCCCCGCACAAATCACACTCAAGGATTAATTTTTTTTCTGATATTGAAATCCTTTATCTCAAGTCTCATAGACACAGAAATTAGACCAGCTGGAGTATCAGATCATGCCTCAATTACACTAACAATACGAAATATAGTCCCAAAACAAGGAAGGGGTAGATGGGCATTGGACCGAAGGCTTCTAGAGGATGATAAATTTATAACATACGTATGCACAATAGCATATAGATATCTACTTTAAAAATAATTTGCTTCAATGAAGTTTCTAACCTGGAAGATATTGTTTTTGGTGGCAGTTACTTCAGCACACAGTTCAGGCTCTAGTTTTTCCACAATAGGGTACTGCTGCATGCTCATCCTGAATTCCTTCTGAAAGTGGTGTGAGACTTTCACATTTACCAGTCAATAATCCTTCCAGAATTTTTCCCCAAACCTCATTCTCACAAAGGGAAAAGAGGGCTGCATGTGTTGGACTGCAAGATAGCTTTAGGCTTCTATCTGGAGCAGACTAAAGGCCACTCAGCTTTTTATGTCTTTTACCCCAACAGTGTGAGGGCTGCATAAGCAAATGTACTCTTTCAATTTAGTTAGCAGATTGCATCTCCTTCAGTTATGCCCAGACCGCCCTGAATCTTGAGGGCCATGTCATAGCTCATATGTTAGTGAGACGAGGAAGGGCAAAAGTGATATTGTTAGACTTAAGGGTGAAGGGAAGGAATATGTATAAACTGATGAGGATAAAGTGGAATTGCTTAACAAATATTTCTGTTCTGTGTCCAGGAGCAGGACCTCAGAAAACACCCAGAAACAGGAACAGAAGCGAGAGGGGCATATTGAACAATTTTCAGAAGACTGTGTTCGTGAGAAACTAGTTAAATTAAAGTAGACAAAGAGATGGGACCAGATGGGATACACCCAAGAATACTGAGGGAACTTGGGGACATTCTAGCAGCTCCACTGACTGACCTTTTCAATGCCTCGTTGGAATCGGGAGTGGTGCCAGAGGACTGGAGAGAGGCACATGTGGTCCCTTTACACAAAAGCGGAAGTAAGAATGTGGTTGAAAACTACAGGCCAATTAGTTTAAATTCGGTGGTGAGTAAATTATTGGAAGCACTGCTGAAAGAGAAAATAGTGAGGTTTCTGGAGACCAACAGATTACCGGATCCAAGGTAGCTTGGATTCACCAGAGGCAGGTCTTGTCAGACAAATTTAATTGATTTCTTTTACCAGGTGAACAGGGACTTGGACCAAGGGAGAGCCCTAGATGTGGTGTATTTAGATTTCAGTAAAGCCTTTGACACCGTTCCACACAGGCAACTTATAAACAAACTGAGCACCTTAGGGATGAACCCTAAAGTTACTGCTTGGGTTAGAAATTGGTTGAGTGGGAGGCAACAAAGGGTACAGGTAAATGGAGCTCACTCTGATGTGCCCCAGGAATCTGTCTTTGGTCCGATTTTTTTTAACATCTTTGTTAGTGATATTGCAGAAGGGCTATCGGGTAAGATTTGCGGATGATACCAAAATCTGCAATAGAGTAGACACCCAGGAAGGTGTAGATAACATGAGGAGGGTTCTAGCTAAGCTTGAAGAATGGTCTAGAATTTGGCAGCTGAGATTTAATGTTAAAAAAGCAAAGTTGTGCATTTGTGCTGCAGCAATCCAAGCGAGCGATATAGTATAGGAAATGAAGTACTTCTGTCCACAAAAGAAGAGCGGGACCTAGGCATGATTGTGTCTGATGATCTTAAAGTAGCTAAACAGGTAGAAAAGGCGACGGAGAAAGCTAGAAGGATGCTTGGTTGCATAGGGAAAGGAATGGCCAGTAGAAGAAAGGAGGTGATGTCGCCTCTGTATAAGTCTTTGGTGCAACCTCATTTGAATATTGTATGCAACTCTGGAGACCGCACTTTCAAAAGGCTGGAGTTGGTGCAGAGAGGGTGGCTACTAAAATGGTTAGTGGTCTTCATTATAAAGCATATGAGGACAGACTTAAGGATCTTAATATGTATACTTTAGAAGAAAGGCAGGATAGAGATGATGTGATTGAGACATTTAAATACCTCTGTGGCATAAATGCACAGGAGAAGAGCCTCTTTCGATTGAAAGCAAGCTCTGCTGCAAGGGGACAGAGCATGAGGATGAAAGGGGGTAGACTCAGGAGTAATATGCGGAAATATTTCTTTATAAAAAGAGTGGTAGATGCGGGGAATAGTCTCCCAGTGGAGGTGGTAGAGATGAGGACAGTATCTAAATTCAAAAAATCATGGGACAACCACAGAGGATCTCTAAAGGGAAAAAGTGGACTGTTGTAGTGGTTGATATGGAGTGGAGGAGTGGCCTAGTGGTTGGGGCAAGGTACTTCAGGCCGGAAGGTCGGGGGTTCAAATCCCACTAGAGGACAGCAACCTTGGGCCAGAAAGGCTGGGGTTTCTAGTCCCACAGGTGCTCCTTGTGGTCTTGGGCAAGCCACAGCACATGATACCGCCTAACCACTGTATGTATAGAAAATGTTTTTTGCATCACTGTATATAGCCCATACTGTACATAGCTCAAACCACTCTAGCACACAATACAACACACACTCAACTAAATATCACCCTCACTGCATGTTTAACACTCTCACCTTACCCGATTGTTTGCTGTGATACCACCTTGATTAATAAGATAAGGCGGTTTAGAAATACTGTTAAATAAATAAATAAATAAATTTAACCCTCCATTGCCCATGTTCCCTGTAAAATAGTTATCTCCAAGTTATAATGCCCTGTTCAATGTAATTTCAGTTTGTTCAATGTAAACCGCACTGATGCAGAATAGCGCGGTATATAAGAGAATGTAAATAAATAAATAAATATGGAAGGGCAGACTAGTTGGAAACAGAATACTGGGCTTGATGGACCTTGGTCTGACCCAGTATGGCATATCTTATGTTCTTATGTTCTTAGATAGGCCATGTGGTCTTTTTCTGCCATCATCTTTCTATGTTTCTATGTAATATTCGAGCTATTACTGCATTGGTGAGTTACTTGTGATCATCCTCCATGAAGGAAATTTGAAAAGCTATGGCCATCCATAGATTCATAGGTAGATGGGCCAATCGTCTACTGACCTGTACCAAAAGACAATGGTTCTCCTTCTCTATCCTCTCCCTAACATGAGCTAACCTCTTCATTTGTGTCTGCCTTTGTTTACTCCTACAATGCTATGTCTACTGTTTGTAAACCACTTTGCTGCCATTGGCTAAAGGTGGTATATCAAGTGTACAAATAAACCATTAACCATCCTACCTTGCCAGAGACCCAGATGCCGTCTCTGGTCTCATATCCACCCAGCAAAACTGTCACAGGGCCTAACAATATAAACTACAACAAACAGAGTTCATTCATTTGCTCGTCCTCCATCCTAATATATGCCATCATTTGCCAGTAATATCACTCTGCTGTCTACATAGGATAAGCAGGTCAATCCACAAGAAAAAGAATAAATGGACACAAATCTGACATTAGAAGTGGCAACATTCAGAAAACAGTAGGAGAACATTTCAGCTTTCTAGGACACACACTATCTGATCTTAAGATGGTCATACCCCTATAAAGGAACTTCAAGAGACACTACAGCATGAAACTGCTGAATTGGAGCTAATGAAAAAGTTGAGCACCAACAGCCTAAGCCTAAACAAGCACAATGGCTTTGACTCGCTACAGGTGGCAGTGAACTTAACTATTCTCAGATCATCCTGTTCTTCATTTCTCTCAGCCTCCACAAATGTCAGTTAGCTGAACTATTCTACTATCATCATTCCTCCTACACAACCTGACCTGCACTTTTTACTGCCTTATCTAAGCTCTGTATTCCTAATCATAAGAACATAAGATATGCCATACTGGGTCAGACCAAGGTCCATCAAGCCCAGTATTCTGTTTCCAACAGTGGCCAATCTAGGTCATATGTACCTAGCAGTTTCCCCAAGAGACACAAGTTCCACAATGCTTGTACTGGGTCAAGCATTGATATCTTCGGTCACTTCTTAATAATGGTTTATGGACCTTTCCTCCAGGAACTTGTCCAAACCTTTTTTAAACCCAGCTACACTAACAGCCTTTACTACATCCTCCGGTAACAAATTCCAGAGTTTGATTACACGTTGAGTGAAAAAATATTTTCTTTTATTAGTCTTAAATAGTTTACCCTGTAGCTTCATTGCATGTCCCCTAGTCTTTCTATATTCTGATATGGTAAACAATCGATCTACGTTTACCCGTTCCACTCCGTTCATTAATTTATAGACTTCTATCATATCTCCCCTCAGCCGTCTCTTTTCCAGGTTAAAGAGCCCTAACCTTTTTAGCCTTTCCTCATAGGAGTATCCTTCCATCCCCTTTACCATTTTGGTGGCTCTTCTCTGAACCTTTTCTAAAATCACTATATCCTTTTTAAGATACAGCGACCAGAATCTCCCACCCTCAGTCCATCTTTATGTATATTTACGCACCTCCTGAACTGCACGTCATGCATCTGACAAAGTGGAATCTTATCCTTGACAGCTCATGCCTCAATAAATTGGTCAGTCTATAAGGTGCCATGCAACTCTCGTTTTTGCCAGACCAGCATAAATTATTGAGAGAAAAAAGATCAGCAAAGAGTATTATAGGAGAAATAAAATTAATATTGAAAAGTGCTTAACATCATGGAATAAGATACATGCCATCAATCAGCTTGGAATTCCTGTACTCTGTTAGAGCTTTGGAATGGTAGACTGACTTTTTAAATATCTTGAAAATTAGATGTATGAACAAGAAAACGTCTCATGCCTACAAGGTGATTTATACGAATCCTTTCATGCCAAAACAACATTTCTAGAGCCGAAGGAGAAATGGACCTTATAGAAACAAATTATGCATAGAATGCTTCCATCTTTTCTCTCTAGGCATAGTGAATAGTATCAACAGACCCACTTGCACCAAAAGGGATTTGTTTACTAAAGTGCATTAATGCATTTACACATACTGTGCAGCATATGTCAAAATGCCATGTGGTAGGTGCAAAACTTGTGTGGTATCTCAAGGGAGTTGCCAGCATCTGCCCTGCAGGGCAGGCAGTTACCACACTGGGCCGCATTCACTGCATTGGCAGGTATTTATTTAACAGGATTTTTATACTGCTTTCTTATTTCAGTCAAAACAGTTGATATTGTAACTTTAATTTGGTAATGTACATTAAACAGGGACACTGATAACTTGGCTTTTTCTCAGGCAGTAGAGGGTTAAGTGACTTGCCCAAGTCCACAAGGAGTGCTAGTGGAATCGAACCCTGGTCGCTTGGTTACCAAGCCAGTGCTCTAACTATTAGCCGCCTACTCCATTGCCTGCCGATTCAGGGAACTTGGGCTAAAGAGAGGGTGCCAGGGAGGACAGAACAAGTAATTGCTCTGTCCTCCCTGTTATGCAGCGGTGGCATGCCGACCTTTCGATGGCCCCCTGATGGCCAAATGCTGCTGGTGCCGCTGATCAGAAAATCTGAGACACCAGCACACATCCCTGCAACCCCCCCCCCCTTCAGAACCCTAACCACCCAAGCAGCACCCAACCTCTAGGGTTAGGCTCTCCAGCCCTCCCACCCCAGCATCGATCATCCCAGCTAGCCAGCTGGGCCCCCCAGATCCTTCTCCCTATAGACCCAGACCTTACCAGGCTTTCCCTGATGGTCTAGAGCAGGGATGGGCAAACTACAGCCCGCGAGCCGTATACAGCCCGGTGGACCTTTTAATCTGGCCCCCTCTGCCCGGCTGAACTCTCCCGGCGCGGCTGAAGCCCTCTGCTCCGGCTTGCAGATACGCGAAGGGAGAGTGTCTCCCTCGCGTCTCTGTTAAGCCCGCAGGGGCAGATGGGAAATTTCCCATCAGCCCCTGCTTCCCATCAGCCCCTGCGGGCTTAACAGAGACGCGAGGGAGACACTCTCCCTTCGTGTATCTGCAAGCCGGAGCAGAGGGCTTCAGCCGCGCTGGGAGAGTTCAGCCGGGCAGAGGGGGCCCCGCGGGACACTCCATGCTGCCGCGGCGGCAGCGGCCAGCTTTTTTTTAAATTTTAATTTCCATGAGCCTATGGGGGGGGGTTAGGACTGGCAGTGGGCTGTGAGCCGATGGGGGGGGGGGTTAGGACTGGCAATGGGCTGTGGGCTGATGGGGGCTGTCTGGAAATGGGGTGATGGGGGTTAGGACTGGTAATGCGCTATGGGGGGGTTAAGACTGGCAGTGGGCTGTGGGCTGATGGGGGCTGTCTGGAAATGGGGTGATGGGGGGTTAGGACTGGTAATGGGCTATGGGGGGGTTAAGACTGGCAATGGGCTGTGGGCTGATGGGGGGGTTAGGAGAGGTAATGGGCTATGGGGGGGTTAAGACTGGCAATGGGCTGTGGGCTGATGGGGGCTGTCTGGAAATGGGGTGATGGGGGGTTAGGACTGGTAATGGTCTAAGGGGGGGGTTAAGACTGGCAATGGGCTGTGGGCTGATGGGGGCTGTCTGGAAATGGGGTGATGGGGGGTTAGGACTGGTAATGGTCTATGGGGGGGGTTAAGACTGGCAATGGGCTGTGGGCTGATGGGGGGTTAGGACTGGTAATGGGCTATGGGGGGGTTAAGACTGGCAATGGGCTGTGGGCTGATGGGGGCTGTCTGGAAATGGGGTGATGGGGGTTAGGACTGGTAATGGGCTATGGGGGGGGGTTAAGACTGGCAATGGGCTGTGGGCTGATGGGGGCTGTCTGGAAATGGGGTGATGGGGGGTTAGGACTGGTAATGGGCTATGGGGGGGTTAGGACTGATAATGGGCTATGGGGGGGCTAGGACAGGAAATGGGCTGGTCACTTGGGAGGATCTGGATATCCCACTTCCTGACGCTTCGGCACGCATTAACTGCAGATTCATGTGAGGTGATTCAGAATCTTAAATCTCGCTCATATCTTGCCCACCCCATCTTTTCGGATGAAGCGGGTGGGACAGCCCCCACTTTGGCTACCACGCTTCAGAAACCAAAAGACCCACCCACAGAAGGAAGTAGGGAGGCATGGTCTAGTGCAGGGATGGGCAAACTACAGCCACTAAAATTGAAGGTACTATTTTATGAAAGAAATACATTGCATAAAAGTTTTGTAAAATAACTCTTTTTATGCTTTTCTACCTTAAATTAATCTAAACATTTAATGTTACAAATTTAAATTTAATTTATATTAATTCACACATACACACCGTCCATCTACTCTTGGTCCGGCCCCCGGGTCCAATATATGAACCCATTGCGGCCCTCGAGTCAAAAGGTTTGCCCACCCCTGGTCTAGAGCAAGGGTCTCCAAACCTGTCCTGGAGGGCTGCAATCCAGCCAGGTTTTCAGGAAATCCCTAATGAATATGCATGAGATATATTTGCATGCACTGCCCCCATCATATTCAAATGTATCTTATTTATTTTTTTATTTATTTAGCATTTCTTTTATGCCACCTTTCATGATATCAAGGCAGTTACATTGAACAAACTGAAAGTACATTAAACAGGGCATTATAACTTGCGGGACTAGAAACCCTAGTCCTTCCGGCCCAGGGTTGCTGTCCTCTAGTGGGATTTGAACCCCCGACCTTCCGGCCTGAGGTACCTTGCCCCAACCACTAGGCCACTCCTTTAGGGATATCCCAAAATCCTGGCTGGATTGCAGCCCTCCAGGACAGGTTTGGAGACCCCTGGTCTAGGGTATACGTGGCATGGGCAGCCCACCCCCTTCCTCTCCTGCCCTCATCTCCGGTGCCTTCCAAAATGGCACCAGTCTTCTGTTGCTGACCCCTAACAGTAGAACATCAACTTCTTGAGGTAGTATTGTATGCAACCGTGCTATCAGCAATTTGGACAGCCACAATGCGGCAATTGCTTGTGTGCTGGCTGTCTCTTGTCACCATACCGTCTCCCCGCTCTGATCCCACCTCAGCCTTTCTCTTACATACAAAATGCAGAAAGCATGGAAAATTACCATACTATCTGGAATTTGCCTGCATTAGCTGTTAATGTAGCACAACAACATGGCTATCTGCTGCATTGACAGCTAATCTGGCTTAGTAAACATGTCCCAAAGTGTTGATGTATGAAAATAAATAGCCAGAATCCAGTTCCATCATTAATTTTATTTTTTTTTATTTTATTTACATAACTTTATATTCTGTTAATCTAAGATCATTCTTAGCGGAGTACAAAATTGCACAACAGTAAAGATGTACCTATAAAAATGAATATTTGGGCAAGTATTCTGACAAGCAGAAGGAATTAATTTACTATTAGCACACAATTGCTTTCACATACACTTACTTCTCCAAAGTAGGTTCAGCTATGTACATGTACTTTGAAAGTAATTTTATAACAGGGCACCAAAGTAACAAGTCGAAAAAAAGGCATCTATGTGCCTTTTAAAATAGGCACCAAGAACTAGTGATGTTAGCACAAAAATGCACATGCACAAATTTACACCTGCTCCAAAGATGGTGTGAATTTGTGCATGCTTTCTTTGCATGTACCCATTTATGTCATAAAATATGCACATATGTTCCAACTCCCCTTCCACCTATACATGGCCCTGTGATATTTCAGTGTGCTTATTCAACCATGGCAATTCTGTAAAAGTCATTTTTCACAAGTAATGCAAAAAATGCTGTACTCTGTGTGCTGAACGTACATATGTTGTAGAACAATGAGTGTATTTTTATTCACATTGTGTGGAAGCATTCCAGGGACAGGAGTTAGTGTGGGGATTGCAACAGCAACACATTGTTTTGTATTTCTATTATATTGTTTTAGTCTGAAAAACATAGCTGCAAGCATCTGAAAGCACTTTACAAAGTGAATATATGTGCTTATTTTCATTTTCAAAACTGAAAATTCATGGGTAAAAAAATACCTGCAGACTTTGCAATAATATGGGTTTTTCTCAGAGACAATGACTTTAAATGGGTTAGTTTTGCACATACTCTGACAGTAATGAACCTCACTCCTAAGCCAAGCTATGTACAGAATGATTGTTGTCTCTCAAATTTCTTGCTAATGCTCACCATAGTATGTTTTCTCCATGGTTCCTTAAAGACTGAAGAACAATCCTGAAAATTTAGCATGTCTTATTAGAAATATAAAACACATTTTAGATTATTTGAGTTCCTTTGCTAGATTGCAATAGGTATTTCTACAAAAGTAATCATCTTCCCTGTAGGACCAGTGTGACCCAGTATGTGAACTAGGCAGTTGCCAAGAGTGCCTGAATTCCCAGGGCAGCTCTTTGCCACTGCTGCCACCCCTATCCAGGATCTGCAACTGTGACAATGCCATCTAAACTACAATACAGCGCTTAGCGAACTCTCCGGTACTGCATTGCTGTTTTCTCTTTGGCCTACTGCTTCTGCCCTTTCTGATGCAAATGTCCTGTTTTCATGGAAGGGGGGGTGGGGAGGGCAGAGAGTTCAGGCAAGCACTGCATTGCTGTTTAAATGGCATTGCCGCTGCTACAGGTCCCAGAGAGGACTTGCCTAGGGTGCCTCATATCCTTGCAGTGGCCCTGATTCCATTATTCCAATTAATGGGAGGTAATAAAGTTTTTAGGGTATCTACCAAAACATTATTTAGCAAGCAAAGCCAGCAAGAGGCCTCATAGTCTAAAGTAGTGTTTCTCAAGCTGGTCGTAGTTTACCCCATAGCCAGTCTGGTTTTCAGAATATCCACAATGAATATGCATAAGAAAGATTTGACTCCATTGCATGCAGCTCTGTTTCGTGCATATTCATTGTGAATATCCTAAAAATCAGAATGGTTGAGGGTACACCAGGATTGGCTTGAGAAAGATAGATACTAAAACTCATGATATTGTGAGGAACCCATTGAAGCACGGTATATTCATAGTACTGTAGAGTTTAGGCATTCACAGCACCTTCTTAAGCTTTGGCATCACTAACTAGGGAGAATGGCCTTTCAAGATCCCAGCTAGGGTACTGCTTGCACTGACACCACAGAGACATGTTGATCTGGTTTCAGTCTTCCCCAATGAACATATTGGCTAAAATGTCTCAATGACTCCTATGACATGAAATACATCTCTACTAATAGTAGTCTACCCAGCATTAGAAAAAAACGAGTCTGAAGTCTGTCTCTTTAGAGAACAATATAAGGCAGCAGGTATGAGTACAATTCAAATAAAACAGTATTCTTTTCTGTCTTCCTAATGCACTAGGGGTGTCCAGTTTGAAGAAATAAATACCCAAATAAAAAAGAAATCCCAAGTCTGTTTTACAAGTTCTGGGAAAAGAAAAAATTTTTCCTAAAGAGGAGGGTCAGTCCCAAGTACCCTGCCTTTCCATGTCTTTGTTTTTGTGTGGGATGCTTCAAATATCATAAAAACATGATGGCAGAAAAAGACCACGTGGCCTATCTAGTCTGCCCTTCCATATCAACTACAATAGTGTCTTTTTTACCTTAAGAGATCTCCTGTGTTTGTCCTATGCTTTTTTAATTCAGATACGATCCTCGTTTCTACTACCTCCACCTAGAGATTATTCCACGCATCTACCACTCTTTCCGTAAAGAAATATTTCCACATATTGCTCATGAGTCTATCCCCTTTCACCCTCATCCTATATCCTTTCATAGCAGAGTTTGCTTTCATTCAAAAGAGACTCTCTTGTGCATCTATGCCATGGAGGTATTTAAACATGTCTATCATATCTTCTCTTTCCCTCCTTTCCTCTAATATATACATATTAAGATCTTTAAGTCTGTTCTCATATGCTTTATAACGAAGACCACTATCCATTTTAGTAGCCACCCTCTGCACTGACTCCATCCTGTCTATATCCTTTTGAAGGTGCGTTCTCCAGAATTGCACACAGTACTCCAAATGAGGTCGTACCAGGGACTTATTCAGAGGCACTGTCTCCTCCTTTTTTCTGTTGGCCAGTCCTCTCCCTATGCACCCAAGCATCCTTCTGGCTTCCGCCATTGTCTTTTCTACCTGTTTAGCTGTTTTAAGATCATCAGAAAAAACAATCACGCCTAGATCCCACTCTTCCTTTGTGGACAGAAGTATTTCGCCCCCTACACTGTACCACTCCCTTGGATTTTTGCTGCCCAAGTGCATGGACCTGAATTTTTTAGCATTAAATCTCAACTACCAAATTTTTGACCATTCTTCAAGTTTAGCTAGATCCCTCCTCATGTTATCTACTCCTTCCTGGATGTCCACTGTATTGCAGATTTTGGTATCATCTGCAAAGAGGCAAACCTTACCTGACAGCCCTTCTGCAATATCACTAACAATCGGACCAAAGACAGATCCCTGCAGCACACCACTGGTAACTTCCTTCTCCTCCGAGTATGCTCCATTTACCTGTACCCTTTATCGCTTCCCACTCAACAATTTCTAAGCCAGTCAGTCACTTTAGCATCCATCCCTAGGGTGCTCAGTTTGTTTATAAGTTGCCTGTGCGTAACGGTGTCAAAGGCTTTGCTGAAATTTAAGTACACCACATCTAGGATTTTCCCTCAGTCCAACTCCCTGGTCACCTAGTCAAAGAAATCAATCAGATTTGTCTGACAAGACCTGCCTCTGGTAAACCCATGCTGCTTCGGATCCTGCAATCCATTGGACTCCAGAAACCTCATTATTTTCTCTTTTAGCAGGGTTTGCAATAATCTACTCACCACCAAAGTTAGACTAATTGGCCTGTAATTTTCAACATCATCTTTACTTCTGCTTTTGTGTAAAGGGACAACATATGCCTTTCTCGAGTCCTCTGGGACCTCTCCTGACTCTAAAAAGCATTGAAAAGTTCAGTCAATGGAGCTTCTAGAATATCCCCAAATTCATTCAGTATTCTCAGATGTATCTCATCTGATACCATCTCTTTGTCTACTTTTAGTTTAGCTAGTTCCTCACAAACACAATCTTCTGAAAATCATTCAAGACTCCCGTCACTATTTGTAGGTATTTTCTGAGGTTCTACTCCTGGCCCTTCTTCTGTGAACACAGAACAGAAATATTTTCTGTTCTCATTTTCTATCCCAATTTCAATCTGTGCAGCCCATAAATTTTATATGGGGTGAATAGAATGCTAACCTTAAGAGGAGTTAATTCTTTATGAAATGTTCTTGCTCATCTCATGACATGCTTATATTTTTGTAAAGGAGATAAATTTTTTAAGACTATCTTAGTTAACTCAGAATTATTAGTTGTCTTGGAATTAGTTTATTTGTATTTCAAATATCTCTCTTGCCAATTCACTGTGCACATTTATCATTTCAGAATGGCAAACAGGGGACTGGTAGCCAACACTTGATCTTCTTTACATTCAAGCATATTGTCAGCAGCTTGTGTTTTACTGTGATGCTTAATTAGATGCACAAACCTTTTCTCAATTGATGCTTCACTTACATGACAATTTACTCCTTTGTTAGCTGACTTAGGGCAAAATGTCAAAAGCTAATGCTGTTTTTTTTCAGTGTTATAAACATGCTTCACTCTGTTATTGTAAAATATTGCCAAAATATTTTTTATTTCTGGTGTTTCATAGCACAGTATTGCCATACAGAGTATGGCCATGCTGTTCTGAGTGCACCTGATCTTATCTGATCTTAGAAGCTAAGGGGGGTCAGGTCTGGTTAGTACTTGGATGAGAAACCGCCTTGGAATACCAGGTACTATAGGCGTACTATGTGGAAGAAAAGTCTGGCAATCTACTTCTGGGTGTACCTTGTCAAGAAAACCTAGTGGATAGTCACAACATGGACAGTTATCCACAGGGCTGCCAAGAGTCAACATCAATTTGATGGCATGTAACAACAAGAATTGTCATTCAAGAATATTTATATATGTGCATTTGTATATATTTGTTTCATGATTTGTTACACTTAACCTGAGGGCCTGATTTGTTCAGGCTTTTCTCCCACTCTGTGCCTGTGGGAGAAAAAGCTTACTAAATGCTCCCTGAGAGTATTTCATTTAGCCTGAGCCAAGAGAATAGTAAATAATTCATTGACTAATATAAAGGTCAAATCATTGCCTAATTTTGCTGATCAAATCTTATTCTGAAAGTGGTATGCCTTGACACCTAGTTTACTAAGTAAGTGGGCTGTAGCATAAGCTGTTTGACATTTGTCCCCAATCAGACCTGATGTCACATGAAAAATTTACTGAGGCAAGGAGACTCCCAGGAATAAATTGTTCTCTAGTGTTGCTCGCAAGGGATTTCGCAAGGTGAGCAGAGCTTCAACTTGTCAGGTATGCACTGTTCTGACAAACATAAGTAGATGCTAATGGCTAAATCGTGACAGAATAAAGTCCCATAACCATATGGCTAATTGCCATAACAATATCCTCAGTGTTATTAATCAAGTTTTCGTAGTGTGCCATGATAATTGGAATAATTAGAATCAGCCTAGGCATTGCTTGCCTCCACCACACAGTCTGCAAACAGGGACCTAGAAAGCCGCAATTGCTCTTTTTGTGCTTTGTCATCTAATGCTTTGCTTTCCAGCCAATACTGTGGTTAATTAATGAAATAGCTCTTGTTACTAACAGGGTTTCTTAAGAGGCACTGAGGTAGCTCAGTGAGACTACTAAACCCGTAGTGTGTTGGTTTAAAGATGCAATTTTCCTTTTAGGTTAGTTATTTCACAGTTTCAAAATCTATTGACCTTAGACCATGTACACTGCAGAAGAGAGCTAGAGGTTGGTTATATTTTAAGTTTTACACATATTTCCAAATATGTGTTTAATAAGAAAAATGTTCTAGCACCAGTAAAAGCAAAAAGAAATCTAGCTTCAATAATGATGACAAACACTGTCATTCATTCTCTCAAAACTTCTAATATTAAATTAATGAGCTGCATGTTCATAGGAATAGTTGTTGCTCACTATAGCCATATGACGTTAACATATGATTCATTCTCCAGCAAGAAGCCAGTCCTCACATATGGGTGACGTCGGCGCCGACGGAGCCCTCATGCGGAGCAATTTCCCCAGCTTTCAAAGAAAGCCTTTGGGAATGCCTCGCGCATGCGCGGTTCCCTTCCCACCCAAGGGTGCCATCATGCTCAGTCTTCTTTTTTCCGCAGAGCCCGACAGACGACGTCCCATTTTCCTCGGAAAAAGTTGATTGTTTTTTGACTATTTCTATCATTTTTGGTACCGGTTTGATGCCGGTTCCCCTTCCCGCCTCGGCTCGGTACACCGGTATCAAGTCCAACTGACTTTTTCGTTTTTGTCCTTAGTGACTAGCGTTCGTGCTCTTTTTATTTTAACTGGCAGCCCAGTCTTTTGACCTCCAGGGGCCCTTTTTCCCCCGATGGCTGCCAGCGGGTTCAAGAAGTGTGATCGGTGTAAAAAGCTTATGTCCCTCACCGACACCCATGACTGCTGCCTCCGCTGCCTCGGACCCGACCATGATCCGGTGGTCTGCGGTCCATGTGGCAAGATGTCCTCCAAAGCGCTGAGGAGCAGGCAGCACCAGCGCGAGACTATTTTCTCCGAGTCTGGATCTGTCCGGGCCAGGACCTCGTCAGAAGCCTCGATGTCTCGGGACTCTGAACCCGAGCACCGTCAGGGGTCTTCTGAAAGGGGGTCTCCCACCTGGGAGCACTGTAAGAAGAAGAAACCCGCGAGGGCTGCATCTCTGGAGGACTCCGATCGGCCAGGGCCCTCGGGTTCCAGGTCACGGAGTGCCGAACGCCGCCCAGGGTTTGCCGAGTTGGAGAGGCCTGCTAAAATAACTCGTACGGAGCTGGAGGTGTCGGACAAGGTAATGCCTGTTGTCCTTTTGGACTCTCCTCCGGGAGAACCGGCATCGGGAACCAAGCCGGGTGATGTGGAGCCTTCTGAGCTGTGTCTCAGGTTGGCAGCCTTGGAGAGCAACGTGTCTGCCTTCATGGACCAGCAGTGGGCGCTGATAGCCGGTCTTACCCGTGCATCCGCCCCGACCACCGGGACCTCGACGTCTAAGTCGACCCTGGAGGCAGAGCTGATCCTCGATTCCATGCGGGCTCAAGTCGATCCACGGCAAAGGTCTCCCTCGACCTCCCGCTCGGGACCGAGGTCATTGTCGCTGGGGCCATAGGCATTGGGACGGAGACGTTTGAAGCCCTCAAGGCCGGAGCCCATCGAGTCCTTCTCTAAGGGCTCAGCTTGGGAGACGGAGGAGGAAGACTCGCCCGATACCCACCGGACCCGGTATGTCTCATCGGACTCCCCGGGTTTGGAACCTCAGAGATGGTCACCCCCAGAGGACACCAGGTTCTTGGACTTTGTGAGGGATATGTCCAAGGCTTTGGATTTCCCTGCAGATGCTGAGGAGGAGCCTCGAGCCGAGGAGCTCGATGCCCTCCAGTATGACTCTCCTCCGAAGGAGACCCTTACTGTACCGGTGTCTCCGATGCTGGAATGCTCCGCCTGTGGGAGTCCCTGGCCTCGGTGCCGGTCCTCAGCAAATGGGTCGATTCCATTTATCGAGTCCGTAAGAGCCCTGGGTTCCAAAAGGTGCAGCTGCCACACAACTCCATGGTTGTGGAATTGGCCATGCAAAGGCTCAAGAGCCAAAAGACGCACTCCTCGGTGCCTCCCGGCTGGGAGGCCCAGAACCTGGATGCCCTCGGCCTTTTCCAATTCTGCTATATCCTTTTTAAGATATGGTGACCAGAATTGCACATAATATTCAAGATACGGTCGCACATGGAACAATACAGAGGCATTATAATATCCTTGGTTTTATTTTCTATTCCTTTTCTTATGATTTCCACCATTCTATTTGCTTTCTTGGCTGCTGCTGCACACTGGGCAGAGGATTTCAATGTACTATCCTTGATGACGCCCAGATCCTTTTCCTGAGTAGTGATTCCAAATGTGGAACCTTGCATCATGTAGCTGTAGTTTGGGTTGTTCTTCCCTAATAACATAACTTTGCACTTGTCCACATTAAATTTCAACTCCATTTGGACACACAGTCTCCCAAGTTTTCAAGATCTTCTTGCAATTTTTCACAATCATCTTGTATTCTAACAATGTTGAATAATTTTGTGTCATCTGCAAATTTGATCACCTCACTAGTTATTTCCATTTCCAAGTCATTTATAAATATGTTAAAAAGCAGCTGGCCCTGCAAAAATCCCTGGGGAACTCCACTGTTCACTTTTATCCATTAGGAAAATTGTCCATTTAGTCCACTTTTTGCTTTCTATCTTTATCCTCTTTGACTCAATGCCCTCTTTAACATATAGCGCCACCCCTCCATCTATGTGATCTACCCTATCATTGTGATATAGTTTGTTGCCTGGTATCAAAGTGTCCCATTGGTTATTCTCCTTCTTCTTGTGTTATCCTCCTCCTTGTGCTGCTGGAGGAAGGTGTTTGAGATGAATAGATCCCTGATCTTGCAGAATTCTATCAGTCTTTCTCACCTTCATTTCTGTTGCCACATCCATAGTTTCTAACATGGTCATGGGTGACTACAACACAAAAGGACTCGGTAACAAGTCATAAATATGGCCATCTAAGTGGGTTACATAAAAGTTTGATTGAACTAAACCAAATGCCAAACATACAGTAGATGAAATAAAAGTACAAATAAGGTTATCGACCAAGGTATGAAAATGGAAGTTGAAATCACCCACCACTACCAAGGAAATTACTGCAAAAGAAAGAAAGAGAAAAGAAACAAAATAAGACCCACCATATTGTCAAGTTCAGAAGAGGAACCTCTGGGAGAATGGTAAATTAACAAAACAAACTCTGCAGATTGAACTCCAACTCATAAGTGACATATATTCAGCTCCTCTAATTTGCTTTAGTTTACCTTATAGCAATCATAATGCGGTGCCATAGCCATCATAAAGGCAATCTTAAAGAGCCCCCTGGCAATACAGAGAATTATCTTCCGCATGTGTTCTGCATCACTTGTGGTGTGATTGCCACATTTGACAATTAAGCACATGTGTGTCCACCTGAAAGCACAGCCTGGGTTTCCTAACTCGATCTAATCCAGACAGTTTTGTCTGGAACACAATTGTCTAAAATATTGCCCCTCACATTCCTGCATTCCCTTATTTACTGGGGTCCCACTGAAAACTATCTATTGCAGAAAAGTAGTTCATCCTCCAGCCAAAGGGCAGTAGAGCAAACTTTCAACTTCTTATTCTCTTGACAGCTCTCTATTACTACTAGTCATTATCTGGTGCTATTAGGCATACACAGCACTGTATATATACACATAAAAGATAGTCCCTGCTTGATAGAACTGACAGTCTATTCAGATAGACAAAGATCAAACAAGGGACTAGGGAGTTTCATTATAGGGAAATGATTAAAACATACAAGGGTATTAAACAGGAGAATAAGGGGTTCAGGCTCCAAAAGCAGCCTTGAAAAGATAGGTTTTTAGCCTGGATTTAAATAGCACTACAGATGGAGCCTGATGTTTTGACTCAGGAAGTCTGTTCAACCATTCCAGCCCCAGAATTGGCTCAAGGTGTTGGCACCTTAGGCAAGCTTTAAGCCTTACACCTCACCCCTAGCTGTCAGAATCTATTGTTTAGCTTTGAATGTTGTTCCTCTACTACCACCAAAGAAGCTATTGCCCTAGGTGACCACCTAGTTTGTCTGATGGTTACGCTGGCCCTGCAGCTATGAAAGCATAGGTAGCCCAAGGTCAGAGCTCCTCCCTGCCAGGGTATAAAATCCAATATTATACCAAAAAATGATTTGACCAACATATTAGCCCTGCTGATATTGAGTTTGTGACAGCCTTCCTTTCTGACAAGGTGAACATGTGATCTGAAATATGTCTACCTGGCAAGAATTCTAAAAAAATGTGGAGAGAAGTGGAGGAGTGGCCTAGTGGTTGGGGCAAGGTACCTCAGGCCGGAAGGTCAGGGGTTCAAATCCCACTAGAGGACAGCAACCTTGGGCCAGAAGGGCTGGGGTTTCTAGTCCCACAGGTGCTCCTTGTGGTCTTGGGCAAGCCACTTAACCCTCCATTGCCCATGTTCCCTGTAAAATAGTTATCTCCAAGTTATAATGCCCTGTTCAATGTAACTTCAGTTTGTTCAATGTAAACCGCCTTGATATCATGAAAGGCGGTATATAAGAAATGTTAAATAAATAAATAAAAATGTTGACACTATAGGCAAAAAGATGTTTAAGCTTACAGGATTGCAATCTATCAGCCCCTGCAATTTCATCAAACTTTAGGTTATATAAATTCTGTTTCATCGGTGCTGGACTCACAATTCATTTACTGACCAATATGGATAAGTGTACTTTTTACCTCATCTGTTTCATATATGATCCCTAAGAAACATCTAGAATCACAGGGAGCGGCCTTGAGAGGATGGAGTGGCTCAGAGCTATAGATCTGCATCAGGATATTCATGACTGCCTTGCAGATATATCATGCTCAGATGATTATTTTTTGGTAGAAAAAGTCAAGACATAGTGTCCCTAATAAATGACAATTTTCCAATTTGGGAAAATTATAAGTTTCCCAGTCAGGTAGAGTTTCAAGCTATAGGAAGAACCAGTCTTCCTCCTTTAGTCACCAGTTCTCTTCTATGTATTACCAACAATATTACAGTTGTAAGAGGTATTACCCCTACACCCATGCTCTTCAACAGCCTTCTACAGTACAAATTTATTCTCAGCATAAAAACAAAGAGAGAGGAAGCAGTGGTTGTCATCCACAGCAACTGGGCAAAAGACTAAGCTGTTTTTTTCTTTAAGTATCTTCCAGCAGGAGGACATAGCAAGTTATAATTTCATATAAGTGGGTACTCCAAATCATCCATCAAGGCTACGTCTTCACCAGTATACCTTCATTCAGACTCCTAGCTACTGACTTCATGGCCTTGGCTTCTGTTACACTGCCTGTCGGCATTCGTGACTCCAACTTGCATTATTCCTGACTTTGCTGCCAGCTTGTGCCTTGGATCTCATCCTGCTTCTGACCTTGTTGCCTGCTGGTGCCCTGTATTTCTGGCTAGGCTTGCAGCCTTGCTTCTCCATCTGTTATCTGATCATTGCCCTCTCCTGCTTCTGTCCCTCTCTGTCCTGATGCACATAGCCAAGCTCTGGTGTCCGCTAACACCCAGATACTCAACCAAAGGGTGAGATAGCTGTTAGAGGTGAATGTCATGCCTTGCCATTAGTCATAGAGTTTGCAGAGGGAGGCCTCACACTAGGAAGTTAAGTTGTGCCATAGCTAGTCGTCTAGCTCCTCCTTTGCCTCTGAGTCTTTCAAAACTTATTGGGTTTCCCCTAAATTCATAGAGGATCCCTTTTAGAAGCTAGGATTTTGGATGCCCCACTCTGACCACCATACAAAAGAAGATGATGATTTCTAAATCTGAATGAGTCTGAAACACAAAAGAAGAATGGCATTTAAATTATAGCCTAGACAATGTCAAAATAAATTACTAAAACACTATTACTATTGATACTCAACTTTGTAACATATAGTAAAGTCAGCAGTAGTGCATGAGAAGATTAAGCTTCACACGCACAAATGACATAGGAAAATACATGGATACAAACTGGCATACGAACCTACTAAGGTGGTCCTTGGTGTCCCAGTGACACAGCTGCATAGTATTCATGTCAGCCAATAAACAGCAGCATACGAAATCTGCAGTTTTATGCTCCAGTCCTAGAGATAAGCATTTCTGCCATTTAAATGGGCTGTGTCCGATTTTGCTCAGTTAGCACAGCTGAAAGACATCCTGTACTTTTTTCTCACAATGAACAAAAGCCTTTGTAGTAGAGATAGGAAACATGTATCAGCAGCCATGCTTTGGTCTTCATATGTATCAATTCCTTTGGGCATAGCTTTGCCTTGGATGAATCTCGTCATAAAGATGGTTAATAAATCCTAATAAGTAAAAATAAATGATTAATTGCATGTCTGACTACATGCGGTATCCTTCTAAAATGTTAAAAGTGCGAGAGGCGAGATGGGCTTTCTTTCATACAATTCACTTTTCAAATGTGAGCGATGGATGTGGTGTTCAAGTTCCCTTCTGCCTAGAAGAAGTGGAATATATGAATGAGGATTTCCCTCTACCTTCCCCAGATTGAGTAGAGGTATGATGGTATGCCCAATATGGTGTCCTATGGAGCAGGGGTTTCTTAGATGGGCAAGTGACTTAATCCCCATTGCCTAAGATACAAACTTAGATTGTAAGTCCTCTGGGGAAGGGAAAATACCTATGCCTTGAACTACTCCTAGAAAGGTATGAGCTAAATACTAAAAAAATAGAGCTTCATTTTCCACAATTTCTTCACTTGCTGTCCTGCACTGATTGGGTGACTGCTTTTGTAAGAATGTCAAACCATGAAAGCGTTGCAAGGGTTGATCATTGAATAATCCATGAAAAAAGTGTGCTCTGCCATTTGAGGCGCCAATACTATACTTTAATGGACAGGAAAGCTCAGATTCAGTAAAGCAGAAAATAGATTGCATTGATACTGTAAAGAAATGTTCTCCGTGGATAAGCAGGAAGTAAGTCCTCACGTATGGGTGATGTCACTGATGGAGCCCACGTGGAATGCTCCCCAGCTTCCATTAAAAGCTTTTGGGAGCTGCACTGCGCATACGTGACTGCCTTCCCACCTGCCATGGCGTCATCTTCTCCAGACTCCATTTTTCCACAGAGCCCTCAGGATGTGTCCTACACTAGCAGAAAAATGGGTGTATTTTTTTCTTTAGTAATTTTCACTGCCTGTCATCGGTAAGTCTTTTTTCTTTTGTTTTTGCTCTTTTTTGTTTCTTTTTGTGCTTTTCCTCTATCTGGGCCCTTTAGGCACAATTGGTGTCTGTAGTGCCTAGGGCCCAGCCACCAGCCCGCATCCTGCAACTTTCGTCTGCAGATGATGATGATGAGGGGCCTGAAGGGCTGGAAAAGCAGAAGTCGTCCCTCTTTGGAATGTCGGATTCAGCAACCTCAGCTCCAGCGTTAATTCCATCGTGAAGCCCCACCAAGGTTTCAACTGGGTGGGATGCCCGAGCTCATTCAGAACCGAGATCCCAGGGCATTGAGTGGAGACTCTCCACCGAAGTCCAACCGGAATCGAGGAGGGACCTGACGCTGGTCCCCTCAGCATCGAAAGGGGCTCCTGAACACTGCAAGCAACCAAAGGTGCATCGGCAACACAGACATTGAGGGCTGGGAGTGGCCTGCCAAGCTTCCCCTGTGGGAGAAATCAACTTCCAGACAGGAGGGATCGACCTCCACAGCCCCGGAGGGCAGCCAGATATCTCCTGATGAGCTTGTCATTGTGGAGTCCCTGCCAGGAGGTATCAACACTGGTGACTGAAGTCACCATCCTGGCCCCAGTCCCCTCCAAGGCGGTGGTACTGGAGAAACGCCTGAGAGTCCTCGAGACTCACATGGCAGCGGTGTTAGCCTTGCAGCATTCAGGTTCTTCAATGGTTTCAGAATCATCACCATACTCCATCCAGCCCATCCTGGAGACCTCTGCACTACCGGCAGAGTCAGGCGCATCTGGTGGGAGACCAGAAATCAACACCAGTTCCCACGGTATCTCCCTGTTGAGCACATCGGTGTCTGATGTCCCAGGACATCTCCATTCTCGCTCGGGGCACCATGGATCCTACCGCGGCCCACCATCTCTGTGTGACCGGAGGCGGTGGTGGGAGGAAACCTGATGCTGCTTCAATTTTATCTTGGAGTCTGAGTGTGAAAACTGGGAAACCGAGGAGGACTTGGCCATCTCGGACGGGAAATCTCCTGACCTGCCCTCGGACCCATCCCCTCTCTACCAGTAGTGTAAGTCCTACCATAGGATATGTCCTTTCAGGACTTCATGCAGTATATGGCTAAGGCCTTACCCTTCTCCCTTGAGGCGGAAGATGAGTCAAGGATGAAGGAGCTTGAACTTCTACAGTACCCTTTGGTGCCTAAGGAGGCATCATTTATTTTATTTATTTTTATTTATTTATATTCTCTTATATACCGCGCTATTCTGCATCAGTGCGGTTTACATTGAACAAACTGAAATTACATTGAACAGGGCATTATAACTTGGAGATAACTATTTACAGGGAACATGGACTATGGAGGGTTAAGTGGCTTGCCCAAGACCACAAGGAGCACCTGTGGGACTAGAAACCCCAGTCCTTCCGGCCCAAGGTTGCTGTCCTCTAGTGGGATTTGAACCCCCGACCTTCCGGCCTGAAGTACCTTGCCCCAACCACTAGGCCACTCCTCCACTCCATGTCTTGCAGAGACTATTGCTGTGGTTGTAGGAGGGTTCCCTGATAGTTCTTGCTTCAGCCAGTGGCTGGACTCAATGTACGGTATTCAGAAAGCATTGGGCTTTGAGAAGCCCCAGCTGCCACACAATTCCATAGTGGTTGAGTCGACCTTGAATTGCATGAGGAGCACCAAGACTCTCCTCAGTTCCACCGGGGTGGGAGGCTAGGGCTCTGGACTCCGGGAGGCTAGAGCTCCATGCTGGTGGCCTGGATCCTGTCCTACCAGCTCTATATGGGCATGTTCCTGAAAAATATCATGCTGGGCCTGTTGGAGTTTGCTGCCCATGTTCCTCCAGAGCAATCCTTGCTGTGGCCTATCAGGGCATGGAAGGCATCGAGGCAGTCTGGAGGGGCATGGGTGGCAAACTCCGACAGGTCCAGCATGATGTCCTGCAGAGTGGTTGCGGTGGGCATCGGCATCTGGCAGCTGGCCTGGCTGCAGTCCTTTGACTTGGAATAGCAGTTCCAGGACAAGCTGACCAACATTTCCTGCACTGGGGAGAACCTTTTTGGGAAAGCTGGTAGAGGAGAAAGAGGGCGAGCTTGAGAAGGAACAAGTGATGCTTTCCAGGCTTTTGAAAATCCCTCATGGAAGAAGTACCGGGGGAAGAGAAGGCCTTCTACACACACTCACACCGGCACTACCTGGCACCCTAGAGTGCCCAACCAAAGGCGCAGGCCCCCTGCCAGAGTGGTGGGAGAGGCCTCAAAAAGCCCAGCTGGCCCTACAGCCCACTCTGCTGACCACCCTCACCATTGAGCCAGTTCAGTTTGGGAAGGGGGTTTATTCCAGGTACTTCCTGGGTCCCAAAAAGACAGGGGGGGGTTTCAAACCATTCTGGACCTCTGCAACCTCAATCAGTTTCTCATGTGTGAACAGTTCAAAATAGTCTTGCTGGGGACGCTGCTCCCATACCTGCTAAAGGATAACTGGCTATGCCTCTTGGATCTCATAGATGTGAATACATACATCCTTATCCACCCAAGTCACAGAAAATACCTTAGGTTCATGCTGGGAGACCAGCACTATCAGTACCGGTTGCTCCCATTTGGGCTTGTGTCAGCACCTCAGGTTTTTACCAAGTGTCTCGTGGTAGTGGCCGCCTACTTTCGCACTAAGGGAGTCTTCATCTTCCCCTACTTAGATGATTGGCTCATCAAAGGTCCCACTGTGGATACTGTGCAGCAGTCCTCTCATCTCACCATACAGGTCCTTGAGCGGCTAGGGTTCATCATCAGTTATCCCAAATCCCACCTCCAGCCCACACAGCAACTGGAGTTCATCAAGATTCTCCTCGATACCACCCGAGCCAGGGCATTTCTACCACTAGACCACATGCAGCATCTGACGGACATGGTCAGCAGTGTGCGGCATCGACCCTACCCCATGACCAGGGAGATGCTGAAGGTGCTCGGCCACATGACCCCCCACAATGCAAGTCACCCCCTTGACTCGCCTCTTCATACGGTAGGTGCAGTGGACCCTCTGTATTAAATAGAAGCAGGGCATGGACCACTTTTGGGATAGGGTAGCAGTCACCGTTCCACTGGTGCAGTCCCTTGACTGGTGGTTGGAGCTGCTGAACCTGCTTCGGGGCCTCTTGTCCCAAGCAGAGCCACCCGCCAAACACTGACTATCGAAACATCCAAGCTTGGGTGGGGGGCTCATCTGAATGGCCTGTGGATGCAGGGCCTATGGTTTGACAGGGGAGCATGCACCAGATAAACTTCCTTGCGTTGCAAGCCATAGCAAACACCCTCTAGGCCTTCTGGGGACACCTGGTGAATCAGATCATCCTGATCCAAACGGACAACCAAGTGGCAATGTTCTGTGTCAACAAACATGGAGGTATGGGCTTGTACCTCCTCTGCTGGGAAGTGGTCCAGCTGTGGAAGTTTGCACTGGACTATGGGATGGAGCCCCGGGCAACTTAATTGCCCAGTGAGCTCAATGTCCTGGTGGATCAGGTGAGCAGAGTCCTCCATCCACATGCGTGGATCTTCCACAGAGGGATGGTGGAGGGGATCTTCCAGGAGTGAGGCACCCCCATGATGGACCTCTTTGCCACATTGCAGAATGCCCAGGTTGGGCCTGTTCTCCTCCATGAGGCCGGCCAGCGATTGGCTGGCCTGGAAGCCTTTTCTCGTCCACTAGGGGGTGGATCTCTCAGAGGGAGCTTCTCTATCCTGGTGCTGCCCCAGATCTCATCTCCCAGGATCTGCTCCTTGGCCCTCACAGCCTGGATGTTGAACAGGTAGTCCTTTTGTAACTCAGTTTACCCGACAACATCACAAATGTCCTTCTGGCATCATGCAAGGACTCGACGCATTGGGCTTACACTTTCAAGTAGTGGAGGTTTGCCACTTGGCGCGCAAGTAGGGCACTAGATCCTTTCTCTTGTGTGATGGATCAGTTGCTGGAGTATCTCCTGCATCTCTTGGACTCAGGCATGAAATCCAACTCCTTCTGGGTCCACCTAAGCATGATTGCCACCTACCATCGCAGCTTGGGGGACTGGCCATCTCGGCTCACCAGCTGGTGGCTCACTTCATGCAGGATCTGCTTCTCTCAAAGCCTCTTATCAAGCCCCTATGGTGGTTTGGGATCTCAACATGGTCCTTACGCTGCTCATGCGGTCTCCCTTTGAGCCATTTGACTCTTACCCTCTGAAGTACTTGACCTGGAAGGTTCTGTTCTTGGTGATGGTCACGTCAGCCCGCCGTATCAGTGAGCTCCAGGCTCTAGTAGCCCATTCACTTTACACCAGATTCCACCAGAACCGGGTGGTCTCATGAATGCACCCACGATTTCTGCCAAAGGTGGTCTCGGATTTCCACCTCAACCACTCAATTGTCCTGACAACTTTCTTTCCGGGGCCACATGCCAACTGGGGAGGCAGCATTGAATACGTTGGTCTGTAGGTGTGCCTTCACCTTCTACATTTAGCATACCAAAGCCCACTGGCAGTCCATCCAACTGTTCATCTCCTTTGACCCCAGTAAGCTGGGGGTTGCTGTCTCTAAGCGCAGGCTGTCCTTTTGGTTGGCGGATTGCATCACCTTGGCTTATTCTCAGGCTGGCCTGAACCTTGAAGGTCATGTCACAGTTCATAATGCTCGAGCCATGGTTGCTTCTGTTGCTAACCTGCGCTCGGCCTCCAAGGAGGGAATCTGCAAGGCTGCCACATGGTCTTCGGTCCACATGTTCACTGCCAACTACTGTCTGGATGGGGATTCCTGACAGGATGGCAACTTCGGCCAAGCCGTGCTCTAGCACCTCCTTGGGTATTAGGTCCATCTATGCTACCTGCAAAAGTTGACCAACCTTGATGCTGCTCTATGCTCAGGATGCTGAATCGGTGGAGTCCCTAGAGGGAACTACCTTGCTGTTCTTCCTGTTCTCCAGTTTTGTTGCCCCCATTCGGCTTGAGCTTCCTCCGTTTTCAGTAGCCTGTAGCTTGGGAGTCTCATACATGAGGACTTCCTGCTTGTCCACGGAGAAAGCATAGTTACTCACCTGTAGTAGGTGTTCTCTGTGGACAACAGGAATAAGTCCTCACAACACTCCCACCTCTCCAAGGAGTTTCTTCTTGGATACTGCTTTGAAATTTGACTGGAGAAGATGGCACTGCAGCATGCATGCATGTGCAGTGCAGCTCCCAAAAGCTTCCAATGGATGCTGGGGAGCATTCCTTTTGGACTCCATTGGTGATGTTATCCATACGTGAGGACTTATTTCTGCTAACAACGGAGGACACCTGCTACAAGTGAGTATTTTCTTATGCCAAATGCTTACCTTCCAGTAGAGCATTCCAGCAGGTTTTGTATCTAGTAAGACACTACTGGGCTTGAGGAAGGAGTGCGGAAGGTGGTTCATACTCTAAAATGAGGTTCTATGATTTTTCTCTCAATTAGTTTACGTAGAGCTGGACTACATATGTGTTTGAGAGGATATGTTGACAGAATGTCTTGAGCACACTTCTTCCAATTTCAAATGTTTTCTGACATCATGTAAGTCCTAAAAGAGGTAATGAAGGTCATGGTCGTTACAATTGAATAGATAATTTAGTACATGTCAGAGAGTAGGGCATGCTTAAAACTCTAAGCAAAGAGGTATAGTAAGATTTTTTGAGTGGTGCAGGGATTCTTGCCAGCCTTTCAAAATATAGGACACGGTCATTTGTGGCTGGTCACCTCTGACTTCAAAGAGCTGCTGTATTTGGGGAAAAATTAAAATAAAGCTTGTTATAGTATATTTATTCCTAATTGAACAACACAAATGTGAGTCACTTTGAGCTACTACTGAAAAGGCAGGAGCTAAATCCAAATTAGAAACAAATATGGCTTAACTTGTTGCGGGATTCAGGCAAGCTAATGTTTGAAGAGCTAAAAGGCAGAAGTCTTTGAGATGTGTGAATGCAATAGCAGTAAATTCTTGCCAACGAGATCATCATTAAATAAGCTCCAGATTAGACTCGATCCTACAGTTTTAGCCACAAGAATTCACTGCAGTGCCATCGTTTTGGCTATGGAAAACAGAGGTGGAGGTAGAGGCAGAGAAAGTTCAAGGCAGAATACACAGACGTCTGAAATAAAGGTTCTGTGGCATGCAGACTTTTGGCTACTCTTCCCCTTTTGGTAAAGGCGCATGTTGATAATCAACTATGATAAATTGCAGCTAATTAAATGTAAATTTGCCAGAATATTTCTGAACCTCTAATTGATGCAAGCTTCTTGTGCAAAGAGTTCATATACTGTTTACTTTTCAGATTATTAAGGAAGTCAGTAAAGCTTAACATTTACTGGGTCAGACCAAGTCCATCAAACCCAGTATCCTGTTACCAACAGTGGCCAGTTCAGGCCACAAGTACTTGGCAGGTTCCCAAAAGGCACACAAGTTCCACAATGTTTGGCTGGGGACAAGCAGTGGATTTCCCGAGTCCCTTTTATTAATGGTTTATGGATCTTTCCTCCAGGAATTTGTCCGAACCTTTTTTAAACCCAGCTACACTAACAGCATTTACTATATCCTCCTGTAATGAATTCCAGAATCATCTCTCTCTTCTTTAATCTATCCAGAACTCTGCTGCACGGCTAATCTTCCACCATCCTCAACACTCATATAACCCCTCTTTTAAAATCATTTCATTGGCTCCCCTTCCGTTTCCATATCCAATTCAAACTTCTCCTTCTAATATATAAATACATTCATTCTATTGCCCCTTATTACCTTTCCTCTCTTCTCTCTTCCTACACACCCCTCCTCGTGAACTCCGCTTCTCCTCTGGCTTTCTTCTCTCTATGCCCTTTTCTGCTTCTGCAAACTCCAGACTTCAATCTTTTCACTTTGCTGCTCCTTATGCATGGAACAAACTTCCACTATCTTTGTCAAGTCTCTCCTCCCCCACTCTTTAAATCCGTGCTAAAGGCTTACGTCTTTAAAGCCACATTTGGATCCTAATCCCTTGTTCTCTTTTGAATCCCCCTTGTTTCTCTTGAATTGTTCTGTTTGTCTTGATTAGATTGTAAGCTCTACAAGCAAGGATTTTCTTCTTTATATATTTGTACAGCGCTGCATACGCTTGTAACACTATATAAATGATTAATAGTAGTAGTAGTAGATTACGTCTTGAGTGAAAAAATATTTTCTCTTATTAATCTTAAATGGGTTATGTTGTAGCTTCATTGCGTGTCCCCTAGTCTTTCTACTTTTTGATGGAAGTAAACAACCAATCTACGTTTACCTGTTCCATTCCATTCATTAACTTATAGGCCTCTATCATATCTCCCCTCAGCCAAATTGGAAAGTCATAACCTTTTAAGCCTTTCCTCATAGGGGTATCCTTCATCCCCTTTACCATTTTCGTGGCTCTTCTCTGTACCTTTTCAAATTCCGCTATATCCTTTATAAGGTACGGCATCCAGAATTGCATGCAATATTCAAGGTGCGGTCGCACTATGGAATGGTACAGAGGCATTATAATATCCTTGGTTTCTGTGTCAACTGGTTTGTATTTTAATTGGTACAGTTATGTGTTTGATATATAATGAAGAACTTGAATGCTGTCTTGTGAAAGATGTCTCTTCTGATACAGTTTAATAGAAAATAATCTGTTCACCAAAACCATTTCTTAAAATCCCATGCTCCCTTTTTGGAAAGGTGATAACTCATGTAGCTCACCATCATTATATAGTATTAGTTCAGTTACAAATATTCTCATTTGATAGAAATCTCAAAATATACAAAGTTAGGGTTTTACCATTGTTAAGTGCCGTCGAGTCGGAGTCGACTCATGGCGACCCTCCTGTAGCTGCTGTTATTGTATCGATCCATCTCATTGCTGGACTTCCTCTTTTGCATTGACCTTCTATCTTGCCAAGCATGATGTCTTTCTCTAATGATCTCTCTCTTTGCATGATGTGTCCAAAGTATGAAAGTCGAAGTCTTGTCATCTGAGCTTCTAAAGAAAGCTTAGGTTTGATCTCCTCTAGTACCGACTGGTTTGTTCTTCGGGCAGTCCATGGTATACACAGTATTCGCCGCCAGCACCATAATTCAAAGGCATCAATTTTCTTCCTGTCTATCTTTTTCACTGTCCAGCTTTCACATCCATATGATGTTATTGAAAATACCAAGACTTGAACAAGTCAAATCTTTGTATGGAGAGAGACATCTCTGCTCTTGAGAATCTTATCTAGGTCTTTCATAGCCATTCTGCCAAGAGCAATGCGTCGTCTGATTTCTTGACTGCTTGTTTCTTCTTTATTGATAGTTGATCCAAGTAGGTTAAAGTTGTTCACGATTTCAATTTCTTCTCCTTCAACGATGAACCTGTTGATTATGCCAGTTGTCATGATCTTTGTCTTCTTTACATTAAGGTGCAGGCCCATTTTGAGACTGTTCTTTGATTGTGAGAAGCAAATGTTTCAGATCATCTTCACTTTCAGCCAGTAATGTGGTATCATCAGCATAGCGAAGGTTGTTGATGAGTCTTCCACCAATCTTCACACCTCTGTTGTCTTCATACAATCCTGCTTCTCTGATGATTTGTTCTGCATATAAATTAAACAGGTAGGGGGAAAGTATGCAGCCTTGTCTTACAGCTTTGCTTATTTTAAACCATTCTGTTTCTCCTTGTTCCGTTCGAACTGTTGCTTCTTGATCAATGTACAGATTGTGCAAGAGTACGATCGAGTGTTCTGGTATACCCATGCTTCTTAATGTGGCCCAGAGTTTCTCATGGTTTACACAGTCAAAAGCCTTGCTATAGTTGATAAAGCACAAATAGATATCCTTTTGGTATTCTTTAGTCTTTTCAAGGATCCATCTCACATCTGCAATGATGTCTCTCATTCCTCGCCCTTTCCTGAACCCTACTTGCACTTCAGGTAGTTCTTATTCCAGGTATGGTTGGAGTCTCTTTTGAATAATCTTCAGTAGAATCTTGCTGGCATGTGGGATCAGAGCGATTGTGCGATAATTTCCACAGTCAGTTGGATCACCTTTCTTTAGTATTGGTATAAACACAGATCTTTTCCAGTCAGTTGGCCATGATGTTGTCTTCCATATTTCTTGGCAGAGCCTTGTAGGTACGGTAACAGCTGCATCAGATTGCTGTAATACTTCGATGGAAATGCTATCAATGCCTGGTGCTTTGTTCTTTGATAAGGCTTTCAATGCTGTTTAACTTCTTATTTAATCACCAATGGTTCCCGATCATAAGGTACAGGTTGAAACGGCTGTTGGTCCACTTGATCTTTATCATATAAAAACTCTGTATATTCCTTCCACCTTTTCTTGATCTTCTCAGCATCATTCAACATAGAACCTTGAGCATCTTGTAACATTCCATTTCGAGGCTGGAACTTTTTCTTTAACTCTCGTAGCTTTAGGAAAGCCGATCTTGTTCTTCCTCTAATAGTTTCTGCTTCTATTTCCTTGCATGCGTCGTTGTAGTACTTTTCCTTGTCCTGTCTTGCTGCACGTTGGAAATCTCTGTTGAGTTCTGTTATTGTCTTTCTTTCTCCTCTGGCTTTAGCTTCTCTGCGTTTCTGGGCAATTTTCAGAGTTTCTTCCGTCATCCATTTTGGCCGTTTTTGCTTTTTCACCTTTTGTAGAGACTTCTTGCTTTCTTCCAACATAACCTTCTTGATGTCATTCCATAACTCTTCTGGAGCTCTGTCATTTGTATCTAAAGCAGCAAATCGATTTTGCAGGCAGTCTTTAAATTCCAGTGGTATATTCTCAAGGTCATGTTTTGCTGCATTCATGAGTGGTTTGCTCTTTTTTAACTTTAAGCTTGAGTTTGCATACTAGTAGTTGATGATCTGTACCAAAGTCAGCTCCAGGTTTTGTCTTTGTTGATGTTATAGAACTTTTCCATTGTTGACTTCCACAGATGTTGTCAATTTGATTTTTATACAATCCATTGGGTGAAATCCATGTGTACAGTCGCCGCTTGTGTTGATGGAAGAAGGTGTTTGAGATGAATAAATCGTTGGTATTGCAGAATTCTATCAGTCTTTCTCCAGCTCCATTTCTGTTGCCAAGTCCATATTTTCCAACTACTTTGCCTTCTTCTTTGTTGTCAACTTTTGCGTTCCAGTCACCCATGACTATCAGGATATCCTGTTTGCATGTTCTGTCAATTTCAGCTTGTACTTGTTCATAGAACTCTTCAATTTCATTCTCTTCTGCAGCTGTTGTTGGGGCATATACTTGAATTATAGTTGTGTTGATAGGCATTCCTCGTAGACGAATAGAGATTAAGCGTTCACTGACTGCATTGTATTTCATTACAGTTATTGCAAGTTTCTTCTTTATTATAAATGCAATACTATTTCTTCTTTGTCTTTCATTTCCAGCATAGTAGACCATGTGATCATCTGATGCAAAGTGCCCGATGCCAGTCCATTTCAGTTCGTTGACACCCAACAGATCAAGTTGTACACGTTCCATTTCATTCTTGACCACCTCCAAATTCCCTTGGTTCATGCTTCGTACGTTCCATGTTCCAATGCGTAAGACATCTTTACAGCTTCTGACTCTCATTTCATGCGCAGCTACATCAGCAGTCAGATGTCCCGAGGGCTTTGATCCAACCACATCATAAATGCTGGCTTTACTCTGAAAAGTCTTCAGCTCTTCCCCAGTAGCTAGTTCAGTGCCTTCCGACCTGGGGGTCTCATCTTCCAGCACTATAGCACAATTTGTTTTGTTGTAACTATCCATTGGGTTTTCATGGAAAGGTATAGAAGTAGATTGCCGAGTCTTTCTTCCGCGCAATTTGTTTAGTGTTGTTGCCGTTGTCACAGAAATGTGATCCTCCGCCGTCAACACTATCCCATTCTGCTGCTGCCCAGATGGGTGGTTTGTCTTGGTCTGGCACCATTATCAAGTAAGAAAAATAAAATTTCTAAACACTGTTTTATTTCTGTGTATTTTCTTAACTTGGATTGCAGGCCTAACAAGCTTATTGCTATCATATTCTCTTGTCTCATATTTTCCCTTGCTTGTAACTTTAGCTTTTTCCTTTGTCCTGAACCATCTTTTTCTATGCCTATCACACAACTGTAAAACAACTTGCAGCTCTATGATGTTGCCTACGGTGTGCATATATCAAAATATAGATTAGTCTGTCTGTATATATTTGTCTCCTACTGCCTGGCTTATATAAAATGTTTGTCCTTGCTATAAATAAATATTATCAACCGCATATCGATACTAGTAATTCAGCTTGGAGTATAGATTCTCTTCTTACATAGTAACATAGTAAATGACGGCAGATAAAGACCAGTATGGTCCATCTAGTCTGCCCAGTGAAGCGGTAAGAGTAGATGCATCTGCCGCTCCATGCAGGTCACCACTCCCCATGCCTTTGTTTGTGTGTGTACCCATCGCTCCGTGTAGGTCAACGATATTTGTTGAGATATAAGAGTTAGGTTTATTTTGATTTTATCCTGTTGCTATAAAGGGATCCTCTGTATCTGTCCCATGCCATTTTGAATTCTGTCACTGTATTTGCCCCCATCACTTCCATCGGGAGGGCATTCCAAGCATCCACCACCTTTTCAGTGAAAAAGTATTTCCTGATGTTGCCTTTCAGTTTACCCTCTTGCAGCTTCATGTTATGCCCTCTGGTTTTACAGCTTCCCCGTCCTTTAAAGGTCTAAATCATATCTCCCCTGTCCCTCCTCTCCTCCAGAATATACTTATTTAGGTCTTCAAGTCTCTTCTCATACGTCTTCTGATGCAGGCTCCAAATCATTTTGGTCACCTTCCTCTGAACCCTTTCCAGTCTTTTTATATCCTTTGCAAGCTACGATCTCCAAAACTGAACCCAGTATTCCAAGCGAGGCCTCACCTGTGACTTGTACAGTGGCATTAGTATCTCTTCCTTTCTACTAGTAATTCCTCTCTGTATCAAACCCAGCATCCTTCTGACTTTTGCTGCTGCCTTGTCACATTGTTTCTGAGGATCTAAAGGTGGTGAAACAATCACTCCAAGGTCCTTCTCCTGGTCCGTGCACACCAACCTCTTGCCCCCTATCGCATACAATTCCCTTGGATTTCTGCTTCCCAAGTGCATGATACTGCACTTCTTCACATTGAATCTTAACTGCCAAGCATTGGACCATTCTTTCAGCTTATGTAGATCTTTCCTCATGTTATCCACTCCCTCAGGAGAGTCCACTCTTCTGCAAATTTTCATGCCATCTGTAAAGAGACAGACTTTTCCATTCAGTCCTTCAGCAATATCACTCACAAATACATTGAACAGTGCCGGTCCCAGGACCGAACCCTGGTGCACACCACTAATCACCTTCCTTTTATGTGAATTGAGTTCCGTTTACCATCATCTTCTGTTGTCTGTCAGTCAACCAATTTCTGATCCAGCTGACCATCTTGGGACCCATCCCCAAGCTGTTAAGTTTATTGATAAGCCTCCTATGAGGAACACTATCAAAGGCTTTGCTGAAATCTAGGCAGATCTAGTTTTGTGGTCACCCAGTCAAAGAACTCAATAAGATTTGTCTGGCAAGATCGTCCTGTGGTAAAAATATGTTGCCTCAGATCATGCAACCTGTTGGTTTCAAGAAAGTCCACTATTCGCTCTTTCAGGAACGTATCCTTTACTTTTCCCATTACAGAGGTAACTTTATTGAAACAGCAACAGGAAAACACATAACTAAATAGATGATGACATGAAATCAAGAATCACAGTACTAGAGTATTTCTGTCATCAGGAATTGTTTTGAGTAGCAAGAGTACTTTTGATGGATTGTTGGGTAAAATAATTTCTTCTGAAGACTGGATAGGCAGGCAGGTAAAGCTGAACGGTAGGACCTTCAGAGTTCTAGCCCACAAAATGGAGAATCTGATTCACAGAAGAAAATTGCCATGATTACCCAAGTGATTAGGACAAGTATATAAGAGAGTTTGTACTTGTTTAAATATTGATTAATTTTCCCTGAAAATGCCAGCAAATGAAAGCATAATACATAAAGGGGCACATTCTGAATTGGCTGTTTAGCCCCCTGTGCAGCTGACCAGAAGCGGGAAGCCCGGAGTTAGACCAGATTCTGATCCCACTGGGGCTACAACCGGACCCCGATTCTGGTCGGCCTGCATGCATAGCAGATCCCCGGCTACCTCAGTCAGGCTCCTGAATGGAGCTGTAGTGCCATTGCACCCCGTCGCCATGGCACCGCGGCTCCATTCAGGAGCTGCAAATGCCAGCCGCTGATGACCCTCTTTCCCCACAGCCAGACCTTGATCCGGCCTCCTATGGCCAGGGTCTGACTGCGGGGAACTTACTGCACACCCTGTCTCTTTGACCCGGCCCAGCGGCATGAACCCCTGACATCCAGGGGGACTTATTCCACCTCTTTAGTGGAATAAGTCCCCCATCCTTGTTCACGGCTCCGGACATACAGGACCAACTTCAGAATCGGCCCTGTACGTCTCTGGTTGCGACTCACCCATGCCCTGCCCTCGGTTTGCCTCAGACATGCCCCCTCCCGACTCCGTCTAAGCCTCCCTGTACGAATGAGCTGTTCGTATGGGGAGGCAATAGCTGGGGACAGCAGGGGAGCGAATAGTCATTATGGATGTCTAATCAGGACGTCCATCCCCACTATTCATGCCACTGAACGACCCCAAAGGGTATAATTTTGCAACAGATCACCTAAATTGGGAAGCAAAATAGATGTCTATTTTATAAGGGCATCTATATGTATCTATAAAATACTAGCAATAAACCAGCAGAAATCACAGCTAGATTGAAGCCACTGACATTTATGCCTGCTTAGGAGCAGATGTAAATGCTCATGTATAAAGTAAGTGTGTAAACTCTGACTCCATCCAAAATCTGTCCCCAAGCACATCTGCTTGCAGGTTGCATAAAAGTGCATGCTTTCTTGAAACTGTGCTTACTTTACATATATAACCCTAGGGCAGGGGTCTCCAACACTAGACCTGGAGGGCACCAAACCATACAGGTTTTCAGGCTGTCTCTAATGAATATGCATGAATAAATTTGAATACAACGGAGGCAATGCATGCAAATATATCTCATGCATATTCATTAGGGACAGCCTGAAAATCTAAATGGTTTGGTGTCCTTCAGGACTTGGAGTTGGAGACCCTTGCCCTAGGGTAATTTTATAAAAGCCCTTTTATTCATATAAAAGAGGGTTTTATGCTTGAGAAAAGTTTATAAAATTACCCTTCAAACCATCTATTTATTTATTTGGCATTTCTTATATACTGCCTTCAGTGTTATCAAGGCAGTTTACATTGAACACAACAATTTTACATAGAACAGCTGATAGAGTGTAAGGATATAGAAAAGCAATATAATGCAAAATTACTATTAGAACATAACTGTTCTTGATTCAGTGACCTCACATTCTAAATATTTCAACCAGTATATCAGAAATGTTGCCTTTGAACCCTTTCCTCCTCCTAAAAATCAGAAATTGTTTCTTTAATACTAAAATAAAGTGCAACAGAAAATATTAATTAATACCTTTTTAATGTACTAATGCAGGCCCCTATTTACTAAGGTTCACTAGGGTTTTACAGATAACATGCAGCATCTGTAAAACGTCTGCATTTAACTGTTGGGAGCATTCTCAGCATTTTGGGGAGGACAGGTGTGCAGGTAATGCAGAAAAAAATCACTATCATATAATAATAGCATGCAGTTACCGTAGCTACACTTCTTGAAGTGCTGTTAAGTGCTCTCTTATCTGCTGGCTTAATAATCAATGTGCTGTAACAATCTCTGTGTTAATTGTAAGGTGCACTCATTGTCCCAAAATAAC
Source organism: Ichthyophis bannanicus (assembly GCA_033557465.1). NCBI lineage: Eukaryota > Metazoa > Chordata > Amphibia > Gymnophiona > Ichthyophiidae > Ichthyophis > Ichthyophis bannanicus. Next base: position 606,369,342 of record CM066031.1, on the reverse strand, counting down.
ATTTTCTGCATTAGATGTTTAATGTGTGTTGATATGCACCAAAACTGTTTTTTGCAGCACCATACTTTTATCTCATGCTTACAACTAACACAGCTTAGAAAATAGGTCCCTTAATATATTTCTAGACTCGTTTTGGAAACTGTCATTGTCTTGGTGTCAAAATAGAATGAGAAGGTAAAGGCAGAAGTATGATGTTGCCTGAATATAGACATGATTCACAGATTATTTTGTAATTGTATATCATGTGAAGCTGGGGAGGAGATGGAAGAGAGTAGTATTAGACTGGTGCACGTGAACCAAGACAGCAACCGCATTACTTTATCTATTAATGCTTGCAGATCTGGAAATGTACTAGCTAGACTATGAACACACTGCAAACCAAAAATCCGCAAAGAAACCAGTGACCAATAATATCTATATATCATCCACAGTCCTCAAAAATGATTAATGAAATATTTTTTGTCAGACAACGCTGAGGGAAGACAGTAGTTGAACTATCCACACCAGTCAAGCGGTGTCCATTTTATTCTTATAAATTGCGTCTAAATAAAAAATCGTCATTTAAAACCACACGCTAGTCCATAACTCATCAGAGCCGAATTCACTTATCATGATTCAGTGAAAATCTCATGACGTGCACATTTTAGGGTACTCCAAACCCTGTATCAAGTGCTCGACAGGCTTTTCCGTGGCTTTTTCACTGCTCACAACTGCTACAAATTTGTTTTATTTTAGTTTTATTTATTTATTTTTATATATTGAGGTTTATTAACGACCTTTATGAGGAGATTTACCCAAGGTACTGTACAACAGGTGTAGCTTGACATAGCCAACTTAGAGGAAGGTTTATTAAGCCGCGCTACCTGTTAATATGGTAGATAGTGCATGCTATCTGGGTGCATTAACAGATAACAGAGAAACTGCAGATAACGCAGTGGTTTTTGGCAGTATCTGCAGATCCTGCGCTAACTGCTGGAGTGGGTAGGATATGGGTGGAGAGTGTGCATGACCTCAATGTGTGGTTTCCGCAGGTGTACTCAGCGCAAGGTAACTAGCAAAGTTGCAGATAGCATAGGTGCTCATAATGCCACCTCAGTGGGTGGCATTAGTTACATCCACAGTGTGGCCAAAGTGCTCTCTGCAATCTTGGTGCATTATCTGCTGGGGAAATGCTGTGCATGCCCCAACAAATGACACCACAGACGTTAAAGGCTTGGGAGAAGTTCCAGGCTTTCACCTGCTTCCTGAAGTAAAAGTAACCTTGAAGTAGGCATAATGCCTCTAGAAATGAGATCCAAAGTGTGGGGCTACTGCAATTTCCAAAGTTATAAATGGATTCCCTTCATTTTCTAGTATTTATTTATTTTATTTAGTCGGATTTAATATACTGCTTTATCATTAAATCAAAGCGGTTAGCACTTCAGACAATCAAGAGGGGGTTGTAGTGTGCAAACATGCAGTGGAAACATCAGCATGAGTGGTGTGGGAGGGGTGTGATTGATTAATTTGAGCTATATACACGTGATCTATGTAAGGTCTATATACAGTTATATTCATATGGGTTGCAGAGTTGGATAGGGCAGAGTCTGATTCAGGTGATGTCCTTGTAGTGTTCCAAGAAGAGTGCTGTTTTGAGCAACTTCCTGAAATCTTTGAGGTCCGTGGTTGATCTCGGATCGTCAGGGAGAGAGTTCCACAGGGTGGGTGCCGCTAGGGACAGTGCTCTTTTTGAAGTGTCCTGTCTTGATTTGGCTAATTCTTTTGGGGTGGTGATGGTGTCTGTGGCTCCCTTTCTTCTGGGTCTGGTGCAAGGGTCAGCTTTGATAAGAGGTTGTAGGCTGTCAGCTGAGATGTTTTGTCTTATTTTGAATATGTTTAATAGAACTTTGTATTTGATACGGGAGCTGATTGGGAGCCAGTGAGGTGGTACAGGATGGGTGTAATGTGGTCATGACCTGAGCAGCCTGTTATTATGCGGGCTACTGTGTTCTGTGCCAGCTGCAGTGGTCGGAGGGCTTGTTTTGAGAGCCCGATGTAGATGGGTTTGCAGTAGTCCAGTGTGGGGTGATGAGAGCTTGACAGACTGTACGGAAGTGGTTCTCTGCGAGAATGGGTTTGAAGCATCTGATGGTTCTCATTTTGAGGTAGGCATTTCTTATAGTTCTGGCAATGTGGGCTTGTAGGTTCAGGTCCTTGTCAAGAGTTACTCCAAGGTATCTAACTTCAGGTTTTACTGTTATTGTGATGTCGTTCAGTTTGATGGTAGGTGCAATTGAGAATGTGGGGTTTCTTCAGATAAATAGTGTTTCTGTTTTGTTGTGGTTTATGGATAGGTTGTTTTCCGAGAGCCAGGTTGTCATTTGCTGGAGACAATTGACTAGGTTGGAGTAGTCTGGGGTTTCCAGGTTGATTGGGGTGAATATCATGATGTCAGCGTAGATGGTGTATTGAATCTTGTGATTCTTGATGATGGACCAGATTGGTTGTAAGTATAGATTGAATAGCAGGGCGGAGAGGGATGAGCCTTGTGGGATGTCCTGGGTGGCTCTTAGAGGCTGGGAGGTATCTGAGCCGCATTTGACTTGTAGCTGTCTGTCAGTTAGATAGGATGTGAACCAGTTCAGGGTGGTGCCGTGTAGTCCAATTTCCTGTAGTCTGCCTATCAAGGATGTGTGGTTCACTGTGTCAAATGCTGCGGAGATGTCTATGAAGATCGAGGACTCACATTTTGATGTTGTCAATGGTCCAGATCAGCTTGTCAAAAAGTTGAATTAGCAGAGTTTCTACCCCATGGTTTGGTCGGAAGCCGTGTTGATTGGGGTCCAGGTGGCGTGGATGTCTATGTGGTCCTGGAATTGATATTGGACCACCTTTTCGATGATCTTGGCTAAGAGGGGGAGGCTTAAGATGGGTCTGTAGGCAGCAGGGTCAGTTTTATCTAGTGTGGATTTCTTGGGAGTGGGGAGTATTGTAGCTAGTTTAAGTGCACTTGGTATTATTCCTGTAGTTAGAGAGTTTGAATTATTATATAGTAGAATACTGATCTGGTATAACCTGACATTTAAAATACAGATGATGCTAATTAATTGATATTGGTGAGTGGCCTCAGGAATAAAGAGTTTGGGGCAAGTGGTAATGGAGGATACATTTACTTCTACTACTATTAATTGTTTATATAGTGCTACAAGGCATACGCAGTGGAGTTGCACTAGGAGTCCGGCCTTCCACATCAGGTTTATTATCATTATCTCCAGCTGTGTCATTGTTTAAAGAGTAAAACATAGTTACTCACCTGTAACAGGTGATGTCCGGAAACAGCAGGAATTGAGTCTTCACATATGGGTATCGTCGGCACCGACAGAGCCTGCGCAGGAACGCTCCCCAGCGTCCTATAGGAAAACTTTTGGGAGCATCCCACTGCGCCTGCCCTGCTGCCTTCCCGCCTTTCCAACTCTCCCTCTTCAGTTGGGTTTGTAGCTGAGACAAAAGGAGAGAAGGAAAGAAAAAGGAAGAGAGAGATAGAGATACAACTCCTAGGGGAGGTGGGTGGGTTGTGAAGACTCCATTCCTGCTGTTCCCGGAGATCACCTGTTACAGGTGAGTAACTACGCTATCTCCAGGAACAAGCAGGAATGTAGTCTTCACATATGGGACTCCCAAGCTTAGAGATGCCAGGGAGATGACTCCAGAAAGCAGCGAAACCCAGGCTGAGGTGGGTCATGCTTCCTCCCAAGGATCTCTGGTATTGAAACCCGGGACGGGGGTAGGAGTTGAAAGAGACGCTGGAGAACAGCCTGGCCAAATGAGGCATCCCGACGGGAGTCCTTGTCCTTGTCCAAGCAGTAATGGGCCGCAAAAGTGTAGTCATAGGAGCAAGTGGCTGCTTTGCAGATGTCGACAATCGACACAGAGTGAAGGTTGGCCATAGAGGCAGCCATTGCTCTCACATTATGAGCTCTGACATGACCTTTGAGAGAAATTCCCTTACTCTCATAGGTAAACGATATGCAGTCTGCAATCCACTTGGAGAGTGTTCTCTTGGAAACTGGTAAACCCAGGTGACTGCAGTCAAAGGCAACAAAAAACTGTGTGAAGGTAAAAGGCTAAAGCCTGTTTACAATCTAGAGTGTAAAGATTCCTTTCTGCATTAGAGGCATGAGGCCTAGGGAAGAAGACAGGAAGGTAAACCAACTGGTTCAAATGAAAAGGTGCAACCACCTTTGGCATAAAGTGAGGATGAGTCCTAAGGACTACCTTATCATGGTGGAACCTTGTGTAAGGAGGATCAGCCACTAAAGCTTGTAGCTCACTGATGCTTCTTGCAGAAGTGAGGGCAATTAGGAAGATCCCCTTCCAAGAAAGAAACTTTAGGGATGTAGTGGCTAAGGGTTCGAAGGGCAGCTTCATAAGCTGTCCAAGGACAAGATTTAAATCCCATGCCACGGGTGGTGGCTTAATGGGAGGCTTAGTTAAGAGTAGACCTCTCATAAAATGCGCTACAAGCGGCTGAGAGGAGATGGGTTGTCCAGCAAAGGGCTTGTGGAAAGCCACAATGGCACTAAGGTGGACCCTTACTGAATTAGTTTTAAGGCCAGAGGATGAAAGGTGGAGGAGATACGCCAATAAAGCCTATATTGGAACTGAAAAGGGATTAAGTTCCTTTTTTGAAGACCATATAAAGAACCTTCTCCACTTAAAGGCATAAGCATGCCTTGTGGAAGGTTTCCTGGAGGCCAAAAGGATATCTTTAACCTTTTGAGAGAGGTTGATATCGTGTAGTTCTAGGCTCTCAGTAGCCATGCCATAAGGTGCAGGTACTGAGGGTTGGGGTGCAGAAGCGTCCCGTTCTCCTGGGATAGAAGATCTGGAGCCCCTCCCAACTCCAGAGATTTGGTTTGAGAGAGATATAGAAGCAGTGGATACCATGTCCGACGTGGCCAGCGTGGGGCTATGAGGATCATATGGCCCCTGTCTCTCTGAAGTTTGAACAGAGTCTTGGGAATGAGGGGAATGGGTGAGTAGGTGTATAGGAAGTTCTAACCCCAGTGGAGGGGGAAAGCATCTGTTGCCTGACTGTTCCGAGCAGGAATTCTGGAACAGAATTGGGGAAGTTTGGCATTCTGAGGACTTGCAAATAGGTCTATATCCCCAGATTCGAAAGATTCAAGCAATTTGAATGAAGAGACCACTCGTGTGGTAGCAGCACTCAACTGAGTTTGTCTGCTAGGACATTCTGTTTGCCTGGGAGATACACCGCTAGTAGCTGAATCTGAAGGTCTCTTGCAAAGGACCATAGGTGTAGAGCTTCGTTGCACAATGCCTGAGAACCTGTTCCCCCCTGCTTGTTCACATAGAACATGGCTACCTGATTGTCTGTCTGAACAAGAACTGTCTTGTAGCGCAGATAGTCCTGGAATACTCGAAGAGCATAGAAAATGGCTCGGAGTTCCAGTAGGTTTATGTGAAGGCAAGTCTCCTGTTGGGTCCAGAGACCTTGAGTGGAGAGATTGTCCAGATGAGCTCCCCAACCCAACTTGGATGCATCCGTTGTCAAGGTAGCTTGGTGTAGTGGCTGCTGAAAAGGTGACCCTACAAATAGGTTTTCTAGCGATTGCCATCACTGAAGGGACAAAATGAGGCGTGCAGAGTTTCTGATTTTGTCCCCAAGACGACCCGACGGCTGAGTCCACTGAGAGGCTAGGGTCTACTGGGATGCCTGCATATGTAGGCGAGCATAGGGGACCACATGTACAGTGGACGCCATATGACTGAGCAACTGAAGCATTTCTCGAGCAGTCAGGAAAGTTTTCATAGCTGCTTGAGAAGCCAATTGAACTATTTGAGCACAGTGGAACTGTGGCAGGAAAGCCCTTGACTGCCGCGTGTCTAGAAGAGCCCCTATGAACTCTAGGGATTGAGAGGGGGTAAGATGGGACTTTGGGAGATTTACGACCAATCCCAGATATTGAAGAACTTGCATTTTGCAAGAAAGAGCAGAGCTGGCCTCTGGAGTTGTTGATGCTCGGATCAGCCAGTCGTCTAAGTAGGGGAAGACAGATATCCCTAGAGTCCTTAGAAATGCTGCTACGGCTTCCGGTGATATCATCGGATCAAATAGCGGAGTAGAGATTAAGCTCTGACATCAAGACTTGTAAAAGTGGGGAAAAGTACCCCCCATAGTGAAGAAAAGGAGGTGAAATAGCGAAGGCTACCCCCGGAAGCGGCAACAGGAGAAGACGGCAGTAAACGCTAGTACCGGCGAAACAAGTGAGAGCGGGTCCCGATTGGGATGCATACGAGTGAGCGGCGGGATTTCCAAAAGTGCTGCGGAGAGCGATCAGGGAAGGAGAGCTGGTGGGAGCCAGCATCGGAGCAGTCGGGAGCCTGTCAGGCAGGAGGAGTGAAGGAGGCGGTCCAAATAGTGGCATTCAAAGGTGCAGCTGGACCGAGCAAAGAGAGGGGCCTGTGTGAGGAAGCACGTGGCCGCGGTGAGGGGAGCCTTGAGAAATGGCACGGAAAGCGCCAGAGGTAGGAAGTACAGCGAGTGACAACGGTGTAGTACAGGAGCCAGCAGTGGAAAAACAGCAATAGAGAAACGGAGGTGAGGCTGCTATTGAGTGAGAGAGGAGGTGAATACAGCCAAGAAATGGAGGGAGAGGAAGACCTCAATGGGAGCAGCATCAATTCAGTAAAGCAAGAAACTAACAAAGTATAGAGCAACACAGTGAAGAAAAGTACAGGGCAGAACACATAGACTATCCCAACAGACCCTAAAACATTCAAAGACAAATCCTCAGGACGAGCAGAGAAAGAAGCTCAATCATAAGAGGGGGCAGATAGATAATTTAAAAACCCGTCCTAAATTGTGGGGGACAGAAGCAGAGTAATACAAAAGAGAGAGTGGCACGCCCGGTGGAGCACAAGGGGAAGAAATGGATAAAGCAAAAGGAGGACTGTCAGCGAAGAAGAAGTTGGCGGAATTCAGATCATCATATGTGCCTACCAGAAGAGGGAGAGAGGGGGAGAAGGAAGGTAAAATGGTGGCTGAACAGGCGGCAACGCAGGAGGAGGAGATGGAGGGGGCATGGAGCCCAGGAGTCACAGATATGATCAAACTGTGGCTCATAGAATTGATGGAGGAACTCAAGGTGGAAATAAGCAGAGTGAAAAATGAGTTAAAAGAGACAATACAATCTTTAAGACAAGATATAGTGAATCTGGGAGCTCGGGTGGAGGATACAGAGAATCATATGGAACAACAAGAAGTATTGGACGACCTACAAAAAAGATGGGAGGATTTAAAGCAGGTCCAAGAGGAGTTGAAGATGAAAACGGAGGATTTGGAGGATCGGTCCAGAAGATGCAATATCCGAGTTTGAGGGATCCCGGAGGACCCTAAATACAAGAACTGTGAAGAAGTGATCTCTAAAGTATTTGGAGTTCTGTTGCAACTGGGAGCTCCAGATGAGGGAGGGGATGGGGTTTCACTTCAAATAGAGTGGGCTCACAGAGGATTGGGGCCCATAAGGGACAATCGACCGAGAGATGTTGTAGTGTGTATGAACTCTTTTAAAACTAAAGAGCGACTCTTGAGAGCAGCTGGGAAACAGAGACACTTTAAATGGGAGGAACATGAGTTGGAATTGTTCCAGGACTTATCCCTGGGCACGCTACAATGAAGGAGAGCGCTGAAGGAGGTGATGGCCTACATGAGGAGAGAAGACATCAGATATAAGTGGCTGTATCCCTTTGGATTATTGATAACTGTGAAAGGAATGTCGAGGAGAGTGAAGACAAGCGAGGAAGTGTGTAGAGCGCTCCAGAACCTGGGACTAGCTAATCTCCCAGAAGGTGTAGGGGGTCGAGCTAGCACAAATGCCAACAAAACAACTGCATCTCGGGCGGACAGCCAAAGGTGGCACAGAGCGCCAGAAGGAGGGAGGCGACTGGCGCGACTCACCAAAGGCAGTCAAGGAGGAAAAGCAGCGGAGAAGGAAACTGGCGGAAGCTGAGGACATTATCAAGCTTTGTGGGGGAAGAAATTACATAAGGAATGGGTTGCAGGAGGTTGAGTGTAAAGAAGTGTTGTCTAGATAGCAGGGAGGGGGAAGGGGAGTGACTGAGGAGTAGGGGGGAGGGTGGATGAGGGTAGAGGAGGGATGGGTAGGGAGGAGATAGAGGGGGGAGAGGGAGGGGGATGCAGATACTGGTTCTGAGAACTTCTGTAAAAGTTCAGATTGGGAGAAGGGGAAGGTAGGGGGAGGAAGGGGAGGGATAGGAGAGAGACTAGGGGTGGTGCAGGACAGGGGGATGGTGGAAGAGGGGCGGGAGCAGGCCAAGGTCTGATAGATAGTCACTACAAATGGAAGACGTGTCTCCCTTGAGGAGACGGGGGAGGGGGGAAAGGAGGGAGGGGGAGGGGGGACAAAGATCAAAGGAGGGGGGAAGGGAGGGGGAGGAGGAGGGGAGATAAGTGCTAAGGGAGTTGGGGGTGCAAAATGTAAAGGTGAGTTAACAATAGTATCGCTAAATGTAAAAGGGCTTAATTCACCAATTAAACAACAAAAATTGTATAAAGAAATAAGACGCCAAAAGGCAGCAATAGTGCTTATACAAGAAACGCACTTGACAAGAGCGAGAGTACCTAGTTAAACCTAGGGGGTATGGAGTATGTGTACACGCCTCCAACACAGGGGAGAGGAAAAAAGGAGGGGTGGCCATTTTGATAGATACAAAGTTGAAAATGTCATTGCACACTGTGGTAAGGGATAAAGCGGGGCTATATGTGTTAATGCGGTTAAAAGTGGGGAATGAATGGTATTGCATAGTGAATGTATATGCGCCAACAGGGGTGCAAAGTGAATTTTGGACAAAACTGAATGAGGAGGTGGAGAAATTGGGGGAGGGAAACCTCATCTGTGGAGGAGATCTCAACGTGGAATCCAGCTAGAGACGCCACAGGGAAAAGAGAGAGTAAGAGGGTGTATAGGATGAGATATTGCAGTTTTGTAGCACAACATTGCTTGGTTGATGCGTGGAGATTCCATCATCCAGGGAAGAGAAAATTCTCTTATTTTTCACCAGTACATGGATCATATTCCAGAATAGATGCTATCTGGGTATCGAAGAAGATGGGGGGAAGGATTAAGGGGGCAGAAATGGATTCGATTACATGGTCAGACCATGCAAGTCAGATTGACAATGGAGGGGGAGGGGAAAGGCATACAGTTTTGGAGACTTAATGAATCCTTATTAGAAGATGGAAAGGTAAGAGAGGAAATTGAGAGGGAAACCAGGGAATATTTAAAATGGAATGACAATGGGGAGGTAACATGGGGAGGAGTATGGGATGGGTATAAGGCAGTAGTGAGAGGAATCTTAATCAAATGGGGGTGCGAAAAAGGAAGGAAAGGGAGGAGAGAGAGAAGGAATTGAGAGCAAAATTGTTGGAGCTGGAAGAACTAGATGCGCAAGGAAAGCAAGGAGCATATAGAGGTCAGGTGCTAGCAGTAAGAGCAAAGTTAAATGAAATGCAGGCCGCAAAGATAAGGTACCATATGCAGCTTTTGTGACAGGAATTCTTTGAGGGAGGAAATAAAGCGGGGAGATATATGGCACAGAAATTGAAGCAAAGGAAACTGCGCTCACATATAATGAAAATTCGGAACCAGGGAGGGGAGCTGGTACATAAGGATAGGGAGATTAGGGAAGCATTTAGGGGGTTCTACCAGGGGTTATACAAAGCAAGGGACTCTCCACAGGGGGAGAGAATACAGAGCTATCTTGACTCAATGAAGTTGCCGAAATTAGATGAGGGGGACCAAAAAGAGCTAAACAAGGCCATAAGAGCAGAAGAAGTGCAGAGGGCTATAAAACAGTTAAAAGTAGATAAGGCTCCGGGGTTAGATTGGCTAACAGCGAGATTTTATAGGAGCTTTGGAGAGATACTAATAACACTGCTAGTGTGGCTATTTAATCTTCCAAGGGAGGGAGGTGGATTAGCGGACACCATGGGGTGGGCGGGAATAACCATAATACACAAAGAGGGAAAGGATCCAAAAGAGTGTTCATCTTATCGACCTATTTTGTTTCTCAACTTAGACGCCAAATTATTAGCTAAAATACTAGCTATGCGACTAAATAAGATGATAGGGAAGCTGATACATCAGGATCAAGCGGGATTCATTCCTGGTAGACAAGTAGCTGACAATATCAGAAAAATCCTGAATATGATTTGGTCCACTGAACAAAGAAGGGAAGAGGCTTTACTGTTGTCCCTAGATGCAGAAAAGGCTTTCGACCAGATGTCTTGGCCATTTCTTTTCCAGGTAATGGAAAGAATGGGGTTGGCAGAATTCCTAAACTGGGTAAAAGCGCTATACAGCAACCCGAAAGCTTGCGTTAGGGTGAATGGAGCCTATTTGGAATTTTTTGGGCAGGAGAGAGGAACAAGACAGGGATGCCCACTATCACCACTACTTTTTTCCATCTCTTTGGAACGGTTTGCGGAGAGGGTGCGAGAGAGAGTAGATATACAGGGAATAAAAGTAGGGCAGAGAGAATATAAAATATCTCTGTTTGCAGATGACATGGGACAAACACAGTGGATCCCTTTACAGCAACAGGATAAAAGCAAAATAAACGGTACCATCTAACTTCTGAACTATCTAGCGTCTGAACAAATAAGGGTGTCCTACATGGAGTGGTGGGTTCACCCCTAAACAGAAACAAAAACATGGGGAGGGGTGGCCTGCACAGAGCGACAGGTGCACCTACTCTTGCCATCTTGCTGGGCAGACTAGATGGACCATGCTAGTCTTTATCTGCTGTCACTTACTATGTTACTATGTTACATAATCTTGAGCGTAGCCAGGCCTCGCTTCTCTATCCCAATATTAATGTGGGAATTAGAAGAATTTGGCAGGCTCTCGGATTTTACTATTAACTGGACCAAATCGGAAATATTAAATTGAACACTAAAAGGGGATGCACAGGGAACACTACAAAAGAAATACCCATTCAAGTGGGCTAGAGAAAATATTAGATAACTCGGCATTCAAATAAGTAATAGGATAGAAGCATTATACAAGCTAAATTATCAGAAGTTATTTGGGCAGGTAGAGAGATTGTTGGATGGGTGGGGGCGGGGATATCTCTCATGGTTCAGACGAATTGCCACAATAAAGATGATGCTCTTTACCAAGATTCTTATTTCTGTTCCAGACGCTGCCAATAAAGGTACCGCTTAGCAAGTTAAAACAGTTAGAGAATTGTTAATCGGTTCATATGGCAAAATAGACGGCCAAGGGTAGCTATGGCCGTAATGCAAAGAGCTAAAGGTGAGGGAGGGCTAGGGGTGCCTAATTTTAGAAAATACTATGAGGCAGCACAACTGAAAACGATATATGATTGGCAGCGAGGGACACAGAAACAATGGGTTCAAATGGAAGAAGATTCAATAAGGGGAGAGAGACTTGACAAAATAGTGTGGAGGGGGAGTAACACCCCAGAAAATAAATACCAACATCCCCTAATAGCGCATAGTTTGAACGTGTGGAGACAAAACAGAAAATTATTAATACAAGACAAAGGATATACACAGGGCATGACATTGGAGGGATGTTTTGATAGGGGTCAGGGACCAGGGGTGAATATTCTGCACAGATGGGCGAAGGCGGGGCTTACACACATCTCTCAAATAGTGAGCAAGGAGGACATTCTAGAGTTTGAGGGCATTAAGGGCCTATATAGGCTGGTGGACAGTGATTGCTATGCATATATACAGTTGAGTCATTTTGTGAGACAGCAGAAGATGTGGAAGGATCTTTGGGAAAACAGGGGGTGGTTTGAGGCACAATGTTCAGGACATTTAGGTCAAAGAGGAGTTTTGTCCAAAATTTACAAAGGATTAACGGAGGGGAGGGAGAGTAAACTGGGGTTTATCTTAAAATGGGAGGAAGATCTGGGGGCGAGCTGGAACAAAGAGGTGTGGGATAAGATAATACAGACGGTGGCAAGTATTTCCATTGCCACACAAGTAAAAGAAAATGCTTATAAAGTATTGTTCTGCTGGTATTGGACTCCGTAAAAAGAGAGCTGGGATGGGACACACTGACCAATGTTGGAGGGGTTGCCATGAGAGAGGGGCTTGGTTTCATATGTGGTGGAAGTGTGAATGGATACAAGCATACTGGATAAAGATTATAGAAATAATTTATGAAATGACAGGATATAGATTGCAAAGGAAACCAGAGGTTTGCTTATTGCATCAACTAGAGGAAGATATTCCAAAAAGGGATGGTGGGGTGCTACATCACTGTATAGTAGCAGCAAGTTGTGAGATAGCACAGCACTGGGTGGGATCAGGTAAACCACAATTAGCAGGCTTTGTCAGAAGGGTGACAGAGATGTGTTTGATGCACAGATTGATGGAAATGAGGTGGGGGAAAGGGGGGAATAGTGCGGAGCAATGGAAGAGAGCGCGTCAGTGGTTGGAAACATGGAAGGCTGGAGAGAGGGGGAAGGCAGCGGAAGAAGGCGGGATGGGCTATAGTTAAGAAATTTTCAGATACATACCCACAGGCAGACTGATGGTGAACGGGAGAAATGAGAGGGGATACAGACAAGTGGATGGCTGAGCGGGAGATGAATGTATGAATGAAGAGCAGGAGGGGGGGGGAGGTAAGGGGGAGAATGAGGGGGGGTGGGAGAGGGGACGTTAGAAGGAGGGACAAAGGAGGGGGTAACAATAAAGTGGGAATAAACAGGGTAGCATGTGTAAGTGTTGCGGAAAATGTATAAAGTTGTGAATGAAGAGATTTGTAATGTTCATCGAAATTGTTAATAAAAATTTAAAATGGAAAAAAAAAAGAAATGCTGCTACTACTGCCATGCATTTTGTGAAGACTCTTGGGGGGGGGGGGGGGGAAGCCAGGCCGAAGGGTAGAACCCTGTACTGGTAATGTCTTCCCTGAAAGAGGAATTGAAGAAACCACCTGTGTTCTGCATGAGTAAGGATATGTGTATATGTGTCCTTTAGGTCTAGAGAACATAGCCTATCCTGACTGGATGTAACGTAGAAGTGTTCCGAGAGAGAGCATTTTGAATTTCTCTCAGAACAGATACTTGTTTAACTCCTTGAGGTCCAAAATGGGCCTCTACCCTTCTGTTTTCTTTGGTATAAGGAAGTAGGGGGAGTAAAATTCCAGGCCTTATGAGAAAGAGGAACCTTCTCTATGGCACCCTGAGCCAGGAGTGAGGTAACTTCCTCACCCAAGAGAGTGGTGAGGGGGGGGGGCCTAGAACTGAACTCTCTTGGAGTGGAGGGAGGGGGCATACTGTGAAAAATGGAGTTTGTACCCCTCTGTCACTATGGAGAGAGTCCAATGCTCTGATGTTATCTGCTGCCATCTCTTGGCAAAGTAACACAGTCTGCCTGGAATGTTGAGTGTCCCTGGAATATTTAGAGGTAGGATGACTAGGTTCTCTAGGAAGGCGTCAAAGACCTTGTGGATGCTGTGTCTGCTGAGCTGGCTGAGCTCTGGGGACTTGAGCCTTTCTTTGCTGTTTCGGCTGCTGTTGCCCCTTCTGGGGAGCATGGACTGGGCAGTGGACAGTATGGGTGTAAGAAGGATAGAATTTATTTTTCTTGTTGAAGAAGGGTTTCTTAACCGTCTTTTTCTTATCTGGGTTGGCAGTGTCCTTGAGAGTCTATTCAAGGTAGTGTTCTCGGACTCAAGTTGAGAAGCTTTGTCCTGCCAATCCTTGCCAAAGAGGTTTTCTCCAGTGCAAGGAATGTTCCCCAGCTTATCTTGCACCCACTGCTCTAAATCAGATGCTTGTAACCAAGCAATCCGACGTGCATTGATGGAAATAGCAGAAGTCCTGCTAATACATTCGAAACAATCAAAGGTTGCCCTGTTCATGAACTTAGAAACATTTTGGGCATGTTTAACAAGTGTCAGGAAATCAGCTCTCTTGTCGTCTGGGAGCAGAGGAGCCATTAGTTCCAAATCTTTAGTCGCCTCCCGAAGAAACGTACCCATGTAGAGTATGTATGAACTTTTTCTGGCCGATAACATAAAGACCTGAAAGCATCGACAGCCAAAGGCATCGAGAGTTCTTGCCTCACTGCCCAGAGGATTAGATGAACGTGGCTTGACACTTTTGATTCGGCGCATTGCTGATTCCACAACCATGGAATGGTGTGGTAACTGCATTTTTTGGAACCCGGGACACTGCGGTATCCGGTACATTGTATCGAGTCTTCGAGAATGTGGAGACACCGTTAAAGGTGTCTCCCACATCCTAAGCATGAGGTCATGCAAAATCCGATGTATGGGAAGGGTTGCAGCATCTTTAGGGCCTGCCGGGTACTGAAGAATTTCAAGTTCTTCAGCTCTCGGTTCCTTCTTGGGGGTCACGGTGATCGAGAGGCCCCGAGCCACATCCCGTATAAAGTCTTGGAAAGACATGTCCGCAGGAGGAGACATCCGACGTTGCGGTGAAGGAGAGGGATCCTCCGGAAGAACCGCTCCAGTACTGATGGAGTCATCGGAAGAATCGGAATCGGAAGACTCACAGTATCGACGGGCTGGATGCTCCCGCACTGCCTGTCGATGGTACCGATCGAAGTCGGTATCGGAATGCCTTGATACTGGACCCTCTATGCCAGACACTGATTCTAGGGCCAGCATGGGTGGTAACATGAAGAACGGTGCAACTTTAGATGCAGATACGTCCGGTACCGGTATCGGTACTGATGACTGCGGAACTGATTGCAGCGGCTTTAACAGTACGGAGGCTGCTAGCAAGGCCGCAAGACTCCGCTCAGTGGCTAGGATACGTTGATCCATAGAGCCTGCCTATGTCTGGGTGTCAGTACTGGCGGAGCGAGCAACGACCCCAGAACATGAGCTCTCCGGAGGTGGACCCCTCGAACATCTTGGGACCCCAATAATGCTTTGGAGGCAAGGACCTCCTGCCAGGGTTGTTTGGCCGATGTATTCTCCTCGAGGGCAACGCTAGAAGCATCTCGATGCTTAGAAGGAGATCTACCCTTTGAGGACCGGCCAGTCTTCCAGGAAGACCTGGGTTTGGTTACATGAGATCCATGGGAGGAAGATGAAGCCCAGTACAATGTCGATGCAACGGACATTGCAGCCAAGGCAAAAAGGGTGCCGAGTTTTGCAGCTCTATTCTGCAGGCCCCTCTTAGTCATCTTTCTGCAGAGGAGACACTTCTATGGTGAATGGTCTGGGCCCAAACATTTGAGACACCAGTCATGGGTATCGGTAGCAGAAATAGTACTGCTACATTTTGAACATTTTTGAAACCACTAGTTGATTTCTCCATTTTAAAGAAAAACAAGGCCTTCGGCCGAAAGTGGCACCGAGGCACCAAGAGGGGAAAGACCCTCAAGAAAAAGCTTTTTATTTTTTTTTTAAAAAGAAGAAAGAAAGAAAGAAGACGACACCGATAGTACCGATGTCAGCGTGGACGGGAAGGCAGACGCGACCACAAAAAAAGAAAATTTTCTGCAATGACAGGAATTGCTGTCTGTCGGCTCCGCAGAAAATGAAAAACTGAAGAGGGAGAGTTGGGAAGGCAGAAGAGCAGGCGCAGTGGGATGCTCCCAAAAGCTTTCCTATTGGCCTCTGGGGAACGTTCCCGTGCAGGCTCTGTCGGTGCCTACGATACCCATATGTGAAGACTACATTCCTGCTTGTTCCTGGAGACTAATGATAACCCTGATGAGTGAGAGGACAATTGAGAACTGCAGAATATCTGTAAAGGGTTCATGACCTCCTCTAAGATGGTGTCCAAATTCTACTCTTTTCTGGGGAGGGGAGGAAGAAAGACTGTACAGAGGAAATAGGAAAGGGAACTGGTTGGTTCTCTTCCCAGTCTTGGGAGATTTAGGAGAGAGATGGAAATGAAAAAGATATCTTTATCTGCCTCCCTGATGCAAACATCATTTTTTGTGGCTCGTAGAGTGTTTTTGACCTGCTAAGGTATCTAGATTGGGGGGGGGGGGGAGGTGTCTAATAAGCATTGGTCATGTAACAAGGAGGCTAGCACATTCATTCATATGACGTATAGCTGTCCCAGCTTTACACTGATTTGGAATGAAGTTTGGAAGAGGATAAAGGCAATATACAGGTATATCCGAAAACATTTTCTATAAAATTGAAATATGGAAAGCACTGGGCCTCCAAACTACTCTTAAAATTGAAGATAGCCTGTTATTTTCATCAATAATATCCTTAGGAATTAAGTTAATAGTGCAAATACAAAATTTGATATCAATGTGTGGAGGAGCTTGGTATGTCTCACTCATAGGCGTGAGGCGATGGCTGTGGAAAAAATAATTGTTTCTCTAACTATAAACAGATGTGGGCTTTGGAGAAGTTTTTGGGAAACTGATTGCATAACCAAGAAGTTGGTTGTTTTATATTTTAGTTTTTAAAATCAATAGAGATTTTGCCACCCATAAAAAAACGTGTAAGGGCTGCCCTTGAAAAGGTTGGCTCACGTTGTACATTGTGTAATTTCCTTTGGTGAAGGCAGAGCAAGGCATGCTCCTTAACCGTGGGGAGGACCTTGGAGGCCTTAAAGTTGTGTAGAAGGTTCACTTATTTATTTCGATACTCTGGTCCATTTTTTTCAGAAGGTTTTGAAGATCAGAGAGAGTTTTAAATTTGGCCCTGTAGAGTACTGGTAGCCAGTGGAGTTTTTGTAGAAAGGATCTACATATCAACTTTTCAAAAACCTCTATCCAAATCAATGACATCAACATTCAAATTAAAAACTAAGTTAAATATTTAGGTGTCATAATTGATCGCTCCCTTAGCTTCGCCTCACACATAAAACAAACAACAAAGAAAATATTTTTCAAACTAGAAATCCTGAAACAACTTTGTCCGTTACTACACCCCCAAGACTTCAGATCAATAATTCAAGCAATGATCACACCTCACTTTGACTTTGCTAATACTATCCTTCAAGGCACCACTAAACAAAACCTAATACGCCTCCAACTGACCCAAAATGTAGCTGCCAGAGTAACCACAGACACCAACCCAACACTATTCGCTCTACACTGGCTACCTATACACAGACGCATTAAATACAAAATCCTTGTAACAACATTTCTCCAGGACCAAGCAGGAAGTCAGTCCTCACATATGGGTGTCATCGGCGCCGATGAAGCCCCAGCGGAGCATTTCCCCAGCTTTCTATGAAAGCCTTTGGGAATGCAGGCACGCATGCGCAGTTCACTTCCCGCCTAAAGGTGCCATCTTACCTCAGTCTCTTTTTTTCCGTGAAGCCCGTCGGACGTATGTCCCGTTTTTCCCGGTTAAAATCAGATTTTTAGCAATTTTTTGCTCTTTTTTTTCTACCGGTTCGACGCCGGTTCCTCTCCCACCGGGTTCGGTACACCGGTATCAAGCCCGATTCTTCTTTTTCGGTTTTTGCCCTTCGTGGCTGGCATTGGCGCCCTTTTTTCTCTTTTTCCCTGGAAGGCCGGTCCTTTGACCTCGCGGGGACTCTTTTTTCCCCGATGGCTTCCAGTGGCTTTAAGAAGTGTGATCGGTGTAAGAAACGAATGTCTCTCACCGACACACACGACTGCTGCCTTCGGTGCCTCGGCCCCGACCACGATCCTAAGTTGTGCGGGGCCTGTGGAAAAATGTCTTCCAAGGCACTACGGAGTCAACAGCAGCAAAAGGAAAGGCTTTTCTCGGACTCAGCCTCCGGCTGGGCCCGGACCTCGTCTGAGGCCTCGACATCTCGGGATTCAGATCCCGAGCGCCGTCGAAGCTCCTCGGACAGGGGGTCCCCCGACCGGGAACGCAAGAGGAAGAAGGGGCTCGCGAGGGCGTCGTCGGAAGAGGTCCCTGGCTCCTCGAGGGCCAGGTCTAAGACCCCCGACCGTCGCCCCGGGCCTGTGGAACCGGAGAAGCCTGCCAAAGTTCCTCATGTGGAGCCGGAGTCTGCTGGACATGTAAGCCCCATAGTCCTCGTGGACTCTCCTCCCAGGGAGCCGCCGCCGGGGCCCGAGTCGGTGGCTGCTGCGTTTCCCGAGCTGAGTATCAGGATGACAGCCTTGGAGAGCAGAATGTCTGCCTTCATGGAGCAGCAGCGGGCACTGATGGCCAGCCTGTCTGGCGCATCTGCCCCGACCACCGGGACATCGAAGTCGACCCCGGAGGCCGAGCCGATACTCGAGTCCATCGTGGCTTGGAGTCGACCTCGGTCGCGGTCTCCCTCAACCTCCCGTTCGGGACCGAGGGCGTCAACGCCGGTGCTTCCGGCATCGGGGCGGGTGCTCCAGGGCCCCGCGGGGTTGGACCCCGACTCTTCCTCGGACGAGTCAGCTTGGGAGACGGAGGACGAGGAGTCTCCTGATACCTTTAAGACTCGGTGCGTCCCTTCAGACTCACCGCAGTCTGAACCCCGGAGTAGGTCCCCTCCGGAGGACACCCGGGTTTCGGAGTTTGTCCGGGATATGGCCACTGCCTTGGCTATTCCGGCGGATCCCGAGGAAGAGCCTCGAGCTGAAGAGCTCGAGGCCCTACAGTATGACTCTCCTCCGAAGGAGGCCTTTACTGTCCCGGTTCCTCCGATGCTGAAATGGCTCCTCTTCCGTATGTGGGAGGCACCGGCCTCGGCGTCGGTTCTTAGCGGGTCGATTCCATCTATCAACTCCGGAAGAGCCCTGGGTTTCAAAAGGCACAGCTACCACACCATTCCATGGTTGTGGAATCAGCCATGCATCTTCTGAAGAGTCAGAAGATGCACTCCGCGGTGCCTCCTGGCAGGGAGGCCCGAAACCTAGATGGCGTCGGTAGAAAGTGTTTTCAGGGCTCGATGCTTGCTTGCCGTGTCCAGTCTCACCAGCTGTACATGGGCATGTACTTGCGGGATCTGGCCAAGGAGTTGGCCGGATTCTCTGCTGGTCTCTCCGGGGAACCTTTGCAGAAATTTAAGTCCTTGTCCTCGGGGATTCGGGACCGCTCGAAGTTCATGTCCCGCGCCGCCTACGATGGCTTCGGCCCGAGTTGCGGCAGCTGGCATCGCGGCTTGACGCCAGGCATGGCTGCAGTCATCGGACCTCGAGCCATGGGTTCAGGACAAGTTGGTTGATGTCCCTTACCGAGGTGAAAACCTTTTTGGCAAGCCCATGACCGAGAAGGCCGCACAGCTTGAGACCGAGCACCTCACCCGGACAAGGCTGTCGAGGAAGACCTCTGCCCCTTCTCATAAAAAGAAGGGCTCGGGTAAAAAGCCCTTTTACCCAAGGAAGAGCACTGCCTACAAACAGTACCCGCATTATCAGGCTGCCCCCCAGGGTCAGCAAGCCAAGGGCCAGGGTAATGGGCCCCGTAGGCAGAGGACACCCAAGCCTCAGGCAGGGTGGGGGCTTTTGACTCCTTGAGCATAGCCTCTTCTCCACTGCTCTCCCAACCCTGCACAGGAGGTCGTCTCACCCTCTTTGCCCACCAGTGGCCCCTTATCACCGGGGACAGTTGGGTGCTGGAGATAATCCACGAGGGATATGCCCTCCATTTCCACCAACTGCCACCCCCATATTTTCCAGGGGAGCCTCCAGGTCCTCCTCTGCACACAGACCTTCTCCGTCAGGAGCTTCAGGGTCTGTTGGTGGACAGGGCGGTGGAGCCTGTGCCTCCCCACTTGCAAGGTCACGGATTCTACTCCAGGTATTTCCTGGTGCCCAAAAGGACCGGTGGCCTTCGTCCCATTCTGGACCTCAGGAACCTCAACAAGTTCCTAGTGAAAGAAAAGTTCAAGATGCTTACTCTTGGAACCCTTCTGCCCTACCTCCAGCAGGGAGATTGGCTATGCTCCTTAGATCTAAAGGATGCGTACACTCACATCCTCATTCATCCAAACCACAGAAAGTACCTAAGGTTCATTGTGGGAGGAAACCATTATCAGTACAGAGTGCTGCCTTTCGGCCTCATCTCCGCCCCCAGAGTCTTTACAAAGTGCTTAGCAGTGGTGGCGGCCTACCTGAGAAATCAGGGCATCTTTGTCTTCCCCTATCTGGACGACTGGCTCATCAGGGGTCAGACAGGTCAGGAGGCCAATCAAGCCACCCTCAGGACCATTGCTCTTCTACAACGCCTGGGGTTTGTGATAAACTTCGCAAAGTCCACTTTGCTCCCTTCCCAGAACTTGGAGTTCATAGGGGCAAGGTTGGACTCTCTCCTGGCAAAGGCATTCTTGCCAGAAAACAGAGCCCGAAGATTAATGGCCTTGGCAAGTCAGTTTCTCAGCAGGTCCCTGGTCTCCGCCAGACTCTGCCTGCAGCTTCTAGGCCACATGGCTTCGACAGTACATGTGACCCCCAATGCCAGGCTCCATATGAGGCCTGCACAGTGGTGCCTTCGGTCTCCGTGGTCACAGGCCACAGGCAGCCTCAGAGACAGGATAAGGGTGTCCAGACCATTTCTGCACTCCCTCAACTGGTGGCTACACCCATCCAATCTGCTGAAAGGGGTGCCCTTTCAGATCACAGATTACACAGTGATGCTAACAACAGATGCCTCCCTGCAAGGCTGGGGAGCGCATTGTCTGGGCAAGTGCACCCAGGGCCTCTGGTCTCCCTGGGAAGCTGCACAGCAGATCAATCTACTCGAACTCAGAGCTATTCGATTAGCACTCAAAGCTTTCCCTCTTACCCTGGCTCAACAGGCTGTCCTGATTCAGACAGACAACCAAGTTGCTATGTTTTATGTGAACAAACAGGGCGGAACTGGGTCCAGGATCCTTTGTCAGGAAGCTCAGGACCTTTGTTCTTTTGCCCTCCAGCACAACATGCTCCTCAGGGCTGTGTACCTTCCTGGCCAGGACAACTACCTGGCAGACAGATTAAGCAGGATACTGCAGCCCCACGAATGGCAGCTGCATCCTTCAGTGGTTCAGAAGATCTTCCTGAGATGGGGTCTCCCTTTGATGGATCTCTTTGCCAGCCCCATCAACAAGCAACTGCCACAGTTCTGCTCCAGGCACCAACATCCTCTGCGGACAGCAGCGGATGCTTTTCTGATATCTTGGTCTCAGGGCCTCCTCTATGCGTTTCCTCCCACGCCCTTGGTGGCCTGAACCCTATTCAAAATTCTCCAGGATAAGGCCTCGGTCCTGCTGGTAGCTCCCAGGTGGTCCAGACAGCCTTGGTTTCCTCTTCTGCTTCAACTGGCGGTGGATCCTCCACTGCCTCTGGGGTTGCAACCCGACCTTCTCACACAGGACCAGGGTTCCCTTCTGCACCCCAATCTCAAGTCTCTCAATTTGATGGCCTGGAGGCTGCAAGGGTAGTTTTGGCTCCCTGGGGCCTACCTCAGGAAGTTGAAGAGGTTGTCCTCGCCTCCAGGAAACAATCCACTAGGAAAACATATGCTCTCAAGTGGAAAAGGTTTTCTGTGTAGTGTCACCTACCTACAAAGGATCCTTTCTCCTGTACTGTGCCAGTTGTTCTTCAGTACTTACTGCACTTATCCAATCAGGGACTTAAGTCCAATTCTGTTCGGGTCCATCTCTCAGCTCTAGCAGCTCACCACTCATTGGTAGAGGGACAATCTCTATCTGGTCACCCCTTGGTGTCCCGCTTTCTCAGGGGCTTGCTTTTGCTCAAGCCTCCCATCCGTCCTCCTGCCCCTGAGTGGGAGCTGAATATGGCCTTGCAGCAACTGACTCGCCCACCTTTTGAACCGATGGCTACTTGTCCACTACCCTTCCTCTCCTGGAAGACACTCTTCCTGATAGCCCTTACCTCGGCTAGGCGAGTAAGTGAGCTTCAGGCCCTGGTCTGTGATAGGCCTTACACCAGGATTTACAGGAACAGGGTAGTCCTCAGGACTCATCCAAAGTTCCTCCCTAAGGTTGTCTCCTCTTTCCACCTCAATCAGGAGGTGGTTCTTACAACATTCTTCCCTAGGCCTCATGCTAGCCAGGCTGAAGCAGTCCTGCATACCCTGGACTTTAGAATGGCCTTATCCTTCTACCTTGACCGTACGCAGGGACATAGAAGGGCTACTCAGCTCTTCGTATCTTTTTACCCCAATAAGTTGGGGTTGGCTGTGTCCAAGCGTACCTTGTCCATCTGGGTGGCTGACTGTATCGCCTGGGCTTATAAGGCGGCTGACCTTCCTTTGCAGGGTAGGGTCACGGCCCATCGTGTCAGGGCAATGGCTGCCTCAGTGGCTCATCTCCGCTCTGTGCCCTTGGTAGACATCTGCAAGGCTGCAACTTGGTCTTCAAGCCAGACGTTTGCAGCCCATTACTGCCTGGAGAGGGAGTCCCGTAGGGACAGTGCTTTTGGCCAGGCAGTACTCCGGAATCTCTTTGAGGTTTAGGCAACTCCTGCCCTCTGTTGGGCTACCGGTGGAGGTTGTGTCCTTGAAAAGCCTTTCTTTGCTGCTGTGACTAGAGGGAGTTCTCTTGTTCAGCCTGGGTTCCTGGTAGCCCAGAGCTTGGGAGTCACCCATATGTGAGGACTGACTTCCTGCTTGGTCCTGGAGAAAGAGGAGTTACTCACCTGTAGCAGGTGTTCTCCAGGAGCAGCAGGAATCAGTCCTCACAACCCTCCCTCCTCCCCTTGGAGTTGCAGTTGTACATAGTTTATTTTTCATTTTTGTGTGCTGTTCTTAGCTATGTCATTTGACTGAGGTAAGATGGCACCTTTAGGCGGGAAGGGAACCGCGCATGCGTGCCTGCATTCCCAAAGGCTTTCATAGAAAGCTGGGGAAATGCTCCGCTGGGGCTTCATCGGCGCCAGTGACACCCATATGTGAGGACTGATTCCTGCTGCTCCTGGAGAACACCTGTTACAGGTGAGTAACTACTCTTTAAGCTAATACACGACATAGCACCATCACACCTTTCCACTCTTATAGCAATAGAACACAGCACCCGAGCTCAACGCACCAGGAATCAAAACAAACTATCGCTACCCAAAGACTTCAGGAAAACCAAAAAAATAACAACCAATATAGATTTCTCCCACATTGCCCCTACACTCTGGAATGCCCTCCCTGATCACATCAGAGAAATCCGTGACCTCCAATCATTCAGAAAACACCTCAAAACACATCTATTTACAATACATTATAGCACGCAGGACCTAACCCACGCCCTAGAAACAACACAGAGGCCTAGCCAAGCTACACAAGCTAACACGACTTAACCCACTTCATCCCTACAAACACAGAATTGTACATAGTTACCTTATTACTACCTCATCAGTAAGTTAAATCTGACTGTATTACTTCAATGTAAATAGTTATCTGCTTTAATGTAATTGAGCAAGTACCTGTTGTACCCCTTAAACTTGTTGTTCCATGTAAACCGCAGTTGATATTTGGAAATTGCGGTATATAAATCACTGTTAAATAAAAATAAAATAAAATGTGGTCATGCCCTTTGCAATTCTCTGTCACTGGCTGTTTCTTTTCTCTGTCCTTCTGTGACATCACTGCCCTGAAACCTGTTCCTGAGGCATTTGTCTGTAGTATGAAGCAGGGCCGGCCCGTCCATTGAGCAAGAATGTTTTTTGCACAGGGCCCCGCGTTTTCAGGGGGCCCCACGCAAAAAACATCTTACATCAGCCCAGCTAGGTTAAAAAACACAAACCGGCTGCTGCTGCTGCCGTGGCAGCGGCAGAATCGACCATCCCATGAAGTCTTGGCATCGGCTGTCAGAGCCGCACGAAGAGAGAGCTTCTCCTCTCGTGGCTCTGTTAATCCCGCCGCGGGGCTGATGGGATTTCCCATCAGCCCCGCGGCGGGATTAACAGAGCTGCGAGAAAGGGAAACTCTCCCTTCCCACAGCTCTGAAAAGCCCGCGCTGAGGGAGCTGAGGCCGCATGGAAGACTCTGCAGAGCAGGGGCCCCCCGCGGGATGGTTGATTCTGCCGCTGCCACGGTGGCAGCAGCAGCCGGTTTGCGGGTTTTTTTTAACCTGGCTGGGCTGATGGGGGGGGGGGGGTGTTAGGACTGGTAATGGGCTGATGGGGGGGATGGGGTTAGGACTGGTAATGGGCTGTGGGGGGGATAAGAAAACAAGTGGGCTTATGTGAGGGTTAGGACTGGTAATGGGCTATGGGGGGGGCTAAGACTACAAGTGGGCTGATGGGGGTGTTAGGACTGGTAATGGGCTATGGGGGGGGTTAGGACTGGTAATGGGCTATGGGGGGCTAAGAATACAAGTGGGCTGATGGGGGGGTTAGGACTGGAAGTGGGCTGATGGGGGTTAGGACTGGTAATGGGCTATGGGGGGCTAAGACTACAAGTGGGCTGATGGGGGGTTAGGACTGGAAGTGGGCTGATGGGGGGTTAGGACTGGTAATGGGCTGTGGGGGGGGGTAAGACTGGAAGTGGGCTGATGGGGGGTTTAGGACTGGAAGTGGGCTGATGGGGAGCTTAGGACGGGTAATGGGCTATGTGGGGGCTAGGACTGGTATTGGGCTGGGGGGTTGCTAGGACTGGAAATGGGCTGAGTGGAAGGGGGGCTTGAACTGCATATAGCTGATGGGGAGGGGGGCTTGGAATGGAAATGGGCTATGAAGGGAGGGAGCTAGGACTGGAAATGGGCTGAGTGGGGGGGGCTAGGACAGGAAATGGGCTGATGGAGGGGCTAGGATAGGACTGGAAATGGGCTGTTGGGGGGTGCTAAGATTGGAAATGGGCTGTGGTGGGGGCTTGAATTGAAATGGACATGGAGGGGCTAGAATTGGAAGTAGGCTCATGGGGGGGCTTGGATTGGAAATGGGCTGAGTGGAGGGGAGCTAGGATTTGACATGGGCTGATGGGCTAGGAAAGGACTAGAAATGAGTTGATGGGCGGCTGGGATAGGATTGGAAATCGGCTGATGGGGGCTAGGACTGGAAATGGGCTGATGCAGGGACTAGAAGGGAGCGGATGCTGGGTGGGGCTGGAACTAGAAGGGAACTGATGTTGGGGGAGGATTAGAATGGGATGGAGCTGGGAGAGTGAAATGGAGAGGGAAAAATATTTTGTGTGGGAGGGAAGACAAATCTACAATTGGCCGGATATTGGGAGAGTAAGTGGGGATTGAGGATGGAGGGGTAAAATTTGAGTGGATGAAATAGGAATGAGGAAAGAGCAAAAGGAGAAAGATTAGTATGTTAAAGCAGATGTAGAGAGAGAATGGAAAAAAACTAGAAGAGAGAAGAAAAGACAAATGGACAGCAGACGATGAAGAGTTAGCAGAAGACACGAAGAAACCAGAAGAAAGTGGCTGGAGCAATTGCCACTGAAAAAAAATGCACAAAAGGTAGAAAAATATCTCTTTATTTTGAATTTATTAACTGGAATATGTCAGCTCTGGGAAATGCGCATCATTAACGTCTGTGCTTAGTTTAGGACAAGAGGAAATTCATTTATGGTTTTATTTCTACAGTGTTGTACATTCCAAGTTTGGCTTTTGGGGTTCCCAGTTTAATTATTGTCTTCCTGTTTCTAAATTGTGATTCGCTGTTTGGTGATGGTTTATGTTCTGCATGCGTAACTGAGCTGAGGTATTCTATTTATGTAATTCCTATTTGACATTGCCACTTGTTCTCTTTCCCCAGTAGGTCATGTACTGTTATTCTCTGAAATGTATTGGTTTAATATTTGCAGTGTTGCCTTTTGATAGGTAGGGTATGGTGCTTTGTGAGTCCTGGTAGTGCTGTTAGGATACAGCAGGTTTGCTATGGGTTCTAAATGGGCAGTGTTTGTAGTAGTTCCTAATATGCCTGGCGGTTGGTACTGGATTATAGCAATGTAGAAATCGTTTAGTCTTTCTTTATCCATATACTCATTAAGAGGCATGTTTACTAAAAGTTAGTGTATGGTAACATTATGCAAATATTTATGCAAATGAGGCACCTTATGCAAATGAGGCTCCGCACCGCATCTCGGCACATGGCCCCGCACCCCCCTTGGGCCGCCCCTGGTATGAAGTCTTTTCTGATATCTATATTATTTAACACTGGTTCTCTGCAGATATCATTTTTTTAACTTATTGAATGATTGTTCACACTGTGCATTTCACTTTACTTGATATGGCCTTTAGGTTTTTAATAATTCTGTCAAAGTTATGGCAGTCTTCCGCAAACTCAGGGATGAACTTCCACTGGTCCCAGAAATGCTCTATATTTTTTATATTTCTGGCACAGTACGTACATTTCTAGATAACTTCTATTTTTTTAACTACCATTACCCACTACATATTCCAAATACTGTAACATATCTCTTAGGGTCTGCTGTTAGGCCACCTTCTCTAAGGGGCTGACATAAGGCTTCTGTTTGTCTTTGATGACTTAACCCATTCATTTGAGAAAATTTCTATATCCTCTATATAAGCATTTAAAAGGATATGGTATTGATAATACTTTGGAATGTTGCAGGAGTTCAGTGTAAGCCAAATGGGAAATCCTTAAACTGATACAGGCCTCTAGGTGAAATAAATACCATTTTCTCTTTAAAAGTGGGTTCTATTGATCTTTGCCAGTAACCTTTTCTTAAGTCAAAGACTGAAATATATTTGGCAGCCTCAGTTAAGTCCTTCATCCAAGGCATTGGGTAAGCACTGAATAATAGGTTATTGCATTAACTTGTGTGATGTCAATGCAGAATCATGTTGACCCATCTGATCTTGATTCTAAAACTATAGGACTTAGCTATCACTACAGGACCCTCTGATAATGCACTGCGTTCAACTTCTCAGTCTGTTTTCTTTGTATGATTTCTGTCTAATCCAGGGGGAGTAACAGTTTTATCTTGTCCTAATTCTGTTTATCCTGGAAAGGATGAGAAAACAGTAAATTTCCCCTCCGAATGTTGTATTTCTTTTTTCTGTTCTAATGTCAGGTATTGGCCAATCCTCAGGGCTGGCCCGTCCACTAGGCGAGCGAGGTGGCCGTCTGTGGTGGCCAACCTGGGTGGGCGGCTTTGTGCTGCCGCTTCGTTGCCTGTGGCAGGTCATGTGCTTCGGTACACATGACCTGCCACTTCTAATCCCTCCGACGCAACTTACTGTCAGAGGGGGTCAGAAGCAGCAGGCCATGTGTGCTGAAGCACACATTGCTTGCCACAGGCAAGAAAACGGCAGCATAAAGCCTCGTGGCCCAGCAGGGGCAGCAATGCATGGTGGGGGGTGGTGCAGCCCGGGTTTCTGACTGGGGCAGTAGAAACTCTTAGGCTGTGTTGTCAAGACTTATGGATTCCACATTAGGACCTTCCTCTAGCTATGATCCTAAGTGTGTGTCTCCTTCCTCCTGAGTTGTTAACAGCCTCGCCTGACTAATCCAGGGTTTTAGAAGGTTGCCATGGTTGACCATTACGCCCATAAAACAGCTTGAATATATTTTAAATATTTCAGAATCTGGATTCAAAATCATTGCAGATGCACCTAAGTGCAATTGGTGCATGTCCTCATTGAGAAGGGAAATCTATTTTCTTACAACCCGTAGTTGGGCAGTTCATATGGGGCTTGCTTCATTTGAAGCTTCTCATCTTCATTCTGCAATGGGATCTCTGGCCTGGAAGATGCTATTTTTAGTGATGGTCATTTCTCTACAAGAGTCTAAAAACATAACATAAGATATGGCATACTGGGTCAGACCAAGGTCCATCAAGCCCAGTATCCTGTTCCAACAGTGGCCGATCTAGGTCACAAGAATCTAGCCGTTTCCCCAAAAGACACAGGTTCCACAATGCTTGTACTGGGGCAAGCAGTGGATTTCCTGGGTCCCCTTTAATAATGGTTTATGGACCTTTCCTCCAGGAACATGTCCAAACCTTTTTTAAACCCAGCTACACCAACAGCTTTTACTGCATCTTCCAGTAACAAATTCCAGAGTTTGATTACATGTTGAGTGAAAAAATATTTTCTCTTATTAGTCTTAAATAGGTTACACTGTAGATTCATTGCATATCCCCTAGTCTTTCTATATTTGGATGGTGTAAACAATCAATCTATGTTTACCGGTTCCATTCCATTCATTAATTTATAGACCTCTTTCAGATCTCACCTCAGACGTCTCTTTTCCAGGTTGAAGAGCCCTAACCTTTTTAGCCTCTCTTCATAGGGGTATCCTTCCATCCCCTTTACCATTTTGGTGGCTTTTCTCTGTACCTTTTCTAATAACTCTATATCCTTTTTAAGATACGGTGACCAGAATTTCACACAATATTCAAGGTGCGGTCGCATCATGGAACAATACAGAGGCATTATAATATCCTTTGTTTTATTCTCCATTCCTTTCCGTATGATTCCTAGCATTCTATTTGCTTTTTTGGATGCCGCTGTACACTGGGCGGAGGGTTTCAACATGTTATCCACGATGACGCCTAGATCTTTTTCTTGGGTGGTGGTTCCTAATGTGGAACCTTGCATCGTGTAACCATAGTTTGGATTGTTCTTTCCTAGGTGCATAACTTTGCACTTGTCCATATTAAATTTCATTTGCCATTCGGATGCCCAGTCTTCCAGTTTATCAAGGTCCTCTTGCAATTTTTCACAATCCTCATGGGTTTTAACAACTTTGAATAATTTTATGTCATCTGCAACTTTGATTACCTCACTTTTTATTCCCATTTCCAGGTCATTTACGAATATGTTAAAAAGCAGCGGACCCAGCATAGATCCCTGGGGTTCACCTTTCTCCATTGGGAAAATTGGCCATTCAGCCCTACCCTCTGCTTTCTGTCTTTTAACTAGTTCCTGATCCACAATAGTACACTGCCTCCTATCCCATGACTTTTTAATTTCACCAAGAGTCTCTTTCTGAAAATCCAGATACACTATATCAACCGACTTGCCTTTGTCTGTCTGTTTATTCACAACTTCAAAAAAACATAACAGATTAGTAAGACAAGACCTTCTTTGACTAAAGCCATGTTGTCTGTCTCCCATTAAGCCATGACTATCTTCATGTTCAGTAATTTTGTTCTTTATAGTGGTTTCTATCATTTTTCCTGGTACTGACGTCAGGTTCACCAGTCTGTAGTTTCCCGGATCACCCCTAGAACCCTTTTTAAAAATTGGCGTTACATTGGCCATCCTCCAGTCTTCAGGTATTACAGATTATTTGAATGATCTGACAGCTTGAGACTTTAACAACTTGTCCACCTTCTAAATTTCATCATGATAGTGTGAGACTTTGTATGCATCCAAAGTTTCGTCTCGAGTTAGTGTTGGAATTCCACCTTCTTCAGTTAGTCATCCTCATAGGGCCCTATGCCATGAAAGACAAAAGAGCTCTCTGTATTTTGGAAAGCAAGATATTTAGCAACATGTTTCCTAGGCTCTGCCCTGGTAACATATGAACAAAAGAAATGCCATACTGGGTCAGACTAAGGTCCATCATGCCCAGTATCTTGTTTCCAACAGTGGCCAATCCAGGTTACAAGTACCTGGCATGTTCCCAAAAAACACACACAGGTTCCTCAATGCTCATCCTGGGGTAAGTGGTAGATTTCCCCAGGTCCTCTTTAATAGTTTATGGATCTTTCCACCAGAAACTTGTCCAAACCTTTTTTAAACCTAACTACACTTATAGCTTTTACTACATCTTCTGGTAACTAATTCCAGAGTTTGATTACGCAGGGTTATAGGCTAACTGCAGTGAGGCAGTTATATCCCTCTGCAGTTAGCGCATTTCCCACATTGCAAAACAGCTGCCAGTGCAGCTAAGGCATTAGTTGCACTCGCGCTACCTGTGCTGAGTCATTATGTTAGTTTCTGCTGACAATGCAGATCCCTTTGTGTGAGAGTTCTTTCTCTTGTCTCACTCTGCAGTAAAGTATAATTTTGGGAAAGAAATCCTGTAAATCTACTAGTAATGGGTAAAAACATTTTTGACTACATATGTCTGTTTTTAGTTTCTACTGATATATTCCCTACTTGGTGAAGATCTCTCTCTCTGTTCTGCAAACTGTGTGACTAAGGCTACATGTTCTGATAGCATGGAGTTTCTATGTAGGGAGCTGTACTAATCCTGCTTATTCAGTTTTCTGAATAGGAATATGGATGGTCTGGGGCCCACTGCAATATTTATGGTGCTGCCCTTTTCTAGGCACGCTCCATGTTGGGTGAGTTTTGGAAGTTAGTGCTGTTATGGATAGTAGATTTGCTCTATGGTTCCTGTACTCTGGGTTCTTGGTGAGGTCAACTGTAGGGTGTTGGTTGGGGAGAGGGGTACTGGAATATGTATTGTTTTTTAGATTTGCAATTTTGTGTTCATTATGCTGCCAGAATATTTTATCAGTTCAGATTCAAGGAAATTTCAAATATTAAGGGAACATCTCAGGTTAATTTTGTTTAGTAGCCTGTTAGCTTCACCACTGCTGAGTTCCGGACTTTTCCAGCTCTAGCACAATCCAATCCAGCATTTGAATTCATGGCTACCAGGATTAGTTTATCTCATTTTATATCTTCTTCCTCATCAATAATCTGGTCATAGCAAAATAAATCTGATGTGCAGATACTTATAATGGTTTGATTGGGGGAGGGGCTGTGTAAGTAGCTTTTCGTTAATCAAATGTAATGCTTTATTATATTTGTTTTATTATAACATCTGCTTTACTAAATTGCATGTACATGTTTGGAAGCCAACTAGGATTTTAGTGGCTTCCAAACATGGTGGCATATACATTTTAAACAAAATATACTAAATTTATGCAAATGATGTTGCAATGAATCTCCGCACATGGACTTGCATCATCCTCATGTTGCCCGTGGGGGGGAGTAGGTGGGGGGAGGGTACTGGGACGTGGAGAAAAGCAGAAACCAGCATCATCAGAGAATAAAATGGTCAGACAACAAAGGTAGAAGAGAATTTTATTTTCAATTTAAATATTGCACTTGGTGCTATCTTTATATTTTATACAGTACATGGAAATGCATCTCTTTCTATTTCTCTGGTATTGCATTGTATGCAGAATCTGCCTTTTTAGATTTCAATTTAATTGTTATCTGCATATGTTTATTTTTAGGTTATAGTCCTTATTCTGTACTTGGTGAGGGTCTGTGTTCTGAGTGTGTGACCAAGACTAGGTGTTCTGTTAAAATGGAGTTTGTATGTACAGTAGTAATCTGAATTGTTCAGGTTTTCAAATAGGTGTTGGATGTTCCAGGGCCCACTGCAGTATTTACAGTGATACTTTTTTTGGATGGGGTCCTTATGTGGCGGCGCTAAGGGTCCCTCCATGCTGCCCTCCCAGCCCGCGGCAGCTCTCCCAGGCAGGGATTGAGCAGCTGGGGCTGCATCAGACCAGCTCACATCATGTTTCCCGCTGCAGTTTCGGCTGCCCAATCTGGGCAGAGGAGCACCATTGAAAAGAAGCGCTATCCGGCGCACCCACGCCTGGCGGGCCCGCGCCTGAGGGCCTCGCCAGAGGGCCCTTTGGCGTGGACCGCTAAAAAGGTCTCTCATGCTGCATGCTGAAGGTAACCTACAGACACAAAGAAAGCCAGGATGACTCCTCCACTATAGATCTGTCTGAAACCTCAACGGAGCACATCCCCTAACAACGAAAGAGGGGCAGTTTCTACAAATGGACTAGTTTTGTGCATAGCACGACAGTCATCAATCTCACTTCCAGGCCCAAGCTGGTGTTTGGAGTACGGACCGTCATCTCAACCAGAAATAGGTATTTCAAGACGCTGTCAGATGCATGAACCTAACAATCTACCGCTGAATACATTTATTCCCAAATTTAAACACCCTATATATCTATAATAATTGTATAAGCACACTAGAAGCTACTTGCATTTGGTTCTACCCTTGTGACAATTACTAAGTAGACCAGGGTTTGCCTGCCGTAACCCTCAAGCAAATACCTGTTTGTGTCATTATCACCTGATGTTAGGCATGTCTGTTCTACCTGCAATGTGAGTTTATTTATCAGTTGAACAGCACACCTTTATAGCTACCAGCCAATTTAGCATCTGTATAGCTACCACCCAGGTTAGCAACGTCATACTGTATTTTAACAGGTAGAGGCCCTTTTCACCCTACCCACTAACTACATTCAACAAGGTACATACCCAGAATGTCCCCCTCAAGCATCATCATAGTTGCCCTATACCTCCTCTCCGGATGGACCAGTAATGCCACAGCCTTATCCCCTAATCAAAACCATATACCAGTTCTTCAGAAACATAGGAGAAGATGGTCAAATGCTCCCTTCCACAATTCGGATGAACCGCCCCGAGCACTCCACTCCCACTTATTACATGTCGCACTACAACATAATAAGAAATCAAAGCAAGAAGAAAAATCCCATACCCAAAACTTGAGATGTGCTCGTTCAATATGCAAGAAATGGCCAGTGATCTCCGACGTGATATCTCTCCATGACCTTGACATAATCTTGATTACAGAGACATGGCTCTCCAATGACGATAATGTCCTACTTAACTAACTCTTACCTACCAATTTCACAATACATGCATGCCACAGAACCAACAAAAGAGGAGGAGGAGTACTCGTCCTCACCAAATCGGACCTCCATTTCCAACTGGTAAGCGCAGATAGCACAACAAACCTCGAGTCAATTACGATAACCAACAAACTCTGCTCCATTAACCTCCTTTACAGAGCCCCATCTACGGATCCGGATGTCCTCACCTCAATAATCGATCTGGCATCCAACACCCAGAGTCCTTGCACACCAAGATGGATTCTGGGTGACTTCAACCTACCTTCTCTACAAGAAGCTCAGACATCATGATTCCTCGAGGCTCTCAAGGATTTAGGATATAGCCAACTGGTAAATGAACCTACTCATGCGAAAGGAGGCATATTGGACTTGGTATTCGCTCCACAGACATCTCTCAACTCAAACGATGACCCTGGGTTGTCCATCATCGCAGTTCCCTGGTCTGACCATAAGCTGATTATATTCCAAATACCCCTGCCCAGGAACACCCAGAACAAAGCCAGAAGGCTGAGCAGCACTGCCAAGACACCACCACGAAGGTTTCAAGCCTTCGACAGGGACTGGATCCTGGGTAAAACTTGCCCACTCCTTGCCTCGACAACACTCAACCCTGATGTTTTGGTTTCTGAATGGAACGATAGCTTCAGTACTCTTGCACTACGTCCACCGTCCAACAAGCCTCCAAGGAAATGACCCTCTGCACCCTGGTATACCTCAGAGCTACGTTCCTCACTCACCCTCCTAAGGAAGGAAGTTGGAAAGACGCTGGCGTCGATCACATGCCCCGGAAGACCAAAGGGCATATAGCTCTCATCTTGCACGGCACTGTGAAGCAGTAACCGAGAATTTAAGGCGATTCCACACCGACACTCTAAAACGATCACTGAACAAACCACACGACCTGTTCAGCCTCATCAAAAATTTAACTAAGGAACCTGCCCCCGAACAAACAAATGAAATCCACCCTCAAGACTTTGTGGATTACCTGCAATCAAAGCTATGCCAAACCAACAAATCTCCAGTTCCCACCGTGGCCCATGTTCCAACCAATATAACACCCTTGACCTCTTTCAGCACTCCATCCAAGAAACACATTGAAAACACTATTGCTACGATCAACACCACCACTGCTCAGACTGACCCTTGCCCTGCCTTCTGGATAAAGGAGCTACGATCCGACCTTAGCCCTTTTATAGCCAGGCTCATGGACTGTTCCTTCACAACAGGTATGTTCCCCCAATCTCTCAAACACACATCCATTAGACCTCTGCTAAAAAACAGAAAGCTCAACACCCAGAAGGTTGACTCATATAGACCGATATCAAGCATACCACTTCTAGCCAAAATAATGGAAAAAGTCCAAAGACAAATTCAAGAACACATCGACACCGTTTCACCGCTGGACCCTTGTCAACATGGTTTTAGAGAACATCACGGCGTTGAAACGCTCCTCACCACCCTCCTTAATAACATAACTGCTGGAATTGATAACATCCGTCAGGGGTTTGTCCTCATTTTCTTGGACATAGCAGCTGCTTTCGATTCAGTAAGCCACGAGCTTCTCCTAGAGCGCCTCAAGGAGAAGGGTATCGGTAAAACAGCAATAGACTGGTGCAAGGCATACCTCTCAGACAGATGGCAGCACGTACGGTTAGGGACTTCAACATCTGAACCATTCCACCAGAAGCAAGGCGTCCCACAAGGATCCTCCTTATCCGCCCTGATGTTCAACATATACATGCAGCCCATCTGTAACCTCATCCGGTCTTACAGTGTTCACTGTTTTATATATGCTGACGATGTACTACTTTACATGCCCTTCTCGACAGAGAACCCAGACCTCTCCCCTCTGACGGACTGCTTCAATGCGGTATCCAATTGGCTGCAATCTCAGAACCTCAGAATTCAGCACAAGAAAACAGAGGTCCTGTTCATCACGAGGAATCCAAACTTCACCACACCGCCCCACCTAAAGGTCAATGAAGCTGAACTACAGACCAAACCCACGATCCAGTACCTTGGAGTCACCTTGGACCAGCGCCTAGACATGAAGGTGCACATAAGCAACATAGAGCGGTATACCACAAGATCCGTACCCTCAGGCACCTCCATTTCCTGCTAGAACCAGATGACTTCCGGATAATTTATCAAGTGCTAATCATACCACAGTTTGACTATGCCAACTCAGTCCTGCATGGTCTTCCTAAATCTACTTTGAACCCTCTACAGCTCGCGATGAACGCCGTAGCGAGAATACTACTTGGAGCTTCCAAAAAAGATCACATCACACCCATCATGAAACACCTACACTGGCTTCCTATACAGGCCAGACTCACTTTCAAAACCCTACTGCTTACCTTCAAAGCTATCAATGGCCTCTCCTCTGCTTCACTAGCAGATCTTATCCAAATCACTCCCCCCAACAGGTCCAGAAGATCAGTAGCGGTCAACACACTAATAGTCCTGAAAGAAATAACCCAATGCACTCAGGCGACAGCAAACAGAGCCTTTAAATTTTGCGCACCTATAGGCTGGAATACTCTACCACCCAACATACGCTCAATCCCTGACCTGGCCCAGTTTAGGAAGGCGGTAAAGCACTAACTATTCTGCATGTACTACTAGGTAGATGACTAGACTAGGCCACACAATCGAATCAGACCCTACAAGATACCAATGAATATGGCTAGTGAAATACGACTTCCATGAAGATTAGATGTAAATAGTTCCCCAAGTTCTCCAAGTTTTCGTACCTGTTCATTGTAAACACAGTTCCGTAAGGCAATGTGTATGTTTTATGTTCCATGTAAACCGCACTGATGTTGAATAGCACGGCATAAAAGAAATGTATATAAATAAATAAATATGTGAGTTTTGGAAGTTGGTGCTGATATGGTATGGTATGGTAGATTTGCTCTATAGATCCTCAGTGACTTTGTTGTAGGATTTTGCATTAGTTCACAATATGCCTGGTACTGGAAAATGTTTGTTAGTGAGATTAGAATCAGATTTTATTTTATTTTTTAAGATATTGAATTCTGTGGGTGAATGTCCTAGTTCTGCTTTGCACCCACTGTTGAGGGAGGGGGTCCGGTGGATGCAAAATATGTGCTCAAAAAGAAAAAGCAAGAACCATAACGCAGTTTATAGCAACAAAATAAAATGAGTTATAATTTAGTTTTATAAACTGTGTTGTGGTTCTCGCTCTTTCTTTTAGTTCCTTGGTGTGCAAACATCTTGAATTTCCTCCATATAAACGGCTTTTTGGTTTGGTTCAGTCCC
Organism: Ichthyophis bannanicus; assembly: GCA_033557465.1. Lineage (NCBI taxonomy): Eukaryota > Metazoa > Chordata > Amphibia > Gymnophiona > Ichthyophiidae > Ichthyophis > Ichthyophis bannanicus. The sequence goes on along the minus strand of CM066031.1, from coordinate 606,333,583 downwards.
TGACTGGAGGTTTGAGAAAGCCCTCCCCCCCCCCCCCACACACACTACGAGGAGGGTGCGCCATCTCACCCCTCGCTTCAGGCAGCAGATTGCCTTGAGCTGTCCCTGTGTTTTACGATATTCTGGTGGGAGATTTAATATATTCTGCGTGCAGCCTCTTCTTTGGCGATCATTTGGAGTTATTTTTATTAAATTTGTTAGGGATGAAGGGGTTATATTTTCGATCAGTTTGAAACTAGTTATAAGTAATTTATATTTTATTCTATTCTGTATTGGTAGCCAGTGGAGATCATATAGTATCATAGTTATATGTTCAGAAATATGTGCTTTGTGGGTAATGCATGCAGCCATGTGCTGTGCAACTTGGAGACTATGTAGTGGTTGTTTGAGTAAGCCCTGGAGTAAACTGTTGCAATAATCTATATGCAGAAATATCATGGCCTGTAAAACTGTTCTAAAATCATTACTCGATAGAAGTGGTCTCAACTGTTGGATCATTCTGAGTTTATTGTAAATAGCTCTTGTGGTGAGTTTTATATGACATGTTAAGCTGAGGGTTTGATCAATTGTAACACCCAAGTATTTTACTTCCTCTTTTACTTTGAGGGTGGCCTCTTTAACATCAATAGAGGTTGATGGGGTGAAGTTTTGGTTTTTGGCAACGAATAATACTTGTGCTTTTTTATAGTTTATGTTTAGATTGTGAGCTTTCAGCCATTGAGATATCTCATTGAAGCACAATATTATGGGGTCTAAATTGGGGCTGATTATATCAAAGGGAAGAAATGTTTCAACTGTTTATTTATTTATTTATTTATTTAGCTGTATTTATATCCCGCTTTTCACCGGGTCAAAGCGGTCAATTGGGAGATACATTTAACACGAGGGGATATGACACACATACGCTAATACTTACAGGGAACATAGGCAATGGAGGGTTAAGTGGCTTGCCCAAGACCACAAGGAGTGCCTATAGGACTAGAAATCCCAGTCCCTCCGGCCTGAGATTGCTGTCCCCAGGTGGGACTTGAACCCCCGGCCCTCCGGCCCGAAGTACCTTGTCCTAACCACTAGGCACGAAGTACCTTGTCCTAACCACTAGGCCACTCCTCCCTGTTTATTGAATCACAACAATATAAGAAGCCGCAAAACCATTTGTTACAACAACCATAGTCCACGTTTTATCACACGTGCAGCACAAATAATAAGTTATAACATTTTTACTTTTCTCTCCCACTTCCCTCCCCCCCACCTAGCATCCCCTTCCCCCCCCCCCACCTCCTGCCATACCCCTGGCCCTTGCCACAAATAGATACACCATGTGAACCCCAGTGTGGGAACACTTACCCCCAGGGATGTGGCCAATCAGAGCCACTATTTAATAAGCTTCTACCCCTCCTCCCCCCCTCTTTACTACCCTCCCCCTGCCCTTCTTCCCTCTCCCCTCCCCTCCCCCCTGCCCTCCTTCCCTCTCCCCCCACCTCCACTGTGGGCAAGGCCATTGACAGTGTTCCGCCATCATCTAAAGGTCATTTAGGCTGTAACTTCGACTATAAGTGGGTAGCGCCTGGATGTAAGCATCCCAAACCACATAAAATCTTGACAGGCACCTGTGCTCCACCACATCCACAACTTATCGATCTATAGGTGATGATGAGGGCATTCAGCCATTGCCAGTAACTGGGAGGATCTGTAGATTTCCAGCCCTGGAGGATTATTCATATCACCAGTGCCCAAAAGAGACGCAGCCAGCGCCTTCTATCCTTCCCTGTGGCTCCCAATCCCTCTATCATATGCAACAGGGCCGCTTGTGGGGTAAGCTGCCACTGCTGCCGGAGCATCTGCTCTGTAAATTTATGAATGTCCTGCCAATATTCATAGACCCTCGGACAAGACCACACCAAATGGACTAACGGGGCTCTCTCCTCTCCACACTTAGGGCAGCTGTGCCAGCTCATATATCCCATGGGTTCAGGCGACCTGGCAAAAGGTATGCCTTCTGAATTATGTGGTATTGCATATCACGGAGAGAGACCATGGCTGTAAAGTGCGGAATCTAGGTAATGTGTTTCCGCACGTCTTCCCCTGTCAGGGTTGTGCTGAGATCAGCATTCCAAGTCTCCGTTAATCAGTGGCAGGTAATGGTGGAAGCCCTGGTGGCGAAGGATGAGTGCACCCAAGAGATCATAATCCTACCCGATTTGTCAGCTAAAAATAAGTCCTCTAAATCCGTACAGAAATCACTGAATTAAGTTGCTTACTTCGAGGCTACGAAGATAGCTCTGAAGTTGGTAATAGGATAAGAAGTCTCCCTCATTTACTCCATATTGTGTGCTGAGAGTTGAAAGGGGCAGCAGTGCGCCCTCATCTGTCAACACCTGGTCAAGATGTTGGAGGCCTAAGCCCTGCCACTGGCAAAAATGGGCCGAAATCAAGCCCGGTGTAAAGTCCATGATACCTTGAATTGGTAAACTGAGAGTCTGAATGGTTTACCTTCAAACAAATCTATTTCCATGTTTGACGGGTAGTCCTGATAAGAAGGCAGCTCTGAACATCAGCCGGCAACCTATTCCCGGGTGCATGCAATACGTAATATAGATGCAGAGGGGCCATCAGGGCTCTCTTGCAGACTAGATTAGTGTATTCCTGCATTTCAGAAAGCCAGTTCTTCAGGTGACGTAGGAGACATTCTAAGTTGTATGCCCAAAGGTCCAGGACTCTAATTCCCCCTCTGTGCCAAGGGCTCTTAAATGCAGAGAGTGCTCTTTAAGCCCAACGTCCTGACCAGAGGAAGCGAGACAGCAGGCAGTCCAGCCTGAGGAGGTCTTTTCTCAAAAGCCGTATGGGCACCATATGAAGTATGTATAGCAACGTGGGAAAAGTATCATCTTAAACAATCCTATGCGCCCCCCAAGCGAAAGGGAAAGGTCACGCCACTTCTCCAGGTGCCGCTCCATTTGTGTCAGAAGGGGTCCCACATTGCAACGGTAGAGATCTTGTAGAACTGACAGCACAGTCATCCCCAGATAACAAAATGAACCAGTTGCCCTATCAGAGCAGAACCCCCCCCCCCCCAGCCAGGTTACCCACAAAGTCACAGCTAGGCAGTGCCTCTGATTTGTCTAAATTGAGTTTGTAACCCAAAAAGATTCCAAAAGTTGTGAATTCTGCTTCTAGGGCCAAAAGGGAGCTCTCTGGAGACGTAAGGTAAACCGACAGATCATCTGCTTAAGCCGATAAATTTGAATTAATAGGATCCCATCTGTTCTCCACATATCTCCGGGTTCCATCAGATTTGGGATAACAACAACTCCAACATTAAGAGGAACAGTAATGGGGAAAGAGGACAGCCCTGACGGATGCCATGGCCCAGAGAGAATCAGGTTGTGCGGGTGCCATTAATTAAGATCCTTGCCTAAGGTTCGGTGTAAAGAGCTTGTACCACCTGAAGGAAAGGGCCTACAAAACCAAAGCGTTCCAGGGTCATGAACATAGATTTCCAGCCCACTCTGTCGAAAGCTTTCTCTGCATCAAAGCTAATAAGCAAAGATGGGAGGTTTGCCGATTTACAACAGGACATTGCTGCAAAGATTTGACGGATATTACCTACTGCCTGATGCCCCTTGACAAATCCTCCTTGGGTGGAGTGGATCAAGCTAGGTATTATCTCTGAGTGGTGCTCCACCAGAACTTTTGTCATGTTCTTAAGGTCCACATTCAATATAGAGATAGGGCAATAAGAGCCTGGGAGCAAAACGGTCCCTGTCAGGTTTGGAGATGACCGTGATCAATGCCTCATTGTTTTGGTAAGGGAACTTCTGTAGGGTCACTAATTGTTGATACATGTCAGTAAGAGGTAGGCAGAGTTGGTCTCTTAAGTATCTGGTAGAATTCTGCGCTAAAACTGTTGGGGCCCGGGGCTTTAGGTGTGCGCAAGCCTTTCATCACTCTGGATCTCGCCTGATGTGAAAGGCTCATTTAATTGGGCTTGGTGGGTCGGGTCGGGTCCAAACGGGGGAGATCACAATGTTGGAGGTAGGCCTCGGCGCCTTGGCTATCTTGGTCATCCACTGCGTATAAGTTGTGATAATATGCTAAAAACGTCTATTCTACTGCCTCTTGGGAAGTCTTTATCTTCCCATCATCTGTTTTTATTGCCGTGACCATTTTAGTGCCTTCCGTAGTTTTAATCAGAGAGGACAGCAGTCTGCCTGGGCGGTTACCTAAGCGATAAAGTTTGTACCTGTAGTACTGTACCAAACGTTTCGCTCTGGAATGGAGGAGTGTTTAATTGACTCTGAAGGTTCAAATAGGCCTGCCGGTTCTCATCTGTGTCTTGGCGACCTAGCTTCCTTTGCAGTGCCTGAAGTTGCCTTCCCCATTCTACCAATTTCTTATTGTTGTCTTTCTGCCGTCCACTAATGTAACCGATCACCGCACCCCGCAGGTAAGCTTTAGCAGTTTCCCAGAACAAACATGGGTTGTCCTGGTGTTGCACGTTAGTTTCTACAAAGTAGGCCCACTGTCCCCACAGGAATTGAAGGAAGTCTGCATCCCCCTTCAGATAGAAGGGAAAACGCCAGCCCCATATTCCATGTTGTGGGGGGGATAGGTGGATGTCCAGCCACACCATAGCATGATTTGAAATGTGAATATTGCCAATCTGGGCCCCCTCCAATCCACCAAACAGATTCTACAAGACCAAAAAGTAGTCCAACCGCGACCATGTGCTCTGGCCAAATGAGTATAATTGCATTTTCTAGGGTGTAGCATGCGCCAGACATCCATTAGTTCCTTGCTTTCAAAAATTGCCAGGAGTCTATTTCGCTGTTGATAATCACCTTGTCCTCTAGACTGAGACCGCTCTATTAGTGGATCTAATACACAGTTGTTGTCACCCCCCCAAAACCACCTCCCGGTCCCCCGACAGTAGCAAATTCTGCACCAATTCATCAAAAAATTCTCTTTCATAATGATCGGGCCATAAATATTTCCCAAGTAGACTGGGACTCCCTGTAACTGTCCCCACAGCAAGAGACTGTGGCCTCCTGAGCCCATTATGATCTGTTCTAGTTGGACATCCATTCCTTTCCTCAGTATCACCACTCCCGCCTGTTTACTCATTGCCAAAGCTCCGTAGGCCTCTCCCACCCACCAACACTTTAATGTGATATGTTCTGTATCTGTTATGTGGGTCTCTTCTAGGAAAGCTACGTCTATTTGTTTGTCCCAAAGTGCCTTGAGCACCTTGTCTCTTTTTATCGGGCAACCCATCCCGCAGACATTCCAAGAAAGGAAGCGCACGCCCTTATGACTCATGTTATTCTAGTTTGATAATAAATGTAGTCCTTGTAGAGCTGAAATCTGTCTAGGAGGGCCCCCCAGCCTAGGTCCCCCCATCGCCTCTTTGTGGTGGCCTTGCCTACAGGAGAAGCTGCCCTTCCCATCCCCACTAAATAACCTCCCTTCTGTAATAGCCAAACTAAACCTATCCTCCCTATTACTCCTAACACTAAATCTCCCTGTGGTCTTCCACCCACCTCCCTCCACTATCCCCCCCATCCCTAATCCCACTTGTCTATCTTTACTCCCACAGGAGCCCACTGGAGATCCGTAGTAGCATTCAGACCCACCCGCCTATCTACCCTCTACCTATTCCTACCCTTCAGTATTCCCCGGTTCCTGCTCCCCCTAGATTAGGTCTTCTACCTCCCTAGTCTACCCTTTTTTCCCCTGTTAGGGGAGGGTGGGATATCTGATGGGCATCCGCCTGGACCCCAATCCCCACCGACACGTGCCGCCAGCCATCCACTTGGACTGGAGGTAGAGGCGGCCGGTATCCCATCTAGGAGCTCCGTTTCTAACTAGCCCACCCCCATCCCTGGGACTCCTGACTCCGCCTCCCCAGCCTCATTACTGCAGCCCCATATGCCCCTGCAGGATCCCTCCCCAATTATCCAACACAAACACACTGTATCACTTATGCTATGATATACATACATTAACATCGCTACATGATTAAACTCGGTTTGACTTAACTTAAGTTAGCTTAGCTTGTTTAACGTATTTAACTTGTTAGACTTATTACACTTGGGAGGGAATGCTCCCCTCCTAGGTCCTCATCACCCCTGGAACGTCTAGGTGTCTCAAAAACGCAGAATTGGGATGTTTTACGGCTTTGGAGTTTTGTGATGAATATAGAAAAAAGCAGGGGGCAAACAGCGTGGCCCACCACTCCCCAGAACCACCCATTGCATCAGTTTGAATCTACTGTCCTATGTGTCACTGACCCCCGCCCCCACTTCTCACTGAAGATGGTATAGACAGGACAGCGGGTGGGGTGATCATCCGGGCAGCTCAGTACCAAGTGGCATTGGCCTTCACTAGGTCATTAGTGATATTAACTAAGACAATGAGATAAAGACACAGGGATCCCATCTTACTCTCCCCCACATCATTGAGCTAAACAGCTTGATTTCAGAAAAGAACTCCCCCCCCCCCCCCAAAAAAAAAAATCCATATAGTTACTAATATATCCCGCTGTGGGCCAAAATCATTGCTTAATGAACCAATATTCCAGATGTTGTTAAGAGCAGCTCCCATCAGAGAGTGGAAGGCCATGCCGCATCCAAAACAGTGCGACTTCATGTCCCAAACAAAATGGCCTCAGAGCTGAACAGTTGCCATCCAAGGGATCTGATAGCAGCAGCACCGCATTCTCCCATGCTGTCACCGGGGGGGCAGGGAAGGAAAGGACAAGCCTCTCCCTCCCCCCTGACTCTCCCGGGGCAGCTGGGCTCCAATGTAGAACTAGAAACTAAAGTTTAACATTTAATCATTTGAGTCAGCACTGTAGACCCCACATTCCAAGAGCTTAAATTGCCACTCCTAGGTCACCCCTGCTGATATACTTCACTTTCCTGCCTGAGAAACAAGTTTCTGCTGTTCGGCCTGATTGCTCCCTCAAGCTCTGGTGTCCAGCTTTAAGGAATCCAAAAATGTTTGAGCCTCCCCTGGTGTTATGAAGTATCGAGGCTGTCCCTGGTAATCCACTCACAGACAGGCGGGGTACAACAAAGAAAAACGTAGGCCTTTACTTACCAGCTGTCCACATGTTTCTGAAAAGGCGTGGTGTCTCTGGCTCACCAGCAGTGTGTAGTCCTGGAATACCAGAATCCGCGACAGTCCTTAGAACAGCCTCTTTCTGGCAGAATTCCAGAAAACAGGTGAGAACCATTCTCGGACATCGGGCTTCCTCTTTTCTAGACCCCAGGTGATGCACCCGTTCAAGTTTGAGCGGGCCCGGTTGTGCTTTTAGACCTAGGTGTTGTTTTATCCAGGTCTCCAGGAATCCTTGCAGCTTGCTATCTGCAACCGACTCTGCGATGCCAACAAAACTGAGGTTTTTCAGCCGCCCGCAGTTTTCCAAATCATCCAGTTTTTCACCCTGCTGGTATACCAGGTCTTCGAGGGTTTTAAGTTGGTCAGCATGTGTTTGTTGGACTTCCTCAATGTCCAAAATATGGTGCTCAACCTGATCTATACGACCTGTAAAGTCTGCTATGGCTTGGCTGACTTGAGTCATCTGTTCCAATAGAGAACGGAACTGGTCCTCCAGGTCCCCAACCACCACCGCGGTCACCTCTTTCACCACGTTTTGGTTATCAGTTGTCAGAGAGCTTGCTGGGGAGCTGTCCGCCATTTTCCCCTCTGGAGCACGGCCTTTGTCTTTATGGACCGCTTTGGACGCTGTGCGTGTTATGGGGGCTTGTTTTTCAGTTAGGCAGTCTCATCTGTATCAAGCCAGGAAGATTATTTCGAATTGTCCGGGGTAAGGTTAATTGATCTGTGGGTAGTTTGCCCGGAACCAATCAGGACGCATCCTTACTGACTCATTGCCACCAGAAGTCTCCATCAAAGGGAAGATATAACATAATATCATCAGCATAGAAAATGTATCTGACTTGGAATTTTTTTTATTTGACATAAATGCTGGAGTTATATATTTAATAATAATGCTGAGAGGGCAGATCATTGTGGTAGACCTTGTTGCTGTTTGTATGGTCAGATAATTCTTGGTCAACTTTTTAACTTGTCTGCGGTCAGATAGATTTGATTTGAACCATCTAAACATAGTGCCATATATCCCAGTTTTAAATTAAGATGTTATGATTAATAGAATCAAAGAATACAGCTGTATTTAAAAAGATAACTATAAATGCTTGCTTGGAATTGTATATTCCTTTTATAAGTTTTGTCAACTCCCTCACCACTTGCCTCTAGTTTTAGAGGGGCGTGGTTATTGGAGGAACCTTCTCCTATCAGCCTTAGCAGCCTATTTCCTTGTGGTGTCTTCTGGGAAATGTAGTACTGCTAAGATGTGTTTGTGCTTCAGGTAGAAAGTTGTAGTTAAGGCCACCGAGGTAAGGCATATAACAGAAAATTTATTTTGCACAAAAAGATTCAAAGTACCAAATACAGGATTATTTCTGTAGGATTTGCTCCAGGTACAGCAGATGGTTGGCAAAGTAAGCAAAAGAACCCAAAAATGGCTGTTTAAAGTCTTATTACTTTCAGAAGCACAGCCTTTGATAGCAAGGCTGCCACCTTCCTTTTGTCCTTGCTAATTACAGCATAAAGTCCAAACAAGTTTAATCTTCTGTGGCAGTTTGGCTTCTATCAGCCTCAATTCCTTCTAGGCTGCATTTCAGGTACAACAGAACTCAAAACAAGAAGCAAACATTCAGACTGCCATCAAAAACTCTCAACAGGCTTTTCACATAACAGAGGAGCAAAGAAAAACTCTTCTAGCAGGTAAATTGGCTTCTTGCCGTTTCACAGTTCAAACCACAGGTGGATAACAAGCATGAATCACAGCTTCCTGCTTATCCTTATACTTCAGTAAACTTCCCTTTTAAAAATATATGGGAATTTACCACCACACTGCCTGTTTCTTATGGTTACCTTTTCAAGGAGGATAATTCTTTCAGGGCTGGCTTTTCCTCAAGACTTCATGTCTAAAGCTTGGCACAGAGAGCAATCCATAAGGATGTCTTCTTCCCCCAACTCTGCCACTGCCTCTCCCAGCTGCATGGGTTCTGACTCACCCACCCGGTCAGACTGCTCAGCTGACAACCTCTCCGGTGCTCTGAGAGCTTCTCCACTTCCTGGCTCCAAGCTCTGCGGCCAACCTGTTGCAGGGAATTCAGCCCTCTCAGCTGCTGGTAGCTCGTCTCTGCTGCATGAGTCAGCACCTTCTCTACTCCTTCTCTTCTCCGGTATCTGCCTTCTCCTCCCTCTCCTCCTTTCTCCCTTCCTTTCTCCTCCTTCCTTCCCAGGTGTTGGCAGTCCCCCTGCCTTCTGGTATTTGAGTAATCAGGGAACTTGTTGAAGTAAGGGTTTTGGACCTCATGCCCATAATCTCTCTCTCTTACTCTATTAGACACTGCATGAAACCTGTTCCAGCTGGGGTTTTCTGGTTCTTAGGTGTGGCTGTGGCTTTCTCACCCTGCACTCCTAAAGGGGACCCTTTACTAGGGTGAATTTTTTACGTTTCTTACTTCCCCCCTTACTCAGGATAGATGACCTTGCCACATACCCCCCTACTTAAGATATTACTGGCTGTCGAAGGTTGTTGGGGTTCCTCCGAACAGTCTGTAACTCTATTAGACACTGCATGAAACCTGTTGCAGCTGGGGGTTTTCTGGTTCTTAGGTGTGGCTGTGGCTTTCTCACCCTGCACTCCTAAAATGGGACCCTTTACTAGGGTGAATTCTTTACGTTTCTCACCTCCCCCATACTCAGGATAGATGACCTTGCCACAGTTTATTGAATAAGGTTAGTAACAGCGTTTTTACACTGTGATGTGGTCTGAAACCATATTGATCGTCATTCAGGGGTGCATGCATGTCAATATGGTTCTGAAGTTGATTATGGACAATTTTCTCAGTTACTTTAGCCATAAATGGGAGGCTGGAGATTGACCTATGTGATGTAGGGCATCTTTTATTCAGTATTTTTTGTTTTAAGACAGGATGGATTATTGCTTGTTTTAGACACTCAGGCAAGTATCCTTGGGTGTGTGATAGATTGATCATTTTGAGTGTAATTGGCACTTTATCATCTCAGATGGCTTTTAGCCAGCTGACTGGGCATGGGTCTAAGCAGGATGTTGTGGTAATGATATTTGAAATAATTTTTTGCAAATATTCCAGTGAGATCTCGTAAAAGTTTTACCAGATCTCAGGATTCGATATTGTAGAGGTGTAGCCCGAGTAGGATGATTATTCAAAGGAATCAAGTTATTCATGTAATAATCTGCTAGTATCTGGGGATTTATATTCTGGCTTTCAGTGCTATCTTTTGGTATGCTAGTCAAGGATTTAACTATTTTAAATAGCTCTGGGGTTTATTCAGCAATTTCATCAATATGCTGAGAGTCAATATGTATGATAGTCTTTCTTTTTAGCATTTATGAAGTCATGGTATGCTACACGATCATTCATGTATTTTGCTCTATTTTCAGTGGATTTTAAGGTTTGCCAGATGCGTTCTAGTTTCCTCAGTTTTCTTTTTTGTCCCTTATTTCTTGCGAGTACCATTGTTTTGAGCTATTTTGTCTTCTGTTGGGTTGGGGTCCAGGTCTAGAGGCAATCTTAGTGATGCTTGTGTTCCAGTTGTATAAGAGACCATCAAGATCTTCTATGTGAGAGTCAATGCTATTTAGAATGTCCTTTATGAATGTATCTTTATCAAAGTACTTAAATTTAGGCTATTGTTTAGATATTTGGTTTTGGTTGTGTGTGTGGTCAGGTGTTTGGCTCTTATAGTGAAGATAATTAGATGATGGTCTGACCATGGCAGATCTAGAGTATTCCCTTTATTATATGTGGGAACATTTATTATTTGTTGATACCGTAGATCGGACATGGCATTTAGAAAGGTGGAAGCTTGAGTATAGTGTAAGGAAGTAAGGTTAAAGTCCCCCAAGTAATATTAATTGTTTCTTAGCTGACATGGAACACACAGTTTCTAGAATGGTTGTTAGACCACTGGGATCAGATGTGGGAGGTCTGTATAGCAGACAAAATGCTAGGTGCCTATTTTCAGTAATCAAAGTATCTATCTCAGAAATGGTATTGGATAATATGAGAGACATATTGCGTACCTTTTTAATGATGATGAGTATTACTCCTCCACGTTTGTTCTGGGACTGTGGAATACCTCATAGTTTGGGATTCTCAGTTGATTGTAAAGGACCCTATCTGAGTCAGAGAGTCAGGTTTCAGTAATGAATATTATATCTGGATTAGAGTAATGTATATGGTTTAAAATTACTGCTGTTTTATTTTTGATCTGGCATTTATAAGTGAGCATGTTAATGCTGTCTCTTTTATATTTTTTTCTGGTCCTGCTACTTGTTGTAGAGTTGTAGTAATATGTATAAGTCTGTGACTACCATGATGGAATCTATTCGAGAGTTTATTATGAGGCAAGATAGTATAGTCTCGGTTATAATAATGTATTATGGGAATAGACTGTAACTGGTCCTAGATGGTTATTTGGGCAATCACTTGGAAAATGAGACTACATAGCAAAAATATACAAAATATGAGATACATTTCTGTGAAGATTCATGATTGCTGATGGGACAGTCTGTCTGAATGATAGTTCAGATACTTATGGATTACTGTTGAATACAATGGCACTTTAGTTAATATATCTGGAAGCCACGCTAAGTTCACGTTAAGCCCTTTGGCGAGGCCCTTAGGTGCGGGCTGCCAGGTGCAGGCACGCCTGATGTGCCGGGATTTAAGTAGGGGGTTGGATCTCAGTTCAGTGATGCTTGCAGGGAAGGCGGGCCAGAAAGCCTCATGCTCATTCTGGAAGGGGAGCCCCCTATCTTCCCTTATGGTGCTGTTTCTGCATGCCGATTCCCTGATGCAGTATGGCTGGTTTGGAGAGCCCCTCTGCTGCCTTGTGATCCCTCTGAAGCGGATACCTCCCTTCATATCTCAGCTCTCATCCACCCCAATGCTGAATCTTGCTATTCAAATTAAATCTTCTAATTAGGGGCTAGATTAAAAAGTTTTATTTTTGGGTAGAAAAATTAGAAATAGGCCAAATTTAGGAACTCTGTGAAAATAAATCAGTATAGACTATTTCAGGTGTCTTTGATTAGTACTATCTAAATAAATACTTGAGGTAATTCTGCAAAGGAAACATAGTACACTCCACGTCTAATAAACTCATTTTGTAGTCTGAAAAGATTATTTATTTATTTATTTATACGTTTTTCTATACCGCCCCTTCCAGAAATCAAGGGCAGTTTACAATTAACAAACAAGCAATTACATTAAACTATTGCCTTAAACTTACAAAAAAATTAGAACTTAGATTTAGTACAGAGAGGTCATAAAGAAATAAATCATATAGCATATACTGGTAAGATCATACAATTTACAGAAAACTTATATTACAATCAACTTATTTACAAGGGAGTCATGTGTACGTGTGCATTGCATTGAACAGATAGTTTGGGTAATTGGGCAATCCCGATGAGCTTAAGTGGGAGGGATCAATGTATATTTTCTAAAAGGCTCATAGTTATTTGGGTATATTTTGTATCCATCAGTTGAATTGCCAAAGTGTTCTTTGCATAGGTATGTTTTAATTTCCTTGCGAAAGTCTTTAGGATCCATAATGTCTCTTAGCTTATTTGGTAGGGCATTCCAGAGTATAGGTGAAAAGTAAGTGAATGCTCTGTTACTTGTGGCACGGTTTGTATTACGATAATTAGTGGGGACTGCCATATTATTATTACAATTTCTTCTGGATCTGTCATTGGATGGGCTGCTAATCAGAGAGGTTAAGTATGATGGGGCTATTTCCCTCAGGAGTTTAAATGTGTTCACGGGTATTTTGTATTTAATATGGCTCAAGATAGGTAACCAGTGTAACTTGTAGAGTATTGGTGTGATGTGTTCTGTGCAGTTTGTCTTGTACGGGTAGCAACATTTGGAGCCATTTGCAGGTGATTAATGGTCTGTTTTGATAGACCTCGTAAAATACCATTTGATAAGTCGAGATGCGGAATGATCATGGCCTGGGCGACTGAACGAAAGTCGTGACTATCCAGATATGGTCTAAGATTCTGAAACATTCGCAATTTATAGAAGATGATTCTAGTAATTAGTTTTATATGGGATATCATGGAAAGTGGCTGATCCAGGGTAACTTCAAGGATGAACAGCCACATCCAGGGTGTGGAACCGGTTCAGTGTGCAAAATGCCCTCAGGTTGAATTTCTCAAAAAAAAAAAGCTGAGGAACCGAGAGCGAAGATGGCAAGGTTAAGAAGCATGCATGACAAGAGGTACATTAATGAAATGCTTCTTGAGACATATAGGATCTCCAGCAGAAGAGAAGACAATCGTGTATGAAAAGATGAGAGCTGGACAGAGATCACCAGACCCGCAGACTCAATGTCCAGACTCCACTCTTCATAGTCTGGATGAATAATAGCATTAGTAATTGGGGAGATAGCTTTGGCAGCCCTGGAAGTGGAAAATGCAGCATCATCCCAGGAACAGGAGGTATTAGAGCTCAAAAACTCCAAAGCTGTAGGATCAGCAACTTCTAGAAAGCAAAGGTATTGTAGTTAGTGACTCCCTTCTGAGAAGCGCAAAAATGTCCATCTGCCATGAAAATATGATGTCCCGGAGGTGACATCATGCCTGCTGCCAAGACATTACAGAGACCTTACTGAGACTCCTCAAGCTTACAGGCTATTATCCAATGCTGCTCATCCAAGTTGGTATCAAAAGTGACTTTGTGGCTATGGGAGAGAAGATGAAGCAGTTAGGTGTGCAGATAGTGTTCTCCCCAATCCTTCCTGTTCAGGGTCAGGACTGAGGCCACGAGGCTTGAATCCTGAAAATGAATGCCTAACTGTATAGATGGTGTCATTGAGAGCATTTTAACTTCTTGAACCATGGCATGATTTTCCAGGGGCTGCTGAGCAGAGAAGGCATCCACCTATCAAAGAAGGAGAGACTGGCTAAACTGCTGAGGAGGGCTTTAAACTAACATTACTGGGGTTGGATGAACAAAGCCCTCCGGTAAGTAAAACATTAAACAATAATATAGCAAAAAGGAAAAAAGAGGCAACATCTGAGAACTGAGTATAATAATACCCGTAGTGTGTGTAATAAAGTTCCATCTTTAGAAGCTGTTATGGAAGAGACTAACTTGGATATAGTGGCAGTCACAGACATGGTACATCAAAAACAATAACTGGGATATACAAGCCGTTGCAGAAACCCCAAGTGAAAGTGTAGTGCTTAAAACTCTAGCGCAGGGTTTCATAGCATAATACTGACTTTATACGCTGCACTGTAATATGCAAATTAACCAGTACACAAAAAAGTCAGTGTTAAACTGGGAGAGCAAGCCAAACACAGAAGTCGGCGCAAGTTTGGCATGCTGTCCGAGACAAACGGGGTCGTCAAAAGTGATGTTTGACACCTCACCTCAGATAATCCAGGCATCGAGGAAAGACCCCAATGCCATCAGCACAATGTCCAGGTGCCAGTGCACCCCCCAGACACCAACCCCCTGACAGAAATAAAATCTCTGGTGGCCCAGTGGTCCTGATCTCCCCCCCATCCTTCCCAAAACAAAAAGACCTGATGGCCTAGCAGCCCCAATCTCCCCCACCCCAAAACAAAAGGACCTGGTAGCCCCAATGCCCACTCCAAAACAAAAGGACCTGGTGGCCCAGTGTCCCTAATCCCCCCTCTGTGTCTCCCCTTCCGCTTTTCTCATTCTCCCTTGCTTGCCCTCTCTCGCTCTCGCTCTCCTTCTCTTTCCTGTCCAAAAAATGGAGTTCTTTTCTTCTTTCTATACCTGCGGCCACTTAATTTTAGCATTTGATATACCGCGCAAGTAATAGCATCAGAGTGGTTTACAAAATCAAAGTAAAGTAAAGTAAAAGACCAGTTTTCCCCACCTCCTTGAAACAAAAAGACCTGGTGGCCTTGAACCCCCTCCCCACAGTATCTTAAATGGTGTGGTGGGAGCGTTGCCCACATGCTGCAGCCCCACACTGCCATC
The DNA here is from genome assembly GCA_033557465.1 of Ichthyophis bannanicus. NCBI lineage: Eukaryota > Metazoa > Chordata > Amphibia > Gymnophiona > Ichthyophiidae > Ichthyophis > Ichthyophis bannanicus. The sequence continues at coordinate 606,318,470 of CM066031.1, read as the reverse complement.
TTGCAAAATGGCGGCACCTGGCTCCATGTGCAGTGCATCCTGGGATGCACCGGGCAGGGTCAGACTGCCATATAAGGCAAAAAAAAATATGGCAGAGATTCCCTGTGTGGCATCTTGGATCAGCAGACCTTGCATCATGCATCCCAAGATGCATCATGGGGGTAGGTTAGTCTGCCATATAAGACACTTTTTGCCTAATATGGCAGTCTGACCCTGCCTGTTGCATCCCAGGATATACCACAAAGGGCGAGGCGCTACCATTTTGTAAGATGACAGCAAGGTGTGGGAGTTGTGGTAATGCTCTTGCCACAATATTTAAGGTACTGGGGGGGGGGGGTTGGGGCCACTGGGCCATCAGGTATTTGTGTTTCGGAGCAGTTGGGGATATAAATGCATAGGAAAGGAAGCTTTGGAATGAGGGTCAAAGGATGAAGGTGAAAGGTGGTAGTCTAATTTGAGAAAATATTTCTTTATGGAAAGGGTGGTGGATGTGTGGAAAAGCCTCCCAGTAGAAGTGGTAGACATTAGGATTGTATATGAATTCAAGAAAGTATGGTATAATTATAGAGGATCTCTAAGGGATTGTAGAACTTAATAATTATACATGGGCACATTGGATAGGGCCTATGGTCTTTATCTGCTCTCAATTTCTATGTTTCTTTGTATCTGTATTTTTTTATCTCAATGCATAGTTAAGTTCTGAAGCTTGTTGTCGAAGAAGTTGGTAAAAACAGTTAGCGTAGCTGGGTTTAAAAAAGGTTTGGACAATTCCTGGAGGAAAAGCCCAGAAACTATTATTAAGGTATACCTTGGGGAAGCCATTCCATTGGGGTATGTAGCATGGAATCATGCTGCCTTTTTGGGATCCTGCAGGTACCTGTGAGTTGGATTGGCCACTGTTGGAGAAAGAATGATGGGCTAGATGGTCTAACTCAGTATGGCAATTCTTATATTCTTTTACCTAAGGTGGTGATTTCTTTTCACATAAATGAAGAAATAGTGCTTCTTTCATTTTGTCCAAAACCGCTTTCAAATCCACATGAGAGAGCCTGACATAATCTAAACTGTAAATGAACTCTCACCTACTAATGTAAAAGAACTGAATCATTTAGAAAGTCCATGCAACTGTTGTGTGGGGCTACTTACAGGGCTGGAGATAGTTTGGGGATAGTTCTAGGGATTAGGAATAGCGATGGGGTTATTTTTGGAGGTGAGTAATTGCAGGTTGGAGTGGTGCTGAGACAGTTGCATGAGATGTTTGTGGGGTGGTAGAGCTGTTTTGAGCGGCTACCTTTGGGGGCTGAAGGTAGATAGGGAGGTGGTAGGACAGTTACAGAGGTGTATTTTGAGAGGATGCTGTTGGTTTGGGTCTGGTGAGGCATTTGTGGAGGTTAGTTTAGGGGTTGGGCCAGATTGTAGGTGGGGGTCACTTTTAGGGGTGGCAGTTTTGGGAGCAGAGATGGTTTGTGAGGAGAGTAGAGAACAGGGGTGAGGAAGTTTGAGGGGAAGAATTCCATAACTGGTATATTTCACCTCAGGGTAATGTCTCCGTATGATTTAATTTTGCACATACAATGGCAGCAATGAATTTCATTCCTAAGCCCCAGGGTATGTGGAGTATGATCTCAGACTCTCAAATTTACCGCTAACACTCACCATAGTACTTATATCATATCAAAGAGTTCTTTCTACTGGAGTTCATAGGATGTAATATTTATTCATTGCTATTTATTAATTACCTCTACACCAGGCTTGAGACGATTTACAAGCAATATGTATAGGTAGCCTATAAAGCTGTGCTTGAAAGTTGTTTTTAATCAGGCCTGTGGCATCCAATACGGCAGGAAATATTTCTGTATCATTCTGCCACACTTCTTGGTCTCTGACTACATTTCTTGGTATTTGGGGATCTTCTTCCTGTGTGCATGATTCACAGAATAATCACTCAGCATAAACACCTCTGTTATCAATGCTGTTCTCATATTTTGTTCCTTTACCACTAGGTCTTGTTTTCCTGCATCAAGATTTCTATCGGTGTGTTTCAATGTATGTGAGTTTCTGTACTTTAGTAACTGGAATTGCTTCTCCCATAGAAATGATTTAAACCATTTTAGAGGGGGCAGCTTATTTTGCTGGAACCCTCAGCCTAATCTTTTTTAAACTCAGTGTCTTTTCACCGGATTTTTCCCCATGCTACATTTCACCATATTACATTAAATTTTGGAGCAATATTTTCCACCAGACAGACCTTGTCAATCCCATTTATATAATTCTTTTCAACTTTTTTGGGTTGAAAATAATAAACAAGTGGGCAAAGCATGCAGAGCATGTCTCATGGAATTCCTTCCAGCCCCTGTGTATGTGTGTGCACATGCATTCATGCACCCATCTGTCTATATCTGCATTGCCTGTGTGTGGGTGGGTGTCTCTCTTCTGAATGTGCTTCTGTATGGATATGTATGTTTGTATGTCTATCTTTGTTTTATGTATTTATTTGATTTTTTTGTGGGTCTGAACAAATAGGGGTGACCTACATAGAGCAGTGGATACACCCCTAAACAAAGGCATGAGGAGGGGTGACCTGCATGGAGCGACAGGTGCACCTACTCTTGCTGCCTTGCTGGGCAGACTAGATGAACCATACTGGTCTTTATCTGCCATCATATACTATGTTACTATGAGTTGGTAAGTCTTTGTGATATGTTTTGTATGAAAATGCATGTGTTTTTGTGTCACTGCTTTTGTGCTTGTATGTGTGTCTGTGTATTTTTGAATGTGCATATGAATGCTTGTATCTTTGTCTCTGTGTGTGTTTGTTCTTTGTATGTCTGTGATCATGAGAGGAGGTAAGAGGGGAGAGCTATTTGACAGGTATAATTGCTATGTTCCTGTGAATCAATATTAGTATGCTGCTGCTGTTGGAACAGCTTTTCTTATTTCATTGAGGCATCATTTTGAAGGGGGCGGGGCTTCATTTTTCTTCCATCTCCTACCACATACAGAAACTAAACAGCAGCACAGGAACTTCTCTGAGCTCACCTCTTTCCTTTCTGTGACTACAGCAGCATTCCAGTGTTCTGCCCCCACAGCCTTCCCATTAGCTGGACTTTACCAACAGAAATATTAAACTTGCTTCTAGCTTTCAGACAATTAATGTAAAAATCAATAGAATCATGATAATAGCCAGACAGTTGTGAATCCTAACCTCCCAAGTGCTGAGAACATCTGATAGCACTCCCTTAGACTTTGGACCCTTGGTAAGTTCCTAGCTTGTCAGTTACTTAAACTAGCGATGGTCATGGAAACCGATACTAGCTGACAGTACCAATAGCAACCAATGAGCAAGCAAAACAATTTGGTCAGTTATTTTCACAGTAGAAATAACAGCTAAAAAATGAAAAAAAAATTATATATGTGCATGTGAATAATTTAAAATGCCATACATCACAGCCAGGGAGTGATTTGTATAATCTGTGTGTGTGTGTGCGATGTTAATATGTGTGTGTATCTATTACATGTTCTGTGTGTGCTATGGACGTGTTCTGACTATAATGAGGTAGCTGCGGGTGGTTGGGCATTTATAGAAGATGTAGTTTTGGTGGTTGTGGTAATTTGCAGAATGATGGTGCAGTTAGTGGTTGAGAGTTGACATTTGCATGGTGGGAGTCTTTGAGAGTGGGGCAGTTGTAAGGAAAAATATTTTTGGTGTGTGGGCTGGTTTGCAGAGTAGTGAGGCGTTGCAGGGGAGTACTGTTTGGAGATAAGACAATAGGGAGGCAGTAGCTTGTGGATGTGGTGGCACTTTTTAGAGTGATGAGGCAGATGCAGGGCATTTGGTGAGGTAGCTGGCCAGTTGTAAGGCACATTTTTTGAGGATGGACATTTTGCAGGGTGGTGAGGCAGTTTTTTTTTAAGGGGTGGGGCTGTTTGTGGGGTGGTTAGCCAGTTCCAAAGGAGTGCTGTTTAGGAGTAGGAGCCATGTATCGGTTGGTGGGATGGTTGTGAGGGAATGGCTTATGGGGGATGGGACAATTGCAGGGCAGTATTTTTGGGGAATGGGACAGCTTTGATGTCATGGGTAGATGCAGGGGACAGTTGATGAGGTGGTGAAACAGTTATGGGAAGGTAGATTTGGGGCGGGGTATTTAATGAGGTGAAGGAGCAATTGTGGGGGTATTTTTTAGGGGTGGGCTAGTTTGTGGACTGGTAGGGCAGTTGGGAGGGAGTGCTTTTAGGCAGTATGTGGGCAGTTGCAGGGGGTATATGTTAGGGATGGAGCAGTTTGTGGGGTAGTGGAGCAGTTTGGAGGTGGTGAGGCAGTTGCAGGAGGCTGTGTTTTGAGTTGTGGACAGTTATCAATGTGGTATGGCAGTTGTAGGAAAATACAGAAATATGATGGCAAAAAAAGACCATATGGCCTATCCAGTCTGCCCTTTCATGTTGTTGTTAAGTGCCGTCGAGTCGGAGTCGACTCATGGCGACCCTCTGGATAGCTATCCTAAATTGTGTTCGGTCTTCAGTCAGGCGGCTCATTGATGACAGACTGGTACCCGTAGCTGCTGTTATTGTAGCGATCCATCTCATTGCTGGCCTTCCTCTTTTGCGTTGACCTTCTATCTTGCCAAGCATGATGTCTTTCTCTAATGATCTCTCTCTTCGCATGATGTGTCCGAAGTATGAAAGTCGAAGTCTTGTCATCTGAGCTTCTAAAGAAAGCTTAGGTTTGATCTCCTCTAGTACCGACTGGTTTGTTCTTCGGGCAGTCCATGGTATACACAGTATTCGCCGCCAGCACCATAATTCAAAGGCATCAATTTTCTTCCTGTCTGTCTTTTTCACTGTCCAGCTTTCACATCCATATGATGTTATTGAAAATACCATGGCTTGAACAAGTCGAATCTTTGTATGGAGAGACACATCTCTGCTCTTGAGAATCTTATCTAGGTCTTTCATAGCCATTCTGCCAAGAGCAATGCGTCGTCTGATTTCTTGACTGCTTGTTGCTTCTTTATTGATAGTTGATCCAAGTAGGTTAAAGTTGTTCACAATTTCAATTTCTTCTCCTTCAACGATGAACCTGTTGATTATGCCAGTTGTCATGATCTTTGTCTTCTTTACATTAAGGTGCAGGCCCATTTTGAGACTATGTTCTTTGATTGTGAGAAGCAAATGTTTCAGATCATCTTCGCTTTCAGCCAGTAATGTGGTATCATCAGCATAGCGAAGGTTGTTGATGAGTCTTCCACCAATCTTCACACCTCTGTTGTCTTCATACAGTCCTGCTTCTCTGATGATTTGTTCTGCATATAAATTAAACAGGTAGGGGGAAAGTATGCAGCCTTGTCTTACACCTTTGCTTATTTTAAACCATTCTGTTTCTCCTTGTTCCGTTCGAACTGTTGCTTCTTGATCAATGTACAGATTACGCAAGAGAACGATCAGGTGTTCTGGTATACCCATGCTTCTTAATGTGGCCCAGAGTTTCTCATGGTTTACACAGTCAAAAGCCTTGCTATAGTCGATAAAGCACAAATAGATATCCTTTTGGTATTCTTTAGTCTTTTCAAGGATCCATCTCACATCCGCAATGATGTCTCTCGTTCCTCGCCCTTTCCTGAACCCTGCTTGCACTTCAGGTAGTTCTTGTTCTAGGTATGGCTGTAGTCCCTTTTGAATAATCTTCAGTAGAATCTTGCTGGCATGTGGGATCAGAGCGATTGTGCGATAATTTCCACAGTCAGTTGGATCACCTTTCTTTAGTATTGGTATAAACACAGATCTTTTCCAGTCAGTTGGCCATGATGTCGTCTTCCATATTTCTTGGCAGAGCCTTGTAAGTACGGTAACAGCTGCATCAGATTGCTGCAATACTTCTATGGGAATGCTATCAATGCCTGGTGCTTTGTTCTTTGATAAGGCTTTCAATGCTGCTTCAACTTCTTCTTTCATCACCAATGGTTCCTGATCATAAGGTATAGGTTGAAATGGCTGTTGGTCCACTTGATCTTTATCATATAAAAACTCTGTATATTCCTTCCACCTTTTCTTGATCTTCTCAGCATCATTCAACATAGAACCTTGAGCATCTTGTAACATTCCAATTCGAGGCTGGAACTTTTTCTTTAACTCTCGCAGCTTTAGGAAAGCCGATCTTGTTCTTCCTCTAACAGTTTCTGCTTCTATTTCCTTGCAAGTGTCATTGTAGTACTTTTCCTTGTCCTGTCTTGCTGCACGTTGGAAATCTCTGTTGAGTTCTGCGATTGTCTTTCTTTCTCCTTTGGCTTTAGCTTCTCTGCGTTTCTGGGCAATTTTCAGAGTTTCTTCTGTCATCCATTTTGGCCGTTTTTGCTTTTTAACCTTTTGTAGAGACTTCTCGCTTTCTTCCAGCACAACCTTCTTGATGTCATTCCATAACTCTTCCGGAGCTCTGTCATTTGTATCTAAAGCAGCAAATCGATTTTGCAGGCAGTCTTTAAATTCCAGTGGTATATTCTCAAGGTCATATTTTGGTGCATTCATGAGTGGTTTGCTCTTTTTCAACTTTAGCTTGAGTTTGCATACTAGTAGTTGATGATCTGTACCACAGTCAGCTCCAGGTTTTGTCTTTGTAGATGTTACAGAGCTTTTCCATCGTTGACTTCCACAGATGTAGTCAATTTGATTTTTATACAATCCATTGGGTGAAGTCCATGTGTACAGTCGTCGCTTGTGTTGCTGGAAGAAGGTGTTTGCGATGAATAGATCATTGGTCTTGCAGAATTCTATCAATCTCCAGCTTCATTTCTGTTGCCAAGTCCATATTTTCCAACTACTTTGCCTTCTTCTTTGTTGCCAACTTTTGCGTTCCAGTCACCCATGACTATCAGGATATCCTGTTTGCATGTTCTGTCAATTTCAGCTTGTACTTGTTCATAGAACTCTTCAATTTCATTCTCTTCTGCAGCTGTTGTTGGGGCATATACTTGAATTATAGTTGTGTTGATAGGCAATCCTCGTAGACGAATAGAGATTAAGCGTTCGCTAACTGCACTGTATTTCATTACAGTTCTTGCAAGTTTCTTCTTTATTATAAATGCAACACCATTTCTTCTTTGTCTTTCATTTCCAGCATAGTAGACCATGTGATCATCTGATGCAAAGTGCCCGATGCCAGTCCATTTCAGTTCGCTGACACCCAACAGATCAAGTTGTACACGTTCCATTTCATTCTTGACCACCTCCAACTTCCCTTGGTTCATGCTTCGTACGTTCCATGTTCCAATGTGTAAGACATCTTTACAGCTTCTGACTCTCATTTCATGCGCAGCTACATCAGCAGGCAGCTTCATAACAACTACCATAGTACCTTTTTTCCCTGTAGAGATCCCATGCTTTCTTGAATTCAGATACTGTCTTGGTCTCTATTTCTTCTACTGGGACATTATTCCACGCATCTACCACTCTTTCCATAAAGAAATATTTGCCCATATTAGTCCTTAGTCTGTCTCATTTCACCTTTGTTCTATTCCCCCTCATTGAAGAGCTTTCTTTCAATTGAAAGAGGCTCTCCTGTGCATTTATGCCACGGAGGTTTTTAAACTTCTCTATTATATCTTGTCTCCCCCACCTTTTCTCCAAAGTATACATATTGAGATCTTTAAGTCTGTCCCCATATGCCTTATGACGAAGCCCACTGACCATTTTGATAGCCACCTCTACACCAACTCCATCCTGTTTATATTCTTTTGAAGGTATCGTCTCCAGAATTGTACATAATATTCCAATTGAGATCTCACCAAAGACATACAGAGGCACTATCATATCCTTCCTGTTGGCCATTCCTCTCCCTATGCAGCCAGGCATCCTTCTGGCTTTTACCTTCACCATTTCTACCTGTTTAGCTACCTTAAGATAATGAGAAACAATGTACTTCATCCCCTGTACCGCTCCATTGGATTTTTGCAACCTAAACATATGACCCTGCATTTTTTAGCTTTAAATTTCATCTGCCAAATTCTTGACTATTCTTCAAGCTTCTCTAGATCCCTCCTTATGTTATCTACTCCTTCCTGGGTGTCTACTGTATTGCAGATTTTGGTATTTATTTATTTTATTTTATTTAATGGTATTTCTATCCCGCCTTATCCTTCAATCAAGGTGGTTACACAGCAAACAATCAGTGGGAGTGGTGCTTGGGTTCAGTGTGTGCATCATGTACAATGAAAGTGTGTGTGTGTGGGTGGGTTGATTAGTGTGCACTATTTACAGCATGAGCTATATACAGGGTAAGTGTAGGGAGCGTGCAGATAAGATTGGTCCATGGTTGTAGCACTCATTGTGTGTTTGGTCCGTAGTGCTCCAGGAAAAGCAGAGTCTTTAGTTGTTTCCTGAAGTCCTTGGTGTCTTCCGTGGCTCGCAGTTCGTCCGGGAGTGAGTTCCACATGCTAGGTGCTGCCAGTGACAGTGCTCTTTGTGCGGTGGATTTACATGCTCTTGTGTAGTCTTTTGGCGTGTTGATTGCGTCTGATGTGACTTTTCTTCTGGGTCTTGTACTGGTGTCAGGTTTTATGAGGAGTTGAAGGCTGTGGGCAGAGTTCCTGTGTTTGATCCTGAATATGTTTAGGATTGTCTTGTATTTTATGCGTGAGTTGATTGGGAGCCAGTGTAGGTCTTTTAGTATGGGAGTGATGTGATCTTGTTTGGATGCACCGGCTATTATTCGTGCTGCCGTGTTTTGGACCATTTGTAGTGGTCTGAGTGCCTGTTTTGACATGCCTGTGTAGATCGGGTTGCAGAAGTCAAGTATGGGCGTTATGAGAGCTTGACAGACTGTGCGGAAGTGCTCGTGTGTAAGGAGTGGTTTGAGGCGTCTGATTATTCTCAATTTGAAGTATGCGTTTTGGTATCATTCACAAAGAACCATGTCGGGGTTCCTGGTCTTTTAATAAAGTACATTTTTTGTTTCACATCTTGCTCTTAGTGTTTCCTTCTGTCCTTGTGAGTACGGTGTTTTTTCTAGGACCCTTTATCAGCCCTAGTCCTAATACTGAACCACACCATCTGGTGATCACTGGATCACTATAACATCAGAAATACTTTCCCCATTTGGTAAGCACCAGGTCCAATATAGCCCCTTCATGGGTGGGTTCATTTACCAGTTGCTGGACTAGTTCTCCTTGTAGAGAATCTAGGATCTCCTTACTTCTGGATGAAATAGCAGCAGGGATATGCCAGTCAACATCCGGCATATTGAAATCACCTATCAGTAACTTTTCTTCTTTCATGGCAATACTGCGTATGTCTTTTATTAAATCTCTGTCCACTTCTGCCTGTGAAGGAGCTCTGTATATCACACCAATGTAAATAGATTTCCCATTCCCTCTTTCTCGTTTAATCCACAATGCCTCCTCGTTCCCTTGAAAGCCCTGTAATTCTGTAGTTTTAATATTATTTTTTACATATAGTGCCACTCTTCCTCCCCTGTCCTTCCTAAATAAAGAATAGCCCGGTATAATTATATCCCAATTATGGTTGCCCGTGAGCCATATCTCCATAACTGCCACTAAATCCAATTCAGCCTCTTCCTTTTAAAGCCTCAACATCTGGGATCTTATTTCCCATACTATGGGCATTTATGCATACTGCTTTCTAGATGTTGCCCCTTTTACTCATTTCTACAGATGCATTTAATGTTTTACTTACCTGAAGGCTTTTACTTATCTGGGGGCTTTCTTTACCAATCCCCAATGAATCTAGTTTAAAGCCCTCTTCAGTAGGTTAGCCAGTCTGCTGTGGAAGACACTTTGGACCTTCTTGGAAAAGTGGACACCATCTCTGCTCTGCAGCCCTTGGAAAATCATCCCATGGTCCAGGAATCCAAAATGCTCTCTATGACATCATCCATACAGCCACACATTCATCTGCTGGATGCAAGCTTCTCTGCTTTGGCCTATACCCTCAACAGACAGGACTGAAGATAATACCACCTCTGCACCTATCTGTTTCACTCTTTCTTCCAAAGCCATGAAGTTTACTTTTGATACTTTTGGAGGGATAACTAGCTGTACTATTGTGCCAACGTGGATGAACAACATTGGAGACTAGTCCATAGGCTTGATGAGTCTCGGCAAACTCTCTACTAACCTATAAAAATCTGCTATATTTGTCAACAGGCTAATTGGGGAGTTGCCCTTTATAGTAAGAATGTTCACATGGTGTGGATGGGAGCTGAAGTGGGAAGGGAGGGGTCTAACATCTGAAGAGGGCAATGACTTCAAAGAGCTTGCCTACCTCTTTGAACTTGAAGGTTAGAGGAAGAGAAAAAGAACTCTAGCAGCAGGAAAAAAAGATTTGCCTAAGAACACAAAAAAAAAATTCCTCTTTTGCAATACAGCTGTAAATCACTAGGCAATATAGCAGAACAAGTTAGCTTTTAAAAATGAAAAAAAAAACCTTTAAGAGCTCTTAGGCAGAGAGTTTGTATTCAAGAGCCACAATATTACCTACCTTGCAATGGGAGCCTCTAGGAATGCCCTAGGGGTGTAGTTTTTGGGATGGGGAACTGTGTATTGGGGCGGGGCAGTTTGGAGAGTTGGGAGAGGGCGTTTGAATGGAGAAATTCCCTACATGCTATGTTTTACTGTATGTAAGTTTCTATGTTACAGAAGCTAGAACTCCTTCTATAGAAATATTTTGGCCTAGATTTTTGGGGGACTTATTTCTCTGGAATCCCTAGACTGATTTGACCCTTTTTTGAATTTGATGTGTCTCTTACCAGTTTTTTCCACATACTAAGTTTCATCCCATTCCATTAATTTTTGGAGAGTTATTTGGCCTCCAGATTGGCAAACAGATGGACATTCTCAACCTTTTTTATTTATTTAACCAGTTTTATATATATACCACCTTATCCTTCAATCAATCATTTTTCTAGCATTCAGTTATAGAAATCCAAAATTTCAGTTTGGTGTTCCTAATTTTATAGCTTCTATACACCTTTCTTTTGTTCCTCGGTGAACAGTGCTTTCTCATTATGTCAGTTTTCATTATAACTGTAAATCATGATTTACAAAATCCAGTTTGCAATGAGTAAGTAAAGTAGTTGGTCAGAATTAAAGTTCACAAGATGAATATGTAGCCTTCTGAAATAGTTATAATAGATAATGTATGCTAAATTAAACGAGTGGGGAAAGCATGCAGAATGTGCTTTCTAATCTAATTCAACTCCAGATTTAATTCATTCCATCTTGTTGCTCCATATGCCAGGAACATACATCCTGCTTGTGTACATCTTTTTTTTGTCTGTTTTACATGTGTAGTGTGTGTGAATCTCAGTTTTATTTATCTGTTTTGCTTGTATGTGTACATGTCTTTATATATGTCGGTATGTGTATGTGTGTGCACATGCATGGGTGTTCTTAAATGTGTGTGTATGTATATATATGTGTTGGCTTTGTGTGTCTGTGATCGGAAGAAGAGATGAGGGGGGGGCATTTTGAAAGCTATTATTCCTTAATCGCCATATTCCATTGAATCAATGTACAGTATGTGCAGTGTGCTGTAACTGTTAGCATTGTTTCTCTTATAGAAAGGTATTGGGGCATTTTTTCGTAGGGAGGGAGCTTCGTTTCTCTTCCACCCCATCATATGCAGAAATGTTTCTTGTGCAGTGCAGGAATTTCCCCTAGCTCACCTACTGTACTCTTGTGACTAGACCTTCCTTGTAGTGCTCCAATCCCATCCCCCCCACCTCCCTCAGCTTTCCCATTGGCTGGATCTTTCCCACAATCTATGCAACTAATTACACTGGAAGCAGGCAGGGAAGGTTCATTCACATGGGGAAGAATTAGAAAACAGAGCATAGAGATTTTAAATTTAGACATATGTCCAGACTTATTAGCTATCCCTTTACCTTCTGGATATTAATGAAAAAAATCTATTGAATCCTGAAAAAATCATTGGCAGTCCTAGCCTCCTGAATCCTGAGCACATCTAAACATTAGGACCCAAAATATGTGCACAGTTTGCCTTAATCTGCTTCTGCCCATGGTAACGGATATTAGTTGGCGGTATACATAGGAACAAATAAGAAAACTCTATGAAAGATAAAGATAAAGATTCAATCATTAGTTTGCACAGTAGAAAAAAATGAAATACAGATCAGAATAGCTAAAAAGGCATTCATCAGAGACAGAAAGTTATTTACAATCCCTTTATGTGTGGTGTGCACATGTTGCTCTCTTGTGTGTTGTGTTTGCAATGTGCTTGTCTTGTGCCTTTGGGGACGGATTGCTATGGGGGTTTAAGATTTAATATGCTTGTTTAATATATTTGTTTAACCGCCTTTCGTACAATGAGACAGCAAAGTGGTTTGCAACCAAAGAAAAAATCGTTGGGGAAAATAGACACTCATGCTAATGCAAAGACAAAACAAGACACAACAAGGAATCTAATACAATGTATGCTTCATAATGCCCTCCCACCCTCATGAAACTCCGCGAACAAAGAAGGGGGAAATGGATTAAAAGAGTCAATCAAGAACATAGCCAAAGTCCTTGTTGAGGAGTCCCATAGAGGAAAAAATGGATTCAGGTAAAAGCTCATTAAAATATCCATGTTTTTAAGGGCAGGCTTGAATCTTGGGTAACTTTTTTCCAAGCCGAGATGGGAGGCAAGGCATTCTACCAAAGTGATGCCAAATAAGAGAACAATGCTCGATGTGTCACCTTATGAATAATTTCCCTTGGCGAGAGTAGACATAACAGACCTGCTAGGACAGGCTGAGATATGGGGTATTAACAGGGAAGCCAAATAATGAGGTCAGTCACTGTAGAGCACCTGATTGGTCAGGATAAGAATTAAAATGTATCCTGAACACTACAGGTTAACCAATACTACTTAAGGTGCATTGCGGCAATGTGGTAGAACTTACCCACACTATCTAGCATCCTCATGGCTGTATTCTGAACAGTTTGTAAACCCTTCATGATAGCTCCACTTTACTACCCCCACCAAGAGAGTATTACAGTAGTCAATATGATTGAAGATCAAGGTATGGATAAGTACAAATCTGATGGCTTGTATTCTCCTCCAAAAAATAAAATAAAACGAAGAGCGGATAGAAACAAAGATATACTTTTCAATTGTTAAATAGGAATCAGTTTTCACTCCAAGCATAGCTAAATAAAAGATTAATGTCTTCTCCATAAGAGAATGTAACTACTGCACGACTCTTAAAGAGAGAAAAGGGAAGGGGAGGGGGAACTAAATACGACTTGTCAGAATCAAATTCTGCGGCACTCCACAGGGAGCTGGCTTATGAGAAGATGTGCTGGCATTCCAGGACATCTCGGGGTCAGCTATGGCAGGATAATATTGAGGGGTGGGGAAGGTTTCGGGAATGGTGAAGTAATTTTTGGATATGAAGACAGTTTTGGGGCTGGTGGAGCAGTTGCAGGTGTGAGAGCAGTTTGGTGGTGATGGGAGTAGTTGCTGGAAGTACATTTTGGTGGATGGTACAGTTTGGTGGAGTTAGGGCAGTACAGGCTGAGTGTTTGAGGAGTGGAGGGGTAGTTGCTTAGGGGATAGATTTTAGGATGAGGGATGGTGGGCAGTTACAGGAGGTAGTGTTTCTAATGGGGCAATTTGTGGCATGGTGGGGCAGTTGCAGAAGTAGTTTTGTTTGGAGGTGGTGAACAGTTGCAATGGGTAATTTTTGGGGATGAAGAAGTTACAGGGGGTAGTTTAGAGAGTTGGCACAGTGTGGGGGGAGGCAGTTGCAGTGGGTAGTTTTTGGGGTAGGCTAGTTGTGTGAGAGTAGCTTGTGGGGCTATGGCAGTTTGGGGTGCTGGGGCAGCTGTAGAGGGGTACTTTTTGGAGTTGGGGCAGTTTGGAGCATTGGGAGAGAGAATAGGGAAAGATAACTTGAAAGGAGGACTTCCCTAATATTATTTGACTGTATATAAGTTTTTATGCTACAGAAGCTGGAACTGCTCCCCATAGAAATTCATTGAACCATTTTCTTTGGGTTGGGGGAGGCTTATTTCTCTGGAAACCCTAGTTCAATCTAGCTCATTTTCAAACTTGATGTGTGTTTTTACTGTTTGTTCACACGTGCAAAATTTCATCCCATTTTGTTAAATCTTTGAAGACAATTTTGCTGACAGATTTTTTCAACCCCCTTTGTGTAATTTTTTCCAACTTCCATTGGATTAGATATAATAAAAATCAGTTGGGGGATACCTGTTCTACACTTATCGTGTTGCTTTATATACTACTTGTGTTAAGATATTTAATAATATTTATTTGCTTTTTTATTTTAGACGATGGATCAGACTTCTGTTTGGGCGAGAATTCCCTCTACAGGACCTCCTTGTTGTCTGGGATGCATTATTTTCTGATAGCATCACCCTGGATTTAGTTGACCATATTTTTGTAGCCATGTTGCTGTACATAAGAGATGCATGTAAGTAACTATCCTTGGGGAAACTGTAAACTGAAATAGTCCTCCGCTCCATTTATTATTAGATGAATGAGTAGTCTAGTGGTGAACCTAGGATCAGAAACACCAGGGTTTGACTCTCACTGACTCTCCTTGTAGCCTTGGGCAAGTTACTTAACCCTCTACTGCCTCGGGTACAACCTTAGATTGTAAGCCCTCCGGGGACAGGGAAATGCCTACAGTACCTTGCCGTGATCTACCACTGAAAGACATGAGCGAAATACTACTAAATAAATAAATTGCACAATCTTTAAATTAGATCTAGTACAGGCACATAAAATAATTGTAAGAGTTTTTTATTACTCTATTTGAGAATGATATTTCCCCTTTAATCTGAACAAGCAAGTGCTGAATTTTGTAGAGTATGTTTGAATGGCAGTTCATAAATTTACAATTTGCAAATAGAAAGTATTATGGTAACTATTTGTAGAGAGCACCATCTACTGACAGATTACTGTCCTCCAAAAATACATTTCTATGCCATTTGACCAGAAGAGTGTTACAGATAATGTTAACTAGCAGCTTCAGTTTTTGTACTTTAGGAGATGAGATTGGAATTTTTGTAGACAAAGGGGTCAGTTTACTAAGGGGCATGTTTACAAAGCTGGGCTGACAGCATGGGCTTTGTGACTAGGTCCCATTGAATTGAATATGCCGATGCTAATCGTTAACCCAGCTTAGTAAACATACCTCTAAATGTTAGCACACGCTAATGGGCATTAATTAGTATGTTCTATCTGCCATGGCATCAGGTAGCACATGTGAAAGCCCATTAGTGTGTCCTAATGTTTAGTAAACAGTCCCAAAATGTCAAGGTTTTAAGAAAGTATAGAAATTCTGAACTCTGCTTTCTTACTATATTCTAGATTGTGACTAACTTAACAGTATTTATTGTACCATAACTAAAAATAAATGGAGACACTCAAAATGTGCAAGATATTTTCATAAAAATTAAGAGGTTTTTTCCCACTGTTTATGGAAAATTACGTAATTCTTTGTAAAGATTTAGATATTGCCAAATATCTACTATGTTATACTCTGTGTATATTTAAGAGTTTGTAGAAATTTTGCGACATCATACTGCATTCTGGATATTTTACTTACACAAATATTTTACATTTGACCAAATCTTCAAATATTCAGAAACTTTTCAGGTCACATCAGTTTATTTTGTGAGAAAGAGACCTGTGTTTCCAAAAGCTCATATAATACTGCAATAAAAGGCATTAAAATCTGCAGTCATTTTCAGGACCAATGTGATTACAAAGATACAGCATTATGGAAAATGTAATTAATGTTAATGTGATTGGATCATTTTTTCTGCATATTTCAAGAAAAAGAGACCCTTTTTAATAGAAACATAGAAACATGATGCAGAAAAAGACCACATGGCCTATCTAGTCTGTCTTCCATATCAACTACTACAATAGTCCCCCTTTTTCCTTTAGAGATCCTTTGTGCTTGTCCCATGCTTTTTTGAATTCAAATACTGTCCTCATCTCTACCACATCATTGGGAGACTATTCCACGCATCTACCACTCTTTCCATAAAGAAATATTTCCACATATTACACCTGAGTCTATCCACTTTCACCTTCATCCTATGCCCCTGGTAGAAGAACTTGCTTTCAATCAAAAGAGGCTGTTCTCCTGTGCATTTATGCCACAGATATTTAAACGTCTCTATCCCACCTTTCCTTTAAAGCCTGGAGTGCTGTAAACCAATCAGGTTTTCAGGCTGTTCCTAATGAATATGCATGAGATCTATTTGCATGCACTGCCCCCATTGTATTAAAATTGATCTCATGCATATTCATTAGGGACAGCCTGAAAACCTGACTGGTTTGCAGCCCTCCATCAAATATATCTCATGCATATTCATTACACTACACAAAATGCAATATACACTGAGAGTGGGTGTCTTACTCTATTGCAGATTTTTTTATCATCTGCAAAGAGGTAAACCTTACCTGACAACTCTTCTGCAAAATCACTAACAAAGATGTTAAAAAGAATTGGACCAAGGAGAGATCCCTGTGGAACACCACTGGTAACCTCCTCCTCCTCAGAGTGAGCTCCATTTACCTGTACCCTTCGTCACCTCCCACTCAACCAATTTTTAACCCAATCAGTAACTTTAGGGTCCATCTCTAGGGTGCTCAGTTTGTTTATAAGTCACCTGTGTGGAACGGTGTCAAAGGCTTCTCCGGGAACAAGCAGGAAGTCAGTCCTCACATATGGGTGATGTCAGCGCCGACAGAGCCCTCGTGCGGAGCAAATCCCTAGCTTTCAGAGAAAGCCTTTGGGAGTTGCCATCACGCATGCACGGTCCCCTTCCTGCCCAAGGGTTCCATCTTGCTCAGTCTCCTTTTTTCCACGGAGCCCTTCGGATGTAGTCCCCATGTCCCCATGAAAAAAGTAAAAAATTTTCTCTTTTCTTCTACCGGTCAACACCGGTTCCTCTTCCCACCTTCGGCTTGATACACCAGTATCGAGTCTGTCTTTATTTTTCGGTTTTTGTCCTTTGTGACTGGCGTTCGCGCTCTTCTTTCTTTTTCATTGGCAGCCTGGGTCTTTGACCTTGCAGGGGCCCTTTTTCCCCCGATGGCTACCAGGGGGTTTAAAAAAGTGTTATCGGTGTGTAAAACTTGTGTCCCTCTCTGATACGCATGACTGCTGTCTCCGGTGCCTCGGGCCTGACCATGACCCGATGGTCTGCAGTCCGTGTAGGAAGATGTCCTCTAAGGCCTTGAAGAGCCGCCAGCAGCAGCATGATAGGATTTTTCTGAATCCTTGCCTTCGAGAGCCCGGACCTCATCTGAGGCCTCAACATCTCGGGGGGAGCATTCCGAGCCCGAGCAGCATCAAGGTTCCTTGGAGAGGGGGTCTCCCTTGAGGGAACACAGGAGGAAGGAGAAGTCCTCGAAGGCAGCATCTTTGGATGGCTCCGAGTGACCCGGCTCCTCCCGGGGCCTGTCGTGGAGCCCCGAGCATCGGCCGGGAACTTCGGAGACGGAGCGCCAGGCAAAGGTTCCTCGTTGGGAGACGGATCAGCCGAGGCAGGTAACAACTGTCCTCATCGAGGACTCCCCTAGGGGGAACCGGCAACGGGCCCGACTGCGTCGGAACCCAAGCCGGTGGCTGTGGAACCTTCTGGACTCGAGTCCAGAATGGCGGCCTTGGAGCACAGTTTCACTGCCTTCATGGAGCAGCAGCGGTTGCTGATTGCCGGTCTGTCCGGTTCTTCCGCCCCGACCACTAGGCCATCGAGGTCGTAATCGAGCCCGGAGGCCGAGCCGAGCCGATCCTCGAGACTTATTGGGCTCGAATCGATCCTCTGCCGAGGTCCCACTCGGCCTCCCGTTTGGGACTGAGGTTGTCGCCATTGTGCTTCCCGGCGTCGGGGCGGTCGGCGCCCCTCAATTGCTCTTCGGAGGCATCGGAGTGGGAAACGGAGGAAGAAGAGTCCCCGGACACCTGTTGGCACAGGGATATCCCATCCGATTCCCCAGTGTCCGAACCTCAGAGAAGGTCCCCTCCAGAGGACGCGAGGTTCTTGGACTTTGTGAGGGATATGTCCATGGCTTTGGCGTTCCCCATGGAGTCCGAGGAGGATCTTCGAGCTGACGAGCTCGAGATCCTACAGTATGAGGCCCCCCCTTGGGAGGCTCTTACTGTACCCATGCCTCCGATCCTGGAATGAGTGATACTTCGCATGTGGGAGACGCCAGCATCAGTGCCGGTCATCAGCAAACGGCTCGACTCGATGTAGCGAGTTTGCCGGAGCACTGGGTTTCAAGAGAAGCAGCTGCTGCACAATTCCATGGTTGTGGAATCAGCCATGCGCAGGCTGAAGAGCCAGAAGATGCACTCCATGCCTCCCAGCAGGGAGGCCCGCAACTTAGATGCCCTCGGCAGAAAGTGCTTCCAGGGTTCAATGCTGACTTGTTGAATCCAGGCCTACCAGCTGTACATGGCCATGTACCTGAGAGACCTGGCGAAGGAACTCACCGGGTTCTCAGCTGGTCTCTCTGAGGGGCCTTTGCAGTGCTTCAGGAGCCTGTCCACTGCCGTCTGGGAGTGCTTGAAGTTTATGTCTTGAGCGGCCTATGAAGGGTTTGAGTCAGCGGTCTGGGAAGCCGCAGCTAGCATCGGTGCACGCCGCCAGGCCCATGACAGACAAGGCTGCAGAACTGGAGACCGAGTACATGACGAGGACACGGCTCTCCATTAAGACCTCTGCCCCTTCTCGCAAGAAGGGCTCGGGTAAAAAGCCCTTTTAACCCGAGGAAGGGTGCTGCTTACTGAAGCTACCCCCATTTTCAGGCCTCCCCTGCTCCCCAACAGGGGCAGCAGGCCAAGGGACAGGGGTATGGCCCACATAAGCAGAAAGACCCCAAACCCCAGGCACCGGCTCTGGCCCAGCCTGGCGGTGGCTTTTGACTCCTACAGTATGGCCCCTCTTCCCACAGGGGGCAGGCAGAGCACAGGAGGCAGGCTTGCCCTGTATGCCCACAGGTGGACAGCCATTACCACCGATGCCTCGGTCTTGCAGATAGTCCAGGAGGGCTACCTCCTTCATCTAGCCCAGGTGCCACCTCTTTACTTCCCGGGAGAGCCCCTCAGGTCTCCCCTTCACCGGGACCACCTTCTGAAGGAGTTGACGGGTCTTCTCGAGGATCAGGCAGTAGAACCGGTGCCCCACCACCTGCAGGGCAAAAGCTTCAACTCCAGGTACTTTCTGGTACCAAAGAGAATAGGAGGCCTCAGGCCCATCCTCGACCTGTGCAACCTAAACCTGCTGAGAGAGAAGTTCAAGATGCTCTCCCTTGGAATATTGCTGCCTTACCTCCACCAGGGAGACTGGCTATACTCCTTAGACCTGAAAGATGCATATACACACATCCTAATACACCCAGACCACAGGCAGTATCTGCACTTTGTGGTGGGAGGCAATCACTACCAGTACAGGGTACTTCCCTTTGGCTTAGCCTCGGCCCCCAGAGTATTCACAAAGTGCCTAGCTATGGTGGCCACCTTGCTCAGACTCCAAGGGGTCTTTGTCTTCCCCTACCTGGACAACTTTCTCATCGGAGGCACTTTAGCCAGCGAGGTCCACCAGGCCACATCTCGCACCATCCAGGTGTTCCAGCATCTGGGGTTTGTAATCAACTACCCCAAGTCCAGCGTTGCTCCAGCTCAGCAGCTGGAGTTCATTGGGGCCAGGCTCGACACCATTCAAGCAAGGGCCTATCTGCCTGCAGACAGGGCAAGCAGGCTTCTGGCTCTGGCACATCAGGTGAGTTGCAGGTCCGTAGTGTCAACAAGACAATTTCTGCGCCTCCTCGGGCACATGGCTTCCATGATCCATGTGACCCCAGACGCCTGCCTCCATATGCGGACTGCTCAGTGGTGCCTCAGAGACCAGTGTTCAGAGGGCACAGGTTGCCTCAGGGACAAAGTCACAGTGTCCAGGCAGCTAGTACGGTCCCTGGACTGGTGGCTTCAGCCACTCCACTTGGAGGCGGGATGCCTTTCCAGGCTCCTCTACATATGAGGATCCTGACAACAGATGTGTCCCTGCTGGGCTTGGGAGCCCATTGCCAGGGGTTCCGTACTCAGGGAGTGTGGTCCCTGAACGAGAGAACACAACAGATCAATTTCTTGGAGCTCCATGCCATCCACCTGGCTCTGGGAGTTTTCTGGCAGATCCAGGCCCACGAACCTGTCTTGGTATAGACAGACAACCACGTGGCCATGTTCTATGTGAACAAGCAGGGTGGCACAGGGTCCCGTCTCCTATGTCAGGAAACCTTGGATCTGTGCTCATTTGCAGCCTGGCATGGCATTCATCTGCAGGCCGTCTATCTGCAGGGCCAGGACAACTGGTTGGCTGACAGGCTAAGCAGGAATCTCCAGGAACAAGCAAGAATGAGTCTTCACATATGGGTACGTCGGTACCGACGGAGCCTGCACAGGAACGCTCCCCAGCGTCCAATCAGAAAGCTTTTGGGAGCATCCCTCAGCGCCTGCGTGCTGCCTTCCCGCCTTTCCAACTGTCTCTCCTCAGTTTTTGTTTTTCCGCGGAGCCGGCAGGACGTCCTCCTGTCACCGCAGAAAATTTTTTCTTAAATTCTTTCTTTTTCTTTTTCTTGTGGTCGCGGCTGTTTCCCCGCCTCCACCGGTACCGCCAGTGGGTTTTTTCTTTTCTTTTTCTCAAACTCAGGGAGAGTTTTCCCTCAGTTTCTGTCTTAAATTTTTGGGCCTGTAAGGCCTCTCCATCATGGAGCCTTCTTCTCCTAAGAAGTGCCTTAACTGTGGAAATACAGTTTTCTTCTTAGACTCCAATAATTGGTGTCTAACCTGTTTGGGTCCTGACCCTTTTCCTCCGGAGCCATTAGGCTACAATTTTATGAGAAGAGATTTTCCATTTCGAGTTTCCCTCGATACCGCATTCCCTTCCAGTGTCAGGGCACCGACCATTTCTTCTCTACAGGATCAGGTAACCCACAAACAGTCTGTTAAGACTAGCCAATCCTTAAGTGGTAGGTCTCATGCCAAGCATGATGACGGCTCCGGCCTTGCCCTAAAGACCCTATTGGCTTTAAAACCCCGGCGGGAGTCTTCGGTCTCCAAAGCCTTTCAGGGGTTTCAGGTTGTTCCTGGGGCTCACCCCTCACAGAACATACCTGAGCCATGCTCGGTGGTGGCATCCGCTTCAAGCGGTACCGATACCCCGGCATCGGCACTGGTGTTGAGCGATTCACTCCTCACCAGGGATCGTCATCTGGCGTTCTCGGTACCTTCGGGACCGATCGATACGTCCAAGATTGACTTTCCAGTATCGGCAGCACCGCCGATACGACCACCGACATCGGTATCCTCTAGACATGCATTGATAGACTCGCTTCCCTCGATGCCGAGTCTGGAATCGATATCTAGTCTGGAAGACTGGGTACCGACGCGTCTCAGAACCGACGCTTACCGATTCCGGTTGCGCGGTACCGAGGATACTCACCAAGAGTTTTCGGTTACCTCGGTACCGCTTGCGCAGCCTCCGATGACTGCTTCGATGTCGCTATCGCCTTCGATTCCGGCTCAGCTTCCAGTATCGGTATCGGTACCGGTACCGGCAGCAACATCGGGACCAGCTCCTTCCATGCATTTTTCACCAGGGTCGCTCCTCTCTATACCTAGTTTGGAGTCGATACCTGGCATGGACGATGCAGTACCGATAGATTCAGGTCATAACCGCTGGTACCAGTATTCATCCATAAAGGATCCTTTTCTGCACCGGACAAGTACATCCTCCGGTGCCCGGGCTACTCCTTCAAGTCTAGCCTGTTCAGGGATGGTTCCCATTGGAGATCCTTCTTTTCAGAATTTTCTCCTTGACATGGCAACATTCCTTGCTATTCCTATCCCTGCCTATGATCCTACACAAGGCTTCTCTGGGGAAAAGGAAAATATAATGCTTCCTTTACATCATTCGTTGCAGGATCTTCTTCTGAAAATATGGGAAACACCTTTGAGGGTTTCCTCACCTTCTACAGCAACTGATCTTTTGTATCAGGTGCCCCCTTCTCCAGGGTTTCAAAAGACTCAACTTCCCCATCATTCTATTGTGGTAGAATCAGCAATGAGGAAGGTGAAAAGTAAGAAGAAGCACTCTTCTTACCCACCAGGTTGTGAGTCTAGAACACTAGATGCCTTTGGACGTCAAACTTCCAGACATCTATGCTATCAACAAGGATTCTCTCATATATTTTTTATATGAGTCTATCCCTTCAGGAGATTACAAAGCAGTTGTCTCTTCTAACTCCCTTTCTTTCAGAGCCCAAGACTGCAGACTATTCCTCACTACTTAGTCATAGTCAAAATATCTCTTGGTTTCTTATTCGTGCTTCTCTAGACTCTTTTGAGTCTGTTAGCAGGACCTCTGCTATAGCCATAGGAGCACGACGTAGAGCCTAGCTCCAAGCTTCAGACTTAAACAGATGGGCACAACAAAGACTGGGTAATACTCCTTGTACTGGAGAAAATCTCTTCAATAAGGAGTCTTTACGTCAGGTTGCTCACTGCTCCACTGACTTCCCTGTCTCTGAGGCTAAGCCTTCTCCTTCCCCACTGGGTAAGAGATGCCCTACCAAACCATCTTTCCCTAAAAGAAGAAGGTTTTATTCTTCTCCTGCCTCTCATACAGATGTTCCCAAACAAGGGAAACCTCGCCCTGGTCTGAAGAATCCAAACTCAAGCCAAGATTATTAACCCTCAATAGGGTTCTAATTGATCTCTTATAACATTCAGTTCACTTCTTCTCAACAGAAGTTGTTTCACTGTTTTTTCATTGAAAACTCTACCCATGGATTCCTGTTTCCAGGACATCCACTTGCTTTTAGGTAGGCTGAGCTGTCAGGAGATTCATGTCTGTGGATCACAGGGTTTTCCTCCTCTTCCTACCATGAAGAGAGGTTTGCCAACTATCTCATGATAGTTTCCCTGTACCACCATGAATTTTTTCCTTCTACAGACTTACCATATAGCAAGTCTCCCTTCAGCTCCTATTTTTTCTTTACCCTCGTTTCCAGGGCTTCCCCTGTACGAGTGGTACCATACAACTGGAAGGCTTTCTTAGCCTTTTCGTCTTCCTTTCCTTTCCAGTGTAGAGTTTTCTCTAGAGTAACCTCCCTGCTTTCATTGGGCAGCTCATCAGACATAATCAGGATTTTCTCCTCTTGTTCTGTCTGTTCTCTCTGTTACAAACAGAAAGATTCTCTCTGCTGTTCTATTCAGCAGCTGCCCATGCAGGAGTTCCAGTGATTGGACTAATGGTACTTTTCTACGAGTTCCAGTCTTGTCTTCCACTACTTTCCTCTGGCCTTAGTAGTGCTTCCAAGATAGTACTCATCTATCTTGGATAATCCTTATCGCTTCTTTTCCGTCATCTCCAGATCTCTGGAGTTGGCAGCATAACTGAGGTGGCAGCTGGTTTCCTCCAACAGCCACTTTTATTTCCCAATTCTCCTGCATAGTGCTCTCTGCAATCCTACTGAGAAGCTTTCCACTATGGGCCCTTGCTAGAGAGCATGGGGATTTTTTCTCTAATTACTATCCTATATGGTTGAAAAAGGCTTACTCAGTCATTCCTCATGACTGTAGGGGTTCTTTACACCCTTCTATTTCCTTTTAATAAAGGACATAGGCCTTCTCTATATGACAGTCTAAAGAGTTACCCAGTTTCTACAGGAAATATGCTCTTTTTCCTTGCAGCTTGTCCTCATGGTATCCTAATCCTTCATGGACAGCACATATTTACTTTAACAACGCATGATACCCCCCCCCCCCCCCTTGTTCCTCAAGTGGGTCAACCTGGTATCTCATCCTATGCGTTTTTCTGTCCATTTACCATGCGAGAGTTCTATAAGACTCAGAACTTGCTGTTTACAGACTGATATTATCTTCTGTTTTTCACGCAACCATCCTGGTTATTTCACTGGATAACATTCCTGCACCATCTTAGCCAGGGAGAATAGATTCTCTATATATCTTCTCAAGTAGGTTCCACCTTCTTGTTATTAGATGAATCTTTCTCCTTCACATCTCCCATGTAAATGTTCTTATGGGCATATCTCTATCTGCTTAGTTGCAGACATTTATCTTTAGACATCTATATACATGTATGTATATATCTCTATATACTTCTCTATAGATATCTATGTCTGTAAGCTGCGTGTGCATATTCTATGCCCCTCCAGATCTCACTATGGACATATATATATATATATATACCCCTGTCTATATATATATATATATATACATATATATATATATATATATATATCCCTATATATATGTGTATCTGTCGGAATACTTCCTTATAGGTAGATATGTATTTCCATACTTATCTCTCTAACTGTCTATGCTTATAAAAGGTTTTACCTTCCTATAGGTTCCAGACAGTGGGCTTGCATATCTTCATACTGTCCCTCAGTATGTCTGGGGTATTATGCACACAACCACTACTGTGGTACTGACAGCTCCTACTTTGACCCTAGGTTTAGGTATCCCTGAAGCTCCATGCTTCACTATCTTTCCTATCTCCCAACAGATAGGAAAGACAGGGTGGATCTTCAGTAGATCTGAAGTTTCAACCCTTCAGACATCTGTCCTCCTTGGGAATATGGGCTCTTTCCATACCCCTTCTTCTCTCCAGGACTGGGCTAGTTGTCCAAATCAGTCAGTCTTCCTCTTTTGCTCCTAAATGTTACTACCTCTGTATCCAAAAGAGTTCCCAGCTTTTCCATAAAGCTTCCACTAAAGACCTGACGTTTTTGTACTACCCCAGTTGACACCTGGGTCACCTGTCAATTCCAGATTTGGACCTTCGCCTTCACTTCAGTGAGATCACCTTGAAGATTCCTCTACTGGAACTCCAGTAGACTCCATCAGCCTCTCTACTTCCTGCAATCCAGTAGGTGAGGTCCATATTGTGATTGTTCATGTCAATATTTTTTTCATGGTAATTATCATACATACAAGGACTCCTTTCCTGTAGTCCTTAGGTTAGCTGTTTTTCTACAGCTCCTCTCTTTTCAACTCCTACCCTCCATCCTCAGGATGCCTGGCCATATGAGGTGTAGCATGTTCCAATCCTCACCTTGCTAGGGCTCCAGGCATCTTAGCTTGGGAGTCCCCATATGTGAAGACTCATTCCTGCTTGTTCCTGGAGATAGCACAGTTACTTACCTATAACAGGTGATCTCTGGGAACAGCAGGAATAAGTCTTCACAACCCACCCACCTCCCCTAGGAGTTGTATCTCTCTATCTATCTTCCTTTCCTCTTTCTCTCTTTTTGTCTCAGCTATAAAACTCAACTGAGGAGAGACAGTTGTAAAGGCGGGAAGGCAGCACGCAGGCGCTGAGGGATGCTCCCAAAAGCTTTCTGATTGGACGCTGGGGAGCGTTCCCGCGCAGGCTCCGTCGGTACCGACGTACCCATATGTGAAGACTTATTCCTGCTGTTCCCAGAGATCACCTGTTACAGGTAAGTAACTGTGCTTTCTCCAGCCTCACGAGTGGCAATTGGACCATGGGGTAGCCAATTGGCTTTTCCAGACGTGGGGACGGCCAGTGATAGATTTGTTTGCGAATCCGGCCAATCACCAGTTGCCCTGGTTCTGCTCCAGGCAGCCACACCCGCACAGGGTGGCCGCCGATGCCTTTCTGATATCATGGTCTTTGGGCCTCCTATATGCGTTTCCTCCGATGCCTCTGGTGGCCAAGACTCTATTCAAGATCCTCCAGGACAAGGCCTCAGTCATCCTGGTAGCCCTGCGGTGGCCAAGGCAACCCTGGTTTCCACTTCTGCTTCAGCTAGCAGTGGAGGCTCCCATTCCCCTGGGTTCCTCCCCAAGCCTGCTGTCCCAGGAGGGGGACACTCTTCTGCACCCCAACCTCAGCTCCCTAAACCTGATGGCATGGCTGCTGAAAGGGTGATGCTCGCTCCGCTCCTCCTTCCAAAGGATGTTGAAGAGGTCTTGCTGGCCTCAAGGAGGCCGTCGACTAGACGGCCCTATGCCTTCAAGTGGCGCAGGTTTGCGACTTGGTGCGAGGGGCAGGGTGTGGATCCTTTCTCCTGCCAGGTTGGAATGATTTTACAGTACCTTCTCCACCTCTCTGATTTGGGCCTCAAGTCCAACTCCGTCAGAGTGCACCTCTGTGCCCTTGCAGCAAACCACTTCCCAGTGGAGGAGAAGCCCCTCTCAGCCCACCCCTTGTTATCTCATTTTTTGAGAGGCCTGCTTCTTTTGAAGCCTCCAGTTCACCCTCCGGCGACTGAGTGGGATTTGAATGTGGTTTTGGGGCAGCTTACTCGGCCGCCCTTTGAGCTGATGGTGGCCTGCCATATCCACTACCTCTCTTGGAAGGTGGTTTTCTTAGTGGCACTCACGTCGGTTTGGCGGGTGAGTGAGCTTCAGGTCCTTGTGTCAGACAGGTCTTACACTAGGTTCTATAAGAACCGGGTGGTGCCTTGCACACACCCCAAGTTCCTTCCGAAAGTGGTCTCCTCATTCCACCTTATCCAAGAGGTGTTGCTTCCTACCTTTTTTCCAAGGCCGCATGCCAGTCGGGAAGATGCAGTGCTGCATACCCTGGACTGTAAGAGGGCGTTGGCCTTCTACATCCAGTGTACGCAAGCGCATAGAAGGGCTCCTCAGCTCTTCGTATCCTATGACCCCAGTAAGCTGGGGGTGGCTGTTTCCAAGCGTACGCTGTCCACCTGGGTAGCAGACTGTATTGCTTGGGCATACAGGGCAGCCAAGCTTCCTTTGGAGGGTCATGTCACGGCCCATCAGGTCAGGGCCATGGCGGCATCAGTGGCTCATTTCCGCTCTGTTCCACTGGCAGACATCTGCCAGGCTGCCACCTGGTCTTCGGACCAGACTTTCACAACCCATTACTGCCTGGATAGGGAGTCCCGACGGGACAGTGCTTTCGGCCAGGCTGTACTCCATAACCTTTTCGAGATCTAGGCAACTCCTGCCCTCCGACCCTTCTGTGTCAGGCTACCAGAGTGCTATTCTCTTAGTTAGATTCCTATTGTGGTTGCTTGCAGCTCTCGCAAAGGGAGCCTATTTTTCAGCTGTGGGTTCTCAGTAGCCTATAGCTGGGGAGTCCCATATGTGAGGACTGACTTCCTGCTTGTTCCCGGAGAAAGCATAGTTACCTGTAATGGGTGTTCTCCAGGGACAGCAGGAATCAGTCCTCATGACCCCCCCCCCCTCCTCCCCTTGGAGTTGCAGTCCTATTGTTATTGTTTTTGCTACTTTTTGCCATCTTTTTAGCTATGTCATTTGACTGAGCAAGATGGCACCCTTGGGTGGGAAGGGTGCATGATGGCAACTCCCAAAGGCTTTCTCTGAAAGCTGGGGATTTGCCCCATACGAGGGCTCCATCGGCGCCTGCATCACCCATATGTGAAGACTGATTCCTGCTGTCCCCGGAGAACACCAGTTACAGGTGAGTAACTACGCTTTTGCTGAAATCCAAGTACACCACATCTAGTGCTCTCCCTCAGTCCAACTCTCTTGTCACCCATTCAAAGAAATCAATCAGATTTGTCTGACAAGACCTGCCTCTGGTGAATCTATGCTGCCTTCGATTCTGTAATCCATTGGACTCCAGAAACCTCACAATTTTCGTTTTCAGCAACGTTTCCAATAATTTACTCACCACAGAGTTTAGACTAACCGGCCTGTAGTTTTCAACCACATCCTTACTTCCGCTTTTATCTAAAGGGACCACATCTGCCTCTCTCCAGTCCTCTGGTACCCTCCTGACTCCAAAGAGGCATTGAAATGGTCAGTCAGTGGAGCCGCTAGAATGTCCCCAAATTCCTTCAGTATTCTCAGATGTATCCCATCCAGTCCCATCGATTTGTCTACTTTAGTTTAGCTAGTTCCTCACAAACACAGTCTTCTGAAAATCATTTAAGATCCCCGTCACTTCTGTTCCCATTTGTGGGTGTTTTCTGAGATCCTGCTTCTGTCCCTTCATCTGTGAACACAGAACAGAAATATTTGTTCAACAGTTCTGCTTTTTCCTCATCAGCTTCTATGTATTCCTCCCCTTCACCCTTGAGTCTGACAATACCACTTTTGCCCTTCCTCCTCTCACTAACATATCCGAAAAATATCTTATCCCCCCATTTTATTACATTGGCTATTTCTTCTTTTTGTATCTTTGCTTTCCTGACTACTTTGCTAGCTTCTCTAAATTTTTCCAAATATAGATGCCTGTCTTCTTCTCTCTAAAGTTGAC
Source organism: Ichthyophis bannanicus (assembly GCA_033557465.1). Taxonomy (NCBI): domain Eukaryota; kingdom Metazoa; phylum Chordata; class Amphibia; order Gymnophiona; family Ichthyophiidae; genus Ichthyophis; species Ichthyophis bannanicus. Next base: position 606,290,169 of record CM066031.1, on the reverse strand, counting down.
CAAGATATCCCAACACCGTATAAATTGCTTGTTATACTCTGAATTTCTTGTGTGTTTCAGCAGCAAATATATGCTAACCGAAGCATTAAAATTGACTCATTTCATTGAGAAAATTCTATTTTAGCTGCCATTTCTTCAGTTCATCCCCTTTACCTACCCTTGCAATATCTACCAAAATAGAATATCTGATAGTATTTTCAGTTGAAAACAATTTAATAGACATTGGAAGCATACATTTAGGGGCAGTTTCCATAAATATAACCATGCTTCCACCAAATGAAATAAGTATTGGTGCACTACACATATACTTCTACCCACAGTAGAGGGAGGGGTTTGGAAATTAACACATTGAGGAGGGGGGGGGGGGAGAATTAATACATTAAGAGAATAATGTACATTCCTTATCATCCTGCTAGACCAGTCCAGACGAGTGGGTTATGCTCCCTAGCCAGCAGATGGAGGTAAACTAGAGCAGCTTTCAATGATGACATCACTGGTGCAACACTGAGAAAAGCCAGCATTGTCTGTTCCAGCAGGTGGCAAGGACTGGTGCAGCAATGCAGATAGGCCTGTCTCCCCTGGCCTAGACTGTGGTCTGGCTGATTGAAACATTTGGCCCAACATTTTCTCAAAGGTTTGATATGCCCATTGTCTTCTCGACAGCCACCTTATGTCTAGCACTGTTATTCAGTGGTATTAACACTGGTAGGCTGGAGAATAGACATGAGGGACCCCACAGGGTTGGTAAATCTGGGCCCAGGCCCCTCTTCTCTCTCACTTTTCTATTTTGCATGCTGTCTTTTTTGTATTTCTTTAATTGTCTCTCTGTCCTTGCTGCTTCAGATTTAAAAAAATCTTTTCAGGCACCCAGGCTTTCTCACGCCTGCTTGGGCAAATGGGGACGCCCTTCTTGGGTTTCTCCAACCAGCCTGACTGGTGAGAGGATTCCCTTATCGATTGGGGTTCTTTTTCACCATGATTTCTTTTTTCACCAGATTTTGTTCTTCACGTTTTTTTTTTCTTTTATCATATTTAAGCCCTGTAAACCATACCCAGTGCACAGAGGTATGCTGCTTGTGGTTCCCATCAGGTAAGCTTCACAGCTGTCTCTTTTTGTCTCAAGTGCAATTGAGAAGCTTCAGGACAAATTTTTCCAGCAATGTCAGGACTCCCCTCTTGGGGGGGGGGGGGGGGCATTGCCTGATACTGATTTCCTGCTTATGCCGAGTATCCCATGATTTTCCTGCTGGTTAAGGGGCAACATGGTAAGGTGGATAGAGCTTCAAGCCGGCAGGTCCCTGTCAGTCCTCCAGGGCCCATTTTCAGCTGGCTGTTTTTAGTCTTTGGTAGCCACCATCTCTCTGGTTACTGCCATCAATCCAAGGAGCTGAAGATAATCCCAGACTCTGGGGTCCTGCTGCACACCGTACAGTGCTAGGCATTACAACAGTCTTTTGACTTTGTTCTCTAGCATTTCCTGATTGATCACCCAGCTGAGACTTTCCAAAAAGAACACTACTTGGGTCGTTACCCGAGACACTTCTGACAGAGAATGGGCCCAGATGAGCCAGTCATCCAGAAAGGGATAGACACAGGTCCCTTGGCACCGGAGTCATCACCACCATGACTTTGGAGAACATTCTTGGGGCAATGGAGAGCCCAAAAGGAAGGACGGCGAACAGACAGTGAGAGCCAAGCATGGCAAAACACAGATACCTCTACTGATCTGCCCAGATATGCCAGATCCAGAGAATTCTCCTTGGCGCACTGCTTTAATCACGGAGCACAATGTTTCCATCTGAAAGCACAGAACATGGAAGTGCTTGTTGACTCCTTTGAGGTCCAGGGTGTGCCGGAAGGAATATCCTCCTTTGGCATCACAAAGTATATGGAGTATCTGCCCTTGCCCACTCAGTCAGGGGAATGGGCACCACTGCCTTCAGGCGAAGCTGCTTGTCTAAGGTGGTCCACACCATGGCACCTTTGATCGCATACCCACAGTGAGAGATGATGAAGGCATTGGGAATCGCAAACCGAATTGAATGGTGTCTAGTACTCAGTGATCCTTTGTAACCCGGGCACATTCCTGAAAGAAAAGGCAAAACCTGCTGCCCACCAGAGTCACCAAACCTTCATTGCACGGCCCGGAATGGGCATCTTTTGGAGGAGGTTGCGCCCTGGGTCCATGTGCTGCACCAAAGGGCTGAGAAGGAGCACAAGGCTCTGAGGCAGAGGGGAAGAAAGGCTTTCCATGTTGGTAGGGATGATTGTTCCGAGACCCTCAGGTATCCAGCCAGTGCGCCCTTGGCAGTCGAGCAGCAGCTGATGAGAAAGGGGCACTCACTTGCTTTACAGTCCTCCAGGAGGCGGTAAGATTTTGTCTCCCCTAGGTCCTTCACCAGTTTCTCCAAATCTGTCACAAACAGGAGCTTCCACTTAAAAGTCAGTTGAACCAACCGGGCTTTGGCAGGTGTGTCCGCCACCTAAGGACAGAGCCAAATCCAGTGTCATGACACATAGTCAGGGCACCATCCCTGGCCACCAGGCACACTAGGTCTTACATGGCATCAGAAAGGAAGGTCGTAGTTGACTCCAAAAGAGAAGTAGTATCATCAGGCAGAACAGACTGATTCCACTGGAGCAGGGCTCGAGAAGTCAAGCTAATGCAAACCCCCAGCTGCAGAATAGCGACCAACATGGCAAATTGACTCTTCAGCAAGGAGTCAACCTTGTGATACAGGACATCCTTTAAGGTCGATCAGTCTTCCTCGGAAATGGTGGTCCTTCTGGTATCCACCGTGACCTGTGCATCGACCTTGGGAATGTTAAACCACTCATTGCGCTTCTCCTTGGGAAGAGCGTAGATTTTCAGATAGATTCAACCCTTTAGGCAGGGAGTCAGGCGAATCCCACTTGGACCGAATCATGTCTCTGATCACCTTCGGAAACAGGAAGAAAGAAGTGGATTTTCGCAACTCTTGAAGAAGCAGATGTACTTTTGGCTTCTGCTCTGTGCCAGAAGTATCTGTCAATTTCAAGGCAGATGAGACCCTGGAAATCAATGCCACCAGCTCCTCCTTTCAGAAGACGGTAGATCACGCTGGCCTCTTCATAATCTTCAGAAGGTGATAGAAGGTCCCCTCCACATCAGAGGCCAACACTGATTCATCAGTGTCTGAGGCATAGTCAACATCTCAGACAGCTCCCAAGTGTTCCTCATCTTCAGGGAGTGTCCTGCACCGTGGATACTTACCTAAAGGCAATTGAGCAGGGCTTCTGCATCAAACCTGCTCAGTATGAGACCATGTCTGGAGGTATCCAGAGACCGCAAAGTCTGCATTTTCATGTCAGAAGGACCAGACCTGTTGCAAAATGGAAAAGAATTCCAGGGAGGACAATCCAGATTCTGGAAGCTCTCCTCAAAGGGCTTCCTGACACCATGGGATATAGCTACCACAGAGCCCGTAGAGGATGAAGAGAGGCTCACAACACAGTTGCCAGAGCCTCCGTCTGACTGAATATCCTTACCCTTAGCTCTATCCTGCACCTCCTGCCCTGAGATAGGAAAAGGTGGGCTAACTGTATCCTCTGGTTGAGAAGGGGGAAGACTTGCCCTCCAGAGGCAACTCAGAAGCTGCCATACAGGAAAGACAAAGTCCAGAATCCAGGACAAGACTCCTTGTTTCTTGCAGGTCAAATGTTGCCTGGAAGAAGACATAGAGAGTTAGGGTAAATATCACAGAGCGTGCATGAAGGCTGCACCAGCTCGCAAGCACATGTTAACTACACTTTTACAAAACACACATTAAAGGCACTAGGGAAGGAATGCGTGCTGGAGTCACTTGGAAGGAATGCACGTTAGGACCATGTGATCTGTAGGCACACAGTAAGCAAAATAGTTACTAACACGTGCAGAGAGAGAGGCAGTAAACGCCCACCCAATGCCAACAGTCGCTAGCGGTCCATCCCGAATTGCGTCCCTGAGAGACGGAACTGGGAGCCCCCAATAAGGACAATGACAAGGTCAATCCTTGGTACTCACCGCCTGAGAGCTCTGGGCAGAGGGTCCATGCCAGACTCAGCTTTACTCCCCTGAAAGTGCTTCACTGGCTGGGTTTAGATTTCAGCAGCACTGTGTGCAAGGTGGCTGGCCTTCTGCAATCTTTGGGAGAGAGAAGGAGGAAAGAGAGGGCGCTGAGGTTGTGTAAGGTTTCTGCAGACCTCCAGATCCTTACAAATTCTTCCAATTGTGACTCCTCAACAGGCCGTTATCATGATAAGGCCATGGAGTTGAATCAGTTTTCCCTCCTATTGGCTACCAAAAAGACCACAGTCTAATGGAGCCTCCTACATCACACTCGAGTGCGAGTGTACCCCATTTAGGACTTGAGGTTTAATCACTCTTCCTCTTAATCTTCAGATTTTCTACAGAGAGGAGAAAATCCATCCTCCTCCTGCTGGAGAAATGCTGAAGGGACCTCTGGTGGCTGAGGCTGATAGAGGCATGGAGTGATGTCATTGAAACCTGGGCTTTTCATTGTCTTTGTCTCCACCAATCTGCTGGAAGGGGAACACAACCCACTTCTCTTGACTGGTCTAGCAGGATGATATGGAAGCTATCTTACCTGGTTGATCCATGGAACACACTGACCTGATAAAGTTATCTGGTTAATTTTAAGACCATGATTTTTTTTCTTAGCAGACTTAACTGGATAAATTTAATTAGTATCACTGAATGCAGAGTTTTAGATGTATTAGCTAACTCCAGATATTATTTGGATAAATGATTTTGTTTTTGCATTGAAAATATTCGAAAGGGAGACTATGATAAAATGAGGAAAACAGTTAAGAAAAAACTAAAAGGAGCAGTTGCAAAGGTTAAAGACGTACATCAGGCTTGGCTGTTGTTGAAAAATACTATCTTGGAAGCCCAGACCAGCTGTATTCCACGCTTTAAGAAAAGTGGAAGGAAGTCCAAAAAACTGCCAGCATGGTTTAAAGGTGAGGTCAGAGAGGCTATTGTTGCCAAAAAAGCATCTTTCAGGAAATGGAAAAAAGAGCCAAACGACGAAACCTGGAAACAGCACAAGCACTGGCAAGTCAAATGCAAGTCATTGATAAGGCAGGCAAAGGGAGAATTTGAGAAGAAGCTTGCTGCGGAAGCAAAAACGCGAAGTAAAGACCTTTTCAAGTACATTCGCAGCAAAAAACCTGTGAGAGAGTCAGTTGGTCCATTAGATGATAAAGGGGTTAAAGGAGCACTAAGAGGCGACAAGGCGATAGCGGAGAGACTGAATGAATTCTTTGCTTCGGTCTTTACTGAGGAAGATGTAGGGATGTTACCCATGACTGAAGTGGTATTTAAAGGTACGGAAGAATTGAAGGAAATATCGATACATCGGGAAGATGTAGTACAACTATTAGATAAACTGAAGAGTAGCAAATCACCTGGGCAGGATGGTATACATCCAAGGGTGTTGAAAGAACTGAAATATGAGATTGCAGACCTGCTATTAGTAATCTGCGAACTATCATTAAAATCATCTCTAATACCTGAAGATTGGAGGATGGCTAACTTAACACCAATTTTTAAAAAGGGTTCCAGGGGTGATCCGGGAAATTACAGACCAGTGAGCCTGACGTCAGTACCGGGAAAAATGGTAGAAATCATCATAAAGAACAAAATTGCTGAACATGTAGATAGTCATGGCTTAATGGGAGACAGCCAACATGGCTTTAGACAAGGAAGATCTTGTCTTACTAATCTGTTATGTTTTTTTGAAGGTGTGAATAAACAGGTAGACAAAGGTAAGTCAGTTGATAAAGTGTATTTGGACTTTCAGAAAGCCTTTGACAAGGTCCCTCATCAGAGACATTTGGCAAAACTAAAGAGGGAGGCAGTGTACTATTGCAGATCAGGAACTGGTTAAAAGATAGAAAGCAGAGGGTAGGGCTCAATGGCCAATTTTCCCAATGGAGAAAGGTGAATAGTGGTGTACCCCAGGGGTCTGTGCTGGGTCTGCTGCTTTTTGACATATTCATAAATGACCTCGAACTAGTGAGGTTATCAAATTTGCAGATGACACAAAACTATTTAAAGTTGTTAAAACCCAAGAGGATTGTGGAAAATTGCAAGAGGATATTGATAAATTGGAAGACTGGGCATCAAAATGGCAGATGAAATTTAATGTGGACAAGTGCAAAGTTATGCACCTAGGGAAGAACAACCCAAACTATGGTTACACAATGCAAGGTTCCACATTAGGAACCACCACCCAGGAAAAATATTTAGGGGTCATTGTGGATAGCATGTTAAAATCCTCAGCCCCGTGTGCAGTGGCGGCCAAGAGAGCAAATAAAATGCTAGTATCATAAGGAAAGGAATGGAAAATAAAACAAAAGATATTATAATGCCTCTATATCGTTCCATGATGAAACCGCACCTTAAATATTTGTGCAATTCTGGTTGCCGTATCTTAAAAAGGATATAGTGTTATTAGAAAAGGTTCAGAGAAGAAACACCAAAATGGTAAAGGGGATGGAAGGATACCCCAATGAAGAAAGGCTGAAAAGGTTAGGGCTCTTTAACCTGGAAAAGAGACGGCTGAGAGGGAGATATGATAGAAGTCTATAAATTTATGAACGGAGTGGAACGTGTAAACATAGATCAAGTGTTTACGTTATCAGAATATAGAAAGACTAGGGGACATGCAATGAAGCTACAGGGTAAACTATTTAAGACTAATAAAAGAAAATATTTTTTCATTCAATGTGTAATCAAACTCTGGAATTTGTTACCGGAGGATGTAGTAAAGGCTGTTAGTGTAGCTGAGTTTAAAAAAGGTTTGGACAAATTTCTGGAGGAAAGGTCCATAAACCATTATTAAGAAGGGACCCAGGATATCAATGCTTGACCCAATACAAGCATTGTGGAACTTGTGTCTTTTGGGGAAACTGCTAGGTATGTATGACCTAGATTGACCACTGCTGGAAACAGGATACTGGGCTTGATGGACCTTGGTCTGACCCAGTATGGCATATCTTATGTTCTTATGTACGACAGAAAAAGGCCACATCACCTATCTAATAGTTTGGTATAATTACATCCCTGCCATGGTTGTCCGTGAACCATGTTTCTTTCCATTACTGGCACCAAATCCAAGTCAGCCATGTCCATTAAAGCCTCAACATCTCGGATCTTATTTCCCATGCTACGGGCATTTATACACATCGTTTTCCAGATGTTTCCCTTTTACCCGTCTCTACAGAGGTGTTAATCTTACCTGGGGACTTTCTTCACCCATCCCCATTGAATGTAGTTTAAAGCCTTGTTCAATAGGTTAGCCAGTCTGCTGTGGAAGACACTTTGACCTTTCTTGGACAGATGGATGCCATCTCTGCTCTGCAGTCCTTGGAATATTATCCCATGGTCCAGGAAACCAAAACGCTCTCGATGACACCATCCATGCAGTCATGCATTCATCTCTAGGATGCAAGCTTCTCTGACTCGGCCTTTACCCTCAACAGGGAGGACTGAAGAAAACACCACCTGCACACCTATCTGCTTCGCCCTCTGTCACAGAGCCGTGAAGTCACTTTTGATACACTGAGAGGGATACCTAGCAGTATCATTTGTGCCGACATAGATGAGCAATATCAGATAATAGTCAGTAGGCTTGATGAGTCTTAGCAAACTCTCTGTAACATCTCTGATTATGGCACCTGGCAGACAGCACACCTCTCTGGACATCATGTTATATTTTGCATTAATTTTTTTCCCCAGAGAAGTTAATCAGTATTAGTAAATTTAGTCAAGTGACGGGAATTGGAAGTGGTGGTGGGTTTTTTTTTACTTCTGCAATTCTCATTAAACAAGCAAGGAAAAAAAAAACACTACTCATGGAAAACAATGGTAGCTGGATGAAAAAAAATATTATATCATAGCGACATAGGAAAACAACAAGAAGATGATAAACAATCCAGCCCCAATCTCGAGCCCACAATAAATAGGGAACTATTTCACAGGTAACAATTCTTATACAAACATGAAAGACATAAGCCAATGCTTACACCAGACCTATAGCTTAAGGTTGTACAGATACATCCATAAATGGGTTCAGAACAGGGTGGGCATTCAGAAACAAAATTAATTGAGAGGGTTAAAGAAATACATACACGTGTTTGATATTTTTCTGTGCTTTTACAGGGGAACTTTAGAGAAAAACCAGCACCCAACTGGGAAACCCATGGGTGGAAGAGGCGGAATTCCTTCCTATGTCTCTGGGTATCCCTAGCCAGGTCTGGAAAAGCCCGTACCAACATTTCCCAGAATTGAGTATTCTGCTTCCCGAAGAACATCCAGAGAAAACAATCTCTGTCCAAAGATAGGGTAAACTGAACAAGACAAGTAAACACATCCAACTCAGAGCTCTCTAAAATAGCGGAAACATTCAAAATATCCATAGGCTGATCTGGAAATGCATCTCCTTGTACAGTAGATTTCTTCCCCTGTGATAGATAATACATTTTTGTAATCGGAGGGCCTCAGACAGATTAAACATTAGCTTAGAAGAAACCAACTGGGATCTTGGAAAATTAATGAGTTTCAAATTAGAGAGTCTAGAGGCATTTTCTAACTGTTCATTCTTCACATTTAAAGAGGATGAATCATTAATAGAAGATTCAGAGTAGCCTTCCACACTGGAAGTGCAAGTAGTTAAATCCACACAAAGTACTTGCAGTTTAGAAAGATCCTCAGTGTTTCTGGCACACTCTGCTTGCGTTGCTCGAAACTGAGTCTGCATATTCTTCACTTGTGGAAGTAATGCCTCAGCCAACTGTTGAATTGCACACCAAATCAATTCCAAGGAAATTTGGCCGGGAGGAGTAAGAAATACATCCAACATAACTCCACTCACCGCTCCTTCCAAATCTGACATCTGATATTGGTCCTGAGCCTCCCTTGCTCCAGTGCCAGCTGTATCTGTCGTCCCGGTGGCCGGACTCACAGATCGATGTAAGGCAGGGGTTCCCACGCATTCCTCACCAACTTCACATATCAGTCCCTTCAAGCTGGTCAGCCCGTTTCTGGTCCCGCAACAATGTCCAATGTTTAGGGCGTAGCACTTCCAGGGGAGTAAAATCAACTCCCGATGAAGACACTGAGCTAACCCGCCCCAGCGCCTCCACCGCCGGGCTTCTCGCTCCAACATTGTCTAGCTGCTGTTCCGTGTGCACGAAGAAACAGTCCAAAGGACCCACAGGCAATTCAACGGGAGGGACCCGGCTCACCGGGGAAGCTTAACCACTTTCTCTTTCCATTTACCCATAGGTAAAAACACCTTTGCAGTTCAAGCATGAGCTACCACCATCTTGGAATCACTCCTGGGAATTGGAAATGTTTTCCATAACTTAAATAACATGTAACACTCAAATGTCATTATATACCGATAACTATATTGATGTTGTTTTAATGAACAAATGAGATATTGAAAAATTAGTATATGGTGCATATAGACAGAGTCAGACAAATATTCATAATAAATTCTGCCTCCACTTTTATTTATTTATTTATTTATCTATTTCTTCTATACCGCCCCTTCCAGAGATCAGGGGCGGTTTACATGGAACAATTGCATACATTTGCATAACATTACATAGAACAAGAACTTCTTAACTTTTTACATATAACAGAACAGTAAATTGTCAGAACTATTTACAGGGTGTATACTTTTGTATACTGCTGAATTTACAGAGGAAATGTCAGCAAGCTGGCATTGCTATTTATAGAAATTATTTACAAGAATACATGATTCGCTATTCAGGTGTGTGTGTGTGTGTATGTATGTGTGAGTGTGTGTGTGTATAAGTGTGCGTGTGTTTGTGTGTGTATGTGAGTGGGTTTGTGTGTGATGGAATTTATTTCCATTTTTTCGTGGGTTGTTTGGGGTGTCTTTGGGGGCTGTTAGAAGAGGAGTTGTGTGTTCAGTTAATTGTGTTTCTGCGGGTTTTTTTGTTTGTGTGTCTGTGGACGCTGTGTGTCTGGACTTGGAGGGTAGGGGATTCCGAAGTGCTCAGAGAATAGGTATGTCTTGAGTTCTTTTCTGAATTGGGAGAGGTCCTTTATGATTCGGATGTCTATTGGGAGGTCATTCCAAAGTGTGGGAGCGGTGAATGAGAAGGCTCTGGCACTGGTGGAGTTTTTGGTCCTCGTGAATGTTTTTGGCAGTTCTAGTGAGAGGGTTGCATTTAGTCTGCGGGCTCTTAATTCATTTGGGACGTGAAGGAGTGTGGATAGATGTGAGGGGGCAATATCGTTTAGTAGTTTGAAGGTTGTTAGTAGTATTTTGTATTTGATTCGATAATTTATGGGGAGCCAGTGTAGATCTAGCAGTATAGGGGTTACATGGTCTGTTAGGTGGGCTTTAGTGACTACTTTTGCACAAATGTTCTGTGCTCTTTGTAATAAGTAGATATTCTTTTGTGGGAGGCCGGTTAGGAGACTATTACAATAGTCAAAGTGAGGGGTTATGAGGGCACTAACGACTGATCTAAAGTCATGCGTGTCAAGGAGGAGCCTTAAGTGTTGAATAGTTTTGAGTTTGTAGAATATAGTTTTTACCGTCTGTTTTATGTGAGGTAGCATGGTGAGTGTGTGATCGATTATAACGCCTAGGTATTTTACCTCTTTTTTAACAGGTATCGTTGTGTTATTGATGGAGATTGTTGTTGGGTAGGTATCTTCAGCCACAGGTGATCTTGATACAAACATTGCCTCAGTTTTTTTGAGATTGATGCTGAGGAAGTTGATTCCCATCCAGGATGAGGTTTCCGCCATGCATTCGGATAGAGTGTTATAATTGGGGTTTTTCGTGGTTATGGGGAGGGCGAGCATGATGTCGTCGGCATAGATAAAGTGATTGATTTTGTGTTTTTTAAATATTTTTGTGATGGGTTGCAGGTACAGGTTGAAAAGGAGAGCAGAAAGGGCTGATCCTTGTGGTATTCCTTGTCCTTGGGGGAAGGTTTCCGATGCTTCCTGGTTTAATTGAACTCGTATTAGTCTGTGTGTGATGTAGGACTTGAACCAATTAAGGACAGTCCCACCTATTCCTAAGTTTTCTAATCTATTAATCAGTGTAAGGTGGTTGATGTTGTCAAATGCAGCGGAAATGTCTATGAAAAGGAGTAGGAGGCCTTGGGTGTTATCATCTGTATGTCTTATGAGGAAGTCCATCAGAGTAATTAATAGGGTTTCTACCCCATGGAAGGGGCGGAAACCGAATTGGTGGGAGTCAAGGGAGTTGTGGTCATCTATATGTTCTTGCAATTGAAGTTGAACAGTTTTTTCTATTATTTTAGCCATAAATGGAATGCTGGCTATTGGTCTATATGAGTTTGGGTCTTTTGGGTCGAGTTTATTGTTTTTTATTATTGGGCGGATTGTTGTGAGTTTGAGGGCATCAGGCATAATGCCCTGGGAGAGGGATTGATTTACTATGTATTGAATGTTTCCAGCTAGTTCTTCCTTAGTATTTTTGATCCATGATACGGGGCATGGATCGAGTGGGGAAGTTGTGGTGTTGATAACACAGGTACACTAAAAAAATTTTTTTTTAAACTGCCTCTAATGTTTCGATTGATTTTTACGTTTTTTGGTGCGCTGAATCCAAATCTGGTAACCAATTTGCTCCATCACGTACAGATTTTTTGCTACATTGGGTTAGCAGTTTGAGGTGAACGTTTCAGATTGAGTGCGATCGAGATAAAAGTTTCTTGGATGAATTCTTTATACTAATTGTTTAGTAGTTATTCAAATAAGAATAAAGAAAATTGTAACAAGGCAGCACATAAGAATAGAGTAATGTCAACAAAACACACTGTGATGGTAGCAAAATTGTCTGCACTTAAAACAGCCACATACATGTGCACAAACATTGAGCATATAAGAGCGAGGTTAGACACAAAGCAAAGCAAAGAAATGTGCAAAAAATGTTGTACAGGTATGTATGTAAGAATAGAAAATGCAAACCGCACCATTGCAATACATGAAGACAAACACCCGATGGTGTGAAAATAAAATTCTAATAAATGAGATCCGACACTGTGGTAATAACTAGCAAATTTTTATTTCAAAGTTTAGTAAAAACACAATATTTGTCAACACAGTTTAGATTTTAAAGTCATTCTTGGGTCAATCAATCTCCTGGTGGGCCCGTTTCTTCTTCCTCCGAATGCTTCTCTTGGTGCGCTGCTTGGCGTATTTTTCATCTGGGGTTTCCCGCAGCAGCAACAAGCAGAAATCAGCCATCATAGTGGTGTTCCATCTTCCTTGGTACCTTCTCTCTGCGTCCTTGATGTCCTGGTGAAACCTTTCACCTTGTTCTTCACTGTACGCCCCCAGGTTTTCGGGAAAGTAGTTCACATGGGAGTGCAAGAAATGGACTTTCAGGCTCATGTTACAGCCTTGTTCTTTGAAGGCATTGAGCATCCTGGCAACAATATCCTTATAGTTCTCATCCCGCCTGTTCCCCAAGAATTTGAGAACAAATCCTTGAAGGAATCCCAGGCTTCTTTTTCCTTCTCAGACATCGTTTCAGCGAATGCTCCATCTGAAATGAGTTTCCTTATATCAGGGCCAACAAACACTCCTTCCTTTAGCTTTGCTTCAGAAAGTCGGGGGAACTTTGAGCAAAGGTACCGAAAGCACTCACCATCTTTTGGAAGGGACTCGATGAATTGCTTAATGAGACCCAACTTAATGTGGAGAGGTGGTAATAGAATTTTATCACGAGGTACCAAGCTCTCATGAAGAACATTTTTCTCACCGGGTCTCAAATACTCCCGAATTGGCCAGTCTTTTTTCCCCCAGTGTAGGTCGCGGGCCCGGCTATCCCACAAGCAAAGGAAGCAGGGATATTTGGTGAAACCGGATTGCTGCCCTAATAGCATGGATAGAATTTTAAAGTCTCCACAAATCATCCACTTATGCTCATCATAACGAATCTTCTGAAGAATCAGGGCCAAATTCTCGTATTTTTATTTATTTATTTATTTATTTATTTATATATTTCTATACCGCCCCTTCCAGCGATCAAGGGCGGTTTACAGGGAACATTTTAACAACTGTACACAGATGTATACATTTACATTGAACAATTAGATTTAACTATTTACAATGAACGGTTGAGTTTAACTGTTTACATTGAACAAAACTTTAACTTCAAGTTGTACTAATAATACAAATTTTTCTTGGAGAATAACAGAGTGAGCAATAGGAACTGAAGCGAATGTGTTGCCATTATGAAGAAGAACACCTTTTATGCTGTCTTTTGACGAATCAATGAACAGCTGCCATTCAGCAGGATCATACTTGAGTTTAAACTTTTCCATCACTCCGTATATATCGTTGCAAAATACCAAATCTTCCTCTTTGCTGAAATACTTCAAAAATTGTGTCTCGCGGTTGCGGTACCAATAAAAAGTTGTTCCTGGTGACAATAGATTTTTCTGTTTAAGCCGAGAACCTAGCAGTTGGGCAGCATCTTTTGGGAGTCCTAAATCCCGGACTAAATCATTCAATTCAGCTTGAGAGAAAAGTTCAGGTTTCGGATCTGGTTCAGTTTCAAACTCGGAAGTACTGGACTCATCGGGAAAAGCCATCTGATGAGTCTCATCATGATCAGAACCGTCCACACAAATATGATCCAAAGATTTTGTTGGTTCAGGCACAGGTACTTCGTTGCTATGAGGCATAGGCCTAATTGCTGAGGGAAGGTTGGGGTAACTTATTACGTTCTTATTTTTTAAGTTGTATCCCTTCACAATGCAAGAGCAAAAATAGCAGTCACTGCTGTGGTCTCTTTGTTCACGCCACATCATAGGTATTCCGAAACTAAATGCTTGTTTTTTACCTTTCATCCATAAGCGTAGATCTTCCTCACATGTCTTGCACACTTTGTGAGGAGCCCACGGTTTGTCTTGATCGCCTAACTTCAAACCGAAATAGGCGAAATATACTTTTTTAATAAATGAGGAAATGTTCCTCTGCCGCTTTTTCACGGTATATTCCCCACAAATAAAACAAAAACTGTCCGGAGAGTTGACGCAACCTCTGGCTCTGTGAGCCATCACAAATACACAGCACTGCAAACTACAACTGTAGTGAACCACTTCGGAATAAAGCTGGATTACGACTGAGCAAACAAAAGGTAATAATGAACTTGCAAGAAACTGAAATTTGACTGGAACGTTCATGTCGCAACCACCGTGTTTGAGCGAGCGCGCGAACGAGGCGAGGCGAACAGGAAAGAACATGCGCCAGCGCGAGTACTGGATTTAGCCCCCCGCCTCCCAATTGTCCTGTTAATGTATAAAATGAATACAAAACACTCTAAAATATCATGAGGGAGTGTTTCTAGTTAGTTAACCATTACAACCTCTATTTTGGGCCAAGAAAATAAACTGCAGTCGGCTAAAAAGAAATTATGTGAACATTCCTTATATGGGTAAGAAATCTAATTTTGCAAGAAAACGTGACGTGATGGAACATTTTGGCTATTTTTCCTGGATTCAGCACCCCAAAATCTATAGGAATCAGTTGCAAAACTGGAGGCAGTTTTTTGGTAGTGTACCTGTGTAATTGTTATAATCCTGAGGAGGTGTTTCCGATCTATCGTATGAAAGGTTGTCCAGCTGTTGTTATTAGTTTCGGTGTTTGTGTGGGTTAGTGTTGGTGTAGTATTAAGTTTGCATTTTAGTTTTTCTGCAAAGTGGGTTGCAAGGGCTTGTATACTTATTGCAGATTGTTTTGGTTCTGGATTTTTAACTTTTGTCAGTGTATTTACAATTGCGAATAGTTCTCTAGGGCGATTGATAGCTGAGTTTATTACCTTGGAGTGGTAATCCTTTTTTGATTTATTAATCGCATTCTTGTATTCGTTGAGTGTGTTTAAGTATTGGGATTTATTCTCAGCAGATTTAGTTTTTCTCCATTTCTTTTCTTGTTTTCTCAGTTGTTTTTTTAGGTTCACTAGTTCTTTCGTGAACCATTTTTCTGTTTTTTTTAACTGTCTATGTGTGGGTTGTGTGGGGGCAGCTGCTTTTTGAACTGTAAGGTTCCAGTGATTTACGGTGGAGTTGATGTCTGGGAGGTTTGTGTTGAGTATGGGTAGTACTTTGTCCAGGAAAGTGTCTTTGTTGAAGTGTGCAAATCGTGATATATGAGGTGTGTGGTGCGTAGAGTTCTGCATTGCTTGTATTGGGAGGTAGAGTGTGATGAGGTGATGGTCGGACCATGGTACTTCTGTTATTGTTGGAGGGGTGTGCTGCTGGTGGTTGATAAAGGAGCTGGGGAGGAAGATGAGATCTAGGGTGTTACCTTTTGTGTGGGTGGGTGCTTGTACTATCTGTGTATATCCCATTTGGAACATAGTGTCCATAAAGTTATTTGATTGGGAATCATTTAGGGAGGGGAGGTTTAAATCACCTAGGATTATGAGCGGTTTGCTTGGTGATGTTGTGCAAGCAAGTTCAAGGATGGGAGAGAGGTTTTTTTGATCAGCTGTAGGGGGTCTATATATGAGGGTGAGTGCAAGGGTTCTATTTTCTATGTTGATTATGTCCATTCCGTCTATATTATTTAAACTTGTTAAGGTGTATTGTAGGTCTTTTTTGGTGAGTATGAGAGTACCACCTCCTCTCTTTGCATCTCGATGACAGCTGAATATGTCATACTGGTGTGTGGTTAGCTGGTTTAGTAGTACAGTGTCTGTGGGAGAGAGCCATGTTTCGGTGATGCATATAATTTCAGGTTTTTCTTCTTTTATCATGTCGTTGATTATTGGTATTTTGTTTCGTATGGAACGAATGTTTATTAGGATGAGCTTTGTTTTTGCGTCTATGATAGTGGTTTTGTCAGTTATACGTCTGTATGGATTCTGCTTTATTTGTATGAGTCTTCGATGGTATTTGTTTGAGTCATGTCGTGTATAGTGATTATTGGAGTGTATTGAGCTATGTGATGGGTTTTGGTAAGGAACTTGTATGATGGGGTTAATGTTTTGTGAGCTTCTGTGGTGATTATGGATGATGGGGATGTTTTTGTAGGGGTTTTGATTGGTTTTGTATGTATAGATATGTTGTATTAGGAGTGTTATTAGGAGGAGAGTGAAGGAGATGCTTATTTGTTTTGTAGGAGGCATTGTGTGTATTTCAGAGGGGGTCTTTTAGTGTAAAGGGGGTTAGCTGATGAGTATGGGGGTAGAAGGTTACGATCAACAGTATGATGTTGTATGAAGGATGGGCAGAAGGTTTGATTTTTACTGACACTAAGAAATATGTCTGACAGTAGTTCCTTATGATCTGAGTGGTTACTGACAACAGTATAATGATTATTGATTTCTAAACTTAGTATAACAGTGTGTGAAGATGGAGTTAGTTTTTACTGTCAACAGTATAGTGAGTAGTTATTACAGATAATAGTTTACGATGGATTTGTTGGTTACTGACAACAGTAATATGTATGTTCTTTTCAGACAGCGGTTATATAACAGTATAAGCAATTAATTCAGACAGTATATATATATCAGTAATATGATTGTTCTTTTCAGACAGTGGTTATATGACAGCATAAGCAATTATTACTGCTATATATAATAGTACAATGAGTTATTATTGAGAGCAATTTCCTGATGGTCTGGTTTGCTATAAGTTGGTTTATGATTATGTTGCTACAAATAGCAGTATACTATCATATATGCTAGCTAATCAGTATAGTGATTAATTGTGACTGGCAACATTATTCAGTGTATAGTGGGTGTGTGATGCGTGTGTATAAGAACTTTTTCTTACTAGTAATTGTTTGCAAATGGCATGTTTGGTCATTTGTAAACAATATAGTGGAGATTGCAAGATATTAGATTACAAGATATTAGCAGGATATTTTGTGAAAACAGTTATAGACAACAGTGTATAATTCTTATGACGATGGGATATGTGTGGAGAATTACTGACAACAGTAAGATTAATTGTGTTGAGAGTCACAAGTTAGTTATATTGTTATTTCATTTGAGAATGGTTTACTTGCTGTTCTGTGAGGGAGATTTGGTTGATGATGATTAGCGAGCTCGACCTAAGGGGAGCTCCAGCTGGTAGATTTGGTTCTTGTTTGAGATGTCGGTTGATGTCTTCAGTGGAGGTTGGAGTGATTGCTTGAAGGAGCTGTTCCTTGATTATCCAATCAATCTCAGACAACGGTGTGGGACCGAGAGGAACAGATGGTCTGGCTGCTGTTTGGTGACACTTTGGAGCGGTGCCTTCTGAGTGTTCAGCTTGAGAGGACCCCTCCTAAGGGCCACGCCAAAGGGCCCTCTGGCGAGGCCCGCAAGGCGCGGGCGCGCTTGCCGGCGGCACGTTTTTAAAGTGCCCGCTGAGACCTCCCACAACCCCGATTGGGTTGGAGTGCAGGAGCGGGAAAGCGAAGGCTGCCCTGTGCTCTACCCCGACCGGGGAGCTGCTGAGATGGTTTCCCACGATGCAGAGGGCTTTTTCCTGCCGGCGGCACGCTTTTAAAGTGCCCGCTGAGACCTCCCACAACCCCGATTGGGTTGGAGTGCAGGAGCGGGGAAAGCGAAGGCTGCCCTGTGCTCTACCCCGACCGGGGAGCTGCTGAGATGGTTTCCCACGATGCAGAGGGCTTTTTCCTGCCGGCGGCACGCTTTTAAAGTGCCCGCTGAGACCTCCCACAACCCCGATTGGGTTGGAGTGCAGGAGCGGGAAAGCGAAGGCTGCCCTGTGCTCTACCCCGACCGGGGACCTGCTGAGATGGTTTCCCACGATGCAGAGGGCTTTTTCCTGCCGGCGGCACGCTTTTAAAGTGCCCGCTGAGACCTCCCACAACCCCGATTGGGTTGGAGTGCAGGAGCGGGAAAGCGAAGGCTGCCCTGTGCTCTACCCCGACCGGGGAGCTGCTGAGATGGTTTCCCACGATGCAGAGAGCTTTTTCCTGCCGGCGGCACGCTTTTAAAGTGCCCGCTGAGACCTCCCACAACCCCGATTGGGTTGGGGTGCAGGAGCGGGAAAGCGAAGGCTGCCCTGTGCTCTACCCCGACCGGGGAGCTGCTGAGATGGTTTCCCACGATGCAGAGGGCTTTTTCCTGCCGGCGGCACGCTTTTAAAGTGCCCGCTGAGACCTCCCACAACCCCGATTGGGTTGGAGTGCAGGAGCGGGAAAGCGAAGGCTGCCCTGTGCTCTACCCCGACCGGGGAGCTGCTGAGATGGTTTCCCACGATGCAGAGGGCTTTTTCCTGCCGGCGGCACGCTTTTAAAGTGCCCGCTGAGACCTCCCACAACCCCGATTGGGTTGGAGTGCAGGAGCGGGAAAGCGAAGGCTGCCCTGTGCTCTACCCCGACCGGGGAGCTGCTGAGATGGTTTCCCACGATGCAGAGGGCTTTTTCCTGCCGGCGGCACGCTTTTAAAGTGCCCGCTGAGACCTCCCACAACCCCGATTGGGTTGGAGTGCAGGAGCGGGAAAGCGAAGGCTGCCCTGTGCTCTACCCCGACCGGGGAGCTGCTGAGATGGTTTCCCACTTGCAACTGGTGTTCACATAAATGACGTATCCGTGTTTTTTAAAAAGTTACAGGAAGAGTTTTCAAATTGCTAAGTAGCCCAACATTATCTGTACAAAAATGGGCCAGTTTAGGGGAGGAGCAAAGGGGGGCAAAAGATTTTCAAGATAATAGCTATATTCAGCCATATCCACATTTAAAAACATATTTTACTCAGGAGCATTTGATCTTATTTCTTCAGGACCTAATGTTCTTTTGTATATACACTGCACAGTGTTTGAGGTTGCCAGCACAGCACTGCAGTACATACAGAGGGTTTAGAATGTGGCTGCCGGAGTACTGAAGGATATTCCTTTACAGGAGCATTTTTGCTTGTGCTGAAGGCCTTGTATTGACCGTTGGTATCCTATTGGTGTCAATTTAAGTCCAATGTAAAAAGCTTGGCATTTAAGGCTTTTAATGGTGTTGGTCCGGTTTATTTGCAGGAAAGACTTTGTACCACCCAAGCTGTTCTTGTTGTGCCCACAAAGGGAGCTTGTTGGAGATGCTTTTGGTGACAGCTGTTGTGTCAACTGGATGACAAGCATTCTCCTGTACAGTTCCTGTTTTATAGAGTAGTATAACGAGAGATCTTCATCTCGTGATGGCTTATGTGCAGTTTCATCGTTTCTTGAAGACTTGGCTTTCAAAGGGCTTAAGCGGAAAGTGTATGAATTGTGCCCTGTCGTTGGGGGCATATGCTTTAACGCTGTATTTTTACATGAGAGTTATTGTGAGAGTGGTTGTTTTATGGTGGGCAGCGCTATTGTGGATTGATGTAATATGGTGCCTCTTGGGGACTGGTAGGGGATTATATACCCCCTCCCCACTCAAGTTGTGGAAGTGGGTGATAAGTAGAAATTGGTGTATATTGAATTTTAGTACAGAAACTTTGTTTATTTTAGCTTCTTAAAATATATTAAACTAACTTCCTACGTTCTAGAAATGTGTGAATTTTCTATGAATGAGAATTTAATATATTCAGTGATATTTATCTGATTATTCTCAGTTGAAAAGTTCTTGACTAACTGCTGTATTGTATTAATTATGTCATCTTTGTTGCCTGTAGAATAAAAACAGGTATGTGTAAATGAATAAGGAATACAAACAGGCTAGAGAAAAGAACAGGCAGAGCAGATAAAGAATGAGTAGGGTAAGTGAGTACTTTACAAATGAAAGCAGATGTATGAATTACAAGGTGTTGGATCAGCAATGGAAATGAAGACGATAAAAGTGGTTTCTTACACCAGTTCTAATTATTCATTTGCCCAGTCCTGCATCTATTCCCCATAATCCTCTCATAGAAAAGAGGCATTCAATAGACATTGAGATTCACTTACAAGGAAACATTCTTCGGCAATCACACTCGCTGTGAAACCGCTCTTACACTGACTTTCTCAACTGAAAGTTGAGATTGACAGAAGGGGTTTGTCACCCACAACTGAAATTTTTGTGCAATTGAATTTTTGTTACCTTTCACAGTATTTACAATTAGTGTGGTTGGAGACATGTCTGTTTGGCATACTAAACAAGCATCATTAATAGGCTGTGCTTTGACAGCCATAGCAGATGGATTGTTTGGATTTAGATGGTAAAAAAGAAATGAAGTAGTTTATGTAGACCTGTCAGGAATGATATGTTTAATAATTGCACTCATAATAAGGCTAATTCAGAAAGAAATCAAATGACAACTACAAAGAATTCTTAGAAAATCTCAGGCATTTTTTGTTGTACCTATAATAAAAATGACTTTATAATTTTCCTATTGGAACAGATAAATTCCATTGGGATTATAGCTACTGGTTTTATTGCTACAGTATATAAAATAAAATAACTTGACAGGAGGAAGCTGTTAAAGAATATTTTTTCACATCATTGTTGTTTGTAGGCTTCTTTGTTCAATTTTGTAACAGTGAAGACTCAAGGAAAGTGATAGCAACTCAAGTGGGGGTTTTTAATAAAATAAAGTGCTTTAAGGTTTTGCACTTAATGCTCATTTGGAGTAAAAACTAATGGTAATTGCAGCAATCGTGTACTAACTGTTGGAATATTCCAAGAGGTTACCACACTGAAACAAACATGCAACAGCAGCATTTGCAATTAACATAGGTGCACTTAACACAACTTATTAAGGTAACATTAAGTGCAACCACACAAATGACATGCATTAATAACCCCTGTGCTAACCGCAGCTGCTGTCAGTGCCCACTCTCTATCCCTAAATGGCCCATTTCCCGCATCATCGCACCCTATGCAATTAGCTTGGAATGTGCTATCTCCAGGAACAAGCAGGAATGCAGTCTTCACATATCGGTGAGTGCCACCGACGGAGCCCGTGTGGGAATGCGCCCCAGAATCCAATAGAAAAGCCTTTAGGAGATTTGCACTGCGTCTGCTTGCCTGCCTTCCCGCCTTTCCAACTCCTTTTCTCAGTTCTTCGTTTTCCACAGAGCCAGCAGGACGTACCATCCTGTCACTGCTGAAAAATGTATCTTTTAATTCTTTTTTTAATTTTATAAATGTTCTATTTCTTCATTTTTAATGCAGTTTTCACTGCTAAACTAGGCCTCCATAGTCTTATCTTCAGTTTCGAAGACAACTTTTTTGAGACATCATCTCTAATACCTGAGGATTGGAGGATCGCCAATGTAACACCAATTTTTAAAAAGGGTTTGAGGGGTGATCCGGGAAACTACAGACTGGTGAGCCTGACATCAGTACCGGGAAAAATGGTAGAAACCATCATAAAGAAAAAATTACTCAGCATATAGATAGTCATGACCTAATGGGAGACAGCCAACATGGCTTTAGACAAGGAAGATCTTGTCTTACTAATCTGTTATGTTTTTTTGAAGGAGTGAATAAACAGGTGGACAAAGGTGAGTCAGTTGATATTGTGTATCTGGACTTTCAGAAAGCCTTTGACAAGGTCCCTCATGAGAGACTTTTGGCAAAACTAAAGAGTCATGGGATAGGAGGCAGTGTACTACTGTGGATCAGGAACTGGTTAAAAGATAGAAAGCAGAGGGTAGGGCTAAATGGCCAATTTTCCCAATGGAGAAAGGTGAATAGTGGTGTACCCCAGGGATCTGTGCTGGGTCCGCTGCTTTTTGACATATTCATAAATGACCTGGAAAGTGGAATAACGAGTGAGGTTATCAAATTTGCTGATGACACAAAACTATTTAAAGTTGTTAAAACCCAGGAGGATTGTGGAAAATTGCAAGAGGATCTTGATAAATTGGAAGACTGGGCATCAAAATGGCAGATGAAATTTAATGTGGAGAAGTGCAAGGTTATGCACCTAGGGAAGAACAACCCAAACTATGGTTACACGATGCAAGGTTCCACATTAGGAACCACCACCCAAGAAAAAGATTTAGGCGTCCTTGTGGATACCATGTTAAAACCCTCGGCCCAGTGTGCAGCGGCGGCCAAGAGAGCAAATAGAATGCTAGGTATGATAAGGAAAGGAATGGAAAATAAAACAAAAGATATTATAATGCCTCTATATCGTTCCATGGTGAGACCGCACCTTGAATATTGTGTGCAATTCTGGTCGCCATATCTTAAAAAGGATATAGCAATTTTAGAAAAGGTTCAGAGAAGAGCCACCAAAATGGTAAAGGGGATGGAAGGCTACTCCTATGAAGAAAGGCTAAAAAGGTTGGGGCTCTTTAACCTGGAAAAGAGACGGCTGAGGGGAGATATGATAGAAGTCTATAAATTAATGAACGGAGTGGAACGGGTAAACGTAGATCGATTGTTTACCTTATCAGAATATAGAAAGACTAGGGGACATGCAATGAAGCTACAGGGTAAACTATTTAAGACTAATAAAAGAAAATATTTTTTCACTCAACGTGTAATCAAACTCTGGAATTTGTTACCGGAGGATGTAGTAAAGGCTGTTAGTGTAGCTGGGTTTAAAAAAGGTTTGGACAAGTTCCTGGAGGAAAGGTCCATAAACCATTATTAAGAAGGGACCCAGGATATCAATGCTTGAACCAATACAAGCATTGTGGAACCTGTGTCCCTTGGGGAAACTGCTAGGTACGTATGACCTAGATTGGCCACTGTTGGAAACAGAATACTGGGCTTGATGGACCTTGGTCTGACCCAGTATGGCATATCTTATGTTCTTATGTTCTTAAGCCAACTAGTGGTTTTAAAAAATATACCAAGTGTGAAGCTACCATATCATTCACTTATAAACATGACTGGTGTCTAAAATGTTTGAGCTCTGAACATCAACCCAGTTCTTGTCCTTTGTGCCATCTAATGACAATGAGAGGCCTAAAGAACCAATCCAGACAGTACGAATCATTGTTCACCTCAGATTCGATTTCAGTGGCTTCCACTTTATCAAGAGTATCAATTTCCTCTCATGAGTCTCAGGTTTCTTCAAAGTCCAAACATAAAAGTAAGTCAAAGACTTTGGCCACCCCCAACTTATTGGCATCGTCATCGAAGACCAATACTGAGACAAGAGAGAAGTCCCAGCATGAGCATTGTGACTTCCCTAGGGATGCTTCCGATGCAGACCAGTCAGCCAAACAACCCCAGTGGGAGGATCTGTCCTCTAAAGCACAGGAGGGGCTCTGGGACACTCCCAAGGAATCGACCTCTGGAGAGCTACTGGTTCCATGTTCTGGAATGCTGACTCAAAGCTCCGTGGGTGATTCCACCCAGACATCAACCATCTCCCTAGACCAGTGCATGCTGGCTCTCAAGAGGAGTTTGGCCACACTCCTGGCAGCCTCAGTGCCGATGACATTGAGAGCTCCAGGATTGCAGGCTTCAGTACCGGGTCTACAGCTAAGTGTATCGGCCCCAGTGCTGGCCCTGAAATCGACAGCATCGGATCACCTGAGGCTGATACCTTCATTGGAACCGACCCTCGGTACCCAACAGACTCAAATTGCCATAGCTCTTGATTCTGATACCTCCAAGCATCGACCCTTGACGTCCATGAAGCATCGAGGTCAAACCCAAGACTACCAATACTTCCACTTCTTACCAGACTCTGATTCCATTTCTTCAGAATCTGACGAGGAATCACTCAATTCCTGAGAACTTCCAGACATCCCTTTAGACCCTTTGCCATCTCAGGAACAGTGTTGGTCCCCACCAGAAGATATGCCCTTTCAGGACTTAAGACGTAACATGGCATCAGCGCTTGCCATCACAGTAGCCTCAGAAAAAGAATCAAGGGCAGAGGAATTGGAGATACTCCAATACCCTCCCACACCCAAGGAGGCGGCTACATTACTGGTGCACCACTCAATGGTGGTGTAATTGGCGATGCATCGAATAAAGAGCTCAAAAAATTATTCTTCCATGCCTCCTGGCAGAGTCTTGAAGACACTCGATGCCTTTGGGCGTCATTTCTTCCAGGCATGCATGCTGGCCTCCAGAATAAACTTGAACACACAACAGGCGAGGGCCAGTAAAAGGTCACAGGTGCTAATTTTATTCAAAAATACCTCTATGCGTTTCAGCAGTATGCCTTCCTCGGAGGGTACGCATCTTAAAAGCATAAAATATATATGTTTAAGTAAAACGTTCATCCGCTATAGGCGGAATTGTTCGGATGTGCGGGATTTCAAGGAGAAATCTAGGTTGCTGGCTCAGGGTTTTCTCTCCCGGGGATATCCTGGAAAGGTGGTGGGGGATGCTTATAAGCGGGCATTATTTAATAATCGGTCCTTACTGCTGTCCCCCAAGGCTCATCGGGTTGACAGCGATGGTGATGTGGTCAACTTTATTTCCAAGTATTCCCCGCTGAGTTTTGGCGTCCAGCGCGCTGTCCGCAAACATTTGGCGGTGGTGCGCACAGTCCCCGGGCTGGAAAACCAAGGGGTCAGGTGTGTTTGGCAGCGGCAGCGTAACATCCGCGAGTTATTGATGTCTGCGGGAGAGCGGCGCGAGTTGGTAGGTGGACTCTTGGCATGTGGGCATTGTGCAGTGTGTGAGGTTTCATGTGCGATTGGATTTTTTGATTATCATGGGGTTCGTTATAAATTGTGCAATGTTACTTCGTGTGATTCAGCCTTTGTTGTCTATGCCATCCGCTGTCCGTGCCAGCTTCTTTATATTGGTAGCACCTGCCGGCCTTTTCGTAAGAGATTGTTGGAGCACAAGAGCAGGCTCCGGTGTGCAGTTCGGGAGGCGCCTCTTGTATCCCATTTTGCTGAGTTGCACCATACGTTTTCTGAGGTGGCGTGCTTTTGTATAGAGCAGGTTTCTCATGGGCGTAATGGGAAGAGTAGGGAGCAAACTCTTTTAGTGTGTGAGCAGAGCTGGATTTTTCGGCTCAACACTGTAGCCCCGGATGGCTTGAATCTCCGAATTGATTGGTCTTTGATCTGTGTTGGGTATTTGGTCTGCGTGGTGGCTGAATGTTTTTTTTTAGATTAGTTGATGTATGGTTGGGTCTGACGTCAATGGGTTCCCTTTAAATTGCAATGAGTGTATGGAGTGCGCATGGGCGGCGTTTTTCTGCTCGGCGCGGTTGAAGGTTAGCTGGCAGGTAGGCATTTCTAGTTGTGGTCTTTTAATTTCTCTAAATCGGTTTTAGATGTGTTTTGCAGTACAATAAAGATTATGTGTAACTTGGATGTATGTTTATGTTTTTATAGATTCCCCTGAAGCAGCGGGTAGTCCCGCGAAACGTTTGAATGGGCTCTTTCGTGTGATAACGTCGGGGAAGTGGTTGGCGTGTTCTGTTTTCCCTACCTGGCTGTTAAGTTAAGTACTGTCATTGTTTCTACTGAAGAAGCTAGGTATGGGTTTCGCCAGCCACCGGCCACCGGGTCATTGATGTTATCGGGCCTGATATTGGTGCAGACTGCCTGATCTTGGGTTGGGCTGTTTTCTCACCGTATGCCCTTGTATGCTGAGACTCGGTGGGCCTTTGTGATTTTCAAGTGATAAGCAAGTGATAAGCAGCGGAAACACATGGGTGTATGATGGAGTGATTTTTTGGTTTTATGATAGTTTTTCACTCTGAGAATTTGACCAATTACATTTGGATTATACCCACAGGTGGCATCTCATAACATCAGAGCAGTGGACACTCTAGGTTGTCCAAAGGGGTTATCAGCTTCACTTCAGAATCTTACCTTCCTCACCAGCTTCACAAGGGATTATCCCACCCAAGCCCTTCAAAGCACTCTCTTAAAAGAAGAGGTGATCACCTCAGGATGCCATAGAAAGAATTCCTCCTCCTCAAGAAAGGATGGGCTTCTACGCTCCATATTTTCTCATTCCAAAGAAAACAGGAGGTTTCAGGCCCATCTTGGATCTCAGAAACCTAAACAAGTTCATGGTCTGAGAAAAATTCAAAATGATTTCTCTAGGAACTCTTCTTCCATACCTCCAGAGACTCGATTGGCTGTTCTCTAGACCTAAAAGAGGTGTTCACACATTTACTAATCCATCCCTTGCAAAGACAGTAGCTGCGCTTCTTGTTTCAGGGAAACCATTATCATTACTGAGTTCTCCCCTTGTGTCTAGCTCTGCACCAAGAGTCTGCACAAAATGCATGGTAGTGCTCACTGCCTAGCTATGCACTTTGAGGGTATTTGACTGGCTGATCAGGGGAGACTCACCTCAGGAGGTAAGACTCTCTTCATCGCACCATCACGGTGCTGCAATATCTGGGATTTGTCATAAACTTACCAAAGTCTCACCTCGCACCAACCCAACAACTGGAGTTCATTGGAGCACTATTAGACACTCAACAGGCCCAAGCTTTCCTCCCACAGGTTTGCTGTGCCCGCTTCATTGAGCTTGCCAAAGGGGTACAATAGTAAAGCTGAGTTACAGCTCGAGAGATGCTATGACTATTAGGACACATGACCTCCACAGTCCATGTTGTCCCCTATGCTCAATTACACATGCGACAAGTGCAAAGGGCTCTTTCTTATCATTGAATACAGGCAAAGGGGCATCTCAGAGACAAGATCTGCATCATCCCTCAACTGATCAAGTCCCTTCAGTGGTGGTGTTCCCCACAAAACCTATTTGTCGGGGCACCTTTTCAGATGCCTCAACCTTGATACACCCTGACAACGGATGCTTCCAAGATGGGTTGGGGACACATCTAAACAACTAATTACATAGAGACTGTGGACACCAAAGAAATCTTCCCTGCAGATCAACTTGCTAGAACTGACAAATATTCTTAGGGTTTTTCAACCCCAACTTTCAAGGAAACCTGTTCCACTCAGGAT
Organism: Ichthyophis bannanicus; assembly: GCA_033557465.1. Classification (NCBI taxonomy): domain Eukaryota; kingdom Metazoa; phylum Chordata; class Amphibia; order Gymnophiona; family Ichthyophiidae; genus Ichthyophis; species Ichthyophis bannanicus. The sequence continues at coordinate 606,263,324 of CM066031.1, read as the reverse complement.
GGACAACCAAGTTGCCATGTTCTGTGTGAACGAACGGGGTCCCGTCCCTTTTGCGAGGAAGTAATTCACCTATGGTCCTTTGCCATCTCACACAACATTCACCTCCAAGCGATGTACCTCCTAGGCAAACTCAGTGTCCTTGCGGACAAGCTAAGCTGTATCCTTCATCCACACAAATGGGCCTTGCAACAGGAGATGGCTACTTGGCTCTTCCTGACATGGGGAGCCCCACTCATAGATCTTTTTGACACTCTGCAAAACATATAGCTTCTATGCTTCTGCTCCAGGGTTCCATCACTGCACAGACAGGCCTCGGATGCTTTCCTTCTCCACTGGGGACAGGGACTGCTCTACGCATCCTCTCCCATCCTCTTGATACCCAAGATGCTGTTCAAACTACAGGCCAACAGGGGCTCAATGATTCTCATAGCCCCCTTGTGGCCCCATCAACTGTTGTTTCTTCTGTTTCTTTGTCTTGCGCAGATTCAGCCACCCATCCTGGGATGTGCACCCATCCTTCTCTCTCAGGACCATGGGACGCTCCTCCATCCCAATTTTCAGTCACTATGCCTGAACAGCATGTCTGCTGAAACTAGTGCTCACTGACCTCAACCTACCACAGGCGGTCAAGGATGTCCTTCTAGCATCTCGTAAGGATTCTACCAGGCCTTCAAATGGCATAGGTTTGCCCTCTGGTGCTCCTCAAAGACATTGGCCCCTTTTCTTGCCTAAAGGAGTCACTTCTAAAATATCTCCTCCACGTATCCTTGACAGGTCTGAAAACTAACTCATTGAGAGTTCACTTTAGTGCCATAGCAGTCTCTCACAGACCAGTAGGTGGGCAGCCTATCTCCTCATGCCCCTTAGTAGCACGCTTCATGTGAGGTCTCCTGTTGTCCAAGCCACCCATTAAGCCACTTCAGTTGGCCTGGGATCTGAATGTGTTTCTGGCACAGCTTCTAAAGCCACCTTTTGAACATTCAGCCACCACTTCACTGAAGTTTCTATCTTCGAAGGTCATCTTCCTTATTGTCTTCACTTCAGCTTGCTGCATCTGTGAGCTGCAAGCTCTAGTAGCGGATCCCCCCTCTATTTGGTTCCACCATGACAGGGTGGTTCTCCATACCCATCCATACCTCCTCCCGAAGGTGGTTTCCTCTTTCCATCTAAACCAGTCGGTAATCCTCCCGATTTTCTTCCCTAGACCACATGCGTCTCAGGCTGAAACAGCGCTACATACCTTAGACTGCAAGTGAGCACTGGATTACTACTTGGATAGAACTAAGTATCACAGAGGATCCTTGCAATTATTCATCTCCTTTGATCCTAGTCACCTTGGTTTACTGGAGACGAAACCTACTCTATCCAGATGGATAGCATATTGCATTTCTTTCGCTTATGCACAAGAAGGCTCTCTTTGGTGGGTCATGTCACTTCTCATAATGTGCGGGCTATGGCAACCTCCATAGCCAATCTGTATTCAGTATCCATTGCGGAGATCTGTCGGACAGCTACCTGGTCCTCCATCATACCTTTGTGGCGCACTACTGTCTGGCCAGAAACTTCCATCAAGACGCTGTCTTTGGCAAAGCTGTACTCCAGCACTCTTTGGGACTTACACTCAACTCCTACCCTCTGTCCCGGACTTCTACAATATAGCAGAATAACATTGGTGGAGTATCACCTTCTGAAATCGAGTCCAATTGCACATAACTTGTCCAGCCTCTTCGGCTACAAACCTTTTCCCTCAAGGATCACACTGCTCTCCCACCCATACCAGTCTGGTACCAGGAAGCTAGTGAGTCTCATATCTGAAGACTGAATTCCTGCTTTTTCCTGGAGATAGCATAGTTACTCACCTATAACAGGTGTTCTCCAGGGACAGCAGTAATCAGTCTTCACAACCCGCCCTCATCCCCTAGGAGTTGTAGGGTTCTTTTATTTTACTCTTCTTCTCAGCTACAAACCAACTGAAGAGAGGAGTTGGTAAAGCGGGAAGGCAGGCATGCAGGTGCAGTGGAGTACTCCCAAAGACTTTCCTATTGGACGCTGGGAAATGTTCTCACGCGGGCTCTGTTGATGGCGTCCACCCATATGTGAAGACTGATTCCTGCTGTTCCCGGAGATCATCTGTCACAGGTGCGTAACTATGCTTTCTGTTTTAACACTGGGAAGCAGTTACCATGGCCCTTTACTAGCTTATTAGCATATGCTGAAATGCGCATTAATTGTTAGCACAGTTTATTAAACATGCCCAAAGATATCTAAATTGCCGAGAGAGAAAATGCTATAAATTGATTTAAGATGGTACTGATTCTTAAAATAAAACATGTAGCAAATTAGTGTCATAACTAATTCAAAGAACTAGCTTACCTATTATGCTTTGTCTTTTTATGTACATTATTATATGTTGCTGCCCAGATATTTTAAACCTCTTTGATGGTTCTTGAACCGAATGGCGGTATATCAAATTTTGTAAATAAATGAATAAATGGTTCATGAGTAATAAACATCTGGACATTTTGCAAGATATTTGTAAATGTTCTTGCAGGCACTATTTTAGGTATTTTTTTTTTAGACTTATGGTAACAACTTTTAGAATCGGAAACTGAAAAAATATTGCTTAGTTATTCTATTGTCAAATTCATGCCCAATTAAAAGTTTATTTTCAATAACTCTATAGTTATTTTATTTTACATTTTGTTTATTTTAGTGATATCAAGTAATTATCAGACCTGTTTGGGACTTCTAATGCATTATCCACCCATTGAAGATGTACATGCACTGATCCTTAAAGCTCTTTTCCTTCGAAATCCAAAGGTAAATATTAAATGTTAAAAAGTTTTTATTGTATAAAACAAAGCTACTTCTATAAGGATAAAATGTCCAAAAAACTGAAATGACAACCATTGATTGACGTGAACATAACATTTTTGGACCACATGGAGAGATTTTGTCTGGAGGCTGTCGCATGCTTCCTAACTAACTAGAGAATGCACCATTAATCACAAAAGTGGAGAAAACACTGTCATGGCTGGGAAATTAATCTCTAGTGTCTGAAATGAAAGCATTCAATAGGATTGTTAAGTCTCTAGCACCAGTTCTTAAAGGTAAAATCACATGAACAGAGATATTTGCAACTGTAAATAAAAATTCTACCCCACTTTCTGTTTTGGGGAAAAAAGTTTTGCATATTAGAAAAGTGAAGATTTTGACTTGGTACAGTCCAGTTCGCTCTGAATTAATTTAGGCCAAATTTATAAATCTGAGACTATATAGTATAGGCAAGCGACCATATAATTACCATAAGTATAAAAAGCAAACCCAGCTAAGAAGGAAGCACAGTCCAGTGAATCACAGTGCAAATCATAATAAATTCTGAGGTGTGTATAGAAATTATCAGGGCAATATTTAAATGGAGTGGAAGAGTGGCCTAGTGGTTAGAGCAACTGCCTAGTACCCAGAAGATCAAGGGTTCGATTTCCACTGGCACTCCTTGTGACCTTGGGCAAGTCAATTTACCCTCCATTGCCTCGGAAGAAAAGGCTGGCAATCTACTTTCCAGTGATACATTGCCAAGAAAACCCAGAGGTAGCTGGGTCGCTATGAGTCAACACTGACTTGATGGCACTAAAAAAAAAAATAAATTAAATGCCAGCTGTGGCATGTAGAAAAAATCTTGGATATTCTGTGCCGGTATCTGGATAGTGACTGGTGCCAATTATTCAGATTCTGTGCTAGCAGCTGGCAGTATCCTTATAGTGGTGATTTTTAACCCGTTGTCCATGAAATCTATTCAGATAGGTTAGGATAACTTTTATGCTGTCCTGAACTATGCAGATAGTTATCCAAATAGCGGCACTGAAAGTTGCTGTTATCCAGATGATTTCCCACTCTGTCCCAATTCCACCCCCAAACTGGGCAGCACTATCCAGATAAATCCTTTAAAATATTGGGCTGTATCTTTATATCTCCAGGAACATGCAGGAATGTAGTCTTCACATATGGGTATCGTCGGTACCGATGGAGCCTGCACGCGAACGCGCCCAGCGTCCAATAGGAAAGCTTTTGGGAGCATCCCACAGTGCCTTTGTGCTGCCTTCCCACCTTTCCCAACTGTCCCTCTCCAGTTCTTTGTTTTCCGCGGAGCCGACAGGTCACACATCCTGTCACCACAGAAAAAAATCCCTTCTATTCTTTTTTGTGGTCGCGTTTGCCTTCCCGCGACGCTACACCGGTACCGCCGGTTCTTCTTTCTTTTCTTCTTTAAAATAAAAAAAAATGTCTTCTGAAGTCTTTCCAGTAATTTTCTCTCAGGTGCCACGTGCCATTTTGGGCACTAGGCCCAACTTTTTCCTTCAAAAAGGAAAAAGCCGCTTCGGGTTTTAAAAAGTGTTTTAAGTGTGGCAGTAGCATCTCCGTCACCGACACGCATGAGTGGTGCCTCAAATGTTTAGGTCCTGACCACTCTATTTCTGAGTGTGTTGCCTGTGGGATGATGTTGAAAAGGGGCCGGCAAAACCGAGCTGCTAAACTTAGCACCCTTTTTCCCTCTGATGCAGCTTCCGTGGCATCGACGTCTTCCAGGGCTTCGTCTTCCTCGCATGGATCTCATGTAACTAAACATAAATCTAGCCGATTCTCAAAGGGTAGATCTCCTTCTAGACATCGAGATGCCTCTGTCGTTGCCCTTGAGGGACTTTCACTGGCAAAAATGCCCCGGCAGGAGGCTTTGGCTTCCAAAGCACTAACGGGGCTCCAGGATGTTCTCGAGGCTTCAACCTCGGCAGAACTACTGGTGCCATGCTCTGGGGTACCGGCCGCTTCATCCGGTACCGATACCCAAGCATCGGCAGCATCAATAGACCAGAGATTCTTGGCTATTGAACGCAGTCTGGTGGCTCTTCTCATGGCCTCAATGCCCCTGAAACCTCTTCAGACAATTCAACCGGTGCCGGCACCGACTGCATCGACATCGGCAGGTATTCTACCAGGACCAAGTCATGCGTGTCTATCCGGCATCGATAAGTCGGTACCGGACCACTCCGATGCCGACTTCAATCGGTACCGATACCGTGCCTTGCACGATTACCTGGATCGGAGATACTTTGAATCCTCGGATGAGTCTGAAGACTCTGAAAGCTCTGCCAATACCAGAGTACTTCTTCCTGAGGATTCCTCTTCTCCTCAGCATAGGATGTCTCCACCAGAGGATATATCCTTTCAGGATTTTATCCGAGATGTGGCCCAAGGTCTTTCCATCACAGTGGCTCCTGAAAAAGAGCCTAGGGCAAAGGAATTAGAAATCCTGCAAAGCTCCCAAGGAGTCAGCTTCCTTACCTATTCATGAGATCTTGCATGATCTCATGTTAAGAATGTGGGAAACACCTCTAACCACATCTCCTCACTCTCGAAGACTCGACACCATGTATCGAGTTCCTCCTTGTCCTGGGTATCAGAAGACTCAATTACCACACCATTCCATGGTGGTGGAATCAGCTATGAGAAGGATAAAGAGTGAAAAAAGGCATGCATCTAATCCTCCAGGACGTGAGTGTAGGACTCTTGATGCCTTTGGATGTCGAACCTTCCAGTCTTCCATGCTTTCTGCTAGGATCAGTTCCTATATCTTATATATGGGAATGTTCCTTAATGAGGTCACAGGAGATTTAGAGCTTATGAGCCCTCTCCTTCATGATGATAAGAGGCAAGATTACCTCGCCCTTGACAAACATGCCCAGGATGTTTCCAAGTTTGTGATTCGTGCAGCCTTTGACTGCTTTGAGTGCATAAGCAGAACCTCTGCCATTGCCATAGGTGCACGTAGGATTGCCTGGCTCCAGGCATCTGACTTGGAAATTTGTGTACAGGATAAACTAGGGAATATTCCTTGCGCAGGAGAGAATCTCTTTGGCAAGAATTGGCAGGAAAAAGCTAATGAGATAGATGCTGACAATATTACTTTGGATAGATTGTCTACATATACAGCTGATCCTGCGAGGAAAAAATCCTATAAGAAACCATTCTTCAGTAAGAAGAAGTTTTATCCCTACTATACCCAGCAGGGGCATCGTTTAGGTCAGTCTGCCCAAAAGGGACAGCAGCAACAACCTAGACAAAGAAAGACAAAAGCAGCTAAGCCTCAACCGGCTCAGCAGACTCAGCCTCCACAGGGGCTTTGACTTCTATCTAGAGAACTTTGCCTTCCTGGACGGTTCTGGGACCTGAACGGCCCTGAACCCTCCACCATCCCAGGAAGGTTATGTCATTTTGCCCCCACATGGGGTCAGATAACAGCAGAAAATTGGACTCTGTCTATTGTAAGAGAGGGGTACAAGCTTCATTTCCTCAGCATGCCCCCTCCTACAATGGTAAGACAGTTCAATTCTCAGACCTCTCTCAACGACCAGTTAGGTCAAGAGGTCACTGTGCTCCTTGCTGAAGGGGCAATAGAAGAGGTACCCATTCCCCAACGGGATACAGGGTTTTACTCCCCCTATTTCCTTATTCCAAAGAAAACAGGAGGACACAGACCCATTTACACCTCAGAGAATTGAACAAATTCCTGTTCAAAGAGAAGTTCAAAATGATTTTCTGGGAACTCTGCTGCCATACCTTCAGAGTCAGGATTGGCTTTGTTCTCTAGATCTCAAGGATGCGTACACTCATGTTCTCATCCATCCAGCTCACTGAAAGTTCCTTCGCTTTCTGTTTCAAGGGAAGCACTACCAATACAGGGTTCTTCCCTTTGGCCTGGCCTCTGCACCAAGGGTGTTCACAAAATGCATGGCTGTGGTGGCAGCATTTTTCCGCACCCTGGGAGTATTCGTCTTCCCTTACTTAGACGACTGGCTCATTCAAGCCCCTTCAGAGCCAGAGGCCAGGGTTGCCCTCTCTCGCACAATGCGCATCCTTCAGTATTTGGGACTTGTCATAAACTTCCCAAAATCCAACCTTGCTCCCATTCAGTCCCTAGAGTTTATAGGAGCTCTGCTGGATACCAGACAGACAAGGGCCTACCTTCCACAGCCCCGCTGCCTTCACATTGTGCAGTTAGCTTCCCAAGCAGTGCTAAAACCTCACCTCACTGCTCGGGAAATGTTACAGTTGCTAGGCCACATGGCATCCACCGTGCATGTGGTTCCTTATTCTCGCCTCCATATGAGGGCAGCCTAGTGGACTTTATCCACTCAGTGGACTCAGGCATCAGGTTGCCTGTCAGACAAAATAGCAAACTCAGATCGCCTTATTTTGTCCCTCCAATGGTGGCAATCACCCCAAAACCTTTTGGTGGGGTCTCCCTTTCAGCAACCCCCACCCCAGGCCACTCTAACAACAGATGCTTCACAGGTGGGTTGGGGAGCCCACCTGCAAGGCCTCTCTACCCAGGGTACCTGGACTCCACAGGAGGCCTTTTTACACATCAATCTCCTAGAACTCAGAGCAATTTTCCTTGCTCTTCGAGTATTCCACACCCAGCTCAGCTACAAGACAGTCCTAGTTCAAACGGACAATCAGGTAGCCATGTTCTACGTGAACAAGCAGGGCGGAACAGGCTATCTGTCCTTTTGCAACGAAGCTTTGCGACTATGGGCTCTCGCCAGAGAGCATCAGATTCATCTCCTTGCGGTTTATCTTCCAGGCATTCAAAACTCTTGGGCAGACAGACTCAGTCGAGTTCTGCTTCCACATGAATGGTCTCTCCATGCAGACCAGGTGGCCAAACCTTTTCAAATTTGGGGAACTCCGGACATAGACCTCTTTGCAAGTCTGCTGAATGCCAAACTTCCCCGGTTCTGTTCCAGAATTCCAGCTCAGGGTTGTCAGGCCAGGGATGCTTTCCTCCTCCATTGGGGTCAGGTCTTCCTGTATGCCTTTCCACCCATTCCCCTAATTCCCAAAATCCTGTTCAAGCTTCAGAGAGACAGAGGTCATATGATCCCCATAGCTCCACGTTGGCCACGGCAAATGTGGTACCCTCTGCTCCTACATCTCTCTCAAGCTCCACCTCTGGAGTTAGGATCTGCTCCAAATCTCCTTTCTCAAGAGGACGGGATGCTGTGGCATCCCAATCCCCAGTCTATGCATCTCAGAGCCTGGTTGCTGAAAGCCTAGAACTTCACGGTCTTAACCTTTCCCAGCAGGTAAAGGATATCCTTTATGCTTCCAGGAAACCTTTCACAAGACGCTCCTATGCATTTAAGTGGAAAAGGTTTACCATATGGTGCTCGCAGAAGGGTCTTAACCCTCTTGCGATACCTCTGGAATCATTACTGGAGTATCTCCTTCATTTATCAAATGCAGGGCTTAAGACCAATTCAGTGAGAGTTCATTTGAGTGCTATTGCAGCTTCTTTCAAGCCTCTAAATGGACAATCTATTTCCTCTCATCCTCTCATAGCGAGATTTATGAGAGGCCTTCTTTTAACTAAGCCTCCCATTAAGCCACCACCGGTGGTATGGGACTTAAATCTGGTTCTTGGGCAGCTCATGAAACCGCCTTTTGAACCATTAACCACTACCTCTTTGAAATTCCTTTCCTGGAAGGTCATCTTTCTTATTGCAATCACATAAGCACGCCGCATCAGTGAATTGCAAGCGTTGGTGGCTGATCCTCCTTATACAAGGTTCCATCATGATAAGGTAGTCCTTAGGACTCATTCACACTTTATGCCAAAGGTGGTGTCACCTTTTCATTTAAACCAAGCGGTTTACCTTCCTGTATTCTTTCCAAGACCTCACGCCTCAAATGCAGAAAGGAATCTTCATACTTTGGACTGCAAAAGAGCTTTGGCCTTTTACTTGCAAAGGACACAGCAACATAGAAAGTCCTCTCAACTCTTTGTTGCTTTTGATACTAGTCATTTGGGATTTCCAGTCTCCAAAAGAACACTGTCCAGCTGGATTGCACAGTGTATATCTTTTGCCTATGAGAGTATAAACCTTCCTCTTGAAGGCCATGTCACAGCTCACAATGTGAGAGCCATGGCAGCCTCTATGGCTCATCTTCACTCTGTGCCTATCGATGACATCTGTCGAGCAGCTACTTGGGCTTCGGTTCATACCTTCACAGCTCATTACTGCTTAGAAAAGGACTCACGCCGGGATGCCTTGTTTGGTCAGGCTGTTCTTCAACACCTGTTCCATACTTAATCAACTCCTACCCACCATCCCTGGTAGGATGCCATAGATCCATGGGGGGAAGTGGAGCCTTTTCACAAAGGCACACAACTTCTGGGGACTATGTGAAGACTACATTCCTGCTTGTTCCTGGAGATAGCATAGTTACTCACCTGTAACAGGTGATCTCCGGGAACAGCAGGAATTGAGTCTTCACAACCCACCCACCTCCCCTAGGAGTTGTATCTCTCTATCTCTCTCTCTTTGTCTCTTTCCCTCTCTCTTTGTCTCAGCTTTAAACTCAACTGGAGAGGGACAGTTGGGAAAGGCGGGAAGGCAGCACGCAGGCGCTGTGGGATGCTCCCAAAAGCTTTCCTATTGGACGCTAGGGAGCGTTCCCACGCAGGCTCCGTCGGTACCGACGATACCCATATGTGAAGACTAAATTCCTGCTGTTCCCGGAGATCACCTGTTACAGGTGAGTAACTATGCTTTCTATATTGAGCATGGCATTTTGGTATTTCTCTTCCTCAGTTTATCCAGCCATATCTGGATAAAAACATTGATGCTCTTTCTTCCTTTTCCCTTTTGGAATATTTGATGCAATTCAGGTGCTTGAAATATCTTTTCAAACCATTACATATTGATATGTATTTTCTGCCATTAGAAAAGTGTCATATAGGATTTCTTTTCTATAATTAGGGCTTCTGATTTAGAATTTTAGGGGTTTAATTTGTGAAGAAATTGGGTACTTTCCTAGGATCAGAAAAATACAGGTTTCTCTGTCTATTTGTATTATGAAAAGAAAATTGTGGGGTTTTTTAGGTGGATTCCATTCAATGACACAAAACAAGATTTTCTAGCATTGGCCACTTATTCTAGCCCCCCCCCCCTTGCATCAGCACCCCATTCTCCCAGCTCCAGCATCAGCCCCCTTATTCTAACTCCTGCAAGAGCAACAATCCCCATCTCTTAACCCCTGCATCAGCAACAGCATCAGCCCTCTTTTCTCAGCCACCTTCTACTAGACCCTGTGTCATTCCCCCCATCTCTTAGCTCCAGTGTCAACAAGAGCACCAACTCCTCCTCCTAGTACTTTTGTCAATCCCCTTTCTCCTAGCCCTAGCATCAGCTCCCCTTCTGCTATCCCTTGCATAATTCTCCCTTCTCCTAGTCTGTGCATCAGTAACAGAATCAGCCCCCCTTCTCTCAGCCACGGCAACATCAGATACCCGCACCCCCATACACCTGCTACAGCAGTGGAAGCTTGTGCTTTTTGTTCCCACCACACACTGTTTCTTCATCCAGCTCTGCAGTGGGCATTGCAGGAGGATTTGAAACATGAGAACTGGAAATGCTCTTTTTCACATTTTATTATTTTTATTTTTTATTTTATATTTATAAATTTTTACAAAATATCAAGCAACACTGCTTGTACAGCAAAGATACAAACTTGCACAAAAAAGAATATAAGAAGCAAAATAGGAAACAAATTAACAAGAGTATGAATAGTCCTCAATAATGGAGGGGAGCAACAAAAATAAAGGATAGTGAGGGCAGGAGACCTCCCAGTACTCACAAGGTAACAATACTACCCACAAGAAGAGGACGGCAGAGGCCCAAGAACATCTTACAAACAGATGAGGAACCACTCAGGAAGGAGAAGATGTAACAATATGAGTGCTAATGAAAGAGGACAAATCTTCAGGCTGAAAGAAAACATACGTATGTAATTGGAAAACAACGATACATTTACAAGGAAATCTCAATATAAAGGATGCCTCCATCTGAATCATCCCAGGACGCAAAAGTAAAAAAGCTTTGTCTTTTCTGAGTTTCTCTGGAAACATCATTGAACATTGATATTTTTTTACCTATAAACAAATTAGCTCTCTTTTTATAGTATAACTTGAGAATCCACTCTCTATCTGATGACAAGGCAAATGATACTAACATAGTGGAGACAGGCAGTTCATCTTCCTTAGGTGATTGTAGAAGAGCTGAGACATTAAGAAAATCCATTTCTAAAGTCCCAACTGCCATCTTCCCGTCTTTCCTGCCCACTGGCAAAAAGTAGGCTTTCAAAATAGGAGGAAACAAGTCAGATGGAACCAAAAGAGACTCCTGAAGATATTTCTTTAACAAATCCAGAGGAGGTACCGCAGGAACCATCGGAAAATTCAATAAACGTATATTGGTAGATCTGGTAGCAATCTCCAATGCCTCTAGCTTTGCTCTTACGGCCATATTGTCTTTAACCAAGGATAAGGATAAGTCAGAAACTTGAGTAAGCTTCTGCTCAGAAACATCCATTTTCCCCTTTATCTCCACAAACTCAGTAACGTGGTTAGAGACCGTTTCCTCAAGCTTACATATCCTAGAAGAGGAAAAGGACAACTGCTGAGTTAGTACCTGTGAAAGTTGTGTTATCGCCTCCCATATGCTATCCAAAGTCACTGAGGCAGGGCGCGATAATGTAAAGACGAAGGAGGATTCAGGTGTGACAACCTCGGAGAAAATCTTCCTTCCACTAGCACCACTCAGACCCCGAGCGGAATCAGCTACCTCTGTAACTTTTGCCGAGTCTGCAGCCACACTTCCAATCAACTGCCCACCGGAGATCTCCGCAAGTAATCCCCACTCCAGACTCTCAGTTCCGCTTGCTGGAGAAGTCACCAGAAGACCCAGAAGAACAGGAAGAGCACGCTCATCGGGTGGGAGAGAGACATCAAAGACGGAAGACGCCACAAGCTCCTCAGCTGGCGCAACCAAGCCTGCTCGAATCTCCCCAACTTGGTTCTCGGTGAGCCGTACGAACCTGTCCATAGGCCTCACACTGGCAGGCACAGGCTCCGCGGGGAAAGCGCTCAGCTTGCCTTTACATTTAGGCATAATGGCTCCACTTCACTCTGCCGCCATCTTGAGATTAGCCACTCCCCTCTCTCACATTTTAAATCTTTCTAGTGCTAGCAGCAGAGCCAGTAAAGAGTGAGTGGAGCAAAAGCACAAGCTTTTGCCTTTGCAAATGGAAACATCCACAGCAACTAGTTCTGATGATGTCACCTGGCTGTGACAACAGCTGCCAGGTGATGTTGTTCGAATGATTTTTCCAGGGTGGGGGGGGGTTCAGTTATAACTGTAAACCCCAAATTCTCCATCACATAGTAACATAGTAAGATAGTATATGTCGGCAGATAAAGACCAGAATGGTCCGTCTAGTTTGCCCAGCAAGGCGGCAAGAGCAGGTGCACTTATTGTTTGTTTATTGTTTACAGAACATTTGATATACCGCCCCCCATTACATCGGGGCGGTTTACAATAGGAATAAAACATTAGTAGGAAAAAGAAAAGAAATTACAACAAATCAGAGGAAAGGAGAGTTGGAGGGAAGGTATAAAGATGGAAAGGAGAGTAAGGATTAGAGATGTCATAGAGGGTCATGAAAGGCGGAGGAGAAAAAATGGGTTTTGAGGAGAGAACGGAATTTAGGGTAGGATTCTTCTAGGCGGAGGGCCGTGGGTAGTGAATTCCAGAGGGAGGGACCAAGATGGAAAAAAGCTGATTTGCGGGTGGAATGGAGGTGTGCACGGGAGGGGGCTGGAAGGTGGAGGCGGTTGACATGAATAGACCGAAGGCTGCGAGTAGGGACGTGGAAAGTGAGCAAATCAGAGAGGTATTGGGGCCTATGGAGGTAGATAGCACGGTGTACTAGAGTGAGTATTTTGAAGGGAATCCGGAACTGCAGTGGTAACCAGTGGAGATGTTGTAGCAGAGGGGTGATGTGGTCGCGTGGGGAGGCGTGCAGGATCATCCGGGCAGCTGTGTTCTGGATTAATTGTAGGCGATGTAACTGATACTGGGGAATACCGGCATAGATGGAATTACAGAAGTCTAGCCGGGTTATGACCAAGGAAAGAAGGAGGGTGGTGAGAGCTTGAGAAGACAGAAAAGGCCGGATTGCACGAATCTGCCTAAGGCAGAAAAAGGAGCGCTGGGAAACATGGGAAATGTGATCATGAAAAGTGAGAGTGCTATCGAGAACGACACCGAGATAACGGAGTTTACAGACCGTGGAAATAGGGGTGCCGGAAAAGGAAGGAGTAAGAGATGGAGCGGGAGAGCCGTGAGTGAACCAGATAGCTGCCGTTTTAGACACATTGAGAACCAAACAGAAGAGAGCCAGGAGGAAACTAAGGACAGACAGGTCTCAAGGGGAGTGATATCAGGCTGGGATGAGGAAGTATGATGCAGAAGAAAGATGTCGTCAGCGTAATAGTAACCTGAGATCCCCAGCTGTTGGACAAGTAAGGACAAGGGGGCCAGAAAGATGTTAAACAACAGGGGGGCCAAAATTGAACCTTGTGGGACGCCACAAGTGAGGGGGAAGTGGTCAGTGGTGGAAAGGGCAGAAGTTAACCGCAAATGAACGAGAGGATAAGAAAGAGTGAAACCAGCGATAGACAGCACCACGAATACCCGTATCCCGCAGGCGAGAAAGAAGAAGGGTGTGATCTACCAGGTCAAAAGCGGCGGAGAGATCGAGGGAAACAGCCAACGTGATGTTACCTTGGTCTTGGGAAGTGCGTATCTCATTCATGACTGCTGTGATGGTGGTTTCAACACTATACCCGGGGCGGAATCCGGATTGCCGAGGGTGCAGAAAGTGTGTGGAGTCCAGGTGGTGAGAGAGTTGTGAGAAGACTACCTTTTCTAGAAGTTTAGAGGCAAAAGGTAGGTTGGATACTGGACGAAAATTAGCGGGGACAGAGGAGTCTAAAGATGGATGCTTCAGGAGAGGGCGAACCAGGGCATGCTTCCATGGACTGGGGAAAGTACCACATGACAAACTGCTCCATGCAGCTTACCACATGACAAGCTCCATGCAGCTTACCCCTCCCCATGCATTTATAGTAACGTTTAGGGCTGTACCCACCACTCTGTGCAGGTCACCCCATTTGTTGAGATATAACAGATAGTTATATTTATTTTAATTTTATCCTGTCACGGGTAGAGTTTAATTATAACTGAAAAATTCTATATCTCCTTTTTCTTAGACAGAGTGTATTTTATGCAGCTCTGCTATTGTGATGTTTTGTTACCACAATTACACCCATTTTCATTTAGAGAGAAAAAACTCCCAATCAAATATAGTTATGCTTTGGGCCATACTGTTGTGAAGTTAGTAGGCAAAATCTCTGAAAAAGCTGATTTTATTCAAAATCAGTGGAAGTATCATATCAAAAATGATGGAAGAAAATGTTTGTAGTTATGGCATGCCAACAACCCCATGCCCCTGCCCCAACACCACCACTTTCCCTGGAACAATCAGAGAGCACTACACATTTTCTCCTTTCTCTGCTTAATTTCATAAATACATGTTCCCTGTTCATCAGCATGGTAACAGTGTGGCTCTGTGCGATAGCATTCATATGTGTCACACCATGAACATACAATATGCTGTTGTAAGGACATAGTCATGTCTTCACCCTGACTACATAATAGTTTGCATACTTTCGGATGTTTTATACATGCGGCAGTGCATGAACCCGCAGCTAATCTCTAAATGGTGAATTCATGTTTCTAAAATTTCTCATTAAATAACATTCTCACAGACAATATTCGGTCAGATACTGAGAAATAAACCAAAGGGTCCCAAATCACCAGATACCCCCAAGTTCCAGCAAATAGGAGCTTTTCTGCATTACTAGCAGAATGACTGCAGCAAACCCTGGAGGAATAACCTAGTGATTAAAGCAGCAGGATCCAGAAAAACTAGGGATCAAAAAGCGAAAATGCTAGACAAATACTTCTGTATTCATGAAAGAAAATCTTGGAGAAATACTACATACGACTGACAAATATACAAATGAGAATGGAGTAGATACCACGCCATTCCTGGAAGATGATGTTTTTGAACAGCTTGCAAAACTGAAAGTGAACAAGGCCGTGTGAACGGATGGGATTTATCCCTTGATAGTAAAAAAGATCAGAAAGGTTCTGACAGGGACTTTAAAGGATACATTTAATAGATCATTGGAGACAGGGAGGTTCCACAGGATTGGAGAAGGACATGATATCTCTTCACAAAAGTGGTAATAGGGAACAGGTGCCAAACTGTAAGTCAGCAAGCCTTACTTCGGTGGCAGAAAACGTAATGGAGGCATTACCTAAAGAAATCCAGTGAGTTCCATGATCTGAGGCAACATGGTTTTTCCAAAAAACAATCATGCCAAATGAATTTGATTAAGTTGTTTGATTGGGTGACCAGAGAACTAGATCAAGGGCATGCAATGGATATTGTCATCCTAGATTTCAGCAAAGCCTTTGATACTGATCCTCATAGGAGATGTATCAATAAAGTGAGCAGCCTGAGGATGAGTACCAAAGTGTTGAACTGGATCAGAAATTGATTGACTGACAGACAACAGAAGGTGGTATTAAACGGAATTCACTCAAAAGAAAGGAAGGTGAGTAGTAGAGTGCCCCAGCGATCAGTCCAATCTATTTGTGAGTGATATTACTGAAGGATTGAAGGGAAAGGTTTGTCTTTTTGCAGATGACACAAAGATTTGCAACAGAGTGGACTCCTCTGAGGTAATGGACAACATAAGGCAAGACTACTGCAAAGCCTGCAGTAAATAGGATTATGCAAAAACATTCTAAAATGGTTCACTTCATACTTGGAAAATAGAACGCAACAAGTCAAATGCGCACAAAAGAAATCATCACATTTCTCTGTCACGCAGGGAATACCACAAGGCTCAGCCCTATCATCAATGCTCTTTAATATTTACATCCAGCCCATATGTAACATCATCAAAAGTCACAAGCTCCAATATCACATTTACGCTGACGACATCATAGTGTATGTCCCAGTCAACCTACTAGCACTCAACATCACAACTATAACCAGATGCCCTGAAGATATGAACACCTGGTTCGCAGCCAATAATATGACGGTCAACTACGATAAAACTGAGGCAATGTTCGTCACCAGGAACACTACCTTCACTCCACCACAAACAAACCATCAGCATTTTAGATAAGCTTATAGTAGTTAAAAATGAGGTAAAATATCTGGGCATCGCAATGGACAGAGCACTAAACCTGAAATCCCACATCACAAAAACCGCAAACAAGGCCTATCAACGCTTAAGGATCATCAGAAAACTCAAGCCATTACTCTGCCAGGGTCACGTCCGCACAGTATGCCAAGCACTCATTACACCTCTGCTTGACTACGGAAGCTTGTTATAGCAAGGCCTCCCTCAACAAACCCTACACCCACTCCAAATGGTGCAAAACACTGCAGCACACATCATTACAGACACTCCAAGATCTGAACACATCACCCCAGTCTTACAGCAACTGCACTGGCTACCCATGATGGCCAGAGCAAAATTCAAAATAATCCTAATCATATTTAAAATCATCCACCAGCTCTCAGCAGAGGCACTCCAATACATCATAACGAAGGATACCTGCAACAGACCGAGAAGAACCAATAAAGACAACATGATCGGCACACCTGCAGGATTCCACAAGACTAAACAAACAACTTCAAAAAGAGCTCCCTCCTTACTAGCGCCCATACTCTGGAACTCCCTCCCAACAAGCCTGAGAGCATTAAATGACCTAATAGACTTCCAAAAGGACCTCAAAGCTTATCTCTTTATTGAAACTTATCAGCAGACAGAAAACAGTCCCCACCCAAACGGTAATGCATCTTACTACCGAGAATTCAATACTTACTCATCCCAAATAGGCATACAAGGTAATGACATAACACCAACTCAATACCCACTCACCCCAAACAAACATAATATAACGTTGTTAATTATCTCGTAGTGTCTAAATGTTACCCTTATGATAAATGTAACCCTCCAATTATACTGTCTAGATGTTAAGTTTCCCTATGTTAAATGTAACCCTCCAATTGTGATGTGACCTATTTATTTATTTGCATTCTCTTATATACCGCGCTATTCTGCATCAGTGCGGTTTACATTGAACAAACTGAAATTACATTGAACAGGGCATTATAACTTGGAGATAACTATTTTACAGGGAACATGGGCTATGGAGGGTTAAGTGGCTTGCCCAAGACCACAAGGAGCACCTGTGGGACTAGAAACCCCAGTCCTTCCGGCCCAAGGTTGCTGTCCTCTAGTGGGAGTTGAACCCCCGACCTTCCGGCCTGAAGTACCTTGCCCCAACCACTAGGCCACTCCTCCACTCCACTTTGATTGTAGGATAAGGTGGTATACAAATCTGTTTAAATAAATAAATCTACAAAACTGGAAGAAAATGGCCAAATGCTTAGAAGTTAAGATTTAATGCAAAGAAGAGCAGAGTCATGCATGTGGGATGTAGAAATCCAAATGAATTGTATGCGATAGGGGGTGAGAGGCTGGTGTGCACAGACCAGGAGAAGGACCTTGGAGTGATAGTATCTGAGGATCTCAGGGTGGCGAAACAATGTGAGAAGGTGGTAGCCAAAGCAAGAAGGATGCTGGGTTGCACACAGAGAGGAATTACCAGCAGAAGGGAGGTAGTCATTGGTGAGGGCTTACTTGGAGTATTATGTTCAGTTCTGGAGACCATGTCTCACAAAGGATATAAAAAGACTTGAAATGGTTCAGAAGAAGGTGACCAAAATGATTTATTTGGAGTCTGCACTAGAAGACACTTGAGAAGAGACTTGAAGACCTAAATATGTATTCCCTAGAGGAGAGGAGGGACAGGGGAGATATGATACAGATGTTTAAATACTTAAAGGGTATTAATGAACAAACAAATCTTTTTCAAAGAAGGGGAAGCTGCAAAACTAGAGGATATAAATGAAGCTGCAAGTAAGTAAGCTTAAAAGCAATGTCAGGAAATAGTTTTTCACTGTAAGGGTGGTGGATGCTTGGAATGCCCTCCCAATGGAGATGCTAGGGGCAAATAGAGGGGGTGACCTGCATGGAGCGGTGGGTACAACCACTCTAGCCATCATACTGGGCAGACTAGATGGACCCTACTAGTCTTTATCTGCCGCATTATACTGTATTACTATGTACACCTAGATATAACACAAGATCTTTCTACCCCTTTTACCTCCCCACCCATCACTGTTTAACCATAGTAATTATGTGGCTAATTTACAAAACATAGCTGCAGTCATCTTTCTCCCAGCTACACTTAAAGAAAGCAGAAGAGAACAATAACTCCAAAAGCATTAGTTACACCTAGCACTCCATCAACCTTTAACTAACATTTACCCTTCTTCCCACCCTAAGAGACAGATTGTCATCTTTTTGCAGCTCGTATCTCCCCGAAGAGTCCACTACCTTTCCTCCTTTCACAATGAGAGGAAGAGAGAACTTGGATTGTCCACTTGGCATCATCCATCACGCTTTCTGTGAATATTCCATCCAGAGATCACCTCACTTGTTAATTTGAAAATTATTCCAAATAGAAACCAGGTCACTCTAGTCTATCTTCAGAGGGCAGGCCTGCCCCGCTGCATGTGTCAGTTTATGTTGTCCCTTTCTCGATTTCCTCCACAAAGGTCTTAACAGTGTCTTTACTTTCAAATGTTCTTATTGCACCATCGAGGAACATTCACAGCTTGGCAGGGTATTGCAGGCTGAATTTCACTGCCTTGGTGAATAATCTGGAATAGTACTGGCTAATCTCCCTTCGCTTTGCAGACACCTGTGCTGAAAAATCTTGGTACATCAGAATTTTGGTCCTCTCCAGTTCCAGGCCCTTCTACCTCCTATAGCCCATAAGATGCGTGACATCTTATCAGTGTAATTCAGCACTTTAAAAATCACCGGACAAGGTCTGTTGTTCCCTTCATTCCGAAATCCAAGCCTATGTGCCCTTTCCATTTTCAGTGGTATGCAGGATTCTCGCAGGCTCAGCTTGCTTGGTCGAGTTTTTTCATAAAGTTCCAGTAGCTCTTTATCCAAAACATTATCAGGGACTCCAATTAGACGCAGCCTATTTTTCCTGCTGCGGTTCTCCTGATCCCCTAATCTCTCCTCCAAAGCTTCATTCTTCTTTTGCACGTGCTGGAACTGTACCCTCTACTCCTCCAGCACCATGTCCATGGCTGGATCCTGTGAGAGTTCTCTGATATTTGTTGGGTATAGATAAGGTAGGGTCTCCTTCACTTCCTCTACCATGGACTGAAACGTAGCTAGCTTGTCCTCCAAAATGACAGTTGCACTCTTTAAGTATTTAGCCACTTCTTCAGACATAATTAGCACTTGCTGGTTTTCCAGAACTGCCATCCTTCCCTTTGTGGGCTCTTGAGAAGATTTCTCAGGAGGGCTTGGAGTCCCTCTTGTTTTGCAGGAATCTTGGCTCCCATGGACCTTTTTGTCCCCAGTGATCTGACCTTTGCTGCTGTTGCACTTGGGTTTACGTGGAATTCCCCAGCAACGCTACTTCAGTGGAGATAAAGGACAACATCAACAAAGTATGGCAACCCCTCTTTCACAGAAGGTTTAGTGCTACAAGGTCTGAGGCCGAAGACAAAAAATGTTCTCCATCTTCCAGAATGAGATTGTCACAATAGTCTTCCTGCTAAAAAAAAACAAATTTCCTCTCTCCAGGATCCCTACTTGCACTTTTCCCACCAATGAACCTTTTTGTCAAAATTCAAGTTTCAAAACTCCCTCCTTTTTCTAACAAACTTTCCCTCTGAAATCATATTCAAATTTCACACCTTTTCATCAGTGAATTTTCCTGCCAAAAATTCAAATTTCCTGCTTTAAACCCACCAATACGGTTTGAGAACCACTGTATATAAGAACAGACATTCACTATATAACCACTTCGCCCTGAAGAAAGACACAGATGGTTGAAACATCTGTTCCACTTACCAAGATGTGGCATGACCCGGAAAACTGCAAAGACCAACATCATTACCCCTCACACCAGATCTTGTGTTCCACTAAGGACAAGGTATAAAATAGCTTCCCTTCGTGTCGGTTCCTGAACCAGCTGCTTCATGAAGTAGTCATTTATTTTATCCAGAAACCTAATATCCCAAGCATGTCCTGATGTGATATTGACCTAGTTGATACCGAGATAATTGAAATCAGCCATTATTGCTGTGTTTTAATTTTTGTTAACTTCCCTAAATTCTTTTAGCATTTCATCCATCAGTTCATTCTGGTGAGGTGGATGGTATTACACCCCCACTGCCTTTGCCTTCGCCTTTTGACATGGAATTTCTATCCTTAGAGATTCTACAGTGCATTTTGTTTCCTGCAAAACATTTATCCTGTTTGACTCAATGCTCTATTTAACATGCAGCTCTCCAGCCTTCCACCATTTTGATCTACCCTATCATTGCGATGTAATTT
Organism: Ichthyophis bannanicus; assembly: GCA_033557465.1. Lineage (NCBI taxonomy): Eukaryota > Metazoa > Chordata > Amphibia > Gymnophiona > Ichthyophiidae > Ichthyophis > Ichthyophis bannanicus. Next base: position 606,242,842 of record CM066031.1, on the reverse strand, counting down.
GTACCCAGATATCACAGTGTCTCATTGGTTGTCCTCTTCCACTAAATCTCTGAGATGCCAATTATATCTAATCTTTCATTTAGTGCTATATATTCTAACTCCTCCATCTTATTTTTCAGACTTCTAGCATTTGCATATAGGCATTTCAAAGTTTGTTTTTAGTTCATATTAATAATCCGGTTATCAGTTGACTGGTAATTTAAGATCTTTTAATTCCTTCTGCTCTTTGCTTAAAGGCATCTGGGCTGCTTTTACCATGTTTGGAACCTCTCTATTGGGATGCCTTGACTTCCCTGTTTTGCTAGTATCTTTCAAACCATGTGCTCATGAGCGTCATTTCAAACCATGTGCTCTTGGGCGACTGCCTGCTTTCCCCCATTTTCTAGTTTAAAAGCTGCTCTATCTTCTTTTTAAAGGTTAATTCCAGCTGCCAATTCCACCCTGGTTAAGGTGGTGCCCCTCCTTTTGGAAAAGCCCTACCCTCCCTCCCCAGAATGTTGCTCAGTTCCTAGCAGATTTAAAACCCTCTTCCCTGCAGCATCGTCTCATCCACTATTGGGACTCCAGAGCTCTGCCTGCCTCTTGGGTCCTGCGTGTAGGATGGGAAGCATTTCTGAGAATACCTCTTCTGTAAATGGGTCGTTGGATGGGTTGGGATTCCATTTGTGCTCTGTTTATATTATCTGTGGACCCTCATAGTCATCATCTTATGTGAATACCATACAAAAGTATCTCTTCATTATTTCTGCTTTATTCCACTAAACCATTATTTAAGCTTTCCTTTTGTTATGTAAACTGGTTCTATATGCTTCAGTGAAAAGTGGTATATCAAACCAATCTAGAATAAAATAAAATAAATGTTCTCCTGTCTGTCTCAATTTCACAACATGATCTCTATATTTCCCCTTTCACTAACATCTTGTCTTGAAAGGATCAGCAATATTGTGTAACAGTTTAAACACTATAGTCACTTTTAACTGTGAACTTTATTTGAATATGTAGTGAGTTCACTGAGTAAGAATAGCATAGTCTATGACCATACATATAGATATTTCAGCATTTCTAGCCAGCCTGATTACTGCAGCATTCAGGGATATTTCCAAAGTAGTTACTCAAGCAGTGGGATTTTATTTAAATACTGTTCTCAGGACCTGAACAATCTCTAACAATATTTCTGCCTTCCTGTATGCATAAGATGCAAGAGTCTGAATTCTGTTGCCAACCTCAAATCCGCCATGTGATAGTGCACAAATAAGTATTATCATCAGTGTAGCCCAAGAGGTATATAGTATTTAACAGCTCTTTCTGTTGAACAAGAAAAAGTTTTAAAATCCAATTAGAAATAAAAGTCTCAGAAAATGTGAACATATTGTCTTCCTTAAACAACCAGATGTTGTTCTTATCCTGAAGGCACTGAGAACTAGGAATAATAAGTTTAAAACTATTGTCTTAAGTTAACTGTGAATTTTGCAAGACTGTTTTACCCTTTAGCAAATAAAATTCTAATATAGAAGCATAAGCAAAGTAATTTTCAGCTTTGGGTATCTTTATTCTTATTTTGTTATGTGTAGAAGTGTTATCCTTATCACAATGAATAATACCTATAGGAAAGCTAAAACTATACAGAGAGCATTAAAACACTGCTTTTACCACTGAACCGTTCAGCCATGACTACAATCTACATAGATAGGATGCATAGTTCTAAAAATGATCTTTTTTATTTTTTTATTTTTATTTAACGCTTTTCTATACCGCGCTCTTTAAAATCAGTGCGGTTTACAAATAACATTTTTGTACAAAGCAGGGGGAGCCTGCTTCGTACTTACATTGAACGGGTAATGTAACTTGGATTTAGAACTGGGGTAACTATATATAGTATAAGCAGGATGTCACTGAGCAGTTGTAGCAACATGGCGTGCTGCATGACTTATGAAAATACTGCTGCATTTAGGCTCAAGCATAATTGATTCATCTAAGATGTCTGGCTAGGTTTGTCCCGAGGTCGGGGTTGAGAAACCCTGTTCTAAAGGCAGCTTATTTTGTGATAAAGGGCTAAAAAATTGAAAAAGCACATCACCTAGTCCTCATTCATCTAGCATCCGACACTGACTGACTTCATTTGATTTTTCCCACTTTAGATTATTGGTTTACCAACCATTCCAACAGGTGTCGCATTTAGCTCCAGAATGCAGTGGCACATCTTTTAGTTAGCTGTCTGTGTCGTAATCACATATCATCTTATCTTTCTGCTGTATGCTGGTTGCTTATGATTCAGCACCTTAAATAGATCTTTTTACTGTGTATCAACCCAAGGGCTTTGTTGGATGTTCCTTCTTTTAAACTGAGGAGCCCTTATACTAAAGCGCATTAGGCTTTTGCACTTAATGCGTGTTTGGCATTGAAGATAACGTGCATAAGTGCAAAACCTCCATGAGCATCATGTTCCCACCATATACCTTGGGGATGCATAGCCTAATGCACAGCGCAGTTGTCATGGGTACACTGAATATCAATGGTATTCGATGCACCTGCACAAATTGCAACATTGACAACATGCAATATGTTCTCACTCTTTACTCCATACCCACTCATTCCTCCCCCCAATGTGCAGTTTTCATTTAGTATGGGAATTAACATATGGTAACAGTTATCGTGGGTGAAAATGCATCTAAACAGCTTAGTGCACTTCAGTAAAAGGGTCCCTTAATATAAGGATTTGAGCAAGCATGTGCTTTCTCAGTTGCAAGCCCTACTTTATGGAATTCTTCACCTTTGACTTTACAGCTACAGACAGATTTATTGGCTTTTAAAAATAATCTTAAGACTATTATTTATGCAAGCTTTCTATAGGAATATTTGCAGCTATTCTATTGTTAATAGGTCAACATTTATTGTTTTATTTTTATAAAGTCATGCCTAGTTAATGTGCATTTTCATGTGCCTATTTTACACCTATCTTATAAAGTCAAGTACCTGCATATTTGACTTTTTAAAATACTAGTGTAAGTGGCAGAAAACATTGCTTAATTTAAGGCATGATAACTTATGCTACTCAGAGCTGGTGTAAATTATCATGCCAATGTTTTGCAGGTGTGGACAAAAATTATAGTATTCCATTAATCAACACACACATTTGTTTGCTCTGCTTACGCTCCACCCAAACTCCACCCAAACTCCACCCATGTGCATGCCTACAGTCAGAGTAGGTGCAATGAAAACATTTTATGCTAATCAGTGTTTTATGAGGTAATTTACTTACATAAATGACTAAAATACTGACATTTGGGCACATTATTGGCACTTAAAAATACATCACTGTTTATACAATTATCCACCTCAAGTCTCTCAGATAGATAATTTATTGAATTCAACAAATAAAACTTTTCAAAGCCAGCTCAGAGGTCTTTCATATTTCTGTAAAAACAGACCTCGCTTTAACTCATATTTCCATATCATCCTGCTAGACCAATCCAGACAAGTGGGCTGTGCTTCCCTACCAATAGATTGGTGGAGACAAAGAACCAATGAAAAACCCAGGTTTCAGTGACATCCCTCCTATGTCTTTATTCACCTCAGCCACCAGAGGTCTCTTCAGTATTTCTTTGTCTCCAGCAGATGGTGGATGGATTTTCTCCTCTCTGAAGAAAATCTGAGGATTGAGAGGAAAAGATCAATTAAATGCTCATGAACAACCACTTTGAGAAACAAAGGTGACTGTCTCATTTGTGTGTGACATGGATAGCTCCACTAGACTGCAGTCTTTTTGGTAGCTATAGGAGGAAGAAACATTGGTTCGGCTCCATGCTCTTACCCTTCATAAGAGCCTGTTGAGCAGCCAGAAAATTGGAAGGATCTCGAAGGATGGAAGAATTCAGCAGCCTCACACAACCTCAATGCCCCCTCCCTCCTCTGTCCCCTCTGCTCTCTCCGGAAGATTTCAGAAGGCTCTCAGAGGGATATGCCTGCCAGCCACCTTAACCCTATCAAGGCTCCCTTTAAATTTCTAATCCACATTCTGCAGCCGGGTTAATTTTTCCATCTCTCAGGAAAATTGTGCCGGTCTTATTCAATATGTTATAACAGTGATTTTCTTTCAGCTATGGTCATGTATTATATACCATTTGATAGAAAAATGAGACAGCAACACAAATATGTATAACTGAAGGCTCAAAAACATGAAAATAAGTGCACTTTATTTATAAAAGCAATCGTTATTAGTTGCATACATTCGATTTAATTTTAACTGATCATAACAATTACAAGTTATTTAAGATCTTCATTATTATGAAAATATGCAAAACATGGTGCAGCACAGAGAGGTACATTTCCACAGTCAGCACAGTGATATTTAGTTTCAACACGTTTACGATTGTCACCAGCAACATGTCGATGTCCGAGACTCTCATTGCACACGCGACACTGTCGAAATACGGTAGTTTTCTTCTCAGTTGGTGGAATGAGGCTAGGGAAATGTCTAGCAGTCAAGCGAAATGGGGAAACACCAGTACTTGGTCGGCTACCAGCATCACATGCACTAGCATCAGGACCAACTGCTTCAATGATAGCCAAGATAAGCTTCATACGGAAGTCAAGTCCTGTCACTTTCTCCTCTGGGTGGGACTTGCTCCAGAGTATCTGAGCATTGAGTACTGCTATGTCCAACAGATGAAAGGCAACTTTCTTGTACCACTTTACAGTTTTGCGCAGAAAAGCATAATACTCCAATAACTGATCTGTTCTGTCTACACCGCCCATTATGTTGTTGTAGTCAACGATAACTTGTGCCTTTCGAATTGGCTGATCATTCCGATCTCTTTTTCCAGTGTCAACTACAGAGCCATCATGACAGTTGGACAACATTGTTACATAATTCTTATCATACCAGCAAAGTGTAGCAGTTTATCTGTTGTACGATATGTGACATCTCCTCGTTTCAATTTCCTTCCATCTACATTTAGACGCAGGTCAGTAGGCATACCAACTCGACTGGATCGTACCGTTCCAAAGCAGGATGTTGCTCGGTCATACAGATCCATACAGAGTTCTGGACTGTTGTAGTAGTTATCCACAGCCAATCGATAGCCTTGATCAAGCAGTCCATCCATCAGATTCAGCACAATACAGTAGCTACTTCCATGTAAACCATCACTTAGAACTGCATCTTGACCTGAGTATAGCATATACTTTCAGGTGTATCCACTACGTGACTCACACAGCTCATATGATTTGATGCCAAATCTTGAGCGTTTTGTAGGTATGTATTGTTTGAAATATAACCTTCCTTTGAAAAGCAGTAGAGATTCATCAATTGAAATGTCTTGTTCCAGGATATAAACAATTTGGAATCACTTTGTGATAATGTCATAGAATGGACGAAGCTTCCAAATGCGATCACCCTCGGGTTTCTGTGTTGCATTGTTTTGAAAGTGAAGGGCCTGTAATATTCGCTTATATGTATTTCGGCTCATTATTGATGGAAAGAATGGAGTTTCTAATAGTAGTTGACCTGACCAGTACAAGTCGATCATAGGCTTCTTGATTATTCCCATAGCCATCGTCAACGCCAACATTCTCCATATAGCATTATGGTCAACGTCTTGCCATTTTCTCATTCGGGCATGAGGCTTGTCAGCTGGTATTTTAGCACACAGTTCTGCTGCATAGCGATTTGTCTCAAGAACAATCATTGAAATTAGTTCATCTGTAACAAAGAGCTTGTAGAAGTCCAATTTAGTTGCATTGACATCCATACGTTTGGCTATGCCTGGTTGTACAATGAAAGGAAACTGACGGACGTCTTTTGGAGTTGTTTTCCATGAAAGACTGCTTCTTCTTGTCCGTACTTGTGATGTAGTTGCATTATCGCCACGGTCTGCAGTATGACGGCAAAGCTTCCCTCTGCCAAGAGGATTTATATTTACAGATGGTTCAGCTGCGGCCACAACTGTAAATGAAAATGTTTTATTATAGTTGACATTTTTCAAACTGAACAATTTATCAATATAAATGTGACATTTAGCGTTTTGTTATACCTAAAGACATAGCTGATATATAGGTGACATAAATAATGTCTGCAATTAATTACTAACCTGGAGGTTCAGCTGTGGCTGCTACTGAATCTGGGTCACTGTCATCCGAGCCTTCAAAGTCCACATTTTTTGGGAAAACTTCTTCAGTTTCATTATCAATGACATCTTCACCACTGCTATTACTGTTACCATCACTTTCTGTGAGTAACCTAATGACTTCAGCAGCTTTATATCGTTCTTTTCGCATTCTTTTACCAGCTGACTCCATCTTGTTTACTTTGCTTTTAATTCTAAATCACCTCTTGCTAATGACCTATTTGCAGGTTGTTTTCTGGCTGTTTTGGCCTGGTGTATAACTAGAAACACTAGCACAACTCTCTTTTCATCAGCCCAAATGTGTGTTGCCATTAGCTTCCTGTACTTCGCTCATTAATCTTTAGTATCTGCGTCATTGCGCCGATCCCGAGTATTTCGGGCTCAGCCATTTGGTCAGAATTTTGGGTCCCGAGTATTTCGGGACTGGCCTGGAAAGGGTTAAACACAGTGCTGCACAGCCATCCAGTAACACTGTTTCAGGGAAGTAGAGCTAAGCCCGGCACAGATCCTCTACCTGGAGCTCTCAGGGGGTGAGTACCAATGCTTGACCTTGTCATTGTCCTTGTTGGGGGCTCCCAATTCAGTCTTCCTGGGACACAATTCGGGGTGGACCGCTGGTGACCATTGGCATGGTGTGGGAGTCTTCTGCCATTTTCTGCATCTGTTAATAGTGTTTTTATCTATTGTGTGCCTGGTGGTCACACAGTCCTAGTGCACGTTCCACCCAAGCGACTGTAATACATGCTCCTTCCTTAGCGTCTGTAATGCACGTTGCATAAAGGCACAGTTAACGTGCGCCTCTAGGCTGCTACCACCTTGGCATGTACTATTATGATACTTTCCTATCTCTTCTTCCATGAAATGTTGTTTGGCCTGTTGCAAGCGAGGTGCCTCATCCCCAGATTCTGCTGGACTCAGCCTTCCACGCTTTAAGAAAAGTGGAAGGAAGGCCAAAAAACTGCCAGCATGGTTTAAAGGTGAGGTCAGAGAGGCTGTTGTAGCCAAAAAAGTATCTTTCAGGAAATGGAAAAAGGAACCAAATGATGAAAACGGGAAACAACATAATCACTCGCATGTTAGATGCAAGGGATTGATAAGGCAGGCAAAGAGAAAATTTGAAAAAAAGCTTGCCGTGGAAGCAAAAACACATAATAACTTTTCAAATACATTCTGAGCAAAAAAACCTGTGAGAGATAGTTGAACCATTGGATGCTAGAGTGGTAAAAGGGGCACTAAGGGGAGGACAAGGCCTCTTATCCTGAAGGCTTCAATCTTTACTGAAGAAGATGTAGGGAAGTTACCCATGCTGAAATGGTATTTAAAAGTGATATATCAGAAGAATTGAAAGCAATATTGATAAACTGGGAAGATATATTACAACTATTTGATAAACGAAACTGTAGCAAATCATCTGGATGGTATACACCCAAGGGTGTTGAAAGAACTGAAATATGAACTTGCAGACCTGCTAGTAGTAATCTGTTAACTATCATTAAAATCATCTGTAGTACCTGAAGATTGGTGAATGGCCAGTGTAATGCCAATTTTTAAAAAGGGTTCCAGGGGTGATCCGGGAAACTGCAGACCAGTGAACCTGGCATCCGTACCGGGCCAAATGGTAGAAACAATTATAAAGAATAAAATTACTGAATATGTAGATAATCATGGTTAATGGGACAAAGCCAACATGGATTTAGCCAAGGAAAGACTTGTCTTACTTATCTGTAATATTTTTTGAAGGTGTGAATAAGCAGGTAGACCAAGGTGAGCTGCTTGATAAAGTATACCTAGATTTTCTGAAAGCCTTTGACAAGTTCCCTTAAGAGAGATTCTAGGCCAAATTAAAAGTCATGGGATTAGAGGCAGTGTACTATTGTGGATCAGGAACTGATTAAAAGATAGAAAGCAGGGCTAAATGGCCAGTTTTCTCAATGGAGAAAGGTGAATAGTGGTCATTAATATACATAAATGACCTGGAAATGGGAATAATGAGTAAGGTGATCAAATTTGCGGATGAAACAAAATTATTCAAAGTTGTTAAAACCCAAGAGAATTGTGAAAAATTGCAAGAAGACCTTGATAAATTGGAAGACTGGACGTTCAAGTGGCAGATGAAATTTAATGTGGACAAGTACAAAGTTATGCACCTAGGAAAGAACAACCCAAACTACGGTTACACAATGCAAGGTTACACATCAGGAACTACTACCTAGGAAAAAGATGTAGATGTCATAATGGATAATATGTTGAAACCCTCCGTACAGTGTGCAGTGGCAGCCAGGAAAGCAAATTGAATGCTAGGGATCATAAGGAAAAAGAATGGAGAATAAAACAAAGGATATTATAATGCCTCTGTATCATTCTATGGTGTGACCGCACCTTGAATATTGTGTGAAATTCTGATCGCCATATCTTAAAAAGGATATAGTGGAATTAGAAAAGGTACAGAGAAGAACCACCAAAATAGTAAAGGGGGTGGAAGGATACACCCCGCTAAGAAAGGCTTAAAAAATTAGGGCTTTTCAACTTTGAAAAGAGACAGCTGAGGGAACATATGATAGAGGTCTATAAATTAATGAATGGAATGGGTAAACATAGATTAGTTGTTTATGCCATCAACAAGTAGAAAGATTAGGGGACATGCAATGAAGCTACAATGTAACCCATTTAAGACTAATAAGAGAAAATATTTTTTCACTCAACGCGTAATCAAACTTTGGAATTCATTACCGGAGGATGTAGTAAACGCTGTTAGTGTAGCTAGGTTTAAAAAATGTTTGGACAAGTTCCTGGAGGAAAACTCCATAAACCATTATTAAAGAGGACCCAGAAATCCACTGCTTGCCCCCAAGCATTGTGAAACCTGGATGCCTTTTTGGGAACCGACCTGGATTGGCCACTAAACAGGATACTGGGCTTGATGGACCTTGGTCTGACCCAGTATGACATTTCTTATGTTCTTATGCTCTTCTTGCATGGCAGCTTCTGAGTCATCCCTGGAGGGCCTGCTTTCACCCTCCCAGTCAGGAAGTTAGTCCGACCTTGACTGCCTCAGGGCAGGAGGTAATGGATGGCACTAAGGGTATGGATATTCAGCCAGCCAGGGGATCCAGTGACCATACTGTAAGCCACTCATTGTCCTCCAGGGGGTCTGTGGCGACTGTGCCCCCTGGCATTTGGGAGTCCATGTCCAAGAGGAGAGCTTCTAAACTCTGGATTGTCTGCCCCAGAATTCTTTCCCATATGCAGCAGGCCTGCTCCTTTGGGCATGGAAATTCAGACTTTGTGGCCTCTGGGTACCCCCAGTCATAATCTCATGTGGTGCAGATTGGAAGTGGAAGTCTTGTTTGATTATCTTTGGCTAAGCGTCCTCAGCAAGGGGTGCCCCCCTGGAGATGGGGAGCAGCTGGTTGTTGTCTGGGATTTTGATTTTGACTCTGATTCAGATGGCTCAGTACTGGGTTCTGATGTGGATGAAGATGTACTCTCACCTTCAGAAGTTTGTGAAGAGGCCGGAGTGATCTGCCTATCCCAGAAGGAGGAGCCGGTGGCACTGATTGCCAGGTTCTCATCTGCCTTGAACTTGGTGGATGCCTCCAGCATGGAGCAGGGGCAGAAGGTACACCTACTCCTTGATGGTGAGGTCAAGCCCGCGGTGGTGGCAGTGGCCCTGTCATCTAAGGAAGGGTGTACCGCTAGACGATTTCTCCTGGATCCAGCTGAGGACAGATGCCAGTCTCTCGAGCTGGGAAGCCCATTGCCTAGATCATACAGACCAGGGCCATTGGAACCACAGAGACGTGGTGTGGTCCATCAACCACCTCGAGGCGAGGACCATCATGTTGACGCTTCTGCATTTCCGCCCCTTGTTGTGAGCTGGGCGGTTTGAGTGTTTTCAGACAATGCCATGGCGGTTGCTTATGTCAGTCGGCAAGGCAGCATGGGGAGTGCCGGAGGAGCTCTGGAGATTACTTTCCTGTTTGCCTGGGTGGAGAAGAAACCCTGCACCACTGGGATTGCCGAAAATGGATCTGATGGTGACCTGCACCAGTGCCAAAGTTTGCCACTTCTTCATTCGCTGCATGGGGACAGGGGACAGGGTCCAAGGACATCAATGCCCTGACCCAGCCTTGGCCAAGTCAGCACCTGCTGCATATATTTTTCTCCGTGGCCCCTGGTGAGATGTGTGCTTCAGTGTATAGAACACTATCCGGGCAAGATTGTTCTGTTGGCACTGGATAGGCCGAGGACAGCATGGTTTGGAGACCTGATGCAGCTCCTTGGGTTTCCTTGTATCCAGTTTCTTATCCGTCAGAATGGGAATGTCCCAGGTGATCATAACCTCTTCATTCTCTGTAATTCTCTTATGGTCATGATTCCAGAACTTTTCAGGGACAGTGACGTTGTAGTGTTTACAGAGTTTCCAACGTATGAGGTGTGCTGCTTTGTTGTGCCTTTCTGTATAGAAATTTTCCACCATCAGAAGTTCACAGCCAGCTATGAGGTAAGTCACTCTTTCCATGTCTTTCTTACAGAATCGACATATGTTTGTTTTGCCAGTTTTTTCAATGCTCGCTGTAAAACATCTCATCCTTAATCCTGTCCTGTGCTGCAACTATTAATTTCTCATTTCTCATCCTTCGGTTTCAGTTCACCTCTGCTTAACCATTCATGTATCCATTCTTGATTGACAAAGGATTCCTGGAGTAACACCCCTGTAAAATAGTTATCTCCAAGTTATAATGCCCTCTTCAATGTAATTTCAGTTTGTTCAATGTAAACCGCACTGATGCAGAATAGCGCGGTATATAAGAGAATGTAAATAAATAAATAAATAAATATTTGTGCATTTGCCACTTGTTTTTCCTCGTTTGCTGATCTAATTCTTTGAAGAGTTTTTTTCTTGTTTATGCAAATTCTATTGCTTCCTTTCCTGTGCATATGAGGCTTGCCTTGTTTCTCCCGTAAGCTTTGGGATGAATACTGAAGGCAGTGAAGAGACCTCTGGTGGCTGAGTCAAATAGAGGCAAGAGAGTGATGTCATTGAAACCTGGGATTTTCATTGGTTCTTTGTCTCCACCAATCTGCTGGTAGGGGAACACAATCCACTTGTATTGGCTGGTCTAGCAGGACTCCAGGAAAGGACATTAACTGGTAAATAAAATGTATATAGATAGTTTGTGAAAGTTTATATATAAACGTGACCAGTGGGCTCTATTTCATATTCAGTTATTGTTGTGGGGTTTTGAAAAATGTGACCTCAGATCTATTATAATGGAAAGCAATACTGTTTCCTTCTCACTGCAGACTTTCTTTTTGGCCGGCAGTACACATCAGGGAGGATATAGTTTTTCACAAACAGCACATCTCTCTTTTCCAACACACTGAAGCATCAATCTCCAATTCATGCTTCTAATATAGCATGACATTTCCAAGTAGCACAGTAGATAGCATACTTTTCATAAAATGATTGAGAGTAAGAGGAAAATGGGAAAAGAAATACGAATGGAGCACCTCAGCATTTGTCTGGCTGACTCTTAGCTGAAGCAGTGTCCTTTGTTATAATTGTTCATTGGCATTTCTCAGCTGATATATACATTCATAGTTTATGTTTATGTTTGTCTTTGATATTATTTATTTAATGTCTCTTCTATACCACACTCTTTAGAATCAGTGCGGTTTACATACAACAAAATTTGTACAGTGCAGGCAGAACCTGCACTGGACTTACAATGAACAGGTGTTGCAACTTGGGACTAATGAGGGTACTATGTACAGGCTAAGCGATCAGGTCGCAGGTGACCGGATCAGCTGGCAGCTATTTACAGGTTGAATAACTATATACAGATTGATCATCTAGATCACAGATGTACAGTATTGCTTGGCAACTATATGCAATATTAGGTGGCTATATACACATTGGTGTCTGTTCACATTGGTATCCATTTGCAGTATTCGATAACTATATACACATTCGACATACTGGGTGTATCATTGAGCTAGAGGGTGGAGCTGCAACCGTGTGATGTGGGTGTGCTAGGGATTGTTTCCTGGTGGTTGAGTCTGGCTGGTTGTGATATGTCATTAATATGGGAGTAGTGCTGGAGGAAGAGATGGTGCTTCAGTGACTTCCTAAATTGTGCGAGGTCAGTGATGGCCCGGATGGTGGGTGGGAGGGCGTTCCAGCATGTGGGTGCATAGAATATAAAGGCTGTGTTTCTTGTTGCTTGCGAGCATTTCGTTATTGCATTTGGGATTATCAAGAGTGTTGGCTACGAATGACCTCCTGGCTGTGTTGGGGGAGGTGGAGCGGACGAGGTCTGTGAGGGCGGTGGAGGAGCACTTGTTGATGGCTTTGAAGGTCATCAATAGTATTTTGAAAGCGAGTCTGCAGTGGACCGGCAGCCAATGGAGGTGTTTCAAGATTGGGGTTATGTAATCCCTCCTAGAGGCTCCATGCAATATTCTGGCAGCTGCGTTTATTGCAAGCTGAAGTGGGTTCAGCGTGTTCTTCGGGAGTCCTTGCAGAATTGCATTGGCGTAATCAAAGTGAGGGATTACAAGGGCTTGATAGATTGTTCTGAAGTCATCTGGCTCAAGCAGGTGTCGTAGCTGTCGGAGTGTCCGTATTTTGTGGTAAACTGCTCTGACCATGTTGCTTATATGGGCTTTCATATCTAGCTGTTGGTCTAGTGTGACCCCTAGGTAGTGTACCGTAGGCTTGCTTAGGAGCTCGGCGTTTCTTACTTTTAGTGAAGTGGGAGGAGTAAATGCTTGGTTCCTGGTGATGAATACGGCCTCCGTTTTGTTGAAGTTTATTCTGAGCCTTTGTGTATGGAGCCAATCGGTGACAGCATCAAAGCAGGTTCTTAGTGGTGAGAAATCTTATTGGTCGGTTGAGAACGGCATATAGAGCAGTACGTCGTCGGCATATACCAGGCAGTCAATGTTGATATACCACATTTATGCACACAAGCAATGCGGTTTATAAAGTACATGATAACAGGAAAAGACCAGCTGGCCCATTTAGTCTGCTAGTTATTCTTGTTCATTTTTCCTAAGAATATATCTTAGCTGCTAGCTATAGAGCATAACTTCTTGTAAGACATATTTTCTTTTTCAGACATATTTTGTTATCTTTCACCTTCGTGCTTTGCCATTTTGGTTAGATGGATATACAGAGGTTAATTTTATTAAGTCTTTTTTTATGTAAATGGCCTCTTATAAAATGCCGACTAGCGTAAAAGTGCTCATATTGGCATGAATGTGCATACTTTACTGATAGGTGCAGATGGGGGCACAGGCTGGATGGAATTAACAAGTATGCACATCGATTATGAAATATCTTACATGCGTTTAATTTACACTTGCTCTGAGCAGGAGTAAATATCCATGCATGTATTTAAGGGGCAGTCTCTGCTTCTTTCACCAGTATTTTATAAAGACACATAGGTGCCTATGTGATTTTATAAAGTAGCGCCTAAGTAGGCATGTACTTGCCCTCTTAAACTGAGCACCCTGTTATAAAATTGCCTTCACAAGGTGCTTTATATAGTTTGTGCCCAGAACCCTCTCCCTTTCTATTTCTAAACACAAAGTTTTAGTTAAAATCTGAATAATTATCAAACCTAGTATAGTTGTTGCCTAAAGTGGTCATTTTAGAAGCCCTATTTGTGAGTTGGACACCTAAAAACGGGCACATAAACTTGCAGTTCCTGAAGACATCCCTGGAGTCGTTTTACAAGCCAGTTTTGTGAACATCTGTATTCCTGCTCTAGGATACAAATAGGTATCACAAAAGCTCTCGTTCTGCCACCAAAATACCTGGAGGAAGTAGAGAAGAGGGTACTCTGATATCTGCAATAAGTTTCACGATGAAAAAGAAAATGTAAGGGAAAGGCAGGCACTTGTTTTCTGGTCATCATGCTGATGCATGTCTCCATTTGCAAAATAGCAGGCAGGGACATGCATTCAGCAGGGGATAGATGTCACCGTCCTAACCTTTTATCAGAGATGCCTATGTGGCCAGGATTGCCGTCATCCATTCCGAGCACATGCAGGTTTCTAAAATTGGGACAAAACTTGCACGTGGACAGACGTTTTGTAGACGTTTTGTCCTGGACATTCCAGATTGCATCTAGATGTCATTTCTATAATATGCCTTTAAATGTTTAAGTAGTTATTTTAGAAGCTTTATTCACAAGTTTCAAATGGCATATAAATGATGATCTTCGAAAGGACTAAATTTACATGTGTATATTCAAAATGCATAGAAATTGCAAGGTCAAAAATCTACATGCATATTCCCCATTTCATATAGGGAATGCACATGGACCAAAATTGTGCATGTTGAGCTGCTTCCTGGCATATATAGTTTGTTTTTTTTTACGTGCTTGTTTTGACCAGCCCTTTACAGGAAGGTTTAAAGGATTATCTTTCTTATTCCCTTTTTGTCGATTTCCTCCTACAAATTGAATTAATAAAACGTTAGTGGCTTCTATAGTTAGTTGGTGGTATTTATATGTATATGTTTGCAGAATGGCCCACATACACACACATGTAAGTGCCAGCACTAACACTTGTAAGTTGCAGAATTAATTTATACATGCAAGTTGGCAAGATGTGTCTGTTGATTTTTCCCATGTGTTGATTTGTAAAATAGCTCCTCCAACTCTGTGTCAGAAAATTTATTTATTTTATTTATTTAATGAGTTTTTATACCACTTTATCATTTTAGTCAAAGCAGTTTACATTGTATCTTAAACTTGGTAATATACATTAAACAGGGACATTGATCACTTGAATTCTTCTGAGGCAATGGAGAGTTAAGTGACTTGCACTAGGCCACAAGGAGAGGTAGTGGGAATTGAACCTGGGTTTCTAAGCCAGTGCTCTAACCATTAGGCTACTTCTACACATCCTTGTATGTTTTTTAGAAAAGGCTCCATGTTTGGAAGAGCCTTTTCTAAAATACTGCCAGAACTGTATATGCCCCAACCTTGTCATCTCAATTCTAATCTCCACGTACTTTGTAAAATTTTCATTCATGCCTCCTAGATCTCATGGCGTTTCCATTCAGTACCCTTACACTCCCAATTTGCTGCACTGATCTGGCCAGTCGGTGGGTAGTTGAAGTTTTCTGGTATCAATCTTGACTATTTGAAAGGCTCACGGTATTGCAAAGTTGTAATTCCATTATCTCTTCCCCATTTTTAGAGTTGAGAGAATCAATGCTTGCCTCGTGTGTTCTTGAAGCTTGTTCTTTTAGTCATGTAATTTTTAGGGAAAAATTGAAAGCCACCTTGGTTTTTATGATATAGAGCAAGGAATTAGGGTAATATCATCTCCTTAATGACTTTAAGTTTTAAGTCTTATATGTATTGGTTATGTGTATATCTGTTTTAAGTTAATTTCTTATTTTCTAACGCAGTTGTAAATTACTTTGTAAGATATATGTATCAGACAAGGCAATATATACATTTTTATAAATAATTTATGGCAGGGATAGTCTGCCTCAGTCTCTGGGGAGGGGGATAACCTCACAGTTTACAGTCCCCCAGAGCTTATGAGGATCTGTGCCAGGAGGAAGAGGAACCTAGAGTAAGCTCCAGGAAAAAGACCTTTGCAAGATCCGGGCCAGGATTTAGAAATCCCCTGCAGAGAGAAGCTGGGATCTAGGTCAGAAGGGTCGAGCTGGTTGACTGAGTGTTTCCCAGAGGGGCCCTGGGAAGATGGTGAGATTGACATACCACCATGGTCCTGCCTGGATGCAGCCCCCTTGTAAGCTCCCCACGATCCAGGAAGTACCTGAACCCATGAAGCTGGGAGAGGCAGAACCCTCTGACTGGATATCCTAGGAAATGGAGTAAAAGGAGGCTGGATCACCAGGTATGTGACTAGACTCACTCGCTTTTTGACGGGCCTGGATTGGGCTGTAGGGAATGCCTAGGGGAGGTGTGGGTGGAAGTCTTCTCCAACACTACTCCAGTGTATAAAGGAGAAATAAGAATTTGCCTAGAAGTGAGCTGTGAAATGGATAGAATTGATGAAATGAACTATTTCCAATATTGAACATTGATTTGGGGGAAAAGGTGTGGAAAACAGAAAACTACCTCAAGAGGTCCAGGCTGAAGGGAGCAAAGCAGCCCCTTTTACTCCCAGGGGAGAACAACTGGCTTATTTAAACTAAGGTGCTGTTTGAAAAACCCGAATTGGTTCAGTTTTCTGCTCTGCAACCTTTATCAAGGGACTGCACTTAGAGCGGGTGGGTTTTTGATTGTTTTCTTTATTATTTGCTTGATTCATATTTCGGCTTGCTTGGGTGATATGTGACTGGGACACGCCCAGCAATTTTAATTACTGTGAAATTGGTAGATGAAAATAAATATTCCAGTATTCTGCAGTAGTATGGATCTTATTCCAAGAGTGGCGACAAGAATCTTGAGACTACTGCAGCGTCCAGGGACAAGCACACATCTGGACCCTGGCATGTGACAAAATAAATGAGTGTTCTATGTGGGACAGTGTGAAAAGCTTTACTGAAATCCAAGTATACCCCATCCAGCATACACTCCAATTTAATTCTGTGGTCAGTCAATCAAAGAAATCAGTCAGATGTGTTTGGTTCAGTTTACCTCAATTGAAACCATGCTGCTCCCTTCAGAGCCACTGAGGGCCTGTGAGGTACTCCTACAAAATGGTCAGTAGGAGGGATAATCAGAAGCCTACAAGTTCTCTGGAGTCTCAAGCAAGATCCTTTGATGTTTCTAGTGCTTCTTTGAGCCCGTGAATAGGACTAAACCCTAACCCCTGCAGTGACTGGACTAAACCCAGAAGTGACTAACCCTCCTATTAGGGGGGTAGTGTTGTAGTCTCTTTGGATTATGGTCCTAGTTTGATACACATCGTCGTCTAACAACATCCTGGTCTTAGCATCTGTTTCATTATCTAAAGCTTATTCATTGCTTCTGTCTTGGAGTTCCTTGGTGAATACCTGGAATGTAGAGAAGCAAAACATCTCAGTTATGGACATTTGGAAAAGTGTCTCCAAGATGGAAGCTATGTTGGGATATATTTTTGAACAGCTGTCCATTTTTTCTAGACTAGGGGTCATTCCAGAAAGCGAACATGCCCTGTGGATGTGCGGTGTAGACGTTAGTCCCACAAGAGCCTCTACTGCCATATGCAGAAACATCTGTGGCCCTGCATGTACATGGTGTTTGGATAGGGAGCACTGATCGTGGGTGGGATGGGGAGGAATGGGGGCATGGCCAGCAGCGGTGACGTGCAATGCTTATTCAGGAAGGCCTGTATATGTCCTGCATGTCTCCCAGGATATCTGCGGTAGAACTGGTGAAATATGGAGTAAAGTGAGGCGATATAAACTTTCCTGCCCTGCTCTGCAATAGCAATGAATGGCAGTGACACATATATCTTTAACCGATGTGTCTGCAGTCGGAAGGACTTTGGGATGCAGGTGTACAGAACAGAAATAGGCAGAGGTGCAATGGTTCATACGCTCATTATGGGATGCACGGGGGGACATAGGGTGCCCAACTGTTATTTCGGGGACATTACTGCCTGGCCCATACCTGGTATGTTGGGAAGACCTCTGCGTGAGCAGGTGCCAGGGTGAATGGCCAAGACATACCAGGGTCTCTACAGCGTGATGACCGAGCATATCCCTGTCACTGATAAGGGACACTCAGAATATGTGTATTCAACAGGACATACAGCACTAATTTGCTTGCAGCAGCCCCATCAGTGGTCCCATGACTGTGCACAGTTGTCAAGGCTGGCGCCGGTACCTTTGCACATCATGCACTGCTGTGTGCACTGTGCATGCACATATTCCAAAGGTCCCAAACCATTATCAGGGCAATGCACTGACATTTGGCTGTGGAGGACCTTTCCTGACATCAACTGGTCCATACATAGCATTGTATGGGCAGTTGTCAGAGGTGGCCACTGCAGGCACAAACACACTTCTCCCCTTCTGCCATGTATGCCTTGCTGCAAGGTATGGCAGCTCAAACCTATTGCCTTCTCATCGCTGTTGTGTCATTGCAGTGCGCAGAGGGTCTTCATGGCATTGTACAGGTCATGCACAGGACTGGCTACTATGGTCTGTTCTACATCCACACATCTTTGGCATCTGTGTCAGGGCTGGTTTGCATGCACATCACACAGCCTGTGTGAGGAGATGCCTCGGAGGTGCACTCTTTCCATGTGCGTGCATGGCCATGTGCATGGCAGTAGCGGAGACGTACATCATTTTGGAATTCCCCAAGGGCGGCGACATGAAGCCCACTTACTGTGTGCACCCGTCTCCTGGGGTTTGTGCGTGCCATGCTGGTGCCATCTGTGTTCTCGATTCTAGACCCGCGGGTGCATGCACATCACAGTTGTGGACTCAGGTTTATCTTGGGCCCATCTTTGCTTTATACGTGCACAGGGGCCGGCTGTGCATGTTATAGAATCTCCCTCACTGTGACTAAATGTGAGGATCACGAGAAAAGGGTAATAGTTATAGAGACACATTTGTTTAGTCTAAACCAGAGGTTTTCAACTTAGTCCTCAGAACACAGTCAGGTTTCCAGGATAACCGCAATGAATATGCATGAGAGAGATTTGCAGGCATTGCCTCTACTGTATTCAGCTTCTCTTCTCCAAGTTCCCCCCCTCCCCTTTCTGTTATGGGGACATGAAAAAAGGGGGCTAATGCTGGGGCTTGGAGAAGAGGGGTTGGTCTTAACGCTAGTGTTTAGTGAAAGGGGTTCGGTGTTGATGTTGATGCTTGAAGAAAAGGGGATTGGATTTTGTGCTAGGGCTTAGAAAAGAAGGGTTGGTGCAGGCACTGGGAGAAGGGGAATGTCATTGCAAAATTGTATTTTCAGTCATTGAATGGAATCTACCTAAAAAGTCACACTTTTTTCCAATGCAAATACACCGATAAACTCCTTTTTTTTTCCATTCCTGAGAAAGCACCTAATTGGCTCAAAAAGAAATCCTTAATTTTCCAAACTTTAAACACCTAAGATCAGAAGCCCAAGTTATAAAACATTTTTCTGTAGGAAAAACAGCATCTCCAATAAAGTCTAAGAAAAGATTTGAAAAGCCATGTTATAAAATGATATACCATAAAGGAGTTAATTTTATAAAGTATTTACATATGCAAAGCATTTATTGCACATGGAAAGAGGCTCTTATAGAATTGCGCAGGGGTATACACATGTAAAATTAGATGCATAGAAAGAGTGCAGCAACTTCTACATGACCTACTTTCCCAGGGGGTGGAACTGAAATGGAGTTTGATGTACAGGCATATTTTATAAAATACACGTATATATGCATACATTTACACCTTCTTTGGAGCAGGTGTGAATCTCTGAAAAAAGTATATGTGCATTACTGGGTCTAATTCTGGGTGCCTTTTGCACAAAGGCACATAGGCTTAAAATAGGCACGTTTTTGCAATTTTGACATAGGTGCGCTATTATTAAATTATTCCCAAAGTATGTATGTATATATGTGTGTATATATATATGTCGTCGTTGCTAAGTGCCGTCAAGTCTGTGTTGACTCCTGGCGACCCTCTGGATAGTTGTCCTAAACTGTGTTTGATCTTCAGTTAGGCGGCTCATTGTTGACAGAGTGGTACCCGTAGCTGCTGTTATTGTATCAATCCATCTCATTGCTGGCCTTCCTCTTTTGCGTTGACCTTCTACTTTTCCAAGCATGATGTCTTTCTCTAATGATCTCTTTCTTCGTATGATGTATCCAAAGTATGAAAGTTGAAGTCTTGTCATCTGAGCATCTAAGGAAAGCTTAGGTTTGATCTCCAGTACTGACTGGTTTGTTCTTCGGGCAGTCCATGGGATATACAGTATTTGTCGCCAGTACCATAATTCAAAGGCATCCATTTTCTTCCTGTCTATCTTTTTCATTGCCCACCTTTCGCATCCATATGACGTTATTGAAAATACCATGGCTTGAACAAGTCAAATCTTTGTATGGAGAGAGACATCTCTGTTCTTGAGAATCTTGTCTAGGTCCTTCATAGCCATTCTTCCAAGAGCAATGTGTATTCTGATTTCTTGACTGCTTGTTATTTCTTTATTGATAGTTTGATCCAAATAGGTTAAAGTTGTCATCTATTTCAATTTCTTCTCCATCAACAAGAAATTGATTTGCCAGTTGTCAGGATCTTTGTCTTCTTTACATTAAGGTGCAGGCTCATTTTAAGACTATTTTCCTTGATCTTGAGAAGCAAATGTTTCAGTTTGTCTTCGCTTTCAGCCAGTAATGTGGTATCATCAGCATAGCAAAAGTTGTTGATGAATCTTCCACCAATCTTCACACCTCGGTTGTCTTCATACAGTCCCGTTTCTCTGATGATTTGTTCTGCATATAAATTAAACAGGTAGGGGAAAAGTATGCAGCCTTGTCATATACCTTTTCTGGTTTTAAACCATTCTGTTTCTCCCTGTTTTGTATAGACTTTTGCTTCTTGATCAATGTAAAGGTTTTGCAAGAGAACGATCAGGTGTTCTGGTATATTCATGTTTTTTAATGTGGCCAAGAGCTTCTCATGGTTTACACAGTCAAAAGCCTTTCTGTAGTCGATAAAACACATATAGAGGAGATCACTTGAGCACATGAGCGGGTGAGGAGCTTCCTCGTCTCGCTCCCGGGCCGCCCCAAGAAACTTGCGAATAACTTGGCAAAAAAACCATAGCGAACGGCGGGGGTCTGCCTGTTTGTCTATCGTGTGCATTGTGATACTCTGATTGACTGGCTCACCTGGTGGTAATGATGAAGGCAGCGGGGAGAAGAGAAAAAGTCGCGGGCCTGAAAGATACCAAGATGGCGGCCACGGCCCGACCCACTGTAACGCCTGATTCTCCCAGGAAAGAAAGTGTAGATTCATGTTCGGAAGAGGTTGCGCAGGAGGTGGTAAAGCTCCTGGAACCAAAGTTTGACACAGTAATGAGGAAACTCGAGGAGATGGGTGAGACCTTTGCTGAAATTACAAGAAGAGTGGAGGAAGTTGAGCAGAGAGTGAATGTGCTGGAGGAGAGTGAATTGGCCTTGTAGAGAAGCAGCCATAAACATCAAAAGCAGATTGAGGCTCTGATGCAGAAGGTAAACGACCTGGAGAATAGATCGCGACGGAATAACCTTTGCTTGATAGGAGTGCCAGAATCATGGGCTGAGGGACAACTTGCACACCTGTTTGAAGAGTGGTTACCGAAAGAATTGGGCCTAACAGATATGCTTGACCAAATCAAAGTTGAAAGAGCCCATAGGCTGGGGCAGAGATTAAGCAGCAGGGATAGACCAAGGCCGGTGCTGGCCCGCCTGTTAAACTTTCAGCACAAATCGCTTTTGCTGCAGGCGTATAGAAAACGGAGAGATCTTAAGCTGGATAATGCACCAGTGCTCATGTTCCAAGATTACTCGGCGACCTTGGCGGCGCGATGCAAGGAGTTCTCGCCCGTTTGCAGCGAGCTGGTGAAAGGAGGGATTCGCTTTGTTCTAACCTATCCTGCCATTTTGAAGGTATTTCACAAAGATACAACGCATTCATTCGAGCAGGCAACTGCGGCGAGGAAATTTCTTGCTACGATAGAGCATGGACAACAGGCTGAGAAGGCTTAAGGCAAGCGACAGATTGGAGAGTTTTTGTGTGGGACAACGCCACTTTTTGCATTGATAGAGTAAGCAGTGGCCGAACCGACTACGGTGCAGAGGCCTCAAGATGGACTAGATGCAGGTGGACTCTGGAGATGTTGGACAAGTTGCCTTTTGTTTTTGTTTTGTTGCTCATGGAGGGGCGACCCGGAGGTGTATAGACAGTGATCTAACTCCTAGTTGGGAGTACCTTGCCTCGGCAGGGTGAAGAATGTTAAAGGATGTGGGGATGAATGGGATGGAGGGGGGGGGGGGTATATGTGCGACTGCCTGAATGGATGTGTGTGTGTGAGGATGGGTGAAGAGGGAGTGTGGAGGGGTCTAACTGGAGGAGTTGGCAGTCTTGCATTGCAAGGGGGAGTAGGGATTGTGCTTGTAAACTCTATGGTGGGTGGGGTGGGGGTTGGGGGTTGGGAAGGGGTAAGGGTAGGGGGGGGTAGGGGGAGCTGCAGCAGCATTGTATTTTGGAGCATACACAGGTTGGGTAGAATAGCGCATCGATACCGAGGTCTATGTGGGGAACAGAGGGACCCGGAGCTGACTCCAGGGGCGAGGCTGGGCGCCTCCTGGAGTAGGATTTGTAGTGGAAGTAAACAGCAGAGGATCTATTCCAAAGACTACACCTAATGTAAAATATATCTCTTGGAATGTGGGGGGAATAGGATCTCCAGTTAAGTGTGCTAAGATCTTGCAGGCGCTTAAAAGGAAGGGGGCACATATAGTGATGCTGCAGGAAACTCATTTGAGTGTTCTGGAACATCAAAAGTTAAAGAGAGACTGGGTGGCGGTCTCGCATGGGGCAGCCTCAGGCACCAAGAGGGCAGAGGTAGTGATACTTGTGAAACGGAGTATCCCATTTGCTGTAAGCAGTATGCAGGTGGATCCCAGTGGAAGATACATTATGATGCATGTTAAAGTATATAATGAAGACCTTTGGCTAGCTAACATTTATGCTCCAAATGTCTATGATCATGGTTTTTTCAAGATGATGTTGGAATTCATAAGGAAAGCAGGGCGGAGCAAGATGATTGTGGCTAGAGATTTTAATTGCCCCCACGACCCTTATCTGGATAAATCTCAGAGAGTTGGAGGTGGCTCGTGGAGAAAAAGGGGGATCGGCTTTCTCTGCAAAATGGGAGATCTTGTAGATGTGTGGAGAGTCCTCCATCCTGGAGTGCGGGAATATACTCATCAGTCGAGAGCTCATCTCATTTGGTCTCGCATTGATTATATACTCGTGAGTGAGGGAGGGCTCTCCAAGGTGGTGCAGGCGGGGATTGAGCCAGTTGTAGTTTCTGATCATGGAATGGTCTGGATAACATGGGATTGCTAGGTACCCTCGGGGGCGAAGTGGCGGTTTCCAGCTTATCTGGGGGAGGAGAAAGACTTTAAAGCCTATCTTGAGAAGCAGTGGGATGAATATGTCCACTTTATTGACACGCCGCAATGTTCCCCGGCACTTTTTTGGGAGGCCAGTAAGGCGGTGATGAGAGGGGCTATCATAGCGTACACAGCTAAGAGGCGCAAGCATCTAGATCACAGTATTATTGGCTTGGAGCGGAAAATACAAGACCTACAAGCTAAGCTTGCTCGCAGTAACGTTAAGTCTGTTCAGCAGGAGTATGCAAGATCCCAAACGGCGCTCAATGAGATACTTCAGAGAAGGGCTATTTTGTCTTTGCAATATTATAAACATCAGCTATACCAATTTGGTAATAGGACGGGGAAACTTTTAGCGAAACTAGTCAAGGATCCGGGAGGTACTCGATTCGTACCTGTGCTTAAGGATGAAGGGGGGAACCTACAGCATCAACCAGTGCAGATAGCGAAAGTCTTCAGAGCCTTTTATGCCCAACTATATAGTGAGGAGGAGAGAGATTTTCAGAAAGGGACAGAGTTTCTCAGCAAATTGGCCCTACTTAGAGTGTCGGAGGAGGACTTGCTGCTGTTAAATGCACCATTGACGGTACAGGAGATATTAGCAGGGATTAAGAAAGGGAAGCTGCACAAAGCCCCAGGACCCGATGACTTCGGGGTAGAATATTATAAAATGCTGGCACCTAGGTTGGCCCCATCCTTGGTGGCGATGTTTGATTTTGCCTGCTCGGTGGGAGAGTTCCCTAGGGATATGCGATGTGCAGATATCACAGTGATCCTAAAGCCAGGGAAGGACTTGGCAGACCCGGCCTCCTACAGGCCTATTTCCCTCATAAACTGTGATATGAAGATCTTGGCCTCAGTGCTGGCAGGAAGGCTAAACTCTATCCTACCATCTCTCATAGATCCCCGACAGGTGGGGTTTGTGCAGGGGAGAGAGGCAACTAAAAACATCGCCAAGCTGCTACTAGGCATGGAGGATTGTTTATGCCGAGAGGAGGCTTTGCTTTTGGTGAGCCTAGATGCTGAAAAAGCGTTTGATAGGGTCGCATGGGTCTATTTGTGGGACGTGCTGCATAGTTTTGGAATGAATGGGAGGTTTGTGAAATGGATTCAAGCGCTATATGCGAGCCCCATGGCTAGAGTCGGAACGAATGGTGCCTTTTCTGAACCATTTACTTTGGAAAGAGGTACCCGGCAGGGCTGCCCCTTGTCCCCCCTTTTATTTGTACTGGCATTGGAACCTCTACTATGGGCCATTCAAGATATCCCGCAGATAGGAGGGGTGCAGATGGGAGGAGAAGAAATGAAGCTCAGTGCTTTTGCAGATGATATGTTACTCTGCCTTACGAAACCGCAACAATCCCTGAAGTGCGTCCTACAGCTGATAAAAGACTTTGGTGACTTCTCCGGGCTAAAAATTAATGCGTTAAAGTCGGTGGTGTTAGATGTCGGTGGGCGAGTCCGGCCGATGTGGGAAGGCTCCTTTCCGCTTGTATTGGGCGGAAGGGTCTATTAAATATTTGGGGATACAGCTGCCAGACCGTCCAGAGAACCTGTACCAGGTGAATGTACCAGGCATGTTAGATAAAACTAAGAAAACTTTGGCTAATTGGCGAGGCCTGCCTTTGTCTTTGAGAGGGCGGATAGCACTGTTTAAGATGGTGGAGCTCCCTAGATGGCTATATGTCCTTCGCCTATTACCTATATGGATCTTGGGCAGGGATTGGAGAACTTTTGAGAAATACCTGCGGGGGTTCCTTTGGAGGGGTAAGAGGTCCCGGATTCCACTTAGAGCCTTAATGAGTAGAAGGGATGAGGGAGGGCTGGAATTACCCATACTGAAGAATTATAATCTCCGCTACTTGGCCAGGCATATATGGGCGTTGTTGGGGGAGGATGGGGGATGTGCCCCGCTACCACAATTGAGCGCAGCATGTGCCCCATATCACTGTTTATATATGCTTCATGCTGACCGATCTACTGTGGTACGGGGGAGGAAAAATGGAGGATATCTCAATGCTCTCCGAGCAACATGGCGACTATTGTGTCTTCGTTTTGGGTGGAACTGGAGACAATCGCCTCTGCTTCCTTTGGTGGGCAACCCTGATTTTCCCCCGGGCTTCTCAGCACCTAACTTATTCCAAGGATGGGAGAAAAAGGGGATTGTTTGCAATGGAGATATATTTATGACAGGGGGGGAGGTTGTTGATAGTTTCCAAAACCTGAAGGCTCGCTATCTTCTTCACAAGCATGATTTCTATGGTTATTTGCAAGTGCGGCATTACGTGGGGGGAATATATATGGGAGGAGGGGCTCAGGAGGTGGCCGGACTCCCTCGAGTAGTACTGCAGAAACTGGTTGAAAGTAATATGAGAGAGGAAGAGTGTAGGAACCTGATACGTCCCAAGGGAGACAGGTTGTTCCTTTATGAATTGGCTCGAAGGTGGAGTAGCGAGGGGTTGGAGGGGGCGTCGGTGGACACTTTGCAGGAGGCTTTTGAGAGGGTGCCGAAAGAAACATTGTGGATCTCTTTACAGGAATATAAATTCCTCTGGAGAGCATATACCACTGATAAATGGGCGTTTAAGATCGGACTTAGAGTGTCTGACGCGTGTGGCTGGTGTAGCAGGGATGTAGGAACTTTAATGCACAAATTCTGGGACTGCCCGCTGGGGCTATCTCTCTGGGCCCAGGCTTGCAATAGGATGGAAGATTGGATGGGTATAGAGCAGCTATGTCAGCAAGAGATATGTTTGCTGCATAATTGGAGCAGGAGTGCCGTGTCGATAGCTGCCAAGCATAGGCCACTCCTGGAGAGAGGCTTTTTATTAGTTAAGAAAGCCCTACTGAGCAGATGGATTGAGGACTGCCCTCCTGGAGTGGTGATGTGGGAAAAATCAATGCTAGAGTTGATGTATATGGAGAAGTTAATGGCCAAACAAAAAGGTGGGAAACACTGGGATGTATTTTTGGCCCTCTGGTCCCCGTATATAGAGGTTTTGTCGCCCCAGGATCGGAGTACTGTGCTAAATGTATAGGGGAGATGATACTATATGACCCTATGCCTGGGGAGGGCTGTGGTTTTCTCTTGGATAGCTATGCTAGGAACTACCTTCATATTTGTGTGTATGGTTGGTATGCTGGGATGTATGCTCTCATTTTGTGACAACGGGTTTGGAGCAGGGTGGGGATTGGGAGGGAGGGAGGGAGGGGGTGGAAGGAGGGAATGGGGGAAACCGGGGATGATGTATCAGAGAGAGTTATTGTTCTTATTGAAGTTGTTATGGATAAGGGCGGTACTGGAAAACTACGGTTATTATAAGTAGACCCAGACTCTCATAGCCTGTCATGTTATAGCTACCGAATGCCCACGTTGGATGAGTGCTAGTGCTTCTATTCTGAGATGCATGTAAAGCAATTAAGAGAAGTGACTGATCCCAAGGCTTAAGACATTGTGGAGTTTGGTGCAGTCATTGTGCATTGTCAATTATACTGCAGTTGATATGCCTCTGTACTTGATTTAATATGTGTGAATTTCAATATAAAAAAAAATGAGTGGACATAAGAGGGGGGCTATCTGTTCTGGGTAGGGTGGGAAGAGAATGGGACGAGAGGCAAGGTTTCTGACAGTATATATATTTTATAGTTATCATTCTTAGATCTCTGTTACAGGGAAACTTAAAAAGAAAATGCTGAGACACAAATTCTTGTCTAGATAAGTCCTAATTCCCTTTGTTTGCTGTTGTTTTCGGAGCTATATGTTGAGAAAGGAGTACCACGCTGTATTAGCATTGGAATGTCATTTGTTCATACTGTGGTCAATTGTTTTATATTGTTGTCTCAATAAAGAAATTTTGACATAAAACACATATAGATAGCCTTTTGGTATTCTTTAGTCTTTTCAAGGATCCATCTCACATCCGCAATGATGTCTCTCATTCCTCGCCCTTTCCTGAACCCTGCTTGCACTTCAGGCAGTTCTCGTTCCAGGTATGGTTGTAGTCTCTGCTGAATGATCTTGAGTAGAATCTTGCTGACATGTGGGATTAGAGCGATTGTGCGATAATTTTCAGTCAATCGGAACACCTTTCTTCAATATTGGTATAAACACAGATCTTTTCCAGTCAGTTGGCCATGATGTTGTCTTCCAAATTTCCTGGCAGAGCCTTGTAAGTATGTTAACAGCTGCATCCAGTTGCTGTAATACTTCAATGGGAATAGCATCAGTGCTCAGTGATTTGTTTTTTGATAAGGCTTTCACTACTGCTTCAACTTCTTCTTTCATCACCAATGGTTCCTGATCATAAGGTACAGGTTGAAATGGCTGTTGGTCCATTTGATCTTTATCGTATAATGACTCTCTATATTCTTTCCACCTTTTCTTGATCTTCTCAGCGTCATTAAACATGGATCCTTGAGCATCTTGTAACATTCCAATTTGAGGATGGAATTTTTTCTTTAACTCTCGTAGCTTTAGGAAAGCCGATCATGTTCTTCCTCTAATAGTTTCTGCTTCTATTTCCTTGCATGTGTCACTGTAGTACTTCTCCTTGTCCTGTCTTGCTGCACTTTGGCAATCTCTTATGAGTTCTGTGATTGCCTCACTTTCTCCTCTGGCTTTAGCTTTTCTGCATTTCTGGGCAATTTTCTGAGTTTCTTCAATCATCTATTTTGGCTGTTTTTGCTTTTTCACCTTTTGTAGACACTTCTCGCTTTCTTCCAACACATCCTCCTTGATGTCATCCCATAACTCTTCTGGAGCTCTGCCACTTGTACCTAAAGCAGCAAATCGATTTTGCAGACCATCTTTAAATTCCGGCAGTATATTCTCAAGGTCATATTTTGCTACATTCATGAGTGGCTTGCTCTTTTTCAACTTTAACTTGAGTTTGCATTCTAGTAGTTGGTGATCTGTACCACAGTCAGATCCAGGTTTTGTCTTTGTTGATGTTATAGAGCTTTTCCATCATTGACTTCCACAGATGTAGTCAATTTGATTTTTGAACAATCCATTGGGCGAAGTCCATGTGTACAGTCGCTGCTTATGTTGCTGGAAGAAAGTGTTTGAGATGAATAGATAATTAGACTGATGGAATTCTGCAAGACTTTCTCCATCTTCATTTCTGTTGCCAAGTCCATATTTTCCAAACAGTTTGCCTCCTTCTTTGTTGCTAACTTTTGCGTTCCAGTCACACATGACTATCAAGATATTCTGTTTGCATGTTCTGTCAATTTCAGCTTGTACTTGTTCATAGAATTCATTAACTTCATCCTATTCTGCAGCTGTTGTTGAGGCATATACTTGAATTATAGTTGTGTTGATGGGCATTCCTTGTAGACAAATAGAAATTAGGTGTTCACTGGTTGCATTGTATTTCATTACAGTTCTTGCAAGTTGCTTCTTAATTGTAAACGCAACACTATTTCTTCTTTGTGTTTCATATCCAGCATAGTAGACCATGTGATCATCAGATGCAAAGTGCCCGATGCCAGTCCATTTCAGTTCGCTGCCACCCAACAGATTGAGTTGTACACGTTCCATTTCATTCTTGACCACCTCCAACTTCCTTTGGTTCATGCTTCGTACATTCCATGTCCCAATATGTAAGACATCTTTGCAGCTTCTGAGCTTTGATCCAATCACATCATAAATGCTGGCTTTACTATGAAAAGTCTTCTGCCCCTCCCCAGTAGCCAGTTGAGTGCCTTCTGACCTGGGGGTCTCATCTTTTAGCACTATAGTGCAATTTGTTTTGTTGTGACTATCCATTCGGTATTCGTGGCAAGATATGGAAATAGATTGCCAGGCCTTTCTTCTGCGTTCTAGTGTTGTTGCCGTTGTCACAGAAATGTGATCCTCTGCTGCTAACACTGTTCCATTCTGCTGCTGCCCAGATGGGTGGTTTGTCTTAGTCTGGCACCTCAGCTGAGACCTGTCCATTTTGGGAGATCCTGCCAGTAATTAAGCTACCAATAGCTTAGCCCTCAGCATCACTGATACACACAAGCACTCAAAGCACGACAAGTTGCAAACCAAGTGAAGGATATATATATATACACACACACACATTTATAGCTTTGCATCATTTCTTTTGTTTATTTTGAAGTGAAAAGGAAGACCTGTTCTGGCAAAAAGTGCTCTTTAAGTGCATGGGTAATCTTTGGAAAAAGAGCCCTCCATTTGTTTAATGGTGGCTGCTAGCACAGAATTCCAATTAAAGCAAACTAAAAGCATCTGAGGGATTATTATTTTAGCTACTGATTAATCCAAGATGAAGGAGCAGAACCATACTTTTTTTATTTAGCAAATCATAGTCTGATGAAAATTCTGATGATAGTTGGTATCTTCAGAAAATTTTAAAGGGCATCATCATCTTAGGCTTGTGAACTTCCTATTTAGATGGTTTGTTACTTTATCCATGCTCAGTTCATTTAAGTCTCAAAAGTGGCAGGTCAGTGAAGGTCATGCAGTTTATTGGATAGTTCCTTTGCATATCGCATGTAATTATTTTTTTCCTATAATGCTACAACTTAGGCTATTCATAATCCTTTTTTAACAAAGGCATCAACATTCCATCAGATGAATCTTTTGTTGCATAGATATGCAAAAATATGCTACAGCTGTCAGTAAAGACCATAAATGTGTGACCAAGTCACAGTCTTACTGTAATTGGTATACTGAAATAGTACCTCTGTCAACATAAATCATTCTGCTTCTTTAGCTAACTTGGTAATACTAAAGAGCAGTCCTTTTCAAAAAATAAACTTTAAGCACAGAATGTGATTGAATGGACCTTATGAATATCAGTGCTAAAACTGTTTTAAATGCAAGCTGATGAAAGAAATAGATCTTTTGGAGTGTTCATAAACTTCTAGAACAAACATGTTTTTACTGTGTTTCCTCTTGGTAGTACATGCAACCTAATCACTTTTGAAAATTAACAAGATATTAAATTTGGACAGTTCTAAGCAACTTTGATAATCATTTGATTATCATTTGCTAACACAGTTGTAATCAACATTATTGGCATTCTTGCAGTTCAACCCCATTCTTGCAGTTCAACCCCTTAATATCCAGTATCTCCTAAAAAAGTGGCCATTGAAATGGCTTTGGACTATATATGCACACAAATTTGAAATAGTATAAAAACCTGGACATTGCCAGTACATGAGTGTTGGCATCTTTATAAACAATTCAAATTTTGAACAGAAGAACCACATTCCCATTGCAGTAAGATTAAATACACCTGTGATCAATTGTCAGTACTCACTTGACTTAAATCAACAAATGGATGATGGTTCTAATGTTTAAAATGGCCACATTCACTCCCTGTTCCATTTTCACAATGATGAAGACGAGCTGCCTGACACCATCAGAAAAGCTATTATCATCAAACTTCAAAGGGGTGCAAGGCCATCTCCAAAGACCTTGGGATTTCTGTGTTCACATTTTGCAATGTTATTAAGATGTTTTCTGCTCATGGAACTGTCATGAACCTCCTAGGACATGGTGGAAAGAGGGAAATTAATTGAAGAAGTCTTCAAAGTTAGTGCGAACTGTTGGAAAAACACCACATACAACATCCAAAGAGCTTAAGGCTGACTTAGAGCAATCTGGAATGGGGTTTCAACCCACACCACACACTGCACACTAAACAAAGAAAGACTTTATGGACAAAGGACAAGGAGAGGACTCCACTGCTCAAAGAGATATAAAAAAGCATGCCTGATCTTTGACCAAACCCACCTTTAGAAATCACAGTCCTTCTGGCAAAATGCACTGTGGACAGATGAAACCAAACTTAAGCTCTTTGGTAGTGCAGAGCAGTGATACAGGCAAAGAAATGAAGCTTATAAGGAAAAAAAACACACCCTTCCTACAGTTAAATATAGTGGAGGTTCCATAATGTTGTGGGGATGTTTTGCTGCCTCAGGAACTGGAGGCCTGGAACATATTAAAAGAATTATGAAGTCAGAGGACTACCAAGGTATTTTGGAATGAAATGTGCAA
This sequence comes from Ichthyophis bannanicus, assembly GCA_033557465.1. NCBI lineage: Eukaryota > Metazoa > Chordata > Amphibia > Gymnophiona > Ichthyophiidae > Ichthyophis > Ichthyophis bannanicus. Next base: position 606,211,633 of record CM066031.1, on the reverse strand, counting down.
CCTAGTGTCAGAAAGCTAGGTCTGGGGTGAAGGTGATGGGTCCTCCAGCAGGGCAATGGCCCAAAACATACATCCAAGAGTACAAAAGAATTGTTAAAAAGGAACAAATGGACTGTTTTAAACTGACCAGCAATTTATTTATTTAACTAGGCTTATATACCGCTTTTCTACCAGTCAAAATGAGTGTAAATTCAGGTATTGTATATATATTTTTCCCTTGTCCCTGAAGGCCTCATAATCTGTGTTTTTATACATGAGGCAATGCAGGGTTAGGTGGCAATGAGTCCTGATCTCAGTCCAATTGAGAACCTTTGGAAAGAGCTGAAATCTGCCATTGGTAAAAGGAATCCTAGAAACATTCATGAGCTGGGAGAAACTACCAGCAGACAGATGTATGAAAATTATGGATGGTTATGAGAAATGTTTGGAGGCTGTCATCACTGATAAGGGTTGTGCAACCAAATATTAGTGAAGGGTGCAATTAATCCTGTCCAGGTCATATTTTGTTTTTTTTTCTCAGAAATTACTACGGAAATTGCACAGATGTCTTTTTTTGTTGTATACCTTTGAACATACTATTAAAATAGTATGATGACATACATTTGAAATATTTCCAATTATTTCTCAAGATATTGTACACAACATACCTAAAATGCAAGGGTGCCAATAATGTTGACCACAACTGGAAAAAACAGCGGTTGACTTATGGTTATTTACATGTACTAATTAATCTGTAGCACATATGAAATATACTTTATTTTTTAGATTGTCTTTTTTCAAGTGTCATGTTAAAGAACATGAAATTACACCTGTTAAAGATGCATTACTCTGTACATAAAGCATGTTAAAATGTATACAAGATGTATATTCATAAATACTATATATTACCATACCTACTTAAAACAGGGCATTATATTTCATTAGCTTCCTTCTTAAAACCAAGAATGCATAAGAAATGTGACAGCTGACTCCATGAAAAGATGGGATTAAATTATGTATACTGTATTTAACCAATTCTATTTTTGCAAGATGTGGAATTTGCACACGTTATAAATGGTAATTATAAACCCGAACACTAACAGAAGGTTTCTCTGTTTTTATCAAAAGAACGTAGATAAAATACTGGAGAGCTTAACATGCTTTCAATAGTTTTTAAAATATGAGACCTAGATCACAAGTGAAATGAGATCTCCAGCCAATTATAGAAAAAAGGCTCTGCCTTGTACATAACAAAAGGTATGCTTAGAGTCAGAGCAGATATTATCCACTAGCATCTACATTTTATCATTTCTAATTTCTCCTTTTAGATTATTTCTTATTATGTGAAGATAGAGTAGGATCAGAGAATGATGCACAGGTGGCTTAAAGTGTGTGCGTGTCATTTAAAATCTCTGATGATCAATTTGATGCCTAGAGCTGCATGCTTGCCAGGGTGATATGGGGATGGTACATAAGGGAATTTGGTTTAGTTGGTATGTAAAATGAAGTTGGCATGAGTTCAGTTTTGCTTTCTGTATCTTTATTCAACTGACAGTTGTTTAGAGGAGAGATAGTTTAATGTTTAGAATGTGTTTCATATTTGAGTGAACATCAAATATTATCTCCAGGAACAAGCAGGAATGTAGTCTCCACATATGGGTATCATCGGTACCGACGGAGCCTGCGCGGGAATGCTCCCCAGCGTCCAGTAGGAACACTTTTGGGAGCATCCCTCAGCACATGCGTGCTGCCTTCCCGCCTTTCCAACTGTCCCTCTTCAGTTCTTTAATTTCCGCAGAGCCGACAGGACCCATACCCTGTCACCGCAGAAAATTCTGTCTTTAAAATTGTTTTCTTGTGGTCGCGTTTGCCTCCGCATGACACCTACCGGTACCGCCGGTTCTTTCTTTGATTTTCTTTAAAAAAAAAGTATACTTTGAACTGTTTCTCTTCAGAAACTTTTCTTTTTCGGTGCTAGGCACCATTTTGGGCATTAGGCCTCATATTCCTGAAACATGGAAAAACCAACTAGTGGTTTTAAAAAATGTACTAAGTGTGGCGGTACCATTTCCGTCACTTACACCCATGATTGGTGTCTTAAATGTTTAGGACCTGAACATTCTCCATCTGAAAGTCTCTCCTGTATGGGGATGACTAAAAGAGGAAAACAGAACCAGGCTGCAAAGCTCGGTACCCTCTTTTCTTCGGATGCCAGATCCATTGCATCGACATCTTCAAGGGCCTCCTCTTCCTCCCATGGATCTCGGGTAACTAAACATAAAAGCCGGTCCTCAAAGGGGTAGCTCTCCTTCTAAGCATCGAGAGGCCATTGGCATTGCCCTTGAGGGAACCACACCGGCAAAACAGCCCCGGCGGGAGGCTAAGGCTTCCAAAGCATCAATGGGGATCCAGGATGTTCTCGAGTCCTCGACCTCGCAAGAACTACCTGTGCCATGTTCAGGGGTCCCGGCCATTTTCACCGATACCGACACCCAGGCATCGGCAGCGTCGATAGACCAGAGGTTCCTCACTATCGAACGCAGCATTGCAGCTCTTCTCACAGCTGCGGTACCGTTGACACCTATGGTTCAATGGGCACCGGTACCGATATCAATATCGATGCCGGTACCTACACCGGTACCAGTACCAATGGTACCGACCCCGGTGGGAATTCTTCCCACGCCATCTTTGGCTGGAATCGACAGGTTGGTACCGGATCAACTCGGTACCGACTTCGCTTGATACCAGGACCGTGTTTTGCATGAGCATCGTGGTCAGGAATACTTCGAATCCTCCGATTCCAAAGACTCTGACAATTCTGCTGGTACCAGAGGGTTTCTCCTGGAAGATCCCTCTTCTCCCCAACGCAGAATGTCATTTCCAGAGGACATGTCTTTTCAGGATTTTATTCGTGATGTGGCCAAGGGCCTTTCAATCACGGTAGCTCCTGAAGAGGAACCCAGAGCAAAGGAATTGGAAATTCTCCAAAGGAGGCAGCCACTCTGCCCATCCATGAAATTCTGCATAACTTGATGCTCAGAATGTGGGAGACACCTCTGACTACATCTCCTCATTCTAGGAGGCTTGATACTATGTATCGAGTTCCGCCATGTCCTGGATTTCAAAAGACTCAGCTGCCACACCATTCAATGGTGGTGGAGTCAGCCATGCGTAGGATGAAAAGTGCAAAGAGGCATGCATCCAATCCCCCAGGTCGTGAATGCAGGACTCTGGACGCTTTTGAGCGCCAAACCTTTCAGGCTTCCATGCTTTCAGCTAGGATCAGTTCATATATTCTGTATATGGGAATGTTCCTCAAGGAAGTTATAGGAGACTTGGAGCTTATGAGCCCACTTCTCCCAGATGACAAGAGACAAGAATTTCTTGCTCTAGTTAAGCATGCTCAAGATGTCTCCAAGTTTGTGAATCGTGCAGCCTATGACTGCTTTGAATGCATCAGCAGAACCTCTGCTATTGCCATTGGGGCACGATGGATTGCCTGGCTTCAGGCATCAGACTTGGAGACTTGGGTACAGGACAAGTTAGGCAACATTCTAGCAGGAAAAGGCTAATGAGTTAGATGCTGACAATACCACTCTAGATAGATTGTCAAAATCTACAGCCACTCCAGCCAAAAAGAAGCCTTATAAAAAAAACCTCTTTCTGCAAAAAGAGGAAATTTTATCCTTCCTATACCCAGCAGAGTCAAACTCAGGGCCAGGTTGCCCAAAAGGGACAAACCAGACAGGAAAAGAAACCAAAAGGCCCGAGAGCCCTACCAGCTCCGCAGGTTCAGCCCCCTCAAGGGCTTTGACTCCATCCTAGAGAGCTTAGCCTTCCTGCCTCTGAGGGGTCCCCAACCCCACAATATCCCAAGCAGGTTATGCCACTTTGCCAACAGATGGCATCAGATAACAGCAGAAGATTGGACTCTGTCCATTTTAGGAGAAGGGTACAAGCTTCATTTTCACAGCATGCCCCCTCCTACAATTCTAAAGCAATTCAATTCTCAAACCTCCGCAGACGATCTGCTGGATCACAAGGTCTCAACACTTCTTGCCCAAGGGGCAATAGAAGATTTACCCATTCTTCAATGAGGTGCAGGGTTCTACTCCCCCTATTTTCTTATTCCAAAGAAAACAGGAGGACACAGACCCATTCTAGACCTCAGAGAATTGAACAAATACCTGTTCCAAGAGAAGTTCAAAATGATTTCTCTAGGAACTCTTCTGCCATACCTTCAAAGCCAGGATTGGCTTTGCTCTCTAGACTTAAAGGATGCATACACTCACATTCTGATCCATCCAGATCACAGGAAATTCTTACGATTCCTTTTCAAGGGAAAACATTTCCAATACAAGGTTCTTCCCTTTGATCTGGCTTCAGCACCAAGAGTATTCACGAAATGCATGGCAGTAGTAGCTGCATTTCTGCGAACCCTGGGGATATTCGTCTTCCCTTACTTAGATGACTGGCTCATTTGAGCCCCTACAGTTGCAGAGGCCAGCACTGCACTGTCTTGCACAATGCGAATCCTCCAATACTTGGGGTTGGTAATAAACTTCCCAAAATCCCAGCTTGTTCCTTCCCAATGCCTGGAATTCATAGGGGCCTGTCTAGATACCAGACAGGCAAAGACTTTCCTTCCACAGGCCCGGTGTCTTCGCATAATACAACTAGCTTCTCAAGCAGCAGGCAAATCCTCCCTAACTGCTTGAGAGCTACTACAGTTGCTGGGACATATGGCATTCACAGTTCATGTAGTCCCATATGCTCGCCTCCATATGCGAGCAGCTCAGTGGACCCTATCCACACAGTGGACACAGGCCACAGGACATTTATCAGACAAAATAATAAACTCTCAACGACTAATTTTGTCCCTCCAGTGGTGGCAATCACTAGAAAATCTGACAGTGGGGTCTCCTTTTCATCAACCCCTCTTTCAGGCCATCCTAACAACAGATGCATCACAGGTGGGTTGGGGAGCACACCTGAATCATCTCTCTACCCAGAGAACCTGGACTCCACAGGAGGCTGGTCTACACATAAACCTCCTGGAATTAAGAGCAATCTATTTAGCTCTTCGAGTATTCCACGCCCAGCTCAGCTACAAGACAGTCCTAGTCCAGACGGACAATCAAGTAGCCATTTTCTATGTGAACAAGCAGGGCGGGACAGGCTCTCTGTCATTATGCAACGAAGCTTTACGACTGTGGGCCCTCGCCAGAGAGTATCAAATTCACTTTCTAGTGGTATATCTTCCAGGCATTCAAAACCTTTGGGCAGACAAACTCAGTCGAGTACTGCTGCCTCACGAGTGGTCTCTCCACCTAGACCAAGTGGCAAAGATATTTCATCTCTGGGGCACTCCAGACATAGACCTCTTTGCAAGTCCACTGAATGCCAAAGTTCCCCGGTTCTGTTCCAGGATTCCGGCTCACAATTGTCAGGCAAGGGATGCCTTCCTCCTTCACTGGGGTCAGGACTTCCTTTATGCCTTCCCACCCATTCCCCTCATCCCCAAAATACTCTTCAAGCTTCAGAGAGACAGGGGTCACATGATTCTCATAGCGCCACAATGGCCACGCCAAGCGTGGTATCCCCTGCTTCTACATCTCTCTCAGGCAGCACCTCTGGAGTTAGGGCATGCTCCAGATCTCCTTTCCTAGGAGAATGGGATGCTATGTCACCCAAATCCCCAGTCCCTGCATCTCACGGCCTGGTTGCTGAAGGCTTAGACCTCCAGGATTTCAACCTGTCCCAACAGGTAAAGGATAGCCTTCAGGCTTCTAGAAAACTTTCCACAAGAAGATCTTATGCCTTCAAGTGGAAACGTTTTACTATATGGTGCTCCAAGAAGGGATTAAACCCCCTTGTCATACCTTTAGAATCGATACTAGAGTATCTCCTTCACTTATCGAATTCTGGTCTAAAGACCAATTCGGTAAGAGTCCATCTTAGTGCAATTGCAGCTTCTTATAAGCCTCTGAATGGACAACCAATTTCCTCTCATCCACTCATATCCAGATTTATGGGAGGTCTTCTATTAACCAAACCTCCCATTAAGCCACCACCGGTGGCATGAGATCTAAATCTAGTTCTCAGGCAGCTCATGAAGCCACCTTTTGAGCCATTAGCCACTACAACCCTTAGGTTTTTGACCTGGAAGGTCATCTTTCTAATTGCAATCACTTCTGCACGTCGCATTAGTGAACTGCAAGCTTTAGTGGCTGATCCTCCTTATACTAGGTTTCATCATGATAAAGTTGTTCTTAGAACTCATCCACACTTTATGCCAAAAGTGGTTTCGCCTTTTCATTTAAATCAATCAATTTTTTTTCCTGTATTTTTTCCGAGGGCTCAGGCCTCTATTGCAAAAAGAAACCTTCATACTTTGGATTGTAAAAGAGCCTTAGCCTTTTACCTACAGAGAACACAGCAACATAGAAAGTCCTCGCAACTTTTTATAGCTTTTGACCCTAGTCATTTGGGACTTCCAGTCTCCAAAAGAACTTTATCTAAATGGATTGCCCAATGCATATCCTTTGCTTATGAGAGTAAGGATCTTCCTCTTCAAGGCCATGTCACAGCTCATAACGTGAGAGCCATGGCAACTTCCATGGCTAATCTCCACTCTGTGTCTATTGATGACATTTGTCGAGCAGCCACCTGGGCTTCGGTGCACACCTTCACAGCCCACTACTGCCTGGATAAAGCCTCCCGTCGGGATGCCTTCTTTGGCCAAGCTGTTCTTCAAAATCTCTTTCAGACCTAATTCAACTCCTGCCCACCAACCCTGGTGGAATGCCAGAGATCCATGGGAGGAAGGATGTCTACCTTTCTAGGGTGGCACCTTCCTGGGGCTATCTCCCTGGCATCTTCAGCTAGGGAGTCCCCATATGTGAAGACTACATTCCTGCTTGTTCCTGGAGATAGCGTAGTTACTCACCTATAACAGGTGATCTCCGGGAACAGCAGGAATTTAGTCTTCACAACCCACCCACCTCCCCTAGGAGTTGTCTCTCTTATCTTTTTGTCTCTTTCCTCTCTCCCTCTATCCTTTCACTCAGCTACAAACTTAACTGAAGAGGGACAGTTAGAAAGGCGGGAAGGCAGCGTGCATGTGCTGAGGGATGCTCCCAAAAGCGTTCCTATTGGACGCTGGGGAGCGTTCCCGCGCAGGATCCATCAGTACCGACGATACCCATATGTGAAGACTAAATTCTTGCTGTTCCCGGAGATCACCTGTTACAGGTGAGTAACTACGCTTTATTCTTCTGTATATATACTTAAAGTTTTATATACAGTACTATACATTTATTCAGACTGTAACTTAAAAGCATGTTTAATGACACCATCACCTGCATGTACGTATTACAGTTACTCCTGGTGTGTATGTGTCTTGTTGCTCTGGCATGGCTAAGGTGTAGGTGAGGGGTTTGGGGGGGATGGATTAAATTCTGAATATGTGTGTAGAAGAGGGAGATGTTAGGGGTACATGTGGGAGTTCACTCTTTCATCCTCTTTCTCTGGCCATATGCTCACTCCACTCACAAGCTCTCTCTCCACACCTTCATCTTTTTTCCCCTTTACACCCAAACACTTCCCCCTTTCATTTTCCCCATTCCCTCTCTCCTGCACCCCATAGCCCCTCTCCTTTGTCACTTCCATTCCATCCCTTCCACGCCTCCTCTGGCCTAGGAACACTGCCAGTCATGTTGCTTCCTCTGCCAACAGCTCCAGGACTTCTGTTTCTCTTTATCTGTTTGCTGCTATACCTTACCTGGGATTTCAGTGGCACAGATAAACAAAAATAAGAGAAGTCTTATGTTGAAATGATATCCTTTTCTATAGTAATGATGGAATTTCAGCTGGGACACAGATTGAGACTGATGGACACACATTGCAGTCCATGCCTTAAACTGTGCAAACATTGACTACATTGCATTGGCACTGCATTGTTAAGAGGGTCAGATGGTTTTGTGCAATGGCACGTTTTTATTCTCAGCAATTCAGAGTCTTACTGAATATTAGCATGTACAGTACTATACATATGTCTTTTTTTTACACTCTGGGGTCAGTGCAACATGTGAAAAAGCAGTTATTTTCAGAATCAGTTTAATATCACTTAAATTAAGTAACTTATACAGTAGAATAAGTCAGTATGCCTGTTAAAATAAGAATTTTTTGTTTGTGTATCTGCATAATAGTTCTATAGTACAGAAATTATAGATGATAAAAAAAAAAATAACGAGGCTGATATTCAAAGGGTTTTTGCTCCTAATTTTGAACATTAGGTTTCTATAATTGGCCTGTTTGAAAATGTACTAGAGCTGTGTGCCTATATTTATGCTCAAAATTTCACTTAATTCTTAAATTTAGGATCCTAAAATGTGAGTGGCAACAAGGCAGATTTAGGATAGGGAAAAAAGGTTGAGCATAACTCAGATTTCCAACAATAGGCACCTATCGTAGGCTCATAAATGTAGGCCAGAGGTTCTCAACGCAGTCCTCAGGACACATCTAGCCAGTCAGGCTTTGAGAAGAACCACAATGAATATGCATAAGAGAGATTTGAGTGCACTCAGCCTCTCCCCAGGCAAAACCCCAGCTGCACTGCTACCCTCCCCCCCCCCCCCCCCACACACACCCACACCGTGCCATGCCACGCCACCAATTCTATCTTGCGTTAGAGGATATCAGAAGTGGCAGGTCATGTGTGCTAGAACACATAGCCTGACGCAGGCAACAAAGCGGTGGCACAGTCGCCCACCCGTGTCAGCCACCCTAAGCGACCTCCTAGCTTGCCTAGTGAACGGGCCGGCCCTGTGTGCACTGCCTCCATTGTATGCAAACCTCTCTCATGCATATGTATTGTGGTTATCCCGAAAACCTGATTGGCTAGATGTGACCTGAGGAGTGTGTTGAGAAACCCTGATCTTGGCAGATGAATGGCAGGTCTAAATTTAAGAGCATAACTTTAAATTTCTAAATTTAGGTTAATTTTTTGTAAAAAAAACCCAAAACAACCTCCTCCTATATATCACTGAAAATAAGGGACAAATTTAGGCCTTTAACCTTAGGACAGTAGTTACCTAAGTGTGGGTTGGGACCCCAGATGGAATCACATTATCAGCAGATGGGGATGTCAGAAACAGAGCTGCTGCTGGTGCTGCTCCTCCTCTTCCTGGACCTCCACTGTTCCCTATGCCCATTAGTGGCACAGGATAGAGCTGAGAGTCCATGAATGTTCACAGGCCCTGCCCCCCTCCTCCTAGACTGGAAACCTCTGCAGAGTACTGGGGACTGTGAGCATACATTGGCACACAGGGTCCTAGTGCTGACTGCTGCTTCTCAGGGATGGTGCAAGGATGAGAGATGGCGTAGGCAAGCCCTCAAACCGGCATCCTCCTTTTGATATCCTCCATTACTGCTGCTGCCACCTCTGCCGCCCCTCTTGTGATCTACAATGGCAGAAGCGCGATGCAGCATTTACCTTAACTCGCCATGCTGCGTCGCTGTTCCCAGCTTGTGTGAGGTTTTGCCCCCGACACAGACTCCCGGAGGGGAGCGGAAGCTGCTCATACAACCCAGGTACTATGAGACAGCTTCGGCGAGGTTAGGTAACACTGCTTTGCAGGTTTAAACCCATTGCTGCAGCTGCAGACCCTGGAGAGGGGCAGCAGTGGTAGCAATGGGGCACCCCAGGATGCTGGTGCTCTAGGCAACCGCCTAGTTCCCATAATGGTAGTGCAAGTCTTGCTGCTGTCTTCATGCTTTGGATAAGTAGGGGGAAGAGGAAATGGCTGAGGGAGGAGAGGGAAATAGAGCTCTGCTATTTTCTTTTCATCATCATTTGGGGTTATGTAGAGTTTTAAGTGTTAGAATGGGATCATCTTAGATAAAAGCCTGGGAAACACTGCATTATGTTCTTCAATTTGTGATACATTTCCAGGTAATAATATATGGGAAAAAAACATATTGTTAAACTATACAGAATGCAGGTTCCTAGTACTGATAGCATTCCCTTATCTCCGTTAGTAATAACAGGTGCAGTGAGGGACAGGAGCAGGGCTGGCACTACCATTAGACAAATTAGGCAGTCGCCTAGAGTGCCAGCATCCCAGGGGTACCCACTGCCACTGCTGTTGCCCCTCTGCACAACACAGCACTTATCTAGAGTGTCTGGTGCTGCATCATGGTTCCTGACTTCTACAATCTGCTGCTTGTGCCAGACTCCGAAGCAGACTTCTTGTTTGCATAAAGCATCGGGTGTTGCAGACAGATGGAAGGGGCAGATAGTAGAAGACAGAAACTGTGATGTAGCACCAGAGACTTAAGGTCGCAGTTTCAAAGCCATTGCTGCTGCTGGAGACCCCAGAAAGGAATAGCAATGGGGGCGGGGACAGCAGGATGGAGGACCTGCCTAGGGCACCTCTAATCCTTGTACTGACCCTGGGCAGGAGAGAGAACAGTATAGCCTCTCTGTTTTGCAGTCAGTGACCATCGCAGCATATTGCATCACGTGCCTCCAGTTTTAATTGCAAGCCAAAGAAAAGGCAGCATTAGCATTTTGATATGGAAATATCAACAGTTTTCTGAAAATTATGATAGATATAATGCTGCAGAGTGGACCAAAGAGAGGAAATTATAATCAGCTGTCTCCTTAGATACTTCATCATTATCTTTTCATATAATGATAGGTATTTCAGACTGCTGTTTGTTCCAGGTTTAAAATACTTTCATTTTCTCCCAAATTGTAATTGGCAGAATTTGTTTGCCATAAGAGTAGTAAAATAAAAAAAATGTTTTGCACCAAGAAAACATTTATTTCATATAAGGTTTTGTTGTGTGTATCCTGTAAACTACTGCTGGGCATCTTTATCACTTGTTTCATTGCTGTTCAGTTAAATCCTTTTTAGTGGTTAAAGTTTGCCCACCTGTCTACTATACAACACCTGCAACATATGTTTATGTAACCCCGTAGTGCTTTGCCTTTGGGGCTTTCAGAAATTCCCCTAGAGCTTCTTGCTTATAAACAACTCAGCAATTCGTTTGTCTAATGAAGGCTGCTCTCCCCCTGGTTTTAAGGCAATAACATATTCTATAAAATAAGAGTCTCATTTTTCATTAGTGAGGCACATTAGACATCTTTTTAGTATGCTGTTACTCTTCTAAACCTTAATTTTCTTTCTTTTTCCTTGACCAACGTGGAGTAGTTAAAAAAGGCAAGGATTTAAAAGATAATGTAGAATAGTATGTTAATGTGGAAAACAGTCATTTGTAACATTGCTTAAATTATTATATATAAAATGGAGCTGTCTGAAACATCATTTTACTCTGTGAGCATTAGGATTAGAAATGTTGAGTCATGTTTCCTGGAAACATTAGACTCCCTAAATCCAAATCCAGTTTAATTTCTAATGGTATACTAACCACACAAATAATACAAGTAGACAATAAAAGTAAAAAATAGGCAATAATTAAAATACAGCAAATAAGGAAGCAATAAATAATAAAAACATCAGGAAAAATTTCCACCTACAGTTCACTATTCAAAGTCTCAATAATAGGAAAAACAATACAAGGCGGGGGGGGAGAGAGCTGATAAATCTCTGACCGTGTAGCGAAACAGAAAGCTATGGACACACTTCAGTTCCGGTGGTCTGAATGATCTCTCTGCAGTTTCGTTTTATTTCGTACCAAATAAAATGAAACTGCACGGAGATCATTCGGACCACTGAAACTGAAGTGTGCCCATAGCTTTCTGTTTCATTACAAGGCCAGATATTTATCAGCCCCCCCCCCCCTCATATGATAAAACAACAAAAGCTCCTGCCATTAGGTACATGCTATATTTTCAGACTTAGGGCCCTCTAAAATTTAACTAATTAAATCAAATTACAGTTAGTTAAATCAATTAAAGGGCTGATCAAATGACCAGACATTTACTTTTCTTCTTAAATGCTCACAGCCCGCCCCCCCCCCACCCCCTCGTCAGTCTAAGTTTCCCCCTCTCTTCCCCGTCTGGCCCATCTCTCTCTTCTCTGTTTTCTTTCTTTTCTGTCCTGTCCTATCCTAGTCATGATTTGGGGTTCCTTTCCTTTTTCCTTATTTTACTTTGGACTTTTGTAAACCGCTCTGACGCCTTGCAGCCTAGGGCAGTATATCAAATGACATTAAAAATAAAGATAGTCCTCCATAGGAGCATTTTATGAAAGTGTGTTAAGCACTCGGCGCATGAATTAGTGCATGCTAAATGTTAGTGCACAGCCATTCTAATGGTTATCACTCCGGCTTTATGTTTACTGCTCTCACATTCATGCATTAAGTGCAAAATGGAGACTGGTCTTGGACTGTGCCATGCAGTTAGCATGTAATAGTTTGCTGTGTATTAATTCTTACTGCAGCAGATAGCACAGATCACTAAACACTTCTTTAATAGTTGGCATTAAGTATATTTGCTTTATTTACAGCACACTCAGGGCCGGCCCTAGAGTTGGTCCAAGGTACCCTAGGAGAACCTCAAGCTTTATATCCCCTTTGGCTGTCCAAATCTATTATTTAGCTTTGAATGCCCTGCTTTTGCTGCCTTCCAGACGTTGCCACCCTAGGTGACCGCCTAGTTTGCCTAGTGGTTGGGCTAGCCCTGAACATACTTAATCTACAATAAATGTTTTTCTCTGCATTAACTGTATAGGAAGATGACGCGCACACCCTCAACAATTAATGCAGAGCCTTTGCAACTAATGGGCAGTCACTGCACCTATAAAGCCTATATTTCTTGGCAAACTATTCCAGAACTTGGATGCTACGCTAACAAAAGCTCTCTGACTAGTATCACATGCAGATGTAGCTTATAGGTAGAGCTTATATGGTCTTAAATTCTTAAAAAGTGGACCTGAGATACCTTTGTGCTAACCCATTTAAGACCTGTGGAGAGTAATGTTATGACATTTATGGCTTCTTTGGAGCAGATGCAGATATTAGCACATAAAGTACATGTGTAGATGTGTATTTTATAAAATTCATATGTAAATCATGTGACTTCACCCACTCACTGCCCAGATGCCGTTTCTGAGCATGCTTACTTTACAAGAACACTCTTAAGTATACTATGCACAGTGACGTACCAAGGGCAGCCCACCTCAGGTGCTGGCCAGGAGGTAGGTGCACCCCCACCGGGCCACGGGAGCAGCAGAGCAAACTTACGATTAAACTGGCTTGCTGCGGTGCCTCATGCTCCTGTAGCCACTCTTCTCTCTCGGCCAAAGTCTCGTGAATCGTGAGACTTAGGCCGGGAGGGGTAGCTGGCCCCTAGAGCACAAGGCACCATGGCAAGCCAGCTTAATCGTAAATCTGTCACACTGCCTCCATGGGGCTGGGCCAGGATGGAGGGGATGCATTGTGGCACACAATGCTACAATGCATGGGGGTCACTTGCAGTGCGGGGGGCGGCATCTGCCTCAGGTGCCAATGGAGCTGGGAACGCCACTGATTCTCCAGGACCAAGCAGGAAGTCAGTCCTCACATATGGGTGATGTTGGCACCAACGGAGCCCTCGTGCAGAACATTTCCCCAGCTTTCATAGAAAGCCTTTGGGAATGCAGCGCGCATGCGCGGTCCCCTTCCCGCCCAAGGGTGCCATCTTGCTCAGTCTTTCTTTTTCCACGGAGCCCAATGGACGTGAGTTCGTGTCACCCGGGAAAAGTAGATTTTTTTCGGCTATTTTGGCTTTTTCTGATCCGGTTCGATGCCGGTTCCCCTTCCCACCTGGGCTCGGTACACCGGTATCGAGTCCGGAGTTTTGTTTTTCCTTTTTTGTCCTTCGTGACTAGCGTTTGAGCTCTTTTTGTGTTTTCACTGGCAGCCCGGTCTTTTGACCTTGCAGGGGCCCTTTTTCCCACGATGGCTGCCAGCGGGTTCACAAAGTGTGATCGGTGCAAGAAAATTATGTCTCTCACCGACACACATGACTGCTGCCTCCATTGCCTCAGGCCCGACCATGACCCGCTGGCCTGTGGCCCGTGCGGCAAAATGTCGTCGAAGGCACTTCGGAGCCGTCAGCATCAACGTGAGAGAATTTTCTCAGCATCCGCGTCCGTCCGGGCCCGGACTTGGTCAGAGGCCTCAACATCTCGGGAGTCTGACCCCGAGCGCCGTCGGGGTTCCTCTGAGAGGGAGTCTCCCACCTGGGAGCAAAAAAGGAAGAAGCTCGAAAGGGCGGTGTCGGTGGAGGCTCCTGGGTCCTCGAGGGCCAGGTCGCATAGCCCTGACCGCCGCTCTGTGCTCTCGGAGTTGGAGAGGCCGTCCAAGTTACCTCGTGTGGAGTTGGAGTCCCTGAGTCACGTAAGTGCTGTTATCCTTGTGGACTCTCCTTCGGGGGAGCCGACTTCGGGCCCGATGTCGTCGGGGCCCGGGTCGGGGACTGCTGAGTCTCCTGAGCTTGGACTCAGATTGACGGCCTTGGAGAGCAGCGTGGCTGCCTTCATGGAACAGCAGTGGGTGCTGATCGCCGGTCTGACCGGTGCATCTGCCCTGACCACTGGGACCTCGATGTCCAAGTCAACCCCGGAGACCGAGCCGATCCTCGAGTCAATGAAGTCTCGAGTCGATCCTCGGTCAAGGTCGTCAACGCCGATACCCTCAGCATCGGGGCAGGTGGCACCAAGGCCCACATGGCCTGAGCTACTCAATTCCTCCTCCAAGGAGTCGGCATGGGAGACGGAGGACGAGAAGTCCCCGGATACCTTCTGGACCTGGTGCATCCCTTCGGACTCACCGGAGTCCAAGCCTTGGAGATGGTCCTCCCCGGAGGATACCCGGTTCTCGGACTTCATGAGGGACGTGGCCAAAGCCTTGGCCTTCCCTGCAGACGCCGAGGAGGAGCCTCGAGCCGAGGAGCTCGATGCCCTCCAGTATGACTTTCCTCCAAAGGAAGCCTTTACTGTACCGGTTCCTCCCATGCTGGAACAGCTGCTCTGCCGTATGTGGGAGGCACCGGCCTCGGTGCCGGTTCTTAGCAAACGGGTCGATTCCATTTATCGAGTCCGTAAGAGCCCTGGGTTCCAAAAGGCGCAGCTACCGCACAACTCCATGGTTGTGGAATCGGCCATGCACCGCCTGAAGAGTCAGAAGATTGCACTCCTCGATGCCCCCTGGCCAGGAGGCCCGGAACCTGGATGCCCTCGATAGAAAGTGCTTCCAGGGTTTTATGCTATCTTGCTGTGTCCAGACCTACCAGCTGTACATGGGCATGTACCTATGAGACGTGGCAAAGGAGATTGCCGGGTTCTCAGCTGGCCTCTCCGAGGAACCTTTGCAGAGGTTCAAGGCTTTGTCAACAGGGATCCGAGAGTGCTCGAAGTTTATCTCTCGAGCAGCCTATGATGGCTTTGAGGCTTCGGCCCGGGTAGCCACGGCCAGCATCGGTGCACGCCATCAGGCCTGGCTACAGTCATCAGACCTGGAGTCATGGGTGCAGGACAAGTTGGTTGATGTCCCCTGCCAAGGTGAAAATCTTTTCGGTAAGCCCATGACTGAAAAGGCTGCAGAAATTGAGACTGAGACTTTCACCAGGACAACGCTGTCCAGGAAGACTTCTGCCCCTTCTCAAAAAAAGAAGGACTCGGGGAAGAAGCCATTTTTCCCAAGGAAGGGTGCTGCCTACATATCCTACCCTCAACATCAGGCCTCTCCAGCTCCCCGGCAGGGGCATGGGCCCCGTAGGCAGAAGACCCCCAAGCCGCCAGCTCCGGCTCCTGCACAGCAGGGAGCGTGGTTTTTTGACTCCCACAGCATAGCCTCTTCTCCGCCGCTGGCTCCACTCAGCACAGGAGGTCGACTGACCCTGTACGCCTACAGGTGGCCAGCCATCACAGGGGATACCTGGGTACTCAGCATAGTCCAAAAGGGTTACATGCCCCACTTCCACCAGCTACCCCCTCCTACTTTCCAGGGGAGCCTCCAAGACTCCCTCTACACAGAAACCCCCTCCTTCAGGAGTTGGAAAGTCTTCTAAAGGAACAGGCGGTGGAACCGGTGCCTCACCACCTGGAAGGGCAAGGCTTCTACTCCAGGTACTTCCTGGTACCAAAAAGGACAGGAGGCCTCCGGCCTATCCTAGACTTGCAAAACCTAAACAAGTTTCTGGAGAGGGAAAAGTTCAAGATGCTTACCCTTGGGATACTGCTGCCCTACCTCCAGCAGGGAGACTGGCTATACTTCTTAGACCTAAAGGATGCTTATACTCACATTCTCATTCATCCAGACCACAGACAATATCTCAGATTTGTGGTGGGAGGAAACCATTTTCAGTACAGGTTACTTCCCTTTGGCCTAACCTCTGCTCCCAGGGTTTTCACCAAATGCCTGGTGGTGGTGGCAGCGGCCTATCTCAGGAATCAGGGAATTTTTGTCTTCCCATACCTGGACGATTGACTGATCAGGGGCCAGTCTCTCCAGGAGGCCAGACAAGCCACTCTTTGCACTGTCTCTCTCCTTCAGCATCTGGGCTTTGTCATAAATTACGCAAAGTCCACTTTGCTCCCCTCTCAGAACCTAAGAGTTTATAGGGGCAAGATTAGACACCCTGCAGGCAAGAGCTTACTTGCCCGAGGACAGGGCCCACAGACTGATGGACTTGGCCAACCAGTTTCAGAGCAATTCTCATGTTTCCGCCAGGCACTACCTGTGGTTCCTGGGCCACATGGCATCCACGGTACATGTGACTCCGAATGCCCATCTGTACATACGGGCTGCTCAGTGGTGCCTCAGAGCTTAGTGGGCGCAGGCCACAGGCGACCTCCGAGACAGAGTAAAGGTGTCCAAACCACTTTTGGACTCCTTACAGTGGTGGCTACATCTCCCAAATCTTCTCAGGGGGGTACCTTTTCAGGCTCCAGCACACACAAGGGTGCTGACGACCGATGCTTCCATAAAGGGCTGGTGTGCACATTGCCAGGGCATGTGCACTCAAGGCCTTTGGTCTCCTCGAGAGGCCACGCAGCAGATCAATCTTTTGGAGCTGCGAGCAATCCGCTTGGCTCTACAGACTTTTTCTCATGACCTCTCTCACCAGTCTGTCTTAGTTCAGACGGACAATCAGGTGGCAATGTTCTATGTGAAAAAACAAGGGAGCACGGGGTCCAGGCTCCTATAGAGGCGCTAGCCCTTTGCTCCTTTGCAGTAAAACAAGGCATGTTTCTCAAAGCAGTTTATCTACCCGGTCAGGAGAATTTCCTAGCAGACAAGCTAAGCAGGATTCTCCAGCCTCACGAATGGCAGTTGAATCCATGGGTGGTCCAGCAGATCTTCCTCCTCTGGGGACTTCCATCCATCAATCTCTTTGCCAGTCCACAAAACTGTCAGCTGCCCAGGTTTTGCTCCAGACAGCTGCATCCCCTGAGAATGGCAGCAGATGCTTTTCTGATCTCTTGGTCTACGGGCCTCCTGTATGCATTTCCTCCCACACCCCTGGTGGCCCGAACTCTGTTCAAGATTCTTCGGGACAAGGCCTCAGTGATTCCGGTAGCCCCCAGAGGGCCAAGGCAACCGTGGTTTCCACTTCTGCTGCAGTTGGCGGTGGAAACTCTATTCCCTCTGGGGTTGCAACCCGATCTTCTGTCTCAGGATCACGGTTCCCTTCTGCACCCCAATCTCAGATCCCTCAATCTGATGGCCTGGCTGCTGAAAGGATAGTGCTAGCTCCCTTACTTCTGCCTAAGGAAGTTGAGGAGGTGGTCTTGGCCTCTAGGAGGCAGTCCACCAGAAAGTCCTATGCCCTCAAGTGGCGTAGGTTTATGGTATGGTGTGCTCAGCGCAATGAAGATCCTTTCTCTTGCCTTGTGCCAGTAGTACTGCAGTATCTACTTCACCTGTCAGACCTAGGCCTTAAGTCTAACTCTGTTCGGGTCCACCTCAGCACTCTATCAGCGCACCACTCACCGGTGGAAGGACAATCTCTGTCGGTTCACCCCTTGGTGTCCATATTTCTCAGAGGTCTGCTTCTACTCAAGCCTCCGGTTCGTACACCAGCAACTGAGTGGGATTTGAATGTGGTCTTGCAGCAACTTACTCGCCCACCGTTTGAGCCGATGGCTACTTGCCATTTACACTTCCTCTCTTGGAAAGCGCTCTTCCTGGTGGCACTTACCTCGGCCAGACGTGTGAGTGAACTACAAGCTCTGCTTTCTGATAGACCGTATACTCGGTTCTTTAGGAACAGGGTGATCCTACGGACCCATCCAAAGTTCCTTCCAAAAGTGGTCTCCTCTTTTCACCTCAACCAGGAGGTGGTTCTTCCGACCTTCTTTCCCAGGCCACATACCAGCCAGGCTGAGACAGTCTTGCATACCCTGGACTGTAAGAGGGCGTTGTCTTTTTACATAGAACGTATGAGGGGGCACCAAAGGCGACTCAGCTCTTCGTCTCCTTTGACCCTAATAAGATGGGGTTACCTGTCTCCAAGCGTACGTTGTCCACTTGGGTAGCAGATTGTATCGCCTGGACGTACAAGGCAACCGACCTCCCCTTGCAGGGTCGAGTCACGGCCCACTGTGTCAGGGCGAAAGCCGCGTCAGTAGCTCATCTCCGCTCTGTTCCGTTGGCAGACATCTGCCGGGCCGCTACTTGGTCTTCAAGCCAGACTTTTGCAGCCCATTACTGCCTCGAGAGAGAGTCCCGAAGGGACAATGCTTTCGGACAGGCGGTACTCTGTAATCTCTTTGAGGTTTAGGCAACTTCTACCCTCCGGCCCTTGTGTTGGGCTACCGTACGGGGGCGTTCTCAGATGATATTCTTATCACGAATGCTGAGGCTCTTGAGAGGGAGCCATTTTTTCAGCTTTGGGTTCCCGGTAGCCTAGAGGTGGGGAAGTCCCATATGTGAGGACTGACTTCTTGCTTGGTCCTGGAGAAAGACTAGTTACTCACCTGTAACAGGTGTTCTCCATGGAGCAGCAGGAATCAGTCCTCACGACCTCCCTCCTCCCCTAAAGTTGCAGTCATATACTTCATTTTGATTTTTTGCTGTCTTTTAGCTATGTCATCAGACTGAGCAAGATGGCACACTTGGGCGGGAAGGGGACCGCGCATGCGTACTGCATTCCCAAAGGCTTTCCTTGAAAGCTGAGGAAATGCTCCGCACGAGGGCTCCGTCGGCGCCGACGTCACCCATATGTGAGGACTGATTCCTGCTGCTCCTGGAGAACACCTGTTACAGGTGAGTAACTGAGTAACACATGTAACCACCCTCAATGTGTTGTATATATGTGCAAATACTTTTTCTGTTAGCCATTCAGATGTAAATAGTTAATACTGTTATCCAAGTTATTTTACCTGTTCTATGTAATTCCGGTGTAACCCCCCACTGTAAACTCTCCTTGTTCCATGTAAACCGCACTGATATCGAAGAGCGCGGTATATAAGAAAAATAAATAAATAAATAAATACTCTTTATGTATACTTTTAGTGCAATCTATAAGAGGCCTTTTGTTAGCATAAAACAGCATTCTATGCCTGGAGAAAGCTTATAAAATAACCTCTTAAATCTTATTCCCAAGATTTTAAACTTTGAGCAAAACCCACCCAGCAGTCAATGCAGTATGTGAAGAAGTAGACAAATAGTATCACCACAAGGGGATCTGGTGAGCAGCCTAGCTGTTATGCTCTGGATTAGCTGTAGGCGCTAAATACTTTTGCGGTAAACCTACCAGCAATAAGTTAGTCATTTTTTGAGAGAAAATGAAAGCATGAAACTGCATAGCAAAAGCTTGTTGATCTAAATGTATAACTGAAGGTATAAAGACATATTTACAATGAGATTTACAAGTCAAATTCCATGATGGGGGCAGCAGGGAAGGTGGACACATATAAATGCATTCTAAAATCAACCTATTTCCACCTCAAGAAAAAAATGTCTCTTTTAACATATAAGGTAACAGGGAAGTGCATAATAAAGCCCCAGACATATGTAAGGAAATGGGCGATTTTAGAAACGCATTGTGTGAAATATGGACGTTTACAGAACCAGCAACATAGACATGTTTGTGCCAGCATTTCAGAACATACAAGTGGATGTGTTGTCTAGGGCCGGCCCAAGGGTTTCTGCCGCCCCTTGGCCCCCCCCCCCCCTTCCTAGCCGCACCACTGTTGCCACGGATTCTGTCTGGAGGGGAGAGGCGGCGGCAGCAGCAGCAGCAGAAGAAGTATTTTAAAAGCGGCGATTTTGTCCTACCCCTTTGTAGCCTGTAGCAGGCCACGTGTCTGCCGCTTTTGATCCCCCCCTTTGACAGTAAGTTGTGTTGGAGGGGGATCGGAAGCATCAGGTCATGTGTGCCGAAGTACAAGGCCTGCTACAGGCAACAAAGCAGCAGCACAAAGCCACCCACCCGGAACAGCTGCCTAGCTCACCTAGTGGATGGGCCAGCGTTGATGTTGTCACATACATGTCTGAACCTGCCATTTTGCAAACGGAGAGGACTGTGACCGGTGAGTGGAGAGCAGCTGACTGAGAAACAGCAGCTGGATATGTAATAAACTTCACTGGACTATCCCCCTAAAGGTAATGAGCCTGTGGACTGCTCCTTAATCCAATGAGTTGTTTGTTGAACTGGGGAAAAGTAACTGTGCATTTAAAGACTGTTTGAGGATAAAGTTTAGAGACTGTTTTTGGGATTAAACCCAGAGACTGTTGAGAAATTTGCTCTTGGATTGCTACACTGCTGTGAAGGAAATAATCCAGTGACTGTTATGGAATTTACCTTGTTGATTGCTGCCCTACTGTGTGCAGAATAAACCTCAGAGAGGGATGAAGGGGAGCAAACACGTCCCAACTAGACAAAAAGCGTTGCAGGCTAGGTTACATTGCATATTGCGCTGCACCTAATCTGTAAGCACCTGCAACATTTTAGTGTAATTGGGATGTGTTTGTGAATGGCTAGTATGCACCATGTGTGCATGCTACATGCATTTGCTTCATGCTCGGTTGGCTCCAAACATTGTCTGGTTTTGCTGTGAACACAAAGGCATGCATAGTGTTAGTTGGGACACCGTTTGGAGCGCTTCTCTGATTAGTATGTACTCACGAACTAAGTGGATCAGCTTGACTCGAAGAATGCATGCTCCGCGTGCACACTGTGTCCCACTTAGTTTGAGTTTCATTGCATGTTGCATTACATGTTTGGGTTACCCACTCTATACGCATCTTTACATTTCGTCTTTCATTTGGATTCCCAGTCTCACAAAATCATCCTGCAATTTTTCACAATCCACATTTGATTTAACAATTGAATAATTTGATACATTATGGCCTCGCTCGTTCTTCCCATTTTGAGATCATTTATAAATTTGTTAAAAAGCATCAGTCCCAGCATAGATCCCTGGAGTACTCCACCTTGCGCCATTGAGAAAATTGGCCATTTAACTCTATTCTTCCCCTAATGTCTCAACGAGACTCCCAGTAAAGTAAAAGGTCCATCAAGCCCAGTATCCTGTTTCCAACAGTAGCCAATCCAGTTCACAAATACCTGGTAGGTCCCCAAAAAGACACTCTGGTTCCACAATTCCTGTATTGGGACAAGCAGTGGATTACCTGGGTCCTCTTAAATAATGGTTTATGGACCTTCCTCCGGGAACTTGTCCAAACCTTTTTTAAACCCAACTACACTAACAGCTTTTACTACATCCTCTGGTAACAAATTTCAGAGTTTGATTACACATTGAGTAAAAAATATATTTTCTCTTATTAGACTTAAATGGGTTATAATGTAGCTTCATTGTGTATCCTCTAGTTTTTCTACTTTTTGATGGCATAAACAACCGATCTACGTGTACCCATTCCACTCCATTTATTAATTTATGGACCTCTATTATATCCCCCCTCAGCTGTCTCTTTTCCAAGTTGAAGAACCTCTCCTCATAGGAGTATCCTTCGCATCCCCTTTACCATTTTGGTAACTCTTCTCGGTATCTTTTCTAATTCTGCTATATCCTTTTTAAGAAAGGATCAGCCTCATTGGCTCTTCTATTTAATATTTACATCCAACCCATCTGCGACCTGCTTAGAAAATTCAACATGCACTTTCACCTATACTGTATGCCAATGATATCATGTTCTACATGCCTTTCCACACCCTAACTCCAGACTTCTTTACCATCTCAGACTGCTTCTCAGCCATCACCAACCTCCTCACAATTCTAAACCTAGTAGTGAACAGTTACAAAACCGAAGCACTATTGGTCACAAGAGACGACTCCTTCATTCTCCCAGCAAAGCTTGCACTCCGTCACACTGAAATCATGATAAAAGATTAAGTCAAATACCTGGGTATAACCCTTGACAAGGACCTCAACATGCATCCCATATCAAGAAAGCAGTCAACACCTCATACTTTAAAATGAAATCACTCCACCACTTATGACCACTACTCCACCACGACTACAGAACAGTATTCCAATCTAACATAACACCCCACCTAGATTACAGCAACATCCTGTACCAGAGGCTTACAAAGCATGCACTCTGCCCGCTTCAACTGGTCCAAAGGCTGCTGCTAGAATCTTAACAGGCACCTCAAGACATCACCACATCACACCCACCCTCAAGAATTTACACTGACTTCCAATAGCCCAGAGAACAAAGCATAAGGTTGTAACTACTGTACACAAAATTGTACACAACTTATCAGCTCTCTGCCTTGACTCACTAATTAGAAGATCTCCTATAACAAGGGCAAGAAGATCAACAACCCAAAACCTACTAGTTGTCCCACCTCTCAAGAGAAAATATACCCAACAAATGAACAACAGAGCTTTCACCCTCTTCGCCCCCTCAATCTGGAACTCGCTGCCAGAACCCATAAGATTTGTGAAGACTACACAGGAAATGAAGAAAGTACTAAAGACTCACCTTTTCACTGAACATTCAGATTACAATGAAATCACATAACATCCTACAAGATAACCAGCATCATCCTCCTCTGAAATATGTTAATCCCCCTCCCCCCTTTGTTAACTTCAAGTTACATCTCCCTTAAGTTCTATGTAACTGCATCTTAACTGAGATTGTTTGCTGTTTTCTGTAAACCACTTTTGCCTGAAGGCGGCATAGAAAACCTGTTAAATAAATAACTAAATGACCAGAATTGCACACAATATTCAAGGTGCAGTCACACCATGGAACGATACAGAGGCATTATAATATCCTTTGTTTTATTCTCCATTTTTTTCCTTATGATTCCTCACATTCTATTTGCTTTCTTGGCTGCCGCTGCAGAGGGTTTCAGCATATCCACGATGATGCCTAAATCTTTTTCCTGGGTGGTGGTTTCTAAGGTGGATACCTTGCATCGTGTAACCAAAGTTTGGGTTGTTCTTTCCTAGATGCATAACTTTGCACTTGTCCACATTAAATTTCATTTGCCACTTGGATGTCCGGTCTTCCAGTTTATCAAGGTCCTCTTACAATTTTTCACAATCTTTTTGTGTTTTAACAACTTTGAATAATTTTGTGTCACCTGCAAAATTGATCACCTCACTTGTTATTCCCATTTCCAGGTCATTTATGAATATGTGAAAAAGCAGCGGGCCCAGCACAGATCCCTGGGTACTTCACTATTCACCTTTCTTCATTTAGAAAATTGACCATTTATCCCTACTTTCTGTTTTCTATCTTTTAACCAGTTCCTGATCCATAATACTACACTGCCTTCAATCACATGACTTTTTAATTTCGCCAAGAGTCTCTCATGGGAGACCTTGTCAGAGGCTTTCTAAAAATCCAGATACACTATATCAACTGGCTCACCTTTGTATACCTGTTTATTCACACCTTCAAAAAATATAACAGATTAGTAAAACAAGACTTTCCTTGGCTAAGTCCATGTTGGCTTTCTCCCAATAAACCATGACTATCTACTTGTTCAATAATGTTATTCTTTATTTCGCTTTCTACCATTTTGCTCGGTATTGACATCAGGCTCACCAGTCAATACTTGCCACAAATGACTGCTTTATGAAGCAGTTAGTCCAAGAACGAAGCTGAAGGTGAGTACTTTTGATCTAGTCCTTACTTCCACAGGATCTGGTACAAAGAGCAATGAATGCTGGTGCTGCTAGACAGTAGTGACTATAATGTGATCAGATTTGTCGTGAATGAGAACTTTATGACATGACTAATGGCTATGCTCTAATCAGTGCATTATTCCTGGTAAAAAGGTGCCGGTACTCATATGTAGGGTTCTTTCATTAATAAAATAAGGACTGTTGGTGAATTTTAGCAAGCAATAAAAAAGGTGCCGGTACTCCATACCACCACATACCCCCTCAAAAAAAAACCTGGTTTTAATACATAGTAACATAGTAAATAACAGCAATAAAGACCGGCACAGCCCATCCAGTCTACCCAATAAGGTACTTATACTTTGGATTATAACTCCTGCTCCTTACAGGTTACCCCTACTCCTTGCTGTTACTTTGGATTTTAACTCCGACTCTGTGTAGGTCACGGAGCTGCCATTCTGCAAAGTTTGTCCCTATTCTGTGCCTTTTAAAAAGTGTATGGATTTAAATTTGGCTTTGAACAGGAAAGCTCCTCTTGCTAAATATGGATCCTCTTTCTTTATCTCAAAACATTTTGAATTCATTCACTATGTTTGTCCCTATCTCTTCCACCATGAGGGCATTCCAGGCATCCACCACTGTTCCTTGAGAAAGTACTTCTTGATGTTGCTTTTAAATTTACTTGCTAATAGCTTCATTTCATGTCCAGGGCTGGCCTGTCTATTGTCGAGAATGTGGTTCGCACAGGGCCCCACGCAAACTCAATTCTCACTCAGGTGGATGGCTTCAGAGGGAGCCGGGGAAGCCCGCGCGAGTGTTTTCCCTCACACTGGCAGCTGTTTCTGTGTAGCGTGCGAGTGCCGGGAAATGACCTTTAACCTTTCCTGGCATTCAACACTCTTCACTGAAACAGCCACCAGCGTGAGAGAAAACACTCTTCACACTGGTAGCTGTGCAAAAGGAGCCGGGGCCTTGTGCGGGTTTTCCCAGCTCCCTCAGAAGTCCCTTAGATGGCCGCGGGGCTCTTTGGCAGACGGGCAGGGGAGCTAGGACTGGAAATGGGCTGTGATGGGGGGGAAGCTAGGTCTGGAAATGGGCTGTGATGGGAGGGTAATCTGGGGCTGGAAATGGGCTGTGATGGGGGGACTAGGACTGGAGGGCTGATGAGGGCTGGAAATGGACTGATGGGGGTGGCTAGGACTGGAAATTGGATGATGGGGGGAACTTGGACTGGAAATGGGCTGATGGGAAGGGCTAAAACTGGAAATGGGCTAATGGGGGGAGATTGGACTGCAAATGGGCTGATGGGCTGGAATAGGACTGGAAATGGGCTGATGGGGGGCTGGAATGGGACTGGAAAGGAGCATTTGGGGGGCTAGGACTGGAAATTGGCTGATGTGGGGGCATGGGAGAATGGGACTAGAAGAGAGCTGATTTTGGGGGAGGACTAGAAGGGGATAGGGAATGAGGATGGAGAGGGGAAAATATATTTTGTGTGGGAGGGAAGAAAAATCTACGATTGGCCGGGTATTGGGAAGGTAAGTGGGTATTGAGACTGGAAGGGTGAAATTTGAGTGGATGATAAAGAAATAAAGAAATGGGCGAAAGAGCAAAAGGGGAAAGATCAGTATGTTAAAGCAGATATAGAGAATGGAAAAAATCTAGAAGAGAGAAGAAAGTACAAATTGACAGCTCTCAGAAGACACGAAGAAACCAGAAGGAAGTGACTGGAGCAATTGCAACTGAAAAATAAAATGCCAAAACAAAAGGCAGAAAAATACTTTTTATTTTGAATTTATTAACTGAAATATGTCAGGTCTGGGAAATGTGTATTGCTAACATCTTTGCGTTTTTGTTTAGTGCAAGAGGAAATTAATTTAGTTTTATTTCTCCAGTGTTTTTGTACATTTCATGTTTGGCTTTTGGGGTTCCCAATTTAATTATCTTCCTATTTCTAAATTGTGATCTCTTGTTCTTTGTGTGGTGATGGTCTGTGTTCTGCATGTGTAACCGAGCTGAGGTAATCTGTTCATGTAGTTTCTATTTGACAGTCCCACTTGTTCTCTTTCCCCCAGTGAGATGTATTGGTTTAATCTTTGCAGTGTTGCCTTTTTGATAGGTAGGGTTTTGTGCTTTGTGAGTCCTGGTAGTGCTGGTATGATACGGTGGGTTTGCTATGGGTTCTAAATGGTCAGTGTTTATAATACTTCCTAATGGGCCTGGCGGTTGGCACTGGAATATAGTAATTTAGAAATTTGGTAGTCTGTTTTTATCCAGACTCACATTAAGAGGCATGTTTACTAAAAGCACATTATGCAAATAATTATGCAAATGAGGTGCATTATGCAAATGAGGCCCTGCAATGAATCTCCGCACATGGTCCTGCACCCCCCTTGGGCCGCCCCTATTCATGTCATCTAGTTTTATAGCTTGCACTTCTTTGAAAAATGTTTGTTCATTAATATCGTTCAAGTAGTTAAAGGTCTGTATCATATCTTCCCTGCCCCTCCTTTCCTCTAGGGTATGCATATTCAGGTCTTCAAGTCTCTTCTCATACAGCGTATGGTGAAAACTTCATACCATTTTGGTTACTTTCCTCTCTACCTCTTCAAGTTCTTTTTATATATCCTTAGGGAGATTCGGCCTCCAAAACTGAACACAATGCTCCAAGTGAAACCTCAGCAATGACCTGAAAAGAACATTCTCCGGGAATAAGCAGGAAATCAGTCCTCACATATGGGTAATATTGGCACCAACGGAGCCCGCATGGTAATCTCTTCCCAGCTTTCAAATAAAGCCTTTGGGAGATCAACCACGCATGAGTGGTCATCTTCCCACCCAAGGGAGACATTTTCCCTCTGTCTTTGTTTTTCCGTGGAGCCCACCAGATGTCCCGTCTGCACCCCAGAAAAAGTTGTGGTTTTTTTGCGGTGAATTATTGCTGTTTCTCACTCACGTGCCGTCACCTTCTTGCAGTGCCCGAAACATCACTACCACAGCATCGCGTTTTTTTCTCAGGTACTTATTTTTTCCTTTTTCTCTCTTGGTGTGCAGGATTGTTCTCTCATGCACTACTAATCAGAACATTGGAGTTTGACCTCAAGGGGGCCGTCTTTCCTGCTGTGTACTTGATTAGTGGTTTTAAGAAGTGCAC
The DNA here is from genome assembly GCA_033557465.1 of Ichthyophis bannanicus. Lineage (NCBI taxonomy): Eukaryota > Metazoa > Chordata > Amphibia > Gymnophiona > Ichthyophiidae > Ichthyophis > Ichthyophis bannanicus. The sequence continues at coordinate 606,184,441 of CM066031.1, read as the reverse complement.
CAATTGTAGCAGGACCATGCCCATCACGGACTGCCACCATCGCTGCCTTCATTGCCTCATGCCGATCACGATGCCTCCTATTGTCCACTCTGTCTCTAGTTGACTAGCAAGGGGCGTAAGAATTGTGAAAGGCAGAAGCAGACGCTGTTTGGCCCTGTCCTCAGCCTCAGCTCCTTCATCGGCTTCACAATCAGCATCCGTGGGGGCGGCTGCAGAGGACTCGGACCTGAGAAGCCACCATGCTCACGCGGAGCCTCGAGGTCACGGAGCATCAGACCGGCAACCATCTGTAGAGAACTATCCCCAGAAGGAACGGACTTAGACCAAGTCCTTGTCGTGGAGCGATGTCGATGCTGCGGATAAGACCCATGAGCACTGGCACCACAGCCCTCGACGGGACTCTGAGGGTGAGGGCCAAGAATGGCCCCTGAAGCTCCCTTGGTGGGAAGTGATTCCCACCCCCTCAGAAGATCGCCCTCGAACTGTTGAGGGGATCACTATCGGTCAGTCCCCACCGAGGGAACAAACGCCAGAACTGATACCCTCGGTGCCCATGCAGGTAGCTGTGGAGCCTTCGGGCTTTGAGGCCAGAATGGCTTCCCTGGAGCACAGCCTCACTGCCTACCTAGCAAGCCAGAAGACCCCTGTTCTGGTTACCTCTAGTTCCAAGGGGCCAGTGATGGGCCCCTCCACAGTGAGGGCTTCCCTGGAAGAAATATTGCCTGTCCTAGAATGGCATGCCCTATAGACTAATTCTGATGACTGATCCAAGTCTCAGTCAAAGCTTCAGGCGTCTCCACTGAGTGCTTCGAGCATGGACTGCTGGGAGTCCCGGCTGCCGTTCTAGCTCCCGACCACACACTGGTGCAATTCCTGCCAGGGCTTTGAGGTTCCCTCCAATTTGGAGACAGATGATGAGTCTCTTGATACCACTTGGCATTGGGACATTCTGCCAAACCCCTCTCCTCCTCAGGAACATCGGAGGTCCCCACCAGAGGACCTCTCCTTCCTGGACTTTGTCCGAGACATGGACAATGCCCTCACTTTCACCATCGAGGCAGGGTAAGAGCCTCGGACAGAGGACCTCAACATACTTTAGTATGACTCTCCTCCCAAGGAGGTCATAATGGTGCCAGTGCCTCCTTTTCAGGATGTGGGAAATGCCAGTTACAGTTCCCATTGTGAGCAAGCTGCTCGATTCCATGTATCAGGTCCACAAGAGCCCCAGCTTCAAAAACACTCAACTGTCACACAATTCCATGGTGGTGAAGTCGGCCATGTGTCGGATCAAAAGCCAGAAGACGCACTCTTTGGTGTCCCTAGGTCAGGAGGCCCACACCATGGACGGGTTTGGTAAGAAGTGTTTCCAGAGCTCGATGCTTGTGGCCTGTATCCAGGCTTACCAACTATACGTGGGCATGTACCTGAGAGACCTAGTGAAAGAGCTCACCGGGTTCTTAGTTGGGCTATCTGATGACCACCTCCAGCGCTTCTGGAGCCTGGTGACTATGGTCAAGGAGTGATCCATGTTTGTGACTTGAGCAGCCTATATGGCTTCAAGTCTGTGGCTAAAGTGGCTGCAGTAGACATTAGTGCCTGCCACATGGCATGGCTACAGTCCTCAGACCTGGAGCAATGGGTTCAGGACAAATTGGTCGATGTCCCCCGCCAGGGGGAGAATCTCTTTGGCAAGCCCATGATGGGCAAGGCCACCAAGTTGGAGACTGAGCTGATGACCAGAACAGGCTCTCTCAGAAGACCGCTGACCCTTCCTGATGGAAGGCTTCGGGGAAAAAGTCCTTGTACCCAAAGAAGAAGAAGACCTATGGAACATACACCCATCAGGCCTATCAGTCTTATCAAGCTCTCCCCCAGGGGCAGCTGGCCAAGGACCAGAGGCATGACCCCTGTAGGCCTAAAACCCCCAAATAGCGCCTGTGCTGCAGCCTGGGGGGGATGACTCCCAGGGAATAGCCCCTCTTCCTGTGGGAGGTCAGGCGCAGCAACGCATAAGGGGATGTCTCACTTTTTTGCCCACTGGTGGCCTGGCATAACCACTGATGCCTGGACCCTTCAGATGGTAAAGCAGGGTTACCTCCTTCACTTCCATTATATGCCCCCTTGTCCTTTCCATGGGAATTTCCTCTGGATCCCCACCATCAGGATCACCTTCAAACAGAGCTCACGGCTCTTCTCGCCAACAGGGTGGTAGAGCTCGTCCTGTTGCCTCAAAGAGGCACGAAGTTGTACTCCTGCTACATCCTGATTTCCAAGAAAATGGGCGGGTTGCGCCCCATTCTATATCTGCGGGATCTCAACTGCTTTTTGGTGAAGGAGAAGTTCAAGATGGTGTCCCTTGCAACGTTGCTGCCTTACCTCCACTGGGGAGACTAACTATGCTTCTTGGATCTCAAAGATGCCTGTACCCACATCCTGATCCACCCCTTTCACCGGCAGTACCTCCGCTTTGTCATCAGTGGGTGTCACTACCAGTACCTGGTCCTCCCGTTCGGACTGGCATTTGCCCCCAGGGTATTCACAAAGTCCCTAGCAGTGGTCATCATCTTCCTGTGACTGCAGGGTGTATTTGTCTTCCTTTATCTGGATGATTGACTGATAAGAGGAGGGTTCCCATAAGAAGTCCAACAGGTCCTACGTCACACCATCGAACTCCTGGAGACCTTGGTTTTCATAGTAAACTATCCCAAGTCTCACCTAAAGCCCATATCAGTGCTTAGAGTTCATCGGGGCCCTCCTCAATACCACTCAGGCCTGGGCATTTCTTCCACCTAACAGGCTCAGCACATCTCTATCTTGGCAGGGGAGGGCCAAACTTCTCCAAAGGTCTCGGCTCATCGGATGCTCCGCTTCCTAGGGCATATGGCCTCAATGGTTCTTATCACACTCTCAGCCCATCTCTACATGTGTCTGCCTCAGTGAACTCTCTGTATTCAGTGGAAGCAGGCGATGGGGGCACCTGTCAGGCAAGGTATGGGTCACTCCACCCCTCTCCCATTCCCTTACCTGGTGGCAACAGTTGAGCAATCTGCTGGTGGGTCTCTCTTTTCAGGATCCCCTGCATCAACAGATCCTCACCAGAGATGCTTCCAAGCTCGGATAGGGAACTCATTGGAACAGTCTTCAGTCCCAGGTTCTCTGGTTGCAGGAAGAGAGCCAGCTCCAGATCAACTTCCTCAAACTCAGAGCAGTTGCGAATGCGCTGCAGGTGTTCCAGCACTATCTGGTGAATCAGGTTGTCCTGGTTCAGATGGACAATCAAGTAGCGATGTTCTTCATCAACAAACAGGGAGGCATGGGGTCCTACCTTCTCTGTCGGGAAGCGATCAGACTCTGGAATTTTACAAACTGGCAGGGTATGCTTCTCCAGGCCATCTACCTCCCAGGGCAGGAAAATGTCTGGCAGACCAGCTTAGCAGAATGCTGCAGCCTCACAAGTGAACCCTTAGCCCACCAGTGGCACAGGACATCTTCCAGAAGATGGGCAAGCCGACAGTGGACCTCTTAACCAACCCTCACAACGCTCAGCTGCCACTGTTGTGCTCAAGGATACCTTACCAGAACTGACTTGTGGCCAATTAATTTCTTCTCCACTGGGGCATAGGCCTGCTGTAGGTTTACCCACCCAAGTGCTTGGTGGCCAAGACCCTCTTCAGCTCTTCAAGGTTGAGACAGAAGGGACCAAGGTGATCCTTATCACCTGCGTTGGCCTCGGCAGCCGTGACACTAAATTGAAAACAAAACTATTTTTTCTACCTTTGTTCTCTGACCATTTTATTCTCTGATCATGCTGGTCCTGATCTGAGGCTTCTGCTTTCCTGTTTTCTCTTAGACTATAGGCCATAGAAAGAGTGCTATCTGCCATTTCTTGTCTCTTCTTTTGTTTTCTTCACTTCCTTCCATTAGCCTATTGCTATTCCCAATAACCCTCCCCACATGTCAGCACCCTTCCAGCCTCCTCCCCATTACCCAGCCACCTACCAGTCCCATACTCAAGTGTCAGCTCCCTCCAGTCCCACCATCAGGTGTCAGCTCCCTTCCAATCTCCCTCCAGTACCATCCTCAGGTGTCAGCTCCCTTCCATTCCCCTCCTTCCTTCCCTAGTGTCATCACCTTTCCAGTCCTCCTCTACTACCATCCTTATGTATAAGCCTTCTCTTTCCCCCATCTGTCAGCTCCCTTCCAGCCCCCACCTTCCCTCCATGTCAGTTCCCTTCCAGCCATCTTTCTCCCTCTGTCAGTTCCCTTTCAGCCCTCTCTTTCCCCCTCTGTCAGCTCTCTTTCACCGCTCTTTCCTCCTCCTATCAGTTCCCTTCCAGCCATCTCCTTCCCTTGTGTCAGCTCCCTTTAAGCCCCCTCTGTCAACTCCCTTCCAGCTCCCTCTTTCCCCCTCTGTCAGTTCTCTTCTAGCCATCTCCTTTCCCCCATGTTAACTCCATTCCTGCCCCGCCCTTCCCCTGCAACTGCGTCCCTCAGTGGCTATGATAGAAGTAATAATTTAAAATTAAAACAAAACCAGTGCGGAACCTTCTGGCCCTATGGGGGAACCCCTGTTGTTGCATCCCACCCCCAAAAGGAAGTGTCGCTAGAGCAGGACGCAGCAGCAGAGGTTCCATGGGGCCAGAAGGCTCTGCACTGGGTTTGTTTTAATTTTAAATTAATACCACTATCTCAGCTGCGGCTCCTGTGCCGCAACTGGAGCAGCAGCAGCTTGTCCAACTTTTTTTTTAATCTGAAGGCACAGTGAGGTGGCTGTTCTCTAGGAACAAGCAGGAAGTCAGTCCTCAGATATGGGTGACGTTGACGCCAACGGAGCCCTGTGCAGAGCATCTCCCCAGCTTTCAGAGAAAGCCTTTGGGAGATGCCACCATGCATGCATGGTCCTCTTCCTGCCCAAGGGTGCTATCTTGCTCAGTCTCCCTTTTTCCACTGAGCCCAACAGACGTTTTTCTCATCCCTCCGGAAAAAAGTTGATGTTCTCGTACTATTTTTGGTACGTTTCTGGCTTGCGCTAGATCCTTTCCCACTCGAGACCCACTGCAAACGCACTGGGCCTCGAAACTTATTTTTGTCTTGATTTTTCCATCCCAGCACTTTCGCGCCTTTTTTAACGTTGGTTGCATTGAGGGGCTTCGACCTGCTGAGGTTCTTTTTCCCCCAGTGGCCACTGGCTTTAAGAATTGAGATCAGTACTCCAAAAACATGTCACTCACCGACACGATTGCTGCCTCCGTTGTTTGGGCGCTGACCACAAACCAGAGGAATGCTCCTTGTGCAAGAAAATGTCCGCAAAGGCCATACAGAGCTGTCGGCTTAAGCAGGACGCATCTTCCACAAGATGGACTCAACCCCAGTTTCTCCAGTAGCCTCACGTTCAAAGGCCCCCTCCCGGATCCTAGGACTCGTGTAAGGCTCCTGTGGTCCCTCCGCTGGCCCGCCGACACTCCGAGCAAGGGTCCCTGAAGCATGCACATAAGAAGAAGACCTCAAGAGCCTTGTCTGGAGAAGCAGACAAGCATGGGAAGTCCTGTGTCCGGTCCCTTAGTCCCCACAGAGCTCCCGAGGAACCAAAACATGAACACCCTCGGAAGGTGTCCATGGTCGAGGTTGTGGCCTCTGGTGACGGATCACGGTCTCCTGAGGCCTGTCCCATTGAGAACCCCCTCTCCTCTTCAATGCCTGACCCAGTCACACTGGTGTCTGTGTCAATGGCTGCGACCCCTGAGTGGGAAGCACGGATGTTGGCCTTGGAATGTAGTGTTTCTGTGTTCCTCGCATCACAGCGGGCGCCGACCCCCAGCCCCACAGAGACCTTGACCTGAAAGACTCCCCGGGCTGCCGCTGCGATCGCCGAAAGCCAGATGCCTTGGGCAGATCTTCGCAGGTGAGTGCCTCTGGTTCTGGCCATGCCCCTTCCTCAAGGCACCCAGGTCCGGAGTTACTGGCCCTCCTGTAGCCAGAGGACTTTGAGTCCTCTTTAGACTACTCTGATTGTGAGTCCGATGTCGAGACATCCCCGGAGTCCCGGGGCCCACCGGGACCTTCCATCGGATCCGTTTGCCCCAGCTACTAAGCACTGTTCCCCCCCGAGGATACCTCGTTCCTTGAGTTCGTCCAGGATATGCCACGGGCCCTTTCCCTCATGATGGAGTCAGAGGAAGACCCGCATATGGAGGAATTAGACATCCTCCAGTATGAGGCACCACTTAAAGAGACACTCACAGTCCTTGTGCTTTCGATCCTCACCAGACTTCTCCTCCGGATGTGGGAGACCCTAGCCTCGGTGCCCATCATGAGCCGATGTCTCGACACGATGTATTATGTCCAGTGGGGGCCAGGATTCTGCAAAGCACAGCCCCCTCACACCTCCATGGTGGTTGAGTTGGCCATGTACTGGCAAAAGAGCCTGAAGACACACTCTTCAGTGCCACCGGACAGGGAATCCTGCATGCTCGATGCCCTGGGGCGCAAATGTTACCAGGGCTCAATGCTGGCTTGCCTCATTCAGACGTACCAACTTTACATTGGCATGTTTCTGCGCGACCTGGCCAAGGAGCTCGGCGGCTATGCCGCAGGCCTCAATGGGGGCCATCTGCGGCACTTTCAGGCTCTGACAAAGTCTGTCGCGGAATGTTTCAAATACTTCTCCAGAGCTGCTTATGACGGCTTTGAGTCTAGCGCCAGAATGGCAGCTGCCAGCATCGGTGCCCGCCGCCAGGCCTGGTTGTAGTCCTCAGACCTTGAGCATGGGTTCAGGAGAAACTCCTGGACATCCCATGCCTTGGCAAGCAGCTCTTTGGTAAGCTGATGGAAGATAAGGCGGCCGAGATTGAGACCGAGTATGTCACTCAGACCTCTCTAAAAAGATTTCCACTCTTCCCAGAAAGAAGCCACAAGGGAAGAAGCCCCCTTTCCTGCAGAAGGGTCAACCTTATTGAGGCTACCCTGCTTACCTGGCTGCCCAGACCCCTCTGCAGGGTTCCCAGGGCAAGGGCACAGGCCAGAGGCTGCATAAACCCAAGGGTCAGAAGACCCAGTTACAGGACCCAGCCCAGCCTGGGTCGGGGTTTTGATGCCATCTGCTTAGCCCCTCTTCCTCTGGAGAACCAGCTCCCCACTGGGGAACACCTGGTCCACTTCGCCTATTGGTGGGCCCACATCACCACCGACTCCTGGGCTCTCTAGGTCGTCCGGGAGGGCTACCTCTGCACCTGGAATGGACTCTTCCGCCCTTCTTTCCCAGGGAACCTCCTCGGTCTCCCCTACACCAGGCCCTTCCACTGCAGGAGCTCACGGGCCTTCTTAGAGATGGGACGGTGGAGCCTGTGCCTCGTCCCTCAAGGGGGAAAGGCTTCTATTCCAGGAACTTCCTGATTCCGAAGAGGATGGGAGTCCTCGGGCCCATTCTGGGCCTGAGGAACCTCAACAAGTACCTTGTGTATGAGAGATTCAAGGTGTTCTCCCTTGGAACACTGCTGCCCTACTTCCAGCAGAGAGATTGGCTATGCTTCTTGGATTTGAAGGATGCTTACACCCATGTCCTTATCCATCCCAGTCACAGACAGTTCCTGAGGTTCGTGGTCGGAGGCAATCACTACCAGTACAAGGTCCTTCCCTTTGGCCTTGCCTCTGCCCTGCAAGTCTTCACCAAGTGTCTGGCGGTGGTAGTGGCTTACCTCGATGATTGGCTGGTAAAGGATCATATGGCCTCGAAAGCAGGCCACTGGCCGTACCATCCAAGTCTTGCAGCATCTGTGTTTCGTGATCAACCATCCGAAATCCCAGATCACCCCAACTCGAGTACTGGAGGTCATCGGGGCCCACCTTGGCACCATCCAGGCCAGAGCTTTCCTCCCCCTCGACTGAGTTGAGCGGCTCACGGCCCTCGCAGCTGAGGTACAGCAATGCTGCGCAGTGTCGGCCCAGACATTGCTTTGCCTCCTGGGCCACAAGGCCTCTATAGTTCATGTGGTTCTTGATGTCCACCTCCACATGAGGGCAGCTCAGTGGTGTCTCCGGTCTTAGTGGTCCCAGGCCACCGGGCGACTCCACGACAGAGTCATGGTGTCTCGTCAGCTGACAGAATCCCTAACTTGGTGGCAGGATGTTTAGCAACTGCAGGAGGGGATGGCCTTTCAACCCTCGAGCCCCCAGAGGGTCCTCATGACAGATGCCTCCCTGATGGGCTGGGGCGCCCATCGAGGAGAGCTCCACACCCAGGAAGTTTGGTCCTCCAAGGAGAGCCATTAGCAGGTCAGCCTGCTCGAGCTCAGAGCAGTCTTCCGTGCTCTCAAGGCCTTCAGGCACCACCTGCGGCACCGGTCGGTGCTTGTCCAGACAGACGACCAGGTCACAATGTTCTACATGAACAAGCAGGGTGCTTCTGCCAGAAGGCTGTGGCCCTTTGTTCCTTTGCGATCTGCCATGGAATTCTCCTCAAGGTGGTTTACCTACTGGGCCAGAACAATATTTTGGCCGACATGATGAGCAGGGTCCTTCAGCTGCACAAGTGGCTCCTGGACCTGGAGGTAGTGTGCAGGCTTTTCCAGCTGTGGGGCTCTCCCAGCCTTGACCTCTTCACCAGCTCGGCAAATGCTCAGCTGTCCCGGTTCTGCAATCCCCAACCCACCCATTCTACATGGCAGCAGACACCTTCCTTATCTCGTGGTCGGGCAGCCTGATATATGCCTTCCTTCCTATGCCCTTGATAGCTTGGATCCTTCTCAAAGCCCATTGGGACAGGGCATCGATGATCCTCTTGGCTCAGAGGTGGCCTAGGCATCCCTGGTTCCCCTTGCTGCTCCGTCTCTCGACGGAACCCTCGGTCCCTCTCGGGAGCTCCCCGAGACTTCTGACCCAGGAAGAGGGCTCGATCCTCCATCCCAACTTGGGATCTCTGTCTCTCATGGCCTGGTGGCTGAATGGGTCACCTTAGCTCCCCTTAATCTCTCCAAGAAGGTGGAGGACATCCTTTTAGCCTCTCATAAGGACTCCACGAGACAGACTTATGCCTTCAAGTGGCGCAGGTTCTCCGTGTGGTGCATGGAGCACCGATTGGACCATTTTCTTGTCCAATGCATGCAGTCCTTCAATATCTACTCCACCTCTCACGGTGTGGATTTAAGTCCAACTCTGTCCGGCTGCATCTAAGTGCGCTCTCCACCAACCACCATCCTGTGGAGGGCAAGCCTCTATCTGTGCAGCCCCTCATCAGATTCATGTGGGGCTTATTGCTCTCCAAATCTCCCATCCGCCAACTCCCAGTGGAATGGGACCTCAATGTGGTGGCTCTCACTTCTGCCTTGGTGACTGAGCCACAGTACACCAGATTCTACAAGAACAGGGTTGTGCTCTGCACTCATCCGAAGTCTCTCCCAAAGGTGGTCTCTGACTTCCACCTGAACCAGGAAGCAGTGCTGCCTACCTTCTTTCCATGTCCCCATGCTGACTCGGCATCGGCCGTCCTCCATACCCTGGACTACAAGCAAGCCCTGTCCTTCTATTTGCAATGGACCCAGGGCCTCCGTAAAGCCTCGCAGATTTTCTCTCCTTCGACTCCAGCCATCTGGGGCTGGCTGTCACCAAGCAGACCATATCCATCTGGGTGGCGGACTGTATCACCTTTGCTCACATTCGAGCTGGTATCCCACTGGATTGTCGAGTCACGGCGCACAGTGTCCGGGCAATGGCAAACTCGGTCACCAGTCTCCGCTCGATGCCCATGGCAGACAGCTGCCAGGCCGCTACCTGGTCCTCTGTCCACACTTTTGCAGCCTGCCACTGCCTGGAGAGGGAGTCCTGACGGGACAGCGCCTTCGGCCAGGCCGTATTCCATAACTTTTTGTGCCTTCCAGCCCTTCTTGTTCAGGCTACCAGAGCCATGGTTCTCCCTGGACACTGGGGTCTCTTGAGTCTGTCATCAGGATTCATCTGTGGTTGTCCACGGCCAGGCCGTGCCCCTGTTTTATGCCGGTCCTTGGTAGCCTGGAGCTAGGGAGTCCCATATGTGAGGACTGACTTCCTGCTTGTTCCTGGAGAAAGCGTAGTTACTCACCTGTAACAGGTGTTTTCCAGGGACAGCAGGAATCCGTCCTCACAACCCTCCCTCCTCCTCATGGAGTTGCTATTCATTTTTGGCCATCTTCTTGGTTGGGCTCTAGCTATGGCACCTGACTGAGCAAGATGACACCCTTGGGGGGGAAGGGGACTATGCATGTGTGGTGGCATCTCCCAAAGGCTTTCTTTGAAAGCTGGGGAGATGCTCCACCCAGGGCTCCGTCAGTGCCAACGTCACCCATATGTGAGGACTAATTCCTACTGTCCCTGGAAAACACCTGTTACGGGTGAGTAACTACGCTTTTTGGGGGGCATTTTATGCCGCTCCCAAAAGTTTGCCACCTGAGGCCACTGCCTCACTCCGCCTCATTATAGAACCGCCCCTGCCAATAATGTTGACTACAACTGTATAAACCTTCCTCCGAGCCTCTTAAGAGACAGGTGATTGTTTTTGAACCATTTTTTCATATCTGGTTGTATGCATTTGCTGTGTCTTGTTTCCCACTGATGGAGTTTATATTTATATAACTGTACATGCCTTGTTGGTTCAGCAGTTCATTGATGCGTTTCTTAGTATCCAAGTACTGCTGCCTGTCTTGCTGTGTCATTGAGCCTGTATGTACTTGGCACAGCTTTTGTAACTCATTCATTAAGGATGCTAGTTCCTTATTGCTTTTCTTTTTCAATACATGCAATAATTTTATTTCTTAACATGGCCTTCTCCATCTCCTAATAAGTTAGATCATGTACCTCCCTCTTGTCAGTCCCGTCACATAAACTTGCCATACCTTACCCCAAATATATCTTAAAACTGTGTATCTAAATATAGATTGGGGTTGAGCCTCTGAGCATAATCCCTACAGGATCTTAAACTTATCTCTACCTCAACAGCTGAGTGATTAAAAGAGGGATATCTCTTCTGTATTTGCAGCATGTAGCTTCCCAAACAATTGTTCTGAAGATATTATATAATCAAGGTGGGCATATGCCCCATGAGAATTTGAATAAAAAGTGAACTCCATGGAACGGTGGGTACACCCCTAAACAAAGGCATGGGGAGGGGTGCACCTACTCTTGCCGCTTTGCTGGGCAGACTAGATGGACCATACTGGTCTTTATCTGCCATTATATACTATGTTGTTATGTTCCACTTCTGTAGGGGGAAGAATTCTCTAGGCATCTAAGAGCCCCAACTCGGATACATAAAGTTCACTCCTCTGTCTGCTGTCTCTCTCAAAACTTTGTTTGGATGCTTGCATTGCAGTCTTTAGATTGATCACAGGTGATATTAAAGTCACCACTAATAATGCTCATCAAAAACTGAGAGGTGAGCAGCCAGTTTGGAAAAGCATTTATGGCTATATGTGTTGGGTTTATGTAGAATGCACAGCACAGCACAGTTCTCGCAACATACAAACATATCTATCATTTGAGTCTTGAATAATCCTTTGGGTGACAGAAGAGACTCTTTTGTGAATTAGAATGGCTACTCCTTTCTGCCTATTGTTAAAAGAGGAAAAACCCAGCTCTCAAACCCAATCCCACTTCAACTTATAATGTTCCACTGCACTCGACTGTGTTTTCCTGCATAAGAGCAGTATCAGTCCCTGTTCCCCTAAGGCACCCTATCACCTTGGTTTCTTTTACCAGGGAGTGGATTCTACTATGTTCACTTTTAGATCAGCCAATACCTTTACATTCTCTGCTATACCCAAGCTGATTTTTGTTGTCTGTGTGTTGTTTGGGAGCCTTCCAGCAGAGCTCCCTCCAAACCCAAAACTCAGACCTTTGAGGACTTAGAAAGCATATACCTTCCCTTCTCAATACTTTGATGTCCTTACCAGCACCATCCCCTTCCCTTCCAGCCTTTTACCACTATTCATCCTCACTGTTTGCACCCATCCTCATCCATATCTTCCTCCCATTCACTCCCCTCATAATCCTGCTTCCCTTCTGACCTTAAACCTCCCTGCACCCATAGTCCTTACCCCCTTTCCTATCAAGGGAACGATATTCTGAACATTCACAATTCTTTACGTGTCTTCAACTGCTTATGTAGTCAACAAATGTGAAAGTAATAACATGCATTTGTGTAATTCTTGATTATTATCACTGGCCAGGTATATGCCATGTGCTCATGGTCTTTCTACTCTTCACTCAATTGTGCCGGGGAGTGTGTATTCAGAATAGGACACACATTCAATCTAGTTCCCATTTCAGGCCCTCAGGCTGATGTACAATTACCAATTTCTGGTCCCTAGGAGCAATGCCCCAGTCACTGTCTCAACTTTGGTGAAGAGACAGACGAAAAACCTATTATCAGGGTCAAAAATAACACACACTTATAAAAACCCTGTCCGTATTATGAACCAACCTCTCAGAGTAAACCAATTAATTTTTTGTCAGAATTGCCAGCTCAGTGAATAGGAAATATCCTAACACCACTGTGGCCCTTCCATTTTAATAAAGAAAAAATTTTGTTCAACAGCTTGACTTAGCTGATCAATGGCTTTTTCCAGGGCTGCTCCCAGTAACACCGCAATCTGCTAATCCGACGTGTCACGTTTCGGGTACCCCCAGTTAAGCACCCTGCTTCAGGTCAAGTATTCCGTGGGTAGTCATCAGCCATCAAAAAAGCGATTTGAGGAGAGCGGTTTAAAAATCCTGACAACAGATCCGTTTGCACAGCTGTTAATCAACATCAACCAATCGAATAAGCTATAGACTGCGAGAGCCAATCAGAAAAAGGAGGAGGAGCCACCAAAATAGAAACCCCCTCCGTTCAGAAAGGCTAAAACGTTAACAGTATTATACTAAATACTTGTGTACCAGTCCAACTGCATGCTTAAACTTGCTGGATGGACCGTATTAAGCAGAAAAATCCATTTCTGTTCTAATCTTTGCAAAGCCTGAATGCGGTCCCCTCCCCGCGGGTTTAATGGCACGTGATCCAAAACGCGCCAACTGAGAGAATCAAAAGTGTGGGACTTTCCAATGCAATGATCAACCATCGGTGCAGTCAGTGATTTGGTGTGAAGACGGGAGGCATCTTCACCTAATCACACCTTAAAAGGTATTGAAGTGCGACCGACATAATACAGTTGACAGGGGCAAACAATTATATAGACCACAAAGGCAGTGGCACAAGTCGTATGCCATCTGGATTGGTAAGTCCTTGAAGTGTGCTTATCCTCCCAGTCCGGTCCTGACAGTGTATTTAGACAATAAATACAAGTCTCACATGGGTAATGCCCTGAGTCCTTATGTGATAAAGGGGGGCGGTCCAGTAGTGCCGTGGTTTTTACCACCAAATCCCGCAGATTAGCTTTCCGAGAATAGGCGACTTGTAAACGCTTATTACGGAAGTAAGCATGTACCCCCAAAATGGGCCAAAATTTATGAAGGAGTTTGGCCACCAGTGGTGTACCTTTCATAAAAGGGAGACTGTCAACTTTGGTGAAGCCACCTAACTTGCCTCCGAGGCTCCTTACATCAGAATCCAAGTCCATGCTTTCTGCAATCTGATCTCCACAACAGTATGCCTTTCCAGTTTCTGCATGTGGTGGAAGATGGAAAAGAAATGATCTCCTCCCCCACCCCCCAAAAAAAGAAAGAATGCCCCAGTTAATTTCCATGAGTGAGGAAAGAAGTTGGAACAGCTGCCTCATGCAAGCACTGATTCACATTATCATAGCAATTTCGGAACTGAACCTTTCAAACATCTCCCCTTTCTCATCTCTCCCCATCACAGGCACACAGAGAACCAATACAGATATAAATATACACCCCCTCCCCCCATATGCCTATGTGCACACAGACACATGCATGGATGCACATACAAACTTGCATACACCGATACACAAAGATGCAAAATGCAGACATACACATACAAACATGCATAGACGTAGCAGCTTGCAAAGTTATGTATGTATGTATGTTTATTTATTTATTTAACGGGTTTTATATACTGTCTTATCATAGAATCTAAGCAGTTTACATTGCAACTCAAAATTTACATTGAAGAGGGTCAAATAACTTGGAGGCAAATTATCTAACAGGGGAAGAACAACTTGGGGCTCTAAATATATATATATATATATATATATATATATATATATATATATATACACACATACATATATACAGAAACAAAATAGAGATACACACTCAAAACAGATAAACATACAAAATAGACAGATACACAGACACAGAGCTAAAACACATATTCACACACACAGGCAATGCAAATACAAATCTGCACGTTTGCGCTCATACACACAGAGTTTGGAATGAATTCCATGAGCCTTCCTGTGCATGCTTTTCCCACTACCTGTATAATGTTTTAACCCCAAATCTGAGGATAGGGAGTTTAAATCTGAGCTCCCTTGAGCTTCTGGCCCTAGTGACAGCATATTTGATCTCTTTAACTGATTGAACCATCAGTTGACATTCATCTTAGGAATGTAAACATTGGCTAGGTCAGTTAACCCCCCCACATATTTGTTCAAAGAACCTATTCCAGTATCGTGAAGAGATTTAAATACAAACAAGCATATTTCAAACAGTATTCTAAATTGAATTGGAAACATTGTATCCCAGCTAGTCTGGATTTATTATTTATTTTATTTATTTACTTCTCTTATATACCGCGCTATTAAAATCAGTGCGGTTTACAATTGAACAAAAAACATACTGCAATGTCACACGACAATTGAGTTTTTACATTGAACATGGACGAGATAACCTGGAGGTAACAGGGGTAACTAATTACATACAAGATGCTGGAAGACATTTGACCTTTTTGATTCCCTCCAATTCTACTCCCAAAGTTACTTCTCTGATAATCACGTCTCCCACCAGAAGGAACTTCCTCCTTTTCTGGGTCCTTCAGCACTTCACATGCATTTTCTTTTAACAGTGAACATCTGTAGAATTTTCAGGTATTGTTAACACTATCAAAATATTCTATAAAAATACCATTTGAGAGATGTCACTGACTTAGAGTCCCTATCCTGCCTGAACTCACTATATGCCTTGTTTTTTGGAAGCTTTGTGATGGTGGGGACAGATTTAATGGATCAGAATATGGGAGGAGGAGGAGGCATGATTAATTCTAGCTGAGGCTTTCCTCTTCCATCCAGAGAACCGTACAGTAGAAATTTGGAAGACTTCAGCATTGCTCTGTTGAAAGACTTAACGCCACATTTTCTAACATATATCTACTCATATATATTCAAGGGAAATGGGGAATTGCATCAAGAATCACAAACATAACAGAATGAATGTTTAATGATACAGCATATTACTATGTAATGGAAGATTTTTAACACATATATGCCAGTATATGTGTGTATAAGACCTCTTATAAAATTACCTCATAGGTAAAAATACATACAGTGCAATTAGGAGCATACTTGACATTTATTCAGGGGAGGAGCTTAGTCAAAGTGCAAGTAGAGTCACAACTTATGTACTTTAGCATCTATCTACAATTGCTCCCAGGAGATGTAAATATCCACAGCTTCCATCTCGCCATGATTTCTGCCAGTTTACCCCTAAAACCTTATATCTGCTTTGCCGATAGTGCGGTTGCAGCTGCTCTATTGGCAGTGCACTAGGGGTCAAGTGCAACACTCCCACCATCTTTACAAACATCTCCTCTGACATCTTCCCAAACATTCCACACCTCTCCTCAGACTCCATGACATCTTCCCAAATATCTCCCCATCCCCTGACATGTTTCTAATATTTCCCCTCCTCCTTGACATGTTACCAAGAATCCCCCTACTTTCCCTTGGACCCCATCAGTGTTTAACCTCTGTTCCTTCTGGGAGTCCATGGTGTCTACCGCGAAAAAAAGTGATCCCTAGTTGCCCCTGCCCTTTTGGTGATATGAGATCAAAATGGTGCCCCGACCCCTTGTGGTAATTCACGATACTACCTCTAGGAGTCAAGCTGCCAGATAGGTGCATTCACCCCTTATTCAGCAGCTTGACTCCTAGTGGTATTTGTAGCAGTGACAGCAGGTGGTAAAGTGCCATGCTCTAACTGCAATGCACAGTCTAACCCCATTCTCTGCCAACATGGCATGCAATTATTACATAAATTAGCATGTGTTAATTTGCATGCCAATGTGGTAACAATTACTGCACTTTGTATGCTAACAGCACACACCAATTTGCATGCTAACTGCATAGCACACTATAGTAAACAGGCCCCAAAAAGTTCAGGCAACTCTTCTCTCTTTTTTTTATTTTTTTATTTATGAGATTTTTGGATTGTACAATTCCAGTTACAGAGGAAAACACCAGAATAAATCAGGCAGTCATTTGAAAACTAAATGAAAATAGACATGGAGAAGCCCTCATCAAGAGAAATCAGAGTTCATAATACTCCAGGCAGCTCTCAAATGTTCTAGTCACCTATTTCTGTCACTGTCTTTTTTTTAATTCATTTTTTTGTAACTATTAACTGGGTATAGGAAACGGTTTTCAGATACTTGTCTGTTTACTTTAACACTGGATGTTTTTTAAGTAATGTCACAGTATTTGTTAAAGGATATGCTATAGCCCTATAACAATACTCTTTACTGTATAACTCCTGGCTTTTATTCTCTTAAATTCACAAGCTATACTATCAGATTTTCATTTTTTTCTGCTTTATTTTTATCTCTCTATAATAGCTCTTTAAACAGACTCTCCTTCTGGTACCAGCAAACTTAACAGGAATTTAAATAGGTCCTCCTGAAAGCTGTACTTGAATCTCATTCATATGTTTAGGATGGATCATTACTTCTAATAACAGCTTTAAGTGCTCAGATAGTGGATCAGTGCTTCATGTCCTGAATTACTTGTCATTTCTTCATAATCAAATGTATTTCATACTGTCTCTTTTCTTATTGTTCATCATAACAAGAAACATAATCCTTTGTTTAGTTGGTTGAAAGTTACAGGGAAATAGTCTTCTTTTTCTTCTTTTCACATATTAGAATTATAATAAAATGGGTTTTATACTAAGTGACAGAGAATAGCCATTCATGAACTTTTATTAAATATATCTGTCTACGAAATGCACGTTTTCCATTGTTACTATTATCTGTAAATTTGTTTCGCTTGTATTGGGGCCAGTTCACTAAAGTGTGGTAAGCAGTTTATCACATGGCCTTGGTAATAGTAACCATGTTTCCATGGGACTTTCTGTGCTAAAAAAATAGCATGGTAATTGCTTACCACAGCAAGGTAGGAACAGGGTAGTGAAGGAGAAGGGGGGTTAAAGACATGGGCAGTGCGTAGAGTTAGCACATAGTAAATTACCATACAATGTCACTGCTGCAGATAGTGCACAAAGGCATACATGAACTTGTGCTATGGGCATGAAGTTAGCATGCCAACTGTGGTTAAAAGAACAAAAACAAAACACCAACCCAATCAGTCTTAGACTGATCCTTCTCCACCCCCCACCGTCAGCCTAAGCTTTATCCCCCAGCTCCCAAATCTTTTGTCCCTGGTGAGATATTGGTGGGCAGGAGCAATCCCTAGATACTCCTGCCCCATTGCTGCCCAGGTTCAAAATGGCAGCTCTGGCCCTTAGAGGAAGTCTTTTGGTTACTATTATTACAGCTCAAGCTGCCAAAAGCTCCTTATTTGACAGCTTGTAGTGGTAGTACCATCAGAGTACCAGTAGGGGTCAGAATTGCCATTTTGAACGCAAGTGACAATGGGGTAGGAGCATCCAGGGATTTCTCCTACCCTGCCACTGTCACACCAGGGACATCCCAGTAAGTGTCAAGGGAGATGTGGGACATCAGGAGGTAGGGGGATAATGCCAAGGCTGATTTGTGAGTGGGGGAATCATGCTGAGACTGATTGGGAGGACTGAGGGTTAATTGAGTCTGACTGGAGTTTTTGTTTTTTTACTGCGCTAGACCATGTTAAGTACATGGTCAGATAACACAGATGTATGTATCTAAATACTGAACTTTTGAAGAACTAGATAGTCTCAAATTTTGAATTAGCTACACTGAACATCTGAAGTAAAGGACCCATCAACCCACAAAACATCAAGATTTTCTAGGTTAAGAGGCAAATTATTACTGTCGTCCATGTTATAGCTTTTATGCAGACTGCAGGTGCTTTCAGTGCAATCAGAAAAACTGATTTAGCAAGAAGTAAAAACTCATCAGCATATATGCACCAATGTACACCATGAGCTGACAAAATTTAACCAAGAGTTTGCAGATAGATATTAAAGAACATAGTCAATAGGGTTGATCATTGTGGTACTCCTACTGTACCTTAATTTTTCTCCAACTAGGTGACTGTTCACCATCTCTAACTTGTTGGACTTGACCCAAAAGATAATATTTAAACCATCCATTGATCTGACTCCCTTGTACCCAATTGCTTAAACCTAGATAGTTCTATTGAATGATCAGTGGTATCAAAGGTTGATGATGTATCCAACTGCCAACCACTTTTTAGTTTACCCTTTTTGAGTAAAGTTATTGAACAAATTGTGTTGCAACAGTTACAGGATTTCATTAGTGAATTTGTGATCTTAGATATCCATCAATATAGGTTTAGGTCATTGCATGGGACAGAGTCATTGTTGATTTATGTGTGTTGGAAGGGTTTGATTGATATCTGGTCAAATCTTTTAGATATATCAGCTGCTTTTAGCACTGTTAGTTTCCCTATTTTACTAGATCATCTGTGTTCCTATGGGATTGGAGGATAAGCATGTTTTGTATTTTTTCTGTCTGGCCAGCATTAACAGATATCACAGGTCTGCGACTAAAAAGCTGTTTGATTATTTTTATCTAATTTCCATGTATTTTGTGTGCTGAAAACAAATAAAATATTGAAAAAACTCCTAGACGTCATGATTTGACACAACATGCAAAATTGTCTTCAAATTTATCAATTTTTTTCAAATTATTATTAATTAATTCATATTACTATTAATTAATTCACATAAGTGCATTTAATATATAAAATGCCAAAAACACCTTAAAGGGGTTGTCCGAGTTATGTAAAAAAAAATATAGCACTGTAAATCTGATGGTCAGCAATATATACATAAGCTAAGCAAGTTTTAAGTCCGTGCTTCTAATGGTAGAAGGGGTTAATCTTTCCTGAAGAATCCAGTGGGAGGGAGAAACAGGGCAGATAGCAGCAGCTCTGGTCAGTGCAGGGGGGCGTGGCCAGCACTGTGACGTCTGTGTACAGACACAGAGCTGCTCTCTCCTGCATGCCACACTTGTGCACGAATCATCATCAGGTTCTAGGCTGTTGACACTTTTTCATCGAAATTCGTGTTAGCTCGTCATTCTTCAACCATTATGTTATGGCTCTGCGAAAGTGTATTAATTCGCCAGACAGTTTCTGTTTCATCTGTGGTGAATATACAGTGTTGAAGCAACAGCAGAATATTACAGACTTTGTGAAAAAAGTATACTTTGCATACTTTGGACTAAAAATTGGAGATCAAGATAAAGTCTGGGCGCCTCATAAAGTGTGCAAACGGTGTGTTGAGGACCTCCGAAACTGGTTCAAGGGTAAGAAAAAATCTTTCCGTTATTGGATTCCTATGGTATGGTGAGAGCAAAAGAACCATAGTGATGACTGTTACTTTTGTTCATGCGATGTGAAAGGGTTTAATTCCAAATGGAAGCATTCCATTTCATACCCCAATCTTCACTCGGCAATTCGTCCCATCCCCCATGGCACAGATATACCAGTACCCAAGCCTCCTGCTACCTTGGAAGAGATACCTAGCTCCGATGAAGGTGAAGTCATACCTGAACCAGATGACGAATCAAGTTCTGACTTTGAAGATGATACAAGACCAAAATTGTTTTCTCAGGAGGAGATGAGTGATTTGGTAAGAGACTTGAATCTTCCCAAAGATGCTGCTGAGTTACTCGGATCAAGGCTGAAAAGCAGGAATTTATTGTTGCCAGGAGTGTCATCTTCATGGTTCAGACATCGTGAAAAGGAGTTCGTTCCTTACTTCGCCCAGGAAGACAAGTTGGTTTATTGCATCGATGTCGAAGGTCTGATGGGTCAATTTAAAATCCAATATGATTCAGAGCAATGGTGTCTTTTTATAGATTCTTCAAAAAGAAGTCTCAAAGCGGTTTTACTCCACAACGGTTTTTACGCTTCCATACCTGTTGGTCATACCGTACACTTGAAAGAAACCTACGAGAACTTGGAATTGGTTCTTCATAAACTTAAATATGAAGACCATGGTTGGCAAATGTGTGGGAACTTGAAGGTCATGTGCATGCTGCTCGGGCAACAAGCTGGGTATACCAAATATCCTTGTTTTCTGTGTCTATGGGACAGTCGAGACTGACAAAATCACTGGACCAAGAAGAGTTGGCAGCCGAGGGTGCTAACAGTCGGTGAAAAAAATGTCCTCCGAGAAACTTTGGTACCTTCCCATAAAGTTCTTCTACCACCTCTCCACATAAAATTGGGATTGATGAAGCAATTCGTAAAATCACTTCCAAGAGATGGAAAATGCTTCAAATACTTGGTCACCAAGTTTCCAGGCCTGTCGGAGGCAAAATTGAAGGAAGGTGTGTTCGTCGGACCAGACATTAGAAGGCTTATAGTTGATCAAGAGTTTGTCAGTACCATGACGGATCCTTAAAAAGAAGGGTGGATTGCATTTAAAGAAGTCGTACAGAAATTGTTAGGCAATAACAAAGATCCTCACTACAAAAAGATCGTCGGACGAATGCTGAAAGCATTTCAAGCTTTAGGTTGCCTGATGAGTTTGAAAGTGCATTTCCTCCAGTCCCACCTTGACTACTTTCCTGAAAATTTGGGAGCTGTGAGTGAGGAACAAGGTGAACGATTCCACCAAGACATTAAAGAGATGGAAAGGAGATACCAGGGAAAATGGAGCATTACAATGATGGCAGACTACTGTTGGATGCTTCAGAGAGACATTCCAGATGCTACTCACAAGCGTAAATGCACCAAGAGGAGCCTCACAAGGAAGAAGAATCGAGTTTAGTGTGTGTAGGTGAGCTCATTTCAGTTCAAAAAAGGATTTTCATGAAAATATTGTAATAAAACTTTAATTTTATAAGTCTATTTCCATTTATTTTGAGGTATTGCCTTATTTAACATAGTTACCTAAATTGTCAGGAAACGTGATGTCCTATGACAAAATGGAGGTCATTTTCGGATTCAGCGCACCAAAAAACATAAAGATTATGTGGAATAACCAAAACAGCTCTCGAAAAATTTTTTTTGCAGACCTGTGATATTTTTTATAAAGATAGGGTAGATTCTCTTTGTACGGGAATGCTAAATGAGTTGGTGTTATTTGCCATGCTATTTAGTATATATCCTCTTTGCAATTTATTATGGGGGTCATTCTGTCCCACGAATAGCGGGAATGGATGTCCATCCCCTCTATTCGCCCCCCTGCTGGCCCCGTCAAAAGCCTCCCCATACAAACAACGCGTTTGTACAGGGAGGCTTAGACAGGGGTGGGAGGGGGCATTCCGGAGGCGGAGTGAGGGCAGGACAGGGCATGGGTGCAACCCCAGACACACATGACCTTGAACGTAGACGGGGGACTTATTCCACCGCAGAGATGGAATAAGCCCTCCTGGTTATTGTGGGATCCTGCTACTGGGCCCGAATAGGACAGTAGGAGGGGTGCAGGAAGTTCCCTGCAGCCGGACCCTGGCCAAGGGAGGCCGAATTGAAGATCCGGCTATGGGGAAAGAAATGTATTGGCGGCGGCTGGCATTCGCAGCTTCTAAATGGAGCCTGACTGAGGTAGCCAGGCAAGTGGCTGTGCGTGCAGGCCACTTGGAATCGGGCCCCGTCCTGCACATTCGGGTCCTAGACCCATTCCCGATCCTGCAGGCATGTCTAGCCTCCACAGGATCAGAATCGGGTCTATTTCTGGGCGTCCCGATTCTGATCAACTGCACAGGGGCCTGGACGCCCACATTGGAATGTGCCTCCATGGGAATTAGAAGTTGAGTTTCACAGATATGAAGCTGATATGATTTTTATTTTGCTAGTAATTAAACAAAAGAGTCGAAAAATATAGGCTTAAAACTGGGATTCTAATCCATAATAATACTTCCTAATATCTGAAGGAATCAACCTCCTGGAATTAGGATATGAAAATTAATAAAGAAAAAAAAAAACAAAGAGAGTGTAAAGGACTCAACGGGTGGAATTAAAGGGCAGAAGAAAATTGCCCAAATCACTCCACTCTTATCATCATTGTCCCAAATTGCACTTTAAAAAATAAATGTGTTTACTTCATACAATGCTTCATACAGTTCAAATTTGTAAAGAGCATACTTAACTTAGCTCGTTCAGACAAGCAGGCTTCTGAAATAGGCTTCAACATCAAACCAACAGAACAGAAAAATTGAACTGCGGAAATAAACATGCTGAGCCACCATCAATAGACGAGGCTCAGAATAAGCTAACTACAGCCGTTATTGGTTTTGCCATGTAAGTGACTGCATCAGAGCTGTATGCTAAAACACATAAGAACATAAACAGAATTCTATCAAAAACTCCTTCAATTTTATATAAACTTAAACGCCTCAATAACCATGTGATATAATATAATATAACTCACCCTCAGTCATCACCCGATTTCCTTAGAATAGCGCCATCACGATAAGCCACCCTCCAAACCTTCTATAAAACCCTGCCCATATTCAATACATCCAATAACAAATGTCCATTCCCAAACAACCAATCAAGAGCATATAAACATGCCCAAATCAGAAATACTACCATGTAGAAAAGACATGCAGAAAGATTCACACTGATGTCCCAAAAGATCCACTGTCATCACAACGGCCAAAGACTATATCTCTGTCTCTAGTACCCTAGAAAAACTATTGCCATTCAATTGGCCCATTGAGGCCCCCAGGACTATAAGTCTGTCAACTATAAATCAGTCTGTTCCCTTTGCAACAATTTTTTTTTTTGCTAGTACATCTGAAGAGGTGTAATACGCTAGCTTAGCTGACTAGTTATTTAAAAGTTGTCAGTGAATTGGCTATTAATAAACTGGTCCTTAATTTTATAAGACGTCGATCTAGTTTAGAAATTCCAGATATTTATTTAATCATATGATAAGGTTAGATGTCTAGGTGTGGAACTGGATTCTTCGTTATCATTGAAGACACAGGTGAATGATGTGTTTTATAATTCTCATTTTAAGTTATGCATGATATGGAGAATTAAAGCATTTTGGTCTGCTGGTGATTTTAAAACCATTCTTCAGAGCTTGATATTGTCAAAGATTGATTATTGCAGTGCTATTTATGAGGGGTTGTCTGGTTCAGTTATTAGTGTTACTGATTTGGTGAAGGATCTGGGAAAGATGAAATCTTACAGCCTTCAGGAAGGACAGATCCAGGGGACTTGTAAAGTGGGCTGGTGCCTCTTTCTCGTCAGCCTACATGTGTCCACTGAGAGTGTGCTGACCGGATCCCCGGGGGTATCGGGATTTTTGTCTTTACTGGCCTGAAAAGCCTTTCTTTTCCTCTGCTTCTGAGCTTCAGGCTCGTTCTCAGTCCTTTTGTGGAGAGCATGGGCCTGGGGACTCAGTGTCCTCCAGAGGAGGACCCTCCCAGGCTGTGCAGTGAAGGTTTGGGGGCCCACTCCCTGGTTTCTCCAGTTGGAAGCAGGCTTTGCCTTCTCTTTCAGGAATGGGCCCAAATTATAAAGGATTGCTGGGTGCTAGACACCATTCAGTTCTGCTATGTCCTGGAATAAAAAGAGCCGATTCCAGATGCCTTCATCATCTCATCATGTGAGTCTGTGATCAAATGTGCCACTGTGCAGACCACCTTGGACATGTTGCTGCACCTAAGGACAGTGGTGCCTGTCCCCTCTGATTAGTGGAGCAAGGGCAAATATATATTCCATCTATTTCGTGGTGCCCATAAAGAATGGTTCCTTCTGGCTCATTCTGGACCTCAGGGGGGTCAAAGAGCACTTGCATGTCCTGCGCTTCTGGATGGAAACCTTGCTCTTCGTGATTCAAGCAGTTGGATTGCCTGGCGCTGTTCTATGAGCCGCAGGCTCCCAGAGTCTGCCATTATCTTCAGCTCCTCGGATTGATGGTGGCGACCATAGAGATGGTGCCATGGGCACGTGCTCACATGCATCTGCTCCAGCAATCTTTGCTGACTCTGTGGTCCCTGAGTTCTCAGGAGTTCAACTGTAGGCTCCTGCTCCCATTGATGGTGAAGTCCACCCTGTGGTGATGGCGGCAGAAGCTCTGTCATCTGAAGAACAGCATGCTGCTGGACGATTTCTCCTGGATTTTCTTGACGATGGATGCCAGTCTCTTGGGCTGGGAAGCCCATTGCCAAGACTGTGCGGCCCAGGGCCATTAAAACCGTGGGGAAGCAGTGTGGTCCTTCAACCACCTTGAGGCAAGGGCCATCAGGTTGGCTTTTATATATTTCCGGCCCCTGGTCGAGGACCAGGTGGTTCAAGATTTTTCAGACAATGCCACGACGGTAGCTTGTATCATTCAGCAAGGTAGTTCTAGAGATGGCTCTCCTGTTTACCTGGGCAGAGAAGAACCTTCTAGCCTTGACAGCTCAGCACATTGCACTGATTTGAAGGCATTAAAAAAAAGTACACATTTAGCCAACCCAGCTTGTTCAGTTTCTTCCAGATGCAGCAGGACTGCAGCACACACTTTGGATTTGTGGGCACTTCTTTGCTTACTGCGTCCACAAGAGAGCCTTAAACAGACCGCTAGAAGAACATCTTGGCTTTTCTAAAAGTAACATGAACATTGTGTGGCTAGAGCACCAAGGAATGAGATGGGACAATTTAATGCTACCTAAACTAATGCAAGCAAACAAGCAAGAGCACTCTCCATCAATTATATTAATACAACTGTAGCAGCAAAGCGCAGACAAACCAATGATACCAGGAGTCTGTTCAGAAGGTCCAAATCATGTATTTGTGCACAAGTCTCAAGCAAGGCAATTTCAAAATGGCTGAGCAAAGTTTTCAAGCATTACAACAACTTTTATAGACTTCTGTTCCATTCTAGGTATAGAAAAACATTTCATTGGTCCCGGTACTCTCCCGTACCTCCCGTAGCCCTTCTATTGGTCCCGGTACTGATAAGTTTCTCCAATTATGTTCCTTCTGTGGGCTTCTGTAGGCATGACACCTGCCTGCCCCCCTTCTAGTCCCAATTACAATGGTCAGTTCATCAACTTGTTACTTTCACACTTTCAAGGCTATGGGACCATTTGTGCGTGCAGAAGAGCAAGGTTCTGTAACTCATCTGTCAGCACTCCTCAATATTTCTCTGCAAATGTACTTTTTCTTATCAGTAACTTTTAAAACACATCTTTTCTGTATTTTTCCATTTCTTAATTCTGCAATTCTGCTTATCTAAGCTAATTCAATATTTCTACTGAGTTCTTTCTTACAATAGCAGCATGTTGGGGGATGTGCAATCCTATATGCCTCTCCACAGGCCTCATTTACAGGTCAAGCTAGCCATGCTGGCCTGCCTATGTCAGACACCGTGGGTCACAGGCCTGCACCTGCCACATTCCCCCCTTTGATTAATCTCACCCTATTACTTAATAAGGTGTGAGAATTAAATCACTTTCTAGAAGATTCACATCCTGATTAAAGGATTCTTACTAGTTCCACTAGGGCTAGCTTTGTATAAAGCCATTATTCTAGTTGCGGTCTTCCGCTCTACTGTACTATCGATAGCACTATGAAGGGAACGCATACAACATGGGATTAAACATGGTAAGCAGAGGACAACAGCAACAAGGATTAGTACTAAGATAACGAAAGTCTTAAATCCTCCCAGCCAAGAGAAAAGGTTAGCAAACCAATTAGGGAATTTCAAGGCGTGCCAAGTCTGTACTGGCACATAAGCATGTCTTTGCATATCTTTAGCAATTTCTTCAACTACTTGACCTTTATCATCTATTTTCAAACAGCAATTAGTTAAATTCAGTTTACCACATACTCCTCCTTCAGCTGCTAGCAAATAATCAAGGGCTAAGCGATTCTGGTATATGGCAGTGCGCATCTGAGTACTTTGTCTAGCTAAGAGCGTGAGAGCATGACTAGTTTCATTGGTTATTATTTCAACTACTGCTTGTAAGCGAATAATACGATTGATCATATAAATTGGGGTACGATAACCATACATACCATCATCATTCCAAGTGGCAGGTCCATAATACTCAATAATTCTTTCTGGTGGCCAATCATCACCTCGCCACTTCTCCCACTTGCCTATCTGTAAGGCCTCTCTTTTCTGTCTCGATGCTCCTTTGTGTTTGTGGGTAGTGTATACGGGGTATCCTAATTGTTCTCCATGTTCAGTGTTTAACAGGAAGAAAGAAGGTCTGATGGTTCCTAAGACACATGCTCCTCCCCATTGTGGCGGGAGTTGCGCATATGCTCGGTTTCCACAGATCCAATATAGGCCAGGTGGGGCTTGCCAGGCTTGGACTTTGGCAAGGTTAGTCCATAGACCTGCAAGTTCAGACAATCTAGCTAATGGGTTAGGAGGTTCAGGATGTCTGATTCCTGACCACCATGCTGTCTTTTTAGTCGTGGCATTATAGTATTTCTGGCTAAGACAGACCAGCTGTCCTACCTTTTGGGTGAACTGGGGTCCAGTTCTGGCAAAGCAAAGACGTCCAACGATTGAGTGCGCTAACACCCATTCACTGGTTGTCTTGTGTAATTCAGTCTGATTGTAAATCATGGAATAATTCAATTCTTGGGCTTCCCAGGGCCATTGGTCTCCCATTTGAGTTCCGCCACAGAAATAACAATCTGTGATCTTAAGACTAGATACTACTGCTCCGGCTAATTCTAGAAACAAATTCTGTGAAGGGTGAGGGATCTCAAACTTATTTACATGCATAGCTTCATAAAAGGTATTATGAATATGATATTTAGATGACTTGTGGGCTTGGGTATTCAATCTAATATACACAATGGTCCCTGGATCTGTTCCTCCTCCTGCAATACGTAAACCGAACTTATATCCTTGTTTCCATGCATGGGGGTTATGTACACGCAAATGTAAGGGGTTGCAAGCATCTTTCTGACATTTATCATTTGTGGTTGGCTTGGTTAGAGTAGCCATCCGCTTATCTATTTTCTCATCAGTTATACCAGTGTTCCAGGTAGCATAGAAAACACATTCCCAATACGGGCAATAGTAGTCTGCCGCTGTAGCAGTACTATACCCTGGTTCCTTTTTACCTGTACACTTCCTCCATCCCGTGGCCCCTTCTGGACACATATACTTATGGTCATTTCGATACGCTTTCTCCCATGTACCACAGGTGGATTGACTATCTCTATTAATAGCATTACATGCATCAAAATTCAAAACAGCAGGTTTAGTAATGTCCTTAAGTGGTGGTGTAGCAGCTAATATAGGTCCATCTGCATCCTTCCATCTTATTTCCAACGTGTAATAGGATGGATTCTGATGCGGATTATAGCATGCTTTGATTTTACCATGAGTGCAAACATTTAGTTCAGTGGTGTTATAGATACACCGAGTTATTGTTCCCTTGCAGGTATAGTAAGAATGGTAAAGCAGAGTCTGAGTTACTTTCAGTCCAGTTCTAGTAGAGGTAATACAAGCGGTGCATGGAGGTAGAGCATCAGTCTGTTCAAAACCTCCAAAGAAGGCAACCAAGGCAAAGCAGAAGCAAAGATACATATTGATGTTGATTGGAGTTCTTCTGAATCCTCAGCTTGCTGATCTTGATCACGACGGTCTATTATTCTTCGTCCCGTTTGCTAATGAAGCAATTTAACGGTTGCTGAGTGTTGATTGAAGATCCTCAAGATGTCCAGCACACATTAACCAACTTAGCAATTCAGTTGGCTTATGAAGTCTGGCTCAGTCAATGTAGTCTCAAAGTAGTGTGTCAAATCACACACAAATCGGGTTCGTTGAAACAAAACTGTTGCTGCATGGAAAACAGCAATCCTCTTCGAAAGACTTGGTTACTGCAAAGCACTTGTGATGAAGTGTCTATGCTGCTGGTTGCCGTCTCAGAGTAACTCGCAGGGGTACATCAGGATGCTGCTCTGCTGTCCACCGCTCTGGTTCAGGATCGGCGGCGGGCTTGACTCGGCTGTGGTGGATCCAGGCGTCGATCTCGGCTACCTTTACTGCAGTTGGGGTAGACAGGATGACGGTGTACGGTCCCTTCCAATGGGGTTCCAACGGTATCTTCTTCCAATCTTTGATCCACACCGAAGTTCCAGGCTTGTAGGGATGCAAGGGTTCCGTCAAGTTGATAGGCAACTGGTCTTGGATCCACGTATGGAGAGTCTGCAGAACAAAACTAAGAGCTAGGAGTTCTTGTCTGGTTACTTCCGAACCAATCTGGGCTAAACTTCCTTTGACTCCCTGCACTATTGGTGGGGGTTTACCATACAGAACTTCAAAAGGGGAAAATCCTGTTGACTTTACAGGGGCTGAGCGTATTCTGAGTAAAGCTATGGGGAGCACTTGGGGCCATTTCAAGTGTGTCTCCTGACAAAGCTTAGACATTTGGGCTTTCAAGGTACGATTCATCCGCTCAACTTTCCCTGAACTCTGGGGTCTGTATGCAGTGTGGAGCTTCCACTGTATCTGCAAAGCTTTTGCTAACTGCTGAGTAACTTGGGAGACAAATGAGGGTCCATTGTCTGACCCTATTACTGCTGGGATTCCAAATCTGGGGACAATCTCTCTCATTAAGGCTTTGGTAACTTCTCGGGCTTTCTCAGTTCTGGTTGGGAATGCTTCTACCCACCCAGAGAAAGTACAAACTAATACTAGTAGATAATGGTATCCATTGGCTTTTGGCATTTCGGTAAAATCAACTTGGAGGTTGTGCATGGGGGTCACACCTCTTGACTGAACGCGGGGTGCTGTAATAAGGCCTTGCTTGGCATTATTCTTGGCACAGGTTTGACATTGTCGTGCTACTGAGGCTGATATGGTTGTCATCAGAGGGATGTAGAAATGTGGTCTGAGTGCTTTTTCCATAGCACTCTTCCCATAGTGTGTGGCTTCGTGGAAAGCTTTGACAAAGGATGGTCCTAACAGTTCAGGAATTACTATTCGTCCTGGAGGTTGACTGCCCTCTTCTGGTGGCAGCTCAATCCATCCATCTTTCAGTACTCCATTTTCTTTGTCACAATAGTAATCCAATTCTTTGGTGGTATATCGTGGGGTCCATAGATTCAAGGGTACTGGAAACAATGCTGCTTGCATTGGCATAGCTTGTGGGGCAATCTGTCCTGTCATAGCTGCTTGTCGTGCTGAGGCATCTGCAAATCTATTCCCTCGGGCAACTTCTCCTTTTCCTGCTTGATGTCCTCTACAATGCATGACAGCTACACGTGTTGGGGCCCAGACTGCATCAAGTAACATCAATATCTCGGGACCATATTTGACTGATTTTCCTCCGGATGTGATGAGTCCTCTTTCTTTATAGAGAGCTCCATGGGCATGCAAGGTAGTGAAAGCATATTTGGAATCTGTATATACATTTAGCACAAGTTTTTCTCCTAACAACAATGCTCTTGTGAGTGCTATCAATTCGGCTTTCTGGGCTGATGTGCCTGAAGCTAGAGCTGATGATTCAACTACTTCGTGTTGAGTGACGACTGCATATCCGGCACAGCGTCGTCCGTCAAGGATGAGACTGCTCCCATCAACATAATAGATCTGGTCGGGATTGTCTATGGGCACATCTGTTAGGTCAGGTCGACTAGAGAACACAGTTTCCATGACTTCGATACAGTCATGTTCTGGGAGTTCTTCACTGATGGGTATCAAGGTAGCTGGATTCAGGGCATGGCTCACTTCGAGTTGTATCTGTGGGTTTTCACATAACATGCTCTGATACTTCAACATTCGGGAATTGGTGAGCCAATAATTTGCTTTCTGTTCCATAAGGGCAAGGACTGCATGTGGCACAGTGACTCGTATGTTCTGTCCTAGTGTGAGTTTGTCTGCCTCACTCACTAGTAGCGCTGTAGCTGCAACTGCTCTCAAGCAGGGTGGCCATCCTTTGGCCACAGGGTCCAATTGTTTCGATAGGTAGGCTACAGGTCGTTCCCAATTTCCTAATTTCTGAGTCAACATGCCTAAGGCATTTCCCTGTGCTTCATGTACAAACAAGTGGAAAGGTTTATGGACATCTGGTAGTCCAAGTGCTGGTGATGACATCGATTCTTCTTTTAATTTCTGGAAGGCTGTATCCTGTTCAAGTCCCCACTCCAGTGGTGACTTCTCTTCTCCTTTTGTGGCTTCATACAGTGGTTTGGCAATTTGGGCAAAGTTGGGTATCCAGATTCGGCAATATCCTGCTGCTCCCAGAAAGGCTCTGACTTGCTTTCTGGTTGTTGGAGTTGGAATTCTGCATACTGCTTCTTTTCTTTCTCTGCCTAATCTTCTGCTTCCTTGGGTAATACGAAAACCCAAGTATTTCACTTCTGTTTGACATAGTTGTGCTTTGGCTCTGGAAACTTTATATCCAGCTTCATTTAGTAACTGCAAGAGATCTTTGGTGGCTAATATACATTCTCTTTCTGATACGGCAGCTATCAACAGATCATCCACGTACTGGAGAAGCACTCTCTTCCCCGGGGCTACTGGATAGCTTGAAAGATCTTGATTCAGTGCGGCACTAAAGATGGTAGGTGAATTCTTGAATCCTTGGGGTAATCTTGTCCAGGTGAGTTGGCCCCCTCTTCCAGAGATGGGGTCCTGCCATTCAAATGCAAACAATATTTGGCTTACAGGGGCTAATCTTATGCAAAAGAATGCATCTTTTAAATCCAGTACAGTGAAATGGGTAGCTTCAGCAGGTATCAGTCCTAGAAGAGTGTAAGGATTGGGCACAACTGGATGTATAGTTTCGACTGCATCATTTACTCTTCTCAAATCTTGCACTGGGCGATAATCATCTGTCTCAGGTTTCTTTACTGGCAAAAGTGGGGTGTTCCATGGGGATTGACATACTTTTAGTAGGCCATACTCGAGCAATCTCTGTAGGTGGCGATGAATGCCTTCAATTGCGGCTCTTGGGAGAGGGTACTGTTTGACGTGCACTGGTGTAGCACTAGGCTTGAGGGTTACAATCACTGGTGCTATATGCTTGGCTAGGCCTGGGGGACTGCCTTCTGCCCATACTTCAAGTGGTGCATGAATGTTCTTTAAAGTTTGTTCAAAATAGGTATCTTGAATCGAATCATCAATGTAATATCTCCATTCTTCTTCTGGGGGTACTGTCAGCAGCATCACTCCTGCTGGCTTGGCTTGAGAATTCACTGTCATTTGCATTTCTCCTTGCTCGGAGAAAGATATTTGGGCTTGAAGCTTGGCTAGCATATCTCGTCCCAGTAATGGTACTGGACATTCGGGCATGTAAAGGAATTGATGAGTTACTTGCTGTCCTCCTAGACTGCATATCCGGTTTTGAAGAAAAGACTTTGTGGCTTTGGCACCAGTTGCTCCTATAATGGTGACTGCTTTCTTGGTGAATGGGGCTATCTTTTTGTCTATTACTGAATGTTCTGCTCCAGTATCAACCATAAAGTTCATAAATTGGTCTCCTATTTGTATTTCGACCATAGGCTCCTGGAGACCTAAAGCAAACTTGGAGCCCGGTCTGTCCTAATCCACGTCATCCTCATCATGGGCTTGTGTGGCCAATGCTTGGATGGCTCCTCCTCCCCTCTCTCGCTGGAATTGTTCTCGATTGGCTCCTCCTCGGCCTCGGGGACGGCCTCGTCTTTCTTCTCGCCACTGATGATCGTTGTCGTCATCTTGCTGGGCGTCTTCGAGTTGCGGGCACGTATCTCTCCAATGTCCTTCCTCTTTGCAATAGGCGCATTGGTTCACGCCTAGTCTCTGGGTCCGGCCTCCGCCTTGACCCCGCCCTCTTCCTCTGCTCCTTCGATTAGGGACACCTCCCCTTTTCTTTTCAACTATGGCCGCAGCCAAAAAATCAGCTTTCTTCTTCATCTTTCTATCACATTCTCTCTGTCTTTCAGTATCACGATTCACATACACTTTATGAGCGACTTCCAATAACTGTGTTGCATTCATGCCCGCAAACCCTTCTAATTTCTGTAATTTACGTCTAATGTCTGGTTGAGACTGGTTTACAAAAGCAGAATTCACCATACATAAACTTCCTGGTGCCTCGGGATCATAGGGAGTATACATTCTGTAAGCTTCAGTTAATCTTTCATAATAATCTGCTGGGCTCTCATCTATTCCTTGGATAACTCCTGCTACTTTGGAAAGGTTCATAGCTTTTTGGCCTCCCCTTCTCAGGCCTTGTAAAAAGCCTTGGCGAAAGCGGGCTAGGGCTGTGGATCCTTCATCTGTATTTGGATCCCATTGGGGGTCTTCATTCGGGAATTCTCTCTGAGCTGCTTCTCTACGATCTATTATATTCTGCCCCTGCGCTGGAGCTGCAGGGTTTTCTGCCATCCATTCAATAGCTGCTTTTCTAATTCTCGCTCGTTCTTCTGTAGTGAATAGGGTGGTCAGGAGCTGACGGCAATCTGGCCAAGTGGGTTGGTGAGTTTCCATAATACTAGTTACTAATTCTGTCAGCTCCTGGGGCTTGCTAGTATAGGAGGCATAATGCGACCTCCAATTTAATAAATCAGTTGTAGAGAAGGGAATATACACATAAGTTAAGG
This sequence comes from Ichthyophis bannanicus, assembly GCA_033557465.1. Lineage (NCBI taxonomy): Eukaryota > Metazoa > Chordata > Amphibia > Gymnophiona > Ichthyophiidae > Ichthyophis > Ichthyophis bannanicus. The sequence goes on along the minus strand of CM066031.1, from coordinate 606,151,613 downwards.
GTCCCGCTACCACTTCATCATTATCATTCTTTACGGGCACTCCCGGGACTTGCCTTAAGGGAAACAGTTTGGCTGTCCCAGGCGTCATTTGGGTCTGGGATCTAAGGGTTATTGTCGTTGTCTTTGCAGGAGTCGCTTTCTTTTTCTCAACTGGTTTTGCTTTGGGTTTTTCTTTCACTGGCTTGCTAGCGCTAACGCTGGCTTTCCCAATTATTTGTACACTGTCCTCTTCTTCTTCTTCTGGGGAATTCCCTCCTTCTTCTTCTAGCTCCGCTTCTGACTCACTTTTTACGTCCTCCTCTTCTCTTCCCGCTAATTCTTTCTCTTTCTCTCCTCCAGGAGGAGGGGGGTCAGGGGTTGGGTCTCGCCTCGGCTCCGGCGGTCTCTGGGGTTCTGGGGCAGGACGCCGCCGGGCTATTCTTACTGGACCTGGGGTTCGGGGCTGCCTGAGGACTACTTCTGGGGAATCAGGATCTGCCAGGATGGGTTTCTTCGTGGCTTTCTTATCCTGCTCTTTCATTCTAGGCTGTTCCTTTTTCTGTCTAGAATCTGTTTTAGCTAACATTATTCTGCACTGTTCCTCATAACAGCGCTGCGCCCAGGAGGGCGGATCTTCACAAATACTTAACCAGGAATCTATATAGGGGTACTGATCGGGGTGCGCTACTCGCACTCTACGGTGTATTGACTGGATAATCTCTACGGTGAACGTTCCCTCTCGGGGCCAGATGGGGTCTAGATCGGGCCACTCCCTAGTACACAAAATCTGCAAACGGGCTGCTGTCATTTTAATACCATAATCTCCTGAATATCCCTCTTTAAAATGTGCGATCATACATTCTAATGGAGTGTTCCTAGTAGACTCCGCCCCTCCCATTTCGATGTGTGCGCGCAACAACAGACAGAAGGGAAAAGGAGTGCGGACCGTGGGTAAGGGGTCCTCACGGCCCTGGAAACGTATAGGGAATACAAATAACAAGACAAGACGACAATCGCTTCCCCCTTTTCGCGACCTGAACGTGGTCGCCCGGTCAGGAAATGCGCTAATCAGGGGTCCGCCTTCACTTGGTCCGTGCTGCCAGACCTCTCATTCACACTTCGTTCACACAATCATGCTAGCAACGTATCCCAGAATGCATTCGTTTCTATCTGTTCGGACTAGTCTTTTTCCCAATTACAAAAAGGATGAGGGTTTCACCTAGCGAATTCCCATGCCAGGCTACTCGGCTCTTCCTTGAGAGTTGATCATGCTCTCTTACCAATTCCCAATATCTCGAGATTACAAATTCCAAATTCCAAGTTCCAATGGCAGTACTGCTCTTTCTATTTCTGTCTAGACCCAAAATCAAAACTATACTCACCGGATCCGGTCCTCAAACTTCCCAAGCAGGCGCATGAGTTGGACCTCGGACTCCCCTCACTCGGGTTCGAGGCGTTGGCTCCGACCGGGCTCGTCACCCGCCGAGGTCCGACCAGCTCCCTCCGATACAAGGGACCGGTGGCGCCAGGGAGCGGCCCTCGTCGGAAGGGCGCGATCCCGGCAGGACCAAGCCTATAGAGGCGGAAAGTCGTGGTATATTGCCCTATATACACTTTGATTCCACAACTTCCCGGCCAACGCACCAAGGAATATGTAGCAGCAAAGCGCAGACAAACCAATGATACCAGGAGTCTGTTCAGAAGGTCCAAATCATTTATTTGTGCACAAGTCTCAAGCAAGGCAATTTCAAAATGGCTGAGCAAAGTTTTCAAGCATTACAACAACTTTTATAGACTTCTGTTCCATTCTAGGTATAGAAAAACATTTCATTGGTCCCGGTACTCTCCCGTACCTCCCGTAGCCCTTCTATTGGTCCCGGTACTGATAAGTTTCTCCAATTATGTTCCTTCTGTGGGCTTCTGTAGGCATGACACCTGCCTGCCCCCCTTCTAGTCCCAATTACAATGGTCAGTTCATCAACTTGTTACTTTCACACTTTCAAGGCTATGGGACCATTTGTGCGTGCAGAAGAGCAAGGTTCTGTAACTCATCTGTCAGCACTCCTCAATATTTCTCTGCAAATGTACTTTTTCTTATCAGTAACTTTTAAAACACATCTTTTCTGTATTTTTCCATTTCTTAATTCTGCAATTCTGCTTATCTAAGCTAATTCAATATTTCTCCTGAGTTCTTTCTTACAATAGCAGCATGTTGGGGGATGTGCAATCCTATATGCCTCTCCACAGGCCTCATTTACAGGTCAAGCTAGCCATGCTGGCCTGCCTATGTCAGACACCGTGGGTCACAGGCCTGCACCTGCCACACAACTAGGCGGTAATGACATCACAATAAGCATGGAACTTATTCAAAAGATACAGCAGGACTCTATGCATGGCTGGTACAAAATCATTTCCAAGAGGGAATGGTAGAGTGAGAAGTCACAGAGGGCTACTGAAAAAAACTTATTGAGGAGAATTGCCCTAGGCTGTATAGACCTGATGCAGACCATTTAACTGAAGTGAGGTTGGACATATTCACAAGTAATATACAGGATGTTGTTGAAGATAATTGTGTCACGCTCCTTTTTTGGTGAAAGTGGAGCCTGGTTCTATGCATGAAGAATGGGTGCCAAGTTGGCCATCCCAATGGCTGAGGCCAGGCCTTGAGAGTCACATGCCTAGTGCATGCCGGAGTTGAGGCTCACACACAGTTCTGAGACACATATTTTTTTAGCAGGTATTTTATTTTTTTGTCCTGGTTTCTGTCTGCTCTCATCCAATCACCATTATCTCGATGATTTCATTTTGCCAGTTAACTGAAAGTTTTTTAAAAAATCCCTGCTGCTACTGAATTTTTCTGTGCCATTTGACTAGCAGTACAGTTTAACCTGGCAGTGATTTGATCTTGCTTCCCCAAACTGAGATGCATAACCTCCATGCGCAATGAATTTGCTCCATAATAGACTGGAGATCATGAACCTAAGTGTTTTCGGTTCTAAAGCTCAACCACAGGATGGCCTTTTCAGCAGTTATAAAGAAAAGAACATTTTTGTGTTTAACGAAGACAAGTGCATATCAAGTATATCTTTGTAGATTTCTTTTTTCCTCACAGCAATATCACTAATCTTGAACAAAAGTGTTAAGAAATCTATGTGTTGCCGTGCTTTAATACTGGAATCACCAGTGGTTGAGATTGTCAAAAACAAGGTTTTGTGTGCCATCTAGTGGTTCCATTTAAATATATGCTGTTCCAATGTTCCTACCATTAAAGATATCTTAAAAAGCAGAAGATATACAATCTTAAGCAGAATGTTTTACTTATTTATGTAAAAATATACTTAATGTGAAACCAATGCATGTATTATAATGTAAACCTGCAGTATTGTTGACCATACAAATGAACTGGGTAGGAAAGATCTGCTAGAAATTTTACTCCCAGGATAGCCAACAAACTGGAAGCAAATTTGGAACCCCAGCGGCTTATTAATTTACATAACTTCAGGTAAGAATGTAGCAGGCTGTGTGCAGGTCAAATGTGAAAGTTTAGTACATTAATGGGCCAACATTTTGAAGTTTCTGTGCATTTTCAGATATTTTGCACATTTTTTCAAACATACATTTTGTGGAAAAAAGTGCAGTTTATTACATTGGCCTCTGTTTGTGGTTTGTTCTTCTGTTTCTACCCATGATCTGTGCAGGGGTAGACTGTGATTTCACCACATTTATCTATAGAGATAGAGGGCACGTAGCAAAAGATTTCGCGCAGTGGCTGCCAAAATCAGGCCTGATCGCACCACCTCAAGAGGTTGTGTTATTTGCCAGGAAGCACAATAATGTGGGCTCTGCTCTGCAGGCAATTGGGCCTCCCCCTCTCCACAATATTGTCAGTGTCACAGTGCTGCAATCCACGGCAGCAACAATATCAAAAATAAGTGGTGAGCTCCCACCACAGCACCAGTCTCCCCTGGACAGCTCCCAGTCTCCATCGGGAGCTGCCCGGGGGAGATTGGTGCACCCCTCGATGTTACAAGTTGCCCAGCTAGCCAGTTGGGCCAAGGCTCTCCTCCCTTCCCCCCCAAAGTACTATTGAAAGTGTGGGGGCCCCATGGCCCCTACCACCTCCCTAATCCAAAGACATTGTCCCAGCTAGTCGGCGGGGCGGGGGGGGGGCCGCAACCTCCCCGAACACAAACCTTCTATGGACCCTGATGGTCTAATAGAGAAACAAGACAGGAGCACTCCTCTAGGCTCCTGTCCCATCAAGCGGCCAAATCAAAATGGCCACTAGCAGGAGGTGCTGCCCTCTACCCTCATGCTAGGGGGCAGCACTGTGAGATTGTGGCCATCTTTGTTCAGGCCTATGGGAAGGGCAGAAGAGAAGAGCTAACATGGACAGGATACGTTTTCACAACCCCTTGGAGTTATATTCTTTGCTCAGATATAGAAAAGACTGAGCAGGCTCCATCAGTGAAATCACTTATATGTGAGGATTTATCCTACTGTCCATGCAGAATACCTGCTACAGGTAAGTAACTGTGTTATATATAGAGATAGATATAGTTAAAGGATATTATTTACAGTTTGAAATATGTGGCCATAGAAGTGGCATGCCACACTTCATAGCAACAGAGGAGCTGAACAGTCTACCTCTATGACTTGATAGATCTCCAGGAACAAGCAGGAATGAGTCTTCACATATGGATACGTCGGTACCGACGGAGCCTGCACGGGAATGCTCCCCAGCATCCAATCAGAAAGCTTTTGGGAGCATCCCTCGCGCCTGCGCACTGCCTTCCCGCCTTTTCCACTGCCTCTCCTCAGTTTTTGTTTTCCCGCGGAGCCGGCAGGACGTCGTCCTGTCACCGCAGAAACCTTTTTCTTCAAATCCTTTATTTCTTGTTTTCTTGTGGTCGCGGCTGTTTTTCCCGCCGCCACCGGTACCGCCGGTGGGTTTTTCTTTTCCTTTTCTTAAACTCAGGGAAATTTTTCCCTCAGTTTCTGTCTTAAATTTTTTGGGCCTACAAGGCCTCTCCATCATGGAGCCTTCTTCTCCTAAGATGTGCCTTCACTGTGGAAGCACAGTTTTCTTTTTAGACTCCAATGCCTGGTGTCTAACCTGTTTGGGTCCTGACCCTTTTTTCCTCTGAACAATCAGGCTGCAAAACTGTGAGAAGAACTTCCCTCTTTCGAGTTTCCCTCGATACCGTTTTCCCTCCTGGAGTGAGGGCACCGGCCTTTTCTTCTCTACAGGATCAGGTAACCCACAAACAGTCTGTTAAGACTAGCCAATCCTTGAGTGGTAGGTCTCATGCCAAGCATGATGACGGCTCCGGCCTTGCCCTCAAGACCCCATTGGCATTAAAACCCCGGCGGGAGTCTCCGGGCTCCAAAGCATTTCAGGGGTTTCAGGTTGTTCCTGGGGCTCACCCCTCACAGAACATACCTGAGCCATGTTCGGTGGTGGCATCCGCTTCGAGCGGTACCGATACCCCGGCATCGGCACCGGTGTTGAGTGATCCACTCTTCACCAGGGATCGTCATCTGGCGTTCTCGGTACCTTCGGGACCGATCGATACATTCCAGATTGACTTTCCTGTATCTCAGCCATGCTCGGTGGTGGCATCCGCTTCGAGCGGTACCGATACCCCGGCATCGGCACCGGTGTTGAGTGATCCACCCTTCACCAGGGATCGTCATCTGGCGTTCTCGGTACCTTCGGGACCGATCGATACGACCCAGATTGACTTTCCTGTATCGACAACATCGCCGATACCACCACCGACGTCGGTACCCTCTAGACATGCATCGATGGACTCGCTCCCTTCGATGCCGAGTCTGGAATCGATATCTAGTCTAGATGACTGGGTACCGACACGTCTCGGAACCGACCCTTATCGTTTCCGGATACGCAGTACCGAGGATATTCACCAAGCGTTTCTGGTTGCCTCGGTACCGCTTGAGCAGCCTCCGATGACTGCTTCGATGGCGTTACCGTCTCCGATTCCAACTCAGCTACCGGTATCAGATGTCGGTTCCTGCAGTTACATCGGCACCATCGATCCTCTCTATGCCTAGTTTGGAATCGATACCTGGCATGGACGATGCAGTACTGACTGCCTCAAATCGTGACTGCCAGTACCACTATCCATCTAGTGGGGTTCTTTTTCTGCACCAGACCAGTACATCCTCTTGTGCTCAGGCTGCTCCTTCAACCTTAGCCTGCCCAGGGATAGTTCCCATTGGAGATCCCTCTTTTCAGAAATTTCTCCTTGACATGGCAATATTTCTTGCTATTCCTATCCCTGGCTGTGATCCTACTCGAGGCTCTCCTGCAGAAAAGGAAAATATAATGCTTCCTTTACATCATTCTTTGCAGGATCTTCTTCTGAGAATATGGGAATCACCTTTAAGGGTTCCCTCACCTTCTGCAGCAACTGATGTTCTGTATCAGGTGCCCCCCTCTCCAGGGTTTCAAAAGACTCAACTTCCCCATCATTCCATTGTAGTGGAATCAGCAATGAGGAAGGTAAAAAGCAAGAAGAAGCATTCTTCTTATCCGCCAGGTCGTGCATCTAGAGCACTTGATGCCTTTGGACGTCAAACCTTCCAAACATCTATGCTGGCATCAAGGATTATCTCTTATATTTTTTATATGAGTCTATCTCTCCAGGAGGTCACAAAGAAATTATCTCTTTTGACTCCTTTTCTATCAGAGCCTAAGGCTGCAGACTATTCCTTACTTCTTAGTCATAGCCAGAATCTCTCTTGGTTTCTTTCTCGTGCTTCTCTAGACTCTTTTGAGATCCTCTGCTATTGCCATAGGAGCACGTCGTAGAGCCTGGCTCCAGGCTTCAGACTTGAGCAGATGGGCACAACACACACTGGGTAATTCTCCTTGTACTGGAGAAAATCTCTTCAATAAGGAGGCTTTACGTCAGGTTGCTCTCTGCTCCACTGACTTCCCTGGTTCTGGAAACCATCCTAAGCCGCCTTCTTCCCCAGGAGGTAGGAAATGTCCTACCAAACCTTCTTTCCCTAAGAAAAGAAGGTTTCACTCTTCTCCTGCCCATCATCCAGATGTACCCAAGCAGGGGACACCTCGTCCTGGTCTGAAGAATCCAAACTCTAGCCAGTCTGAGCATACCCAGCAACCATAGGTTCCTGAAGGTTGCAACCTACAGTTAACCTCTTCTTAGCAGAAGTTTGTTCACTGTTTTTTTTCTTTTCTTTAAAGCTCTACACGTGGCTTCCTTTCTTCAGGATGTACTGAGCTGTCAGGATATTCTTGTCTATGGGTTACAGATTTCTCCTCCTCTTCCTACCAAGAAGAGAAGTTAACTACTATCCCATGATAGTTTCTGTCCCAACATGAACATTTTTTTCTTCAGCTGACTCACTATATGGTAAGTCACCCTTCAGTTCCTGTTTTTCTACCTTCTCATCCAGGTTTTCTCCTGATTGAGTGGTACCATACTGTACACCTTTCATTCCAGTGTAGAGTTTTTCTTTGAATAAATTCTCTAGACAGCTTATCAGACAGGGACAGGACTACTCCTCCCCCTTTGTCTGTTCTCTCTGTGTTTTCACAGGAAGATTCCCTCTGCTGTCTCTTTCAGTTGCTGTTCATGCAGGAGTTCCCGTGATTGATCTACTGGTACTTTTCCACAAGTTTCCAGTCTGTCTAGCCTTAGTAGTGATTCCAAGATAGTCCTCATCTATCTTGGATAATCCTACTCACTTCAGGCTTCTTACATTATCTTCTTTCTGGCCATCTCCATTTCCTTGGATTTGGCAACACAGCTGACCTACAGTCAGTTTTATCTCCTAATTCTCCTGCATAATGCTCTCTGCAATCTTCAGAGAAGCTTTCTACTATGGGCCCTTGCTAGAGAGCATTGAACTTTGTCTCTGATGGCTATTCCATATAGTAGAAATGGTTTATCAGTCATTTTCCATGACTGTGGGGGTTCTCCACACCCTCTTGTCTCCTGTTATAATACAGGATATAAGCTTTTTCTGCGTGAATGTCCAAGGACTTTCCCAATCTTGCAGGAATATGCTCTTTTTTCCTTACAGCTTGGCCTCATTCTATCCTACTCCTCATGGACAGCACATATTCTACTAGTAACGCATGATACCCCTGTGTCCCTCCAGTGGGTCATCCTGGTATCTCCCTCTATGCGTTTTCTGTCCATTTACCATGTCAGAGTTCTACAGAACTCATGACTTGCTCTCTACAGACTGATATTATCCTCAGTTTTTTCACGCAACTATCCTGGTTATTTCACTGGATAGCATTCCTGCACCCTCTTAGCCCGGAGGAATAGATTCTCTATATATCTTTTCAAGTAGGTTCCACCTTCTTGTTATTAGATGAATCTTTCTCCTTCACATCTCTCATGTGAATGTTCTTATGGGGCTTAGTTGCAGACATGTATCTTCAAACTTACATATTCATGTATGTATATATCTCTATCTATTTCTATACATACATATGTCTGTAAGCTGTGTGTGCATGGGTTATGCCTATATATATATATATATATATATATACATATATATATATATATACATATACATATACATATATATACATATATATACATATACATATATATATATATACACACATATATATATATACATATATATATATATATATATATCCCTCTATATATGTATCTGTCGAGATGCTTTTTATAGGTAGATATGTATTACGTACTATCTCCCTAACTGTCTCTGCTATAACGGTTTTTACCTTCTTAGAGGTTCCAGACAGTGGGTTTGCATATCTTCGTACTGTCCCTCGGTATGTAGAGGCTGTTATGCACAAAACCACTACTGTGGTACTAGCAGCTTCCACTTTACTCTAGGACTCGCTATCCCTGAAGCATCATGCTTCAATATCTTTCCTATCTATTACCAGCTAGGAAAGACAGTGTAGATCTTCAGTAGTTCTGAGGTTTCAGCCCTTCACACATCTGTCCTCCTTGGGAATACAGGCTTTTTTCCATACCCCTTCTTCCCTCCAGGACTGGGCTACTTGTCCAAATCGGTCAGTCTTCCTCTTTTACTCCTCAATGTCAATAACTCTGTAGCTAAAAGAGTTTTCAGCTTTTTTCCATAAAGCTTTCCACTGAAGACCTGCCGTTCTTATACTACCCCAGTTGACACCTGGGTCACCTGCCAATTCCAGTTTTGGACCTTCACCCTCACTGCGTGAGGTCACCTTGAGGATCCTCTACTGAATCTCCAGTAGACTCCATCACGCTTTCTACTTCCTACAATCCAGTAGGTAAGATCCATTTTGTGATTGTTCATTAAATAATTGTAATGGTACTTATCATACATACCAAGGACTCCTCTCCTGTAGTCCTTAGCTTTGCTGTTTTCTTACAGCTCCTCTCCTTTCAACTCCTACCCACCATCCCTCATGGGATGCCGGAGATCCATGTGTGGGAACTGCAGTCCTGATCCAGGGACACACATTTTATGGGATCTCCCCCTGGCATCTCTAGGTAGGGAGTCCCCATATGTGAAGACTCATTCCTGCTTGTTCCTGGAGATAGCACAGTTACTTACCTGTAACAGGTGATCTCTGGGAACAGCAGGAATAAGTCTTCACAACCCACCCACCTCCCCTAGGAGTTGTATCTATCTATCTATCTTCCTTTCCTCTGTCTCTCCTTTTGTCTCAGCTATGAAACTCAACTGAGGTGAGGCAGTGGAAAAGGCGGGAAGGCAGTGCGCAGGCGCGAGGGATGCTCCCAAAAGCTTTCTGATTGGATGCTGGGGAGCATTCCCGTGCAGGCTCCGTCGGTACCGACGTACCCATATGTGAAGACTTATTCCTGCTGTTTCCAGACATCACCTGTTACAGGTAAGTAACTGTGCTTTACTGTGTGGTAATTGTACATGCTATAGCTACAAAACTGTTTTAGTTGCTGTGTTGCAGATAACACAGAGAAAGGTACATAACATAGTCATCTGCATTGCAGACATCAAATTAGTTGCTGCATTAACAGATAACACAGTTTAATAAATAAGCTTCTAAATCTTGCATCTAAATAATTAACACTTCTGTTAAGTTTTGAATTCAGCTTTATTTCCTAAAGTCATGTTGCATAGGCCACCATTGTCCCTGATCTGCCAGAATTATAAAGGCATCTCTGGCTGAAGAGACTGAATGTAAAATACTTAGGGCCCCTTTTACTAAAGCCCACAAAGGAATTGCAATTAACATGCCAAACAAATGCATGTTAATTGCAGAGCTGACGTGGGCATGACCAGTATGCTCTTAGAAGCTAATGCATGATGGACCATTAGAATATGCACTCTGCTAAGGCAGGTTCACTTAATGACTCCCATAGACAAGTCATTAGGTGAATCCACATTAAGAACGTGATGCAGCTCAGCATGCGGCAATTGCCCTGGTGCTTGTGGTAATGTGCTGTTCACACTTGCGCTCCACCCATCTTCTGCCACATCCCACAGTCACCAATAAATATGCACTTTAACCCTTTCCAGTCAGCTGTAGGATATACATAATAGTAATGATCAGTAATGACCAAAATGCAGCATGACTGGTTACTGTAGAATGTATATGTCATATTGGTTGCAATCTGAGCAGTTTCTTGTTAAAATTTATTCTGATCTGGCATAAGCAACAAAGAAAATGTATCTATGTGGAAAGGATTAACATGGAGTGACAGCAGGGTCAGCCTCAGAGTTGGTTCAAAGTTTTGGAGCCCTAGACAGACCTGAAGCCTTACACCTCTCTCGGCTGTCCAAATCTATTGTTTAGCTTTGAATACCCTGCTCTTTGCTGCCTCCTCCCTAAGAGGTTTCTGCCCTAGGTGAGCACCTACTTCACCTAATGGTTGGGCCAGCCCTAAGTGGCAGACATGCTTTGCTTTGTGTCTAACCTCGCTCTTATATGCTCAATGTTTGTGCACATGTATGTGGCTGTTTTAAGTGCAGACAATTTTGCTACCATCACAGTGTGTTTTGTTGACATTACTCTATTCTTATGTGCTGCCTTGTTACAATTTTCTTTATTCTTATTTGAATAACTACTAAACAATTAGTATAAAGAATTCGTCCAAGAACTTTTATCTCGATCGCACTCAATCTGAAACGTTCACCTCAAACTGCTAACCCAATGTAGCAAAAAATCTGTACGTGATGGAGCAAATTGGTTACCAGATTTGGATTCAGCGCACCAAAAAACGTAAAAATCAATCGAAACATTAGAGGCAGTTTAAAAAAAAATTTTTTAGTGTACCTGTGTTATTGTTAATGTCTTGTATTTGGTGACTGGGAGCCAGTGTAGTTGCTGAAGTGTGGGGGTTATGTGGCTGTATCTTGCTGTTCCTGTGATAATTCGGGCTGCAGTGTTTTGCACCAGTTGTAGAGGGAGTACTGTTTTCTTGGGAAGGCTAGATGTTAATTAGCTAACAGGCTTTAGTAAAAGGAGCCTTTAGTAAAGCTTTAATTTGAAGATGAATTTTCCACATTTTAACATTTATGTCACATTATATGACACACATTTGCTGACTTAAATTTTTAGCAACACACTGAAGCTCAAGAGGCCTGTTAACTAAAGCGTGGTAAATTTTGCAGTTACTACGTATTAGCACACATTAACTGCAGAGCCTGTGTCATATCAGTTGGGAGTATGCCCAGCATTTGCCCATACAGTTATGGCACAGAGCAGAACTTTACTGCATGTTAAGTGCATTGACGATAGCATGGGTGCTTCTCTGGGAACAAGCAGGAAGTCATTCCTCACATATTGGTTATGTCTGCACCTCCGGGGCCCTCGCGGAAGCATCCCCCAGCTTTCGAAGAAGGCCTTTGGGAGATGCTACCATGCATTCGTGGTCCCCTTCCTGCCCAAGGGTGCCATCTTGCTCAGTCTCCTTTTTTCCATGGAGCCCTTCAGACGTCTGTTTGGCTTGTCCCCAGAAAAAGTTGATTTTTCAGCCTGAGTTTCATACTCGCCTCTGGTTCTGCACCAATACTCTTCCCGCCACCTGACCTCACTGTCTCAGCATCGAGTTTGGGTCCTATTTGTAGTTTTTTTCCTCCTTGCTGTCTTCGCACCATTTTTCCAACTGGCAGCTCGGCGGATCTTTGACCTCACTGAGGTACTTTTTTTCCCCCATGGCTACCAGTGGCTTTAAAAAGTGTGATCGGTGTGCCAAAATTATGTCTTTGACCGAGACATACACCTGCTGTCTTGGGCCAGACCATGACCCCACTGCATGCGGTCTCTGCAAAAAGATGTTCAGCAAGGCCCTCAAGAGCTGCCAGCAGCAGCACAATAAATTTTTCCCTGAGTCCCCGTTACCTTGGAAGGCCATGGCCTCATCTGAAGCCACAGCATCTCAGGGTGACTCTGCAGAACCCAAGCGGCGCTATGGTTCTTTGGAGAGGGGGTCTCCCTCAAGGAAACCCAAGAAGAAGAAGACCTCGAAGGCAGCATCCCTGGACAGATCCTACAGGCTGGGTGCATCTCGGGCCATGTCCCACAGTCCGAGACACTTGTCCGAGGGATCAGAGAGCGGTTGGCCTGCAAAGATCCCCCGAAAGGACTCGACCTCGGACCGACCTCGGTTGCCAGACACCATCCTCGTTGAAGATTCCCCTTCGGGGGAGCCAGCATCAGGCCTGATTCCTGCTGTCCTCTGTATCACCCGACCGATGAGCACCCCGCTTGGAAATACACAGAGTAGGCCGCTTGTGGACCAACATTGCACCAGCAATGGCAGCGATCGAGCCCTTCCGACATGTGCTCCCATTGCTGCTGTAAAAATGAGATGACTTTTCTGACAGGTTGCCATGAGATCCATGATCAGCGGCCCCCAATGCCTGCCTAATTGAGCAAAAATCACTTCATTGAGCATTCATTCTCTTGGATCTATTCGCACTCTACTCATATAGTTGGCCTTGACGTTCTCCTTGCCAGCTATATTTGCTGCTGAAATTGCTACCATATGAGTCTCCGCCTAGCCAATCAGGGCTCCACTTCATCCTGCAGCAGCACAGGATGCCTCCCTGATGAATGATGTATGCAACCGCCGTGGCATTGTCAGAGAGCACTGTCATTGCTACTTCCTCCAGAAGTGACCGAAACTTCCGGAGCGCCCAGAAGACTGCTTGAAGTTTGAGAAGGTTGATGGGCCACCCCTTTCTTTCTGGGACCAGAGCCCTTGCGCGATGTTGGATGTGTATTGTGCCCCCTCCCCCCCATCCTGAGAGACCGGCATCTGTAGTGAGTGGCATCTATTGTGGCGTTTCCAGTGGCATTCCTGTCAATAGCTTTGTGGGCTGCAGCCACCACTGGAATGACTGCCACACCCTTGCCGGACATACTAATGGGCGCGAGAGCAGATGAGTCTGCACCGACCACCTTGTCAATAACACTCTCTGCAATGGCCGCCTATTCGCCCGAGCCAAGGTACAATCTCTATCGAGGCTGCCATAGAGCCCAACAGCTGTAGATAATGCCAAGCCGTGGGCGCCTGTATGCGGCAGAAGCAGCTGACCTGCTGTTGCAACTTGTGATATTTTTCCCCCGGTAAGGATACGTGACCTAGCGCAGTCTGGAAGCGGGCTTCCAAATATTCCAAATCTTGTGATGGCTGAAGGCGGCTCTTTGTCATGTTTACCACCCAGCCCAGGCTTTGTAAACAAGCAATGACTCTCTCCATGGCCTGCATGCTTTCTTCTCTGGACTTTGCCCAAATGAGCTAGTTGTCCAGATACAGATGCACCAAAACGCCCTCCTGGCATAGTGTGGCCTCTATCACCACCATGATCTTGGTGAAAGTCCGAGGAGCCATTGTGAGACCAAATGGTAGTGCCCGAAACTGGAAATGCCCCATGGGCAGCGCAAAGTTCAAATACTGGTGACATCTTTCTTGAATGGGAATCTGCAAGTAAGCCTCTGTGAGGACGAGTGAGGTTAAGAACTCCCCCTTCCGAACTGCTACAATAACCGACCAAAGTGTTTCCATATGGAAACGCGGCACTCTGAGGCATCAGTTTACACGCTTGAGGTCCAAAATTGGGTGAAAGGATCCCTCTTTCTTTGGGACTATGAAGTAAATAAAGTAGCGGCCATATCCACACTGGTCTTGCAGAACCTCTACAATTGCATGCAGATCTATTAGCCGCCACAAAGTCGGTCGTGTCACATGGTATTTCCCTGGCGTCCTGCATGGTGAGCTCACAAAGGCCTCCCACAGAGGCAGCGCGAACTCCAAAGAGTAACCTTGCTTGATGACCTGCAGAACCCATTGGTCGGAAATGAGCCCGGTCTAGGCTCTGTAAAAATCCCACAGCTAACCGTCCACAGGAACCCCGTCCACCTGGATCTGCCTTGCATCATTGGGGCTTCTTAGGGCCTGAGGACGCCAAGGAGAAGAACCCTCGACTTGCTCCCCTGAAACCTCGAAAGGCCTGCCATCTAGCAGGAAAATGCTCTTCTGATAAGGCATCAATCTGACTGCGCAAAACCTCCTGAAATCCCTGAACTGACCTTGCCTCGGAGTCAAGGCCTGAACCTGCTTCTGTTTATCTTCTCAAAACAATAAGTAGAAAGGAAACAAATCTAAACGCTAACATTTGTGAGTGTAAAAATGTGCAATGAAATGTCAGAAGCGTAGCCTTGAGATACTATGCACCTCTTGAAGCTATCAATTCCATTTTGCTCAAATTTTGAGCTCCCAAAGGAGCTGAACAATAAACTAGGTAAAACACCACCATTAAAGTGTCACCCTTAAAATGAAATAAATAGTCATAAAAATTGTACGTATGTGAAAAAAGACCTACAACAAGATGTCGTTGCTTAACAATCAAATACCACACGGAAGTCACTTATCCGAATCCTCCGTTGTTGGAAGTTGTTTTTGCAATGAAGTTTTACAGTCTTGCTGTATAAACTTTCTTTTCTTCAAAAAGGGACTAATATAATCCAATGCCACAAGTATAGCGCGGACACAGCACTGCGTTTCGGGCGGTCAAATTTTCTTCGCCCTGCTTCAACGCTCAAGCTACCGCATCAGAAAAAGTCCATATGTGAATTGCTGAAAAAACGCCAGCGCATGCTCAATAGCGATCTGACACAGACAACAGGATCCAGCAGTTTAAATAGCCAAAAAAAGGGGGAAGAACACCAATGATGCGCTGATTTCAAAAGTTTGTGTACTAAATTGCAAAACTTGTGTAAAGCAATAGGAGGAACAAGGATATTATTAAAACACACTGATCCAGTCTAGTTCTCTGTTTAAGCCGTGTGGTTGCACAGTAGACCACTTAAAAATCCATTGTTGTTCTAAAACTTGAAGTTGTTGTTCTCTGTCACCCCCTCGAGGGTGCTGAGGCACATGGTCTAACACTCGCCAATTAAATTCTTGAAAAAGATGGTGACAGTCCAAAGAGTGTTGAACTATAGGAGCTGATAATACAGAATTTTTTAACCGAGAAGAATGTTCATTTAAACGGGTTCTGACTGGACGAATGGTATGGCCAATGTATATTAAATTGCAAGGACAGATCAACATGTAAACAGCATAAGAGCTGGAACAAGTAGTTTACCATCGGGCAACATGGGTAAAAGCTGAATTAGGGACTTCCCATTGAAACCCTTCAATAGTCCGTTCACAATGAGAGCATGATCCACATCTATAATGCCCTAAATTAGATGGTTTGTGAATCTGTCTGTCCAGGGGAGAGGAGGTAATTTCCACTATGTCCCAGGTAGTATTTGATTGTTAAGCAACGACATCTTGTTGTAGGTCTTTTTTCACATATGTACAATTTTTATGACTATTTATTTCATTTTAAGGGTGACACTTTAATGGTGGTGTTTTACCTAGTTTATTGTTCAGCTCCTTTGGGAGCTCAAAATTTGAGCAAAATGGAATTGATAGCTTCAAGAGGTGCATAGTATCTCAAGGCTACACTTCCGACATTTCATTGCACATTTTTACACTCACAAATGTTAGCGTTTAGATTTGTTTCCTTTCTACTTATTGTTTTGTGATTTATAGGGTAGAAATTGGTGTTAGGTTGTTTTTTTGGATTTTCTGTTTATCTTCTGGCAGTCTGCACCCCTTCGTGTCGCCAAGCTTTTTAACTAGCTTCTCCCTATCCTCTCCAAAGAGGGGCTTACCCCTAAATGGAAGCTTACTGAGACAGGCTTGGAGGAAACCTCTGCTGCCACATGTAGTGCCGCACGACGACCACAGAGCCATGCCCTTTGACAAACAGCAAATAAGGTCCTAGAACGCATCTGCCAGGTACGCCGCCCCCAACTCCAGCTTGGCCGGCGGTTGAGGAATAGGGTTCTCAGAGCTCACTAAGATACCCTGCGCAAGTATGCCCTAGCCACAAAGGCTCAACAAATCGATGCCTACAAGGATAGAGCATTGATATCAAAGGCCTGCTTGAGGAGCTTTTCCAATATCGATCCTGCACATCTTTGAGAGCGGAACGGCCTTCTACAGGAATCGTCGTCGTCTTAATAACCGCTGAGACCACAGCATCAATCTTAGGTATGCACAACAAGTGTCTGTCCTTTTCCTGCAGTGGGTAAAGGCAGGACATAGTTCTTGTGTCACAAAGTGAGACCTCTGGAATATCCCATTCATCCTGCATCATTTGCCGGACCACTCTGTGCAACGGTAAAGCTTTTTGCATAGTCCTAACCACCTGGAAGGCTCCTCCTCCTCGGGGATCTCTGCTCTCATATTAAGGGCTTTGGCAGAATGCACTATCCCTCTAGAAGACTCTGCCAATCCGAGCATCGTCCCCATGAGGGATTTCTCCTTCTTCCAAATCTGACCTGGGCTCCATATCTGCCTCTGGGTCTTCCAACTCCTCTGAGTTTAGGACCCCCCTTCCCAGATGTCCTCCTCTAATCTGCATTTACTAGGCCCCGGTTCCCTGAGCCAATTCTGCATAGCAAGCCCTGGACAGACCCTCTTCTGCACCTTCTCTTTGATTTTCGTCAGTCCCTCCCCCCCCCCCCCATACTGCTTCTTGCAGAAGGCCTTATGCATGAGGAGGACATATTCTGACATAAAGCCCTGTGGAAGTGAGGTATCATGACCCTCCTTAACCACCGAGCCCTTCACAGCAATCTTAAGGGCATTCTTCATCTTACATGTCATCTTAGCTATCGGCTGTGCCCTGTCTGCAGCCTCCCTTACTCCCGGAGGGTCTTGTGGGCTAGCAGAACCTAGCACTCCAGTGGACTAAGCAGAGCAGTCATCTGCCTCTACTGCTTCTGGTGCGCCCCCTGCCCTTTGGTCAGGCAACTCAGCCTCTAGCGACCTAGATTCGGTGACACACCCACGGCAGCAGCCTGAAGCCTCCAGTTGCCCAAAGATCCTTGCCTCCAGTTGCCCAAATGCGCTAAACGTGTAATGGCAGCACTGCCCTGCTCTTAGCCAAGTGGGTTTTTTTAAGTTATTGGAAGCCCCCACACAAGCTAGGAAGCCCCTTAAATATAGAAAACAATAAAACGCAAAATCATGTGTCCCTGCATCCGATTTCTTTAAATTACCTGTCAAAAGCTAATTTAACAAAATAAAAATGTGGCTGCTCTAAGATGGCCGCAGTTCCCGTGCTCGGTGGGAAATGGCCGCGGCCAACAGAAGGATCGGGCCAGACCTCTGTCACTCATGGTCTGCCCGGACTCGGCACTATGCAGGGCTTCTTCAGCACATTCTTTTCCCCTTACCAAATTTGTGCTGCTACAATGCTCAGTCTGCTCTCCATGGCTGTAGCATCTAACGGCTCTAGTGACAAGCTGCCTTCCCGGTGCTGGCTCCTCACTAGCTAAAGCTCTGGAGCTGCGGAAAGAAATTGAAAAAGGCAGGGAAGCCCTTCTTATCGGCCAGTTCCCCTCTGGTACTGCCTGTCTTTACCTTCAGCCATTTGGAGCCCCGTGAGGTTTTTTTTAATTTCCTTTTTTTTTTTTAACTTTAGGCTTCTGTTCTAAACTAACATCCATTCAATTGCCTCTATCAAATCCTATCATACCCCAAACAACTAATAATTTTCTAATTGTCCCTTTGGTGAGTCTAACGAATCACACCCTCCAGCTGCTTGGAGACTGAGATACTGGAGGTTGGTAGGAGGTGCCAGCTGCTTATCCAAGGTGATGTCATTAAGTTGTGACATGCTCAGTCTCCAAGCTTCTGGAGGGGTGAGACAACCCACAGGTACCGGGACTGGACTGGAAGGACAATAAGGAACTACCCATTCTCTACCCATTTCCTGCTCCCAGCCAAGCAGTGGCAAGCAGTTAACATGTGAATACGTGTCCAGTAAGGAGGTAATTTGTATGTAGCAGCTAAATCTACACACATTTTACCACGTTTGATTCTATAAAATCAAATTCACACTGATTTTACTTTATAGAATGCTAGTATAAGTAGCTGCAAACATGCATAAATATTGCCAGACACTTACACCTTCTCTACAGTAGGCGTAAATGATTACATGTATCTTATGCATGCTGGGCCCTATTCTATAGAGTGCGTATCTAAATTTACGCTCCACCCAAACTCCGCTCCTGTGCACGCCCACACTGAAAGTATGTGCCATTGGTCCATGGCGTGACCTTTTAGGATAACACACAACTACAGTCCATGCGTAAATCAGTACAATACCATGATTGACATGCGGAACCTTTCATGGAAATCAAGCTGCACCTTACAGAATTACCCTGTAGATGCCTTGGCTTTGTAATTGTTACCATGCGCTAATTTCTTGCAGTGGTTGCCTACCACACTGTAGTAAACAGGCCCTCAAATGATATAAATCATATATTTTTTAATTTAATAATTGTTGCAGTTCATATTTAATTCTGTGTAGGTTTTTTAAATATTTTGATTATTTTTTTTAGATTTTGATAATAGATTTTTAAATTATTTTTACAGAAAAATCCAAGACCAGTGAATTATCAGTTCCAGCAAAATCTAGATTACTACAAAGCACGTGGAGCAGACCTGATGAATAAAACTCGGTGAGATCAAATGCCATGTAAAGGGATGTATTTTTTGAAGGGAAAGCACATCATAAAATGTTTTTGGAAAGTGTCATATTTTTTCATTATTTCAAAGTATATAGACCAGTTTTCAAAGACAAGTAAGCAAAGATTGTGAAGGGAATTCTGAAAGCTTTTCCACAAGTAAACAGATGTTTACCTGGGGAGGGGGGGGGGAGCAAGCCCCAATGAAAATTGTCTGAAGTATTCTCTGAATAAAAGTGCCTGTGCAGTTTACAACATAGATTTTTGCCCATGTCAAGAGAAGTGTGAGATAGAGAGGAAGGTGGCTGGAAGGTCTGTGATAAGCTTTCATTTTGAAAGTCACCTGTGGAATTCCCATAGCTACATATGCAGCTGCTTCAGAACAGTACCCACCATCCCCCTAATGGCCCAGTTTTTAAACAGAATACCCTCATTGGATTTGCTTTCCCTAACTCTAGCTGTCCCTGTTTTGTTTGGCTAGGTTTCAGCTTATTTTCAGCTGAAAGTCTTAGATGCCTGTGTTGATAACTATAAATGTGCTTTATTTGGTCTGTCAAAGCATAGGAATTCTCTTCTGACAACTGATGTTAACAGTAAGATCAAAATAATATTAACATATTTGAAGTGGAAGCTAAAGAAATAAAAACCTCTGTAGTGCTGCATTCACAATGTGTATAAGAAAATAAGTAAAATTAATGTTTTGCTTATCATGCTTAAACTCGGCTCCAGAGGCTAGCGCTAGTAACGCAGCTTGCCATCGGTGCTGAAAAATAAACCCAGATATTCAATGCCCAGGTCATATCCAGCTCCAGTACTGAATATCTGGGTTAACCGCTCTTGCTGATTGGTGACCATGCAGCGATGATATTGAGCCTCTGCCGAGTTAGTGATATGCGGCAGAAGTTCGACCAGGGTTACTGATTGGCTCCATTTTCGCTCTGCCCCACAATGCCCCCGACACTCCCTAATGCTGAGCGGTAGCATCAGGACGTATAGAGCCGGCAGCTGTGGATATCACGTTCACTGCGATTAACGTGATTAGCTGCTCTGCTAACCACGTTAATTGCTTTGAATATCGGACCCAGTATTCCCAATTTTATGTGAGTCTGTGCAAATTCATTCACTAGGAATTATAATTTCAAACAATATAGCCTATATTGTTTGAAATTATAATTTTACCACTCTTCTCAAGTCACTTCATTGGCTCCCTATCCTTTTCCACATCCAGTTCAAACTACTTCTACTGAGCTATAAATGCATTCACTCTGCAGCTCCTCACTATCTTTCTTCTCTTATCTTTCCTTACACTCCCCCTCCGGAGCTCCGCTGTTCCAGGCACCTTCTCTGACCCTTTTCAAATTCAGGCTGAAAACTCACCTCTTTGCTGCTGCTTTTGGATCTTGATTCATCTGATCTCCTTGTTTCTTTACCTTTCCCCCTTGTTTTATCCCTGTCTACAGCTTCTGTGTTTGTCTTGACTAGATTGTAAGCTCTGATGAGCAGGGTCTGTCTCTTACATGTCTGTGCAGTGCTGCGTACGACTTGTTGTAGCACTATACAAATGCTCAGTAGTAGTAGTAGTATTGGCAGGACTGAACCTGAGCCTTAAGTGTGAGAAAAATAAGTTTGCTTCTACTTACATGTAGCATATGAAATCATCATCTGAGCAACTTCAAATCCTAGACTTTCCAGCTGAAAAGGCAGAAGTGACATCACTAGCATTTGAAGGATTTCCTTGAGCATTGTAGCATAGCCAGAAGTTCTAATGTGTTCAATATGTCAGAGTAGACTTCAGAAAAAGTCCATTTTGCACCAGCCTAGCTACAAGAAGCACAACGCCAGATTCTGAATCTGCATTTTTTGCACTCAGGGTTTGGCAAGACTTAAGAGGAAACATGATTGCAAATATAATGATGATGTTGTTAAAAATATAAATGTCTTTTGAGGAACTAAATAGGACACGGCCATAAAAGTTGGGTTTGTGCTCATTCAAAACAATTTTTTCCTGATTTTTGAGCCTTTTTATTATATGTATGTTGTTTTTAGGCTAAATACTATTAATTTGCATGCACTTTAAATTTTTAGACACCCAAACAAACCAAATGCATACTCATGAATGTACACCACCACCACTACTTATCATTTGTGTAGTGCTGCAAGACATATGCAGCCCTGTAGTTTACATTTCATAATAAGTCAGAGCCTAGCAGCAGCAAAGAGCTTTAATTTAAATCAAATCATAATATAACTTAGCATAAAAGGCAAAACAGGGTCAGTATTCTTTGAGCAACAAATTAAGTCTTCTAGAGACCTTCACAAAAAGGCCTTCTACCTAGGGGGCAAGAGACCTGTGAAACTTTTTCAATAGGTGTTAAAGCCAGGTGGCAGGTCAAAAGGCCATTTTGAAAGACTCCTTCTATCCAAGCAAAGACTGTTAATCACCCAGGAAGTTGGTCACAGCTTATCTCAGCAGCACAGGCATAAATAGTTCAACCAGAGTTCTGTGATCCTCAGTCTTGAAGGACTAGAAAAGGGAACTGCTACTTCTGGAAAGAGATTTGTAATTGTGAGTATATACTTCTGGGAATTTTTCTGAAGGGACTTCTTTGGATTAAAGCTGATTAATCTGTGAACCCAGTGTATTTGTTAAATCAGTCAGGGCCTAGTAGCAGCAGTATAAGTTTAAATTTAAAACACAGAAGAGAACTTTCTGGTTAGATTTCAAACCCAGCAGAGAGCTTGTAGTTTAAATTTAATACTCACTCAGGGCTTAGTTGCAGCAAAGTGCTTTTCCTAAGCATCTCTCCAGTCCATTCCCTTTCTTCTGGGTTGTGCTCCTCTTCCTGCAGCTTGGAGACTGAGTACATCATTCTTTGATGACATCAGGATATATATATCACTGGCACCACCCACCAGTATACTCAGTCTCCAATACAGCAGAAGGAGCAGTAAGCCAGAGAAAAGGGGGCTTACTGGAGAGACTTAGGTTTAGAAGGGATTTTTTGTTTCATTTATTTCCTAATCCTATACAATTTTATTTGATTTGACGGTCAGGATCCAGTGAGATTCTCCTCTGCCCCCCCTCCCCCCACTCTCCTTACATTCAGAGAGGGATCGGAGGAGTTTGGCCCCAGCCCGAGGCAGTGCTGTGCCAAAAAAAAAAAGTAATCGCTAAGGCAGCGATCCAGCAAGGTTTCAATGCTGCTGGATGCACCGCGTGAAGGGCCTCCTGCGCTGTCTACCGCTCCGTTGCCGAAGCCCTAGAGGCGGCTGAGCACGAGGGCGGGAAGACTGAGGCACAAGAGCAGCGTCGCGAAGTTCGGTGGAAACGAGGTAAGAGAGAGTGCAGCAGAGCGGGGTAGACTAGCCGCGAAGACGGCGGGTGATCCTGAGGCCGCGGTGAAAACGCTCTGTGAACCCGGAGCTGAAGGGGAAAGTAAAGTTTTGGTCTCCCCATTGGTTTTGTGCGTTTTTCGCGCGTCGGAGTTGCAGGCTGGGTGTGTAGCAGGGCAGCAAGCAGGCAGCCTTGCTGTAAGGGGGAAATCTGTTTGTTTTTGAAAAACGGCAGTGCAGAGGGCAGAAAAGTTGGTTCTGCAATGTTTAAATACTTTTCACTGATTTGTAGTGTGTGTGTATATATATATATATATATATATATATATATGTGTATATTTTTAGGTAGATCTATATATGCATATATATTGATGTGGAGATATTGCTATATATATATAGGTTAAGTTAGTGGGTTTTCCTTAGTTTTTTAGGGTACCCTTGCTGTTTAAAAAAAAAAAAGAAGAAAGTTGGGCTTTCAAGATGCCTGCACGGCAGCAATGTTTGCTCTGCGGGGTTCGCAGAGGGGCTGTTTCGGACACAGGGGTGCGTAGAGGCTGTGCCTTGGAGGCGGCCTTGGTTGAACAGGCGCTCCAGGGTAGCAGGCCCCAGAATCAACTGGAATCTGTCTCTCGAGAGTCAGGAGAGGTCTTAGAGGGACTCCCCAGGGAGAGGTCTCTCCTGACCTTGGATTCGGAGCAGCAAGGCCCGTCTCAGCCACAACCTGGGCCTTCTGCAGGGGACAAAGGTCTCTGTGGAGGTTTTTCACCGGAGTTTGTCCTGTTTCTACACAAAGCATTCTGTATGCGTCAACAGGGGGATTAGGGGCGCACACGGAAGCGTGAGGTGGAGAGTAAGTCGATTCTAGAAAAGGAAATGCCCTCCAAGCGTTCTAGAATGGAGGTGGAAGAGGAACCTCTTTCCCCTGGTTCGGAGGCACTAGAAAAAGAGGCCTCGGATTGAGAGATGGGGGAAGAGGAAGATGAGCATGAGAAATGTGAGAGTCTTTCGTCGAGAAGAGTTACCTGCTTTGATTGGAGAATCCTTGAAGATTCTCAACATGGCCGCAGGGGTTCCTATGGAGGATGATACTCTGGAAGATCCATTGATTCAGGCTGTTAGGAAATCTCAGAAAGTCTTTACAGTCCACAGGGTGGTTCGGCAGATGATTCAAGAGGAGTGGGATCAGCCGGAGGCCGGATTGAGAGGAGTTCGATCAATGTCGCGTTCGTACCCTTTGCTGGAATCTGAAAAGGAGTTGTTGAGGTCGCCCAGGGTGAATGCGGCGGTATCATTAGTGACCAAGAAGACTACCATCCCGGTGGAGGGCAGTGCAGCCCTTAAGGATGTCCAGGACAGGAAGCTAGACACTTTGCTGAAGCAAGCCTTTGATGTGAGTGCCCTGGCCCTGCAAGCATAGGTGTGCGGGGCTTGGGTAGCCTGGGCTTGTCTGAGGTGGTCCCAACAGCTCCAAGTGGTTGGGGAGCCTCCGGTAGAGCCACAGAGAGAAGTGTCGAAAATTGAGTCCGGGGCGGCCTATCTGGCAGATAGACAATATGATCTCATAGAAGTTTGTCAAAAATATGGCTTCTGTAGTGGCGGCTCGTAGATACCTTGGCTCCGCAAATGGGCAGCAGATGGTTCTTCAAAAGCCCGTCTTAGCAGACTGCCCTTCAAGGGTAAGCTGCTTTTTGGGGAAGATTTGGGCAAGTTAGTGAAGGATCTAGGTGAGTCTAAGGGTGACAGGCTTCTGGAAGACAGACCCAAAAAGAGTCGCTTCCCTGCTCAGGCGATCACCACAGAGAGAGGTCCGGAGGCCAAGCCCGGCTCGTCAAGGATTCCGGGGGTTTCGAGGTCGGAAAGAGGTTTTGGGGCATCTTTGGCCACCTCGGGCCCGAGGAAATCACAATGAGACAGCAGGGGCTCGGGGGGGGGGGATGTTCTGCCAGTAGGGGGATGACTGCGGCAGTTCTTTCCCACCTGGGCCAGGTCACGTCTGACCAATGGGTCTTGGAGGTTGTTCAAGACGGTTATGCCCTAGAGTTTGCGAGGCTGGTTCTCCCATCATTCATCCAGTCTCCTAGCAAATCGCTGGCCGAGCAGGTAGCGGTGGAGGAGATCTTGACAAAACTTTTAGTCTTAGGAGCAGTCGTACCAGTGCCAAAAGATCAATGCGGCTGCGGTCAGTACTCCATTTATTTCGTTGTACCTTCAAGCGAGTCAATCACTGTCTTCAGGTTCCTCATTTTCATATGGAAACTCTGAAGTCAGTGATAGTGGCGGTATGGCAGGGGGAGTATCTAACCTCCCTTGACCTCACTGAGGCATATTTACATATTCCCATCAGAGAGGTACATCAGCAGTTTTTACGCTTCGCTGTGTCAAAGGGGCATTTTCAGTTTCAGACCCTGCCGTTCAGTTTGGCAACAGTCCCGCATATTTTCACCAAGGTGATGGTGGTGGTAGCGGCAGCTCTACGCGAAGAAGGTATTCTGGTCCATCCTTACCTAGACGATAGGTTTGTCAGGGCCAAGTCCAAAGAGGAGAGTCAGAAGGAACCGACAGGGTGGTCGGATTTCTATGAAGTTAGGATGGGTGATAAATCTATCAAAGAGCAGACTGTTGCCCATTCAGGTGATCGAGTATTTGTGGGCACAGTTCGATACACTTGCGGGCAGGGTATTCCTGCCAGTTCAGAGGGCAGAAAGCCTCCGATGCCTAGTGCGGGAGTTTATAGCTCGGCAGGCACCCTCAGCATGGCACTACCTGCAGGTTCGGGGGACCATGGCAGCGACATTGGAGCTGGTTCCCTGGGCCAGGGCCCACATGCATCCGCTCCAGCGATCTCTGCTTCGTCGCTGATCTCATCAGAACCAGCTCTTGGTGGCACTCCCCTGTGCGTCAGTGACCAAGGAGAGCATACAGTGGTGGCTCTCGTCAGGAAATCTAGAGAGGGGAATTCCCTTTGAAGCTCCACTGTGGGTTCAGGTGATGACGGGCGCGAGCCTATCAGGCTGAGGAGCGCACTGCGAGGGGCACTTTGCTTAGGGACTCTGGAGTATCCAGGAATCTCAGTGGCCCATCGACAGGTTGGAGTTATGGGCGGTATCCCTGGCTTTCAGGGCATTCCTGCATTGGGTTCGCAGGAGGGCGGTCAGAGTTCTTTCAGACAGTGTGACAGCGGTGATCTACATCATCTGGCAAGGTGGCACGAGCAGTCCTCTACTGGAAGAGGAGGCAGAAAGCCTCTTACTATTGGCCGAGGCTCATCTGTTAGCTCTATCGGCTCAACATGTGGCCGGAGTGGACAAAATCTTGGCCGACTACCTCAGCAGGTGCAAGGTGGATCACAGCGAGTGGGAACTCAGCCAGGATGTCTACAAGCAGGTGGAGCACCGCTAGGGATCGCCTATTATGGACCGGAGGGCATGCTGGGAGTCGGCCAAGATGAGTCGATTCTTCAGCAGAAGAAATGAAAGGATCTCAGAGGGCCTAGATGCCCTAGTTCAACGGTGACCCACAGAGGGGTGGCTGTATGTGTTCCTTCTGTGGTCGCTTATAGGGAGGGTTCTTCAAAGGATAGAGGTGCATCAGGGCTTGGTGACCCTGATAGCTCCGGACTGGCCGCAGAGGCCATGGGATGCCAATCTCATTCGGTTACTGGCAGATCATCCTTGGCGCCTACTGGTAAGAGAGGATCTTCTCAGGCAAGGGCCACTGAGAATGCTGCAAGTGGATCAGTTCTCGCTTACAGCCTGGCTATTGAAAGGGCAAGGCTATGTAAGAGAGGATATTCGGGGGCAGTGATTTTGACCTTGTTAAAGGTATGCAAGCGTTCCACCTGTTTAGCATAGGTGAGCGTATGGCGCATTTTCAAGAACTGGTGTGAAGTTCGGCGGAAGAGACCCTTGAAAATGGCCATTTCGGAGGTGCTGGAATTTTTGGGCATGGCAGCCAACTCCTTGCGGGTGCAGGTAGCAGCTATCTCGTGTTACAGGGGCAAGATTATAGGTAAGGCGTTAGGTGAACACCTAGATGTGGTCCGATTTCTGAAGGCAGTAAGTCGGCTTCGGCCGCAACAGAGGTCAGCGGTGCCTCCTTGGGATCTAGTGTTGGATTCCTTGGCGGGGGTGCCATACAAACCAGAGGAAGGTGCATCATTAAAGGATTTGACGCTTAAGACAGTTTTCCTAGTGGCTATTTGCTCAGCCAGGCGGGTGTCGGAGTTGCAAGCATTGTCGTGTCGAATGCCCTTCCTCATTTTCTTCAAAGAGAAGATAGTTTTGCGGACGGTTCCGTCATTTTTGCCCAAGGTGGTCACTCCGTTTCATATAAATCAGTCAGTGTCTCTCCCTTCCTTGACCGGTTTGGGGCACGGGGAGGAAGATGTGCGGTTGCACCGCCTGGACGTACACAGAATTCTGAAGCGTTCTCTCAAGCGTATGAAGTCGTTTCGCTAGTTGGAGCGTTTGCTTGTTTTATTCGGAGGGCCGGGCATGGGAGAAGCGGCAGCCAAGGCTTCTATTTCCAGGTGGATCAGGGAGGCCATTGCTTCGGCGTACATTCTAAAAGGAAGGCAAGTTCCAGTCTGTTTCAGAGCTCATTCTACGTGTGCTCAAGCCACTTCGTGGGGCGGAGTTTAGCTTAGTTCCTCCGCAGGAAATTTTCAGGGCGGCTACTTGGTCTTCTCTGCATACCTTCGCCAAGCACTACAGGTTGAATGTTCAGGCAGCGGCAGATGCTGGTTTAGGGAGAGCGGTGCTTCGGTCCGGTTTGGCAGGGCCCCTCCCATGCTTGAACTGCTCTGTTACATCCCAGAAGAAAGGGACTGGACTGGAGAGACACTTAGGAAGAAGTAATTAGACCTTACCTGCTAATTAGTGTTCCTGAAGGATCTCCAGTCCAGTCCCTGATCCCTCCCGAGGTGCATATACCGTCCCGAAGTGATTCAGGGGGATGGTTGGAATCTGGGGGAGTTTTCTTTGCCAGGAGTTACTCTCGGGTTTCGGTAACAGAGCGGAATAGGCAGTCGCAAGGCCCAGTTATCAGGATTGCTATCAAATTTGGTAAGGGTCTGTTCAGGTAAGCCTCCTCCTCTAGGGGGCTTGGGATATCTCTTTCCTGGGAGGGGGAGGTGTGGTTCTGTTTATAGTGTTACAGTTTTTAGTTTCATTTGCTTAGTTGTCTCTCCGTTAAGTTTGCTTTGTCAACAAGATACTGAAGCTGGTGGGTGGTGCCAGTGATATATATTGTAGTGAGGAATGCCCTCAAGAAGAGATGGAAATAGGGGAAAATCCTGATGGAGTAAATAACACTGCACTGACAGACAGGATTTTCAAGTCAGAGATGAAAAAACACAGCTCTCTGCTGAGCTCAGGCCACACCTCAGCTCAGAGGAGGAGACAGGCTTGTTCACTGATTGGTCACGCCCAGGGGAAGGTCAGAGAGTGCAGGGAAGTGAACCCCTTTTAAAGCCTCAAGCAATACAGAGAGACCAGAGAGACGGGAAGCAGTTCTGGAAGGAGTTCAGGAAGAACTGCCAGAAGGATAAGCAAGCTAGAACCTTGGAGCAGAGCAGAACCTGGGAGCAGTGAACATTGGAGCAAGGAACAACCTTGGAAGAAACGTTACTGCATGGTAGAGCCTGGGACCAATAAAGCTAGCAGAGCAAACATGTGGAGTAACGGTAGTTGGACCTACAGCAGTCAAGGCTATAACGGCAGCAGAGAAAGCCAAGGGGAAAGCTATCAGCCTAACAATTACCAGAAGGGCAGTGGAAATAGCAATAAGAAAGCTGAGTTCCAGAGCCTGGGAGATAGCAGGAGAAAAGGTACCAGCACTTATCTAAAAGTCCCTGTCAAAGGTAAAGCTGATATTTCTTATTTCAACTCCTTGCTTGAGCAGCCTTTTACTTATGCTAACGTCCAAAAGACAAACTGAGCACAGTCAGCTAATATCAAGTGGGGGAAGGGACTTACCCTTGCTGAGAGCTATCCCTCTGATAAAAGCAGGACAGCTGAACCCCCTGGGGTAGGAGCCATAAGCAAGCTTTTATCAGAAAAGGAGGATGGCTATCCTAATGAAAATGTGCATAAACAAGCTGAATTGCTTTTAAGCCAACTTCGGGAGTTTCTGGAAAGGAAGTCAGGGAAAGATAATAAACCTGACAAAGATACCACTAACGCTAGCTCTGAAGAAAGTATGCAGGTGGATGTTTGTTTGCCTGCAATAGAATATGATCCTTCTGCCATGGACTGTTCAACATGTCTAATAGAAGACAGCAGTGTTAAAGAGCATTGAAAACTGTATGAAGGAATACAGAGTAAGTTTGCCATACCTGCTGCCACATTGGATAACTTTACAAGTTGTTTAACAAGCTTAATCACCTATTGAAAGTAAGAAGCCGTGCTGTAAAGAAAAGCAGCTGTTTCAGTTTATGTGTTTTTCCTCGCGTGACCACATGAGGCAGTGCCTAGTGGGAAGTCAGAGGAACTGTGAAACAGCCCAATAGTGCTGAGTTAATTTCTGTTGCATTTCCTGTGTTTCTGTTTCAACCTTTATGTTGGAGTTGCATCCTTTTTGCGTTTGTTGTATTGAACTTTGATGCGCTGGAGAAAAATCCCCACAAATAAATATTCTTGCAGCCTTTACTACTCAAGTCATAACTACATCTCAGTCCTTAAGGGAGACAAGCAAACTACAGGTCCCAGAATTCCTGGTGACAACTGACACAGCTTTATTCCAAAAAGGACATTCCAAAGGCCACTCCTGCCTGTAAGCCCTCGGGCCCAGGTAGGAGCGTTACTATATATATATATATATATATATATCCTGATGTCATCAAAAAATGATGTACACAGTCTCCAAGCTGCAGGAAGAGGAGCACAACCCAGAAGAAAGGGACTGGACTGGAGATCCTTCAAGAACACTAATCAGGTCTAATTACTTCTTAGTTTACATTTAAAACACAGAAGAGAGCTTTCTGGTTAAATTTAGAACCCAGCAGAGAGCTTCTAGTTTACATTTCATAATAAGTCAGAGCCTAGCAGCAGCAAAGAGCTTGTCAGACGGCTGCCTGGGTGAGAATCTTCACAGTCTTGACAATGCATATATTTATATGATTTTTGCAAGGTATTGTGGGTAATGTAGTTCATTCACACCAGACACAGCTGCTGACAATAATTTAGTTGTGCACAAGTGTTAAAGCCAATAAGATACTTCTTTATTTATGGGGTTATTTCTCCCAGCACAGATATGCTTGGTAGCACATAAATTAGATTACTTGCTTGCAGTGTTTAACTTGGTAAAACAAAGTCAAAAATCAAAATCAGGAAAACAACCTTCAAACTTGTCAGGCAATTAGCTAATGTTGTCTTAGCATATCTCTAACAAACGAAAAGCCACAAAGAAAGAAATAAACTGTTCTTGTAAGGTTAACTTCTGATTACTTTCCACACAGATCCAGAAGTAATTCTCTCCTAGCTCACAAGCAATTAGGTGCAGCTCAATTGCTATCAGTTATCCAGCTGAAACCCTTTAGCAGGCTGGCTTTCTACTGTGTGAGTCAAATCCTGCTTCAGGAGCTTTTCTTAGTGGAATAAAGAACAAATTTATATTTCTTTGTGATGGCTGCTGTGCTTCATCACAGAAAGTCACCAACGGAGTTTGGATAGAGAGCAGTCCATATAAACAACATCTTGATCTGCTATTATTTCCCCTTCATCAACAAGCATAGGGTCACTATCATGAATTGGCACAGATGAATCTTTCAATGGAGCACTTTCAGGAGAACACTTATTTCCCTGCTGTCTTTCAAGGTTATAGCTAGGGCATAGATCAGTGTTCATACCTGAGCTTCCATTGTTGCTATAGTTCCTCTCTATATAGCCTGGCCAGTATGTAGTCCAGTTCTTATGTCCAGCCTTCCAGTCCTGATCCCTGGACACTGGATCTCTCTTCACATACCTTCTGGCATAGGTCTTAGAGTCCCTTCCACGTGCAGCCGTCTCCCTCACAGGTAGCCTCTGGTGATTCCTTGTTCTGCAGCACCATTCCTCTGGCTTTCCCCAGTCCAATGGTCTATGCTGGCCCTTGGAATACCTCCCAGTATACATACTGCCTTGGACTCTTCTAGACCTCTCAAAGGCTTTTCTCCTCTTCCTTCCAGAGGGTTTCTTTCCTTCTCTATCCGTCCGGTTTGGCTTCTGCTTCTGCTGATTCTTCAGATGAAACTGATGATCCTTCTCTGCATATCCAAGGTGATCATGAAGATGGTCATCTGTAGAATAAACTCTACTCTTATTCTGCCTAGATGAGTGTTCCTCCCTAACACAGCACAGCTGTGCTGAATCAAGCCTTGCCCTTTGAGATGAGTGCTTAGGCATTACCTCATAGCCCTCCTGATTGAACACACGTTTCCCCAATTCAGCTCCTCTCATGGCTGTTGGAAACCTGGTGCATTCTGGGACTGGTAGTCTTTTATGGCAAAATTCTGTTTTCTCATTTCTACCAGCACTGACAGGTTGCTGGTTCAGAGACACTTCACCTTTTCTATAGCTCCTTCCTGAGCTATGATAAGCTTCCTTATCACAAGCTTTAATTTAAATCAAATCAGAATATAACTTAGCATAAAAGGCAAAACAGGGTCAGTATTCTTTGAGCAACAAATTAAGTCTTCTAGAGACCTTTATAAAGAGGCCTTCTACCTAGGGGGCAAGAGACCTGTGAAACATTTTCAATAGGTGTTAAAGCCAGGTGGCAGGTCAAAAGGCCATTTTGAAAGACTCCTTCTATCCAAGCAAGGACTGTTAATCACCCAGGAAGTTGGTCACAGCTTACCTCAGAAGCACAGGACAGGTTACTGTGTAGCAACCCTCTTTTAATAAGTCTTATTTCCCTCCCTCCCCAACACCCACCCACCCACCCCTGGGATAATCGTAGCTTTATAGGTACTTACACATCTTAAAGGAAAGGAGGTGCTCTCAGGTGCAGCTCATTATCCAAATCAGTCATACACTAAGGACCTGAGATTAATTAAGCTTCAGGTGAACAAGGTATATTAAAGGTATTAGATACAATTTTATTAGTATAAGTATCCACAGGAACCCTTAGTAAGTACAGAACCTAAAGATCTAAACACAAGCTTAAAACTAAGATGCAGACAGCAGTCCAGCAGCGAGATAGGGGCTTTCCAGTCTTTTGCAATGAGTGTCACATGTATGATTTTCTCCCAGTTGGTGAGAGGTCTTACATGTGCACTAGGTGCAAGGAGCTCTTTGCTCTCAGAGAACGAGTCCGTTCTCTAGAGGCTAGAGTAGCAGACTTGGAAGACATAAGAAAGACAGAGAGGTACATAGACAAGACCTACAGGGATATAGTCCTGAAGTCCTACCTCCAATCTGGCAGCATCCCTGTTGCCATGGAGGAGAGAGATCACGTGACAGGAGAGCATCACCCTGGTATGGCAGGAAGTGATCCTGTAACTAGGACCTGTCCTCCAAGTGATGTAAAACCCTCTTGCACCGAGGAAGTTTCTCCAGGGCCATGTGCCCATGAGGGAAGGGTTAGGACAGCCATTATAATTGGTGATTCGATCATTAGCCATGTAATAGCTGGGTGGCTGGTGGACGTGAGGATCGCCTGGTAACATGCCTGCCTGGTTCGAAGGTAGCGGACCTCACGTGCCACCTAGATAAGTTCTTAGATAGTGCTGGGGAGGAGTCTACTGTCTTGGTACATGTCGGTACCAATGACATAGGAAAATGTGGTAGGGAGGTTCTGGAGGCTAAATTTAGGCTCTTAGGTAGGAAGTTGAAATCCAGAACTTCCAGGGTAGCGTTCTCCGAAATGCTTCCCGTTCCATGCGCAGGACCCAAAAGGCAGGCAGAGCTCCGGAGTCTCAGTGAGTGGATGAGACAGTGGTGCAAGGCTGATGGTTTTAGATTTGTTAGGAACTGGGGAACATTCTGGGGAAAGGAGGGGCTCTTCCGAAGAGATGGGCTTCATCTTAACCGGGATGGAACCAGGCTGCTGCCATTAACCTTTAAAAAGAAGCTAGAGCTGCTTTTAAACTAGATAATAGGGGAAAGCCGACAGTCGCACAAGAGCGCATGTTTCGGAAGAATGTATCCTTGAAGGATTCTACCAAAAACAGAGAGGTTCCAAAAAAGAGTAAAGTAGCCCAAATGCCCTTGAGTATGGAGCAGACAGAGCTTAAAGATTCTAAATTACCCATGCCTACCAATATCCAAATTAATATGAATAAAATACAGTCTCTAAGATGCTTGGATGCAAATGCTAGAAGTCTAAAAAATAAGATGGGAGAATTAGAATATATAGCACTAAATGAGAGGTTAGATATGATTGGAATCTCAGAGACATAGTGGAAGGAGGACAACTAGTGGGACACTGTGATACCTAGGTACAAACTATATCGTAATGATAGAGCTGATCAAATTGGTGGAAGGGTTGCGCTCTGTGTTAGAGAGGGCATTGAGTCAGAAAGGATTAAAGTTTTGCAGGAAACAAAATTTGCTGTAGAATCTCTATGGATTGAAATTCCATGTAAAAAGGGGAAGGCGATTGCAGTGGGGGTATACTATCGACCGCCTGGCCAGAATGAACAAATGGATGATGAAATGCTCAAAGAAATCAAGGAAATTAACAAAGGTTACAACACAGTAATAATAATGGGTGTTTTCAATTACCCCGATATCGACTGGGTCAGTGTCACGGCAGGACATGCTAGGGAGATAAAGTTCCTAGATGAACTAAATGACTGCTTCTTGGAGCAGCTGGTTCATGAACCGACCAGAGGGCAAGCCATATTGGACCTAGTCTTTAGTGGAACACCAGATCTGGTGCAAGAGATAAGGGTGATGGGGCCACTTGGCAATAGTGATCATAGCATGATCACGTTTGATTTAATTAGTGGAGGAGGGATGGTAAGGAAATCACAGTACTACCTTTTAACTTTCGAAAGGGAGACTATGATAAAATGAGGAAAATAGTTCAGAAAAAACTAAAAGGAGCAGTTGCAAAGGTTAAAGACTTACATCAAGCTTGGGTGTTGTTGAAAAATACTATCTTGGAAGCCCACACCAGCTGTATTCCACGCTTTAAGAAAAGTGGAAGGAAGTCAAAAAAACTGCCAGCATGGTTTAACCCTTTCAAGGCCTAGTTTAAATTTTTAATCCACATTCTGCAGCCGGGTTAATTTTTGCATATTTCAGGAAAATTGTACCCATCTTATTCAATATGTTCTAATAGTGATTTTCCTTCTGCTATGGTCATGTATTATATACCATTTGATAGGAATATTTAGTCAGAATTTTGGATCCCGAGAGTTTTGGGCTCGGCCTGGAAAGGGTTAAAGGTGAGGTCAGAGAGGCTGTTGTTGCCAAAAAAGCATCTTTCAGGAAATGGAAAAAAGAGCCAAATGACGAAACCTGGAAACAGCACAAGCACTGGCAAGTTAATGCAAGGCATTGATAAGGCAGGCAAAGGGAGAATTTGAGAAGAAGCTTGCTGCAGAAGCAAAAACACGAAATAAAGACTTTTTCAAGTACATTCGTAGCAAAAATCCTGTGAGAGTTAGTTGGTCCATTAGATGATAGAGGGGTTAAAGGGGCACTAAGAGGCGACAAGGCGATAGCGGAGAGACTGAATGAATTCTTTGCTTCGGTCTTTACTGAGGAAGAAGTAGGGATGTTACCCATGACTGAAGTGGTATTTAAAGGTGCGGAAGAATTGAAGGAAATATCAATACATCGGGAAGATGTATTACAACTATTTGATAAACTGAAGAGTAGCAAATCACCTGGACCGGATGATATGCATCCAAGGGTGTTGAAAGAACTGAAATATGAGATTGCAGACTTGCTATTAGTAATCTGTGAACTATCATTAAAATCATCTGTAATACCTGAAGACTGTAGGATGGTGAACGTAATGACAATTTTTTTTTTTTTTTAATATTTTATTGGTGAATAACACAAAGAAATACAACATGTTTGCATACAATCTTATCCTATCGCCCCCCGTCACATCTGTTGAACATTTAACCACCGATAAACTACTCCTATTTACAGTAAACATGTTCTCTCTCATAAATTTATGTTAAAGAACAAAGTCACCATCCACCAACTTCTATTGCCCCTCTAGCAATTGTGTTCATGCTAGCTAACCCCTCCCCATAACTCCCCCCGATCCATTCTACCCCCCCATCCCTCATTTCCCCCCCTTCCCCCCCCCCCAGAAATTTACTTGCACTTGGATCAATTTCCTACTGTTCTTGACCCTGCCTACTGAGTCAGTACCCATACTACCCATCCGCCCCTATTGGCTGCCCGCAACTCTCCGTACTACCTCCTTCTTTCCCCTCTCCTCCTCCTTTCCCCTCTCCTCCTCCTTCCAAGCCTCCACCCATTGCCACAACCTCTTCCATTGTTCCCCACTCCGCCCCCACACCCCAGGCACTGCTCTGTCAGCTTATATATCAGACCTACTTCTGCCACTCTTCATACAAAGTCTGCCATCTGCGGAGCACTCTGTCCCCCCCCAGTGCTGGGCTATCTCGCATCTAGCTGCCACTATGCAGTGATGCAATACCCCCTCCTCCCGCCTGGGTATTTCCTTTTCAAAATGATGTAACAGGCATACCTCAGGTTTTTGTTGCACCCGATAGCCTGTCATCCAATAAATCACCTCCAGAACCCGTGTCCAGTATGCCTGTATCTAGGCACATGTCCACCACATATGCATCCAATCCCCCCGCTCTGGACAACCACACCAACAAAGGTTGTCCTGTTCTACTCCAGCTTTCTTGCGACGTACTGGTGTCTAGTACCATCGGAATAATACCTTATAGGCATTTTCTTTTATTTGTGCAGCGATGGATACATGCGTTCTCCAGGACCAAGCAGGAAGTCGGTCCTCACATATGGGTGTCATCGACGCCGATGAAGCCCCAGCGGAGCATTTCCCCAGCTTTCTATGAAAGCCTTTGGGAATGCAGACACACATGCGCGGTTCCCTTCCCGCCTAAAGGTGCCATCTTACTTCAGTCTGTCTTTTTCCGAGAAGCCCACCGGACGTGTGTCCTGTCATCCCGGATAAAAGTTAGATTTTTTCGGCGATTCTCGCTATTTTTTCTTCCCGGTTCGACGCCGGTTCCCCTCCCGCCGGGTTCAGTACACCGGTATCGAGCCCGATTCTTCTTTTTCGTTTTTTGCCCTTCGTGGCTGGCGTTCGCGCCCTTTTTTGATTTTTCCCTGGAAGGCCGGCCCTTTGACCGCGCGGGGACTCTTTTTTCCCCGATGGCTTCCAGCGGTTTCAAAAAGTGTGATCGGTGTAAGAAGTTGATGTCTCTCACCGACACACACGACTGCTGCCTTTGGTGCCTCGGTCCTGATCATGACCCTAAGACGTGTGGACCATGTGGGAAGATGTCTTCCAAGGCACTGCGAAGTCGCCAGCAGCAGAAAGAAAGGCTTTTCTCAGACTCAGCCTCCGGCCAGGCCCGGACCTCGTCTGAGGCCTCGACATCTCAGGATTCGGATCCCGAGCGCCGTCGAAGCTCCTCGGACAGGGGGTCCCCCGACCGGGAACGCAAGAGGAAGAAGCGGCTCGTGAGGGCATCGTCGGAAGAGGTCCCTGGCTCCTCGAGGGCCAGGTCTAAGACCCCCGACTGTCGCCCCGGGCCCGTGGAACAGGAGAAACCTGCCAAAGTTCCTCGTGTGGAGCCGGAGTCTGCTGGACAAGTAAGCCCTGTGATCCTCGAGGACTCTCCTCCCAGAGAGCCGACGTCAGGCCCGGCACCGCCGGGGCCCGAGTCGGTGGCTGCTGCGTCTCCCGAGCTGAGTCTCAGGATGACAGCCTTGGAGAGCAGACTGTCTGACTTCATGAAGCAGCAGCAGACACTGATGGCCAGCCTGTCTGGCGCATCTGCCCCGACCACCGGGACATCGACATCGAAGTCGACCCCGGAGACCGAGCCGATACGCGAGTCCATCGTGGCTCAAAGTCGACCTCGGTCACGGTCTCCCTTGACCTCCCGTTCGGGACTGAGGGCGTCGATGCCGGTCCCTCCGGCGTCGGGGCGGGTGCTCCAGGGCCCCGCGGGGTCGGATCCTGACTCCTCGTCGGACGAGTCTGCATGGGAGATGGAGGATGAGGAGTCCCCCGACACTTTCAAGACTCGGTGCGTCCCCTCGGACTCACCGCAGTCTGAGCCCCAGAGTAGATCCCCTCCGGAGGACACCCGGTTCTCGGAGTTTGTCCGGGATATGGCCACCGCGTTGGCTATTCCGGCGGACCCCGAGGAAGAACCTCGAGCTGAGGAGCTCGAGGCCCTGCAGTACGACTCTCCTCCGAAGGAGGCCTTTACTGTCCCGGTTCCTCCGATGCTGGAATGGCTCCTCTTCCGAATGTGGGAGGCACCGGCTTCGGCGCCGGTCCTAAGCAAGCGAGTCGATTCGATTTATCGACTCCGGAAGAGCCCTGGCTTTCAGAAGGCGCAGCTACCACACCATTCCATGGTGGTGGAATCGGCCATGCATCGTCTGAAATGCCAGAAGATGCACTCTGCGGTGCCCCCCCGGCAGGGAGGCCTGGAACCTCGATGGTGTGGGTAGAAAGTGCTTCCAGGGCTCGATGCTTGCTTGCCGTGTCCAGTCTTACCAGCTGTACATGGGCATGTACTTGCGAGACCTGGCCAAGGAGTTGGCCGGGTTCTCTGCTGGTCTCTCCGGGGAGCCCTTGCAGAGATTCAAGTCCTTGTCCTCGGGGATTCGGGACTGCTCGAAGTTTATATCTCGCGCCGCCTACGATGGCTTCGAGGCTTCGGCCCGAGTTGCAGCAGCCGGCATCGCGGCTCGACGCCAGGCATGGCTGCAGTCATCGGACCTCGAGCCATGGGTTCAGGACAAGTTGGTCGATGTCCCTTGCCGAGGTGAAAACCTTTTTGGCAAGCCCATGGCCGAGAAGGCCACACAGCTCGAGACTGAGCACCTTACAAGGACAAGGCTGTCTAGGAAGACCTCTGCCCCTTCTCACAAGAAGAAGGCCTCTGGTAAGAAGCCCTTTTACCTGAGGAAGGGCACTGCCTACAAACAGTACCCTCAGTATCCGGCTGCCCAAGCTGCCCCCCAGGGTCAGCAAGCCAAGGGGCAGGGTAATGGGCCCCGTAGGCAGAGGACCCCCAAGCCTCCGGCCCCTGCTCCCACTCAGCAGGGTGGGGGTTTTTGACTCCTTGAGCGTAGCCTCTCAGTCCCTGCTCTCCCCATCCTGCACAGGAGGTCGCCTCGCCCTCTTTGCCCTCCAGTGGCCCCACATCACTGGGGACAGTTGGGTGTTGAACATAGTCCACAGGGGCTATGCACTGCATTTTCACCAACTGCTTCCGCCATACTTTCCAGGGGAAACCTCCAAGGCCTCCCCTGCACACAGACCTTCTCCTTCAAGAGCTTCAAGGTCTGTTGGTGGAAAGGGCGGTGGAACCTGTGTCTCCCCACTTGCAAGGTCACGGATTCTACTCCAGGTATTTCCTGGTGCCCAAAAGAACCGGTGGCCTTCGACCTATCCTAGACCTCAGGAACCTCAACAAGTTCCTAGAGAAAGAAAAGTTCAAGATGCTTACTCTTGGAACACTTCTGCCCTACCTCCAGCAGGGAGATTGGCTATGCTCCTTAGATCTAAAGGATGCGTACACTCACATCCTCATTCATCCAGACCACAGAAAATACCTCAGGTTCATTGTGGGAGGAAACCATTATCAGTACAGAGTACTGCCTTTTGGCCTCACCTCCGCTCCCAGGGTTTTTACCAAATGCCTGGCAGTGGTGGCGGCCTACCTGCGAAATCAGGGAATCTTTGTCTTCCCCTATCTGGACGACTGGTTCATCAGGGGTCAGACGTGCCAGGAGGCCAGACAAGCCACCCTCACAACTATTGCTCTTCTTCAAAGCCTGGGGTTTGTAATAAACTTCGCAAAGTCCACTTTGCTCCCCTCCCAGAACTTGGAGTTCATAGGGGAAAGGCTGGACTCTCTGCTGGCAAAGGCTTTCTTGCCAGAAGACAGAGCCCAAAGACTGATAAACTTAGCAAACCAGTTTCTCAGCAGGTCGCTGGTCTCCTCCAGACTCTGCCTGAGGCTTCTTGGCCACATGGCTTCGACAGTACATGTGACCCCCAATGCCAGGCTTCATATGAGGCCTGCACAGTGGTGCCTTCGGACTCAGTGGTCACAGGCCACAGGCAGCCTCAGAGACAGGATAAGGGTGTCCAGACAATTTCTGAACTCCCTCAGCTGGTGGTTGCACCCGCCCAATCTACTAAAGGGGGTGCCTTTTCAAATTCCTGGGTACACAGTGGTACTGACCACAGACGCCTCCCTGCAGGGCTGGGGAGCTCATTGTCTAGACAAGTGCACCCAGGGCCTGTGGTCTCCTTGGGAGACTGCACAGCAGATCAATCTCCTAGAGCTCAGAGCTATTCGATTAGCACTCAAAGCTTTCTCACCTGCCCTGGCTCATGAATATGTCCTGGTTCAGACAGACAACCAGGTAGCCATGTTTTATGTGAACAAACAGGGCGGGACTGGGTCCAGACTCCTCTGTCGGGAGGCTCAGGTCCTTTGTTCATTTGCCCTCAAGCACAACATGCTCCTCAAGGCTGTGTACCTTCCTGGCCAGGACAACTACCTGGCCGACAGGTTGAGCAGGATTCTGCAGCCCCACGAGTGGCAGCTGCATCCTTTAGTAGTTTAGAAGATCTTCCTGAAATGGGGTCTCCCTTTGTTAGATCTTTTTGCCAGTCCACTGAACAAGCAACTGCCAAAGTTCTGCTCCAGGCAACCGCATCCTCTGAGAATAGCAGCGGATGCTTTTCTGATTCCTTGGTCTCAGGGCCTCCTGTATGCGTTTCCTCCCACGCCCTTGGTGGCCCGGACTCTCTTCAAGGTTCTTCAGGACAAGGCCTCAGTCCTGCTGGTGGCTCCCAGGTGGCCGAGACAGCCTTGATTTCCACTTCTGCTTCAACTAGCGGTGGATCCCCCACTACCTCTGGGGTTGCAACCCGACCTTCTCGCACAGGAGCAGGGTTCCCTTCTGCACCCCAATCTCAAAGCTCTCAATTTGATGGCCTGGAGGCTACAAGGGTAGTTTTGGCTCCCTGGGGCCTACCTCAGGAAGTTGAGGAGGTTGTCCTAGCCTCTAGGAAACAGTCCACTAGGAAAACCTATGCTCTCAAATGGAAAAGGTTTTCTGTGTGGTGTCAGCTACGTACAGAGGATTCTTTCTCCTGTACTGTGCCAGTAGTGCTTCAGTACTTACAGCACTTGTCCAATCAGGGACTTAAGTCCAATTCTGTTCGGGTCCACCTCTCAGCTCTAGCAGCTCACCACTCACTGGTGGAATGACATTCTCTGTCTGGTCACCCCTTGGTGTCCCGCTTTCTCAGGGGCTTGCTTTTGTTCAAGCCTCCAATCCATCCTCCTGCTCCTGAGTGGGAGTTGAATGTGGTCTTGCAGCAGCTGACTCGCCCACCCTTTGAGCCGATGGCTACTTGCCCTCTACGCTTCCTGTCCTGGAAGACACTCTTCTTGGTAGTCCTTACTTCGGCTAGGCGAGTGAGTGAGCTTCAGGCCCTGGTCTGTGATAGGCCTTACACTCGCTTTTATAGGAACAGGGTAGTCCTTCGGACTCATCCAAAGTTCCATCCACAAGTTGTCTCCTCCTTCCACCTTAACCAAGAGGTGGTTCTTCCAACCTTCTTCCCTAGGCCTCATGCTAGCCAGGTTGAAGCAGTCCTGCATACCCTGGACTGTAGGAGGGCCTTATCCTTCTACCTTGACCGTACGCAAGGACATAGAAGGGCTACTCAGCTCTTCATCTCTTTTGACACTAGTAGGTTGGGGTTGACTGTGTCCAAGTGTATGTTGTCCATCTGGGTGGCTGACTGTATCACCTGGGCTTACAGGGCGGCTGACCTTCCTTTGCAGGGTCGGGTCACGGCCCACCGTGTCAGGGCAATGGCTGCATCAGTGGCTCATCTCCGCTCTGTGCCCTTGGTAGACATCTGCAGGGCTGCAACTTGGTCTTCAAGCCAGGCTTTTGCGGCCCATTACTGTCTGGAGAGGGAGTCCCGTAGGGACAGTGCTTTTGGCCAAGCAGTACTCCGGAATCTCTTTGAGGTTTAGGCAACTCCTGCCCTCTGTTGGGCTACCGGTGGAGGATGTGTCAGTGAAAAGCCTTTCTTTGCTGCTGGGACTAGAGGGAGTTCTCTTGTTCAGCCTGGGGTCCTCAGTAGCCCAGAGCTAGGGAGTCACCCATATGTGAGGACTGACTTCCTGCTTGGTCCTGGAGAAAGAGTAGTTACTCACCTGTAACAGGTTTTCTCCAGGAGCAGCGGGAATCAGTCCTCACAACCCTCCCTCCTCCCCTGGGAGTTGCAGTTGTACATGGTTTATTTTTTAATTTTTGTGTGCTGTTCTTAGCTATGTCATTTGACTGAGGTAAGATGGCACCTTTAGGCGGGAAGGGAACCGCGCATGCGTGCCTGCATTCCCAAAGGCTTTCATAGAAAGCTGGGGAAATGCTTCGCTGGGGCTTCATCGGCGTCGATGACACCCATATGTGAGGACTGATTCCTGCTGCTCCTGGAGAACACCTGTTACAGGTGAGTAACTACTCTTTCCTATGGTCTGGAGTACCTTGGTCCATATCTCATCACTCCAGCTCACCCCGAGGTCCTCCTCC
Organism: Ichthyophis bannanicus; assembly: GCA_033557465.1. Classification (NCBI taxonomy): domain Eukaryota; kingdom Metazoa; phylum Chordata; class Amphibia; order Gymnophiona; family Ichthyophiidae; genus Ichthyophis; species Ichthyophis bannanicus. The sequence goes on along the minus strand of CM066031.1, from coordinate 606,110,501 downwards.
CATTTCAGCATATAACTTAATTTACCCTCCCCCGCCTCCATCAATCCCCTGTAAATTCTCGACATTACCCCCTTCTGTCCCAAATATCCCGAACATAAAGCCTCGAACCAACCTCTATGTTCCCACAGATCCCTCCACACCTTCGGTTGTCTAAGACAATGACAAAGTTGCAAATAAGCGTAGTGATCGCTCCCTTTTAACCGATAAAGATCCTTGAGACCCTCAAACCCATGTATCTCCTGATGGTGGAGGAATTGGTGAACATTTGTCAACCCTCCATTGGCCCATCTGCGAAGGATATGCACTTCCGGTCCCTGTCCCCTCTCAAAACATGCATCAATGGTCATGCCCTGTATGTATCCTTTATCGTGGACTAGCTGTGATTTATGTCGTTTCCATACTTTCAAACTATGTACTATCATGGTCTGGCATGCGGGAAGAGTTGGTTAATCTTCCCGATTTTTAATTGTCCAATTGTCCTCTGCACCTCTGCTCCACTTATCGGCCTGTTTATTTCCTCTTAATCGTCCATCCCCAGTTTTGACAATCCTATTGAAGCAAGGTAGCTGCTCACTCTTTCTTCTGGCGGGGAATCCCTAGCTCTATATAACTCTTGGTAATAATCTCTAAAGGCATCCCTGATCTCCCCATCCTTGGTTACCAGGGCCCCTCCTTTTTGACGGACTCGGATTATATGTGAGCGTATCTTCCTCTGTCTTAGTCTCTGCGCCAGATATCTCCACGCTTTATTACCCCCCTAAAAGACCTCTTGCTGTAAGAGCTGCATCTGATACTGTATCCTTTCTGCCTGCAGCTCGTTTAACTGCGCTCGCACAGCTAGCACCCGCCCCCTATGGGATCCCAGCTGCCCTTGGCCATCTAGCTCTTCCATTTCCAGTAACCGTATCCTCAAGGCCCCTTCCCTTCTCTCTCTTTCCTCCTTAAGCCTCACCCCCCATTTAATTAACACCCCTCGTATCACTGCCTTGTACCCATCCCATACACCTCCCCATGCTACCTCCCCGTTATCATTAGTTTTGAAGTACTCCCGGGTTTCCCTCTCTACGTCCTTCCGAACCCTCCCAACTTCCAACAGTGACTCGTTGAGCCTCCAGAACTGGAGTCCTTTCCCCTCGTCCTCCGTTCGCAAACTTACCACCACTGGAGCATGGTCAGACCAAGTAATGGACTCCATTTCTCCCTTCTTAATCCGACCTCCTACCTCTTTGGAAACGCAAATTGCATCGATGCGAGAGTATGACCCATGCACCGGCGAGAAATATGAGAATTGTCTCCTCCCAGGATGTTGTAGTCGCCAAGCATCGATCAATCCATGCTGCACCACAAACTCTCGATATCTATTCCTGTCGGCCCGCTTACCCTCTCGGACCCCTGTTGCATCCCTTGCTGGATTCCACGTAAGATTAAAATCCCCTCTGCAGATAAAAATCCCCTCCCCCATTTTCCCCACCTCCTCTATCAGTTTCTTCCAGAATTCACCCTGAGGTCCCGTAGGGGCATATACGTTCACAATGCAATACCACACATTCCCCACTCGCACACATATCTCCCCCCCCTTGTCTCTTACAGCGGAATGCACCTGTATCTTTAACCTGGCAGCCAACAATATGGCAACTCCTCCTTTCTTCTTTTCTACTATATTGGATGCATGAATACATATCCCATATCCCCTAGGCTTGACCAAGCGCTCTGTTGCTCTTGTGAGGTGCGTTACCTGAATCAACCCTATCGCCGCCTTTTGGCGAGCCAGCTCAGAAGACAGTTTCTGCCGTTTAAATGGCGAGTTCAGTCCCTTAACATTTAATGTTACTATTTTTAATTCACCAATTCTGACATTTCTCCCCCCCTCGTCTAGCCCTTCCAATGCCCCTCCTTCCCCTCCCCTCCTCTCCCCACCTCCCCTCTCCCTCCCCTCTCTCACCCAGAGAGATTCGCCTTCCATTGTGGTGACTAGTTTCTGGGGCCTGCCTGTCAAACCCCCTCCATTCCACATCCCCCCTCTCCCCCAACCCTCTCCCCCAAAGTCCCTACCCATGCTATCCATTCTACCTGTACCCTGTCCCAACACCATACTCCACTCCCCATATACCTATCCTCCCTCCCCCAATCTCTCCTGCCCGATACCCATTCTCCCCATCCCCCTCTTGCCTCCTCGTCCCCCTCTTAGCCATTAGCCCTCTCCCCCCCCCCTTGTTACTACCACATACTACCACAACATCAAAATATAACATTACTGCAAAGCATAAGGCACAATATCAACTGTTTCAGCTAGCTCCTTTCACTCCTGCTTGTGCTCCTGGGCACTCTCCATTTAGCTGCGCCAGTCGTCTACCCTCCACTAAACCTCTGTGCCACCTCTGGACTCTCTTTGGCGAGTTGGAGGACATTGTCGTTGTTGCCTGCTGCAGAGCTGATGTTGCATTCCCCTCTGGTAGATTGGGCATCTCCAAATCCTTCAGTGTCTTCCATGCTTCCTCACTGGTCTGCACCCGCTTCGTCCTACCCCTAGCCGTTATCAGTAGGCCGAACGGAAACAGCCATTTATATCTTATGTCCTCTTTTCTCAGGTATGCCGTTACTTCTTTAAAGTCACGTCTGCGCTGTAATGTTCCCCCGGAGAGGTCTTGAAAGAACTCCAATGGGGTGTTCATCCCACCTGAACTGCCACACTTTCCTTGCCGCCCCCAACAGCTTTCCTTTAATCTTGAAGGAGCCCAGACACACTACTATGTCTCTTGGTTTATTGTCTCTTATCAGACCGAGGCTCCTGTGTGCTCTCTCTATGTGCGATGGCTCTATCACTTTATCTCCCTCCGGTTCTGCTGTCTCCAGCAGGGATCGGAATATTTTTACAATCACTTCTTCACAATTTCGGGAAGACCCCGGACGCGTAAATTACATCTCCGAGATCTGTCCTCCAAATCCTCTACCTTCATCTGCTGCTCCTCTTGAGCACGTTTGAGGTCTTCCCAGCCTTTTTGTAAATCATCCATTTCCTCTCCCTGCTGCTGCATCTGCGTCTCCATCTCTTCCACTCGGTTGCCAATCTCCACAATATCTTGTCTCAGAGATTGTATGGATTCTTTGAGCTCTCGCGACACCCTGCCAATATCCGTCTTAATCTCATCTTTCAGGTCTATAAGCCATTCTTTCAGTTTAGTTATCCCTCCCGGGCTGCAGCTCCTCTCCAACTCTTCTGCCAGTTCAAGGGATTCTTCAGGTTGTCTGCTGTCCTCTTTCACCCCCTCTCTTCCTCCTTTAGCCACTACATAGGGGGAGCGAAAATCCACCAGCTTCCTCCGTGCTGACAACCCTCCTTTATTTTTTTCCATCTGGACACTCAACAGTAGACAATTTATTGGGCAACTTTTTATTTATTTGGGGGTGCTCTGGGACTCAAGCTCCTTTTGACTCTCTGTCCTTATCAGTAGCAGACCACTAGGACAGCTCCACTCCCTGTCCCCCTTTCAGAGTCCAATCTTTTGTGCTGCGAGGGTTTCAGCTCCTCTCATCCAACACACCTTATCTCTGGCCGGGCTGTAAAATTGGTGTTACATTGGCGATCCGCCAATCTTCAGGTATTAGAGATGATTTTAATGGGAGCTCTCAAGGCTCCCCAGCGCCGCCGCCGCCGCTTCGTCTCCTCTCCCTGCTGTTCACTTCACTCCCCCGGCTCTGCAGGGCCCTCCAAGCAAACCTCCGCTTTTGTGGCACTCCTTTCAGCACTGGCCTCCCTCACTTCACAAAGCAAGGGACTCCTGGGCGCCGTTCCCTTCTTCTGTTCTGGTAACTGCCTGCTGGATCTTTTTCTCCTCTGCCGGAAGGCCGCATGATGCTCCGCTCAGGCTCCGATGCAGTATTAGGCTATTGGGGACATGCCTGCGGCCCGCTTCTCGCTCTCACTCCCAACTGCTCACAGCCGCTGTTTGCGATGCCTTGCTCCCCATGCACCACTCTATCATGGTTGCACCACACGGCCTCTTACTTCTCCCCAGTTCCGGCCTACCACACGGTCCTCAAATCGAGCGGCCCGCCATGCGCCCCTTCCTCCTGCGGCGCTCCTACAAGGCCGATCTGCCCCTTTCTTCAGCACCACGGTTCCCAGACCGGTCACCTCTGCTTCTCCTCTGTTGCCCCTCACATTCACCGCTGTTAGGGGTATTAAGTCCCCTTTTTACAGGCTACGATGGCGGAGCTCCCTGGCTCTACACCACCATCGGTCCCGATGACGTCACCGGAAGTTGTAATGCCAATTTTTAAAAAGGGTTCCAGGGGTGATCCAGGAAACTACAGACCGGTGAGCCTGACATCAGTACTGGGAAAAATGGTAGAAACCATCATAAAGAATAAAATTACTCAGCATGTAGATAGTCATGGCCTAATGGGAGACGGCCAACATGGCTTTAGACAAGGAAGATCTTGTCTTACTAATCTGTTATGTTTTTTTGAAAGTGTGAATAAACAGGTGGACAAAGGTGAGTCGGTTGATATAGTGTATCTGGACTTTCAGAAAGCCTTTGACAAGGTCCCTCATCAGAGACTTTTGGCAAAACTAAAGAGTCATGGGATAGGAGGCAGTGTACTACTGTGGATCAGGAACTGGTTAAAAGATAGAAAGCAGAGGGTTGGGCTAAATGGCCAATTTTCCCAATGGAGAAAGGTGAATAGTGGTGTACCCCAGGGATCTGTGCTAGGACCGCTGGTTTTTGACATATTCATAAATGACCTCGAAAAGGGAATAACGAGTGAGGTTATCAAATTTGCAGATGACACAAAACTATTTAAAGTTGTTAAAACCCATGAGGATTGTGGAAAATTGCAAGAGGATCTTCATAAATTGGAAGACTGGGCATCAAAATGGCAGATGAAATTTAATGTGGACAAGTGCAAAGTTATGCACCTAGGGAAGAACAACCCAAACTATGGTTACATGATTCAAGGTTCCACATTAGGAACCACCACCCAGGAAAAAGATTTAGGCGTCATTGTGGTTGTTGTTGTTAAGTGCCGTCGAGTCGGAGTCGACTCATGGCGACCCTCTGGATAGCTATCCTAAATTGTGTTCGGTCTTCAGTCAGGCGGCTCATTGTTGACAGACTGGTACCCGTAGCTGCTGTTATTGTAGCAATCCATCTCATTGCTGGCCTTCCTCTTTTGCGTTGACCTTCTATCTTGCCAAGCATGATGTCTTTCTCTAATGATCTCTCTCTTCGCATGATGTGTCCGAAGTATGAAAGTCGAAGTCTTGTCATCTGAGCTTCTAAAGAAAGCTTAGGTTTGATCTCTTCTAGTACCGACTGGTTTGTTCTTCGGGCAGTCCATGGTATACACAGTATTCGCCGCCAGCACCATAATTCAAAGGCATCAATTTTCTTCCTGTCTGTCTTTTTCACTGTCCAGCTTTCACATCCATATGATGTTATTGAAAATACCATGGCTTGAACAAGTCGAATCTTTGTATGGAGAGAGACATCTCTGCTCTTGAGAATCTTATCTAGGTCTTTCATAGCCATTCTGCCAAGAGCAATGCGTCGTCTGATTTCTTGACTGCTTGTTGCTTCTTTATTGATAGTTGATCCAAGTAGGTTAAAGTTGTTCACGATTTCAATTTCTTCTCCTTCAAGGATGAACCTGTTGATTATGCCAGTTGTCATGATCTTTGTCTTCTTTACGTTAAGGTGCAGGCCCATTTTGAGACTATGTTCTTTGATTGTGAGAAGCAAATGTTTCAGATCATCTTCACTTTCAGCCAGTAATGTGGTATCATCAGCATAGCGAAGGTTGTTGATGAGTCTTCCACCAATCTTCACACCTCTGTTGTCTTCATACAGTCCTGCTTCTCTGATGATTTGTTCTGCATATAAATTAAACAGGTAGGGGGAAAGTATGCAGCCTTGTCTTCCACCTTTGCTTATTTTAAACCATTCTCTCACTTGGTTTGCAGCTTGTCGTGCTGTGAGGGCTTGTGTGCATCAGTGATGCTGAGAGCTAAACTATCGGTAGTTTAACTACTGGCAGGGTCTCCCAAGATGGACAGGTCTCAGCTGAGGTGCCAGACGAAGACAAACCACCCATCTGGGCAGCAGCAGAATGGGATAGTGTTGACGGCGGAGGATCACATTTCTGTGACAACGGCAACAACACCAAACTTAAACTGCGCGGAAGGAAGGCCCGGCAATCTACTTCTGTATCTTGCCATGAAAACCCAATGGATAGTTACAACAAAACAAATTGTGCTATGGTGCTGGAAGATGAGACTCCCAGGTCGGAAGGCACTCAACTAGCTACTGGGGAAGAGCTGAAGACTTTTCAGAGTAAAGCCAGCATTTATGATGTGGTTGGATCAAAGCCTTCGGGAAGTCTGACTGCTGATGTAGCTGCACATGAAATGAGAGTCAGAAGCTGTAAAGATGTCTTACACATTGGAACATGGAACGTACGAAGCATGAACCAAGGGAAGTTGGAAGTGGTCAAGAATGAAATGGAACGTGTACAACTTGATCTGTTGGGTGTCAGCGAACTGAAATGGACTGGCATCGGGCACTTTGCATCAGATGATCACATGGTCTACTATGCTGGAAATGAAAGACAAAGAAGAAATGGTGTTGCATTTATAATAAAGAAGAAACTTGCAAGAACTGTAATGAAATACAATGCAGTCAGCGAACGCTTAATCTCTATTCGTCTACGAGGATTGCCTATCAACACAACTATAATTCAAGTATATGCCCCAACAACAGCTGCAGAAGAGAATGAAATTGAAGAGTTCTATGAACAAGTACAAGCTGAAATTGACAGAACATGCAAACAGGATATCCTGATAGTCATGGGTGACTGGAACGCAAAAGTTGGCAACAAAGAAGAAGGCAAAGTAGTTGGAAAATACGGACTTGGCAACAGAAATGAAGCTGGAGAAAGATTGATAGAATTCTGCAAGACCAATGATCTATTCATCTCAAACACCTTCTTTCAGCAACACAAGCGACGACTGTACACATGGACTTCACCCAATGGATTGTATACAAATCAAATTGACTACATCTGTGGAAGTCAACGATGGAAAAGCTCTGTAACATCAACAAAGACAAAACCTGGAGCTGACTGTGGTACAGATCATCAACTACTAGTATGCAAACTCAAGCTAAAGTTGAAAAAGAGCAAACCACTCATGAATGCACCAAAATATGACCTTGAGAATATACCACTGGAATTTAAAGACTGCCTGCAAAATCGATTTGCTGCCTTAGATACAAATGACAGAGCTCCGGAAGAGTTATGGAATGACATCAAGAAGGTTGTGCTGGAAGAAAGCGAGAAGTCTCTACAAAAGGTGAAAAAAGCAAAAACGGCCAAAATGGATGACGGAAGAAACTCTGAAAATTGCCCAGAAACGCAGAGAAGCTAAAGCCAAAGGAGAAAGAAAGACAATCGCAGAACTCAACAGAGATTTCCAACGTGCAGCAAGACAGGACAAGGAAAAGTACTACAATGACACTTGCAAGGAAATAGAAGCAGAAACTATTAGAGGAAGAACAAGATCGGCTTTCCTAAAGCTGCGAGAGTTAAAGAAAAAGTTCCAGCCTCGAATTGGAATGTTACAAGATGCTCAAGGTTCTATGTTGAATGATGCTGAGAAGATCAAGAAAAGGTGGAAGGAATATACAGAGTTTTTATATGATAAAGATCAAGTGGACCAACAGCCGTTTCAACCTATACCTTATGATCAGGAACCATTGGTGATGAAAGAAGAAGTTGAAGCAGCATTGAAAGCCTTATCAAAGAACAAAGCACCAGGCATTGATAGCATTCCCATAGAAGTATTGCAGCAATCTGATGCAGCTGTTACCGTACTTACAAGGCTCTGCCAAGAAATATGGAAGACAACATCATGGCCAACTGACTGGAAAAGATCTGTGTTTATACCAATACTAAAGAAAGGTGATCCAACTGACTGTGGAAATTATCGCACAATCGCTCTGATCCCACATGCCAGCAAGATTCTACTGAAGATTATTCAAAAGAGACTACAGCCATACCTAGAACAAGAACTACCTGAAGTGCAAGCAGGGTTCAGGAAAGGGCGAGGAACGAGAGACATCATTGCGGATGTGAGATGGATCCTTGAAAAGACTAAAGAATACCAAAATGATATCTATTTGTGCTTTATCGACTATAGCAAGGCTTTTGACTGTGTAAACCATGAGAAACTCTGGGCCACATTAAGAAGCATGGGTATACCAGAACACCTGATCGTTCTCTTGCGTAATCTGTACATTGATCAAGAAGCAACAGTTCGAACGGAACAAGGAGAAACAGAATGGTCATTGTGGATAACATGTTAAAACCATCGGCCCAGTGTGCAGCGGCGGCCAAGAGAGCAAATAGAATGCTTGGTATCATAAGTCAAGGAATGGAAAATAAAACAAAGGATATTATAATGCCTCTATCGTTCCATGGTGAGACCTTGAATATTGTGTGCTATTCTGTTCGCCATTTCTTAAAAAGGATATAGCGTTATTAGAAAAGGTTCAGAGAAAAGCCACCAAAATGGTAAAGGGGATGGAAGGATACGCCTATGAAGAAAGGCTAAAAAGGTTAGGGCTTTTTAACCTGGAAAAGAGATGGCTGAGGGGAGATAAGATAGAAGTCTATAAATTAATGAACGGAGTGAAATGGGTAAACGTAGATCGATTGTTTATGTTATCAGAATATAAAAAGACTAGGGGACATGCAATGAAATTACAGGGTAAATTATTTAACACTAGAAGCCCCAAATACGTTAATTGACGCAAATGCATCTTCGAAGTTGTATATCAGCGCCACTGCTAGAACCATGTCAGTTATGTTCCTTGACTTTGTTAGCGAGGTCAAGATGTTCAAATATGTGCATCGAAAATTAATGACACATGCTCCACCTAGCGGGAAAATGAATTTATGCCTAGAAGCCCCAAAGTACGTCAATTGACACAACCAAGAAATTTGAGTGGTTTTCACAAGTTTTCTTACAACAACTAACATAAGAACAGTGTTAACTAAATGTAAAAGTAACTGCAAATTCAAAAGTAACTGCAAAATCAATGTCAGTTAACGAACGAACAGGATAAGCATGTACGGTTTGCTATTGTATATTTAGAGTCTATGCACAACTGGCGCAGATTGTCAACAGACACTGTCTGCAAACTGGACGCTTGCATTTATCGCACAGCGTGACAGTGTGATTTTGTTTGCAGTTGGCCTTCACTGCACACGTTACTCGCTTTGCCAGTTTGTTTGTTGCAACAGTGGCTGGCATTGACTCAGAGTACGAACGTCGAGCAGCACAAGTTTGTCGCAGCTGCTCTGACAGTGTGTGAAGAAACTGTCTCCTTGGCATGGTGACACCGGTTTGCTTGCAGAAAATAATCCAGGCATTGATGGCCACCAAGTCGAGAATATTGAAGAAAACGGCTAGTGTCCATCTATGACATGCAGATTTGGTGGACATTTGACGGCACATTGAGTCCAGCATGTCGACACCATATTTATTCTTGTTGTAATACAACACACTTTCAGGCTTCAGCTTGCTGCTGGTTTCACATATCGCACCTTTGTGCAAAGTCGACAAAACGGCAACAGTGTTCTTCTGTTTCGTCTGGTACTGTACTACGGTCATTGATCCATTGGTGTAGAACTTGGATTGGTACAGTTCGAGTTTTGTAAGTGATGGTAGTTCTCTGCGATTCAGACGAATGGTCCCGACCAACGAAGTGCGCTTCTTTAATAGTTTCTCAGTGAGGTCACGTCTCGTAAAAAAATTATCGACCCTAACGTTGTTTCCTTGCTGATAATATGGCTGCATTAGAGTCATGACCACATGCGTTCCTAAACTGCCAACTCTTTCATCATCTTTCCCAGTATACGGTTTCTCATTCAAACAGTATTTGGACTTCAATTCTGCCAAGATCCAGAACTTTATTCCAAATTTATCGGGCTTATTTGGCATGTACTACGTGAATTTGCATCTGCTTTTCGTTGGGAATATTTGTTCATCTACAGTAAGTGATTCTTCTGGTACGTAACACTTTTGACTGTTAACAACAAATCTGGATAACACCCATGTCATTAGGCCGAATTTTTCACACTTCACTCTTTCCTGCCATGAAGCTCTGACATCATATCGCATTAATTTCTCTACTACTTTGTATCTGTTTCGTGACATTGTTTGCCTAAATGCTGCACAGCCATAAGTTTCGGACCACATCAAATCAATTGGAAAGTTTTTGGCATTCATGAAACCTCTTAGATATGCCAGTCCCAGAAACGCTTCTATTTCATCTTCGGCTACATCCCATGATGGGTCTGATAAACGAGCATACTCCACAGTTTAGCTCCTGATGTGACTCACAAAACCGGGGTCAACGATCAATCTAAATGCATCCACTGGTGTTTCAACATTACGACAATATGCAGTAACCCCACTTTTAGCAGTGAATACGTTTTGGGCCTGCAATCTGCTGCTGCTTTCACCTTGTGACATGATCTTCCATTCAGTCCCATCTTTTGCTACCACCATTTATTCTGTCGTCCTGCTCTTGTTTTCAGCGATTATTGGATAATGAGCATCATCATCACTTTCATCAGTGTTTCTGCTGTAGTCTGAACCAGTCAAATCCTCTACACCTGCACAACCTGTAACATGTAGGTCAACGTTTGAATCTGATTCAGTCGAATCAGAGCCACTGTCAATTTCCAAAATATCTTGCAGCTTGGCAAGTGCTTGTGCTGCTGTCATGCGCTGTGGACGCGGTTCTCTTGTTTTCTGCATCAAAGCATTAGCCGCAGCTGGCAACTGCTGGCAACAGCACATCTAGCTGTCATGCGCTGTGGACGCGGTTCTCTCGTTTTCTGCATCAAAGCATTAGCCGCAGCACAACTGCTGGCAACTGATTTTGCACCAGCACATCTAGGCACGGCTGTCTTCTTACGAGGTCTCAGCATTCTGTACATAGAATCGTAGAAAAAAAATGAATAAAATTTCAAGGAGGAAGCGATATGCTAAAAGTTCTGGAGTGTCGGCCTGTTCTAGTGCATGTTCGAAAGTCACGACATTGTACATACCTGTGTAACAGAGTAAAATTTGGTTTTAAATTAATCACTGTTTCCAGTTTTACTCCAAAATTACAAACCAATAAACACGCGATGATGTCATGTAATGACGTCACATACTGCACGTATTAAACAAATAAGTAACTTCAAATTAATTCACATCTGCATTTCATGCTAAACGCAGTCGTCGTGATAATGCGTCAATTGACACACTTTGGGGTTTCTAGGTAAAATGCCTTTTGGGGCTTTTAGTGTTAAGACTAATAAGAGAAAATATTCTTTCACTCAATGTGTAATCAAACTCTGGAATTTGTTACTGGAGGATGTACTAAAGGCTGTTAGTGTAGCTGGGTTTAAAAAAGGTTTAGACAAGTTCCTGGAGGAAAGGTCCATAAACCATTATTAAAAAGGGACCCAGGATATCAATGCTTGACCCAATACAAGCATTGTGGAACCTGTGTCTTTTGGGGAAACTGCTAGGTATGTATGACCTAGATTGGCCACTGTTGGAAACAGGATACTGGGCTTGATGTACCTTGGTCTGACCCAGTATGGCATATCTTATGTTCTTATGTTCTGTACATATACATATGAGAGATGGTTCCTGTTCAATAGAGCTTACAGTCTTTGCCAGACAAACACAACAAACAGGGCAAGAGATAATTTAACACACAGGAAAGTAAGGGTCAGGATCCAAAAGCAGCCTTGAAGAGATGGGCTTGTAGCCTGGATTTGAATAAGACCAGAGATGGAGCCTGATGCACTGACTCAGGTAGTCTACTCCAAACATACAGTGCAGCAAGTTGGAATGAATGAAGTCTGGAGATGACCATGGAAGAGAAAGGCATCGATAGAAGGGACTTGCCTAATGAGTGGAGTTCCCAAGGAGGGGTGTAGGGAGAGATAAGAGGAGAATCCACTCACCATTCAGCCTTTATCTATGTTGCCCCTACCCTTTGGAACTGCCTCACCTCCCAGCTTTAGCTGGAAACTTCACTTCCCGCCTTTAAGAAGCTCCTTAAAACATACTCAAGTGTCTTGAGTGGAACCCACCTGAGACCTGCATTTGGATAACCAGATCTCCTAGTATATTTGGATTTGTCTCTGTTTCCTCCTATCACTTTACGTTTTGCTATCTCAAATGGAGTTCCTTTTCTTTTTTCCTCCTTTATTTGTGTGTATATATTTTTTTTTACTGTAAGCCACTCTGTTTGCCTGGCCAAGGGCAGTCAATCAAATTTTAATAAATGATAAACAAGAGGTAAAGTCAGTAGATGTTTGAACTGGATTCGTAAACAGATAGGGACCCATGCAAATAAGTCTTCAAAATGCAAGAGTCTAAGGGCCCCTTTTACTAACACTTAGCTCAAGCTACAGTGCATTGCAAAAGTATTCATCACCTATGTGTTTGTCCTGTTTTGTCACATTACAACCTAGAATTAAAATGGAGTTTTGGGGGTTAGCACCATGTGATATACACAACATGCTTACGACTTTGAAGGTGCAAAATATCCTTTATTATAACACAAGCAATAATTAAGACAAAAAAAACCTGAAAGCAGGAGTGTGCCTATACTGTTGTATATTCACCCCCCCACCCCCAAGTCAATACATTGAGAGCCACCTTTTGTTGCAATTACAGCTGCAAGTCTCTTGGGTATGTCTCTATTAGCTTAGCACATCTAGCCACTGGGATTTTCACCCATTCCTTAAGGCAAAACTGCTCCAACTCCTTCAAGTTAGATGGGTTGCATTGGTGTACAGCAATCTTCAAGTCATGCCACTAATTCTCAATTGGATTGCAGTCTGGGCTTTGTTTAGGCCATTCCAAGACATTTAAATGTTTCCCTTTAAACCAGGTTTAGCAGACTGTTTAGGGTCATTGTCATTCTGGAAGGCGAACCTTCGTCCCAGTCTCAAATCTCTGGCAGACTGAAACAGGTTTTCCTCAAGAATTGCCCTGTATTTAGTGTCATCCATTGTTCATTCAATCCTGTCCCTGCTGATGAAAAACATCCCCACAGCATGATGCTGCCACCATCATGTTTCACTGTGGGAATGGTGTTCTCGGGGTGATGGGAAATGTTGGGTTGTGCTACACATGGCATTTCCCATGATGGCCAAAAAGTTCAATTTTTGTCTCATCTGACCAGAGAACCACCTTCTGTGTGTTTGGGGAATCAATCACATGCTGTTTTGCAAATTCCAAACGTGTTTTCTTATTTCTTTCTTTAAGCAATGGCTTTTTTCTGGCCATTCTTCCATAAAGCCGCATTCTGTGGAGTGTATAGCTTAAAGTGGTCGTATGAACAGATACTCCCATCTCCACTGTGGATCTTTGCAGCTCCTTCAGTGTTATCCTTAATGTCTTTGTAGCATCTCTGATTAATGCCATCCTTGCCCAGTCTGTGAGTTTTGGTGGTCAGTCTTCTCTTGTCAGGTTTGTAGTGGTGCCATATTATTTCTATTTTGATATAATGGATTTAATGGTGCTCCGTGGGATATTCAGAATTTGGGATTTTTTTTTATAACTCAACCCTGATCTATACTTCTCCACAACTTTGTCTCTGACCTGTTTGGAGTGCTCCTTGGTCTTCATGTTGCTTGCTTAGTGATGTTGAAGAGTCAGGGGCCTTTCAGAACAGGTATATTTATACAGGTATCATGTGACATTGATTGCACACAGGTGGACCCTAATCAACTAATTATGTGACTTCTGAGGTTAATTGGTTGGACCAAATCTTATTTAGGTGTTTCATAGCAAAAGGGATGAATACATATGCACTCACAACTTTTCAGTTTTTACTTGTTTTTTATATATTATAAGGTATTTTATTGTCACTTCACCTCACCATTACCTAAAATCCAAATGAACCTCCATTTTCATTCCAGGTTGTACGCAATGTGACAAAACAGGACAAAAACAAGGGGATAAATACTTTTGCAAGGCACTGTATCTGCCACTCAGCCCATAGGAAATAAAATGGGCTATGCAACAGATAACTTAAGCTAAGTGTTAGTAAAAAGAGCCCTAAATATTTTCAGGCAATAAATGGAATCAGAGAAAAATAGCTAAAGAGTCATGTAGTGATGAGAATGCCACTATAGTCCCCAAGAAGCAGTATACATGCCATGTAAAAATGAGCAATATAAATTGAGTAGTAACTGATACTAAAGAGACATGTTCAATAGATCCTGATGCTTCATGTCAATTGACTATACAGGATGAACTAGTCTAATTGCATTTAAGTACAGGACTGATCTGTAACAATGACCACAATGGTAGTAGGTTTGATTGGATACTTCCTAATCCCATCATCACGAATGATACCACTCCTGCAGAGCATCAGGAACTGTTGAGTGTGTGCCTTCACCTATAAGGCTCCCTTTCCCTTCAGCTTGAGCCTTTCCCTACTAGGAGCCAGCCAAACTTGAAGCACAGTTGTTCCTAGCAGAGTGGAGTGGATACCAGACACCAGTCAAGGGGCAGGAGAAGAACTAGGTATAGCACCAAATACAAATAGCTGGCAGAGGTAAGGGCAGACGATAGAGGTTTGATATCAGAAGGCCAGCAGAGACAGACAACAAGAATCAGACATCATTGGCAGCCTTGTTCAAGGTCCATCAGTCCAGGGGATCTTAGAAGGAACCAGTTGGTCAGCATCATCTCATAGGGAAGAGACAGGCAGTGGTATTAAAACAGGAAAAGAACCTAAGAACTGGAAGTTGGCCAGTGTAACACCAATTTTTAAAAAGGGCTCTAACAATGATCTGAGACAGGTGAACCTGATGATGGTACCAGGCAAAATAGTTGAAACTATACTAAAAGAAAAAAATAAATTACTGATCATATGACACAACTTAATGGAAATGAGTGGACATGGCAAGTCTTGCCTTACTGATCTATTAGATTTTTTGAAGGTGTAAATCAAGTGGATAACCGTGAGATGTTTGAGATGGTGTACTTTGGGTTTTCAGAAGGCATTTGACAAAATCACTTATGAAAGACTTATTAGGAAATTAAAGAGTCATAGAATAGGAGGCCATGCTTTTTATGGATTGCAGGCTTGCTAAAAGGAAACGGAAAATAGGACTAAATGATCAGTTGTCCACATGGAAAAAGGTCACTGGTGGAATGACCGCAAGGTCAGTACTGGGATCTGTGCTGTTTAACATATTTGTAAATGATCTAGCGATATGAATGATGAGTGAGATGATCAAATTTGTAGATGACACAAAATGATTCAAAGTCATTAAAAGGGTAGAGGATTTGAAAGAGGATCTTGTGAGACTAGGAGACTGGACATCTAAATGGCAGATGACATGAAACAAAGGATATTAAAATGCCTCTCTATCCCTCTATGGTACTACCATATCTTGAATATTGTGTGCATTCTAGTTGCCATATTTTAAAAAGGATATAGCAGAATTAGAAAAAATACAGAAAAGAGCCACCGAAATGATAAAAGAGATGGAAGGATAGCCGTATGAGGAAAGGCTTAAAAGGTTGGGGCTCTTCAACTTGGGAAAAAGGCAGCCGAAGGGAGATATGATAGAGGTCTATAAAATAATGAGTGGAGTGGAATGGGTAAACAGAGATTGGTTGTTTACGCCTTCAAAAAGTAGAAAGACTAGGGACATGTAGTGAAGCTACAATGTACCACATTTAAACTAATTGCAGAAAATATTTTTTCTCTCAATGTGTAATCGAGCACTGGAATTCATTACCAGAGGATGTAGTAAAATCTATTGGTGTAGCTGGGGTTAAAAGAGGTTTGGACAAGTTCCTGAAGGAAAAGTCCATAATCCATTGTTAAAGAGGACTTGGGAAATCCACTACTTGTGACCTGGATTGGCTGCTGTTGGAAACAGAACATTGGGCTTGATGGACCCTTGCTCTGACCCAGTATAACATATCTTATATTGCTATGTTTTTATGACCTTTAATATAGACAAGTGCAAAGTGATGTACATAGAGAAAAATTATCCCAATTACAGATATAAAATGCTTGGTTTTGAGTTAGGAGTCATCATCCAAGAAAAAGACCTTGGAGTTGTTGTGGATCATACTACAGTACAAACTCATACAGACAGTGGGTAAAAACACTAGCTGTTCAAATACATTAACACTGCAAAATCCATCATAGAATCTTGTCTCCCTCTCCATATTCATCAAACCAACACATCCCATCACATCAGACCACCCTAAATCCATTTACTGTCTATCAAAAAATCCTTCTCTCACTATTATCTCATATCTCACTTCACGCAATACCTTCTAATCACTTACTCATACCATCAAGTACATTCTCATATCAGCTAACATAAATGCATAGACCATTAAAACATACTACTCCTTACAGACTAAGGCTTAAAACTTTATAAACTAAGGATTACCAAACAAAAACAACAAAACAGAATGCACAGAAATCACAGCGCTACAGCATTTATCTGTTTTTCATTCATACTGAGATCAGAAAGCTATCAAAACAAAATGCACCTCTCTAGAAACCAAAACGCACAACTCAAAAAGAAAAACACTTGAAATTACCTACCTAAGACCCAAGAGTGAAACAAAACAAGAAGAATCTGCCTTTACACATTACTGACTAGCAAAGATAAGAATACAAATATTTCAAATATCAACTTACAAGTCAGACAGGCTCCCGCACCAAGGCGACCGCCACAGATCCAGCTCTACCTCCACGGGACAGGCTCCCTCCCCGGGACAGGCTCCCGCACCAAGGCGACCGCCACAGATCCAGCTCTACCTCCACGGGACAGGCTCCCTCCCCGGGACAGGCTCCCGCACCAAGGCGACCGCCACAGATCCAGCTCTACCTCCACGGGACAGGCTCCCTCCCCGGGACAGGCTCCCGCACCAAGGCGACCGCCACAGATCCAGCTCTACCTCCACGGGACAGGCTCCCTCCCCGGGACAGGCTCCCGCACCAAGGCGACCG
Organism: Ichthyophis bannanicus; assembly: GCA_033557465.1. NCBI lineage: Eukaryota > Metazoa > Chordata > Amphibia > Gymnophiona > Ichthyophiidae > Ichthyophis > Ichthyophis bannanicus. Next base: position 606,093,432 of record CM066031.1, on the reverse strand, counting down.
CCACAGATCCGGCTATCCCTCCCCGGGACAGGCCCCCGCACCAAGTACAGCTCTCCCCAAGCAAACAACAGATGAAGACCTAAGGAGACAGGCATCACCCTATCAGAACATCACAAACTTCCAACATGCACACCACATACTTCCTCCCTCTCTACCTACTAGTCACACAACTCCTCCCACCGACCACACACCTCCACTACCCTCATACAAACACACCATGGTACCCTCCAACTGCACTGCCATATCTCGAACCACAACACACACACAAAGAGACACTCGGAACCTCCCAAGCAAAGAGACCAAACAGACACAAATCAAACCCCAACACCGGCTCAAAGGAAGCACATGTAGCAACAACCTCTTCCACAAAGACAACAACAATTGAGCTCATAAACGCCAGATCCGTCTGCAACAAGATACACACTCTTGTAGACCACATAGAAGAGCGACAGCCCGACATAATATGCATCACAGAGACATGGCTCAACCCTACCGACAGTGTACTACTCAACCAACTAGTACCGAACAACTACTCAGCATACAACTGCCCACGCACCCACAAGCGTGGAGGAGGAGTCCTAATAATAGCAAAAACAAAACTTAAGTTCAAGACACAGAACCTCACAGATACACAGCAATGTAACACAATTAGCATCAAGAACAAGAATATTGCAATCTGCCTAACCTACAGAGCACCCCGTGCTCCACCCGACGAACTAGCCTTCACACTCGAAGAAGCCTGTGCCATAACAACAAACAACAAACCAGCACTACTAATCGGAGACTTCAACCTCAAGTCCGCCAATACAAAAGATGCAGAGGCCTTCCTTCAAGCAATGACCTCACTTCAATTCACACAGATAGTCAATGCACCAACACACAGACTTGGATCATCCCCAGACCTCATCTTCGCATCAAACTACCTAACTTCAAGAGACCTAATTTCTACACCCACCATCACCCCAGTACCATGGTCTGACCGTTACTTAATCGAGACAAAACTGCAATCACAAGAAGACCGGACAAACGAAAGAGCGAACATCCCACACACACAAAGACGATTCAAGTCCTTTGACAGGGACGAATTCATACAGGACACAATACAACACTTGAACATTGACTCAGAGGACCTGGAGGAACAAGTTTCCAACTGGAACAGCGTTTTAGCTAACGCCGCCAAACCATCCGATGACAGGACCAAGAAACAACACCACAACAAGAGACAAAACAAGCCATGGTACTCAGCAAAAATACGACAGGAAAAGAGGGAGCTCAGGAAGATTGAACGGAGATGGAGAAAAAACAAAACAACTTCCGACCAACATCTTTACCTAACAAAGCAAAAACAATACAATGAACACATCAACCAATCAAAGAGAGAATTCCACACAAACCTGATAAATTCTTCCATCAACAAACCCAGAGAACTTTTCGAAATAGTAAAGACCCTGACAAAAGAGCAAGCAGCAGAAAGAGAAGTACAAGTTGATCCACAGAAATTCGCCGACCACATCAAAGACAAATTTCACTCCACAGAGCGCACAACACCCAGTGGAACCACCAGAACGAACGTACACCCCAAAACCTGGGGCACATTCTACTCACCCTCAAAAGAACAGATATCCCACATCATCTCCACAATCAACACAAGCACTGCTCCTACAGACCCTTGCCCAGTGTCATGGGTCAAAGCCACCAAATCAAGCCTCATCCCAACCATTCATAAAATGGTACACAACTCACTCACTCAAGGACTCATGCCACAGCAACTAAAACTTGCCTCAGTAAGACCAATCACAAAGAAAACTACTCTCGACAAAAAGGACCCAGCAGCAGCATACCGACCAATCTCCAGCATACCCTTCCTCGCAAAAATAATCGAAAAGACGGTTCAACTACAACTTCAGGAACACATTGACGAACACGGAACACTCGACGACAACCAACACGGATTTCATCCCAACCATGGAGTCGAAACTCTACTGATCTACCTCTTCGACAGCATCATAAGAATAATTGACAACACCAGGAATGGAATTATAATGATCTTCATCGACATCTCCTCAGCTTTCAACACAGTTGACCACAATACGCTCCTGGAGAGACTAAAGAACACTGGTATACACGGTACCACATTGAAATGGTTCCACTCGTACCTAACCGAAAGACAGCTACAGGTCAAGGTGGGACATGACACCTCCCGACCCATAAATGTCCAACAAGGAGTACCGCAAGGATCCGCACTCTCAGCACTCCTTTTTAACATCTACATCCAACCAATATGCAACATTATGAAAGAGAACAACATCCAATACACAATATACGCAGACGACATCATGGTATACTCCCCGATATCAATCGACAACCCGGACTTCTCTAAGATAACAGACTGCCTTACCCAAATGACGAGGTGGTGCCAAAACAACAACCTCGCAATAAACTACAACAAGACTGAAGCTTGTCAGACGGCTGCCTAGGGTGAGAACTTGCACAATCTTGACAATGCATATATTCATATGATTCTTGCAAAGTATTGTGGGTATTGTAGTTCATTCACTCCCAAACACAGCTGATGACAATAATTTGAGTTGTGAAACCAAGTGGTAAGATCAATAAAATACTTCTTTTATTGATGGGGTTTAATTCACCCAGCACATGTATGCTTGATAGCACTATAAATGAGGTTACTTGCTTGCAGTGTTTAAAATGGATAACAAAAAGTCACAAAGTAAACCAGAAAACAACCTTCAGCTTGTCAGGCAATTAGCTAATGTTTTCTTAGCAAATAATTACCAAATACAAAGGCACAAAGTAAAGAATAAACTTTGCTGGTTAGGTTAACTTCTGCTTATTTTCCACGCCGATCTCAGCAGTGATTCTCCCTTGCTCACACACACAATCAGGTGCAGCCCTAATTACTATCAATGGACCAGCTGAAAGCCTTTAGCTGGCTGGCTGCTACTGTGTGAGCCCAAATCCTGCTTTAAGAGCTGTTTGCAGTGGAAATAAAGAACAAAGTTAGGTTTCTTTGTGATGGCTGATGTGTTTGCTCACGGAAACTAGCAATAGCATTTAGATAGAGAACAGTCCATATAAACTGTATTTTCATCTGCTGTATCTCCCCCTTTATCAACAATCATAGGGTCAATATCATACATTGGCACAGATGAGTCTTTCATTAAGGCACTATCATGAGAATGCTCATTCCCTTGCTGCCATTCTCTATTATAGATAGGCTCTGGATCAGTGTTCATACCTGAGCCTCTCCTGCTATCATTATTCCTCTCTGTATAGCCTGGCCAATATGTAATCCAATTCTGATGTCCAGCCTTCCAATCTTGATCCCTGGACACTGGATCTCCTCTCACATACCTTCTGGCCTTGGTTTGAAAGTCCCTTCCACATGCAGTCTTCTCTCTTCCAGGTAGCCACTGGTGATTCCTATCTCTGCCACTCCATTCCTCTGGCTGAATCCAGTCCAATGGACTCTGCTGGCTTTTGGAATACCTCCCAGTATGAGTACTGCCTTGGAATCTCCCAGACCTTCCAAGGGCCTTTCTTCTCTTCCTTCCAGAGAGTTTCCTTCTCTCTCTATCTGCTTGGCTTGGCTTCTGTTTCTCCAGGTGATACTGGTGCTTGTAGCCGTTGCTGTCTCTGTATCTCTTCCTCCCTCTGTAGCTGTTCTTGAAACTGTTGCTGAAACTCTCCCTAACACAGCGCAGCTGTGTTGAATCAGGCCCTGCCCTTTGAGATGAGTGCTTAGGGATTACCTCATAGCTCTCTTGATTGCACACACATTCTCTCACTTCAGCCCCTCTCATGGCTGCTGGAAACCTGGTGCATTCTGGGACTGGTAGTCTTTTATGTGAAAACTCTGTTTTCTTGCTTCTACCAGAACTGACAGGTTGCTTGTTCAGAGTCACATCATCTTTTCTATAGCTCCTACCTGAGCTATGATAAGCTTCCTTATCACATACCCCCCTGCTTAAGTTATTACGGACTGGTTTTACTGGTGAAACTTCTTCTCTACAGTCCGTAATACGGGAAAGTGCATCCGCATTCTTGTGTAACTTCCCGGCACGATGTTCAACCTGAAAATCAAACGCCTGTAAGGCCATGTACCAGCGTGTCAACCTGGCATTGTGGTTCTTCATTTGCTGCAACCACTTAAGTGGGGCATGGTCCGTGACCAACTGGAACTTTCTCCCTGTAAGGTAAAACCTTAACGCCTCCACTGACCACTTGATAGCCAAACACTCTTTTTCTATCATGGAATACTTTTGTTCAGCCAGTGACAACTTCCTGCTCAGGTACATCACAGGATGCTCCTCCCCATCATGGCACTGGGATAGGACTGCTCCTAGCCCTACATCCGATGCATCGGTTTGAACCAGAAAGGGTTTCTTGAAGTCTACTCCTTTCAGTACCGGTCCTGTACACAATTTTTCTTTTAATACTGAAAACGCTTTTTCAGCTTCTGGTGTCCACTTTATCTGGTTTGGACAATTCTTTCGCAGCATATCCGTGAAAATGGCACTTTTCTCTGCGAATTGCGGTATAAACCGGCGGTAGTATCCAATAAGTCCTAAGAAACTTCTTAGTTGTTTCTTGGTTGTTGGAGGAGGAAAATTCCTGATGCTATCTATTTTGCTTAATAGAGGTTTAATTTTTCCTCTTCCCACTAGGTGGCCTAGGTATTTTACCTCCCTATTTGCAAAGGCACACTTCTTCGGGTTTAAAGTGATTCCCGCTTGCTTCATAGAGCACAAGACTGCCCTGATCCTCTTCAAATGCTCCGCCCAGGTGTTACTATGGATTATGACATCATCCATGTATGCAAAAGCATAACTTTGGTGGGGTCGAAGTACCTGATCCACTAACCTTTGGCAGGTAGCCGCTGCTCCATGCAGTCCGAAAGGCATCCTCTTGAACTGGAAAAGGCCAACGGGGGTGCTGAACGCAGTTTTCGGCTTCGACTCCCTGGTGAGCGGGATTTGCCAATATCCTTTTGTCATATCAAGGGTGGTTAAGTATTGAGCCTGTCCCAGCTGGTCTAACAGCTCCTCAATTCTTGGCATTGGATATGCATCAAAAACTGATATGGCGTTTACCTGCCGGAAGTCAATACAAAATCTTAAGGATCCATCAGGCTTCGGCACCAGGACTATGGGGCTATTCCAAGGACTCTTTGACTCTTCTATTACCTCCATGTCCAACATCTCCTGGACTTGTGCCACTACCTCCTGTCTTTTGGCTTCAGGCAAGCGGTATGGCCTTTGACGAACCAATTTCCCAGGTGGAGTTATTATTTCATGGGCCACCAAATGGGTCTCCCCAGGTATGGGTGTCAACACATCTGGGAATTCCTTAAGCAACTTCCTAATTTCTTCCTGTTGTACCATTGTCAGGTCCTCACCTATTTGGGGTTCTGATCTTTCTTTACAATCAGATACCTGGGGTCCCAAATCTTCCTCTTCACTCACCTCCCTCTCTCGGGCACAGGTGGCAGCTAAGCTTTTAACCCCTTTGACATCAGTAGAACCAAAACCTTTGGCTCCACGTTCAGAATTCTCTAGGGATGTGACCTCCTCCACAGGTGGAAAACCCAGCCTCTCACAGATCAATTGGGCAATTTTGTCTCCTGTCTTCACATGATACTCATTCTGTCCAAAGTTAAACAACAGAACTTTAATATTGCCCCTGTAATCGGGATCAATTACTCCCGCACCCACATCGATGAAATATTTAAGGGCTAATCCGGACCTTGGGGCTACTCTCCCATAACATCCAATTGGTATTTCCACTTGGAGACCGGTGTCAACCAGGGCTCTCCCTTGGCTAGGTACAGTCACATTTTCTATGCTGCATAGGTCAAACCCAGCAGACTGAGGGGTTGCCCGTTTAGGAGCTTGGGCCTTCTCAGAGACCTTATGGTACTTTAGGACGAATATCTGCTTTGGGGTAGCTTGGTCTTCTGGACGCTTAACCATCTTTTTAGCTGGGGTCTGAGGACTTCCAAATAAAGGCCCGGGAGCTACTACCATTAAACCTTCTCCCTCCTTTTTTCCTAGTCCTTCCACTAGACCCTGCTTAAATCTTGGCCAGTCTCTTCCTAGAACCAAATCAAAGGGTAGCCTAGGCACCACTGCTAATAGGATTTCCTCTTGTTTCCCTAGGCACTTAACCTTTAGCCTATAGGTGGGATATGGTGATGCAGCACCATGAATGCATCTGATGTGAACTTGGCTTTCAGGGGTTCTAGGCACAAATCTTTCTTGGGCCTCTATCCTCTTCCAAAGCCTTTTTGACATCATACTCTGGTCTGCCCCAGAGTCTAATAATGCATTTGTGGTAATTCCTTGCACATCAACCATCAAAAGAAATCCTTCCTTGGGCTGTTTTAAATCCAGACCCATTAAACTAGTGTGTGTCTGGCATCTCTTCTCTAAATGTCCCAATTTCCCACACTTGAAACATTTCTTTCTATTCCACTGTGTCATCTGGTTTGATACAGTACATTCATTTTCAGAAACATTCTTAATTATTCTCTTTTCTGATACAGCACATCTAGCCTCAGCATCCATCTTTAGAGGGCCACCCATTCTATGGCAAACCTGCGTGGCTTCCAAGAATCTCTCTGCTAGCATGGTTGCCTCTCCAAGATTTTGGCAATTTTGCTGTATAAGAAAAACATTCAAATCTTTAGGTACCCCAAGCATAAATTGTTCCAGCATTATAATATCTAATAACATTTCTACTGTCTTTTGCTCAGGCTCCAACCATTTTACAGCTAAACTTCTGATTCTCTGACTCAGAGCCCTGGGTGTCTCACCCACTTTCAATGTAACAGCTCTAAACATTCGCCTATACTCTGAAATAGACAACCCTAGGCGATCTCTAATAGCTGCCTTTACATCCTTATAAATCAAAGCCTGGGCTGCTGGCATTGCTCTGTAAGCTGCTAGTGCCTCACCAGTTAATGAGGCTGCCAGCCTTACTGCCCACTGGGTCTCTGGCCATGCTAAAGCCTGTGCCACTCTTTCAAAAGACTCTAGAAAATCATCAACATTATCTTCTGGAGTTAATTTCCCAAAATTAAATGCCCCAATCCCTTGATTGAGTCCCACAGTGTCCACATGTGGTGTACCAGTACTAACTGCTGGTCTTGCATCTGTTCCACTTTGGCTCTGCAGCTGAACTAGAGCTTGCACCAGATCAAGCACTGGTTTCTGCTGTTCCATTAAGGCCTTCATAGCAGTGTCCTGGGCCTGCTGTGATAGCTCCTGCTGCTTGCAAAATTGGGCTGCCATCCACTGAGCCATCTCCCTCGGATCCATCTTGACCCCTGCAAGAAAAGAGAAAAAAAAAAAAACCAAAGAGCAGCACCTTCCAACCAGGTGTGGGTTTTTTTTTTTTCAACTTTTTTTTTTTTTTCAATTACCCCCTGTGCTTACACATATCCACCACTAGACATGCCCAGGTACATATTACCTTGTCTCAGTGATGAATCCAGCTTTGCACAGGGTCTTTTCCTCTGGGACAGCTTCCTGGAACAACCACTTTTCCTCCAAAGTGCAGACGAGGGAAAAAGTCTTCTTACAGCTTTAAACTTGACTTTTATTTGTAATCCACAACAAGTAAATCCTCTTGGTGCAAGAGCAATCCGAAAAACTACGCCATTTGTCAGACGGCTGCCTAGGGTGAGAACTTGCACAATCTTGACGATGCATATATTCATATGATTCTTGCAAAGTATTGTGGGTATTGTAGTTCATTCACTCCCAAACACAGCTGATGACAATAATTTGAGTTGTGAAACCAAGTGGTAAGATCAATAAAATACTTCTTTTATTGATGGGGTTTAATTCACCCAGCACATGTATGCTTGATAGCACTATAAATGAGGTTACTTGCTTGCAGTGTTTAAAATGGATAACAAAAAGTCACAAAGTAAACCAGAAAACAACCTTCAGCTTGTCAGGCAATTAGCTAATGTTTTCTTAGCAAATAATTACCAAATACAAAGGCACAAAGCAAAGAATAAACTTTGCTGGTTAGGTTAACTTCTGCTTATTTTCCACGCCGATCTCAGCAGTGATTCTCCCTTGCTCACACACACAATCAGGTGCAGCCCTAATTACTATCAATGGACCAGCTGAAAGCCTTTAGCTGGCTGGCTGCTACTGTGTGAGCCCAAATCCTGCTTTAAGAGCTGTTTGCAGTGGAAATAAAGAACAAAGTTAGGTTTCTTTGTGATGGCTGATGTGTTTGCTCACGGAAACTAGCAATAGCATTTAGATAGAGAACAGTCCATATAAACTGTATTTTCATCTGCTGTATCTCCCCCTTTATCAACAATCATAGGGTCAATATCATACATTGGCACAGATGAGTCTTTCATTAAGGCACTATCATGAGAATGCTCATTCCCTTGCTGCCATTCTCTATTATAGATAGGCTCTGGATCAGTGTTCATACCTGAGCCTCTCCTGCTATCATTATTCCTCTCTGTATAGCCTGGCCAATATGTAATCCAATTCTGATGTCCAGCCTTCCAATCTTGATCCCTGGACACTGGATCTCCTCTCACATACCTTCTGGCCTTGGTCTGAAAGTCCCTTCCACATGCAGTCTTCTCTCTTCCAGGTAGCCACTGGTGATTCCTATCTCTGCCACTCCATTCCTCTGGCTGAATCCAGTCCAATGGACTCTGCTGGCTTTTGGAATACCTCCCAGTATGAGTACTGCCTTGGAATCTCCCAGACCTTCCAAGGGCCTTTCTTCTCTTCCTTCCAGAGAGTTTCCTTCTCTCTCTATCTGCTTGGCTTGGCTTCTGTTTCTCCAGGTGATACTGGTGCTTGTAGCCGTTGCTGTCTCTGTATCTCTTCCTCCCTCTGTAGCTGTTCTTGAAACTGTTGCTGAAACTCTCCCTAACACAGCGCAGCTGTGTTGAATCAGGCCCTGCCCTTTGAGATGAGTGCTTAGGGATTATCTCATAGCTCTCTTGATTGCACACACATTCTCTCACTTCAGCCCCTCTCATGGCTGCTGGAAACCTGGTGCATTCTGGGACTGGTAGTCTTTTATGTGAAAACTCTGTTTTCTTGCTTCTACCAGAACTGACAGGTTGCTTGTTCAGAGTCACATCATCTTTTCTATAGCTCCTACCTGAGCTATGATAAGCTTCCTTATCACAAGCTTTAATCATCACTCGGAACCAAAGCTTCATACACCCACCAAACATAAAGATACAAAGCACCACGATACCGATAAGATCAGAGGTGAGATACCTTGGGGTTACTCTGGACAGTAAACTCAACCTCAAACCACACATAGACAAAACAATCCAAAAAGCCTACTACAAGATGCGAATCATCAGGAGACTGAAACCACTCCTCGCCACAGAACACTTCCGTACCGTCTGTCAAGCACTGATAACCCCAATACTGGACTTCTGCAATCCGATATACCTTGGACTACCGAAACAAGCTCTCAAACCACTCCAACTGGCACAAAACACTGCAGCTCGAATCATATCCGGAGCCGCAAGGCAGGAGCACATCACACCTACATTAAAGGACTTACACTGGCTCCCAATCAGTGCTCGCATCAGATACAAGACTATCATAAACCTATTTAAGATAAAACAGCACACATCAGCCAACAGCCTCCACACGCTCATACAACCAGAAACCAGCGCACGTCCTAGAAGAAGTCAAACACGCAACCGAGTCAGTACCCCAAATGAATACAAGCACACACGCAAGGACACAACAGACAGAGCTCTCTCCATGGCTGCTCCAACATTATGGAACAATCTACCGGACGATCTAAGGGCAACTCCAGACCTCAAAGACTTCAGAAAACAGCTGAAAACCATGCTGTTCATAGAGCACTATGGTCACATCACATAACCTAAGAGAATGTAGAACAGCACTCCATACCTCCTAACACTGTATGTATATAAAATGTGTTTTTAGCACCACTGTAAATAGCCCACCTTGTACATAGCTCAAGCAAATCAAGCACCCAACACAGCCCTCACACAACTAAGTTTCACCCTCACTGCATGTATAACACACCCACTTTACCTGATTGCTTGCTGTGATACCACCTTGATTATTAAGATAAGGCGGTTTAGAAATACTGTTAAATAAAAATAAATAAATAAATAAATAAAAATACAGCTCTGACTAAGGAAGAAAATCAGTGTATGAGAATACAACAACTTATTACCAAGTTTCAGCCAAGCTTTTTAAATTTTTTACAACCAGAAAACCATTATCTTTTAAAAAAAACACATCAGAAAAGCAAACAAATGAATCATTATACACTTTCTCTTCTAATACACACAACTTTTATTTTCCCTTCAATTTTTCTCATGTACCATTATCTTCAAACATCACAGCTCCTCTGAAAAAGTCTCTCCTAAAGGACTTCACAATATCACCATATTTACATTAAGCTGCCTCTCTTAAACACTGTGTGCACGCTATACTCACAATCCTCTGTCTTCTCTAGTTTAGCAATCAAATCTGTTTTGTTGGATTTTGTCTGATGCATCTTACAATATGCAGACAACAAAACCTATCCTCTTCTCCCTAAGGTACTCAATTCTGTCCCCTTTTCAACAGATATTTTTTGCAAGTAAGTAAGAACATTCACGGGCTCAGCATCTTTTAAAACAGAATCCCAATCCTCACTTAGTCCTGACCAGCAAAACCACTCTCTAGCTAACATCTCATAAGGCGCCTGATCCCAGCAGAGAATATCTACAGTATTTACATGATTTACAGTATTAACGCTATTTACACCCTTTCCTTTTCTTTTAAGCATTATACAAGCCTTTTTCGTACCCTGATTGCAGCGCCAAATTATGTCTTGCCTAGAAAGGGTATAAAGTAAAGATTAACACACTTTAGAATAGAGATAATTAGTTTATTTATGAAATATCAAAAAAGGTAACTTGAAAGCAAGTAATTCACTTATCCACATATAATTAGTTAGGCTGTGCATAAAAGCAAGATACAAGAAGACGATACATTACCGACAGAGCTATGAGCTTCATCTCATGCCAACACTTCGACTGAATAAGTCCCGGATTCAGGCAGGCAAGAGAGATTCTCAGTCGGAAAAACCCTAGGCAGTGCGTGCGTTCACTCTGTAAGTGAGACTTTCTCTCTCTCTCCCTGACTGAAAAAGGCACCTTTATATTTTGTTGCAACAGCAACCAGTGATTTCCCATCAGGTTGACACATACATAGAATAGGATCAGCTATCCATTAAACATAATCAAGATGCTGGCTGGTCGCCTGAGAATGCTCAAGAGAGGGGCATCTCCCATCCCATGGTTCAGGAACTTAGAACTCCATCGATAAGATGACCTTCAATATATTTTGTCTATGAAAAGAAGCACAGTTGCTATGGGAAGAAGCTTTCCCTTATCTGCATTCTTGTATCAGGACTCCTTCTCCTAAGTTTCACATGATGTAGTTATGCAAGCTGTTTCTCACAAAATTGCACAGGCATTTCTTTTCTACAAAACTGAGGTTTAATTAACCTCTGACTTATTGCTGACACATAATGTCACCAGGCCAGCCTACTGCCTAGGGCAAGTAGGGTTGGTCTGCCTTGATATTCTATCTTCAGGGAGTATGACACTGCATTTGCTCCTGCAATGCCTTGTGGGAATGGTAGTCCCCTTTCCTACCCTCTGATTCAAGAAGGAGTTGCAGTGGAGTGGTAAAGGCAAAAATGACAAGGATTTTATTTCCCCTTCCAACAGAACTTAAATGCAGATGAAATTAGGACAACTTTCCATATATTTGGTAGGAGGAATGCATACAAGAACTAAGGTAAATGTGCCCCTTCATTCTCAGGCTTCAAAACGTGCAGTGCTCGTCACCAAAACAAAAGCAAACAAACAGCTTCTGATAGCAAAGAAAAATGTTCCCCTTTTCTTTGCGGCTTTATCAGCACTCTTATAGTAATGCTCAGCACAGGGATTCAATATGGTCAGCTATACATAGGGTGCAATCCATCTGTATATCAGCTGCGTCATAAACATCAGAGTCTATCTGCATTTCTTCCAGCTCGGGATTAGCTGGGTGGGGCTGTAAGCTGCTATCGTGGGTTTTAAAGTAACCTTCTTCTAGGTATTCAGGGATCTTCCCTTTATACCATTCTAAACAGCAGGGCTTGAAACTACCCTGTACTCTGGAGTTGCTTCCTGGGCTGTTTCCTATTTCTTGGCAACAACAAGGAAATACTTTTAAACTAGATTCATAGCTGGGCAAACTTTGAAGCCTACCTTCTGGCTTTAAGGAGGGAGGAGTTCTCTGCTCTCTTGGCTCAGACAGGTTTCCAAACACTGGCTGTGTTTTCTTTCCTCTTAGCTTGCCGGCTTCTGCCTCAAACCTATAAGTATTTTCCTGCCACCATCTCTCTCTCTCTCTGGAGCCTCCGAGCTTTTCCAAGCCTGCCTCCAAGGAGGTCTCTCCTTTCTCCTGCTTTTCCTGAATGGCACCTCTCTTGTGCTGCTTCCTTCAGGTTCTCAGGCTTTGGCTTCCTTGGCTCTTGCTACGGCTCTCTCTTGACCTGGTCTCTGACTGGGACCTTCACCCGGTCTCTCTCTTCCTTGCCTCTGTGTTTCTCTCCGTCTCTCTTTTAAAGCTAATGACCAATTACACAGGTACACTACCAAAAAACTGCCTCCAGTTTTGCAACTGATTCCTATAGATTTTGGGGTGCTGAATCCAGGAAAAATAGCCAAAATGTTCCATCACGTCACGTTTTCTTGCAAAATTAGATTTCTTACCCATATAAGGAATGTTCACATAATTTCTTTTTAGCCGACTGCAGTTTATTTTCTTGGCCCAAAATAGAGGTTGTAATGGTTAACTAACTAGAAACACTCCCACATGATATTTTAGAGTGTTTTGTATTCATTTTATACATTAACAGGACAATTGGGAGGCGGGGGGCTAAATCCAGTACTCGCGCTGGCGCATGTTCTTTCCTGTTCGCCTCGCCTCGTTCGCTCGCTCAAACACGGTGGTTGCGACATGAACGTTCCTGTCAAATTTCAGTTTCCTGCAAGTTCATTATTACCTTTTGTTTGCTCAGTCGTAATCCAGCTTTATTCCGAAGTGGTTCACTACAGTTGTAGTTTGCAGTGCTGTGTATTTGTGATGGCTCACAGAGCCAGAGGTTGCGTCAACTCTCCGGACAGTTTTTGTTTTATTTGTGGGGAATATACCGTGAAAAAGCGGCAGAGGAACATTTCTGCATTTATTAAAAAAGTATATTTCGCCTATTTCGGTTTGAAGTTAGGCGATCAAGACAAACCGTGGGCTCCTCACAAAGTGTGCAAGACATGTGAGGAAGATCTACGCTTATGGATGAAAGGTAAAAAACAAGCATTTCGTTTCGGAATACCTATGATGTGGCGTGAACAAAGAGACCACAGCAGTGACTGCTATTTTTGCTCTTGCATTGTGAAGGGATACAACTTAAAAAATAAGAACGTAATAAGTTACCCCAACCTTCCCTCAGCAATTAGGCCTATGCCTCATAGCAACGAAGTACCTGTGCCTGAACCACCAAAATCTTTGGATCATATTTGTGTGGACGGTTCTGATCATGATGAGACTCATCAGATGGCTTTTCCCGATGAGTCCAGTACTTCCGAGTTTGAAACTGAACCAGATCCGAAACCTGAACTTTTCTCTCAAGCTGAATTGAATGATTTAGTCTGGGATTTAGGACTCCCAAAAGATGCTGCCCAACTGCTAGGTTCTCGGCTTAAACAGAAAAATCTATTGTCACCAGGAACAACTTTTTTTTGGTACCGCAACCGCGAGACACAATTTTTGAAGTATTTCAGCAAAGAGGAAGATTTGGTATTTTGCAACGATATATACGGAGTGATGGAAAAGTTTAAACTCAAGTATGATCCTGCTGAATGGCGGCTGTTCATTGATTCGTCAAAAGACAGCATAAAAGGTGTTCTTCTTCATAATGGCAACACATTTGCTTCAGTTCCTATTGCTCACTCTGTTATTCTCCAAGAAAAATACGAGAATTTGGCCCTGATTCTTCAGAAGATTCGTTATGATGAGCATAAGTGGATGATTTGTGGAGACTTTAAAATTCTATCCATGCTATTAGGGCAGCAATCCGGTTTCACCAAATTTCCCTGCTTCCTTTGCTTGTGGGATAGCCGGGCCCGCGACCTACACTGGGGGAAAAAAGACTGGCCAATTCGGGAGTATTTGAGACCCGGTGAGAAAAATGTTCTTCATGAGAGCTTGGTGCCTCGTGATAAAATTCTATTACCACCTCTCCACATTAAGTTGGGTCTCATTAAGCAATTCATCAAGTCCCTTCCAAAAGATGGTGAGTGCTTTCGGTACCTTTGCTCAAAGTTCCCCCGACTTTCTGAAGCAAAGCTAAAGGAAGGAGTGTTTGTTGGCCCTGATATAAGGAAACTCATTTCAGATGGAGCATTCGCTGAAACGATGTCTGAGAAGGAAAAAGAAGCCTGGGATTCCTTCAAGGATGATGTTCTCAAATTCTTGGGGAACAGGCGGGATGAGAACTATAAGGATATTGTTGCCAGGATGCTCAATGCCTTCAAAGAACAAGGCTGTAACATGAGCCTGAAAGTCCATTTCTTGCACTCCCATGTGAACTACTTTCCCGAAAACTTGGGGGCGTACAGTGAAGAACAAGGTGAAAGGTTTCACCAGGACATCAAGGACGCAGAGAGAAGGTACCAAGGAAGATGGAACACCACTATGATGGCTGATTTCTGCTGGTTGCTGCTGCGGGAAACCCCAGATGAAAAATACGCCAAGCAGCGCACCAAGAGAAGCATTCGGGGGAAGAAGAAATGGGCCCACCAGGAGATTGATTGACCCAAGAATGACTTTAAAATCTAAACTGTGTTGACAAATATCGTGTTTTTACTAAACTTTGAAATAAAAATTTGCTAGTTATTACCACAGTGTCGGATCTCATTTATTAGAATTTTATTTTCACACCATCGGGTGTTTGTCTTCATGTATTGCAATGGTGCGGTTTGCGTTTTCTATTCTTACATACATACCTGTACAACATTTTTTGCACATTTCTTAGCTTTGTGTCTAACCTCGCTCTTATATGCTCAATGTTTGTGCACATGTATGTGGCTGTTTTAAGTGCAGACAATTTTGCTACCATCACAGTGTGTTTTGTTGACATTACTCTATTCTTATGTGCTGCCTTGTTACAATTTTCTTTATTCTTATTTGAATAACTACTAAACAATTAGTATAAAGAATTCATCCAAAAAACTTTTATCTCGATCGCACTCAATCTGAAACGTTCACCTCAAACTGCTAACCCAATGTAGCAAAAAATCTGTACGTGATGGAGCAAATTGGTTACCAGATTTGGATTCAGCGCACCAAAAAACGTAAAAATCAATCGAAACATTAGAGGCAGTTTAAAAAAAATTTTTTTTAGTGTACCTGTGTTATTATAGTCCTGTTTCTCAGGGCTTAGCTCTGCCCTTTCCTGAACAGGTGTTTCTCATTAACCCCTAAGCTTGGTGATAGTCACAGCTTGGGCATTTTCATTTGGCTCCTGACTTTCTCTGTTTACTTTCTTCTTGTAAACATTGAGCCATGTGCTCAGACTCCCTGTCAGATTCTATGGTGGAATCTTCTACTATCCCTATCTCCATGGGCTCAGTAGGGGCTTCTTCATTACAATAATCAGTAGTCAACTTTAACTCACTTTTACCACACTTGGTCTGACACAAGATGACTTGTCTTAGGTTCTTATTGTGTATACCACTGTGGGTGAGTATAAGACCTTGGATCTGATTCTAAAAAATATCAGGGGCTTTTGCTGAGCAGCCAGTGGTCCAACCTTGGTCTGACCCAGTATGGCATATCTTATGTTCTTATACTTTCCAGGTCTCTACTACCTCCACTGGGAGACTATTCCATACATCTACCACTCTTTCCATAAAGAAATATTTCTGCATATTACTTTTGAGTCTATCCCCTTTCACCGTCATCCTATACTCCCTCATTGCAGAGCTTTGTTTCAGTTGAAATAGGCTCTCTTTGCCATGGAGATATTTAAACATCTCTATCATAACTCTCACCTTTCCTCCAAAGTATATATATATATTGCAAATAAATTGTGATCTTTAAGTCTGTCCGAATATCCCTTATGACGAAGCCCACTGACCATATTGGTAGCCACCCTCTGCACTGACTCCATCCTATTTGTATCATTTTGAAGGTGTGGTCTCCAGAACTGCACACAATACTTCAAATGAGGTCTCACCAAAGGCTTGTACAGAGGCACTATCACCACCTCCTTCCTGCTGGCCATTTTTCTCCCTGTGCACACAAGCATCCTTCTGGCTTTTGCCATTGCCTTTTCTACCTGTTAGCCACCTTAAGATCATCAGAAACAATTATACCCAGGTCCCACTCTTCTTTCATGGACAGAAGTACTTTACCCCCTATACTGTACCGACCCCTTGGAGTTTTGCAGCCCAAATGCCTGACCCTGCATTTTTTTAGTGTTAAATCTCAACTGCCAAATCTTCAACTATTCTTCAAACTTAGCTAGAGCCCTCCTCATGTTATCTACTCCTTCCTGGGTGTTTACTGTATTGCAGATTTTGGTATCATCCATAAAAAGGCAAACCTTACCTGACAGTCCTTTCACAATATCACTAACAAAGATGTTAAAAAGAATCAGACTAAGGACAGATCCCTGTGGCACACCACTGGTAACCTCCTCCTCCTCAGAGTGAGCTCCATTTACCTGTACCCTTTGTCGCTTCCCACTCAACCAATTTCTAACCCAGTCAGTCACTCTAAATTAGGGTCCATCCCTAGAGTGCTCAGTTTGTTTATAAGTTGCCTATGTGGAAAAGTGTCAAAGGCTTTACTGAAATCTAAGTACACCACATCTAAGGCTCTCCCTTGTTCCAACTCTCTGGTCACCCAGTCAAAGAAATCAATCAGATTTGTCTAAAAGACCCCCCTCTGGTAAATCCATGCTGCCTCGGATCCTGCATTCCACTGGACTCCAGAAACCTACCTACAACAGAGGTTAGACTAACCGTCCTGTAGTTTTCAACCTCATCCTTACTTCTGCTTTTGTGTAAAGGGACCACATGTGTCTTTCTCCAGTCCTTTGGGATCACTCCCGACTCTAAAGAAGCATTGAAAAGGTCAGTCAGTGGAACTGCTAGAACATCCCCCAAGTTCCTTCAGGTATTCTCGGATGTATCCCATGTAGTCCTGCACTTTGTATTTCTTTAGTTTAGCTAGTTCCTCACGAACACAGTCTTCTAAAAATTGTTCAAAATCCCTGTCATTTCTCCTCCTATTTGTGGGTGTTTTCTGAGGGGAACACAGAAGAGAAATATTTATTGAACAATTCCTCTTTATCCTCATCCGCTTCTACATATGCCTCCCCTTCACCCTTGAGTCCGACAATACCACTTTTCCACTTCCTTCTCTCACTAACAAATCTGAAAAATGTCTTACCCCCCATTTTATTCCAGAGGCTATTTCTTCTTTTTATATCTTTGCTTTCCTGACTACTTTGCTAGCTTCTCTAAGTTTTTCCAAATATAGATGCCTGTCCTCCTCTCTCTGTGATCTCTTGTATTTTATGAAGGCAACCTTCTTTGTCTTCACCTTTTCAGCTACTACTTTTGAGAACCATAGCCGCCTCCTTTTCCTTTTACATTTATTTACCTGTCTAACAAAATGATTTTTTTGCCCTTAAAATATTCCCCTTTCAGTTTTGCCCATTGCTTTTCTACATTCCCCAGCTGTTCCCATCCCGCTAACGACTCCTTGAGGTATTGTCAAATCTTCACAAAATTAGTTGTTCCTAAAGTTTAAGACCCTCACTTTTGAATGGATTTATCAGCCCTAGTCCTAATACTGAACCACACCATCTGGTGATTACTGGATGTGAGATGATCTCCCACTATGATATCAGAAATACTTTCCCCATCAGTAAGCACCAAGCTCCGTCTGTGGGTTCTGTTTCCAGTTGCTGGAAGAATTCACCCTGTAGAGAATCCAGGATCTCCTTACTTTTAGGTGGCACTGCAGCAAGGATGTGCCAAGCAACATCCAACATATTGAAATCACCCATCAGTAGCACTTCTCCTTTCATGGAAACACTGCATATGTCTTCTATTAAATCTCTGTCCACTTCTTCTCCCTGTGAAGGAGATCTGTATATCACACCAATACAAATGGATTTCTCTTTCCCTCTTTCTAGTTTAACCACAGTGCCTCTTCATTTCCTTTTAAGCCCTGTAGTTCTATAGCTTTAGTATTTTTTTATATATAGTGCTACTTCTCCTCCCCTTCTTCCTATCGTGTACCTCCTAAATAAAGTATATCCTGGTATAATTACATCCCAGTCATCTGTGAACCATGTCTCCATAACTGCCATTAAATTCAAGTCAGCCTCTTCCATTAAAGCCTCAACATCTGGGATCTTATTACCCATGCTACGAGCATTTATACACACCACTTTCCAGATGTTGCACATAAAGTACAGCCCAGTATAATTACATCCCAGTCATGGTTGTCACCATGTTTGTCAACCATTATATCTCTGTCATGGTTGTCACAATCACCATCATATGGCAAAGTGAAGCGAAGAACAGATCAGGCTGCTGTGGAATTTGGGTAAGATAGAAGGAAGAATTGAGCTGAGAAAGGCTGTTTTAGATTTAGACCTACAATTCCAGTACCTAGATTTGGGCATCTAAGTTAAGTAGCTATTGTTAATAATCATTGCTGGGCTAGGCTCTTAGCTTTCCTTTCCCAACCAAAGGCTGGACCCACGGTCACTCACATTTAGAGAACATAAATTTTGCTAATTAATGAAACTAGATGTCTAAAGTTATTCATTCAGTTAGTTAAATTTTTTAGAACCTTTATCTTTCTCACTCATTGGGTTACTAGATAACTTTGAAAGGCTATCCTATGTGTCTTTCTCTCATAACGTAGTGACTTCTAATAAAGAAATGTGTGCTCTGCCTTCCTTTTCTTTGCTTGCCTTCCAGTCTACTGAGTAATTGCCAAAGGTGCTAACAGATTCAACCAGTATTAATGCCATCCTACAAAAAAGATTCTTTGACTATTTTCCACATCTGCACCCATTTAGCTTTTCCCTCTATATATTCTTCTCACACAGGAAACCAGCAATGGTTTCAGTTGTGTATACAATTAAACTTAGTTGCCTTGCTTTGTTAAGCCTGTTTTATCAGAAAAATACGCCTGTCATTTATTTACATTTTTTATTTAAATGGATTTGTATCCCGCCTTATCCTAAAATCAAGGCGGCTTTCACATCAAATAATTTAGATTTGTGGTAGGGTGGGGGTGTCAGCATGCAGTGGTTGAGTAGACATGTTTGTGAGGGGGAGGACCTGTAGAGTTTAATCAATACATGCACTATATAGAGTGTGTGCTATTTACAATGTACTATACACAGTTATACTATACACAGTTGTGGGGAGGGGAACTTTGAAGGGAGGGGGATTGTGGTGAATGGAGCAGGGTCTATGGACAGTTTACATGATGTCGCCATAGTGTTCTATGTAAAGTGTGGTCTTGAGTAATTTTCTGAATTCTTTCAGGTCGACAGTTGATCATAGGCTGGCGGGGAGGGAGTTCCACATGGATGGTACCGCGAGGGATGTTGCTCTCTTTGACGTGGTTTGCTTTGTTTTGGTGAAATCCTTGGGGGTAACAATGGTATCTGAGGTGCTTTTCCTCCTCGGCCTTTTGCTTGTGTCGAATTTGATGATGGATAGTAGACTGTTCACTGAGAGGCCCTGTTTGATTTTGTAAATGTTCAATATGGTTTTGTATTGGATGCGGGAGTCAATTGGAAGCCAGTGCAGGCTGTTCATGATGGGGGTGATGTGATCCTGCTTTGAGGAACCAGTTATTATGCGGGCAGCGGTGTTCTGTGCTAACTGCAAGGGTCGGAGTGTTTGTTTTGGGAGTCCTAGGTAGACGTGATTGCAGTAATCCCATAATGGTGTGATGATGGCTTGACAAACAGTCCGGAAGTGGTCTTGGATGTCCTGTCTGTCCGTCCAGCCATCTATTTACACACATGTAATGGGGCACTCTCCATAGATGGACTCAAATAAAGTTTGGTAGGGAAGCTGTGATTCCTACTCTCTTTCCGAATTACATCTAAATCTGGTAATGGTGAAGATCAATGTAAGAAGCAATGACAGTCCATGGGCTAGGGTAGAAGATGGATGGATTGTGGACCTGTGATCATATCAGAGCTGTCAAACCCATGAGCTGTGGTGAGAAGACATAAAGGAAGAAATATGGCAGAAGATATTGCCAGTCAGTGGAGTAATTGACAGGTGGCCTTGGAAGTGGGCAGTAGGGGAAGCAATCATTGGTGAGAAACATTGGAAGAGATTAATAGGTACGAGTGGTAAAAGGGATTGGAGAAATTGTAAATACACCTTTATGTTGAGAAATCAACTTATTTTGTGTATTCTTGTCTTTTAGTGCCAGTGCTAAAGTTACTCCATTACAAATTAACAAAGTCTCCAGCAGCCTGTTGAATTTTGGTCGAAAGCTTATTGCCCCAGCTGTCGCTGCAGGTGGTGCTATGGGTGCAGTAACCACCAGTGGCAGCAGCAACATAAACGTCACCCCTGCTCTTACATCTATCAAGAGGACTACAATGGAGCCCTTTCAAAATCCTTATCAGCGACCACAACAGATGCACTCACAGCTCCAACAACGAATGATGAAATCAGAAAGCATGCCAGTGCAACTGAGTAAAGGTAAGCAGCAGAGTACAGGTACATCACCGATTTTCGGGCAACTGGACAAAGAGCGGGGCAGCCATACTGGATGCATTTGTGGTTGCCAGCCCTGGCTGCCCCCCATGCTGCCTGTCCTTGCCCTTGCCCTGCCACCACCACTTTTCGTGTTCTCTTGGTGTCAGCGGTACCGGTGGCAACAGCAGCAGTGGACCACCTCCTATAGAAAAAAAACAAGCAGGCTTTTCTGACTCTGCGCTTGCAACTCCACGCTTGAATGGCTAGTTTGGTCCCTTCCTCATCTGACACAAGCATATGTCAGAGGAGAGAGGGACAGGCCAGCATGAAAGTACAGAATCAGAAAGACCCACGTGGGTTTTTTTTTTCATTTGGAGGAGGTCCACCGCCGATGTTGCCACCGGCTCCACCGCCGCCAAGAGAAAACAAAAAGCAGTGGCGGCGAGCCAAGGGCAGCCCAGGCAGTCAGCATGGGGGGAGCCAGCTGGACATGGAGGTGTGGGTTAAGATGGGGAGAAGTTGGGCATGGGGTAAATGACAGACCTGTGATGTGGGCTTGGTACAGTCCTGACCTCTGTTGGTCCAGCAAAACCGATAATCCAGCAAGCCTTTGGAACCAAGCGTGCTAGAAAATTGGTACGTTACCTGTATAAGAAAAAGTTCAGAAGAATCTTTAATCATGATGTAGAATGCCATGGAGAATATATGACAAGTGATGAAATCATTTCCTATTTATATGTGCAATATTTTACCTGCTTTTCCATCAAACAGCAAGGCAGTGTACATGACCAGCAGTAAAAGAATATACAGTTAACATTCAAATTACAGTTGCAAGAAAGCAATTTGTCAAACCAAACACTTACATAAGGATTATTTGCAATACAAAGAAAGTCATTAAAAACAATACAACAGAGAAGGCTGTGATTGTAGCTAATCTGCCCACCCTTGACATATACAATACAACACAAGGCAGACAAGCAAACTGTAGCTAGCCTGCTGACTCCCCTGAGTGCAGTCTTGTTTGTTTATTATTTTCCAAATTGTTTTTTTGTGTTTGTTTTTTTATTAATTGAAAAACAGCAATACATACCATGTAATCAGCCAAGTACCTTGTAATACATTCTTGCAGTCCTGATCTCCCCTGACCTCTCGCCTCCCACCAATTGCCATCTCTGTTCCATTGTCTTACAGCGGCACTGGCTGTTTTCCTCTGATAACAAAGTATCTCCAGGAACAAGCAGGAATAAGTCCTCACATATGGGCACGTCGGTACCGACGGAGCCTGAGCGGGAAAGCTCCCCAGCTTCCCAGAAGGAAAGCTTTTGGGGCCTCCCACTGCGCATGCGCGCTGCCTTCCCGCCTTCCTGACCAACTCTCCTCAGTTCTTCTTTTTCCGCGGAGCCAGCAGGTCGTGTTCCTGTCACCGCTGAAGAAGTTGTTATTTTAATTTATTTCTTTGGCCGCGTGTCTGCCTTCCCGATTCCAGACCGGTACCGCCGGTCTTTTTTCCTTTATTTCTTAAAAAAAAAAAAATCTTCTTTTTTTCCCTCACTTGGTGTGTTAGTTCTGTGAGGCCTTTAGGCCTTCACTAATTCTCCCTCATGGAGAAACAAGCCTCTGGGTTTAAAAAATGCACCAAGTGCAGCGGTACTATTTCAGTCACAGACACCCATGAGTGGTGTCTTAAATGTTTGGGGCCTGACCATTCCATTCCGGATTGCCCATCCTGTTCTTTGATGTCTAAACGTGGCTTACAGAACCGGGCAGCCAAGTTTCACATGCTGTTTTCTACAGATACTCCAGCATCGACATCTTCCAGGTCTTCCTCTCCTGATGGATCTCAGGTAACCAAACATTCCTCTGGCAGGTCCTCAAAGGGCAAATCTCCCTCTAAGTATCGAGATACCCCTGGGCTTGACCCTGAGGACCCTGCCCCAGCCAAACAACCCCGGCGGGAAGCTCCGGCTTCCGAAGCTCCTCCTATGGGGTTACAGGTTGACATCGATGGCACGGCCTCGACCGATCACCTGTTAGACTGTTCTGGGGTACCGGCTCAATCATCCGGTACCGACATCCAGACAGTCGTGGCGTCCATGGATCATACAGTTCAATCCATGCAGCAGGCCATTTTGGCTTTTATTAAGGCTGCGACGCCCTCGGTACCGCACCCTGCGGTACCGACTCCGGTTCCGGTACCACAACCGATACCGGTACCCATGCCATCCACATCGACCAGGATACCGATTCCGGTTCCCGGTTCCGGGGTTTTTCCCGATACCGATCCGGTTCCGGGTACCCCCGATGTCGATACCGGTCGATACGCTTATCGATCCCTGGAAGCAAACAGATGATACTTTGAGTCTTCTGATGATTCTGATTCATCAGATGACTCTGCTGAAGTATCCCTTACTCTACCTGAGGAGCCCTCTTCTCCAAAGAGGAGAATGTCTCCTCCAGAGGATTTATCCTTTCAAGACTTCATCATTGAAGTAGCTAAAGGTCTTTCTATTTCTGTATCCTCTGAAAAAGAACCTAGAGCAAAAAAGTTAGACATTTTAGGATACTCTAAGGTTCCCAAAGAGGCAGTCACCTTGCCCATCCATGAAATTCTTCAAGATCACATGATGGACTTATGGGAGACTCCTCTCACCCTATCTCCACATTCTCGTCGTCTGGACACCATGTATCGTGTCCCCCCTTCTCCTGGGTTTCAAAAAACTCAGCTCCCGCACCACTCCATTGTGGTGCAGTCAGCTATGAAAAGGATCAAGAGTACTAAAAGACACTCTTCTACTCCCCCAGGAAGAGAATGTAGGACTCTGGATGCTTTTGGAAGAAAAATCTTCCAAGCAAGTATGCTTATTGGCAGAATCAACTCATACGGCCTCTATATGGGCATGTTTCTGAAGGAAATTGCATTAAAAATACGCCATTTTCTCCCCTTTATCCCAGAGGATAGAAAGGAGGAGTTCCTTCTTTTGCTGAAGCATACCCAATATATTTCAAAGTTCTCCAACAGAGCAGCCTTTGACTCCTTTGAGGGTGCTAGCAGAGCCTCAGGTATTGCCATAGCGGCTCACAGAATTGCTTGGCTCCAGGCCTCTAACCTAGAACCCTGGGTCCAGGATGGGTTGGGAAATTTGCCCTGTACAGGTGAGAATCTGTTTGGTAAGGAGTGGCAAATCAAAGCCACTCAAATGGATGCAGAAAATGCTGCTTTAGATAGACTTTCTAAGTCTACCTCTACCCCTGTCAAGAAGAAATCTTTCAAAAAGCCTTTCTACAAGAAGGCCAGATTTGCCACAAATACTGGCCAACAATCTTCTGCAGCTCGCTTTGCTCCTAAGCGTCAGCAGCCTAAACAGGCCAGGGCAAAACCTGCAGGGGCTGCTACAGCCCAACAGTCCCAACCCCCTCAGGGGTTTTGACTTAAAACTAGAGAACTTAACCTTTCTGGCTCTAAAACATCCAGAACCTCTCACCATTCCAGGAAGGTTAACTCATTTTGCTCCCAGATGGGAGCAAATCACATCAGAGCAATGGACCCTCTCTATCATCAGAGAGGGCTACAAACTACATTTCTCCAACCTTCCTCCCCATACCATGGTGAGAAGTTTCAATTCTCCCCCATCTCTCCTAGACCTGTTAGGTCAGGAGGTGACCACTCTTCTCGCCCAAAGGGCAATAGAAGAGGTTCCTCTTCTTCAACAAGGGTCAGGTTTTTACTCCCCTTATTTTCTCATTCCCAAGAAAACAGGGGGGTACAGACCCATTCTGGATCTCAGAGAATTGAACAAATTTCTATACAAGGAGAAATTCAAGATGCTTTCTCTAGGTACTCTCCTTCCATACCTACAGAGTCAGGATTGGCTTTGTTCTCTAGATCTCAAGGATGCGTACACACATATACTCATCCATCCATCCCACAGAAAATTCCTACGGTTTCTGTTCCAGGGAAAACATTTCCAATACAGAGTACTTCCCTTCGGTCTAGCCTCTGCTCCAAGGGTATTTACCAAATGCATGGCAATAGTAGCTGCATTTCTACGCACCCTGGGAATTTTTGTCTTCCCATACCTGGACGACTGGCTCATCCGAGCTCCGTCTCAGTCCGAGGCTCAGACTTCCCTGGATCGCACCAGGCGAATTCTACAGTATCTGGGACTTGTGATCAATCTGCCAAAGTCCCAACTCACCCCTACTCAATCCCTAGAATTCATAGGGGCCTGGTTGGATACCACCACCGCAAGGGCCTATCTACCTCAGGCCCGTTGCCAACGTCTAGTGCACTTAGCCTCTCAGACTCAGTCCAGAAGCCACTTGACTGCCAGAGAGATGCTACAACTATTAGGCCACATGGCCTCCACGGTGCATGTGGTGCCTTATGCTGGCCTACATATGAGAGCAGCTCAATGGACTTTATCCACCCAGTGGACTCAAGCATCAGGAGCTCTCTCAGACCAAATAGCAAACTACAATCGTCTCTTTTGGTCTCTCCAATGGTGGATATCCACTCAAAATCTGTTGTTGGGGGCCCCCTTTCAACCATTGTTGCCCCAAGCAACCCTCACAACAGATGCCTCCCAAACAGGTTGGGGGGCTCATCTCCAAGATCTCTCCACTCAGGGCACTTGGTCTCCACAGGAGACCACCCTTCATATCAACCACTTGGAACTTCGAGCAATCTTTCTAGCTCTCAAAGTTTTTCATACCCTCCTCAGCAACATGACAGTCCTTATTCACACGGACAATCAAGTAGCCATGTTTTACATAAACAAACAAGGAGGGACTGGCTCTCTGTCGCTTTGGAACGAAGCTCTAAGATTATGGTCCTTCGCCAGAGAGCATCAAATCCATCTCCTGGCAGTATATCTTCCAGGAATCCAAAACTCTTGGGCAGACAGACTCAGTCGAGTTCTGCTTCCACACGAATGGTCCCTGCACATGGATCAGGTACTCAGAATCTTCCAGAAATGAGGAACCACGGACATAGACCTCTTTGCAAGTCCGTGGAATGCCAAACTTCCCCGGTTCTGTTCCAGAATTCCGTGTCAAGGAATTTAGACCAAGGATGCCTTCCTCCTGCATTGGGGTCAGGGTTTCCTGTATGCCTTTCCCACCCATTCCTTTGATTCCCAAGACTCTGTTCAAACTTCAAAGGGATCAAGGGTCCATGATCCTCATAGCTCCACGCTGGCCACGCCAAGTGTGGTACCCTCTACTTCTGCATCTCTCCCAAGCCCCCTCCCTGGACTTGGGAGCGGCTCCAGACCTTCTGTCTCAGGAGGAGGGGACTTTGTGGCACCCAAACCCCAAGTCCCTTCACCTCAGAGCTTGGTTACTGAAGGCCTAGACCTTCAACACTTCAATCTTTCGCAGCAAGTGAAGGATATCCTACATGCCTTTAGGAAACCTTCCACTAGGCGTTCTTACGCTTTTAAATGGAAAATATTTTCCATTTGGTGTGCTCAAAAGGGTCTTAACCCTCTGGCACTCCCATTGAATTCTCTTTTGGAATATCTCCTGCATCTCTCCAATGCAGGACTCAAAACGAATTCAGTAAGAGTCCATTTGAGTGCTATTGTGGCATCACTTAAGCCCATCAATGGACAACCTGTTTCCTCTCATCCTCTTATTGCAAGATTCATGAGAGGCTTAACTTTAACTAAACCTCCCATTCGACCTCCTCCGGTGGCATGGGACTTAAACTTGGTTCTTGGTCAGCTTATGAAGCCACCTTTTGAACCCTTAGCCACTACCTCCTTAACATTTCTTTCCTGGAAGGTTATTTTCCTCATTGCAGTCACTTCAGCTCGCCGCATCAGTGAACTGCAGGCCTTAGTGGCTAATCCACCTTATACAAGGTTCCATCATGATAAGGTAGTCCTTAGGACAAATCCTCACTTTATGCCTAAAGTGGTCTCACCTTTTCATCTTAATCAAGAGGTATATTTACCTGTCTTTTTTCCAGTTCCTCATGCATCCAGTGCAGAGAGGAACCTTCATACTCTAGACTGTAAAAGAGCTCTTGCCTTTTACCTCCACAGGACACAGCAACATCGAAAGTCTTCTCAGCTTTTTGTTGCTTTTGATCCTTCTCATTTAGGACTTCCAGTCTCCAAAAGAACACTCTCCAATTGGATTGCTCAGTGTATCTCTTTTGCTTACCAGAGTAAGAACCTTTCTCTGGAGGGCCATGTCACCGCTCACAACGTGAGGGCCATGGCCACCTCTATGGCTCATTTAAACTCTGTGTCCATTGACCAAATCTGTCGAGCAGCCACCTGGGCCTCGGTTCATACCTTTACAGCCCATTACTGTTTGGACAAGGACTCCCGCCGGGATGCCTTGTTTGGTCAGGCTGTCCTCAGACACCTGTTCCATTCTTGAACAACTCCAGCCCACCTTCCCTGAATGGATGCCTGAGATCCATAGGAAGATGAAGAACCTTTCAGGGTCTCATACCCTTCAGGGGATCTCCCGGGCATCTTAGCTAGGAGTCCCCATATGTGAGGACTTATTCCTGCTTGTTCCTGGAGATAGCACAGTTACTTACCTGTAACAGGTGATCTCTGGGAACAGCAGGAATTAGTCCTCACAACCCGCCCACCTCCCCTAGGAGTTGTATCTCTCTCTCTCTCTTCCTTTCCTCTCTCTATTGTCTCAGCTATAAACTCGAACTGAGGAGAGTTGGTCAGGAAGGCGGGAAGGCAGCGCGCATGCGCAGTGGGAGGCCCCAAAAGCTTTCCTTCTGGGAAGCTGGGGAGCTTTCCCGCTCAGGCTCCGTCGGGTCCGACGTACCCATATGTGAGGACTAATTCCTGCTGTTCCCAGAGATCACCTGTTACAGGTAAGTAACTGTGCTTTCTTGCTCACTCATTAACATTAAATAGCATCATGTAAACCAGTATATTCATATAAACCAACAGTAACATATGTGGAGGAGTAGCCTAGTGGCTAGAGCACTGGCTTAGGAACCAAGAGACCAGGGTTCAATTCCCCACTAGCACTCCTTGTGGCCTTGAGCAAGTCACTTAACCCTCCATTGCTCAGAAAAATCCAAGTTATCAATGTCCCTGTTTAATGTACGTTTACCAAGTTTAAGGGACTGCGGCTCCGATAACAATCGGAAACCGCTACCGCGGCTTTGTAAACAAGCCCCTAAGTTACAATATAAACCGCTTTGATTGAAATGATAAAGCGGTATAAAAAACCTTTAAATAAATAAATCTGTGCTGCTCTGTAGTCCTCGCTCTTACTTCCCTTCTGGGGGTCTAGTGTGCCTCTCTTTCTCTTCTCTGATCACTTCCCCTTCCTGAATCTCATGCTCCCCCTCTCGGTCCATTCCTCTGTGGACATACGGCTCCCACACCACCTCCCACTTCCACTGCTTTCTTTGCAGAACATAGGTGATCTTGTCAAAATGGAAGGCCTCTCCTACTTTTTGCCTCCAGTCATTTAACCCAGGACCCTGTGGGTGTTTCCACCATCATGCCAGGGCAACTCTTGCAGCCAGAAAAAACTTAGCCTGAAGGCATTTATTTATTTATTAGTGCTTATTTACCGCCTTTCGTGAAACAAAGCAGTTTACAAAGAACTCAAAACTGGTAACAGTTACATTTAACAGTGATGACATAATTAACAAGATAAACAGGCTAATACATAAAACAACTTAGAGTGAGTTATAGTTAACATGGAGTGAGGGGGGGTGAGGAAAAACAACTTAGGAGTACTGTTGATTTACATTTCTAATTATTTATAGGAGAGCGGCAAGCTCATTGGAGAGAAATTGTTCATAATAATCTTCAATATTTTTGTTGTTTACTTTCTATCCTGGGGTATAATAGCACTATTATAGGGTCAATTGCCCCCCCCCCTCGTAATCTCCTCTGCCTCCTGTAGAACCCGTTGCCAGTATTGCTGTGACAGTGGACAGTCCCATCACATATAGAAAAAATTGCCCCCTCTCCGTATGCTCACCAACACCTTTCATTTGCCCTTACTCGAGCTTTCCCAAGCTTCTGTGGGGTGGTGTGGGCCCTGTGCACTAGCTGCAGTTGGGTTTGTCTCCATGATGTTACCAGGGTCCACATGGTGATCCCCTCGTGTATCTGGTGCCAGGTGCTCTCCTCAAGGCTCTGCCCATACCATTGATACCACCCACTCAAATGAAAGGGCAACCCTTTTCCCCTCTCCTGGTCCAGACTTTTATATAGTTTGTACGTAATGCCTCTTGCTCCCTTCTCCTGAAATAGGATCTTTTCAGTCTCAGTCTCCCTTTGGAGCCGCACTCTGACCTCAGGTTTTAGCATAAAGTGGCGCACTTGAAAATATTTATAGGATGGGACCCATTTACCCACCTTTTGCTCCACTTCCCTCATCGTCTTACACCTCCCCCGCCCAAGGAAGAAGGGGGACCACTTGCAGTTGCCCCGTATCATCTGAAAGCCTGAAGTTTGAATTTCTGCTACTGGTCAGAGGTATTCTGGGAGCAGAGTTATAAGTTATGCAGAGAGTGGAGAAATTCATTTGCAAACATTATAATTTTAAGTGACAGTGCTTTATTTGTATATTTAGTGGTGCTGACCATTTAAATGGTGCCATTGAATGTATGTATAAGCAGCAAGGCGGTCACTGCTATCATCCACTTCTCCAATTTGCTGCTCTATCTGTAACTTTACCTACTTACTAGTGTAAGTCTTATGCGTAGATCCTGCAATGGAGTGGTCTATACACTAGAATGGAAAAAATTTCTTTAAAAAACCATGTGGTTAACATCAGTACTAAATGCATAAGTCTATGAAAATATTAGGCCGAACATATTTTCAGATTAGTATTTTTAAAATGCACCTAAAAACTTATTGACCTTTATTTGTAGTTATCTAAAAATTACTACATGGAAAATAAATGTCCTAGTGTATAATTTATTTATTTATTTATTTATCTATTTCTTCTATACCGCCCCTTCCAGAGATCAGGGGCGGTTTACATGGAACAAGTAAACAAATTTGTATACTAATGTATACATTACATGGAACAGAGATTTTTAACTTTATACAGATATATTACACGGAACAGAGTTTTATAACTTTATAACTTTATACAGATAACTGTACATTAATTGTCGGAACTATTTACATTTTGTATACATTTATAAATTTCTGTATCGTCGTGTTCATCAGAATTTTCTACCTTTTTACAGGTATTCAGAATTTTCTACCTTTTTACAGGTAGTGAGGCGGGGAACTGCTGAACTGTATTGCAATGGTTGTTTACCATAGGGTTATTACAATGGATTTTATTAGTCATGTGTGTGTGTGTGTGGAGGAATTTATTTCCTTTTTTTCTCTCGAGAGTGTTTTGGGGTGTCTGTGGTGGGTGTATGAGGTGGGTGTATGTGTGTGGGTAGTTGAGTGTGATTTTAGGGCTTTGTGTTTGAGTGTCTGGGGATGGTGTGTGGTTGGACTTGGGGGTATGGGATTTCAAAGTGTTCGGAGAAAAGGTATGTCTTGAGTTCCTTTCTAAATTGAGTGAGGTCTTTTATGATCCGAAGGTTTATTGGGAGATCATTCCAGAGCATGGGGGCAGTGAATGTGAAGGCTCTGGTGCTGGTGGATTTTTTAGTTTTCTTGAATGAATTTGGTTTACATTGTCATTTCTTATTTATACAAGTTTAAGTATTACAATCAAAGTACATTCATTGTTGCTAATACATTGTGGGGCATGTTTACTAACACGTGCTACCTGTTAGCATGGGGTTTAGTGTGCGCTTTAGGAACCACACTAAAAACTAGCACGGTGCCGTGCACTAGAAACCCCGTGCCACCTTGTTAGTATGCATTAGGTTGGCAAATGGGTGGGAAGGAGGGTTCCCCTGGTGGCGCAGCTAGTGCGAGCATTTGTAGCCCGCACTACATGTGCCTATTTCAGGCAACATGGGTGCAACTAAAGTCACCTTAATGGATGGTGTTACCTGTACTCACAGCCATTTTGCCGCATTGAAACACAGTAACTGCAGGGGTACAGATGTACCCACCCCCCTGCAGTTAGCTCCCACTCACGTTACTGGCACAGGACTTAGTAAACATGCCTATGTGTCATTTTAAGTTAAATAAAATGTGTTGTGACAGCCAAATATTTAATTTACTTTAATCTAGCCTTTTATCAGCTGCCTATATAGATCAGTTTTAAGTGGATTAAGATTCATTTTATAAATCCAAATGAACTATCATTTCAAATACAAAAATAGGTCATTTTTTAAAATATACAAACCCAATTTCTGTCTATTTAAATACATAAAGCCTTAAGCCAGTAAATGCTTTTTAACTAGCTAGTTTTTAAAAGATTTCTAAAATGCATAAAGTCAGTAACTTCTCTTGATATTACATGGAAGCATTTTTCTCTCCATAGAAATTTATGAAAACTTAATTTATGAAAACTTCTTTCTCTTCTCTCATCTATCCCATCCAACTTAATTTGCAAAAGAGATAGACAGAAGAGATAGAAGGGTATTGTAGATGGAGTAGTGGAGATGGAAGGATATAAGAAACATTGAAGGGTAGTTAAAAGGACAAGGAAGGAAAAAAAGGCACGAGAGAGGTAGAGAAAAATATTTTGAAGAGAAAGGGGAAGATCTTAAAGGAATGATTGAATCACATTTTCCCTATTAAGAGAGCTGCAAGTATTGGAGAGATGAGGTATTTTGTATTGATATTACTGTACAGTTATGTTGTACTTAAGGACTTCTGGTGTAGAAGAGAACTGTGTTATCTTGAGGGGAAGGGACTGTGAAATCCTATAAGATAAAAGGGGATAACGTAAGTGTCTTCTGTGAGAGCTCACCAATCTCAGGTTATGCCACCGTTTTTTCAGTAACTTCCTTGTCCTCTTTTCTGAGTGGATGAGTAGCCTAGTGGTTAGAGCAGTGGGCTAAGAACCAGGGAAGCCAGGGCTCATACCTGAGGTACAAATGCACGGCTGGAGTTACTAATATGCCCTACCATCATCAACACACGTTGTTTTACTGCAGGTACCATTTTATGTAGCTGGGACCAACAGAGGCCTTTTACAAAAGTGTTGTAAAGTTTTGCAGTTATCGTGCAGTAATTTCAAGCCTCTCTAATAATTGTTGGGGGCAGTTCCAACATCTGCCCATGCAGTTAATTATTAGGGCTGCTCTGGACTGGCAGTATACCTGGAAGGACTAGGCCCCAAAAGTGGTTGATAGAGCCATGATACTGCTGCAGTAGTCTGGAGCTGACAGGAACCATGAATCACTTGAGGAAACCAGTGATGCATATCAGAAACTAGGTTGCTGAGGCAGGCAAGCACCAGGATCGGGATTCACAGGAGCAGTTCCAAACTAGATGTAGCATGGAGGCCAGACAAACAGCAAATTTAGGATAAACTCACTGGAAATTGTTGAAGCAGCAAGGGTATGTCTGCCTGGCTCTGCTTATATGCCATTTCTGATCCAGATACTACATCCTATGCCAGTCCAATGTGAATAAGGTCTACTGCTGCCCAGTGGATCATATTTCACTGGATTTAGCCTTGACTGTTGGCTTTCATAGTCCCTGCTACAAGTACCCAGCCCCTGGTTCCCAGACCCACAGATTCAATCCTCAACAAGCCTGATATTAACACAGAGAAAATGCAGCTAGTGAGTGTTAACTGCGCTCCAAATAACACAGGTGCACTTAATGTCACCTGTTGAGGTGTCTTTAAATATTCTGTGTATCTGATGTATTAACTGCAATGTGCAGTCTATGCCCCCATTCCCTGGCCTGTTCCACACTATCCAGTGAATGCAAGAATTAATATGTGCTAAGTGTCAGGACACTGCGTTAACTGTTAGTGCACATTAATTCCTACGTTAACTGCTTAACACGCTTTAGTAAAAGGCCCTCTTAGTTACAGATAATGTTCATTATTAGTATTAGCATGTGCAAATGCAGTAGCACACATTAGTTTCTCTAGCTTCTAAACTGTAAGCCCACCAGGACCAGGGAAATACTGTACATGAATGTAACATAGCTTAACCTACTACTGAAAAGGCAAAAGTTTAATCCAAATGTATAATCAGAGTATGTGGCTTACAGCTTTTATCTTTATTTTTCAAAAGAGATATTTAGGTCACTTAGTGATATCAGACACCGTCCCATGGAGATTTGTTTATTTGCATGACTTTTTGCAGTTCTCTGATGTTTGCAGAATATCATCCTATATAGAAACATACTGCTCAATATTCAGACATCATGGTCAGTGGGTTTTTTAAGTATATTCAGCATTGCTATCTGGATAGAAGTGGTGCTGAATATACACCCTTGTGCAAATTAATTAAAACAAACCAGATTTTTTAATCTTTTCAGCCTACGAATTGTATATACATTTAATTTCGATTTTTTTAATCAGTTGGGTTAAATCACATGAGATGTTTCATCATTATTTGTGGGTTTATGGGTTAAATTACATAATAGATGACGTGATATGATGTAGAAATGACTTATTTTGTATGCGACTATACTATCAGCCAACATTGCATCAGATTTTCTTTTGAATGTATTCTTAGTTGTTAATCCAACTGTTCTGGATGAAGGACGCAATACCCAGAAAACATACAAAGATCATCATCCTGCACGAGCACACAGGGAAGACCTACAGGGATTAGCAAGTATAGTTGGTGTCAGTCTCGCAACTGTCAGTCGTGTGATCGAATCTAAAAAGGAGACAGGATCCATCTCACCTAAACGAAAGGGAAATTGTGGTCATAAGAGGAAAACCACACCCAGATATGACAACTGTGTTCTCAAGGAAAGTAGAAAAGACCCTCGGAAGACAAGTAACACATTAAAAAGAGATTTAGAAGAGAAAGGTATAACGGTCAGTTCTTCCACAATTCGCAGGTGACTTTTGGAAGTTGGTCAAAAAGCACGACAACTTCTGAAAAAACAACTTCTGACAAAGGTTATGAAAGAGAAGCGCTATAAATGAGAACTGAAACATAAAGAGTTGACTAAAGAAGACTGGAGAAAAGTAATATTCAGTGATGAAAGTCATTTCTTCATCTAGGGCCAAAGAAGCCAACATATTCAGTGTTCACTTGGAGAAAAGATTTGTGATTCCCACATCAACCAGAACGTGAAACACTCCCAAAAGAAGATGTTCTGGGGGGTGTTTCAGTTATTATGGAGTTGGCAGCTTGCAACCAGTCAAGGGATTGATGCATTCACAACAATACGTCGATGTTCTCCAAAGAAGAGTTGTTCTAGAACTAGAGAAGACATTTCCTGATGGATCTGGCATCTGTCAGCAGGTTCTTGTCCCATGCCACACATCAAAAGTTTTTTTCAAAAGAAGCAAATAAAGGTACTGGACTGGCCAGGAAACTCTCCGGATTTAAACCCAATAGAGAATCTGTGGTCCATTTGAAAACTTCACCTTCGTGGCATGGACTGTATGACAAAGGAGATGCTTATTCAAGCTCTGATTCAGGTCTGGTAAAGGGACCCCAAAATTGTTGCAGACTATTTGAAATTAGTGTACTCCATGCCAAATCATGTCCAGATGCTGGTAAAAACAGAGGAGGTCATATTATGTACTAATATTTGGCTATTAATAAGATTTTCAATGGAAATTCCAGTTTTCATTTATTTTTCAGTTTGTTTCAATTAATACGTACAAGGGTGTACATGGGCAGCGGTGACTGGATGTCATTGGTGTAAAAGTAAGTGCTGATACTGAGAACTTGAATGAAGAGAGCAAGAGGGGAAATGAATAGGTTGAAGAGGATTGGAGCAAGGATGGATCACTGAGGGACACCGTAAGACTGAGGGAAGGGGTTTGAGAAGTGGCTATTAATGAAAACCTGGAACATGCGATGGGATAGGTAGGAGTGGAACTAATTAAAGGCAGTGGAAGAAACCCCTGAATCTTTAATGTGATCAAGCAGGAAAGTGTGATCAATTAGGTCAAAGGCAGCACTAAGATCTAATTGCACTATCAAAACATTGCAAAGACTATCCATATGAGACACTACTTCATTGATTAAACCTAGAAGAGTAATCTCAGTACTGTGTTTCAGCTGAAAACCTGACTGTCAAGAGTTGAAGAAGTTGTTTGACTCCCAGAACTGTGATATTTGCTCATAAACTGCTTTTTCAAGGAGCTTCCCTAGGGTTTAGGTTAAAGATGAGATGGCAGTTATCAGGTACAGATGGATCTAGGCTTTGTTATTTTAGGAGCAGACAGATTATGGAATGCTTCCATTGCAAGGGAACTTCACCACTGGCAAGACTAGTGTTGATGAATTCCAGGATTGTGGGTGCAAGATAATCCCAGGTGTTTTTCAATAGTTTGGATGGGGCTAGATTATCCAGGAAATTAGAAAGGTTTAGAGATTCAAACAACTTTGCAAGATGAAAGGCTGCAAGCAGGTGAAAGGACTGGAAGGTACTGGGGTGGATACCAGGGCAGTTGTTTGGGAGGTGCTCAATGGTAGGGAGGGGAAGAGTTGGAAAATGATGGCCGACAGCTTCCTTCACATTGTGGTAATTTAAGATTTTATTGATTAGCGAGGTCCCTGATTGATCAGGGATAATAGCAGTGGAGTTAGCAATTTGCAGCCCGGTGGATGCTAAAAAAAGTAAGAAAAAGCTGTTTAGGGAAATTATCATGATTGCGAATGAGGTTAGTATAGTGGCTTCTTTTGGCCAGGAAGATATGGTGTTGGTGTTGATGTTCATGCTGAAGTGAATGGCAGGAAGATATGTTTTCTGTAGTTGGTAATTTGTGCCAGTTATAGTCAGCCTAAGTTTTTCTTCCACAAGATCGCTGTGCCCACCTCATCGAGCTGGCAAAGGGAATGCAACAGCAAAGCTGTGTAACAGCTTGAGAGATGCTAAGTCTATTGGGACACATGGCCTCTACAGTACATATCATCCTCTGAGCTTGCTTACACATGTGACAAGTCCAGTGGACTCTGTTTTCTCATTGAATGCAAGCAACGGGGTGTCTTAGAGACAAGATCCACATCACCCCTCAAATGACCAAATCTCTTCAGTGGTGGTGTTGCCCACAGAACCTACTCGGTGGGTCACCTTTTCAGATGCCACCACCTCGATGCACCCTGATATCGGATGCCTCCAAGCTGGTTTGGGGAGCTCATCTGAACGACCTTACAAAACAGGGGCCAGCATGTCTTAGTCAGGACGGGGAACCAGGTTACCATGTTCTACGTGAACAAACGGGGGGGGGGGGGGCAGGATCCTATCCCCTATGTGAGGAAGTGTTTCGCCTATGCTTCTTTGTTATTGCACACAGTGTTCATCTCAGAGCGGTGTACCTTCCGGGTGAGGTCAATGTCCTTGCAGACAGGCTAAGCTGTATCCTTCATCCACATGAGTGGATCCTATACTGGGAGATGACTGCTTGGATCTTCCAAACATGGGAAACCCGACTCATAGATCTTTTTGCCACTCTGCAGAACACACAGCTCCCACTTTTCTGCTCCAGGCTTCCGTCCCTGCACCGATGTGCAAACTACAGGCTGACAAGGGCTCCATGATCCTTATAGCCCCTTTTTGGCCTTATGAACCATGGTTTCTTCTGCTGCTTCACCTTGCACAAACTCAACCCCTCAGACTTGGATGTGCGCCTGAACACCTCTCCCAGGACCAAGGGGCGCTCTTCCATCCTAATCTTCATTCCCTTCACCTCACAACATGGCTGCTAAAGGGATAGTGCTTGCTGACCTTGACCTGCCACAGGAGGTCAAAGATATCCTCCTTGCATCACGCAAGGTTTCCATCAGGTGATCTTATGCCTTCAAGTGGCGAAGGTTTGCCCTCTGGTGCTCCCCAATGGGCATTGACCCCATTTCTTGCTCAGTGGAGTCCCTTCTACAGTATCTCCTCCACTTGTCCTTAAGACTAACTCAGTGAGAGTTCATCTCAGTGCCATTGTGGCCTCTCAGAAACGACAGGGTGGACAACCTATCTCCTCACACACCTTAGTAGCACACTTCATGCGGGGTCTCCTATTGTCCAAACCACCCATTAAGCTGCCTCCAGTGACTTTTGACATCAGTGTGTTTTTTGCTCAACTTCTAAAGTCTCCTTTCATGCCTTTAGTCACTACTTCATTGAAGTTCCTATCTTAGAAGGTAATTTTCCTCATCACCATAACATCAGCACGCCGCATCAGCGAACTGCAGGCTCTGTTGGTGGATCTGCCGTA
Organism: Ichthyophis bannanicus; assembly: GCA_033557465.1. NCBI lineage: Eukaryota > Metazoa > Chordata > Amphibia > Gymnophiona > Ichthyophiidae > Ichthyophis > Ichthyophis bannanicus. Next base: position 606,056,333 of record CM066031.1, on the reverse strand, counting down.
TATCTGACAAGGTGGTACTCCTTACCCCTCCGCATTTTCTTCCAAAGGTAGTCTCCTCCTTACATCTAAACCAGTCATTTTTCTTTCCAAGACTACATGCTTCTTGGGCTGAAGCAGCACTACACATTTTAGACTGCAAGCAAGCACTAGCTTATTCCTTGGTTAGACCTAAAGTTCACAGAAAGTCCTCTTAATTATTAATTTCCTTTGATCCAGTCACCTTCGCTACCGGTGACAAAACATATCCTGTCCAGATGGATAGCAGATTGCATTTTATTTGCTTATGTACAAGCAGGACTCTCCCTGAAGGGTCATGTTCTGCTCATAATGTGCGGGCTGTGGCAACCTCTATAGCCAATCTCCATTCAGTATCTATTGACGAAATCTTTCGAGCAGCTACCTGGTCCTCCATTGATATTTTAGCTGCACACTATTGTCTGGACAGAGACTCCAGTTGGGACATTGTCTTTTGCCAAGCTGTTTGGGACTTATTCAACTCCTACCTGCCATCCCGAACTTCTACACTATCATTGGGGGAAGTACCACCTACTGGAATCGAGACCAATGACCAACAACTCTCCAGACTCTTCGGCTACAACTTTTAGCTTCATGGATCACATGGCTTCCCCCATACCAGGCTGGTACCTACTACTACTACTGAACATCTGCATAGCGCTACAAGACATACTGTGGTGGCGAGGAGGTAGGGGAGCAGAAACAAAGAGGAAAAAAAACAGGTATTTTCCTCTGAACAAAGAATTAGCTCCAGGAGTTTAGGGGTTAAAACTCCAGCTTTAGAAAAAAACTCCCTGCAGAAAGTAAGTGATAGGGAACCACGCCCTAGCTCCATGGTAACCAGGCATGATCATGAGGATCATGGGGGGGTGGAGCTGGGGAACAGAAGGAAAAACCACACATATAAGCTGAAGGAAGCAAGAGGAAGTAGAACTGCTAAAACTGAGGAAAGGGCTGGTTCTCCAGGACCAAGCAGGAAGTCAGTCCTCACATATGGGTGACGTCGGCGCCGACGGAGCCCTCGCGGAGCAATTTTTCCCAGCTTTCAAAGAAAGCCTTTGGGAATTGCAGCGCGCATGCGCGGTCCCCTTCCCGCCCAAGGGTGCCATCTTAGCCAGTCTTCTTTTTTCCGCGGAGCCCTACAGACGTGCCCGTCTTGTCCCCGCTGAAAAAGTTGATTTTTCGTGATTTATTTCTCTTTTTTCTTCGGTTCGACGCCGGTCTCTTTCCTGCCCGGACTCGTGACGCCGTTGCGAGTCCTTCTGTTATTTTTCGGTTTTTCTGATTTTCTGTCAGTTTCGTTTTCGATTTTTCGCTGGCAGCCCGGTCCTTTGACCTTGCAGGGGCCCTTTTTCCCCCGATGGCTGCCAGTGGTTTCAAGCGGTGTGTTCAGTGTGACAGAAATATGTCACTCACTGACACACATGATAATTGCCTCCGCTGCCTTGGCCCGGATCACGAGGAACTGATCTGTGGGGCCTGCAGCAAAATGTCCTCCAAAGCGTTAAGGAGTCGGCGGCATCAGCGGGAACGAATCTTCGCTGATCCCACCCGTACCCGGACCTCGTCGGAGGCCTCGGCGTCCAGAGGTTCCAGCTCTGACCGTCGCCGGAGTTCCTCCGACAGGGGTTCTCCCTCCGGGGACCATCATCGGAAGGTGAAACCCGCGAGGGCGGCGTCGGTGGACGCTCCTGGTTCTGCGAGGGCCAGGTTGCATAGCCCCGATAGCCGTCCCGGGTCTTTGGAGAAGGAACATCTCCCGAAGCGACCTCGTCTGGAGTCGGAGTTGCCTGCTCGGGTAAGTCCTGTAGTCCTCCAGGACTCGCCTCCGAGGGGTCCGACGTCGGGCCCGACGCCGTCGGGGCCCGAGTCGTGGGCTGCTGGGTCACCTGAGGTCGGACTCAGGTTGACGGCCTTGGAGAGCAGACTATCTGCCTTCATGGACCAGCAGCGGGCACTGATCGCTAGCCTCGCTGGCGCCTCTGCCCCGACCGCCGGGACGTCGACGTCTAAGTCGACCCCGGAGACCGAGCCGATCCTCGAATCCATGCGGGCTCGAGTCGATCCTCGGTCGAGGTCACCCTCGGCCTCCCGTTCGGGACCGAGGTCGTCGATGCCGACGTCTCCGCCCGCCCGAACCGACCCCACCGATTCCTCCTCGGAGTCGGCCTGGGAGTCTGAAGAGGAAGAGTCACCTGATTCGTTTCGGACTCGGTGTGTCCCCTCGGACTCGCCTGAGTCCGAACCTCGGAAACAGTCCCCTCCGGAGGATGCCCGGTTCTCGGACTTCGTCAGGGATATGGCCAAGGCTTTGGCCTTCCCTGCGGATCCCGAGGAGGAGCCTCGAGCCGAAGAACTCGATGCCCTTCAGTACGACTCTCCCACCAGGGAGCACTTTACTGTACCGGTTCCTCCCATGCTGGAACGACTACTCTTCCGCATGTGGGAGAGTCCGGCATCGTCGCCGGTATTAAGCAAGCGGGTCGATTCCATCTATCGAGTCCGCAAGAGCCCTGGCTTCCAAAAAGCACAGCTACCGCACCATTCCATGGTGGTGGAATCGGCCATGCATAGGCTTAAGAGCCAGAAGATGCACTCCTCGGTGCCTCCTGGCAGGGAGGCCCGCAACCTGGATGGCCTCGGTAAGAAGTGTTTCCAGGGCTCTATGCTTGCTTGTCGGGTCCAGACCTACCAGCTCTACATGGGCATGTATCTCAGAGACCTGGCTAAAGAGATAGCCGGATTCTCCGCTGGGCTGTCCGAGGAACCTTTGCGGAGGTTCCTAGCCTTGACAACTGGTATTCGGGAATGCTCCAAATTCATGTCTCGAGCAGCCTATGATGGCTTTGAAGCATCGGCACGAGTGGCCGCAGCCGGCATCGGTGCCCGCCGACAGGCTTGGCTTCAGTCGTCTGACCTTGAACCCTGGGTGCAGGACAAGTTGGTCGATGTCCCCTGCCGAGGTGAGAACCTCTTTGGCAAGCCCATGGCTGAAAAGGCTGCACAAATCGAGACGGAGACTCTCACCAGAACTAGGCTTTCTAGGAAGACCTCCGCCCCTTCCCAGAAGAAGAAGGGCTCGGGAAAGAAGTCCTTTTACCCGAGAAAGGCGGCTGCCTATAAACACTACCCTCAATATCAGGCCTCCGCAGCTCCCCAACAGGGTCAGCAGGCCAAGGGACGGGGTAACGGGTCCCGTAGGCAGCAAGCCCCCAAGCCTGCACCACCGGCCCCTGCTCAGCAGGGTGGGGGTTTTTTGACTTCATCAGCATAGCCTCTCCCCCTCAGCTGGTTCCTCCCAGCACAGGAGGCCGGCTGGTTCACTTTGCCCACAGGTGGTCCAGCATCACATCGGATGCCTGGGTGCTTCAGGTTGTGAGAGAAGGCTATCTTCTCCACTTCCACCAGGTCCCTCCTTCCTATTTCCCGGGAGAACCTCCACGACTCCCTCTGCACAGGGACTTACTCCTTCAGGAGTTAGCAAGTCTTCTTCAGGAACAGGCTGTGGAACCGGTGCCCCACCACCTGAGGGGTCAAGGCTTCTATTCCAGGTATTTCCTAATACCAAAAAGAACGGGAGGCCTCCGACCCATCCTGGACTTGCGCAACCTCAACAAGTTCCTCGTCAGAGAGAAGTTCAAGATGCTTACCCTTGGAATCCTTCTGCCCTACCTCCAGCAGGGAGATTGGCTATGCTCCTTGGATCTAAAGGATGCCTACACACACATCCTCATTCACCCAAGCCACCGCCAATACCTAAGGTTTGTGGTGGCAGGAAATCATTACCAGTACAGAGTACTGCCCTTTGGCCTATCCTCCGCACCACGAGTCTTCACAAAATGTCTCGCGGTAGTGGCGGCTTATCTCCGGCTTCACGGCCTCTATGTCTTTCCGTACCTAGACGACTGGCTCATCAGAGCATCTTCCTCTCCAGAAGTCACAAGGGCCACACACCGCACTGTGACTCTTCTGCAGTACTTGGGCTTTGTCATAAACTTCGCAAAGTCCACTTTGCTCCCCTCGCAGGATCTCGAGTTCATCGGCGCAAGACTGCACACTCTTCAGGCACGAGCTTTCCTGCCTCTCGACAGGGCTCAACGGCTCATGGACCTAGCCGGCCGTTTTCGCAGCCAGTCCCTGGTCTCCGCCAGGCGCTTCCTGAGACTACTCGGCCATATGGCTTCCACCGTCCACGTGACCCCCAATGCCCGCCTGAATATGCGGCCTGCTCAGTGGTGCCTTCGCAAGCAGTGGCAACAAGCCACGGGCGGCCTAGCCGACTTAGTGCGCATCTCCGGCCCGCTGGCCTCCTCTCTACAGTGGTGGCTTCATCGGCCGAACCTGGTGCTCGGAATGTCTTTTCAGTCTCCTCCGCCGGCTCAAGTGCTGACGACCGATGCTTCTCTCCTAGGATGGGGAGCGCATTGCCAAGGGGCATGTACTCAAGGTCTCTGGACCACGTGGGAGTCTGCGCAGCAGATCAACTTCCTGGAGCTCAGAGCCATCCGTCTGGCTCTCAAGGCTTTCTCCCATCTGACTTCTCACCAGTCCGTCCTTGTCCAGACGGACAATCAAGTTGCCATGTTCTATGTGAACAAACAGGGAGGCACGGGCTCCTTCCTTCTCTGTCGGGAAGCACAGAGGCTCTGCTCTTGGGCCGTCAGCCACGGCATTCTTCTCAAGGCAGTCTATCTCCCAGGCCAAGAAAATTGCCTGGCGGACAAACTCAGCAGGATCCTCCAGCCGCACGAGTGGCGCCTGGATCCCTTAGTGGTTCAGAAACTTTTTCTGAAGTGGGGCCTCCCCACGATGGATCTCTTTGCCAGTCCTCTCAACCGGCAACTTCCTCGCTTCTGCTCTCGGCAGCCGCATCCCCTATGAGTAGCGGCGGATGCTTTTCTGCTCTCATGGTCGAAAAGCCTTCTGTATGCCTTTCCTCCCATACCGCTAGTCTCTCGAACTCTTTTCAAGGTTCTCCGAGACAAAGCTTCCATGATCCTGATAGCTCCTCGCTGGCCCAGGCAGCCGTGGTTTCCACTCCTGCTGCAATTAGCGGTAGAGGATCCGTTCCCTCTGGGGTTTCAACCGGATCTCCTAACACAGGATCAGGGGTCCCTGCTACACCCCAACCTCAGATCTCTGCATCTGATGGCCTGGCTGCTGAAAGGGTAGTCCTTGCTCCCCTTCTACTGCCGGCAGAGGTGGAAGAGGTCGTCCTAGCTTCCCGGCGCCCTTCTACCCGCAAATGCTACGCCCTTAAATGGCGTCGCTTTTCCGCTTGGTGTGCCCAGCAGTCTCAGGATCCCTTCTCCTGCTCGGTGTCGGTGATCTTGCAGTACTTGCTCTACCTCTCTAATCTGGGACTTAAGTCCAACTCCGTCAAAGTCCACCTCAGTGCTCTTTCAGCACATCATGTGCCGGTGGACGGCAGACCTCTTGCCAGCGACCCTCTCGTAGCGAGGTTTCTCCGAGGTCTCCTTCTACTTAAACCACCTCTGCGCCCGCCAGCACCTGACTGGGATCTGAATGTGGTTTTACAGCGGATCACCTGTCCGCCTTTTGAACCTATGGCTACCTGTTCTCTACGTTTTCTTTCTTGGAAAACCTTATTCCTGATAGCCCTCACTTCCGCTAGACGCGTAAGTGAATTGCAGGCCCTCGTGTCTGATCCCCCTTACACTCGGTTCTACAAAAATAGGGTAGTCCTACGGACTCACCCTAAATTTCTTCCAAAAGTGGTCTCCCCTTTTCACATCAATCAGGAGGTGATACTTCCGACCTTCTTTCCCAGGCCTCACTCCAGCCGAGCTGAAATGGTCCTGCATACCCTGGACTGTAGAAGGGCATTGAACTTCTACCTTGACCGTACGCGGGAGCACCGTAAAGCTGCTCAGCTTTTTGTGTCTTTTGACCCCAATAAATTGGGGCTCCCGGTCTCCAAGCGTACTCTGTCCATCTGGGTTGCTGACTGTATCGCTTGGGCTTATGGGGCAGCCGGACTCTCCTTAGAAAGTCGGGTCACGGCTCATTGTGTTCGGGCGAAGGCTACTTCAGTGGCTTACCTCCGCTCTGTTCCATTGGCAGACATCTGCCGGGCCGCTACTTGGTCTTCGAGCCAGACTTTTGCGGTCCATTACTTCCTCGAGAGGGAGTCCCGCAGGGACAGTGCTTTCGGACAGGCAGTCCTCCGAAATCTCTTCGAGGTTTGAGCAACTCCTACCCTCCATCCCGGATGAGGGCTACCGGTGGGTAATAATTCAGTGAAGATTCCTTCCTTCTGTACTGCTGAGCTAGAGGGAGCTCATTTTTGTGCTTAGGGTCTCCGGTAGCCTTAAGCTTGGGAGTCCCATATGTGAGGACTGACTTCCTGCTTGGTCCTGGAGAAAGCGTAGTTACTCACCTGTAACAGGTGTTCTCCAGGAGCAGGAGGAATCAGTCCTCACAACCCTCCCTCCTCCCCTTGGAGTTGCAATCATCTGCTTTAGTTTTTTTGCAAATTTTATGCTATCTTTTAGCTATGTCATCTGACTGGCTAAGATGGCACCCTTGGGCGGGAAGGGGACCACGCATGCGCGCTGCAATTCCCAAAGGCTTTCTTTGAAAGCTGGGGAAAATTGCTCCGCGAGGGCTCCGTCGGCGCCGACGTCACCCATATGTGAGGACCGATTCCTGCTGCTCCTGGAGAACACCTGTTACAGGTGAGTAACTACGCTAACTGAGGGGACTGCGGGAACTGTTGGAACTGCTGGGACTTCTGAGGTTTCCGGAGAGGCTTCCGGGGAAGTAAGAGACAAGCAAGCTCCCAGGGCAGTAAGAAGTTCCTGGGGGAGTTCCCAGAGAGGTTCCAAGGGAGAGTTGTCTTCTTGGAGGAAGGTAGAGTTGGCCAGAGAAGCAGAAGCTGCCAGGAAGGCAGGGACTGTGAGAGAGGCAGAGCCTTCTAGGGTAAAGAAGTTATCCACAAGCCCTGTAAGGAACACAAGAGGAACCTGGTAAGAGAGAGAGTTTACCAGGGGGAGAAGCCTGACTATGAGAATGGCAGAGAGGTGTCTCTAGGAGAGCCAATGGAAACAGAGCCGCCTTCAGTAAAGTCTGGAAAGAGCTTGGATCCAAAGAGAGAGGTGAGCACCTTGAAATCCTCCCGGAGTGTATTAAGAGATAAGAAACTCCATAATCCCTCTAGTAAGCCTCAGCAGAGAGAGGAATCTGTATTGAGGAGAGTTTTAAGAGTTTTAGAGAAACCGAAGCCTGCCATTTCTGATATAGAGTTGAATCAGTTACAAACGGACTCTGATATTGAGAGCATGGAAATGGAAGAGTATTTGCCAGATGAGGTTTGCTCAGACAATGAAATGGATTGCTCTCTAGTTGTATCTCAGTTCTAAAAAGCTGTAAGGTTTTAAAGAGTAGGAAAACCTGGAGGCTTAGTTAACCGAAGGGCAGTGCTGTGAATTATGCAAATGAGTTGCTGGTCTCCTGGGCTTGTTCCGGTGTTTCAAAAAGGACTGTTTGAATAAGGGAAGCCAGGGTGTGCAATATAGCAACTGAGGAAAAGCAAAGAGTGCCAGAGATAAAACAGCTTGCAGTGAAGAAGCCAATGCTGTGTATAGCTTAGAGGATATAAAGCTTTTGTTTTAAACTAAGCTAAAGAGCCCAAAGCTGATGTTTGGCGCAGGAAAGTTGCTGACTGTTTTCAAGTGAAGCAACACTGCTGTTTTTGTACTCTAGCAAGTTTACCTGAGAAGCATCTATTCTTTTGTTTCACTGGAGAAAATAATCCAAATTTATGTTATGATATTTTGAACTACTAGAAAGAAATTTTCACTGGGCTGAAGTAAAAAAAATAAATAAATAATCCTGTTTGCCTATGGAAACCTTCTCGGCTGATTTTTTCAACTACACGACTACATTACCCATTAGGCCAAGTGCTGGGAACATAGGTGATTAAACAAGGGACATTTAAAGAGGTCACGTCCCCTGCTCCTAGGCTACCACCTAGCGAGTAGGGGGCACGACAGCTGGCATAGTTCTTGGATGTCTTCTAGCCCATATCCTGATATAAGGATTACGTGCAGGGATACCGAAGAATCTAAGGAAGAAACTACGAAAACCTGGACCAGACTAATAGCAGAGGGACGGACCGGAGCTTAGATTCCAGTGGGTGCCTACTTTGCTGAGCCTGAGTCAACCCTAGCAGCAGGTAACCCATAGATAAAAAGGGTTAATCTGGATTGAGCTGCCAGGGTGGGGTACAGCAATTTCTAATCAGCAGTTTCTAATCAGTTTCTAATCAAAAAAGCGTGCTTGTTTGAGAGCCGCACTTGGTGTGTGCTTTTTTTTAGCTCTTTTCAGCCTCAACGGAGAGATGGAGCAAGCACAACTGCTGAGTTGGATGGCAGACCGGTTCAGAGAACAGCAGGAAGTAGCCGCTCAGTCCCAGGAACGCGCAGCCGTTATGTTGAAGGACCAGCAGCAGCCGGTACTAGAGTTGATAAGTGCCTGGATAGGGGAGCAGAAGAAGACCACCGAAGCCTTAAGAACTATGTCGGGTTCCTTAGGAGCCTCACAGGGACTGGGGTTGCCTGGGAAGGGAATATTTTCTTTTGGTCCTCTAACCAAAGAGGACGACATAGATGATTATATGGAAGTCTTTGAAAGGGTGGCACTCTAAGTGGATGGCCGAAGGATCAATGGGCAATCCGCATAGCTGCCTCACTCACAGGTGAAGCATTAGCCGCTTACCGCGCGATACCCAGCGATCTGGCCTCCAATTATGAGGAAGTCAAGAGGGCGATAAGAGATTGAATGGGCCTAACGCCAATGGTTTATAGACGCCATCTAAGGGCTTGCAAGCTTAAATCAGGAGAGACACCGCGGGCTTTATGCCAACGCATAAAAAGCTTAGTGTGGAAGTGGTTAGAACCACAGGGTAAAACTCTTGATTCTCTCCTAGACTGTATTGTTTTGGAGCAGTTTGTCGAAGCTGTTCCTACGGAGTTGAAATCTTTCCTGATTCTCCAGGACTGTAAAAACACCAAAGAAGCAACCTCGCTGGCGGAGCGCTTCCTTGAGGCCAGATGGGTTAGCCAAGCGAAGGTGGGTGTTTCAAAATTTCCAGAAATTGGAGAATCAGAAAAGAAAGGAAACACAATGCTGGGGGAAATTACAGGCGTTAAGCCTAAGAGAAGACCTGTCTATGCCCAGAGTAAATGTTTTACATGTGGGGAACCGGGACATTTCAGAAGGGATTGTCGGGCTAGAACAACACTTGTATGCACCCGATCCAAGGAGAATGGGGAAGGGTTCTTGCTGGCTGTGGAAGTGGAGGTCATTCCCACAGAAGCCCTGTTAGACTCAGGCGCCGATCAGTCTATGATTTCACGGAAATTATGGACTGATATACAATCCCACAATAGTCAGGCCCCAGAGCAGTTTGAGCATAGCATTAAGATAAGATGTGTGCACGGTGCATCATCATCTTACCCCCTAAACAAGGTGAAGGTAAAAGGCTTAGGTTTAGAGCGTGAGATTTCGGTCGCTATTGTTCCTAATCTCCCTCATGCTTTAGTTTTAGGGAGGGACTGGCCTCAGTTTAGGCGAGGCCTAGTGAAAGGCCTGCAAGGCGAGGTAGCTGGGAAGTCCACCCTGGCGCCGTCAGGAACTGAAAGGTCAGAAGGACACCCTACACTGGGCAGGGAGAAATTATCCCTAGGGGGTAAAAGAGAGAATAAGCCACCAGTGTTCTCTTGTAAGGCCACTGTCAAGACAAAAGCGCTACCAGCCCCTTTGTTTGGGAAGAAGCAAGAAAGGAGAACACCCCAGAAAGAAGGCTCAGCTAGTAAACCAAAGTTTATTTAGAAATTTTGTCGCACTACCCCGAACGCTAGAATACCGAAGCGTGCATCCAAACAGGCAGCAGGGTTTGACCTGCATAGCGCAGAGGATGTGATCATTCCCAAGCAGGGTAGAGCACTAGTAGAAACAGGCATCCAGCTGGAGATACCACCTGGTTGCTATGGGCGAGTTGCTCCACGCTCAGGTCTAGCGGTAAAGAATTCCATTGATGTAGGGGCAGGGGTAATTGACCCTGATTTCCGGGGGGCAATAAAGGTCCTGTTGCTCAATTTCTCCCAGACGGATTTTAGGGTAAATACGGGTGATAGAATAGCGCAGCTAATTCGCGAGAGAGTGGGCTTCCCGCCCATAGAAGAGGTGGTGGAATTGAGCACCACGGTAAGAGGGTCAGGAGGATTCGGTTCTACTGGCCAGGCCGAGTTTAGGGGTCTATCGGCAACGTGTGAGGAAGAGGCAGATGTGGATCTTGGCCCTCAACTCGCCGACTGTAAGACCCGACCCGTTCCTAGAATAGGCAACAAACTATCTTGGCATCAACAACAAGCCCTGTTAATGCTCCTACATAGGTTTCCAGACGTTTTAACACCCCTCCCTGGAGAGAACAATCTTGTTGCCCACGAGGTAGTAACCCCTCCTGGAGAAGTAATTCGCCAAAGACCTTATAGGTTACCGGAGGCGAAGCAGCAAGAGGTGAAAGATCAGGTACGGGAAATGTTAGCGATGGGAATCATAGAAGAGTCCATAAGCCCCTGGAATAACCCGATAGTGTTGGTTCCAAAACCTGATGGGAGTACGCGATTTTGCATTGACTTCCGTAAAGTCAATGCAATATCCCGTTTTGATACCTACCCCATGCCGAGAATCGAGGAGTTCTTGGATAGACTGGGCCAAGCCGTATATCTAACTACGTTAGATATGACAAAGGGGTATTGGCAGATTCCCCTCACAAGGGAATCTCGCCCAAAAACAGCTTTTAGCACCCCTATAGGCTTGTTCCAGTTCCGCCGAATGCCCTTCGGTCTGCATGGAGCGGCGGCAATGTGCCAATGACTAGTTGATAGGGTATTACGTACTCACCACCAGTATGCCACGGCATATATGGAAGATGTGGTCATTCATAGTGATAGTTGGGACCAACATCTATTCCATATCAGGGAAGTTTTAAGCGCCATGAGAAGGGCGGGTATTACCCTCAACCCAGCTAAGTGTATGTTCAGAGGGAAAGAGGTGAAATACCTTGGTCACCTTGTGGGAAGAGGAGTAGTAAAACCCCTAATAGATAAAATAGAAAGCGTAAAGGCCTTTCCCAAACCCTCAACAAAAAAACAGATGCGCAGCTTTTTAGGTTTGATTGGGTAGTATCGCCGGTTCATACCGCACTTTGCCACGGAAAGTGCAGCCCTTACGGAGATGCTCAAGAAAAACGCCCTGAACCTAATAAAGTGGTCACCGGAGGCAGAGCATGCCTTCGTACAGTTGAAGGAAAAACTATGTTGCGCGCCCATTTTAAGAGGCGTAGATTTCAATCGCCCGTTCATAGTGCAGACTGATGCCTCTGAAATCGGGTTGGGAGCTGTTTTAGCACAAAAACGGGAGGGGGTGGAACATCCCATAATGATTTTGAGCAGAAAACTAGCGCCACCCGAACAGAAGTATTTCACGGTGGAACGTGAATGTCTGGCTATACGGTGGGCCATAGAGGCCCTCAGATTTTATCTGATAGGCCGTAGATTTCTCTTAGTCACCGATCATGCCCCTTTAAAGTGGCTAAATAGAATGAAAGACCACCTTCCAAGGCTCACGCGTTGGTATATGGCCCTGCAAGCCTACGATTTCCAAATAGAACATAGGGCTGGAAAGCTACATACCAATGCGGATGCCCTTTCTAGAATTCCGTGCTGTGCCGACAGTTGTCTGCCAGCCCGGAATATCTTAAGGGGGGGATCTGTGGTGGCGAGGAGGTAGGGGAGCAGAAACAAAGAGGAAAAAAACAGGTATTTTCCTCTGAACAAAGAATTAGCTCCAGGAGTTTAGGGGTTAAAACTCCAGCTTTAGAAAAAAACTCCCTGCAGAAAGTAAGTGATAGGGAACCACGCCCTAGCTCCATGGTAACCAGGCATGATCACGAGGATCATGGGGGGGTGGAGCTGGGGAACAGAAGAAAAAACCACACATATAAGCTGAAGGAAGCAAGAGGAAGTAGAACTGCTAAAACTGAGGAAAGGGCTGGGACTGCGGGAACTGTTGGAACTTCTGAGGTTTCCGGAGAGGCTTCCGGGGAAGTAAGAGACAAGCAAGCTCCCAGGACAGTAAGAAGTTCCTGGGGGAGTTCCCAGAGAGGTTCCAAGGGAGAGTTGTCTTCTTGGAGGAAGGTAGAGTTGGCCAGAGAAGCAGAAGCTGCCAGGAAGGCAGGGACTGTGAGAGAGGCAGAACCTTCCAGGGGTAAAGAAGTTATCCACGAGCCCTGTAAGGAACACAAGAGGAGCTTGGACCCAAAGAGAGAGGTGAGCACCTTGAAATCCTCCCGGAGTGTATTAAGAGATAAGAAACTCCATAATCCCTCTAGTAAGCCTCAGCAGAGAGAGGAATCTGTATTGAGGAGAGTTTTAAGAGTTTTAGAGAAACTGAAGCCTGCCATTTCTGATACAGAGTTGAATCAGTTACAAACGGACTCTGATATTGAGAGCATGGAAATGGAAGAGTATTTGCCAGATGAGGTTTGCTCAGACAATGAAATGGATTGCTCTCTATTTGTATCTCAGAACTAAAAAGCTGTAAGGTTTTAAAGAGTAGGAAAACCTGGAGGCTTAGTTAACCGAAGGGCAGTGCTGTGAATTATGCAAATGAGTTGCTGGTCTCCTGGGCTTGTTCCGGTGTTTCAAAAAGGACTGTTTGAATAAGGGAAGCCAGGGTGTGCAATATAGCAACTGAGGAAAAGCAAAGAGTGCCAGAGATAAAACAGCTTGCAGTGAAGAAGCCAATGCTGTGTATAGCTTAGAGGATATAAAGCTTTTGTTTTAAACTAAGCTAAAGAGCCCAAAGCTGATGTTTGGCGCAGGAAAGTTGCTGATTGTTTTCAAGCGAAGCAACACTGCTGTTTTTGTACTCTAGCAAGTTTACTTGAGAAGCATCTATTCTTTTGTTTCACTGGAGAAAATAATCCAAATTTATGTTATGATATTTTGAACTACTAGAAAAAAAAGTTCACTGGGCTGAAGTAAAAAAAAATAATAAATAATCCTGTTTGCCTATGGAAACCTTCTCGGCTGATTTTTTTCAACTACACAACTACATTACCCAGCAGGCCAAGTGCTGGGAACATAGGTGATTAAACAAGGGACATTTAAAGAGGTCACGTCCCCTGCTCCTAGGCTACCACCTAGCGAGTAGGGGGCACGACAATACGCAGCGCTGCACAGACACATGTAAAAGACTGTCCCTGCTCATCAGAGCTTACATTCTAGTCAAGATAGACAACACAGTAGCTATAGACATGGGATACATCTAGGGGGAATGGTAAGGAAACACAAAGGACATCAGGTGAGTCAAGATCTGAAAGCAGCAGTGAAGAGGTGAGTTTTCAGCCTGGATTTGAAAAGAGTCAGAGAAGGAGCCTGACGTACACACTCAGATAGTTTGTTCCAGGCATAAGGAGCAGCATGGTGAAAGGAGTGAAGTCTGGAGTTAGCAACAGCAGAGAAGGACACAGATAGAAGTGATTTGCCAGAAGAGCGGCGTTCCTGAGGAGGGGTTTAGGGAGAGATAAGAGAGGAAAGATAGTGAGGAGCTGCAGAGTGAATGCACTTATAGGTCAGCAGGAGAAGTTTGGATGTGGAAATGGATAGGGAGCGATGAAGTGACTTAAGAAGAGGCCGGGGTAGTGTGAGCATGATGTGGCTGGCGGAAGATTATCCATGCAGCAGAGTGTTGAACAGATTGAAGGAGAGAGATGATTCAGAGGGAGATCAGCAAGGAATAGGTTACAATAGTTTAGACGGGAGGTAACTAAGGAATGGATAAGTGTCTTAGTAGTGTGTTCAGAAAGGAATGGGGGAATTTTGTTGATGTTGTAGAGAAAGAGAAACAGGTTTTAGCTATCAGTTGAATGTGTGTGGAGGAGGAGAGAGAGGAATCAAAGATGACCCCAAGGTTGCGAGCTGAGGCAACAGGGAGAAGCAGAGAATTATCCACAGAGACTGAGAAAGGAGGAAGGGGAGAGGAGGATTTAGAGGGGAAAATAAGAAGCTCAGTTTTGGCCACAATCAATTTCAAGCAGCGGTGAGAGATCCAAGCAGCAATGTCAGAAATCCAGGCAAAGATTCTGACCTGGATTGCCAGAGAGATTTCAGGTGTAGAGAGGTAGATCTGGGAGTCATCAGCATAAAGATGGTACTGAAAGCCATGGGAAGAGATGAGTGCACCAAGTGACTGGGTATAGAGAGAGAAAAGAAGTGGACCCAAGACAGATCCTTGGGATATACCAACTGAGAGCGGGATAGCAGTAGAGGAAGATCCACCAGACCAAACACTGAAAGAGCGATGGGAGCGATAAGAAGAGAACCAGGATAGCACAGAGCCCTTAAAACCAAGCGAGGACAAGGTATCAACAGTGTCAAAAACAGCAGAAAAGTCAAGAAGGATGAGGATTGAGTAAAGGCCCTTAGATTTTGCCAAGAACTGATCACTGGAGACTTTGGCAAGAGCCGTTTTGGTAGAATGTAAAGGACGAAAGCCAGGTTGTAGAGGATCCAGAAGGGCTTGAGAGGAAAGAAAGTCAAGGCAATGGCAGTGAACCGCACGTTCAAGTAGTTTAGAAATGAAGGGGAGGAGGGAGATGAGTCGATAGTGAGAAGGAGAGGTAGGGGGTAGTGAGGGTTTCTTGAAGAGAGAGAAGTGTAGAAAGTTTGCAAGGGTACAGGATTTTAGCCAAGCATGCTCAGCTGAGCAGCCGCAGGAATGTAGATAGCAGGTAATGGAAGACAGCCAGGGTTGAGATACAGTACATCTCACAGGATGTGGCAAAGGCAGAGCAAGAGCATCCAGAGCAGAGGAGAGTGCAGTGTTATAGGGAACAGCAGGAGATAAATACTCTTTGGAGGTTATTTATATCTTGAAGTATGAAGTTACAAGAGTCGGTTTAAGTTTTTGATATGTGATGTTACTGTTACAATTGAAAGTTCTTTGTAAAAGTTATTGTTTATAATTGAATGTTCTTTGTAAAAGTTGAAGTTAATGTAAACTGCCTTGATTAAGTGAAAAGGCGGTATATAAAAACTGTTAAATAAATAAAATAAATAAATAGTGAGTCCCATATATGAAGACTGCATTCCTGCTTGTTCCTGGAGATAGCATAGTTACTCACCTGTGCTATGCTTTCACCCCTCACCAGCAACAGAACCTGGGCTCTCGGGCTTTCACTCAAAGCACAGATCTCTGGGATATTCCACAATTTACTTTTCTTCATTGAGAAAATTGGCCATTTAGTCCTACTTTATCTTTTAACCATTTTCTGATCCACAGTACTGCACTGCTTCCAATTCCATGACTTTTTAATTTCGCCAAGAGTCTCTCATGAGGGACCTTGTCAAAGGCTTTCTGTAAATCCAGATACACTATATCAACTGGCTCACCTTTGTCTACCTGTTTATTCACATCTTCAAAAAAAATAATAAATTAGTAAGACAAGACTTTCCTTGGCTAAATCCATGTTGGCTTTCTCCCATTAAACCATGACTATCTGCTTGTTCAGTAATTTTGTTCTTTATAATGATTTCTACCATTTTGCCTGGTACTGATGTCAGGTGCACCGGTCTGTAGTTTCCCAGATCACCCCTGGAACCCTTTTTAAAAATCGGCATCACATTGGTAATTTGCCAATCTTCAGGTACTACAGGTGATATTAATGATAGTTCACAGATTACTAATAGTAGGTCTGCAATCTCATATTGTAGTTCTTTCAATGCCCTTGGATTTATACCATCCGGTCCAGGTGATATTTTGTATTCTTCAGCCTTTTCATCCATATAGAAAATTAAATTATACACTCTAGATCAGAGTTAACCTCTCAAAAGTTCAGGGACCCCCAGTTCATCCCACTATTCTTCCCAGACTCCCCTCAGTGCCAAGCCCTATCCCATTAGCTCTCTTATCTCCCTTTCCCTTTCTATTACCAGCAGTCTTTCTATTTCCTCCAACCAGTTCCCTCTACTCATTCTGTTTCTCTCTCTCTCTCCCTTCCCCCTGCCCCACCAGCCTCTCTCTGTTTTCTCTTTTCTGTATCTTGTGGCCCCCCCGTAATGGTCTCTGAGACCTGCAGAGGTCCACAGATTAGGGACCACTGATCTAGATGTTAAAAGATATTTGGAAGATATTTGGGGGCCGGAAAAAAGGATTGAAATTCTTTTAAAGTTACCTTATTCAAGTAGTGTAACAACAGATTGGGCTGATTTTACTATCAAAATAATGGATTTAAGATATCCTGTTTTGCATTTTGAAAAATATAAAGAATGTAAGGAGAGCCCCTAACACAGAATGAATATTTTTAAAAAAAGATGGGTTGGCATTGTATCTCTTCTGTTCTTTAAAACATAAATAATAAATCCCTTATAGCTAAGCCTGCTCCTGTCTGCTACCTCCTGATTACACACACTACTAGCATGAACAAACATAGCAGTAGTGAGTCATTAACCAGCATGATCACGTCACCACTGAGAGGTACTAATGCAAAGGCTAAAACCTAATGCATGTTAAATAAAGCACATTAATTCATACATTATCAAGTGTTCAGAATGCTAAGTTCTTGGGCTGTAGTATTCAATGAACAGGTGAGTTTTTAACAATTTCCTTATATGCAGAGCTATAAGTGTCGGAACGGGGTGGGGCATACGGCCCTGGCCCTACCAATATTTCCCGCAAAGCAAGCCGTCTGCCCACAGGGATTCCATTTCCCACGGGCAGAAAAATGCAGTAGTGATTGCCACAAAGATCCCCCTCTCTCTGCCCACAGGAGATCAGATCCCCAAGGGCAGAAAAGGAGGGGAAGGCTGCAGTCACGGCCTTGATGCAGATTGTCTGCCTACGGGGATCCCATCTCCCACAAGCAGAGGAGAAGGAGATGGCTATGACTGCAGCAAAGATCTGCCAGGTACTTGTGACCTGGATTGGTCACTATTGGAAACAGGATACTGGGCTTGATGAATCTTGGTCTGACCCAGTATGGCATTTCTTATATTCTTATGACTCCTGTCCATCCACAGGAGATCGGATCCCCATGAGCAGAAGAGGAGGGGAATGTACTAGGCTGCCTGCGGGGTCCCCGTCTCCCACAGGCAGAAGACGAGAGGTGATCGAGGCCTGCCATAAAATAAAACAGACAGGGGAGTGGGGTGAAGCTGCAAAATCTTAAAGAGCCAGTAACTTAAAAAAAGGAAAGAAAATGGAGGTGGGGGGGGGAGAAGAAGAGCTGAAAGTTGGAGCTAAGGAGGATTTTGGGCCCCCCCCCCCCCCCCCCCCCCCCCGCAAACAAAAAGGCATTCTGCTGCCCCTATGCAGGGCTCTTTTATGGGTCAATTTTAGCAGATAATAAAAAAGATGCTGTTACTCCATACCAAGATATACTCCTCAAGAAAGCCCTTGCATATGCTTACAGATGCAGTTTGACTCAGCAGATCCTAAAACTTAGATTTCATAAACTTGGTTTTGACCAGGGCTCACTTTTTATTTTCTCTGCCCATAGACGCTGTTTTACAGCTGCGTCAGACTGCTCACTGTGCCAACCGTTCCACCCTCACACGTCTGGCGATCTAGGTGTAACGGCTGGCACAGTGAGCAGTCTGACCTAGCTGTAAAATAGCATCAATGGGTAGTGAAAATAAAAAGTGAGCATAGGGCTTTGGAGCCTGTGCACACTGCATATCTCATGCATTCCCATTACTGAGGGGCCTGGGACACATCGGAGGCACAGCCCGTGCATGGGCTCTAAAGTCCATGCCAGCAGCAAGAACTGGTTGCTGCATAAGCCACTGGGGGAATCCATTCCCATCCCTCACACACGGCAAAGATTGAAGCCACATCTACCGACTGATGGTGTGTGTATGGACCACATATCCTGCTGGCGGCAAAAATTGGAAGTTGCATCCACCGGCAGGGACCCCATCCCCCACCAGCGGCAAAGATTAGAAGCCATGTCTGCTGGCAGGGACCCACAGACCACAAGTTGGAAACCACTGTTCTAGATGATAAAAGATATTCTGAAGATGTATCTCTTATAAGGCTAAGCCTTTTAGGAGATCAGACAGGATAGTCGTTTTATTTGGGAGCCAGAAAAAGGGGTTGAAACTCTTTTAAAGTTACCTTATCCAAATGGTGTGACAACAAATTGCATTGACCAGAGCCAGCGTAACCCACTGTGCAAAGGATCGGAGGCCATGTCTGCTGGCAGGGACCCCAACCCCCATCAGCAAAGATGTGAGGCTGCGTTTGCTGGTAGGGATCCCATCCCTGCCAGCGGAAAGGATCAGAGACTGTGTCCGCTCTCTTAATGTGGCCTTATCCTACCAACGGGACGCCTGCAGATATTTTAAGGCACAATTTGGCAGCTTTAAATCGGATGTGACCTCCAATCCTTTCCGCTGGTGGGTGATGGGGTCCTCATTGGTGGCAAGAATTAGCGGGCAGGTCCGCCGTCAGGAACCCCATCCCCCGCCGGCCGCAAGGATCGGAAGCTGCATCTGATTTGAGGCTGCCAAATTGTAGCCTTAAAGTATTGGCGGTATTCCCGCTGATATTTTAAGACCACAATAAGAGAGCGGGCCCGGGGTTTGGAAGAAAAGGGGCAGAGCATTAAGGAAAGGAGTTGGGTTATAGAGGAGAGATATGGCAGAGATTGATGGAAGGGATGGGAGTAGAGGAGGAGGAGTGGCACATAAGGGGGAGGGGTGGGCTTAGAGGAGATATTCAAGAGGGTGGATGGGAGAGAGAGTAAAGATGAGTGGGAAGGGGAGAGTGCATGAATTGGTAGACGGCAATGAGGGAGAATGCAGGAGAGGAGAATATTGAAGGGCAGGGAGGGGTAATAGTGCAAGGGAGAGAGAAATCTACATGCCACAGCCATACATGACGTGCATGCAGTCTCTCTATGTATGGCCATTTTGAAAGACTCCTTCTATCCAAGCAAGGACTGTTAATCACCCAGGAAGTTGGTCACAGCTTACCTCAGAAGCACAGGACAGGGTACTGTGTAACAGCCCTCTTTTAATAAGTGTTATTTCATAAGAACATAAGAACATAAGATATGCCATACTGGGTCAGACCAAGGTCCATCAAGCCCAGCATTCCGTTTCCAACAGTGGCCAATCTAGGTCATACGTACCTAGCAGTTTCCCCAAGGGACACAGGTTCCACAATGCTTGTATTGGTTCAAGCATTGATATCCTGGGTCCCTTCTTAATAATGGTTTATGGACCTTTCCTCCAGGAACTTGTCCAAACCTTTTTTAAACCCAGCTACACTAACAGCCTTTACTACATCCTCCGGTAACAAATTCCAGAGTTTGATTACACGTTGAGTGAAAAAATATTTTCTTTTATTAGTCTTAAATAGTTTACCCTGTAGCTTCATTGCATGTCCCCTAGTCTTTCTATATTCTGATAAGGTAAACAATCGATCTACGTTTACCCGTTCCACTCCGTTCATTAATTTATAGACTTCTATCATATCTCCCCTTAGCCATCTCTTTTCCAGGTTAAAGAGCCCCAACCTTTTTAGCCTTTCTTCATAGGAGTAGCCTTCCATCCCCTTTACCATTTTGGTGGCTCTTCTCTGAACCTTTTCTAAAATCGCTATATCCTTTTTAAGATACGGCGACCAGAATTGCACACAATATTCAAGGTGCGGTCTCACCATGGAACGATATAGAGGCATTATAATATCTTTTGTTTTATTTTCCATTCCTTTCCTTATCATACCTAGCATTCTATTTGCTCTCTTGGCCGCCGCTGCACACTGGGCCGAGGGTTTTAACATGGTATCCACAAGGACGCTTAAATCTTTTTCTTGGGTGGTGGTTCCTAATGTGGAACCTTGCATCGTGTAACCATAGTTTGGGTTGTTCTTCCCTAGGTGCATAACCTTGCACTTCTCCACATTAAATTTCATCTGCCATTTTGATGCCCAGTCTTCCAATTTATCAAGATCCTCTTGCAATTTTCCGCAATCCTCCTGGGTTTTAACAACTTTAAATAGTTTTGTGTCATCAGCAAATTTGATAACCTCACTCGTTATTCCACTTTCCAGGTCATTTATGAATATGTCAAAAAGCAGCGGACCCAGCACAGATCCCTGGGGTACACCACTATTCACCTTTCTCCATTGGGAAAATTGGCCATTTAGCCCTACCCTCTGCTTTCTATCTTTTAACCAGTTCCTGATCCACAGTAGTACACTGCCTCCTATCCCATGACTCTTTAGTTTTGCCAAAAGTCTCTCATGAGGGACCTTGTCAAAGGCTTTCTGAAAGTCCAGATACACAATATCAACCGACTCACCTTTGTCCACCTGTTTATTCACTCCTTCAAAAAAACATAACAGATTAGTAAGACAAGATCTTCCTTGTCTAAAGCCATGTTGGCTGTCTCCCATTAGGTCATGACTATCTATATGCTGAGTAATTTTATTCTTTATGATGGTTTCTACCATTTTTCCCGGTACTGATGTCAGGCTCACCGGTCTGTAGTTTCCCGGATCACCCCTCGAACCCTTTTTAAAAATTGGTGTTACATTGGCGATCCTCCAATCCTCAGGTATTAGAGATGATTTTAATGATAGTTCACAGATTACTGATAGCAGGTCTGCAATCTCAAATTTCAGTTCTTTCAACACCCTTGGATGTATACCATCCGGCCCAGGTGATTTGCTACTCTTCAGTTTATCTAATAGTTGTAAGACATCTTCCCGATGTATCGATATTTCCTTCAATTCTTCCACACCTTTAAATACCACTTCAGTCGTGGGTAACATCCCTACATCTTCCTCAGTAAAGACCGAAGCAAAGAATTCATTCAGTCTCTCCGCTATCGCCTTGTCGCCTCTTAGTGCTCCTTTAACCCCTTTATCATCTAATGGACCAACTGACTCTCTCACGGGTTTTTTGCTACGAATGTACTTGAAAAGGTCTTTATTTCGCGTTTTTGCTTCCGCAGCAAGCTTCTTCTCAAATTCTCTCTTTGCCTGCCTTATCAATGCCTTGCATTTGACTTGCCAGTGCTTGTGCTGTTTCCAGGTTTCATCATTTGGCTCTTTTTTCCATTTCTTGAAAGATGCTTTTTTGGCAACAACAGCCTCTCTGACCTCAGCTTTAAACCATGCTGGCAATTTTTTAGACTTCCTTCCACTTTTCTTAAAGCGTGGAATACAGCTGGTCTGGGCTTCCAAGATAGTATTTTTCAACAAACACCCAAGCTTGATGTACGTCTTTAACCTTTGCAACTGCTCCTTTTAGTTTTTTCTTAACTGTTTTCCTCATTCTATCATAGTCTCCCTTTCGAAAGTTAAAGGGTAGTACTGTGGATTTCCTTACTACCCCTCCTCCACTAATTAAATCAAAGGCGATCATGCTATGATCACTATTGCCAAGTGGCCCCAACACCCTTATCTCTTGCACTACATCTGGTGTTCCACTAAGGACTAGGTCTAATATTGCTTCCCCTCTGGTCGGTTCATGAACCAGCTGCTCCAAGAAGCAGTCATTTATTTCATCTAGGAACTTTATCTCCCTAGCATGTCCTGTTGTGACACTGACCCAGTCGATGCCGGGGTAATTGAAATCACCCATTATTATTATTACTGCACTGTAACTTTTGCTAGCTTCCTTGATTTCTTTGAGCATTTCATCATCCATTTGTTCATTCTGGCCAGGCGGACGATAGTACACCCTCACTGCCATCGCCTTCCCCTTTTTACATGGAATTTCAATCCATAGAGATTCTACAGCAAATTTTGTTTCTTGCAAAACTTTAATCCTTTCTGATTCAATGCCCTCTCTAACATAGAGTGCAACCCCTCCACCAATTTGATCAGCTCTATCATTTCGATATAGTTTGTACCCAGGTATCACAGTGTCCCACTGGTTGTCCTCCTTCCACCATGTCTCTGATATTCCAATCATATCTAACCTCTCGTTTAGTGCTATATATTCTAACTCTCCCATCTTGTTTTGTAGACTTCTAGCATTTGCATACAAGCATTTTAGAGACTGTATTTTATTCATATTAATTTGGCTATTGGTAGACATGGGTAATTTGGGATCTTTAAGTTCTGTCTGCTCCATACTCGAGGGCATTTGGGCTACTTTACTCTTTTTTGGAACCTCTCTGCTTTTTGTAGTATCCTTCAAGGATACATTCTTCCGAACCATGCGCTCTTGGGCGACTGTCGGCTTTCCCCTATTATCTAGTTTAAAAGCTGCTCTATCTCCTTTTTAAAGGTTAATTTCCCTCTCTCCCTTCCCAACACCCACCCACCCCTGGGATAATCGTAGCTTTATAGGTACTTACACATCTTAAAGGAAAGGAGGTGCTCTCAGGTGAAGCTCGTTATCCGAATCAATCATACACTAAGGACCTGAGATTAATATTAGGTACGGTTTTATTAGTATAAATATCCATAGCAGCCCTTAGTAAGTAAAGAACTCAAAGATCTAAACACAAGCTTAAAACTAAGATACAGACAGCAGTCCAGCAGCAAGATGGGGGCTTTCCAATCTTTTGCATTGAGTGTCACATGTATGATTTTCTCCCAGTTGGTGAGAGGTCTTAAATGTGCACTAGGTGCAAGGAGCTCTTTGCTCTCAGGGAACGAGTCCGTTCTCTAGAGGCAAGAGTAGCAGACTTTGAAAACAAAAGAAAGACAGAGAGGTACATAGACGAGACCTACAGGGATATAGTCCTGAAGTCCCACCTCCAGTCTGGCAGCATCCCTGTTGCAATGGAGGAGAGAGGTCACGTGACAGGGGAGCATCACCCTGGTGTGGTAGGAAGTGATCCTGTAACTAGGACCTGTCCTCCAGGTGATGTAAAACCCTATCTCCAGGAACAAGCAGGAATGAGTCTTCACATATGGGTATCGTCGGTACCGACGGAGCCTGCGCGGGAACGCTCCCCAGCGTCCAATCAGAAAGCTTTTGGGAGCATCCCACAGCGCCTGCGTGCTGCCTTCCCGCCTTTCCCAACTGCCTCTCTCCAGTTCTTCTTTTTCCGCGGAGCCAGCAGGTCGTGTTCCTGTCACCGCAGAAGAATTTCTTTATTTTCTTTATTTCTTTTGTGTCGCGTCTGCCTTCTTCGACGTTTTACCGGTACTGCCGGTCTTTTTTCTTCTTAAAAAAAAAAAACTATTTTCCTTTTCTTTTTTCTTCAGGTGCACTTGCGTTTTGGGCCTTAGGCCGAAAAAGTTTTTTCATTAACATGGAAAAACCTGCCTCAGGGTTTAAAAAGTGCACAAAATGTGGCGGTACCATTTCCGTCACCGATACTCACGACTGGTGTCTAAAATGTTTAGGTCCTGACCATTCCATCACAGATTGTATGTCCTGTTCTATGATGTCTAAGAGAGGTCGGCAGAACCGAGCTGCCAAGCTCAGTACCCTGTTTCCCTCTGATGCAGCTTCGGTAGCATCTACGTCTTCCAGGGCTGCTTCTTCCTCATATGGATCTCAGGTAACTAAACATAAATCCAGCCGGTCCTCGAAGGGTAGATCTCCTTCTAAGCATCGAGATGCCTCTGGCGTTGCCCTCGAGGATTCTGCACCGGCAAAATTACCCCGGCGGGAGGCTTTGGCCTCCAAAGCATCATCATCGGGGTTCCAGGATGATCTCGATGGCTTGGCCTCGACAGATCACCTGGTGCCATGCTCTGTGGTACCGGTGGCTTCAACCGGTACCGACTTCCAAGCATTGGCGGCGTCGATGGACCAGAGGATTCTCTCCATAGAACGCAGTCTGGCGGCTTTCCTTGTGGCATCGACGCCCCTGGTACTGCAACAGACTACTCCACCGGTACCAGCTCTAGCACCGCCATCGGTACCGATCCCGGCACCGGTGGCATCAGCATCGGTGTCCGCTATGCCGGTACTCTGTCCTCTGAAGCCCTCCGGTACCGATACCCCGGTACCGGTTATTCCCGATACCGATCCTGGTCGTTACGGGTATCGGGCTTTGCAGGAGCATCCGGAGAGACGATACTTAGATTTCTCTGAAGACTCTGAGGACTCTGAAGTGTCTGTCAATGCAGTGATGCTTCTTCCACAGGAGGAGTCCTCTCCTAAACGAAGGATGTCTCCTCCAGAGGACTTGTCTTTTCAAGACTTCATCAGGGAGGTGGCTCGGGGCCTATCCATCACGGTGGCCCCTGAGACAGAACCCAGAGCCAAAGAGTTAGATATTTTACAATATCCTAAAACTCCTAAGGAGGCAGCTACCTTGCCTGTTCATGAGGTTTTGTATGATCTCATGTTGAGGATGTGGGAAACACCTCTTACCACCTCTCCTCATTCTCGCAGGTTAGATACCATGTATCGTGTCCCTCCTTGTTCTGGTTTCCATAAAACTCAGCTTCCTCACCACTCTATTGTGGTTGAGTCTGCTGTGAGAAAGATTAGAAGTGCCAAAA
The DNA here is from genome assembly GCA_033557465.1 of Ichthyophis bannanicus. NCBI lineage: Eukaryota > Metazoa > Chordata > Amphibia > Gymnophiona > Ichthyophiidae > Ichthyophis > Ichthyophis bannanicus. Next base: position 606,031,805 of record CM066031.1, on the reverse strand, counting down.
GACATGCCTCTAATCCTCCAGGACGTGAATGTAGAACCCTGGATGCTTTTGGACGTAGAGTCTTCCAAGCTTCCATGCTTGCTGCAAGAATTAATTCCTATAGTCTTTACATGGGAATGTTCCTAAAAGAAGTCACTGATCATTTGCAGGCTTTAAGTCCTTTCATTTCTGAAGATAAACGACAGGATTTTCTCAGTTGGCTCAAACATGCCCAAGATATCTCCAAATTTTCCAACCGTGCAGCTTTCGACTCCTTTGAATGTGTAAGCAGAGCCTCGGCTATTGCCATAGGTGCACGTAGAATTGCTTGGCTTCAAGCATCTGATTTGGAGATCTGGGTACAAGATGAATTGGGAAATATCCCTTGTACAGGTGAAAACCTGTTTGGTAAAGATTGGCAAGCAAAGGCCAATCAGATGGATCCTGAAAATTCTGCCTTGGATAAACTATCCAAGTCTACAGCTGCTCCTGTTAAGAAGAGGTTGTTCAAAAAAGCACCTTTTTCTAAAAAGGGAAGATTTTATCCTGCTTATAGTCAGCGGGCATCTTCTGCAGCTCAGTTCCCTACCAAATGTCAGCAATCATCCAAACAGAACAAGGCAAAGGCTGCTAGGTCTCCACCGGCCCAGCAACCTCAGCCCCCTCAGGGCATTTGACTTTCCGCTAGAGAACTTAGCCTTCCTAGCTCTGGAAGGACCACAGCCCTCCATCATTCCAGGAAGGTTATGTCATTTTGCTCCCAGGTGGGGACAAATTACAGAAGAGCATTGGACACTCTCCATCATAAGAGAGGGGTGCAAACTTCATTTTTCAAGCTTGCCCCCTCACACAAGAGTGAACCAGTTCAATTCTCCGACCTCCCTCCTCAACCTGTTGGGTCAGGAGATTGCCACCCTTCTCACCCAGAGGGCAATAGAGGAAGTGCCTCTTCAACAACAGGGCACAGGTTTTTACTCCCCCTATTTTCTTATTCCAAAGAAAACAGGGGGCTACAGACCCATTTTAGATCTCAGAGAATTGAACAGATTCCTAGTCAAGGGAAAGTTCAAAATGATTTCTCTGGGAACTCTGCTGCCATACCTTCAGAGTCAGGATTGGCTTTGTTCTCTAGATCTCAAGGATGCGTACACCCATGTTCTCATCCACCCAACTCACAGAAGGTTCCTTCGGTTCCTTTTTCAAGAAAAGCACTATCAATACAGAGTGCTCCCTTTTGGTCTGGCCTCTGCACCAAGGGTGTTCACGAAATGCATGGCAGTGGTAGCTGCATTTCTGCGCACTCTGGGAATATTCGTCTTCCCTTATTTGGATGACTGGCTCATTTGAGCTCCCACTCAGTCAGAGGCCAAGAGTTCTTTATCTTGCACTATGCGTATCCTTCAGTATTTAGGGCTGGTAATAAACATCCCAAAATCCAATTTAACCCCTACTCAGTCCCTGGAGTTCATAGGGGCGTTGCTGGATACCACAAGGGCAAGGGCCTATCTCCCCCAGGCCCGTTGCCTTCGCTTGGTGCAGTTAGCTTCTCAAGCAGAGTTAAAGCCCCATTTAACTCCTTGAGAAATGTTACAGTTACTAGGCCACAAAGCATCCACCGTGCATGTGGTACCATATGCTCGCCTTCGCATGAGGGCAGCTCAGTGGACTTTATCCACCCAATGGACACAGGCATTAGACTGCCTGTCAGACAAAATAGAAAACACAAGTCGCCTCTTTTTGTCCCTCCAGTGGTGGAAGTCCCCTCAAAACCTGTTGCTGGGGTCCCCCTTTCAGCAGTCTCTACCCCAAGCAACTCTCACAACAGATTCTTCTCCAATGGGGTGGGGAGCTCATCTGCAAGACCTCTCCACCCAGGGCATCTGGTCTCCACAGGAGAGTTGTCTACATATCAATCTCTTGGAGCTCAGAGCAATCTTCCTTGCTCTGCGAGTGTTCCACACCCTGCTCCGCTACAAGACAGTCCTTATCAACACGGACAATCAGGTAGCCATGCTCTATGTGAACAAGCAGGGCGGAACAGGCTCTCTGTCGCTTTGCAACGAAGCTTTGCGACTGTGGGCCCTCGCCAGAGAGCATCAGATTCATCTTTTGGCAGTTTATCTTCCAGGCGTTCAAAACTCTTGGGCAGACAGGCTCAGTCGAGTTCTGCTTCCACACAAGTGGTCCCTGCATGTGGACCAGGTAGCCAGGATTTTTCAGATTTGGGGAACCCCGGACATAGATCTCTTTGCAAGTCCGTGGAATGCCAAACTTCCCCGGTTCTGTTCCAGAACTCCGGCTCAGGGAGCTCAGGCAAAGGATGCTTTCCTCCTTCACTAGGGTCAAGACTTCCTGTATGCCTTTCCACCCATTCCCCTAATTCCCAAAACCCTGTCCAAGCTTCAGAGAGACAGAGGCTACATGATCCTCATAGCTCCATATTGGCCATGGCAAGTGTGGTACCCTCTGCTTCTACATCTCTCTCAAGCTTCCTCCCTGGAGTTAGGGTCTGCTCCAGATCTCCTATCTCAGGAGGACAGAAAGTTATGGCATCCCAATCCCCAGTCTCTGCATCTCAGGGCTTGGTTGCTGAAGGCCTAGATCTCCAAGATCTTCATCTTTCTCAACAGGTGAAAGATGTTCTTTATGCTTCCAGAAAACCTTCTACTAGACGTTCTTATGCTTTCAAGTGGAAGAGGTTTACTATTTGGTGTTCTGAAAAAGGTCTTAACCCCCTTGCCATACCTCTGGAATCTTTGCTGGAGTATCTCCTCCATTTGTCTAATGCAGGCCTTAAGAGAAATTCAGTAAGGGTCCATTTGAGTGCTATTGCAGCTTCCCTTAAGCCTCTAAATGGACAACCTATTTCCGTCTCATCCTCTTGTAGCAAGGTTTATGAGAGGCCTCCTTTTGACAAAGCTTCCCATCAGACCACCTTCGGTGGCGTGGGACTTGAACCTGGTTCTTGGTCAGCTCATGAAGCCGCCTTTTGAACTTTTGGCTACCACCTCCTTGAAATTTCTTTCTTGGAAGGTTATCTTTCTCATTGCAATCACATCAGCACGCCGTATTAGTGAATTGCAAGCACTCATAGCTAATCCACCTTATACAAGGTTCCATCATGACAAGGTAGTCCTTAGGACTCATCCACACTTTATGCCTAAAGTGGTCTCGCCTTTTCACCTCAACCAGGAGGTCTACCTACCTGTCTTTTTTCCAGGACCTCATGCATCAAGTGCAGAGAGGAATCTTCATACCCTGGACTGTAAAAGAGCTCTGGCTTTTTACTTACAGAGGACACAGCAACATAGAAAGTCCTCTCAGCTCTTTGTTGCCTTTGATCCTTCACATTTGGGACTGCCAGTCTCCAAGAGAACACTAACTGGATTGCCCAGTGTATTTCTTTCGCCTATCAGAGTAAGAACCTTTCTCTGGAGGGCCATGTCACAGCTCACAATGTGAGAGCCATGGCAACCTCAATGGCTCATCTGAACTCTGTGTCTATTGACGACATCTGTCGAGCAGCCACTTGGGCTTCGGTTCATACCTTCACAGCCCATTACTGCTTGGACAAGGACTCCCGCCGGGATGCCTTGTTTGGTCAGGCTGTTCTTAAACACCTGTTCCATACCTAATCAACTCCTACCCACCATCCCTGGTAGGATGCCAGAGATCCATGAGGGGAAGTGGAGCTCTTCTCAGGGACACACAACTTCTGGGGTCTCTCCCTGGCATCTAAAGCTAGGGAGTCCCCATATGTGAAGACTCATTCCTGCTTGTTCCTGGAGATAGCGCAGTTACTTACCTGTAACAGGTGATCTCTGGGAACAGCAGGAATAAGTCTTCACAACCCACCCACCTCCCCTAGGAGTTGTATCTCTCTATCTGTCTTTCCTTTCTCTCTCTCTCTCTCTTTGTCTCAGCTTTAAAACTCAACTGGAGAGAGGCAGTTGGGAAAGGCGGGAAGGCAGCACGCAGGCGCTGTGGGATGCTCCCAAAAGCTTTCTGATTGGACACTGGGGAGTGTTCCTGCGCAGGCTCCGTCGGTACCAACGATACCCATATGTGAAGACTTATTCCTGCTGTTCCCAGAGATCACCTGTTACAGGTAAGTAACTGTGCTTTCACAACGAGGAAGTTTCTCCAGGGCCATGTGCCCATGAGGGAAGGGTTAGGAGAGCCGTTATAGTTGGTGATTCGATTATTAGGCATGTAGATAGCTGGGTGGCTGGTGGACGTGAGGATCGCCTGGTAACATGCCTGCCTGGTGCGAAGGTAGCAGACCTCACACGCCACCTAGATAAAGTCTTAGATAGTGCTGGGGAGGAGTCTGCTGTCCTGGTACATGTCGGTACCAGTGACATAGGAAAATGTGGTAGGGAGGTTCTGGAGGCTAAATTTAGGCTTTTAGGTAGGAAATTGAAATCCAGAACTTCCAGGGTAGCGTTCTCCGAAATGCTTCCCGTTCTACACGCAGGACCCAAAAGGCAGGCAGAGCTCCGGAGTCTGAATGCGTGGATGAGACCACGGTGCAGAGATGAAGGTTTTGGATTTGTTAGGAACTGGGGAAAATTCTGGGGAAAGGAGGGGCTCTTCGAAGGGATGGGCTTCACCTTAACCAGGATGGAACCAGGCTGCTGGCATTAACCTTTAAAAAAGGAGATAGAGCAGCTTTTAAACTAGATAATAGAGGAAAGCCAACAGTCGACCAAGAGCGCATGGTTCAGAAGAATGTATCCTTGAAGGATACTACCAAAAGCAGAGAGGTTCCAAAAAAGAGTAAAGTAGCCCAAATGCCCTCGAGTATGGAGCAGACAGAGCTTAAAGATCCCAAATTACCCATGTCTACCAATAGCCAGATTAATATGAATAAAATGCAGTCTCTAAAATGCTTGTATGCAAATGCTAGAAGTTTAAAAAATAAGATGGGAGAGTTAGAACACATATCACTAAATGAGAGGTTAGATATGATTGGAATCTCAGAGACATGGTGGAAGGAGGACAACCAGTGGGACACTGTGATACCTGGGTACAAACTATATTGTAATGATAGAGCTGGTCAAATTCGTGGGGGGGTTGCGCTCTATGTTAAAGAGGGCATTGAGTCAGAAAGGATTAAAGTTTTGCAGGAAACAAAATTTGCTGTACAATCTCTATGGATTGAAATTCCATGTAAAAAAGAGGAAGGCGATGGCAGTGGGGGTGTACTATCGACCGCCTGGCCAGAATGAACAAATGGATAATGAAATGCTCAAAGAAATCAAGGAAGCTAACAAAAGTTACAGCGCAGTAATAATAACACAGGTACACTAAAAAAAAAATTTTTTTAAACTGCCTCTAATGTTTCGACTGATTTTTACGTTTTTTGGTGCGCTGAATCCAAATCTGGTAACCAATTTGCTCCATCACATACAGATTTTTTGCTACATTGGGTTAGCAGTTTGAGGTGAACGTTTCAGATTGAGTGCGATCGACATAAAAGTTTCTTGGATGAATTCTTTATACTAATTGTTTAGTAGTTATTCAAATAAGAATAAAGAAAATTGTAACAAGGCAGCACATAAGAATAGAGTAATGTCAACAAAACACACTGTGATGGTAGCAAAATTGTCTGCACTTAAAACAGCCACATACATGTGCACAAACATTGAGCATATAAGAGCGAGGTTAGACACAAAGCAAAGCAAAGAAATGTGCAAAAAATGTTGTACAGGTATGTATGTAAGAATAGAAAACGCAAACCGCACCATTGCAATACATGAAGACAAACACCCGATGGTGTGAAAATAAAATTCTAATAACTGAGATCCGACACTGTGGTAATAACTAGCAAATTTTTATTTCAAAGTTTAGTAAAAACACGATATTTGTCAACACAGTTTAGATTTTAAAGTCATTCTTGGGTCAATCAATCTCCTGGTGGACCCGTTTCTTCTTCCCCTGAATGCTTCTCTTGGTGCGCTGCTTGGCGTATTTTTCATCTGGGGTTTCCCGCAGCAGCAACCAGCAGAAATCAGCCATCATAGTGGTGTTCCATCTTCCTTGGTACCTTCTCTCTGCGTCCTTGATGTCCTGGTGAAACCTTTCACCTTGTTCTTCACTGTACGCCCCCAAGTTTTCGGGAAAGTAGTTCACATGGGAGTGCAAGAAATGGACTTTCAGGCTCATGTTACAGCCTTGTTCTTTGAAGGCATTGAGCATCCTGGCAACAATATCCTTATAGTTCTCATCCCGCCTGTTCCCCAAGAATTTGAGAGCAACATCCTTGAAGGAATCCCAGGCTTCTTTTTCCTTCTCAGACATCGTTTCAGCGAATGCTCCATCTGAAATGAGTTTCCTTATATCAGGGCCAACAAACACTCCTTCCTTTAGCTTTGCTTCAGAAAGTCGGTGGAACTTTGAGCAAAGGTACCGAAAGCACTCACCATCTTTTGGAAGGGACTTGATGAATTGCTTAATGAGACCCAACTTAATGTGGAGAGGTGGTAATAGAATTTTATCACGAGGTACCAAGCTCTCATGAAGAACATTTTTCTCACCGGGTCTCAAATACTCCCGAATTGGCCAGTCTTTTTTCCCCCAGTGTAGGTCGCGGGCCCGGCTATCCCACAAGCAAAGGAAAGGAAGCAAGGATATTTGGTGAAACCGGATTGCTGCCCTAATAGCATGGATAGAATTTTAAAGTCTCCACAAATCATCCACTTATGCTCATCATAACGAATCTTCTGAAGAATCAGGGCCAAATTCTCGTATTTTTCTTGGAGAATAACAGAGTGAGCAATAGGAACTGAAGCGAATGTGTTGCCATTATGAAGAAGAACACCTTTTATGCTGTCTTTTGACGAATCAATGAACAGCCGCCATTCAGCAGGATCATACTTGAGTTTAAACTTTTCCATCACTCCGTATATATCGTTGCAAAATACCAAATCTTCCTCTTTGCTGAAATACTTCAAAAATTGTGTCTCGCGGTTGCAGTACCAATAAAAAGTTGTTCCTGGTGACAATAGATTTTTCTGTTTAAGCCGAGAACCTAGCAGTTGGGCAGCATCTTTTGGGAGTCCTAAATCCCGGACTAAATCATTCAATTCAGCTTGAGAGAAAAGTTCAGGTTTCGGATCTGGTTCAGTTTCAAACTCGGAAGTACTGGACTCATCGGGAAAAGCCATCTGATGAGTCTCATCATGATCAGAACCGTCCACACAAATATGATCCAAAGATTTTGGTGGTTCAGGCACAGGTACTTCGTTGCTATGAGGCATAGGCCTAATTGCTGAGGGAAGGTTGGGGTAACTTATTACGTTCTTATTTTTTAAGTTGTATCCCTTCACAATGCAAGAGCAAAAGTAGCAGTCACTGCTGTGGTCTCTTTGTTCACGCCACATCATAGGTATTCCAAAACGAAATGCTTGTTTTACCTTTCATCCATAAGCGTAGATCTTCCTCACATGTCTTGCACACTTTGTGAGGAGCCCACGGTTTGTCTTGATCGCCTAACTTCAAACCGAAATAGGCGAAATATACTTTTTTAATAAATGCAGAAATGTTCCTCTGCTGCTTTTTCACGGTATATTCCCCACAAATAAAACAAAAATTGTCCGGAGAGTTGACGCAACCTCTGGCTCTGTGAGCCATCACAAATACACAGCACTGCAAACTACAACTGTAGTGAACCACTTCGGAATAAAGCTGGATTACGACTGAGCAAACAAAAAGGTAATAATGAACTTGCAAGAAACTGAAATTTGACAGGAACGTTCATGTCGCAACCACCGTGTTTGAGCGAGCGAACGAGGCGAGGCGAACAGGAAAGAACATGCGCCAGCGCGAGTACTGGATTTAGCCCCCCGCCTCCCAATTGTCCTGTTAATGTATAAAATGAATACAAAACACTCTAAAATATCATGAGGGAGTGTTTCTAGTTAGTTAACCATTACAACCTCTATTTTGGGCCAAGAAATTAAACTGCAGTCGGCTAAAAAGAAATTATGTGAACATTCCTTATATGGGTAAGAAATCTAATTTTGCAAGAAAACGTGACGTGATGGAACATTTTGACTATTTTTCCTGGATTCAGCACCCCAAAATCTATAGGAATCAGTTGCAAAACTGGAGGCAGTTTTTTGGTAGTATACCTGTGTAATAGGTGATTTCAATTACCTCGGTATCGACTGGGTCAGTGTCACGGCAGGACTTTGCTAGGGAGATAAAGTTCCTAGATGAAATAAATGACTGCTTCTTGGAGCAGCTGGTTCATGAACTGACCAGAGGGGAAGCCATATTAGACCTAGTCCTTAGTGGAACACCAGATCTAGTGAAAGAGATAAGGGTGTTGGGGCCACTTGGCAATAGTGATCATAGCATGATTGCCTTTGATTTAATTAGTGGAGGAGGGATAGTAAGGAAATCCACAGTACTACCTTTTAACTTTCGAAAGGGAGACTATGATAAAATGAGGAAAATAGTTAAGAAAAAACTAAAAGGAGCAGTTGCAAAGGTTAAAGACGTACATCAAGCTTGGGTGTTGTTGAAAAATACTATCTTGGAAGCCCAGACCAACTGTATTCCACGCTTTAAGAAAAGTGGAAGGAAGTCCAAAAAACTGCCAGCATGGTTTAAAGTTGAGGTCAGAGAGGCTGTTGTTGCCAAAAAAGCATCTTTCAGGAAATGGAAAAAAGAGCCAAATGACGAAACCTGGAAACAGCACAAGAACTGGCAAGTCAAATGCAAGGCATTGATAAGGCAGGCAAAGAGAGAATTTGAGAAGAAGCTTGCTGCGTAAGCAAAAACGCGAAATAAAGACCTTTTCAAGTACATTCGTAGCAAAAAACCTGTGAGAGAGTCGGTCCATTAGATGATAAAGGGGTTAAAGGAGCACTAAGAGGCGACAAGGCGATAGCGGAGAGACTGAATGAATTCTTTGCTTCGGTCTTTACTGAGGAAGATGTAGGGATGTTACCCATGACTGAAGTGGTATTTAAAGGTGCGGAAGAATTGAAGGAAATATCGATACATCGGGAAGATGTATTACAACTATTAGATAAACTGAAGAGTAGCAAATCACCTGGGCCGGATGGTATACATCCAAGGGTGTTGAAAGAACTGAAATATGAGATTGCAGACCTGCTATCAGTAATCTGTGAACTATCATTAAAATCATCTCTAATACCTGAAGATTGGAGGATCGCCAATGTAACGCCAATTTTAAAAAAGGGTTCCAGGGGTGATCCGAGAAACTACAGACCGGTGAGCCTGACGTCAGTACCAGGAAAAATGGTAGAAACCATCATAAAGAATAAAATTACTCAGCATGTAGATAGTCACAACCTAATGGGAGACAGCCAACATGGCTTTAGACAAGGAAGATCTTGTCTTACTAATCTGTTATGTTTTTTTGAAGGAGTGAATAAACAGGTGGACAAAGGTGAGTCGGTTGATATTGTGTATCTGGACTTTCAGAAAGCCTTTGACAAGGTCCCTCATCAGAGACTTTTGGCAAAACTAAAGAGTCATGGGATAGGAGGCAGTGTACTATTGTGGATCAGGAACTGGTTAAAAGATAGAAAGCAGAGGGTAGGGCTAAATGGCCAAATTTCCCAATGGAGAAAGGTGAATAGTGGTGTACCCCAGGGATCTGTGCTGGGTCTGCTGCTTTTTGACATATTCATAAATGACCTGGAAAGTGGAAGAACAAGTGAGGTTATCAAATTTGCAGATGACACAAAACTATTTAAAGTTGTTAAAACCCAAGAGGATTGTGAAAAATTGCAAGAGGATCTTGATAAATTGGAAGACTGGGCATCAAAATGGCAGATGAAATTTAATGTGGACAAGTGCAAGGTTATGCACCTAGGGAAGAACAACCCAAACTATGGTTACACGATGCAAGGTTCCATATTAGGAACCACCACCCAGGAAAAAGATTTAGGCGTCATTGTGGATACCATGTGAAAACCCTCGGCCCAGTGTGCAGCGGCGGCCAAGAGAGCAAATAGAATGCTAGGTATGATAAGGAAAGGAATGGAAAATAAAACAAAAGATATTATAATGCCTCTATATCGTTCCATGGTGAGACCGCACCTTGAATATTGTGTGCAATTCTGGTCGCCGTATCTTAAAAAGGATATAGCTATTTTAGAAAAGGTTCAGAGAAGAGCCACCAAAATGGTAAAGGGGATGGAAGGATACTCCTATGAAGAAAGGCTAAAAAGGTTAGGGCTCTTTAACCTGGAAAAGAGACGGCTGAGGGGAGATATGATAGAAGTCTATAAATTAATGAACGGAGTGGAATGGGTAAAGGTAGATCGATTGTTTACGTTATCAGAATATAGAAAGACTAGGGGACATGCAATGAAGCTACAGGGTAAACTATTTAAGACTAATAAAATAAAATATTTTTTCACTCAACATGTAATCAAACTCTGGAATTTGTTACCGGGGAATGTAGTAAAGGCTGTTAGTGTAGCTGGGTTTAAAAAAGGTTTGGACAAGTTCCTGGAGGAAAGGTCCATAAACCATTATTAAGAAGTGACCGAAGATATCAATGCTTGACCCAGTACAAGCATTGTGGAACTTGTGTCTCTTGGGGAAACTGCTAGGTACATATGACCTAGATTGGCCACTGTTGGAAACAGAATTCTGGGCTTGATGGACCTTGGTCTGACCCAGTATGGCATATCTTATGTTCTTATGTTATGTTACCCATGACTAAAGTGGTATTTAAAGGTGCGGAAGAATTGAAGGAAATATTGATACATCGGGAAGATGTATTACAACTATTAGATAAACTGAAGAGTAGCAAATCACTTGGGCTGGATGGTATACATCCAAAGGTGTTGAAAGAACTGAAATATGAGATTGCAGACCTGCTATTAGTAATCTGTGAATTTTCATTAAAATCATCTGTAATACCTGAAGATTGGAGATTCGCCAAAGTAACGCCAATTTTTAAAAAGGGTTCCAGGGGTGATCCAGGAAACTACAGACCAGTGAGCCTGACGTCAGTACCGGGAAAAATGGTAGAAACCATCATAAAGAACAAAATTACTCAGCATGTAGATAGTCATGGCCTAATGGGAGACAGCCAACATGGCTTTAGACAAGGAAGATCTTGTGTTACTAATGTGTTATGTTTTTTTGAAGGTGTGAATAAACAGATAGACAAAGGTGAGTTGGTTGATATAGTGTATCTGGACTTTCAGAAAGCCTTTTGGCAAAACTAAAAAGTCATGGGATAGGAGACAGTGTACTATTGTGGATCAGGAAATGGTTACACGATCCAAGGTTCCACATTGGGAACCACCACCCAGGAAAAAGATTTAGGCGTCATCGTGGATAACATGTTAAAACCCTCCGCCCAGTGTGCAGTGGCGGCCAAGAGAGCAAATAGAATGCTAGGTATCATAAGGAAAGGAATGGAAAATAAAACAAAGGATATTATAATGCCTCTGTATCGTTCCATGGTGCGACTGCACCTTGAATATTGTGTGCAATTCTGGTCGCCGTATCTTAAAAAGGATATAGCGTTATTAGAAAAGGTACAGAGACGAGCCACCAAAATGGTAAAGGGGATGGAAGGCTACTCCTATGAGGAGAGGCTATAAAGGTAAGGGCTCTTCAACCTGGAAAAGAGACGTCTGAGGGGAGATATGATAGAGGTCTACAAATTAATGAATGGAGTGGAACGGGTAAACGTGGAATGATTGTTTACGTTATCAGAATATAGAAAGACTAGGGGACATGCAATGAAGGTACAGGGTAAACTATTTAAGACAAATGAGAGAAAATATTTTTTCAGTCAACGTGTAATCAAACTCTGGAATTTGTTACCGAAGGATGTAGTAAATGCTGTTAGTGTAGCTGGGTTTAAAAATGGTTTGGACAAGTTCCTGGAGGAAAGGTCCATAAACCATTATTAAAAAGGGACCCAGGATATCAATGCTTGACCTAATACAAATTTGTGGAACCTGTTTTTTTGGGGGGAAACTGCTAGGTACATATGACCTAGATTGGCCACTGTTGGAAACAGGATACTGGGCTTGATGGACCTTGGTCTGACCCAGTATGGCATATCTTATGTTCTTATGTTCTTATGTTCTTAGATTTTAATTGTATATGGTAATTTTTAATAAAAAAGAATTGAACATAAGGGATATGGTAGGCTTAGTAGGGGAGGATTGGGTGGTTGGGGGTGAAAAAATGGGGAGAAAATGTGCTAACAAATGTTATAGAGGCCTTAATGACTTGAAATATTTGTTGTTTATTGTGTCATTGCCTGATTCTGTTTGTATTGCTGGTTCAATAAACAGTTTGAACATAAGTTTCCTTTGATTTCATCTTCTTGCTATAAAGGGATCCAATGTGTCTATCCGATGGCATTTTGAATTGAGTCACTGTTTTTGCCTCCACCACCTCCATCAGGAGGTTATTCCAAGCATCCACCACCCTTTCAGTGAAAAAGTATTGTCTGATTTTGCTTTTAAGTTGACCTCCTTGCAGCTTCATTGTATGCCCTCTAGTTTTACAGCTTCCCCTTCTATGAAAAATGTTTGTTCATTGATATTTTTAAGCATCTCCACCGTCCATTCTCTCCTCTAGGGTATACTGTACATATTTAGGTCTTCAAGTCTCTTCTCGTATGTCTTCTGGCGCAGGCTCCAAATTATTTTGTTCACCTTCCTGTGAACCGTTTCAAGTCTTTCTATATCCTTTGTGAGATATGGTTTTCAAAACTGAACACAATACTCCAAGTGAGTCCTCACCAATTACTTGTACAGGGGCATTAATGCCTCCTCTTTTCTGCTGCTTATGCAGCCCAGCATCCTTCTGACTTTAGCTACCACCTTATCGCATTGTTTGCCACCTTGAGATCTGCAGACACTAGCACTCCGAAGTCCCTCTCCTGGTTCGTGCATGCTAACTTCTCTCCCCCTATCGCATACTATTCCTTTGGATTTCTGCATCCCAAGTGCATGACTCTGCACTTCTTTGCATTAAATCTTAACTGCAAAGCATTAGACCATTCTTACAGTATTTTTAGATTCTTTCTTCATGTTGTCCACTCCCTCAGAAGTGTCCACTTTGTTGCAAATTTTCATGTCATCTGCAAAAAGGCAGACTTTTCCTTTCAGTCCTTCCACAATATCACTCACAAATTCATTAAAGAGAATCGGTCCGAGGACCAATCCCTGAGCCATGCCACTATGCACCTTCTTTTCTTCTGAGTGAGTTTCGTTTACTACTGCCTGCTGTTATCTGTCAGTCAACCAATTTCTGATCCTGTTCACCACCTTGGGACCTATCCTCAGGCTGCTCAGTTTATTGATAAGCCTTCTATGAGGAACACTATCAAAGGCTTTGCTGAAATCTAGGTATATCAAATCCATCTCATGCCTTTGATCTAGTTCTCTGGTCACCCAGTCAAAGAACTCTGTCAAATTTGTTTGGCATGATCTTCCCCTGGTAAAACCATGTTGCCTTGGATCATGCAATCCATTAGTTTCCAAAAAGTTCACAATTCTTTCTTTCAAGAGAGCCTCCATTACTTTTCCCAGCACAGAGGTAAGGCTTACCAGTTGCAGATCCCATCCCATTCTCTGCCCATTTAATGTTAATACCCATTCCAAAATTAAAACAGCAATTAGCGTACACTGGGCCCCTTTTACGAACGTTTGGTGGACACAATCTGCTGCATGACCATTCTGTTCCTGTGGGCCATGTGGCAGATAGTGCACCTAAGTCTTAGTAAGAGGGGCCTTACGGTCTAGCTGCTGCACTGTTAGTATGCGCCATTTCCTGTGTTAGTGCTTAGTGCAGCTTATAAAATAGATGCCTTAGATTTATCTAGCAGCTTTTATACTATCTATAGATGTTATTCTGGCATGCAGGCTACTTGCATTACTGTTCTTTTCATGTTTTCTTATCTAATACAAAATACTGATCCTTGCTTTCCCCCGCTTTAGGGCCTAATCTGAACCTGTACGAGTTATTTTGCAGAGAAACGTGTACTCTTATTCCATTCGGTTATCCTTTGTCTATACTTTGTATTTTGTTTCAATTTATCTCTGCATCGATGGCAGTATGGTGGTTCTATATATTAATAGCGAAAGAATTTATATTCTAAGAGGGGGATATTCAAAGTGATTATCTGTGTTAATCGCGCTAACTAGGTTAGTGCTGCCATCGCATATCCCGATGCTGACAGGCAGCGGTGATATTGAGTTACTGCCCTGTTATTGCTACATGGCAAAAGTTAGGCACTTTAAAACCTGACCTAATTTTCATCGCAGAAGCTAACCAGTCAGTGACCGATATCACCGCTGCCCAGTTAGCGTCATCACTGTCCAGCTAACCTGAATATTCAGTGCTGGTGACTAGCTGCTTTAACAGCGTTAGACACTGAATATTGAGCCCTAAAAATATATTGAAACAGAAATCCTGCCAAAATGAAATAGGTAATTTGAAGAGCTTCCAGAGAAATATTATTTTTCATGTTCACATTTTCTGAAGCATTTGTGGTAACAACAGGATGTGCTTCTCATCTCACTTGCTCCCTAAGACGCTCCCATAAACATGTCATTTAAAACCACTACTGCTTCTCTTACACCCATTTTGAAGACTCTTTCTGTGAAAGGGTGAGCTTTTTTCACTTTTTTCAGAGCAGCATTAGAACTACTGGTTGAAAAACATACTGTGTATTTTAGTCATCGGTTATTTCATGTTTCAGTATATAATAAGAATGCATGGAAATAAAAGGTTGTTAAACAAAAAAAATGAAGTAGACTAGAACATGTAAGCATGATCTTAATATATGAAACTGCATTTGTGTTTGGATTCTGTTTTTAAAACGAAACACTAGGCATACAATATATTGAGCTCTGATAGTATGGCAGTGCTGTTACACAAAACTGGCAAATCTTCTAAAGCAGTGTTTCTCAACCTTTTTTATTTGTGCCACACTATTTGAATTTGTTCCAGCCTTGCAGCACAACAAACCCAATTTTGCATGATCTTCTCCCCTAGTTCCTCGCACTAGCAGCAGGGGGTAGGTCTCAATCTGCCATGCAAACATAGGAGGTCATTCACTCCAACATTTGATTGAGGCTGACAGAAGACATGTACAGGAAAAAAAAACACTGCCCTTCCACTACCAGGGAGGAAATGAGGGAGAGGGAGAATCTGAAAGATGGTCCTTGCTCATCAGAGCTTACAATCTAGTCAAGGCAAACAACACAGCTACTCGAGAATAGGATATGTCAGGGGAATGGTTGGAAAGCAGGAGACTAAGCGGATCAGGATCCAGAAGCAGCCTCAAAGAGGTGAGTTTAGCCTGGATTTGAAAAGGAACAGAGATGGAGCCTGATATACCAACTTAGGTAGTTTGTTCCATGCATAAGGAGCAGCAAGATGGAAAGATCCAAGTTTGGAGTTGGCAGTGGAAGAGAAGAACACAGATAGAAGCGATCTGCCAGAAGAACAGAGTTCCCGAGGAGGGGTGTACTAATCAAGGAGTTTGGTTTGATGGGGAGAGTTAAGTGGAATGTTTCCATGAACAGCTTTAGTAATCTACTCTCAAACTATACCTAAAAGCACATTCTAACTTTTGTTACCACATGAGATTTAGGGCCCAATTCAAAAGCCTCAGGACTGGCAAGTATGTTCTGCATACAAGAGAATTAAGGGGCCAATGTATTCAGCCGCAGCAGTTAGCAATTATAAAAGCATCTGGCCACCACGGGCAAAACTGAAACCAGATATTCAGTACCAGAATCTGGATCTCCTTTGGCACTGAATATCGGTTTCAGCACTGAGTGGTGCAGCTATCTGGACAGTGACAATATTCAGCCACTCTTCGGATAGCTGGACCTCTTAAAGTTAGGACAGCTATTGAAATGACCTAACTTTATGCGGACACATCCAGTTAGCTGACTGAAAATCACCATTCTCCAGGAACAAGCAGGAAGTCAGCCCTCACATTTGGGTGACATCGGTGCCAATGGAGCCCATGCAGAACCATCTCCCCAGCTTTCAAAGAAAGCTTTTGGGAGATACCACCACACATGCGTGATCCCCTTCCCGTCCAAGGGTGCCATCTTGTTCAGTCTCCTTTTTTCTGTGTAACCCAATGGACATATTTCCTGTTCCCCCAGAAAAATCCTTAAAAAAACTGTTCCTAAAACCTAGTTTTCTGGTAGGTGTACCAATTCCTCTTCCCACCTCGAGTCGGCACTTCCTGGCCCCTTTTTTTATTGAGGTCTTCCTCGACCGGCGTTCGTGCCCTTTTTCACTGGGGTTTGTCAAGCCCATCCAGTTGTCTCCAGTGTGACCGCCGCAGTCAAACCATGTCCATTACTGACACCGATGACTGTTGCCTGCGCTGCCTGGGCCCAGACCATGACAGCACCTTTTGTGACCTCTGCCAGGCCATGTTGGCCAAAACCAAAAAGAAACGGTCAGAATTGCAGGAAAAGTTGTTCCCAGGTCCGACTTGGCACCCACCTCCCCGACACCAAGTTCCAAGCCCAGCACATCCTGAGACACCCAGGCGTCCTCAGAGTCCCATGGTTGTGGGGCTTCTGAGAAGACTCCGGAGTCAGAAAAGAAGAAGAAGTCATTGAAGTCCACCAAGATTGCACAGCGAAACCCGGTAAAACCCCACGGAGGGACTCGGGCAACTCCGAGAAGTGCCCCACAAAAGGTCCTCAAAAAGGATTCCTCAGCTGGTGGAGACTGGGTGAGGTTCCTCGAGGCCATAGTCCTCATTGAGGCTGCACTTCCAAAAGTGCCGGTGCTGGGCCCAAAATCCTCAGTGCGCACGCCGAAAGCTGTGAAGCCTTCTGGCTTGGAAACCAGAATGGTGGCCCTGGAGCAGAACATCACTGCTATCCTGGCCCTGCAGCAGGTGATGATGGCCAGTTCCTCTGCCTCATCTGCCCCAATGACTAGGCCCTCTACCTGGATGGCGTCCCTGGTCATCGCACCGAGCGCCCCGGGCCTCGAGAAAGTCTTTGGCGCCAGTCGAGGTCCCAGTCCTTTTTGTCGGGTATCCGGTCCTTGCCGGCCAGTATCTGCGACTCGGACCCCAGTTCCTCTGCAGGCCATCAGCCCTTCGGTGCTGGCTTCAACACGAGGAGTCGCAGGGCCTCGGACTCATCATCAACGCTTGACTCCGAGTAGGAGACATAGGACAAAGCATCCCCGAACACCAGAAGACATAGAGACATTCTCTTGGACCTGTCTCTCCTGGTGCCTCGATGCTATTCTCCTCCTGAGGACGTGGCCTTCCATGACTTCATCAGGATATGGCCAGGGCCCCCTCTGTTTTAACCGAAGTGGAGGATGACCCGCACACTGAAGAGTTGGAGATTCTCCAGTATGAGACTCCACCCAGAGAAACCCTCACGGTGCCCATACAGCCAACCCTCGAGAGGCTGTTACTCCGAATATGGGAGACGCCAGTGTTGTGCTGAAAGTTAGCCATCAGCTTGACACCATGTACGGCGTCCATAAAGGACCAGGGTTCCACATACCCCAGCTCCCACACAATTCCATGGTTGTCAAGTTGACTATGCAAAAGCTCAAGAGCCAGAAGACTCACTCCTCCATCCCTCCTGGAAGGCCCTCAGGCACAAATGCTATCAGGGCTCAATGCTGGGTTGCTGGATCCAGGCCTATGAACTCTACATAGGCATGTATCTAAAGGCACTGGCCAAAGAGCTGTCAGGGTTTGCAGCAAGGCCTCATCAGGGAACCCCTCCAATGGTTCCAGACCCTGACTTCGGGAGTGAGGGGCTGCGCTAAGTTCCTCTCCCGGGCTGCCTTTGACGGCTTTGAGTCTAGCTACTTGCCATCTGCGGTTTCTTTCATGGAAGGTGGCCTTCTTGGTAGCTCTCACATCTGCTCACAGAGTGAACAAGCTTCAGGCCCTGGTGACAGAGCCACCATACACAAAATTCTACAAGAACAGGATGGTGCTCCACACTCACCCCAAATTTCTTCCAAAGTTGGTATCCCCTTTCCACCTCAACCAGTAAGTAGTCCTTCCCACCTTTTTCCCGTGGCCTCACACCGGTCAGGAGGAAACTACACCCCATACATTGGACTGCAAGCAGGCCCTGTCTTTCTATCTACAACATACCCAGGGCCATTGCAAAGCTCCTCAGCTCTTCGTTTCCTATGACCTCAGCAGACTGGGCCTCCCTATGACTAAGTGAACTTTGTCCACTTGGGTAGCGGACTGTATCGACCTCACCTATGAGCGAGCTAGGCTCTCCCTGGACCACTGGATCACAGCGCATATGAGCAGATCACAGCGTGAGAGCAATGGCCACATCAGTGGCAAACCTGCGCTCAGTACCAGTGACAGAGATCTGCAAAACCACCACATGGTCTTCAAGCCATACTTTCGCAGTTCACTACTGCCTGGAAAGCGAGTCCCATTGGGATAGTGCCTTCGGCCAGGCAGTACTCCGTAATCTGTTCAGGGTGTAGGCAACTCCTGCCCTACGACCCTTGGTGTTCAGGCTACCAGAGTGATGGTGCCACTGGACGCTAGGGTCTTGCGGAGTCTCTCAGTTGGGGACTCACTTGCTGCAACTCATGGCTACCTGAATTGGTCGCCATTGGTGCTGTCGTGGTCCGGTCCTTGGCAGCCTGGAGCTAGGGAGTCCCATATGTGAGGACTGACTTCCTGCTTGTTCCTGTAGCAAGCGTAGTTACTCACCTGTAACAGATATTCTCTAGGTACAGCAGGAATCAGTCCTCACAACCTTCCCTCCTACCCTAGGAGTTGCCTTCCTACCTTGTTTTCTTTTTACTATCTTCCTAGCTATGTCATCTGACTGAACAAGATGGCACCCTTGAGCAGAAGGGAACTATGCATGCATGGTGGCATCTCCCAAAGGCTTTCTTTGAAAGCTGGGGAGATGCTTCCATGCAGACTCTGTTGGCGCTGATGTCACCCATATGTGAGGACTGATTCCTGCTGTCCCTGGAGAACACCTGTTACAGGTGAGTAACTACACTTTAACCTGCCCATGGACCACCCAAACACTATCCAGCTAAGCAATGTTCCCTCTAATTTTCTGTAGGCTATATGTGCATAAAATATCAGCTGTGCAGCTTTTGAAGGAAGGTTAAATTTTTGTGCGCCACATAACGACACTCGGAGTTATATACTTTAAAATTTGACTACACGTCAGAATACAGTATGTACACCACATTGATTGCACTAGAAAATATTGTAGAACTTGTGAAAACCATAAATTCACAACAACTTTTAAATTTTAAGACGTCTGTGTTGTTTTCTGTCAGAATCAGAACCGTAATTTTTGTGCGCTCTGTTGTAAAGTATGTGCGCTCGCTCGGCGAGGTGTGTGCGCGCGCACACGCGCACAGCTTAGAGGGAACAGTGCCAGCTAGTACTTTGGTGGATAGAAGGGATATTTAGCAGCATTGCCTGGTTAGTGCTGCTGAATATGCCACTCAGCAGGATTTATCCGGTCAACAGATCCTGCTAACCGGATGAGGCCCTTTGAATATCAGACCTTAGAGGTAAAAACATAAGCCAACACAATCCAACTATTCCCAATATGTAAATTCTGTATAGGAGATACTATATGTTCATTCCCAGATTTTACCTGTTTTCTGCAGCCTCCAGTTTACTATAGTAGCCTGGATTTATTTATTTATTGTTCTTATATACCGCACTCTTAAAAATCAGTGCGGTTTACATAAAACGGATCTGTGCTGAATAGGATCCTATTGGGCTCTTACAAAGAATAGGAAGTAAAACTTGGTTTCAACTGGGGGAACTAAGTACATCAATTTCAGTTTATCTACAGTGTTACATATTCTAATCATTAAACTGAACATAAGGTGCTTTTCTATTGTTAGGCAGAAAAGAAGGGCTGGAGCAGGGAGAGGAGGAATTCTTTGTTATGCAGAGTCTGCTCCAATCACACTGATCGATTCCATGAATGTTATGAGGAAATGGGTATATTAGGAATCAGAGTGGCTTCTCCATGCTCAATCCCACTGATTCTGTTCTCTGAATGCTGCCTCAGAGGGGAGATACTGGAACAGGAAGCAGAGGATTGTTCTCTGAGGCATTGTCTAATAGAAATAGGGCCTAACCCTCCCCCTGCATATCACCACCAATGTAATCCAATGATTTTTCCGAGGCACACTGGTTGAGAAGCTCTCTTCTAAAGTTTGCATTTTTATGTTTACAATGCATTGGTACAGAATACATATAAAAACAAATTTTAGCACATCTATGATTGCTAGGCTTCTTACAAAAGCTTGCTTTTTTGAGCATGCTAAAACTTATTTAATGGCAGCAAATGTCTAATAATGTTATTTTGAACAAATTAATCTATTTCTCATTAAATCTAAGATTGCTTTATTTGTTTACTAGGAGATATAGTTTCAGGCAACAAGGGTCAAGTGTCAGTTCCTGTCCAGAATCTA